>OZ018375.1:157796959-159078301 GCA_963969555.1 Polydrusus pterygomalis | reverse complement strand
TTGTTTACTTCTTGTCCTATTTTTCGATGACGTTGAATTAACGGATATAAAGCTATAAATCAAAACTTTTTTTGTCTTTTTGACGAAGAAAAATACAATTCGCAAAGCAGGTGCGCGGATTCTGAAGTACAGGGTGTCCAGTTTTCGTGTGTTTTCATATACCAGCTCCCTTATTATAAAAGATAGAAAGATGGGGTTTGCGGCTTACTGTTCTATTTTTTTATGAAACTTTCATTGCCGTAAACAAAATTTTCATAGCCCTCTCAGTTTCTGACATACAGGGACATTTTCAAATTTTGTCATTTTTGACGCTCCCCTGTATCTCGATTATTTAAAAACTTATCAATAAGGTAAACATGGATTGTTATATAGTTTTTTATGTTGAATTCAGTGGCGTAGTTAGTTTTTATCTAAAAAGTTTTGTTTATGAGTTATGACCCAAACTTATATTTTTTTTAATGGGACACCCTATATATTATTTATTTTTCTTGTTCCTCTTTTTAAGAGCTTTTCAGAAATATATAATAGTCCATATTTTTTTCTTTTAAAAAGGGACAATTTTAATTTTTTTTGTAAAATTAATCATTTTTCGAATAGAGGGCTATGCCCGCAAATAAAAAAAAAAAAAAACTGGATATCCACGAAAAATTTAAATATGTATCAAAAAGCTAATAATAGATAAAAATATTTATGATTAAAACTTTTTTATTTTTATTATAAACATTAATGTTATCTAAATAACAAATGGTTTTGAAACTTACCTATTAAAATACAGTTCCGAGGCTGCGTTCGCGTCTTCATTAGCTCGGATAAAACAAACATACATATCGTGTTTTTCATAATATCTATTATTTTTTGCCATGTTAAATAATTAAATGATTTTTCACAGAAATATCAAATAAACTAACAAAATCAAACAAATACCTTTAATATTTGACAATAATCCGTAATGGTACATTTACAAACCTTTGTTTTCTGTCATGTCTATTCATGATTGATCATGGCCTTCTGGATTCTAGATGAAAAATGATTAATTTTACAAAAATTTAAAATTGTCCCTTTAAAAAAAAAAAAATATGGACTATTATATATTTTTGAAAAGCTCTTAAAAAGAGGAACAAGAAAAATAAATAATATATAGGGTGTCCCATTAAAAAAAATATAAGTTTGGGTCATAACTCATAAACAAAACTTTTTAGAAAAAAACTAACTACGCCACTGAATTCAACATAAAAAACTATATAACAATCCAATTTTACCTTATTGATAAGTTATCAAATAATCGAGATACAGGGGAGCGTCAAAAATGACAAAATTTGAAAATGTCCCTGTATGTCAGAAACTGAGAAGGCTATGAAAATTTTGTTTACGGCAATAAAAGTTTCATAAAAAAATAGAACAGTAAGCCGCAAACCCCATCTTTCTATCTTTTATAATAAGGGAGCTGGTATATGAAAACACACGAAAACTGGACACCCTGTACATGTTTTTGCTCTGTATTTTAAGCAGATTTAATACTTTTTTTGCTGTCGTTAAAATGCGGTGTCACAAATGGTAATTTATTATAAAGAAAAATAAATTTTTTCTTTTAAATTTACACTAAAAGAGAAAAAGTCTGTATTGGCAAGGTATTATCATAAAGGTGGTGTTACACTGTTAAAAGAAAAGAATCAAATTTAACTTTTTTTTATGTCCCAGAAAGTCCACTCCCGTTTTTTTGTCAATTTAACTAAAACCGCTTCAGTCAATCAGTAACTCATAAAATATGTTATTACTATTTTGACATTAATCTGATTTTATTGTGCAGTAAAAATTACAATTTAATTAGTTAATTTGACACATTTTTTATGTTAGTATTAACTTATTTTAAAATTTTAACTAAAAAAGATATTGATAATGATTATAAACTTTATCAAAGTTACTAGTATTTGGTTCATGCGAACCGTAAAAGAATTGCATGTTAATTTTAGTTAGCTATTATGTTAAAACGACTTCCAGAAAAGTTAGTTCTTAAAATCTGATTTTTACTAAACACAAAAGAGTTAAAATAACTATACATTTTAAGTTAAATTTGATTTATTTTAATTGATTATAAATTTTTTTGATTCTCACGTCCAGGATTTCTAACAGTGTAGGTTCACTTTCTGAAATATCGATTTTTGAATTAAAATAATAATAATATTGTTAATAATAATAATAATAATAAATACCTGGGATTCTACCAAAGCAATAAACTAGATCATACCAAAATAAAACAAGACTTAAGTTAAAATTTTAAAGCACGACTAAAGCTACTGTTAAAATCGAAACTTAATTCAGAAAATCTTTTTAAAGCAATAAAAACATTTGTCGTACCAATACTAACCTACTCCTTTAAGATAATAAAGGTCTACTACAGATTTACAAAACATACACAACTAACAAGATCACAACTAACGAAAAATAGAAAACAACACCCAAACTCATGCAAAGAAAGACTAACAATAAACAGAAGAGAAGGAGGAAGATGAATGATAGACCTCAACCTCGAAGAACTACACGTCAAACAAATTAGAAGGCTAAGAAATTACTTCTACAAATAGACCACGCAATACACCGAGCCATAGTACAAATAGATAAAAATTACACCCCATTAAACCTATCAAAGCACGAAGAACCCCCAATACAGGACCAAACTAAAGGAAAGAAGATAATATGGTCATCAAAGCCACTACATGGGCGACATTACAATATAGTTCACCAAGAGGAGATAAATCAAAAACTTAGCAATATGTTTCTACAAAATGGCCAACGAGACGAAAGGTTTTGTTCTTGCAATACAGGATTAGGCCATAGCAACAAATAACTACAAAAATTATATTCTAAAAGAATAGATCAGTCACGCCTGAGAAGGTTAGTAACATTAAAAAAAATGTCTATTTAAGATTAGGATGTTACCAAGACGTTCGCGGCGAGCATTTTCAACATCTACATTAATGTTTTTTTTTTTGTTTTTTACATTATCAAGAAATAAACAACCTACTTATTAGTTTTTGAGTATGTTGTTAATTTTTGCAATAAATCTGAAAACACTTTATATTTCCGAAACAGTTAAAGATTGGTATAAAATATGGTACACGAAATAAGTCTAAAATTTTCAGAAGAATCCAAAAATTGAATATTATACAGGGTGTTGCATTTAAAATAAGAAAGTTGGTATTGGCCACTGTTACATGCCATACCCTGTATAGAAAGTTTTTATTGAAAAAAATGCGCAACTAAAAATACCAATCGATCTGGTCCGAGCGTTTTTTATTATCGAATTTATTCCATTTGGAAACAGTTAAAAGAATATAACATTATTCTTTTAACTGTGATTTGGCATTCGTATTGGCCTGGCGATAACAATACCAAAAAAAAAGAAGAACATATTTTTACGAATATGAATTATCCATTTATATCTGACGGGATAAACCAGTCTAATACATAGTATTCACTGTATAAGCGGACCTAGAATAACGCTGCGTAAAAGGATTTCGCTGTATTTGACATGTAAATTAGAAAATGATCTATGCGGGATATTTAAAACATATGCATCCGCAATAAAAATCCATAAATAATTTAAACAGATTTAACTTGAGAGCGTTGAACGAAGGTTGAATTAAGCCAAGCTTAGAATATTCTATATCCCGTTTTACAATGGGCAACTATGGTCTACAATTTTTTAAATTTTTGTTAGGAGTTAAGACTGATTTGATTGCTTGATAGCTTATTTTTTATTAACCCATATTAAATAAATTGCTAATGTATCAAACCCGCTTTAGTGTTATATTGTCACGAAGTTTTCTTCGTGGGCCGGGACGTAGGTAGAGGAATGAAAGTATGAAGGTCTACAAAACGGCGTCTATTGGATTCTTCTTAATCTTTACCCTAGAAGGTGAACCAGCATGTCCTTTTGATTCCGCGTAGGTCGGTTAGGGTAATGAGCAGAGACGTCACTTGGTCAAGCCTAAGGCTTGTCACTTGTTGGTAGATTGACCAGGCAATGAACACCGATGCTGCTGCTAAATCTGGCCCGGCTTACATAGTCGAAATACCGAGGTTGCGTCGCACTTGACCCCGATCTGTGTACAGTGGGACGCGACCTCAACGTACAGTGGTTGAGAATCCAAAATATGCAGGGCTACCGTGTGATTTAGTTGACATAATTCCAGATTTGCTAGAACCGTGTTTTTATTGGTATCAGTTCCATTAGCAGCACAGTCTTGTAGAATAATAAACTACTTTTAATACAGCAATTTTGTTAAGAAATAAATTATATCTTCTCAATGCAACGCATTTTGTTCCCAGTAAAGCACTTTCTCTACAATTAAAAATGCAGGATAGCGTCCCCAAAAACGAATTATATCCATTAAAACATATAATCCACAAGAGGTTGGTGGGGGTTCGTAGCGATCGGCAATCGTCGCGCGCAGTAGTATTGCGCGGGTCACATCGTCGTTCGGAGTCTTTTAGCTGTCCTATCTGAATTTGAATTCTATTGATCGTACTAAGACCTATTTCAATTAATTTAATAAACAGTTGTATAAAGAGTATGTGTGCATGAATTCTTATAAGGAATAGAAGGCTTTTTCTCAGCGTAAGAAATTAAAACTGTTGGAGGTGTAAATTGGTAAATAAGTTACATTAACAAAATAAAAATATACGTGTTTCGTCATTTTTCCAAAATTTACTTAGGGGTTAAAAAAAGAGGTGTGGTCTATTTTGACGGGGCACTAACTATCTAGCTATATTGCCGAAAATTGGTACTAAGCTTGCTTAAAATTTTGCCCCTACCGCTTGAAAAAAAAATTAAAAAAATGTAGACAAATTTATTGTTTGGAACAAATAAACATGATTTTATACATTTACGAAAATTTTGTTCTTAGGGGGTAGAAAAATGGGTATAAAAGTGTATATTAGAAAACAAATTTGATCCGAATTTCTTGAAACTCTCGCATAAATACTATAAACACCAGTAATGAAAACCCGTATTTCCAATCTTTGTGATCATCTAAAGGTATAAAAAGGGATTGTAAAAATGTATGTAAGAAATAATATTTTTTGACAGGCTTTTCATTAATAAAACACGTAGTTCTTGTTTTTTTTATAATCGGCTCATACAGTGGTGAAAGGAGGGTATAAAAGTTGCTATTGGAAAATAATTTTGTCAAATTTTCTTGAAACTAAACATCTTCTCTAGGTACCGTCTCCGCTACATAGGTTGGCAATCATCAGGGCGATTCTTATGTCTGAGACCGCAGCTCTAAATAGTTCATTGTTATTACATCCAAACCAGTCCCTAAGGTTCTTCAGCCATGAATTTCGTCTCCTTCATTTTTCCCTGTATAATGATTTGCAACATTCTATATTTTTCTCCCCTCATGACATGTCCCATATACAGTAGTTTTCTTCTCTTAATTGCTAGAATTATTAATTAGGTTGGTTTCTCTCTGCACATGCGCCTCATTACTTCAACGTTGGTTACTCTCTTCACCCCTGAAATCCTCAGTATTCTCCGGTATATCCACATCTCAAATACCTCTAGCCTCCTCATATCAGCCACCCTCAGTGTCCACGAGTCCATCCCATAATCTTATTCTTTCAGTAGGTTGATTTTTTACATAATATATCCTATGAATGTCCTAAGTTGTTTTTTTATCAGCATATATGTTGTTTTGCTTATATTCAGTGATAGTCCATAATCTTTGCTTACTGTGACCATTTTATTAATTAGTATCTGTAGGTCTTCATGTGTTTCAGCTAAAATAACGTCAGCATACCTCAAATTATTTATTGTCATGCAGTTAATTTTAATGCTTATGTCCTGATCATCGAGTGGTATCAAGTATACACCCTTGGCGAACATCTCTCTGTATTTCAATTTCTTCTGATGTCTTCTATTCTTATTGTTGCTTTTTGGCCATAGTATAGATTTAAAATTAGTCTTATGTCTCTGAGATCTATCCTTTTATTTACTAATGTTTCGATGAATGTCTAACTTTATCAAAGGCTTTATTGTAGTCTACTTATAAAGCAAGCGTGGTATGTCTTGATTCATGTCTAGGCATCTTTGCGACAGGACATTGAGTGCAAGCACTGCTTCCCTTGTTCCTAGGCCTTTACGGAATCCAAATTGTGTATCGCTGATGTCTACATCCAGTTTCCTGAATATTCTATTATAGACTACCTTCAACAGGATTTTCAATGCGTAATCCATCAGGCTTATTGTACGATAGTCAGAGCAATATTTGGCATTTTTCTTTTTTGGGAGGGTTATAAAAATTGATAGGAATTATTCATTCGGTATTATTCCTGTTTTATATACGGTGTTGATTAATTCTACCACAACATGAATCCAGTCCTCTTCTAAAGTAAACATAAACACTCTAAAATACAGGTAATGAAACACGTAATTTTTTTTTGGAAAGGGGTGAAACGGTGGTGTAAATATTTATATTGAAAAAAAAAATAGTTTGGATTTCTTGAAAATCTTTTTTTTTAAAGTCGGCCCCTAAAGGGTGCAAAGCGGTAATAAATGTTTATTGTAATTTTTTTACATTTTTTGTTGATTTTCCCGAATTATCTGTGGTATCGTATGCAAAATATTTTTTAGAGGACACAAAAAATTATTACCAATTTTTTAAAAGTGTTCGTGATAATAGTAGAAGAAGCACAAATCTCATACAAATCGCCTTAATAAATAAAAATACCTACCTTTTTGACACGCTGTATATTTAATTTGTTTAAATTAAAGACAATATTAGAACGTTGGTAATCTATCGGAGCACTACCAGTAATAATTGATGCCATACACGTTCGTAGTTTAAACTGGGAATTTATGAACGCGTTATTGAATTTGTGGTATTTCGAATTATTCCATTATTTATTGGGAGATCATGGCATTGAGATTCCAGCAGTCGAGCAACGGTCAATCAATGTTTTATTTATAATTAAAGTAATAATTGTTTTGATTAATTTGATATTATCGTTATATTGACATTATACAAAGAGATCACACCATTTTGCCGTTATTTCTTTATACAAATTATTTGTTGGTATACAAGAAAAAGGTAACAAAATACAAATTTATAGGTATAGTTTAAATATCAATTTTTTTCAATGATAACGACTTAACACACAAAATTTTAATAATTTAAAAGTCAATTTGCAAAATTTTATAAGCCGCATTCATTGAAGGGCATGGTCGGACTGGGCACCTGGGCTCAAACACATTTCTTGAATTTAAATTACCACTATTATTTTATCTGCTACCACTCCACTAAAATATATAAGATAAGATTTTGTCGGCAATATCTTTGGTTAGAGACACGACTTCTGTAGAAGTTGCAGAGACGAAGAAGAGGAGGAAAGTATTCAGCATTTCTTGTGTGAATCCCCCGGTCTCGCGAGAAGAAGGTTCAATGCACTGGGCGAACCTTTTTTTAATGATCTGGAGGAAGTGATCAGCCTGCAACTGGGTCGACTCACTAAGTTTAACAGCAGTGGCTGGTTTGAATAAGCTGTCAAGAATCTTCTACGATCGCGTTAACCATCAGGAAGCTAATGTAAATAGGTTCCGTGGAACATATGTGATACCACAACGGTCCTTATAGGACTACGTGTGACTGTTTGGACAATGCCAGAGGTCTGCCACTCTAACCTAATATAACCTAGAGATACGTTAGAAAGCTACGGTTTTCATTGAAGTTTAGGGCTTTTAATTTTATATATCTGTTTCTAAAATTATCGTAATGATTTTTTTTAAAGCTCTCTATTTGTTTATATATCACAAAACTCTCTCTAGCGTAAAAAGTAAGTTTCACGTAAGAATCAACTGATACTCAGTGGATAGCGGAAGAAAAACTCTATCGAATAAGACCAAGTTTGTTAAAATCCGTTCAGCCCAAACGAAGTAACCAATTTTTATAGCAAGCAAATTTCGGCGTCCTCCTACCATTTTGTTTTAAACGACAGCGTAAAATGTTTAAAACAAAAAAGGTTCGGCATGTCTTTTAGAATATTGCCGCGGGTGGGTCTATACCTTTCGTTTTATCTTTCTTTCTTTCTTTCTTTTTTCCTTTCTTTCTTTAAAAAAGCGCCGCAGGCGAAAAATTTTTCGGTGCCACGCCCTATTTTGAACTATCAAAATTTATAATTAATATGTTTTGATAGCTGAACCCAAAAAAGGAAGAAATAAAGAAATTTTTAAATATAAACGCAATAATGGGAATATATATTTTTTTAAATATTTATGTTTAAAAATATATATATATACATAATATGACCGATTCCGAAAATGATTGGTTTTCAAGTTATTTTTGCCATTTTGTTTATGCCAAGTTTGGCCATGTTGTTTTGTTATCTGTGACACAGTTACTTAATTATTTGTAAAAACAAAGTATTGCTAATAGTTCTAGTTTGCAAAAAAATTACAAAACTAAGTGAATATCATTTCAATTTTTTTAAATTAAATAAATTAGACACGCAGGTAAAAAACAAAAAAAAAATTGAAATAACTCGAAAACCAAGCATTTTCGGAATAGGTCATATTTAAGAAAAAATCACAAATTACCTCCTGCGAGGAATTAATCAAATTATCATTCACCATGTATCTATTATTTTACTCACTTAAATTAGAAATTAAATGCAACAAGGCATCTGATCTGTTCTGAGTTTTTTTTAATGTTGAGCCCACGGGGGGGGTCCAGACCCCTCGGACCCCCCCCCCCCCCCTAAATACGCCACTGCTTTCGGTAGTTTCGGTACCTCTTAGTTCGGCAACATAACGAGAAAAACCGAATTTCCTATTTGTCCATGTCTTTTACGCCCTCTAGCGGGCATCTCTCGACTTGAAGATAATTTCCAGCGATTTCTCTTGGCAGTATTTACCAACAATATTTTTTTCCCAAAGCTGTAAGGTTGGCGGTTTCTATGATACGGCCGTTCTTATTTGGTCACCAGGTATACAGAAACAGTTTTCTTTTTCAAACAATACATACAAAAATGTTTAATCGCAATGTTGGTACGCGCAATAAATTTTTCCGCACATTGTAAATGTGAGTATTACTTGAGGATGGGAAAACACTCTTCTGGTTGTAAATTTTAATGAAAGTACAGAAAATCAATATGCACGACAGAGGCATGATTTTCTTAGATTTAATAAGCGGTCGACAATGTGCAAAGGAGTGCGCATCAGCCATTATTCGAAGTGCCATCTTCTGTAGACGAAAAACAGTACCCGCATTCGAACTATTACCCCCCACAAAACATCTTCGTGAGTAAAACAGACCAAAGTAGCACATTCGAAGAACTCCCAAAACCACAAGAATAAAAAATGTTACGCCTGAAATTTTTTAGTGCAATCCTTTAACATGTAGCTAGTTTAAGCTGTCATCGATGGTGATGCCCGGGAGTTTCACACTAGTACCCACCGCTATACCACGATTGGTAGATACTACGAAAATCAGGGTTTTTTTCCCTATTTAATAAAAGTCCGTTATGTAAAAGCCGAAATTCAGCTTTATTGTTTTATTGAACCCGCATATCAGAATCCAGGCGATTTAAATCTTTGTTAGATGTAATGGATGGAGAAATATTGGATTTAAGTTAAGTTTTAGATCTCCAAAATGTTTACATTGTGACATTTTCATTATTAAAAAACCAAATCATAATTTTTTTTATTTTAATAAGTTCATTAACTAGATTTTAAATATTAAGTTGTCTCATATTTTGGCAATTAGTGGATTTATTATATAAAAATTGAAATATAAAATAGTAAGTAATTGTCCGATGATAATATAGGAAAATGCACACTGCACAGTAGTATAAAAGATGGAAATTAATAATAACATAAAAGAAACACTTTTTAGAATAGGATTGGAAAAATACCCAAAAGTAATGGTAGACCCATACTACATATTGTATGCCAGTCTTTCATCTACTAGAAATGATCATCAAGCTATGAAATACGATGAGAACGCAATTCAAACCGCATATTAATAAAGTACCTATTATATAAACAATTTTTTTTCAGGAAAAGGCCTTAGAAGGATATTGTAAGAAGGTGCAAGAATTTTGCCCTCAAAAGCCAGGACAAAAAGGTGACCGAGGTGTACCCGGATTACCAGGTATTGTATTTCACAAAATTACCTACATCAAAATTTAATTGAATTCATAAGTAAGTCGTTACCTAAATGAGAAAGTAAATCATTGAATTTTTGGAGAATTGAAATAATTTAAATAGTTAGCCCGTTTTCATTTTCTGCATTAACCTAACTAGAGGGGGCCGTGTCCATTCCAGACTGTTTAGTGCCCACCGGTGGCTCAGTCATAACTAGGGTCATCCTAGAAAAAAAGGTAGGGGTGGCGTGTTTGAAACAAATTTAGGTATGTGCCTATTTTAAGAATATTATTTTTATTTAGATATTGAAAATAATTGAAATAAGTGCCCCACAATAACTTTGTTTATAAAAAATTCCTTATTTTTTGCACGCTTAACGATCATAGGCCAGACAAACGTTTTTCCGACATGCTAGATCGCAACCATGTTTTCACCCCTCTCAAGGTGCTAATATATCTTTCAATTGTAGGAGGTAGTGCCAAAAATATTTATAACTTTTTTAATTAAACCAACGAATTCTAAATTTTTATGCAGTAGGTAGATCTGCAAATTCTTCAGTTTTCGTTCCAAGCTTTGTTTTCCCACATTTCAATGCAAATGTCTACTTCTTTTGAAAGGTTTTTTAGGTCGTACTTCATAGATATCTCTTCCTTTTTTATCAGTATTTCGTACCCATTTTCTTAGAATGTGGTTCTGAGACCAAAAAAGGCTTTAATCTTCTGAAAATTGAATTGAAATGGATTGTATAAGCGAGCATATGTACGAAATAAAGAAATATTCTTCGATACAGTTTAAGAAGTTCATTCAAATGTTATGTTACGGAGAGTAAATTTATATCTTTGGCTTGCAATATATTATACTTAAACTGGCTCTAATTTACTAGAATATTTTGCCATTATAAATAAATAGACCAACGATAAATTTTGGAGTCAAAATGCCCGATAAAACTGGTTTGTACGTTTACGTCGGGACTAAACGATGATGTTTCAAGAGCGCAAAACAACTAAAAAACCGTTAAAAGCATACGGTGTTTTTGTTTAGGATAATGTTGTATGTTTAGTATGTTCTATTAAGTAAATAGTATAATTATAGCGTTTATGGCCTGGATTCCAAGGTCTATCAATATCAATCCAAGGCTTTTAGTGTAAAGAAATAAATATAAAATGGACTTGGCGTGAGTTAAAAAGACATCGAGCCAGACTCAACGTTGCCAAGTGTCAACTTCTATTCGAGTACGATTTATTCATATTCCGCTTTGCTGCATTCGTCCTTCATAGCAGCAAATACGTTCCGATAGCGAAGCACCCACCGCGATGTTTAATGTTTTTCTTTTTCTCTCTTGGCTTAATTTTTTAGGTAAGCGTAGATACGGTGAACTTTTGTTGGTATTTTGAAATAGTTTATTCGCAAGAACAAACACTTAAAATTTTGAAGAAGTAGTCCATACTCAAAGTAGAGTTAAATGATTTAGAAAAAAGAAAAGCACAAAGTCTTTCTCCACAATTTTTTATTCGAATAACAAGGCGAACCTAGAAGGATTCATAATAAATTAAATCGACATTTTTCGAGTGCAGAAACACTCATCATCAGGAAAACGAAGCAAATGGTACAATGCTGATGTTGTTAGCAGTAGAGAAAATAACAAGTGAGACTAAGCCTTATAATAGAGCTTTCAATGGTACATACGAGGAGTGAAAAAATTTGAATAGTCAAAAGACAGAAAAGATTTCAGCATACTGAAGAGTCAAGGACTAGTGCAAAGCCACTGTCTTGGGTGGGAAATGAAAAGAAAAAAGAGAAATTAGGAAGTTTTAAAACTACTTTGTAAAAATCATTTTAAGTGTAAAAGTGATGAAAAATCTTTAGTTTAATTCAACTATGTCGGAGACATGTGAAAGTGGTAAAATAAGAGGGAAAGAAAAAAGAAAAAAATGTTTTTCGTAAAAGTCATGCAGATGCTTTCTGTAAAAGATAAAAAAAGGGAACGTAATAAATGCAACACCTATTCTTTAGCCCGTTGAGCAACATTTTTCTAAATGTAATTTCTTTCTATTTTGCAGGGATTATATTAATTTTATCTTGTATTTCTAGTGATTTTTAGTTATTTAAGCAATTTTGAACCTTAATAATTGAGTTTTCTCCTCTATAACATTTTTATAAAATTAAAATTTTTTTAGCATACTTGAAGGTTCTTCAATTTGACCGCCAAAACACTTGTCATTTGTTCCCTCTTTTACAATGTCAGGTTTAATTTCATTCCCATCCGACACGCGCTGGTTGCAGTGGAACTTGTTTAAAAGATGTTCTAATAAAACAAAACCTTTTTTTTTATTTCTTAAAACTTATTTTTGCACACAATGTGTAAGTTTTGACTCCTGCCGGAGTAACTGGGCCGTAACAAGCCTGGTACCCCAACAGTATTTTATTTCAAGCTAAATAGTAAGCCAATCTAAATCATTTTATTACATTTCATTTATTACATTCCCTTTTGCATGACTTTTACAAAAAACATTTTTTTCTTTTTTCTGTCCATCTTATTTTACCACTTTCACATGACATAGTTGAATTAAACTAAAGATTTTTCATCACTTACACTTAAAAATGATTTTTACAAAGTCTCTTTAAAACTCCCTTATTTTTCTTTTTTCTCTTCATTTCCCACCCAAGACAGTGGCTTTGCACTAGCAATACCCTCTAAAACACAAGGCCTCAGTGCTTGCCGTAAATTTAACGTGACGTCACATATACTAGGCTTAAGTATTCCTTCATAAGAATTATATTGTAAAGATTGCCAGTCAATTTATGAATCGGCTGTCAGTCTTGTTTTAATCATTATATTTATTTGGTCGCCTTGGTTTACTGCCTTGTTGCCAGTTTAACATTTGAAAAAAAAACTTTTAGCAATAGGGTAGAATTTTAACACAATGTCTGAAAATTGTCAAACAAGAAAAAAAGAAAAACCTTATAGTAAAAAGAAATTAAAATTTTAAAAACAAATAAGAAAAATCATTACATTATGGTCATGAATCGAATCATTTTGTTAAGTTTGTCGCAACCAATTGACTATTTTGTATTAAAGCTGACAACACAGTTGCTGCTGAAAAGATGTTGCTCGTCCAGGTAAATTATTATCTCTCTGTCTTTATAAGTATTTGTTCTGTCTCTGTCTTACTTTTGGCAAGCGTACTTAGGATGAAGAACCATGGGTCAGTTCGTCGTCAGTTCCAACCAACTTAAAATTCAAATTTGACGTAACTTTCGACAGTAGACAGACAGGCATAAGGCGGCTAAAACTAGAAAACTACGATCAAATAATATTGAAAGTTAGTTTTTTTTGCTTTAAGTGGTAAGTTTTGTGATTTTTTGTAAGATTTTTTAGTGAGTGTCGGTGAATTGAAACATATAAAATGCCGTATAAGTGCTGTGTTCCCGGGTGTAGTGGAAACTACGTTATTGGACCAAAAGTTCGCGTTTTCGGCTTTCCAAAGGACAGTCTTTTGCAGCAACAATGGTTGACCAAGACCAAAAATTAAGGGAACTTGAGGAGTTACATTTTTTACAAGCAATTGAAGAAAGCCGAGTAAACTATGATAGCCATAAGAACAACACAAGTTTTAAAACTTTGAACAATTCTTAAATGTGTTTCAAAATTTTACTCTAAAGGACGGCTGGTTCTCTATAAAAAATGTAGATAAAATAACTTTATTTAGGCTTGAATATAATCACCTTGTATTACTTGGGCGATTATCATCTATAATAACTTAAAAATAGCAACCTTTTTATATGGCCAATCTCTTAGTATTTCTGGATCAAAATTAAAAACACCATTTACTTGTAGCAGTCTAGATGAACTAAAAGACTTGTTGGATATTATTGATGATACGATTATGACAATTCCTTTAATTAATACCGATAATGACCTCATGCAAAGTAACGAGGGTACTACGAGTAACAATAATTCAACACTAAACTCGAGTAACTCCCAAAAAAATAATTCAAACAGATTAAAAAATACATTTAAACTTTTGTTACAAATTTTAGAAAATTTTAAAATTTCGGGTGATGACCAATTTATAAAAAACTTAAATTTTATTTCTGAACAAATTACTTTGCTTAAGACCGCAAAAGAAAGATATAGATATTCACCCAACACTATGATTTTATGTTCAATTTTATTTACCATAAGCCCCCATGCCTATAAATATTTACGAGACCATGGACCACTTATTTTGCCTCACCCCGAAACAATAAAAGGGGTCTGTAATCAATATCTCACAGATCCTCATATTGATGAAAGAAAAATTTTTCTTACCTATGCTCGTAATATTTTTACATTCTTAACCGATAAAGACAAATATGTAATTCTACAAAGGAGCTTATAAAGACAAAAACCTCCTCTGATGAATTGCATATAGCTACTTATATAAATATACATTTTTATTTATAAGTTACTTAGTATGTTATCTGAGGAGACAAAAATACTTCCCAACCCTAGCTGTTAACCTACGAACTGCCACTGATACCAAATATAGATTAGATTACTTATTTTTAAACTCCCTGTACATATAAACTTAAAGAAAAATATTTTTTTAAATAATAGTATAACCCATACCCATAATTATTCTATTATACTCTATTAAATATTCAGCCTACTAAAGGTGACGTCACGGCAGAGCACTGAGGCCTTGTGTTTCAGAGGGTATTGGCACTAGTCGTTGACTCTTCAGCATGCTGAAATATTTTCTGTCTTTTGACTATTCAAATTTTTTCACTCCTCGTATGTACCATTGAAAGCTCCATTACGGCTTAGTCTCACTTGTTATTTTCTCTACTGCTAACATCATCAGCATTGTACCATTTACTTCGTTTTCCTGATGATGAGTGTTTCTACCCTCGAAAAATGTCGATTTAATTTATTATGAATCATTCTAGGTTCGCCTAGTTATTCAAATAAAAAATTGTTTACAAAGACTTTGTGCTTTTCTTTTTTCTAAAACAATTAAAACTATTTTATATAACGCGAAGTCTGAGAGCGCAGAGGAAGGAGGAAGGAGGAAGGAGGAAGGAGGAAGGAGGAATGAGGAAGTGTTTTGCATTTTTGTAGCCCGACCAACCTGTCCCAATACTCAAAACTATCTTAAATATTTTGATTGAAGGGATTCAAGAAGTCAGTATACATACCAGCATTCTATTTTTCACCATAAGCTAATACAAACAAACAATTTAAAATAATTGTGGCAATAATTAATTAGTTTACAACATAAAATGAAAAATACCTACGTAAAATAATTCGAATATGCGCGGTACAACGTAAAACCCAAACAAAATTCCAAATATTACTGAAGTTAATACATCCTACATTTCTGTAAGAGAAAATAAATGATCCCTCTCTGCCCTCGCCATGCGTTGTTCACGCCGCACGCCAGCAGCACTGATCGATCTGTTGTCCTTATTGCGGACATCTAAACATATTATTCACTCTCTCATACTCACATTAAATGCCTCTGTAACTTGGTGTTACGGAGTTTGCCAGTAGTGTATGGGCCGGCTCGGCGACCGGAGCTAGAGTCTTCTCATTAACGGCGCATGTAGTTGGATTTGAGGGGTCTTTTCCCAACGTTTTAGACGATTGATTTAAAAAATTTGTGGTGTTTCCAAATAATATTCAATTTACAGGTGTGGTCGGCCCACCGGGTCAAAAAGGCGATACAGGAAATTCAGGAACACTTGGTAAAACCGGGTTACCGGGATTTCCAGGTTTAAAAGGTGAGCCAGGAATGGCAGGACTGCCGGGGATGCCCGGTTTTCCAGGAGAGAAAGTAAGTTGCAAATTTTTTTTTTACGATTTTTTGTTTAATTTAATGGTAATTTTTTGCATGTTTTATCTTAAAACTGTACAAGATTTAAATGAAAAAATAATTTATTTTATATAGAATAACTAATGAATAATGAAATTTGGTAACCACTGATTCCACACAACATTAAAATTAGTAAAAAATGTCTTAGTAAAATGTTGCTCGTTATTACATAATCGTTTATGGAATTTTCATTTATTGTCGCGCAAGACGCATTTATCTCCGTTTATCCGAAGACGTTACCAACTCTTGTAGTGGTTGGAACAAGCTTGCTGTGCTATCTATATTTGCATTATTTATTAAGTGCAATAACAATTGGAAAAGGTAAGTATTCTTTTAATAAGAATGATAATTTGTTTAATTTGTAGTTTTCAATGTTTAAGTTTTGAGAAATATCATTAACAATTATAATCCCGTTTAGTGTATCGCAAATGCAATTTGCTTGTAGTCGCCAAGGGTGTAAAGTGCAATTTAAAAATTTCAGTTTCGTATCGTAACTTTATACCAAAAAAGTATCAGTTACTAAACAAATATAAAAACAATTTAAATGGACGTACCTATCTATTATAGCAATAGAAGTTAAAATGGATCATTTTATTTTCGATCGCCTTAAGAGCACAGTTTTTAAGGTCAATCATGTATAAAAGACCAATAAAAGGCTTGAATGCAGGGGTAACATCCGGAACCTTACAATTATTAAAAAAAAATTAGTATCTAATTTTGGAAAGGCTGTCCAGGGAGGCATTAACGAATAGTATGGCGGTTCTTTTTTAATAAATCCACAGAAACTTAAAAAAAACAATATTTTGAAACCTTAAAATTGCCACAATTTGCCTTAAAATTCTTAAAAGTAAACACGTCGATTTTTAGAACTGAAGTAAAAACAACAGTTTTTACTAGTAACATGATATTTTCTAGTCTATGTAGACGTCATCTCCCCTAAGAATTCAAGAGAATATGTGTTTGTTTTAACAGGAAAGGTTCCGTAATTGCACAAAAACACGAAAGTAAATAAAACGATGACCGGCTGACTAACATCTGCCTTGCTCAACCTGCTCCCGAATATGTCTGTCTTATTTCTTCGTATGCCAAAAGTATAAAAATAACTACTCTGATCAACACAGCACTGCATTGCACATGCGAATCGTCAACAGTTCGGCAAATCGAATTGACGATAGAAAATGGCGCCGTGAATCCCACCTTAATGTCTCCACCAATTATTTTTTTAATATTTACACCCTTTATACACAATAATTATTGGCATATAAATTAATTATTCGCTTTCAGTAAAAAACAAACACAGATGTATATCTTTTATGTTAAAATTTTTTTGGATTTTTTACAGTAGTGGTACATGTTCTTTAATCTGACCATAGACACAGACTTTAAATCTTTTGATGAGGCTTTTCAGTTCGCCTACGCATTATATTTTAATTTTAACTTAAAATACCCAAGTGGAATAATATCATTAAGTTTGGAACAACTTCGAAGATATTTTCTAAAATTTATTCAGATTCGGAAACCAAATAAACACCTCAGTCCAAAAAAAAAATTAAAAAAGTAGAGTCATTAGCCTTATTATCAAATTTAAAAAATTTTATGTACCTACTTATGATTTTGTACATATTGACCTAACTTGTAAACATTTGTGTATAGGTTAAACTATATGAATGCTTAGGGTTGCCATAAATTCTTTAGCCACTGTCGGGACACTTTGATTTTTTCGCCAAAGGAGAAGCTCGCCGCAGGAGGCGAAATTTTTTTGGGGTGCCACGCCCATTTTTTACCCAAAATTCGTTAAAATCGTTAAAAAAAATATAAAATCTTTGGAAAAAACTTTATTAAACAAAATTAAAATGCAAACATTATAAACATAAGTTATGTTATGTTATGTTACATAAAACATAACTAACAAACATAAAAATAATATAGCTACAAAATAGGTAAAAAAAGTGAAAAAAACATAATTGATCAACATCGCCCGGCGAATTAATGAAATCGGGACTTCTTGCTGCCAAATCGGGACGTCGGGACATAAGGCCTAATAACGGTGGCATTCCCGATATATCGGGACGGATGGCAACCCTATGAATGTTAAAATAATTTTCACAACCATGGTTTTGGCGGGCAAATTAGTGTACTGAAAATACGGGTTTTTTCAGGTTTAATATTACTAGCTAATCTTAATATTACCTAAATAATATCTGAACAATAGTATAAAATATCATAGAAAATTACATTAAAGGTAACGAAATACAGATTTATGTTATTTTAAATAAAATTTTGAGGGATTATAATAAAAATGCTGAAATGTTTATTGAATCTCACGAAATATAACATAAAAGGCAATGGAATTTTAATTTTTTTTTTATACAGGGTGATTCATTAAGGGTGGCGACCGGCCATATCTCGGAAACTACTTGGCATAGAAACTTGAAGAAAAAAAAAATATGATTAAAGCGGTCATGAGAAAATTTTGGAAATTACTTTTAAGTTCCGCATTTTGCCGCAAGAGGGCGTAATTGAAAAGTAAATTTAAAAATTTTACATAACTCCGAAAATTCCACATTAACGTATATGCTTGATAACACCATTTTAAAGCTTAGACAATTATGCATCATTTTGGTCTTATGCTCATTGGCGTACCGAATTTAATAAGAGTGGGGGAAGCTGTTAAAAGTGTAAACATTTAAATCGCTGTAACTTCTAAACAACTTATCCGATTTTAGCAAACTAAAGACTGTTTGGAAGAGAAATGTATGCACTTTCACCAATCGTATTTAGTTGTCCATAATAGTTCTCAATAAAATTGCCAGAGGGCGCAATTTGTAATAATAATAGTTTTTTTGATTGTATCCCGAAAATTCAAATCATACGGTATAATTATGATACCATAATCAAAAAGTAGATGAAATTTGCAAGAAAAGATGTAAAGACAGCAGTTCGATATCTTTGTTCGTTTCAGAGTTATTGCCAATAAATTAATTTTTAATACAAATTGCGCCCTCTAGCAATTTTATTAGAAACTATCTTGTACCACTAGATGCGACAATTGAAGGTTCTTCCAAACAAGCTTAAATTTAGTAAAATCGGATAAGTCGTTTAGAAGTTACAGCGATTTTAATGTTTACACTTTCAATAGCTTCTCCCACTCTTATCAAGTGAAACTGTAAACATTAAAATCCCTGTAACTTCTAAACGACTTAACCGATTTTACTAAATTTAAGCTTGTTTGGAAGAGACTTGCTTAAACCTTCAATTATCGTATCCAATGGTACAAGATAATTTCTAATAAAATTGCTAGAGGGCGCAATTTGTATTAAAAATTATTGTTTTGGCAATAAATCTGAAACGAACAAAGATATCGAACTGCGGTCTTCACATCTTTTCTTGCAAATTTCATCTACTTTTCGATTATGATATGTCATAGTTATACCGTATGATTTGAATTTCCGGGATAAAATCGAAAAAACTGTTATTATTACAAATTGCGCCCTCTAGCAATTTTATTACACACTATCGTGTACTATTGGATACCGCGATTGAAAATACTTACCTTTCCCTTCCAAACAAGCTTAAATTTAGTAAAATTGGATAAGTGGTTTACAAGTTACAGCGATTTTAATGTTTACACATTCAATAGCTTCCCCCACTCTTATCAAGGCCGGTACGCCAATGAGCCTTGAACCAAAATGATGCAGAGTTGTCTAAGCTTTTCGATGATGTAATCAGAGTTATACCTTAATGTGGGAAATTTCGGAGAAATTTAGAATTAAAAAAAAAATTTAATTGTGCCCCCTTGCGGCGAAATGAGGAACTTAAAAGTAATTTCCAGAATTTTCTCATGACCGTTTTAATCATAATTTTTTTTTCTCCAAGTTTCTATGCCTAGTAGTTTCCGAGATATGGCCGGTCGCCACCCTTAATGAATCACCCTGTATAATTAAAGTATTTTTACCTAATAAATGGTTTATACAGTTTTCTTTTTGAAATTCCACACTCTACATTTAATATTACGTTATAATAATATACCGAAATTACGCAATAAAAAGTCAAGCTACATAAACTATCCATGGCAACAGATTACCATGGATAATTTAAGGAATTTTACCATGTTTATTTTTACAGTGCAATTTAATTATTATTAAGGAGTTACTTCTAATCCAATTCATAATTTAGCATGTTCGATAAGCAGTTATTAATTTTGATTTTACTTATTCTAAGGGTGAACCTGGACGACCTGGTCTTGATGGCAGAATTGGCATACCAGGAACACCGGGTTTAGATGGAATTTCAGGAAGAAATGGCCATGATGGCATTCCTGGAAAAGATGGTGTTCCTGGTCGCGACGGTAAAGATGGAACTAACGGTAAATGCAACTTTTTTTAAATCCAGAGTAGGTATCCGGAAAGGTAGGGCCAATAAAATTAAAAATTGAAACTGGAAACTCAATAAAAATATCAAAATAAGCTCAAAAGCTAACTTATCGGACCATCAATGCAATACAATACAACCTCAAAAACTAAGTTTTGAGAAAAACGCGTTTAAAATTTTTATGGTGTGAATAACCGTACCTAATTTTATAACCATTTAGTATTTTGTTACATTTTTTTTTTTGAAGAAATTCCTTATTGTATAATATGCTCTTAAATAATACATTTGAAAATATTTTATTTTCCATTCAAAAATAAGTAGAGAAAATGATTCGAACACACCCAATGGCAGTAACTAAAAGTCAATTTTTTAAAACTCCCTTATCTACAGTGTCACCAGTAAAGTCCGCATCATATGGGATTTTTTTTTATTAATAGGTTTATTCAAAATTTGACTTTGGCATCAAGTTTTGCTTCGATCGGGATGAAAATGAAGCAAAAAAAGAATAGTCACGTGATTCGCATTATCTGTCAAATTTTAATTTTTTCCAAAAAATAATTCAAAAGTGGGGTTATTTCTGAAAATATCGAAAAAGTTATAAAAAAAAGTTTTTTAAATGCAGTTTCTATCCCACATGCAAAATTTCAGTTGCATAAGATAATTTTGATTTTCTACCTATATTTTGTAAATTGCACCACTTTTGCAAAATAAGACGGAACGCAACCTACATAAAACTTCCCAGTTTTGACGATGCTTTATTTCATATAAATTTTTTTTTAAAGTAGCGCCATATTAAATGTGTGTTTTTCCACAAATTCAAAATTGGGCTATTAAAATTTAGTCGCATGTGATGCAAAGTATATTTGGTTTTGACCCTGTATAAGGTAACTTCATAAAATAAGTATTTTTTAAAACGTAGTTTGTGTCTGAAAGTAATACACCTTAATATTAAGACAAAAAAGAACACATCAGTGTCATCAGTAAAGTGTTCATTAAGTGGAAAATAAATTTTAGTTTAACTTAACGTAAAGTTTATCTATTTTCAACGATTTGATTTAAAACCCCTTTACTTTATTTTTTATTTTTTTTACTTTCAGACACAAACTACGTTTTTAAAAATACTTATTTTATAAAGTTACCTAATACAGGGTCAAAACCAAATAAACTTTGCATCACATGCGAGCAAATTTTAGTAGCCCATTTTGATTTTGTAGAAAAACACACGTTTAATATGGCGCTACTTTAAAGAAAATGTATCTTAAATAAAGCCTTGTCAAAACTGAGAAGTTTTATATAGGTTGCGTTGAGTCTTATTTGCAAAAGTGGTGCAATTTACAAAACATAGGTAAAAAATTAAAATTATCTTATGCAGCTGAAATTTTGCACGTAAGCTAGAAACTGCATTTAAAAAAACTGTTTCTAATAACTTTTTTCGATATTTTCAGAAATAACCCCACTTTTGAATTATTTTTTGGAAAAAATTTAAATTTAACAGATAATCCGAATCACGTGACTACTATTTTTTTGCTTAATTTTCGTCTCGATCGAAGCAGAACTTTATGCCAAAGTCAAATTTTGAATAAAGCTATTAAGAAAAAAAATCCCATATGATGCGGACTTTACTGGTGACACTGTATTATTGGAACACGTATTTGGTCCTAAAAATATTATTACTGTATAAAATACGAAATTATGTATTTGCTTTTGAATTTATTCTCATTTTAAAGGCTTTGATAAATTAATTTTAATTTATCTCATGCCTTCTTTTGATTATTTATTAGTCGTTATACAGGGTGGTCCTTAAGTAAATCAAGAAAATCTAGGATATAATTCCTGGCATCAATTTAAGTTAAAAAGTTCATATGGACTTATGCCCTGAAATGCTTACCCTCTAAGATACAGGGTGTTAAAATAGTTTTAAAAAATAATTGTTTTTTTAAAATTTCGAAACTCCTTGAAGATACGGTTTTTGGTTAAAAAAGGGTTTGCCTACTTCCACCAGTGGCGTGCATGAAGATACCATCAATATTTTTTTTGTGAAAATATGTGATACGCCACTGTTTTTTTAAAACTCTGATGCATTTTTATACATTACTGATATAAGCGGAACAAAAGTTGTCTCTACTATGTTTTTGAAAAAAATGGTAGTTTTAAAGGAAAATGGAAAATATTTTAACACCCTGTATCTTAGAGGGTAAGCATTTTAGGGCATAAGTCCATATGAACTTTTCAACTTAAATTGATGCCAGGAATCATATCCTAGATTTTCTTGATGTACTTAAGGACCACCCTGTATTAACAAGAGCTAGTGGCTGGGGACCGGGACGGACACTACCCCCCACCCTTTGGCCTCTGCTTGACTACGCCAATGTTAAGGTATATATTAAGCGCATTAAAAACAATATCTGCTGGATAATTCGATTATTACTGCAATTTTCTAAAATTATAGTTACACGTAGGTAGGTAACATGAAAAGTTAACTGCATCAGTTTTATAATATAAGGTTTGCGAAGTCGTAAAATGTAATTTTAGTAGAACGAATATTAAGCTGGGTCAAATTTTGTTAAAAGTTTTCACCGTTTAATTTTAAAGGGTCATAGTACAACTTTTAGAAGTAAAAGACGAAATTAAATTTTAAAAATTGTAGGTAATTTTTTTATTTTAACGGAAATTTCTCGTAGCTGTTAGTTTAATTTCTTCATTTATTCTATTTTATTGCTTTTATTTTAACTCTTGAAGTACGTTTCTATACATACACAGGGTGTCCGGAAAAAGGAGGTCAATTCGTTAACCATATATTCCTGGAGGAATAATAATATGACTTTTATAATGATATTTTTTATTTTTGACCCTCCTGTCCCAGTTTGAAATTAAAAACGGATTTTTTTTTTTTTTAATAATAATTCTAAGTTATTAATTTTAAATTTGGTACCGGGTGGTCAAATAAGGGAGGACGTCGGCTTTATTTCGGAAACCATTAATCGTACAACTTTCGGAAAAAAAAAATTATGAGTAAAGTGGTCAAGAGAAATTACTGGAAATTACCTTTAAGTTCCTCATTTTGCCGCAAGGGGGTACAAATAAAAATTGTTTTTTTAAATTCTAAATTTCTCCGAAAACTCCCATTTTAAGGTATAACTCTAATTACATCATTGGAAAGCTTAGACAATTCTGCAATATTTTGGTTTAAGGCTCATTGGCGTACCGACCTTGATAAGAGTGGGAGAAGCTATTGAACGTGTAAACATTAAAATCGCTGTAACTTCTAAACGACTTACTTATCCGATTTTACTAAATTCAAGCTTGTTTGGAAGGGGAAAATAAGTATCTTCAATTGCCGTATCCAACAGTACACGATAGTGTTGAATAAAATTGCTAGAGGGCGCAATTTGTAATAATGACAGTTTTTTCGATTTTATCCCGAAAATTCAAGTCATACGGTATAACTATAACATCATAATCGAAAAGTAGATGAAATTTGCAAGAAAAGATGTGAAGACCGCAGTTCGATAACTTTGTTCGTTTCAGAGTTATTACCAAAACAATAATTTTTAATACAAATTGCGCCCTCTAGCAATTTTATTAAAAACTATCTTGTACCATTGGATACGACAATTGAAGGTTCTTCCAAACAAGCTTAAATTTAGTAAAATCGGATAAGTCGTTTAGAAGTTACAGCGATTTTAATGTTTACACTTTCAATAGCTTCTCTCACTCTTATCAAGTGAAAGTGTAATTATTAAAATCGCTGTAACTTCTAAATGACTTAACCGATTTTACTAAATTTAAGCTTGTTTGAAAGAAAAAGGTAAGTACCTTTAATTGTCGTATCCAATGGTACAAGATAGTTTCTAATAAAATTGCTAGAGGGCGCAATTTGTATTAAAAATTATTGTTTTGGCAATAACTCTGAAACGAACAAATATGTCGAACTGCGGTCTTCACATCTTTTCTTGCAAATTTCATCTACTTTTCGATTATGATGTCATAGTTATACCGTATGATTTGAATTTTCGGGATAAAATCGAAAATACTGTTATTATTACAAATTGCGCCCTTTAGCAATTTTATTAAACACTATCGTGTACTGTTGGATATGGCAATTGAAGATACTTATTTTCCCCTTCCAAACAAGCTTGAATTTAGTAAAATCGGATAAGTCGTTTAGAAGTTACAGCGATTTTAATGTTTACACTTTCAATAGCTTCTCCCACTCTTATCAAGGTCGGTACGCCAATGAGCCTTAAACCAAAATGATGCAGAATTGTCTGAGCTTTCCAATGATGTAATCAGAGTTATACCTTAATATGGGAATTTTCGGAGAAATTTAGAATTTAAAAAAACAATTTTTAATTGTGCCCCCTTGCGGCGAAATGAGGAAATTAAAAGTAATTTCCAGCAATTTCTCTTGACCACTTTACTCATAAAAAAATCTTTCCGAAAGTTGTACGATTAATGGTTTCCGAGATAAAGCCGACGTCCTCGCTTATTTGACCACCCGGTACATTGCTTTAGCATAAACAGGTACAAAAAGAAAACAAAATAAACAATAATTGTCGAATTATCAAAATAGGGGGGGTTCAGTACTGACTGACCCCCCCCCCCCCCTATTTTTCAGTACGTGCGCTAGTTACAAACAAACCCGAATTATATTTTTACAGGTAATCATTTATTTTTAAATATTTTTTGTCTCTTATAAAAGTTCGATAAAATGATGCGTTAGATAGATAATTAGAAAAGTATGGGTTTGTTCGGGTTTGTTGATGCTAACGCGTATTATAATTTTCAAATGCTAAAGCATGTCAGTCGTTGTGGCATTACCATGGATACAAGATATACCTAATTAAGTAAAACTTTGCAATAGGTGATAATACCGAAAGTAAAGGACAAAGGCCAAAAATAGTGTAAGGACGGTGGCATGGCGTACAGATAAAAACCTTTAGTACTAAACCAGCTAGATTAAGTTATTTTTCCACACTAGTGCGGAAAAATTTTTCGGCACGATTATGTAAAAAATCCGTGCGGAAAATTGGTTTTTCCACACTAGTGCGGAAAAATTTTTAGGCACGATTATGTCAAAATCAATAATAGGTATATCAATTATAACTTGTAGATTACTTTTTTTTCTCAGAATTAGTTACTGTTACATATGTATGTGATTGTTATAGTTAATTAAAAATTATTAAATTTCTTTGAAATATGTGTTACTTATTTCCACAAGTCTGTAGAAAAACTATTGTACCTGACACGTGCGAAAAATGTTTTCCCTGCACTCGGCTGCTTCACCGAACTCCGCTACGCGTCGTTCGTTGAACGGCAGACTCGTGCGGAAAAATTCATTTTCCGCACTTGTTAGGTAAATAGCTATTACGGCCCTACTAAGAAGTTACCATTGCTAATATGTTTCACATAACAGTATAACCTACTATTACTATTATTAAATAAATTTGAAACATTATAATAATATAATAAATATTCACATACCGTGCGAGCAAAAATTATTTGCATCAAAGAGGGCCTTGCATCTAAGGACGTAATCCTGAGCCGCAGAGCCGCAGAGCCTGTTGGGTGGCAGTAACTACCTGAATTAACAATCAATCAGTTATTCCGTCATCTTTGACAGTCGTTACAAGTCATTCGATTCATCGCAAATTTTTCCAATTTCTTGAACAATTCACACAGGGCTTTACGGAACAGCACAGAACATTCATGGTTGAAGCGTATTTTCGAAACGTGGTTAGAGTAAATGGTGAGTGGCAATACAATCCGGGTTTGTGCATGGACGATTTTCACGAACATTTTCCTAACGGTGCTTTTATTGCTGGGGATTTTTATCATTGCTTGAAAAGAACCGTGGCTGTGTTTAGGAAAACAGGTTCTATATATTACAAAAAGGCAGGAAGATCATCTGTAAAAACAAAATAACTTGTTGCAAACGTTCGTGAAATAATGCAAAATACGCCAACAAGTTGTATAAGACGCCTGTCCCAAGCAGTGGGACGATCTTATGGAACATGCAGGTCTATTCTTAAGTAGCAGCTTAATTTATTTCCTTATAAAGTACAAGTATTCCAAGAATATACAAGAACGGATTATCCAAGAATTTTGTAACATTTTTCCAGAGATGCTGGTCAACACTTTCGAAAACATGAAGAGACGTGTGAATTTATGCTTGGAGCATGGCGGTGGCCAATTTCAGCAATTTATGTAATTATTTTTCTTATTCTTTCTGTATATTCTTACTTTGTTAATTTTGTAAACAACAAAAATAAATTTGTATTTGTCTACTTACTTTATTACTTATTAGTTTGGCATATCATGTCTCATGTCATAATATGAATTTGTCAAAATTTTAACCTAGATTTGGTTAGATATATCGTACCCATATCATTGTGATCAAAACCAAGCCCTACGTTTTTTAATCCAAGCCCTCTTTGATGCAAATTATTTTTGCTCGCACGGTATTATTTTTATAAAATTATGAATACGGTAACAAAAACAAACAAAATTTAAAAAAATAGCCTAAAGGAATTGCTCGGTATGACCTCCATTTCTTTGGAAATTTATGCAAGCTCTTTTTATTAAAGAAAATCTTAATCTTTGAAAAATACTTGTTAAATGATCTCCAATCATTTTATCGAAATTTTATAAGAGACAAAAATAATCAAAAACATATGACTACCTAAGAAAATAAAGTTCGGAAGTCACTGGTGCACGTACTGAAAAATGGGGGTGGTCAGCGGGTACTGGACCCCTCGTAAGTATTTTAAATATTTGACAATAGTTTCTCTCTTCATCGTGAAGCAATGTACCAGATTTGAAATTTATATAGGTATTAGGTATTAAAAACTCGAATTATTCAAAAAAATCAGTTTATAATTTTAAACTTCGACGCCCTGTACCTATATCGAACACAAGGGTCAAAAAAATGAAAAATTCCATTATAAAAGTCCATATTATTTTTGCTCAAGGAATGTATGGGTAACGGATTGACCTCTTTTTCCCGAACACCCTGTATAAACTTTATGAAAAACAGGCATTAATGTAAAATTATTTTTCAGGGCAAAAAGGAGAACGGGGAACACCAGGACCTCAAGGCCCTCCAGGACAAAAAGGTACGAATAGAATTTTTGTTGCAATATTTCTGTTATTATAATAATTCTTTTAAGGATGTTTCATTAAAATTCTGTGTTCAATATCATCTAATACTACAAGACTCCGGGATTCCGACGGGTTTCAAGTAAATTGGTAAGACCAATGCGGTGTAAACAAGACACAGATGTCATTATCTTTATCATCACAAATCACAACAATCCAACCAAATATCAAATGTAAACTTCCACTATAGGTTCCTCAGGAGTATGTGGTGTAAATTAAAGCTGGGTTTTCAGTATATTTTATTATAAGTATATCTAGAGGAAGTAAACTTACAATAATCGAGAACCTGCTCAAAAGAGATTTCTGCACACGAAATAAGCTCGTAATCCTAAACCATGCGCAAACGTCAGCCTCGGTACGGATCCTGCCTGACTGCGTCTTCCCAGGACGGTGCCTCGAGGACATACTTTTGAGAGCACCGTATAACAAGGTGACATAGAAAACTTACAGTGGCTATATTTTTTACACTAAAGAAGATATCAAAAAACCAAAAATAAAATTTCTACAAAATCGCGGAAGAATAAAAATTAGGTATTTTGCGTGTCACATTTCTGGAAAACTTATCAAAAATGCTTTTCAGCGATACAAAATTTTTGTCAGCGTTCCTTGTATTAAAAGCAATGGCAGTTCCTAAAAAGCACCGACTTCGAGATGAGACAAGAAGCTTAAATTTTCACACATGCAGGAAATTCTCAAATTTTTAACAAAGCGACGTTAATGATAATACAAATATTTCTTGTCAAAATGGTGAATGTTGTAGACGCGAAAGCGCTGTGATGCAAAGCGGAAAAGTACAGAAAATCTGTTCAATGGCCGCTGACCGTTACGTCATATTCTCCATATTTGCGGTACGACGTTTATTAATTCAGTCAGTTTGACTTATCGGTGGTAAAGGTTTTATGATTTTTCTTAGGCTTGATCTACATAAGAACGGATGCATGTGAACAAGAAAATACAAGCTGGTTTTTTCAAATTTTTAATTATTACCTACTTTATACTGTTAATGAAGTCAGAAATAAGTAGTTTGTTAAGGGTAAAAGGTATCATGGGATGAAACATTTTGTTTTTGAAAATCAGTATGAAATTTTTAATTAATTTAAATTTACTGAAAATAAATAAAAACTCATTTATAAAATTTAAAATTTATTCAAAAATTTTGTTTCAAATGAAGAGTGCAGGGAAGAAAGGGGGAAGGTCAATTTTTGGCCAAAACGAGTTTATGGTGGAAATGCGTAGCTAAATACCCATAGAATTAGTATGTAGGTCTAAACAGGGAAGAATCGAGGTCTGTCAAATATTTAAACGTGTTTATTAATATACTGTACAGTGAAGAAACGGGGAACGTCCGTGCGTACAGCGAAGAAAGGGGAAAGGTCAAAATTTTCAAGTCGAGACGCGACGGAAATTTGCTTGATTTGCCGCCATATTTGCACTGTATTTGTTTACTCGAGCAACGTGCTTACTGCTGGTATCGCTACGTAAATTGTGTTGGTAAGTTGATCCTGTTTCTAGCTGAAGTTTTAAGTTAAAAATGGCTAGCGATAATGAAGCTATGATAGTGAGTGATAATGAAGGCGCGTAATATCGCGATTTATTGCATCTTAAGAAACTATGCAGCACTGAAAAGGCGATTAACTTTTATGAGAACTTGCCGCACATCGCCATACCAATTAAGAAAAAGGCCTTAACAAAGAAGAAACAAAATAAAACTGTAAAACTCAAATATTTTTCGCACCCTGTATAATTAATTTTCATTTTATTCTTTACAAAAATATTACCAGGTACTTATTTAAATTATAAAGTAACAAATAAGTCATTATTCTATTTAAAATAGAGTTTCAAATTCAAAACCTAAAATATAATTTTACATACTTACTGTGTAACTCTCTTAAAATAATTTTTTTCGCACCCTGTATAAGCAATTTTTTTTTTATTCTTTACGAAAATGTTACCAGGTACTTATTTAAATCATTTAAATTGTAAAAGTAACAAATAAGTCATTATTCTATTTAAAATAGGGTTTCAAACTTTAAAATTGAAATTTCTCGAAAACATCCAAAACGACCTTCCCCCTTTCTTCCCTGCACTCTTCACATATTAATGTAATAAAAATCGACAACAAAACATAATACCGTTTTTTAATAATTAATAGTACATTACGTATCAAGTTTAGAAAAGTGGAACTTTACTTGACGAGTATGGTTAGTTTGAATCCGAGCGAAGCGAGGATTTAATTTCCATACGAGTCAAGTAAAATCACTTTTCTGACGAGGTGCGTATACTATTTTTTCGCATTTTGTAAGTAATTAATTATTTTGCATTTCATATTAAAATCTAAAAATAATAGTTACTGAAGAAAATGTACAAAAACTTAGTAGTATGACTTCTCGGTAACTTAGCAATATAAATGTGTTTTTTTGTGTTTGACGACTATTGACAGCATCCAAATAAAATCATATTTTTTTGAAGAGTGAATTTCACAAGAATTATGGAAATGGCTAATGAAAACGACTTGGAAGATATCCTGAATGCGGCCCGCGAAGCTTCTTCAAGTTTGCTTCCAGTAAAATATAATAAGATTTAAAATAAACGAATTTCTTTCTTGTAAAATTCTGTTTTGAATGACATTGACGTTTTATGCAGTAATGGTTGCTATGCTGTAATGGTTGCTATGCTGTAAAGTGACCCATTACTGTACGATTTTGAGGTCATTAATCTAGTGCATTACTGTATAATTTTTGATTCTAATAAAAAATATAAAATTATTTTAGATTATTACATAATGTAGTCATAATATCTTATGTAAACATATCCATATGGCGATTAAAAAATTGGTACGTACCAAATGTTGTAATAATTTAATAACCAATAATATTCAACACAAATCAAGTTAATTAATAAAAACATTTATACTATTTATTGAAACAAACTTAATCTCAATATTAAATTAAACCAAAAATAATAAAAGTACACTGAAAGAAAAGCTATCTATTCCTCATAACAATTCACATACTCTTTATCAGTGGCGTAGCGTGCCTTAGACGGGCGAAAAAATAAATTATCTTCGTAAGGATCATCATCATCAGCAGAATCGTCCAAGTTAATAATAAGGGTAAGAGTATCTGAAGCATAGATAAATCTTCTCGGTTCCCACAAATCATTTATAATTTTATTAGTGTGTGTTAGGTACATACTTTTTTCATTTTTTCACTGTTACTTTTTCTATGGCTTAATTCCACAAACCAAAACTACGTCATTTGTTATAGGATGCATAGAACTTATTTTTGCATCATAATAGCGCTTACATTCCGACCAAACCATTTCAATATGATTTAAGTGGTAATGATATGGAGGAAGTCTTAAAACTCGATATCCATGTTTCAATGCAACCTATTAAAATAAAATTAAAATAATTAAAAAATAAAATAAATACCGCTTTCCAAATTACTCGTAACGTTTGGGTGGGATATGCTACTTCACTATTATCCAGATCTGATCCTTCATTGCAAATGGTAAAACCGGAATTTGTCTTCGTTCTAACCATGCAATAACTAAGTAATCTTTCCGACCAACTTGCATTTGGAATTTTTTCAATTAGCCCAGAATGATAGGTGGCGTTATCCGTGATTATAAGCGCCGGTTCTTTCAAGTTTGCTAACAATGTTTCCTCAAACCATTTCTCAAAGTTTTCACTATTCATCGAATCATAATAATCACCAGATTTCAGGCCAGACTTTAATATCAATCTTGCATCATTCACAAATCCATTTTTTGAACCAGCAAGTAGAATGACAATGACAATAAAACTTTTTTGACTGGTAAAATTATACGACATTTTTTATTGACGCAAATTTACTATCTCACCTACTTCATGAATGTTAGAAAGATAAACACTATTTATCTAGCGCGGAGGGCAAAAATGGTTTCTGAAACGGGTAAACATGCTTAGGAAAATGGAGTTCAATATTGGTTACGTCCGAATCACAAGTCTGTGGCTATCGAAAGAATGCTGTCAAAAAATAATCGCCTATAGTCGGCTTCCACTTAACTAGGCGCGTTATGAACTTATCATAGAGAAACTTAAATAGTGTTGTCCTGCTCAAACCAAGGTTAAAACGGCATTATAAAGATATCCGTAATATAAACGCGATAAACCTATTGGATATTTATGAATCTGAGAGAGAAGCACATCTAATTTTCAGTAATTATCAAAATGTTTCGAAGAACACTACCGTATTATATAATGTCGTGAATAAGCTCCCTAGTTTTGACAAATGTGTCATTCTTAAAAATATTGTGACATAAAATGTCGAGTACAAATCGGTTTGCTGGTTTTCTGCATCCCCAGGCAAGAGAAATGATTCTCAATTTAATAGATTATTTTAAAAATGAAAAAAAAAGGCTACTGAAACCGGCGAGTTATTAAATCCCAAGTCTATTAAAGAGAAAATATCGGAAGCACTAAAAATAAGTTTAAGATCAATACAAAGGATTGTTCGTGAAAGTAGTAGAAATATACCAATGAAGAAAACGCAACGACAATCAAGGAAAACGAAGATTAAAACTTTACAGGAAGGTAAAAAAATGGATGTAAGGAATGTTATATACGACTTATATGCATCACAAGTCGATATAACGCTTTCAGCTCTGAAAGATGCTTTGAAGGAACGAGGTGTTTTGGAAATAGGTCTCAGGTCATTGTCAGCGCTCATTAAAAGCTTAGGATTTCGTTATAGAAAGGACTGCAACAGAAGATATTTATGCGAACTACCAAGAATAAATCAAAGTTTAGAAAAGCAGTTTTTTTAGATGAAACTTGGGTATTTTCGAATGGAAGTGGGTCTAAATCATGGCAAGACGACTCAGTGAAATCAGTAAAACGAAAAAAAGGTTGTGGTTCGGGAAAACGTTACATAGTATTACATGCTGGCTCATCTACTGGTTTTATAAAGGAAGCGAGTTTAATTTTTTCATCTAAATTCGCAATAATATATAGGTATATAGATCAGTTTACTTAAAATAAATGTACTCAAAAATATTCAAAATTATATACAATGTAAAATGAAGACAAATTCTGATGTTCTTATTTTTATTTATTAAACAATCACCCCTATTTACGGACCAACATTTGATTCCCAAGGGTGGTCGCTAGTCAGAGGTTTTACTGTAGGTATATTGTTTATCTAATTTTCCATCAATTCAGTTATTAAATTTTTGAAATATAAAACTATTTTGTCAACCGTGTACAACAACACGAACGCACGCCTGGGAAATTAATTTTGGAACGAGACCCGTCACTGTTATTATGTCATTTTTATTATGACTGATAGTTTCAAATTAATTGTTAACCTATTAACATTCAATTTTATGGAAATCAGCTGTCCATATGCCGCCATATTGGTTTTTATATTTTGAAACATTTTTGAACCTCTGATTCATCTGATTTGATTCAGGAGGTCACGTGCGCCTCGTTAAGTTAAAGCCGACTATATGGCACAACTATGGAGTACTATAGGGTCCTCAAGTCCTCCATAGGCACAACAGTTAAAATTTACTTTTTTACGACTTTTACTTTTTACTTCCCCTACGACTTATCAGACGTCGCACCAACATATCGAGCTACATACCCACAAACTCACAGGGCGGAATACTAATGTGTCAAAAGTGTTTGATGTGTGACGAAAGTTCAAAGAAAAGGCTCCGGAAAACCCCTAAAATGTATCCGCAGCTCCGATTACGTCTCGGATTACGTTATATCAGAAACAACTTATATAGTGAAACGTCACGTATTTATTTTAATCATGCACGTACAAGTGCACAATTTAATTCCCAACTCAACTTTCCCCATTTCTGAAATAAGCTCGGCATTTTAGCGAGTTAACTTTCTACGAAATGGCTTGCAGCATTTCTGCATAAGAGTATTTTTGCAGTGGGAGCTCGTGTCAATCCAGGCAGGTAATGTTAAAATATTAGCCAGTCCTAATTCTTTAGTTCGATGAAGTATATCTTCTAGAGAATAATCACTAAAAGATATTTTTTCATCGCAGGTTTTATACTAACAATATATACAGGATGATAAACCATGGTTGCTTGGTTGATTGGTTGGTTGGTTGGTTGGTTGGTTGGTTGGTTGGTTGGTTGGTTGGTTGGTTGGTTGGTTGGTAAAAGGCAAGGGTCGCGCGTGTGGCCCAAACTTCTTACACTGCAGCCTTCTAGCTTATTGTGCGCCCCAGTCTTGTTAGAGAAAGTTTATTCCTTCTACAAGGTCCAATGGTTTTCCACCAAGTTTGTCTTGTGGGACTGTCGCTGCCCGAAGATTTTGAATCTTTTGTGCTACGTAGCTGATATAAAAGGCAATTTCGTCCTATTCACCGCAAAGTCTGCATTCAATGGGTCCATTGTAGATTCCCATTTATTGAAGGTGTTTTCTTAAGTGACAATGTTACACATCTAACTAGCCGCTCACTTGTTTTAACTGGGTACGCGTCAGGAGTAGCATTCTAGTTCATAGTTTCTTTGAGGATTTACCAATAACGGCCCGTTGTGTTTGACCAAGTGTATCGTGCCATCGAGATAGATGTTGTGTTTGCGCCCATCGGTCTAATATAGTTTTAGTTGCCTAAGCTACTTTTTACGCAATCGATTGGTTTATTAATAGGCCATTGACAGTTGAAAAAAACTCCTTCAACGAATAGGAATTTACAATGGATCCATTATTTAAATAATTTTGGAATCTAATTATGGGTGGAGTAGATTCATGCCCCTAGGAAACTACGCCACACTATACCAAGAAGAATTTCATGCGATACAAGCATGCGTACAAAAGAATCTTGAAAAGGGCTATCACGACCAAAAGATACATATCCTGTCGGACAGCCAAGCTGCCCTGAAGGCTCTGAACTCCTTCCGATTTACATCAAAAATCACAATAGAGTGCCTTAACGACCTAAAAGACCTGACAGCCAGAAACAACAAGGTTAAACTCCTATGGGTTCCTGATCATTCAGGGATAAAAGGTAACGAAAAAGCAGATGAACTGGCAAGAACCGGATCTGCTCAAAATTTAAGGGGCTCAGAACCCGCCCTTGGAATATCAAAAAAGGTAACTAAAACAACATTAGACAGATGGGTGCAAAAACAACATATATCTCGAAGCTGCTCTTGACGCGCACCCAGTTAAAACAAGTGACCGGCATACTAACAGGCCATTGTCACTTAAGAAAACACCTTCAACGAATGGGAGTCTACAATGGACCCATTGAATGCAGACTTTGCGGTGAAGAGGATGAAACCGCCTCTCATATCATATACAGCTGCGAAGCGCTAGCCGTAAAAGATTCAAAATGTTGGGAAACATTCGACGTGGCGATAACCTCCCGCATAACAAACTTGGAAGAAAACTACTGGACGTCATGGAAGGAACAAACCTTTTCTAACAAAACTGGGGCGCACAATAAGCCAGAAAGCTGTGTAAGAAGCTTTGGCCACACGTCAAACCCGACCCCCGCCTTTAACCAACCAACCAATATAAAAGACCTAAAATGTAAAGCTAGAATATATTGTTCCAACGGGTTTATTCAGTCGGGCTTACCATTCGTTTAAGAAAAACTTAAAATCGATTAACTTTAATTTAAAAAGTAATGAAAAAACTTTTTAATTTTAAAACTTTTCTCGAGAAACTTTTATGCACCTGGTGGTGATAATCAAATTAAGTTAAAGATTATCTACCTATTTAACTTTGAGGATACGGAATTTAAATTTAAGAGGGAAACTCACTACATGTTTTAATTTATTTGATTTATATTAATTGACTTGGTGTTATGTTTAAATAGTTCAATATACTCGTAGTATAGAATTTAACAGATATCCCTTGGTACATAGGTACATAACATTATTATAGTATTAATAGGAATAATAATAAGAATAATAATAAAAATAATAATAATAAAATTTTATTAATGATAATAAAATTGACATAACAAAATATTGCATATTTCCGGATATATACTAACCACCTACTACCCAAAGCTGAAATAGATCAAATACGACGAGAAGTTGGTAGAACGTTGCACAACTTTCAGCAAGGGAAAGAAATAACAACACAGCAGGAGGTAGCTATCGGGTTTGTTCGGGCAGGAACCAACTATATAGCCTGATACGGACAATATTAACCAAAAATATTTGGAAAATGTGTGCCTATTTGAAATTACAGTAGGGACGTCCTTAAATAGCCTGCATCACCAGCTGCAACTGTAATTGAACTCAATGGCCAGACATTATATCCAAAAGCTGATAACAAAAATAGAAAGAAACATGTGGAACCCGCTTGGAAAATGAGACTTTAAAAACAAATAAACCCATTTCGAGTACAATGTGATATAATTGGAGAACATCTGATTGGAAACTTTAGCAGCAAAGTGGTTAAAAAGAATAAGAATATATTATAAGCAGAAAGTATTCCTTCAGATAGTCTGGCTAACAATCGTAAGAGATAACTTAAGACAAAAATGTAAGGTTAAAGGAGACCCTTTAAGGCGATACAATAAAGCCACAAAGAGAAAGGTTCAAAACCAACAGTTCAACCAGCGACATCCATAAAGACTAATTTAATACATTTTTCCGTCGACCGTGTATTTACAACCGTAATTAATGTATAACAAATCATACATTAATGGCCCCTATTAATGCATGATTTTTTTTATTAATAAACGATTTTAGGCAACCAAACATACCACAAAGCACGCACTGCCGCGTACATAATGGCGTTGCCATAGTTTCTGTCGATGTCGATAAGTTTGAAAATCAAAAATTTGTTATAATATGTAGTTTGGTTCTAAATTAAAAAAAATATAATCTATTAACAAGACAATCGACGGAAAAATATTGTAACCAACGCGTATACTAAATAGCGATTACTAATCTCAACAAATTAACGTGCTCGCTGTATACACTAGTTTGTTAAATAACTATTGGAGTGGTATTTGGTTAGAAACGTCCCATTTTAATCGACAGTTGTGAATAAGAAGGTTTACATTTACATTTTTACGCCCATGATAAATATGCACAAGAACATTATACCTATTCTGTTAATAATACATTATATAAAGGTATTATTTCTCTTCAACTTTAGGTATCGCAGGTCCCAGAGGAAAGCCTGGAAGAGCAGGAACAAATGGCACTCCAGGATTACCTGGGGTTAGTACGTATAAGCTTGGAAATAAAACTGTGAATGAACTCCTGATTCCTCCTTCAATTGCAGGTAAGTTCTTTAAAAAAGTTTAATGTGCTGTTGCACAAAAGGCGTAAATCTGGCACACTGCACATAATAAGAATATTTGACTGTATTCATTCTTTTCATAATATTTTTTTAAAAACATAGCACTTAAATTAGTATTTTATAAATGCCTTATTGGGTTTTAATAAATTACGCAGATCAATTAAAACTTTAAAAAGCTTAAGATCATTAAAAAACAGTTTTAACGTAATAGGACCAACAAAGATTTAAAAGGTCACTTAAAATTTTAAAATAATAAAAAAAGAAAAACAAGTTATTTATTAAAATGTGTGTATGTAGTCTTGCGTTGTGCTAAATAAATTTATTTAGTAATACACATAATAATATATTCGTGATGATATGCGACAAAGTCACCATAAAAATAACACAGCAGGGGCAAAGGGGAAAGGAAACGTAAAGTTTAACTGAACCAGTACATGGCGAAGACCGTCTGAAGGATATACCGTGAAGTGCCATCTAGTGTCAATATTTGACACTTCTTTAACTGGCCATCTAACAAACTTAATCCATTAATAGGCAAAAACGAGGAAATCATCTTTAAAGACATACTTCACAATCATGCTGTCGATGTTGATTCAATGAACCGAAAATATATTGTTTTTTCTGCAGAAAATAGGATTTGCGATTGATTTAGCAGTTTCACTAAAACCGATCACCCTGTTTTCGTCTAATGCTTTGATTATTGATATTTATAAAGTCCAAAGTAATCAAAATTCGTTATTTATGTACAACTTTTAAATCAAAGCAACTATTCTATTTTTTTTTGTATTGAAAATTTTACTGGGCGCGTATATACGGGTCCATTTCATGAAAAAATTAACGACATGCGACATGCGACATGCTAGAGCTTAGTCGACCGGCTTGGCGGTGTGTAGGTCAAGGTTGCCTAGGTCAAAATTAAGGACATAAATAACACGGCGATGAAGTCTAAACATCCGAGCAGCACAGGAACGATGACATCATCTGCTGAGTGTTAATATTGTTTTGCTTTGGGTTTCGGCATTTATTATTATATTTGTTGATATTAAGATAATATGGCCGGGAGAAAGAGCAGTTAGTAGTTAAAATAGTATTGAATCGGCCACTACTTGTACGGTTTACGTTTTTTATTAAACATATAAAAACTGAATTATTCATTTTAATTCTCATCCCTTATTTACAATATGCCAAACGCTGAACCGGCTAGAGTAATTCTTATTCATCGGGAGCTCTGATAAATTGTAGGAATTAAAAAAAAAAATAAAGCAATAAATCGATTAAGAATAATTAGTCAAGATTTTATCACATAATATATAAATCCTGAAATAAATAATTTATTGTGATTAGCGGTAATGAAAGGTCACACTGATAGGTCAGTTAGACATAAGGGTCACTTAGACCGGTGGTCAAAAGTGTATATCCCCGGATCTAAGAAAAATTGCGATGTGGTCTTGAAATATTATAAAGGAAGTTGGGGGTAAAGAATTAAAAAAAGTGGAAAAAAACTAAACCGTTAATGTCTCTGAAACAAAGCGATATAGCGCGGCGGTGTTGGCGTATTACACAGAAAGTCAGGGGTGAAGATTTCAAAAAAAGAAGAAAAAACTCAAAAGTGAATATTTCTGGAACTAAGAACATTGGCGCGGTGGTCTTGAAATATTACAAAGGAAGTGGGGGGGGGGGGGGGGGTCAAAGAAATAAAAAAAAGTGGAAAAAACTAAAAAGTGAATATCTCTGAAACAAAGCGAAATAGCGCGGCGGTCTTGACGTATTATAAAGAAAGTCGGTGGCGAAGATTGCAAAAAAGCTGGAAAAACTCAAAAATGCATATCTCTGGGAACTAAGAACAATAGCACGGCGGTCTTGAAATATTACAAAGGAAGTTGGGGGTAAAGAATTGAAAAACTTGGAGAAAAATAAACAGTGAATGTCGCTGAAACAAAGCGAAATAGCGCGGCGGTCTTGGCGTATTACACAGAAAGTCGGGGGAGAATGGATATACCAATCCAAAACATTGCATAGCCGACTTAAGATTTAGACATTTCATGAACAAAGAGTACAAGGACCAGCAGGTAAATGGCTGTGTATAGCTAAAGAAATAATTTGTCGCTACTTTCGGAAAGGTGGTTTTGAGCTCTCTTCAATATGTACTAATATACAGATTATCCTATATTTTTTATTTTAACAAAACAGTTAAATTTGCACATTTCTAAGTATAATAATTTAATTATTATTTCAAACTAAATCGGAGCATCCATGCCGTCATAATAACGCGTGATAGCGGCTCCATTGTGTCAACACGTTACATACTCACAGATAGGAGTAATCTGTGACATAATGGTTTACTTCTCGCCACTGTATGTGGTAGGTATTTTTAATACGCCTATGATACTTGCGTAAGATGCAAGATCTGTAGATTTTTTTTATTAAGAAAAAATGTTCACTAAAACTGGGAAAAACTAGGATGATTTTTTCACCCCCGCTCCCTCCCCCGCTACCTCCACCGCTCTATAAAGCAGCCCCTAAATCCATGCTTGTATAGACAGAATTTAAAAGTTTTCCCTTTTCAATACGACAATTTCTATCTTCAGTTCTGTTCATAAATTGTACTAAGAAAAGCAACAAGAAATTAATTTCCTCAGTATTTTCCTAGTGTTTCCAGTGATTTATTGCGGTAGTTTTTACCCGACAACGAAGATATAACTAGATAGATAAGTTTTAAAGAGCACATCTGGGAAATTCACTCAAATTACCAGGCAAGGCTTCTAGTAGTTTTGATGACAAATGTGTTTCGCGGTAAGTTACACAGTGAAATTCTTTAATAACGTCGGGAAAGAAATTAGTTTATTAGAAAAAAAAACCCAAGGAGGGGGTCTGCCCTCTGCCCCCCTCGTATTATTTTGTTTTTTTAAATAAATGTAATTTTAAAGTTTTTTTAAATAGTTTTAATGATATTTGAGATTTAATAGAATTTTCCGAATTATAATATTCTATCAAACCTTTATGAAAAATAGACTTATAAGCTATTGTTTTAGACACTCTATCCACAAACAAATTTTGATTAGTTCTTGTTTTATAATTATGATGGTCATGATTAAAAGAACAACATTTTTTTATACAATCAGGCAGTAAATTATTTTTATTTTTATGTATAAAGATAAATACTAAATAAAAAATTAAATTTGTGACATTCAACCAATCTAAATTTTTTAACATAAAATTTATTTTCGTATATTAGTCACAATTTAAAATAATCCGCATTGCCTTATTTTGTAAAATTTGTAATTTGTCAAATATTTCCCCATTACCACAATATTAAATGGAAGAAAATGTGGTAATATAATAGTATTAAATATAGCTTTTTTAGAAAACAAACTTAAATTAGAACTGATTCTTTTAAAATAACCAACTTTTCCGGCAATCTTCGGTATGATACTTTCAAAATAATTAAATTTTTTTTATTTTGAATCAATAATTCTTATCCCAAAATATTTAAAACTGTTACTAATTCCAATTTTTCACCATCAGTTACAACAATTTTTGCATGTGAGCTAGAAACTGCATTTAAAAAAACTTTTTCTAATAATTTTTTCGATATTTTCAAAAATAACCCTTAATAACCACTTTTAAATTATTTTTTGGAAAATATTTAAATTTGATAGATAATGCGAATCACGTGACTACTATTTTTTTGCTTAATTTTCATCTCGATCGAAGCAGAACAAAGTCAAATTTCAAATAAAGCTATTAATAAAAAAAAATCCCATATGATGCGAACTTTACTGGTCACACTGTATATTACATGTATATGATGTGAATCATACAGTTCCTCATAATATTTTCCAAATTCGTAATACCTATCAATATTTTTACACTTTTTTTTTTTTTTATTATTATTTATTTTACGTCGGCCTTTTTCCGCAACGAGGTCAATCACCGACGCCAGGGAATTTGTCACACACTATCTGGTAACTTTTGCCGAATCCCTCTTTGTCGAGGGTAATTTTTACACTTGATTTTTCTACTAAAGAGGTCTTGAGGGGTAATATCTGGCCGAGTGCCCGGCTGTTACCCTAGACACCGACGGCTAAACCTTTCGATCCATTTAATGTAACTTTAATTTTGCCATCGAACAAAGTAAATGCTACATTGCAATACACATTTTTATTGGTAATCTTGTTCCATTCCCCACGTGCACGTTTTGTAGTTTTACTTCTTTACCCTCGATGGCATGGTAACAATCGCTATCAATCAACAAGTAAAGTACAGAAACTCAATTAATCATGTTTGCAAGCACTTGAGTTATTGCCGTGAAAATTGGTAAATTTTCAAATATTACAACAAACAAAAAAAAGTTACTGAAAGCAAAGGATAATAAATTGTTGATTATACATGGCAGCGACAGATTTATTAAATTTATTAGAAAAGTTACGATTTAAAAAAATTAATTTCACTGAACTTTTGCGATGTTGGGGTTGTATTTATAAATCTACAAGAACATTTTGGCAAATATGTTTAAGAATTTCTTCCTGACTATCATTTTTTATTCCATATCCAGTTTATAAGGAACAGTAAAAGAACAAGTTGTGCATAACAACATAAAAAATCTATTGATGACATTCGAAAAATTCTGTCATCAATTGAATGCGCTAGTTCAAAAATATTTTCTTGCATCTTAGTAATTTACAGACAAAGCTGTCAAGATATCGCATTAATTGTGATTGCTAATAGACCAGGGTCGATAATTTTTGAAACCAAAAAAAATAATAGTAGGATGAAACCCATTGGAAAAGGAAGAGAATATAATATAACAAAAATGAAAGGAAAAATAATTTACGGGCGATCCGAGGTCGGGAAGTGGAAAGGGGTGAGTTTTTAAGGGTAGAAAACGATTTATCTCGATTTCCGGCAAAACTACAAGTCGTATGGAAAAACGTTAAATGGCAAAGTTGTAGGTAATAAAAAGATCTACAACTTTTGTATTTACACTTTTTTCACATAACATCAAAATTTATGTGAAAAATTCAAATAACCAAGTTTTTGGTTTTTTATTTTTATCTTTTACAAAAAAAAAATTTTTACGAAATATGGTGAAAACGTACCTTTTTATGTCCCAAACACACTGTAATTTTTTCAATTTAAAATATTTATTTTTTCACCTTATTTTGGCTTAATATCGAAAAAGCACCCTAATTTTCAATCGAAAATTCTCACGTCAAAATATCTGCTTTTTTAAAAAAGTCGGTGGGCTTTTTGTTCGTTGAAATCTCTACCTTCTGATGGTGTAAAAAAAATGCATTACTATGGTAAATGTTCTCAAAAAATGCAAAGAAATGTATGAAAATGCAAGAAATATTAACTTTATTAACTTATTTAGTTATGGTAGTATATTTCGACTTGCAATTTTTTGTTTAACAATGTAACATGGAATCTTACGTTTTTCGAGTAATTAAAGTATAAATTTTAATAAATAGCTCAAAATTGTACATAATGATTTAAAAAATAATTATGGATTCGAGTTTTTTTCGTTGTTTCTTTGCATTTTTTGAGAACATTTACCATAGTACCTAATGTATATTTTTTTTACACCATCAGAAAGTAAAGATTTCAACAAACAAAAAGTCCACCGACTTTTAAAAAAAAACAGATATTTTGACGTGAGAATTTTCGATTGAAAATTAGGGTGCCTTTTCGATATTAAGTCAAAATAAGGTGAAAAAATAAATATTTTAAATCAAAAAAATTACAGTGTGTTTTCACCAAATTTCGTGAAAAAAGGACTTGTAGATTTGCCGGAAATCGAGATAAATCGTTTTCTACTCTTAAAAACTCACCCCTTTCCACTTCCCGACCTCGAATCGCCCGTAAATTATTTTTCCTTTCATTTTTATTATATCCTCTTCCTTTTCCAATGGGTTTCATCCTACTATTATTTTTTTTTCACTTTTTACCATTTTCAAAGGCTTCAGCCCTGGTCTATAATAGAAGTAAGAAATACATATTATATTTGTATTGAAAGAATATTTATGCTAAGTCTTAAAAAAAATACGACAAATAAAGTTTTTCTAAATATAAACTCCTATACTTAGGTATCCCCTTTTTATCCTTCAGGAACAACTTTTCAAAAAAATAAGAAATTCATGTTTTATTGTGTTTAGAGTATTTACGCCGTGATTTACGAGTTTCAAGAAAATCTGACAAAAAAAAAATTTTTAAATAGAAATTTTTATGCCCCCTTTTTACCAGGGTTGTTATATTTAAAACAAAATGTTTTAAACATGTTTTAAACGCGACCTGATGTTTTATTAGGTGTTTAAAACATTTATTAAAATATACTGTTTTTTTTTTTTCTCAATGTAGTAGATGTCAAATATCTTTTTTTTGTCTCCTCGTATCACCCATAAAAATTGAAAAAAAAAACACAAAAATAATTGGAACATATTTACATACTTATGGATATATTATTATTAACCTAAAGTTGAGCATTTAACATTTAACAGGATTAATACTAATAGCTCAAACAAATAATGCAAAGTAAGCTTAAATATTAGTGTAGATCTTAAAATAAACAGAGAAACTAACAGTTTTAAATTTGTTCTATTTTCATAGATTTCTTCACTTAACGTGAACATAATTAAAAATTTCTAACAATCAATTTTATGAGTTTCCCCATATTTTAAAGTAAAATTAGCCACTGAAGACCACGCTGTAAATTCGTAGTTTACATACATTCAAAATTATTTTATTTTTGGTTAAACTTTTGTCAGACAGTTAAATATAAAATTGCCAATGAGATACAAGTCGTCAAAGTTGAATTTATCTTTTTAAAATGTGTTTTAAACATGGGTATGTTTTGTTTAAAACATGTTTTTAATTGCCTAATAAAAAACACGTTTAAAACAAAAAAAACTGTTTTAAAAAATAAAAAAACACATGTTTTGTTTAAATATAAAAAAAAACATGTTTTTTTTCAGTCCTGCTTTTTACCCCTTTAGGTACCGATTTTCAAAAAAAATAAGAAATACCTACGTGTCTTATTAATAATTGTATATTGGAGTGTTTATGCCGAGTTTCAAGAAAGTTCGTCAAAAAATATTTTTTCAATATAATCTTTTATAACCCTCTTTCATCCCTTTAAGGGCCGACGTTGAAAAAAATTGAAATAAATGTTTTATTACTTGTGTTTTAAGTATTTATGCTAAGTTTTAAGAAACTCTAACCAAAAATATGTTTTTTAAAACTAACTTTAGCCTACACTGAGAAAAAAAAGCCTTCTATTCCTAATTAGAATTCACATACTCTTTATACCGTGCGAGCAAAAATTATTTGCATCAAAGAGGGCTTGGATTAAAAAACATAGGGCTTTGTTTAGATCACAATGATATGGGGACGATATATCTAACCAAATCTAGGTTAAAATTTCGTCAAATTCATATTATGACATGATACGCCAAACTAATGAGTAATAAAATAAGTAGACAAAAACAAATTTATTTTTGTTGTTTACAAAATTAACAAAGTAAGAATATACAGAAAGAAAAAGAAAAAGAATTACATAAATTACTGAAATTGGCACCGCCATGCTCCAAGCATAAGTTCACACGTCTCTTCATATTTTCGAAAGTGTTGACCAGCATCTCTGGAGAAATGTTACCATATTCTTGGATAATCATTTCTTTCTCCTTCTTAAGAATAATAGTCCTGCATGTTCCATAAGATCTTTCCACTTCTTGGGACAGGCGTCTTATACAATTTGTTGGCGTATTTTGCATTATTTCACGAACGTTTGCAACAAGTTCTTCTGTTCTTACAGATGGTCTTCCTGCTCCTTTTTTATGTTGTATAGAACCTGTTTCCCTAAACACAGCCACGGTTCTTTTTAGGCAATGATAAAAATTCCCAGCAATAAAAGCAACGTTAGGAAAATGTTCGTGAAAATCGTCCATGCACAAACCCGGATTGTATTGCCACTCGCCATTTACTCTAACCCCGTTTCGAAAATACGCTTTAACCATGAATGTCTTGTGCTGTTCCGTAAAGCCCATTGTGTGAATTATTCAAGAAATTGGAAAAATTAGAGATGAATCAAATTACTTGTAACGACTGTCAAAGATGACGGAATAACTGATTGATTGTTAAATATTCAGGTAGTTACTGACACCCAACACGTATTAAGCATTACGTCCTTAGATGCAACGCCCTCTGTGATGCAAAAAATTTTTGCTCTTACGGTAGAACTGTTTAATACTATATGTGGCAGTTACGCGCTCTCCTTCTGTAAGACAACGAAAATTGTTAGATCGTTGTGTAGTGATAATATATAAAATTTGTTTAAAATAGTAGACTATAGTGTTGGTAAATTGGGACTAAAAAAAGTAATAGTAGGTACCTACTTTTAAAAATTGACGTACGTACTCTCTAAATCCAGGACAACCTTTCTATATTATAGTCTGTCCTATATTATGTTAAAGTAAATAGCAGGCCTCCATATTAGTATCACTTTATTTACGCCATTTTATAATAATATAGGATAACTTTATTTGCATATTCTTAAGTTATTTTAAGTTATTAAGGCTTTGTTGATCTTTGTTTGAACTCCATCAAAATTAATATTTGTAAGCCCAGGTCAAGCAAAAAATGTAAAGTAAAGATAGCATTAAAATAATACAAATTGTGAATAAATGTTGAACGGCGATATTTTCTCTATGGTAGTGACATCCCTTTTTATTGATAAAGCATAAAATACGATTTGGGCATCCCGACTAAAGCACAATAGAGAAACTGACGCAGGCTAATGAACCCTGCCTGGTAGCTTGAAATATAATAGGACGTCTATGAAGTTTCATGCGTAGGAGGCAGAGTATTTAGATATATTAATAAACAGCTACTACGAAAGACCTTTTTTTGCTATACCGGGTGTAATTTATTTAAAACATAAATATACGGCTCGGATATCTACATACCTCAATTTTTCTTTAATAACGAGTAAGTCAAAACCCTAATTCAAAAAATAAATACGAGTTATATTTTTACAAATTATCAAAAAATAAAGAGAACTCTTTGTTTCACAGGAGCGTCTAGGTACACCCCGATGATATCGATTTTTTAGTACTTAGTTATGGCGATCCTATTTCAAGTTAATGTCTGATCGACCAATTAGAATATTAGCAATACAGAAACAAACAAATTACAACAATCCAATTTACAAGACTGAGAGCCACACCATCACAACACAGTTTCATTGTCATCCACATGTCCACATGTCCACAAATTCGAGTCACACAATCCACAATAGCAAAGAAAATAACAAGAAATCTTATAGGTATCAAGTTAGCAACGGTCTTCAGCACCGTTTATGCAGCAACACAATTTTTTTTTTGGGGTACGTCTCAATTCCACCTGCAGCGTTTGTAAACGAATTTTAAATTTTTTAGTAGCGAAGATTAAAATTCTACAAATTGGATTTGTCGTCATAAGTAAAGTACCCCATAGGGGTAAAATACCTGCAATATGCGAATTTCCAAAAACTGGTAGGAAAAAATTTACTTAGAAAAGTAGCGGTTGTAAACGAATTTTAATTTTTTTAGTGGCGAAGATTGAAATTCTACCATTTGGATTTAACCTTTTTAGTCTTCGCCACTAAAAAAAAATAAAATTCGTTTTCAAACGCTACTTTTCGAAGTTCTTATCCTTTTTAGTTTTTTGGCGTATATAGCAGATAATTTACCCCTTCGGGGTAATTTACTAAAGACGATAAATCCAAATAGTGGAATTTTAATCTTCGCCACTAAAAAAAATTAAATTTGTTTAGTAACGCTGCATACGGAATTGACACGTACCGCAAAAAGTTTCATCGCTGCATAAACGTTGCTGATAAGCCTTGCTAACTTCACACATATCAGGAAATCCACATAGAAAACGTAAAACACAACAACAAAAATGGCGCCTAGCCGGTTCTGGAGTGTATTTTGAGGATGTCGCTAAATAAGGAAAACCTAATAACAAGAGGGTTGTGCCCATGCCCATACCTTTAGGGCGGCAAGACGTGTGACTGGCGAATTATGCGTACAAACGCATTTTTTCACCCATAAAACTTAACTTTTGTTTGCGCACGATATAAGCTGAACGGATCTAGCTATATACACGGCCGTAGCCAGAAAATAATTTCGGGGGGGAGGGGGGGGGGGGGGGGGGTGTTGGTTCCAGTGTCGGATTTAGGATTTGTTCTAGGGGTGTGGGGGTGAAAGGGAACAAAAATTTTTTGGGTGCCACGCCCTTTTTTGGGTAAAATAACCGTAAAGCCTAATCTGCGGCAATATGCCAGACTTTAAAACACTCTTTTAATTTAAAAGAAATTTGAAATTTGAAAGGTCGGTCGACAAAATAAACTATTTATTTTACTAATTATATTAAGTCATAATTATATCTAAGTATAATAATTATAAAAACGAAAAATAAACAATAAGAACTAAAAAAATATTTGAAGTACCTACTTACTTTGTACTAAATTACAAAATCAACTTTCCTGTTCTAAGAAGAGAAAATATTTATGATTTTGTTTACATCTACGTTTATATCACAGTGGACATATAGGAAAGCCAGACCATTAAGGCGATCTGCAGCCATCAGGGCCGTAGCCAGGGGGGGGGGGGGGTTATAAGCCCCCCCCCCCGAAATGTTAACAAATAATCTTATTTACGGGCTACAATGGCTGCAGATCGCCTTAATGGTCTGGCTTTCCTATATGTCCACCGTGATATAAACGTAGATGTAAACAAAATCATAAATATTTTCTCTTCTAAGAACAGGCAATTTGATTTTGTAATTTAGTACAAAGTAAGTAGGTACTTCAGATATTTTTTTTGTTCTTATTGTTTATTTTTCGTTTTTATTCTTATTTTGTTTTTGATCTTATTATTAGGACATAATATAATTTATTATAATAATTATTATACTTAGATATAATTATGACTTAATATAAGAGACATGTTAATTAGTAAAATAAATAGGCGTGGCACCCACAAAATTTTTGCCTGCGGCGCAAAAGATCGCCTTCGGCGCAGTTCCCTTTCGCGCCCCCCCCCCCCTCCCTAGAACAAATCCTAAATCCGCCACTGCAACAACCCCCCCCCCCCGAAATTATTTTCTGGCTACGGCCTTGGCTAAAACTTAAAATGCAACTATCAGTAATTACATTCTTCTAGGCGTATACGAGGTTTGTCAAAAAATATGAATTTTGCCTAAGAGCAAAGTACCTTTATTTTTTACAATATCGAAAATTGTTATTAAAAAAAGTTGATCAGAACTAAAAACCACGTTCAAATAAGTAATTACACCCATTTACGATGAAAAAATAAGTTATGTTATTTTTTAATAATTTCTCTGCATTATTAGTTAATTATGAACGAACATTTATCTCTTGTAATTATTAAAAACATGATCACCTTTTCTTAATTTTTATCCAACAATGTTGCAATGTAAACACGTCCGTAATGAATGCATAATAAGCATTTATATTGCAAATAAGAAAACACATACAAATTAATAATAAATTGTGTAACTAACACAATAATAATACTAGAAATAAATAGAAATTTAATTTCCACTCAATCCACTAATGCCTCGACATATCCACCCTCTGGTTCAATACATTTTATCGTTCTATTGGCAAATTTCCTTAATACTTTCCTTATCATTTCTGGAGAAATTTCCCGGCATAATTGTGTAATTATCCTCTCCAAATAATTAACATCATGAAAACGCCATTGCTGGTAAACTTTTTGTTTTAAGTAACCCAATAAGAAGTAATCTAGAGAGGGGTTAGGTCTGGGGATCTAACAGACCAAAAAATATCTGAATATCTGAGCATTACTTTGCAATTGAACAAATATATGCCCTAACATTTAATGTACTGCGGCATGTTGCACCGTCTTGTTGGAACCAAATACATTGACGTTCTTGTAAAAGTAATTCGTCAATGAAGTCACTAATATGATTTTGCAAAAATTGTAAATAACGTTCGGCATTCATATATTGGTGAAAAAAAATACGGTCCTATTAATCTGTCCTTGTAAATACCACACCGTTCACACCCCACGTTCGTTCTCAATGAATATTAGTCACGAGACTTTATTGTAAAATTGGGATTTTCCTCAGACCACCAGCGACAATGTTGTGACGAGACAGTTCTATTTGAAGAAAATGTTTCCTCATCGGAAAAAAATATACGCCTCGGAAAAAAACGGTACCTACTCTTCTAATTCTCCTTGGATGAGAGAGCAAAAATCAAAGCGCCTATCATAATCCCTTTCTTTCAATGTGTGAACGATTTTTGGTTTTAATGGTCTGAATTTATTTCGTTTTAAAATTCTTCCCACTGTATCTTTACTTACATTTTGTTGTATTAACGACTTCCTTCTGCGCAATTACACTTTTGGATGTTCTACAACAGACAGCATTACTTCTAACTGCGTGTTCTCCTTGGCGACCAGTTTTCGGCGTTTTCCATTAAAGTTATTGTTTAAACTTCCACTAGTCTTAAATTAATTCATTATTTTTGTAACAGTTGAATGATTAATATTTTTATTGGGATGTCTATCATTAATAATAATTGCTGCTTCTCTATGCGTATTGTATTATAGTTTTCTCCCACAATCAAAACAATTTCCACAACTTAATAATACCACTTTATAAATTTTAACGCGTTTTGACGGTCGTTGTCAAACATTTCTGGCTATCCACAATTCATTTGCATGTCAAAGCATCCTATATTACATGTACAACTACAGTTAAATTTGCATTGTTATTGTAAACATAAGTTTTAAAAATAAAAAAATAATTTTTTCATCGTAAATGGGTGGAATTACATATATCAACCTGGTTTTTAATTCTGATCAATTTTTTTTAATAACAATTTTCGATATTGTCAAAAATAAAGGTTTGACAAACCTCGTATACGCCTAAGAGAATTTAATATCTGATAGTAGCATTTTAGGTTTTAGAGTTAGACCATGCAGACCTTTTTATGAAGAATAACTTTTTTTCGTAAAATTAATAATAAAAAAGTTTTCCATATGGTTCCAACTTACGGAGACACAATGTAATAGTAATAATATAATATTAAATAATTTCAAATTGAGGCGATTAGAAAAAAGAAGAACCTCTTATTAAATCCTACTCAATATTTGTTTTTAATTTCTGCTTTCGAATATGTATATCTACCAGTAAATAATACTAAAGGACAAAAATGAAAATAAAAACATAAACGAAACACAAATTTCGTAGGGGAAAACTCGCGGTGGTGGTGACATCCCTGTCTGATTTTTATTGATCAAGCATACACAATAATGTTCGCTTTGGTATTTATGCATAAAAGCTGTTGGAATATACGGCTTGTATTGTCAAAGCCATTCATTTAACAGTCAGATTTAGTAGAGAATGACTGGTTATGATATTGTGATAAATAAGCATGCTAATTCGTTTTTTTTTGTTCGAACGTGCTTTTTTTTTTATAAACCTTAAATCAGTGCTTACACTGACTTGGACAAAAATTATGAGGCTAATTTTTGATTACCTACTAATTTAGTTTGACTGTCAATACTAAGGACTGAAACTGGTACAGTTATTTTATTTTTCGATATATAAAAGCTTTGACCGCTTCGCTTCGCTTCATAGACATTTACCTTTAGATAAGCGAACAATAATCACGAAAGGCGCACTGCTAAATTATCGTTTGAGAAAATAGACAGGTCCGGACTTAAACATTTTGTTTGTGTAGCCCAGGCCTAGTTAGATGTGTTTAAATTGATCATAATAAAATAAAATTAAATATCAAGAACTATCACTACTTCATACTAACTGAAAATACCCGGTATTTTACCACTATTTGGGCATAATAAAATCATACAATGGTCTTTACTAATCATTGTATCCGAGTCACTAAAAGCACAAACACAATTCACTAAACTACACAAAAACTAGAAATCCATAAATATTAAACATCCACAATAGCAAAGAAAACAACAAGAAATCATATGTGTGAAGTTAGCAACGTTCATCAGCAATTAACTGTTTTTTCAGGTAGGTGTCAATTCCGTCTGTAGCGTTTCTAAACAAATTTAATTTTTTTTTAGTGGCGGAGCTTGACATTCAGCTATTTGGATTTATCGTCTTTAGTAAACTACCTCATAGGGGTAAAATAACTTTGTACTACAGGTTTTTATCTGTACACGTCTTTACATGTCACATTGTTTATTTTTGGTTAGTCCTTTACTTTCGGTATTGTCACCTATTGCAAAGTTTTACTTACTTATATCTTTTATCCATAGTAAAGCCACAACGACTTCATTTAGCATTTGAAAATTATGAGATTACTGAGATAACATTTTATCGAAATTCTATAGGAGTTAAAAAACAATCAAAAACAAATGATTACCTGAAAAAATATAGTTTGGAAGTCACTGGCACACGTAATAGGAAATAGGGGAGTCAGCAGGTACTGGACTTCCCATATTTTAAATATTTGATAATTGTTTTTTGTTTTGTTTCTGCCTAAAGATGTAACTCTTTATTATAAGTACCAAATTTGAAATTTATATCCTATTAAATACTCGAATTATTGAAAAAAAATAGTTTTTAATTTTAAACTTTGACATATACAGGGTGTTTCAAAAAGCATGTGCCATCGCTCGGGTGGTGATTCCTTACCCAAAAATAAGGCAAATAGTTCCTATTAACATGGGTCCGCAGATGCTTTGTTTAAAAGATACAGGGTGTTCAAAATTTTAAATATTTCCGGTTTTTTCAATATATTTCCGAAACGGCTTAAGTAATTTTAGTAAAATTTGGGTTGTGAAAAGTACTTATAATAGCACAAATTTAGGAATAAAAAATGTGTTGACAGGTTGACCAGGGGCGTGCGTGCGATCAGATGCTCTACTCATTTTGAACAAAAAATAGATACGCCACTGACTTTTTCACATTTTGATAGCACAATTTTCTAATAATTTTAGTGGCTAAAAAAAAGTACTTCTTAATTTTTTTTTATGGTCAGCATCGTTTGGAAGATAAATGCAATTTTATTAGGTATAGCGTAAAACGTTTTTAGCAAATTAGGTATTTATTGTTTTATAAAAAAATTATTTATTATCAACCTAAACATAATTATTACAGTAAATGCTGAAAATGTCCACCTCTAACTTCATTACAAGCATTTAACCTTCTACGTAAAGATCTTCTCACTCTGGTACAAATACGAGGATTTTGCCGAACTCGGACAAACTTCATTTCAATTCGTTCCAAAAGTTCTTCTCTACTTTGTACTGGCGTGTTATAGACAAGCTCTTTTATATGCCCCCACACAGATAAAAATCCAATGGATTTAGGTCAGGGGACCGAGGTGGCCATGCTATTGGACCACCACGACCAATCCAACGATGACCATGTTTCCACAAGATATTCCCGAACAAGTGCTGCAAAATGTGCCGGTCATCGTGTTGAAACCACATTCTATTTCTCACTAATATAGGCAACAGCTCTGGTAAATAATTTCTAAGAAAATTTAAATAAGACACATGGTCAAGTCTATTTGGCAGAATAATAGGACCAATTATATCATTTCTAATTATTCCAGCCCAAATGTTGATGGAAAACTGGTACTGCGAGTTTGCTACTCTAATTAAATTGAGATTTTCTTCAGCCCATGTATGTAAATTATGAAAATTTATAATTTTCTTTCTTGTGAATGACGCCTCGTCTGTAAAAAGGATAGGCGTATCCTGGGAAATGTCGATTGTTCTCTAACTTATTTAAAATCCACTGACAAAATTCTTGTCTAGGCCCATAATCTCTAGGTAAAAGTTCTTGCACTCTTGTAAAGTGATATGGTTTTAACTGTTGCTCTTTCCAAATTCTATGTACAGACGATGCAGAAATATTTCCTATTTCGTTAGACACGATTCTAGTACTTGTAGAAGGGTTACGATCCACTAGATTAAGAGCCGCCTCCTCAACCTGAACAGTTCGTCGGTATCTTCTTCGGCCAGAATTAGATTTAAAAGGTTTTAAAGTGCCGGATTCTCTTAGACGTCTACAAACGTGTTCGAAAATATTTTTAGATGGATATGTTCGTTGAGGATGCCTTTCACGATAAATCCGTGCTGCGTCCCTTCCATTTTGTCTCGCTTCACCATAAATTAATATCAGATCAGCTGATTCAGCCAATGTATAATGTACAAAGGGCATTTTGATGCTATAAAATAATTTACGATTTTAAAACTCTTTAAAAATTGAATCGAAAACATGAATTTACTTGCTTAACTTACTAAAATTTTTAAAATATCAGTAAACACCAATGACAGACGGAAATTATAATTATTAATAATATGTAAAGATACGAGTCAATATAAAACTGACAGATTAATCTTTGTTTTAGATTCGACCATGTAGCATACTAGATTTTTTAATTTATTAATCTTGCATAAGCTTTAATATTTAACAGAGATTGATAGAATTGCATTTATCTTCCAAACGATGCCGACCATAAAAAAAAAATTAAGAAGTACTTTTTTTAGCCACTAAAATTATTAGAAAATTGTGCTATCAAAATGTGAAAAAGTCAGTGGCGTACCTATTTTTTATTCAAAATGAGTAGAGCATCTGATCGCACGCACGCCCCTGGTCAACCTGTCAACACATTTTTTATTCCTAAATTTGTGCTATTATAAGTACTTTTCACAATCCAAATTTTACTAAAATTACTTAAGCCGTTTCGGAAATATATTGAAAAAACCGGAAATATTTAAAATTTTAAACACCCTGTATCTTTTAAACAAAGCATCTGCGGACCCATGTTAATAGAAACTATTTGCCTTATTTTTGGGTAAGGAATCACCAGCCGAGCGACGGCACATGTTTTTTGAAACACCCTGTATATATCGAACATGAGGGTCATAAATGAAAAATGGCATTATTTGTGCTCAAGGAATATATGGTTAACGGATTGACCTCCCTTTTCCGGACACCCTGTGTATCGGTTTCTTAGATTTAAACAGAAAGATTACTTTTTTCCATAGTATGTGATTAAATTAATATTGTCAGAAACTGATTATAAATACTGTTATAACTGACTAATAGTATAACAATGTATGCTGACTCTTATAAGTTAGAAGTTTTACTTTGCTTATTTCTTAGATGCAAAGAAACTTAAATATTTACCATCGCATATTCGACGCAGAGCAGGAAGGCATAATCTATGCATACGATTTTCCGCTTTTTAAAACTCGCTCGGGAGTGATTTCTGCTTAGAATGAACGAAATGTTTGCCAAACTTGGAACTAAAAACAATTTATTTTTGTATACAGTTCTAATAGATAGAAAGCTTTTAAAACGGTAATGAAATTTTAATAAAAATAAATGAGGGAAAGGACAAAAGAACACTGCAGTTTTAATTTAAAACACTAATAATAAGTAAAGCTTTTTAAAAATCTATTCTTGGCAGCTTTTTAATCCGAAATACAATAGTAAAAGTATAAATAAAAATAATCTCATAGTATCCTTAAAATGATTTCAATAAAGGATAATGTTTAGGGCATTTTAAAGTTATTTTATTTTAAATCTTGTAACTTTTTCTTGTTGGTGTACCCTTCTTACTAGGTAGGTACCAAAAGTTGATTTTTTTGTTTTAATAATATTGAAAATTACATATAAAGTCAAATTAATCTGAGAACTCGCCGCATCACCTGTCATTAATGGCACCCTATTGAAGTCTGGTATATTTTACTTTAAGCGGTTGGCTACTTACAGAGCGTAGATATTAATTTTATTGTTTATAAAATAAAATAATGACAGACCCATACCTACTAAAATAAGTATATAAAAACACAAAACAAAGGCAAAAATAGGTATTTATGTATTTGTTATACAGGAAAAAAAGTAATACAATTAATTAAAACACCCTATTGGAAACCCTTTTTGTATTGTTACTTTTGTGGGAATTTTATACAGGGTTAGGAAAAATTACCAGAACGGTCGATTATTTCAAAATATACAGGGGTTATCAAAAAACGTCTTATATAAAAAATGTAGGGCTGTTATAAAAATCTACATATCGGTGATAAATTTAAATATACACGGTCGCCCAAAAAGTTGTGGAGAATGATAGTTATATTTTTTAAAATGGAACACCCTGTATATTTTTACTTATTTTGATTGTCGACTCAATTTTATACATTTTTTATAAACCATCTGTTATACCTAAATTCATTACTTTCCTAGAAATCGGCGTTTCAAATAATAACGTATAACGATGCGATTTTCGAACATAGTGAACAACAAATATGGCACGACCATTGTTACTAATAAATAATTAATAGTTTGACATCTGAAACTCAAATTCTGACAGAAATAGACAAAAAAGAAAATAGCATGGCATTTTTACTTACTGAAACAGAGAGAATTGATATTTTAATTTTAAGGGGGTTTGGCGATAAACAGAGATCATATCAGGAGGTATGTAATATTTACAATAATTTGCATCCAGACAGGCACATTAAAAAAAATGCAGTTTTCGAACTATTCAGCGTTACAGAATGACTGGTACTGTAAAAAACCGCCCAAGATCTGGAAGACCTAGGACTGCTACCTCCGAGGAAAAAAAGTTGGACATTCTGCTTGCGATAGAAGAAAATCCCGAACAATACACCAATCAGCTTGCATTGGATCATGATATTGATCAAAAATCTGTACGAACCGTTCTTCATACTGAGAAAATGCATCCATACAAAATTAATGTTGTACAAGAACTTTTTGACGTTGACTGTGATCGAAGGCTAGAATTTTGCGAAATGATGACTAGAAATATGGAAGAAAACCCGAATTTTTCAAACAACATTGTGTTTTCGGATGAAACGACTTTTACACTACACGGAATGGTGAATAAGCAAAATTACTGTTACTGGGCGCGAAATAACCCTAACTGGTATGAAGAGCTGCGTACACAGTACCCAAGAAAAGTTAATGTCTGGGCTGGATTGTTTGCGGGACATGTAATTGGACCCTTTTTTATCGAGGGAAATGTGAACGGTGATCGATATCTCCGACTTCTTCGGCAAGAAATAGTTCCAGCTATGAACAATTTAAATGCTGATATAAACTTAACCTGGTATCAGCAAGATGGAGCTCCTCCGCATTTTACCCGCGAAGTTAGAGAATTTTTGGATGTTACGTTCCCAAATCGATGGATAGGAAGAAGAGGGCCTATCGAATGGCCTTCACGGTCTCCCGATCTTTCGCCATTAGATTTTTTTTATTGGGGTCACCTGAAAAACATAGTTTATCAAAATAAATCCAATAATTTAGAAGAATTAAGAATGAAAATTGTCAATGAAAGTGCGAGAATAACAAGGGAAATGGTTTTAAACACCCAAAGACATTTTTGCGATAATTTGTATCATTGTCAGTTAGTAAATGGGGGTCATTTTCAACACTTATTAAAAAATAGAGCCGTTTTGCCACGATTTGTTATACGTTTTTGTTTAAAGTTAACTTAATAAATTGTTTCTTGAAATTTATTTTGTGTTTTGTAGCTGATCAATTTATGTAGGAAAGTAATGAATTTAGGTATAACACATGGTTAATAAAAAATGTTTAAAATTGAGTCGACAATCAAAATAAGTAAAAATATACAAGGTGTTCCATTTAAAAAAAAATAACTATCATTCTACACAACTTTGTGGGTGACCCTGTATATTTCAATTTATCACCGATATGTAGATTTTTAACAGCCCTACATTTTTTATATAAGACGTTTTTTGATAACCCCTGTATATTTTGAAATAATCGACCGTTCTGGTAATTTTTCCTAACCCTGTATATGGATAGGTATATATAGGGTGTCACGTAACTAAGGGGCTATACAGCAACAGGATATAGTGGACTTGAAAATATGTCATTTAATTTCATTTCTTCTACGGTTAAAGTACGGTTAATAAAATTTGGTATAGCTATGTTTTTGACGGCAATAAGGAGGATTCCATAATGAGTTTAATATACCTCCTACAGAACACTAGCTACACAATATGAGTTTAATAAAATTTCGCATATATTTTTTGTCTTTCACACTTCTGACCGCTTTACCACAAATTATGAAAGCACAATTAACCGTGCTTTCTTAAATAAAATGACATTTTTAAGTCTACTATCTCTTGTTGCTGTATTTGCCCCTAGTTATGAGGCATCCTGCATATAACGATAATATAAGCAAATGGTTTAACTAAGCACTAATTAGATAATAGATGGTGTTTATTTGTACTCACTATTAAACTTAAATAATAAATACCAAGAAAATCTGTTTCTGAAATATATAAAATCCAAAAGTAAAATGTTTAAAACACAAACTACACAAAAAACAGCCACAGAAACATTTAAAAAACACCAAATCGGCAGAAAATAATATGACACACTCTGACGCTTAAAAGCTTGCTCGGTCCACTGCTGATCTGGGAACTTTAGAGGAAACCAGATCAGCTGTTAATGTCAAATGTCGTTGTGTTCTGTCGAAACGCTTTGTTTCAAGAAAAAGTTAACTCTACCAAGCAATTTTTAACAAAACTATTGTTTTTTCACCTCTATTCGTTTAATTTTTTTAAAAATTATGGGTCAAAATTGAGTATTTTATTTCAGTAACCCCGATAATGACATTTGTATTTCATCAAGTCATTAGTTATAGTATTTCTAAAAGATGGAACAAACAACGTATACCTACTAAAAATCATGTGTGATTTAGTTTTTTTCTACTCCCGCATGTATATTTTCTATTTTTTATTTTTTTCCCTGGTTAGAATATGAAACTGACCAATCACAGCTTGTCTGGTTACTATTCGTTTTTGAATGTAGTTCGGTTATGTTTGGCTTTCGAACGAACGAGCTGTTAATGTCAAATGTCGTTGTCTTCTGTCGAAACGCTTTGTTTTAAGAAAAAGTTAACTCTACAAATCTCTGAACAGATAAAAATAACAACACACGGCTAGTAAAAGCAATAAAATCGCTTAAAGTTGTTTTACATGTTCAGGCATCCAAATAACTTAGTCAAACACTTTCTCCTTTTCAGATAGAAATTACTCCCAAGCGTGTTTTAAAAAGGGGAAAATCTTATGCATATATTATACCCTTCCGTTCGTGGGTAAACAGAAAGTGTTGGTAAATATTTTAGTTTAGTGATTTTCTTGCATCCAACTTCAATAGGACCAAACTCAAAGAAAAACTTTCGAATTTCTCTATTCTTATGGAAATCAGTGTTGGTGTTTGGGGAAAATTACTATTTATTTTTCGTTACTTTTATATCAAAAGTTTTATTTTCTTTGGCGCTTTGCCTATATTATTTGCTAGCACGTTAGTAAAGAATGGAGAGTTGAAAATCATAACGTAAAATATTGATGAGTTAGGGGCATAAATTGGAGTTTCTTTTAATATGATGAGATAATGAGACCTACGACCTATTGTCAATAAAAATTATAAGTTAGCAACAAAATGTATTTTGATTTTATTCTGAGTGACGTTTGCCAATAGATATAAAGCACTTCATTTTTGACAGAAAAATTATCACTTATTAATTTTATTAGGTTGATAGGCTATAAACTATCGCGATAGTCTCCCGTCGCTACAAAAATGAGCCTTCTTATTGGTTGAAAATAAATTTATGAAATTTTCGTTAAAATTATTTTTAAAAAAACTTAATCCCAAATATCTCCGTTCATGTTGGATTTATCAAAAATTTTTATGGAATATAATTTGATCAAAAATTAATTATCTTAAGATCCACAACATGTAAAAGTTCCTGTTATCGAAAAAATTCTTTGCACCGTGGCGCCACCAACATCTTGTATTATTCAAACAAATTTTTTACACAGTTGTGAAGCCAATCATAGAGGCTAAAAACTGGCGTTTACAGAATTTCCATGTCACTTTTAGTTTTCGATATAATTGGCCTGGGAGTTTTTATTGAAACACCCTGTATAATACTTAAAAAAGTAGTTCATACTTTAAGTGGAGTGAAAATTTAAAGAAGTGAAAGAAATCTTCCTCCGCTGGTATATTCAATTAAATAAAAAGGTAATATATAATAGAAAAAAGAAAAGCACAAAGTCTTTCTCCACAAGTTTATTAGAATAACTAGGCGAACCTCGAATAATTCATAATAATTCGACATGTTTCGAGTGTAGAAACAGTCATCATCAGGAAAACAAAGTAAATAGTATAATGCTGATGTTGTTAGCAATAGAGAAAATAATAAGTGGGATTGAGCCGTAATGGAGCTTTCAATGGTGTACACGAGGTGTAAGAAATGAATAGTCAGAAGACCGACAAGACTTCAGCATACTGGAAAGTCAAGGGCTAGTGCAAAAGTCCTGTTTTGGGCAGAAAAATGAAGAAAGCAAAACAAAAATTAGAGAATTTTAATAGACTTTGTGAAAATAATTTAGGTATAAGTAGTGAAAAATCTTAAGTTTCATTAAAGTTTTGTCGGAGACATGTAAAAATAGTGAAATAAGAGGGAAAGAAAAAAATTGGTTTCCGTAAAAATTAAAGCATCTGTAAAAGATAAAAAAAGGGAAATGTAGCAAATGAAATTTAATAAAATGAGGTAGATTGGCTTACCATTTAGCTTGAAGTATGCTGTTGGGGTGCCAGGCTTGTTAAGGCCCAGTTACCCCGGCAGGAGTCAAAACTTACACATTGTGTGCAAAATTAATAGATTTAAAAGATTTTTAAAAACTAAAACTAAATTTTTTTAAAAAAATCTTTTAAATTTATTAATATTTTAAATCAAAATATTGTCTTCTTTACGAGCAAAGTAAAAAAAAATTATCGTTTGTTCAGATTTTAAATCCTGGAAAGGGAATTTTATTAACGTAGGTACCTACCTAATATAATTTTTACGTACGCCAAGGGAAAGTGCTAACATGTAGAAAAGGAATCCATTATTCATAAAATTGTAGAAAATATAACTCTTTTGTCATCGGCTATAGGAAGAAACCTATCCGTTACATGTATTGAGTTACAACCCGTGTCCTTGTGAGCCCCACCACTGTCCCCGTATAAAATGCATACTATTCTGTACCTTTTTTAACCCTTGTATGTATATGCACTAAATATGTGTTATGTGTTACCTTCCCCTTCTCCATATACCGGCATTCGATTTCTTCAGGAAGCACAGAGTTACACACTCCGTCACACACACCTCAATTAAATTATCAACTTTCAAAACAATAAAATTTAAGATACGAAATTAGATAGTTATTGCGTGAATTTTTGATAAACTTTGGGAGTGGCCCCCCGAAAAGTTATCGCCTGAGGAGCTTTTCAAAAGCCCTAGTCACATGCTTGCGTGTGTTTGAAACCCTTAATTAAATACCCGTTCGCTACGCCACTGTGTGTTTGCTTGCTGAGTATAGAAAAAAATATAACTTAGTCTTAAAGTTTTTAACTATGTTTGGGTAAAGGTAAATCATGTTATCGTTCCCAAAAGGGAAGGGATACATTTTCAGCAATAAACAAGTCCCAACCTGATATAATATTCAGAATTTAATTTTCCTTTAAAGACACTTTAACTCATATGTGATGTCATAAACTTGTTACAGGAGCAGAGAAGGGTCCCATGGGACCGATCGTCGTTCACGAGACGGAAAACGTGCGTTTACATTGTTCAGCCGCAGGTACTCCCACACCGAAGATCACGTGGAAAAAAGAGGATAATCGGCCCATTAATAGAGGTGCTTGGCAAGGTAAGATATAAATTATATTGAAGTTTATGCCCACAACTAAATTGTGTACTAGTTTAATTATTACACCGGGCGAGCAAAAATTATTTGCATCAAAGAGGACATAATGCTTAGCCGTAGAGCTTAATACCTGTAGGGTGTCAGTAACTACCTGAATTAACAATCAATCAGTTATTCCGTCATCTTAAATTATCGCTAATTTTTCCAATTTCTTGAACAATTCACACAATGGGCTTTACGGAACAGCACAAAACATTCATGGTTGAAGCGTATTTTCGAAACGGGGTTAGAGTAAATGGTGAGTGGCAATTCAATCCGGGTTTGTGCATGGACGATTTTCACGAACATTTTCCTAGCGTTGCTTTTATTGCTGGGGATTTTTATCATTGCCTGGAAAGAACCGTGGCTGTGTTTAGGGAAACAGGTTCTATACAACACAAAAAAGGAGCAGGGAGACCATCTGTAAGAACAGAAGAACTGGTTGCAAACGTTCGTGAAATAATGCAAAATAAGCCAACAAATTGTATAAGACGCCTGTCCCAAGATGTGGGAAGATCTTATGGAACATGCATGACTATTCTTAAGAAGCAGCTAAATTAATTTCCTTATAAAGTGCAAGTATTCCAAGAAATACAAGCCGCAGATTTTGATAGACGCAGTAATTACTCTCAATGGTTTACCCAACATTTATGTGAATTTATGCTTGAAACATGGCTGTGGCCAATTTCAGCAATTTATGTAATTCTTTTTCTTTTTCTTTCTGTATATTCTTACTTTGTTAATTTTGTAAAAAACAAAAATAAATTTGTATTATTTGTCTACTTATTTTATTACTCATTAGTTTGGCATATCATGTCATAATATGAATTTGACAAAATTTTAACCTAGATTTGGTTAGATATATCGTCCCCATATTATTGTGATCTAAATCAAGCTCTACGTTTTTTAATCCAAGCCCTCTTTGATACAAATAATTTTTGCTTGCACGGTGTTTGATATAGGTCTCAACAACCCAGAGTAGAGGCATAATTTAAGATCGGACTCTCCTGGTCGAAACTATAAGACTTTCACATCTAGTTTTTAAAACTATAATGTATTTACCCTCCTATTTACTAACTCTTAACGACATCGTTACCTATCGTTACAGTATGAAAATATGTAAAAATAATGATATAGAGACCCCTAAAGAATTTCTATATTCTATTAAATTTTGTGAAGGAAGGCTTTCAGTTTCTTGTTTCTTTCCTCATTTTTATTTGTTTTGAAAAATAATTGAATTAGGTGGGCCATTGACCAAATGACCTTATGGACAAGCCGCACATTAGTGTAGCTGTATGTTCGAACATTACCTGCTTGCCCTTTTAAGTAAATATGAACATACACTAAACAACAAAAACACAAATAAATTTTGGAACGAACCTCTTTGTGACCAAAGCCTGTATAAAAAGTGTATGCCACGAATATATCGTCAAATTAATATTATGCTTTATTCGACGTGTTTAAAAGTTGAACACTTTCTGTTCGTGTAGCAAAATAGCTCGACAATATATTTGTGAGAGAATAGAATACTTAATGTAATAGTAACTGCAATTCCTTTATTACGAAGCTCGAAAGTTTTACTGTGCTGTAACCCACATCGGTTAACCATACTTCTCTATAACACTATTCCCTATTGAAATTTATTTCTGTGCATTTTGGTTCGTTAACAAGGTTTACTGTAGTGAAGTTGACTATAAAGTTAAAATATGGGGTATTTGAATTTAAAAATTAAAGCTAGTATATATGCAGTGGTAGGGAATAACTGAGAATACACTATACTCAGTGGCGTTGTGACGAGATTTATCTACTATTGCACTGATTACTGATTAATTAAAGTGGTATCGTTTTGACACATTACTCATTTCTTCAAGACCGACCGAAGGTTCGGTTTCGGTTTCGTCTTCGGATAGTTTGAGCCAAAAAAGCTAGTTTCGGTGACAGTTTCGGTTTCAGCCAAAAACCGGCCGAACCTTCGGCCATGCCGAAACTCAGTGTTCATAAATTGTCGCGCACCGTTCGGCTAATTTTGGGTGGGTTCGTAGGCAGTGTTGTCTACAGTGTGACCAGTAAAGTCCGCATCATATGGGATTTTTTTTTATTAATAGCTTTATTCGAAATTTGACTTTGGCATCAAGTTTTGCTACGATCAAGATGAAAATTAAGCAAAAAAATAGTAGTCACGTGTTTCGCATTACCTATCTGTCAAATTTTAATTTTTTCCAAAAAATAATTGAAAAAATAAGGGAAGGGTTATGTCTGAAAGTATCGAAAAAAGTTATTAGAAAAAGTTTTTTAAATGCAGTTTCTAGCCCATATGCAAAATTTCAGCTGCATACGATACCTTTCATTTTTTACCGATATTTTGTAAATTGCACCACTTTTGCAAAATAAGACTCAACGCAACCTACATAAAACTTCTTAGTTTTGACAATGCTTCATTTCAGAATTTCAGATACATTTTCTTTAAAGTAGCACCATATTAAATGTGTGTTTTTCTACAAAATCAAAATTGGGCTATTCAAACTTAATAAAGATTTAGTTACATGAAAATGAGAAGGTTATGGACCAAATGATCATATGGAAAAGTCGCCACTGCGTTTCCTTATGCATTTATCCAAGCCATTTAACCCATATAAACCTACAGTCCTTTTAAAAGGACGGAGAAAACATAGTCATCTCAGCTAAGTATCTAACATAAAATCAAGATAGCGCCACCGAAATTCCGCTTTTGTTAATACTAACTACCTGTCAGTGCACTACTTTGCACGCCATTACGGTTTTAGGTGTTTTATTTTCGGTGATTTCATTTCTGTGTTTTACATCCCTTTGCAATGAATAATTTGAGGTAAGTTTTTTGTTAAAAAATAATTTATTTAATACCTTTTTACACAATTTTTTGTTTACTTATAATCTTAAAATGTATTCAGTAAACATAACCTGAGATTATTTTGTATAGTTTGGTTAAACTATGAGAAAATATCACTGTGTCCTTTTAAAAGGACGGTAGGGGTATATACTACTATTTGCTAATTATATATTTTTCTTGTATAGATATTGGAAAAGACCGCTGACGCTATGTGAATTACTGGAAGAAATAGAAAATGATGATACCGTTGATGTTCCAGAAGAAATAGCGATATTTCCGCCAGAAAATGCGAATAATAGCAGTGGTGACACGGATAAGGATTCCACTTTGGTGGATATGAATAATCTGCCTAGATCCCAACAGACTTATGACCGTATGCACCAAGGCCAGTTAATCATGATTAGCTTATAATCATGATTAAATATCTCAATTAAGAAAATTTCCAATGCGCCAGCACTGCTCAGGAACTTAATCACGATTAAAGTTAACCAGCCAATCTTGATGGGTTATATATTTAATCATGATTAAAAGGTTATATTCGTGTTTTGTTTTGAAATTTGTCTCGAATTTTCAATAATAAAATTAAAATGGGAGACGAAATCATCTTCGATGATGATTTTAATGTAATGTATATTTTCAATGATGGCTTTCCGAGAGCTAGAAAGACCTCGGAGACAAAATTATTTTGATTTGATAGATAAATAGGGTTTGTTCAGCTAACACAGTTCTTTTCTTTTTCGCATCTAATATATTATTTTCTTCCTCACCAGTCAAACCCTTTTTTTTCTGTGAGTCAAACTCCATGACTCTAGATGCCGAAGTGTGAAATTGGGGGTTTCATGCGCAAAACAGCCAAACTGGAAAAAGTTCTCGGAAAAGTTGAAAAAACAACAAAAAGAAAACATAACCACAACTGTCAATCTGCTTGGTGTTTCTGGTCACAGAAAAATAAAGGGTTTATTTTTCTGGTTGATGGCACGAATTTTTGCATGTGAGCTACGTTGCCAAATCGAGGTTTTAATTTTACCCTGATTACAAAACCCACATATTCTTTTAGTTGGTGCATAGGCTGTTTTGTTTAATCACGGTTACCTGGTTAATCACGATCACCGAATCATGCCTAATGGGTAAAATGGTGCATACGGTCATAAGAGTGGAAGTATTTGCCCAAGGACCACTGGAACAAACCTTAGACAATCTCCCGTGACAGATTTCAATTTATTATGACAATACACAGCTTGATCAGTCAGATAAATATTCAAAAATAAGACCCCTATTTGATATTTTGAACCGTAAATTTTTTGAGCATGTACCACCAGAAGAGAATCACAGCATTGATGAATCTATGATTCCCTATTAGGGGCATCATGGGGGAAAGCAATTTATTAGAGAAAAGCCTATCCGTTGGGGCTATAAATTTCCACAAGTTTTCACGATTTGATAGAATTGATCACCTTGTTTTATATGTTACAAATCAAAGGCGATGCTTTGTGTGTGACAAAAAGTCTAATTTTGTATGTAAAAAATGCGATTGTTGGTCTACACCCAAAAGAATGTTTTATTAATTACGACACTTGCTAATTTATAAATTTTAAGTTACAGTTAGTCTTTCAATAAAAAATGTATCGGACTATCGCTTGTTTTTTTTTAGAATAAGTTTAAAATAGTAGTATATAACCCTACTGTCCTTTTAACAGGACGGTATATTTGACCCAATTGGAATGCTTCAAGATTTTTAATAGCTATTTATGTATCAAGGGCGTTACGGGGACTATAATGCCCTGAAGGTAGAAATAGCCCGAGGGCCTCTGGCCCGAGGGATAGGTTTCTGCCTGATGGGCATTATAGTCCAGTAAAGCCCGTGGTGCATACAATGCTTTATGTTTTACCTAAAAAAGAGTTTTTCAATGACTAATTACATTATTTATTCGCAATATAAAAAATAAGTTGCACCTGTACCTGTATACGTAAGTAGATAATGACTGGTGTTAAGTTTGACTTTGATGTTTCTGTCAGTTAGTCAGTTGGCATTTTTTATTTAACGATTTGCTCAAAATGGAAGAAATTCCACAAAATATAAGAGAAAAGGTCATAAAAGCGACCGAAAATCTTTTGCCAGTTAAATCAAGGCAACAGTATGATCGGGAGTATGGCATATTTGGTATTTGGAAAGATACGAACACAATTCTTCAAATAACCGAAAATGTTTTAATGGCATATTTCCAGGAACTGGTAAGTTATTGATTTTATTTTAATACATATGTTTAACAAACTTTATTATTTTTAGTCGGAAAAATACAGTCCGAACTCTCTCTGGACCAAGTATTCTACAAGCGGGCATTATCATAATGCCCGCTTATAATGCCCTAGGTGTGATAGCAGGTATTATTGCTATCATAACATATTCCGTTTCTAAGGTATTATAGATCAATAATAGATAGGTAAAACATAAAAATATTTTTTCCATCTTTAAAACGGTTCATTTAAATAAATTTTAAGAAAAAAATTTTACATTTTGAAAAAAAATAGTTTCAGGGTTATATGGGTTAATATTGAAAATAAACTGGTTAAGACATACATACATACGTTTATACCTATATATTTTTAAGAATCCTAACTCATTTTAAACAGGTCGTTAAAGGGTAAATTTATTTTCTGGGGTTAAAATTTTATTACAGAAAGCGTGCTAGACCTTTTATGTTATATTTTTGAAGGTTATTTAAATGATAAAATGAAATGTAAAAATTGTAATAGTTGCCCAATTTATGGTGTCATCTAATCATGTTGTGCTTTGTGCGTTCATCGAAAGCGTTTCGGATATAGTCCTTTTCGTCTGGTGCATTGTGCGCAACAAGACAACTGTCCATTTGAAATCAAATACCCTCATTCTCAGGAGTAACTTCTTCCAATGCACGTCCAATTATTTGATTTGGTAATCGATCAAAACAATTTTGTTTTTCCAAATTTGGTTCCAATGAAACGGTCAAAACATCTGATGTCCAAATATGTCCTCCCAACCTTACCTTTTGAGGGTATCGAGTAGTTGTTTTTACAAATCTAGATTTATTTTCTGTACTCCATTAGCTATAATTTTGGTGCATTCATTGGTAAAACAAATATTGTGTAAGAATTCCTTTTACACTTTCCATAACTTAAAAATAAAAGTTTGCTCTTCGTATTTCCTCACCTTTCCTCCTCACCTTTTGATATTTGTTCTTATGTAATTTGCACAGTAGTATCGGTAATGCTTTCCTTTATTTGTGCCAAGAAGTCTGGTGCTAATTCCATTATTTTCTTCATGGAGTAAAAGTTCTAGATTTGCATTATCTTCTTGTGCCACAACCACCTTGAAACAAGCCGTGAAACAGAAACATCGACAACACTGCTTGAAGATCCATGTGTCACGTGACTTTTTTGAGGTTAGCCATGGTTTAGTATGTAATTTACGCGCGAATTAGGTGTAGGTGTCGTATTAATTTGTATTTTTATCCGGTTTTCGATTGATATCTAATAGAAAAGTGACATGATTGCTAAGAACTTCTATAAAATACTGATGAAAAATTTTGGTGCGTGTTTGCTCTAATAGCATTAATAAAGTGTAGAATCCAACAGCTTGGCCGGCCTGGCGGTTTGTTTACGGATCTTATAAATGGCGGCAGAATTTTATTTGTTTTAATTTAAAAGTTGTGTTTTTTGTATTCTAGTTAGCTCTTTGGGATAAACTTTATTGTTTTGCGGCTACAGTTAATTTATTAAATAATAAAGTGTTTATTTAACTTGATGGTATATGTAAATTAGTTTAAAAATATCACTAGTAGAGATAGTTCATAAGTAGGTAGGATACCTCTAGATACCTAGGTACTTGGGTAAGTACTATTTTTTTCTTTTAGTTTGTTTATTTATCAACATGCCAAGGTCCTGCTGTATTCCTGGGTGTAACTCTAACTATAAAAGTGTTTTTCTAATTTTTTTCTCGAAACAGATCTATTTTGAACGTGCTAGCGAGTTCGTAATAGATCTATTTCGAACTCCGAATTTTATTATTTAAAAGTTGGCCCTACATGACATGTTTTTTTTCACCGTTTAGCATAGCATTCTAGATAACTAATATTTTTTAGTCCAAATATGCAAAATACTACACGAACCCACGTATGTATGTTTGGTTGCCTAGATCTACAAATCTGTATGTATTGTTTTAGTTCATTAAAAAACACATATTAAGTAATAACTAACGGAGAACTATTTTGCTTTTGTAGATGCTTCAAGCTATCATTTTCTGCCAAATTCTATCCAAAATTCAACCTACTAACCGTCCAATGTCGATTTTAACTACAACTTTATTTGAATTTTCCATCTTCCCTATACTAAATTGCAATGCCGTGACGTAAAATCACGTCTTTTGAAATTCGAAAAAAAGTTGCAAAATCGCCCAAATTTCCGAACGCTCTGTATATGTACCGAATGTACAAGGATCACACAACGTATTCCGTCCAATTTCAAATCTCATATCGCTAAAATAACTTTAGAATCTCGTGGTGAAAATGGGTGAATAAATCAAAAAATGACAGTTCGCAAAATAATTTTTATTGTCCATAGGCTACTATGATAAAAAATAGTATTACCAACATAAAATTTAGACATAAAAATTTACAAAATTTGAAGGATTTATTTTCTTTTTAAATATGTATTTTTTATTGAAAAAACTACAAATTAGAAAAAATAGTATAAAGTACGTGTTATATAAAGCCGCTATATCAAATAGTATTACCAACATACCAAAATAGTATTACCAACATAAAATTTAGACATAAAAATTTACAAAATTTGAAGGATTTATTTTCTATTTAAATATGTATTTTTTATTGAAAAAACTACAAATTAGAAAAAATAGTATAAAGTACGTGTTATATAAAGCCGTTATATCAAAGCCGCCTATTTCTTAAGAAAAGACAGGGCCGGCAATGATGCTTAACGCTTTTAAATTTGCGATTGGGACTTAAGGTAAATTTTTCAGTGTCAATTTTAAAATAGCATAGGAGTGTATGGTATCAAATTGTTGGAAAAAAAATGCTCGTTTTAAATATCCTAGTGAGCAACCATCGTTCCATTTGGAAAAATGGAGTAACCGTCAAGAAAACAAAATTTCATTTTTTAAACGCTTGTGAAACTTCAGTTATCAATTATTATGACATAATTTTAATTTTCATATACTACTTGACTATAAATTAACAGATTTAATAAATTTTTAGCACTCTAGATTGAAAATAAAAAATAAACATAAAAATGTTATAACACGTCAAAAAATTACAAGTGAGGTGTCTTTTTACTCAGAATGTCATGCTGAATCCAAATAAGTAAAAATATATAGGAGGTCCCATTTAAAATACCAAAGTTAGGGTCACTTCCGGTCAAACCGGAAGTGCTAATAAAATGAAAATTATGTCAATAAAAGCAGACTCATCTCTTATGCATAATTCCCAAATTTTATTTTAATATCTATAAATACAAGAAAGTTATAGGGGTGAACGTCTTTTGAGAAACACCCGGTAGTGGCAACAGAGCCCAAAAAACAGAAAAATTATTAGAATGAATAAAAAACTTTCCCGTTGCCGCGCGTTATAATAATAGCGTGTGGATCCACAACTCCCAGCTGTTTGTTGCCCGATGTTACTTCATGGCTTCTTTTCAAGGCGGTTGTGCTTGTGCCCTACCATCGAGTACTTCATTATTTTGCTTTAAGCAGTTGCAGTACCTTTACTCTCAAAATTACGGACACTATTCATCAGGTTGTGTGTATTATGGTTGTGTTTCATTGTTGTGCTTGGAACGGGACTGTCAGGAAACATCAGAGTTCATTTCGGATAATCTCCGAGAACTATTTTTCATGTAGTATCACTTAACCATTGTTATTTTTTCTTAAATACTATAAAACATGTTAACACGTCTTAAAACGTCTAGTACCATTTGACGTTATTATAATAATTATTACTGGTAGTTTTATTGAAAAAATAGGGACGTATACCATTGGACTAGCTCTTTGATTTGACAACCCCAGTGATTGGATGCAAGTTGAAATTTTTTTGAAAGTTAAGAATCACTCATTTTAAACTGGTCCTTAAATCATAAATTATTAATTTTTTGGGGTTAAAATTTTATTACAGAAAGCATGCTAAGGCTTTTACGTAATGCTTTTGAAAGTTATTTCCGAATCCCATGCATACAGAACGAGGAAATGAAATGTAAAAATTTTAATTAAATAGTAAATTTACACGTTTTAGTGTACACACTTTATTAAACAAATTTAAACTTTTAATTGCTGTTTTAGCTAAAAAAAGTTTTAAAAGCTAACATTACATTCGAAAGTTGTAAGCCAAACAAAACGTTTCCACTCTCAACGTGTTAAGTTCGTCAAATAAAATCCATTTGGTCCGACTAAGTTTGTGCAAATACTCATTACACGAGTGATCGAAGTTTTCGACAACATGGGATTTTTGACAATGGGAAAATTGGTTTCTAGCGTCGTTCCTGCTCTCTAAATTGTTTTGTTTTTTCCCTATTTTCTCCAATAGTTGGGCAGAAAGTTTCTAATTTTGTAAGTCTGTTTTATACTGATAGACACAACCAGCTTAAGGGGATCTGTGTAAATGCTAGTTAGGCTGTTTTATCAGTAGCGTACTATCGATAGAAGAGGTAGAAAAAATGTTCATAGAAAAAATACAAAAACTAAATAAAATCATGTTTTGCTTTTAGTATCAGGCGAAAAATTATTTCTTCTTGGGAGTTGCTTTTTACCACAATAAAAATGAATAATTAATAGTGTAATTCTTGTTTTTGCTGAGTAAAATGCATTATAAACCTTAAAATTTTTATGACCATTGTGATTATTTATCACGTTGACGGACACACGCAAATAAGCGGAGGTCCCTTTGGTGACGCTACACCTGTATTGACTGGTTACTAAATGCTCTGGACCGCCAAATGGATGACTAACAAGGTAACAAGCCATGATACAAAGAAAGAAAGATATGATCGATCGTATTCCCAATTCGGTCCGGTCCGCGCAATGACGTCATGTGGTGCTAACGAGACTTAAAATTACATAGGATTAGCCGTTAAGAATAAAAATTTTACTGCATATTTTACAATTTTTGATTTGGAAGATTTAAGTGCATATTATTTTAAGTACTAGATAGAGGTTCATAAATCAGAACGTATTTCATGATGTTCTTGGGTTAAATGTTAAAATTGAGCATACATTTGGTATCAATGAAAATAATTTTCTTTTTATGCTGACATACATTTTATCTTTTAAATGATTACAATTACTTATTTATTTTTACAAAATCATAAAAAAATAACCTATATTTTTTGGTCCTTCCACCTTAAGCAATAAATTGTTTGAAAAAAAATAGGTACAAATGTGCAGTCTTAAACATTTTTAGAACAGTTTCGAGCCTTAAATGACCAAAATCAATTAATTTGCTTATTAAGATTTTTTTTATGCAATAGGTAACGATAATATTTTTGGAGGTGTCTGTTTATAAATTTATATTGTTAACATTTGACCAAGGGTGGACTGGAATCATTTGGCCCCGGTGGCTACATGGCCTCAATGGCTCCAACATTTTTTGAAAAAAAAAATTGTTGTTTAAATGTTTGGACCAATTGGCCCCGAAAGGCCTTCTGACCCCGGTGGCCACCCGGCCACCCGCTCCAGTCCGCCACTGCATTTGACTATAATTTGACCAAGGATAAGGATGTAAAAAACTCAATCAGACATTTAAAAAAATATACTAGGACTGGTAATTATCATAATAGTAATTAGAGGGACATTAACAATTATTAAAAAATAAGGCACACATATAACAGTTTATTATTTTAAACCAATTTCGTCAAATTAAACTTTTGTATCTCACCTATGAGGAAGAGAACAATTTTTTTAATCTAAAATTTGAAATATTTTACATTGATTTGTATCATAATAATCCAAGAAAACACTAAAATCCTCTTTCTGTATAACAAATAATAACAATAGTACATAAAACCAAACGTAGGTTATACGAAGCCCGCCAGAAAATTATCACCACATGACGTAAGCGGCTGTCGATTTGGCTCCGCCCACATGCGCAATGTCATATCTCTTCTTTCTTTGTATCATGGTAACAAGCCTAGCATTACGCCACAATCTAGGTGCCCCCACCACTCATATAAAATGCACATATTCAAATTACTGTGCTTGATGTGACACTTTAAAGATTTCCCATTGGAATAAGACGTTTCGGAACGTTTCGGCTGAGCAACTGAGGTATTATGAAGAACGTCTAAAGACGTCGTTAATTAATTATTACCCCAAATAAATCATTTCATCGTTGGTATAACCTTTATGTTGTATACAAACATTTCTATTTCCAATACAAATGTTTTACTGAAATATATTCTAAAGGCCGATCTACACCTTTGCAATTTCACCCTGCATTTTTTAAACATGGTTGCAACAGCTAATTTTATGATTTTTTAACGCATATTTCTGATCTTGCGGAAGGGGAATCGAAACATGGTCCTAATATGTCCACATTATTAATTTTTTTTTTAATTTGAAATTTTGTTGTTGGCAGTTTTTTGTTTTAATATTGGTGCATAGAATACAAACATCGGTAGAAGGTAGTAAAAACAGTTTTGTTATGTGCAGTAAAAAATTAGAGGAAATGGCCTGGGAGCTATGGAAAATGGGACAAACGTCTCTACGGTCAGTTAAGGTGTGAGCTTAGAGTACCTAGTTAGAATTGTAATTTGTTTTGTAACTCTATTCTATTAAACATTTTTTTTTCGATGCATCGCAAATATCGATGCTTATCCGCGATACATTTTCTGTGAACATCCCTAAATGGAAATGAATAAAACAACATCATCATGGCCTCAAATCAATGTCGTGGCAATCACATATTTGGGGGCGGATCTCTTACTGCTGCGTTGCCATACTGCAGTTTTTTTATAAGGTTTTAGACAAAGAGCTAAAGCTCCCACATCATGTTAATACTTTTAACAGCATAAGTTTCTTAAATAAAGCGGAAGGGCGAAATTTGTATGTTGATTTACTTTAGAATGGAATACGATGTCATTAGGTTCATTTGTTATTTTTTCATCTATGTCCTTTTAGGCTGTAATGTCATTATGTTTTTTTTTAAACTGATGTAACGACCAAAAGTTAACGTTCAAATGTCGACTCTTTAGCGAGGTCAATACTACAGGCATTATAAATGTTATACAGTAAGCTCAAAAAGGTTGGAATAAATTCGCTTAAAATTCAGGTGATTATTTTCTGGAAAAACGCTTGGACATGTCGATTATTATTTTTAATTGCGAATTTTTTGACATAAGAAATGTGTAGGTATACAGGTTGTCTCAAGAAGAACATAATATACCGTACACATTGATTTTTTAAAACATAACACCCTGTATATTATATTATTTTTAAATTCTACGAAACATTCTGAACACTTTTTGCATAACATACCATATCTCCAAAATCAACGGTTTTCGATATATTGACATTTTAATATTTTTCTGAAAAAATGCTGAGATCCGTGGATTTTTAGTTTTAATTGCGCATTTCTTTATTATCTATTATTGTAACCTGTTACCTGAATTAATTTATTTTGACACGGACATTTACTTCTTGTCGAAAATTCTTCAAATTGTGTAGATCTATCTAACTTCAAGTAATTCTGTAAAAATGTCGCGGTTAAGTGAAAAAGATAGAATAGAGGTACTAATGATGCTTGTCTATGGAGATAGGATGCGTAACCAAACAGAAGTGTGTAAGTTTATTTAACAATAAGTACCCAAACCGAGTACCCCTATCTCAATCTGTTGTTAGTAAAATTGTAAAAAAAATAGGGATCTGGGGCATGTTACAGACAATTATATTCAAGGTCGACCTATATAGGAATTCAGAAGATGTGCAGTTAAATGTCCTCTTAGCTGTCCAAGAAAACCACCATAGTGTTACTCGTGATATTACCATGGAAAATAATTTTTTTTTCAAGCAACCGTATTGAATTATTTACACAAAAATAAATGGCATCCCTATAGGGTACAGTTGGTTCATGAACTTAATGAAGATGACCCGGATAGAAAATCAGAATTTTGCAAAATAATGATGAACAGATACATTAAAGATCCTCAAATTTTAAAAAGAATTGTGTTCTCTGAGGAAGCAACGTTTACTCTAAATGGGCATGTGAATCGCCAAAACTGTCGATATTGGACTAAGGAAATTCCGCACTGAATCATGGAGTCCCACAATACCCGCAAAAAGTGAATGTTTGGGCTGGAATTGTTGATAACCGGATTTTAGGTCCCTTCTTTTTTGATGGTACGTTAAATGGGGAACAGTATCTAGAATTTTTAGAATTTGACTTAATACCGGCACTTGCTGTACTATATCTAAATCCAGATGAGCCAGACATTCCCAACAATAACTTATGGTACCAGCAAGACGGAGCACCAGCCCATTACACACGCCCGGTGCGTGAGTACTTAGATACAGTCTTTCCTGGCAAGTGGATTGGTCAACGGGGTCCAACAGAATGGCCGGCAAGGTCACCAGATTTGACCCCGATAGATTTTTTTTCTGTGGGGCTATTTAAAATTTAAAGTATACTTTAACAGACCTAACAACATTGATGAACTTAAAGCTCGAATAAGGCATAAGGTTAGATTAATAGAGCCCCTGGTAATCCATAACGTTTTGGAAGAATTCCAAGATCGACTTGCATATTGCCAGAAAGTTGGTGGCGGTCAATTTCAACATTATTTATTAAAATAAATTTTAATATAGTCTCTGTAAATATTATAGACTAAATAGATGTACCTAAAGAGTTCATTTTTAATTGTAGTTTTCGTACCAGAAAAACTGTCAATATGTCGAAAACCGTTGATTTTGGAGATATGGTATGTTATACAAAAAGTGTTCAGAATGTATCGTAAAATTTAAAAATAATATAATATACATTACATACGTTTTTCCAGGAAATAATCACCTAAATTTTAAACGAATTTATTCCAACCTTTTTGAGCTTGGTGTATATTTCAATTTTAATATCACCCAGTTTAAACCTGTAGTATGTGGGCTACTACGCTACTGCTACATATATTCTAAAACATGCACCTTGGGTTGTTTTATCGAATATATTAGTGTTCGTCGAACGGTTCGTCCGTCGAGCAAAGCAAAGTCGCAGTCTCTCGACTCTTTTAGTCACCGAAGCTTTATATTCTGTGTCTTAGTTCTTCTATATTTTCTTGTAGACGTTCAAGTCTCCGGGGCCACTTTGAACATAACTCGCGTCAACCGAGACCACATGGCAAATTATCTCTGCATTGCTGACAATGGAATTCCGCCATCAGCTAATCAGACGTTTATTCTGGAAGTTTACTGTAAGTATGAAATACCCTTAAGGGCTATTATTTTGTACTTGAATGTTTAATGCAAGAAAAATGTTAAATATATTTATATGGCCCGCAAAAATATATGAAACAGAAAGTAGATAGAGAAAGAGGGGGAGGTGAAAAACTTGATGTTGACGTTAGTGGTTTTTAAGAAAAGAGTATAAATATATTTATCGTTAACCGTCAGTAAAGCCGTACATTATCAGAGTGATTTCCGGAAGTAAACGAACACTTTATTTTATTGTAAAATAAATAACTACCTATTATCGGAACAGTGACATGCGTTTATATTTTTATCATAACCATGGATCAACTAATGGTATTTAAATATAAAAATATACCGTAAAATGCGGTGACTTTGACCGCTGGGGTGAATTTGACCAAAAACATAAAAAAATATTCGTTGGGGTTTACTTTGTCACCCTGTACGTTTTTTGGAATTAGTACTAGAACTTTTTGTTCAAGATTATATTTCAAATTTATTTTTAACATATACTGAACTGTGTTTTATTTGGTCAAATTCATCCATATTGCACAGAAAATACTTTTACCATGGAAAACTAATATACGGTCAAGTTTCCCTCTAATGGGGTGAACTTGACTAAAGTCACTTTTTATTTTTTTTTTAAGTTAGGTATGACGATTTTTTTTTGCAATTTTAATGTAGCATAGTTAAAGTGAACAGCGAAACCCATAATATACTTGCATACACAAAAATGTAGCATAATTTAAAATATGATTTTTATAGGGTCAAAGTACAAAATCGGTCAAAGTCACCCCATTTTACGGTACACTGTGGCTCAAATTAAAGAAGTACACTTTTTAATCGTAAATATTTTTTTCATTTTGCCCTGATTTAATTTATTTTTGGAGTAATGATGAACTTATATTGTCTTAGTAAAATCTGTAATTTTTATCAAAATATTTTGAACAGGGCCGGATTTACAGATTTTTTTAAACAAACCTGCGCTTATGTTCGTTGCAAACGGAAACTGGTTTATTTAAATTTGAGGTGATGTGTTTTTTTGGTAGTTTAACTATTAGAAATACTTCAGTGTAGGTCTCATTTTGAAAGATTTTAAAAGTCAAGAAATAGAACTTTTTATGTTCCATCTTAATTAACAAATTTATTATTATTAACAATTATTGCATCAAAACTAAGTATCACTTAAAATTGACAGTGGGTATACTGGGTATGTCTAAACATTCACAGGATAACATTATGAATATGACCACCATGATTTTCCATCACCGATTGCAGTCGCCTTCGCCATAGATTAATAATAGCGCTCTATTGATTTTGTTCTGGTTAATATTATTCCAACAAAACTGTAACCTTTCCTTTAGCTCTTCGATAGTATTAAACCTTTGACCATTGTGAACAGTTACCTCTAAAATTCCCCATATGGAATAGTCAACAGGGTTAAGATTTGGACTATTGGGTGGCCAGATCTCCGGTTCGATGTAATCAATACATTGCTCAAACAAAAACATTCTTGAACTTTGAGAGGTGTGGGAAGGGACACCGTCTTGTTGGAACATGTAATCGTCGTCGTAAAGATTGCTTCAATTTCAGGAATCAAGTGATGTAAAATTTGTTGTTGATACGCCTCCGAATTGAGTTTTACTCAGGCATCGACAAAAATGAGCCTTGACATTCCCAATTGGGAAACTGCCACAGAGCCAGCTGAAAAGTGACTTCTTTCAATTAAAATATTTTCCAAAGGGATTTCCATCTTCACTCACGCATTTGAGTATACCCTATTATTTTCTGTATTCTTTGGCGGCCTCAAATAAAACATTTTCTCATCTAAAAACCATATTTTTGCGATATTTTCGCGAGAATGGAATCTTCGTAGCAACATACTACATCTTTCTAATCGTTTCTCCTTTACATTGGCATTAAGTTTTTGACAGTAAATTTTTTTACAGACTTTAAGTTGTCAATCATATTTTTGATAACTCTTTGAACTGTAGAACGGTGAATTCTTGTTCTTTTCGCTATTTTTCTGGTACCCCCAGAATCTTCAGGTCTCACATTTTCTATGATATTTCTTACCAAGTCAATATTTTCTTGAGTTCTTGAAGTTTTTTTCCTTTCCCTACCAACGTTTATTTCTATGGACCAATTATTTTCTCTAAGATGTCTTAAAAACTTTTCAATTGTTCCAACATGCCAATTTTTTTCAGGAAACTCCTTTACAATTTTTCTTGAACCGTAATTGTGTTTTTGTCGAAAATATTTGATAAGAATTCGATCCTCTTTACTTAAGGCTGCCATTGTGTACTGATTAGTTGTCACGAAGCGTAAGAAACGTCAAAAAGTACATTGTTTATTATTTTAATAACAGTCATGGATACTCTGATATTTATTAACGGTCATGGATACTGCGATCATGGTTTAAAGAAGCTCAAATTTACAAATGATAACTGCACTATTTTAGTACATCATTGAACAAAAAAAGTTGTATTTCTTGACTTTTAAAATCTTTGAAAATAAGGCCTACACTGGAGTATTTCCGATAGTTAAACTACCAAAAGAACCTATTATCTTAAATTTAAATAAGACAGTGTCCGTTTGCAAAGACTACAAGCGCACGTTTGTTTAAAAAAATCTGGCAAGGCCTGTTCAAAATATTTTCATATAAGTTACACATTTTACTGAGACGATTCTAGTTCATCATAACTCTAAAAATAAATGAAGTTAGTGCAAAATAAAAAAAAAATATTCACGATTAAAAAGTGTACTCCTTTAATTTGAGCCACAGCACTGTGTAGATCCTAAGAACGAAAATATACCGTCAGGATTTATTGTATTAGTTGATATAATTCTTCTGTCATATTTTTATAAGTAAAGATAATATAACTACTTAATTGGTTTATTTATGCCCACTTTCTCTATCATTTTTACTTGAAAATAATGGTGCTTCAAACGCGACGTCAGGTCGGTTGCAAACGTTGTTACGACTCAAAAATGATTGACGAGTACAATTAGGAGTCGTAACAACGTTGTGACTACGTTGGGTTTCGACGTCGGGTCGCATAGGCCAACGTCGGCCCGTCGTAATATTGCTGCTTGGGCTATTACATACGATCACTTGCCAAAACATTTTAACCTACAAATTGACATAATCGTTTCTGTAAAACATGAGGACCAAACGACATAATATGGGGTGTGTCATTTCGCCTTACATACACTTCTCGTCAAAATTAGCGAATACTCTAAAATCTAGCAAAAGTTTGTTCTTAACTATTTTTTGAACCGCTTATCCGATTTTGACGAACTAATGTTTTCAGTGTAACCTAAGGTGTTACAAACCTTTTTAATTTCCTAACGTTAATCTGTAAAACGATTTTACTGATATACAGGGTGTTATTAGTAGAGGCGATTTTGTGCCGTAAATTTAAAACATTCTGTAGAGTAAACTGGTAAAGTTAGAAGTTCCCGGTATGTGCCGTTAGTAAGATGACATCAATATCTCCAGACCTTTTTGCCCGTTTTTTGATAAGTGTCTTTTGGCAATAAATACACTATTAAACAAAAAATGTGTCAAATTTTGGTAGGATTATCTTTACAATGCTGTATCTTGGCAATGGTTAAACAGATTTCGACCAGTATTCAAGATTTCGAAAGTTTTTTTCCTATAGATTTTGCGTGATATAATAGTGATTTTTAAAGATGGCCGTTTTCTTATTATACAGGGGTCGATAAAATCATAAATATAAAATTCCAAAAATTATGGTAACTGGGTTTATTAAAGTTATGCCAACCGGGCTATATGCTTTTGTTTTGTTTCAAAATTAGTTATTTGACACTTTGGGTCAATATTTTGGGACGTTGTTTTACCTATTTGATTAAGAGCTATTATTCAAAAGATACACTATTAAACAAAAAATGTGCCAATTCTTCGGGGAAATCTGTAAAAAGCTGTACCTTGACATCGGTTAAATAGATTTCGACCAGTATTATAGATTTAAAAATTTTAATAATATTAAGAATTAAATTTTATGTATATAGGTATACTCTGGTATACTTATATGTTTTAGAGGGACAAAAAAAATTAAAACGTCATGTTTAAAGCCAAATTTGATTAAATAAATTCACAAAAACATTGCAACATAAAAAACATAAAAACACAAAAATAACATTCTAATAGTAAAAGGTGTTTCCACCTTTTGCTGCAATAACATCATGACATCGTCGTGGCATGCTCAAAATTAGCAGTTGAATCTCCACTTGATCGATTTGATGCCAAATTCCATTTAATAATAATAATAATAATTTAAACTCACTGCTGGCTCATTTGACGCAAATCTGCTACTTACTAAATGACACACGAATGACACATATTTTTTCGTACACAGAATGCTAGATAAGTGATTAATTTGATATCTTACACCTTCTAGATATTTTCCTACGAATAATTTGACACATTTTTTGTTTAATAGTGTATCTTTTGCCAAATAGCTCTCAATCAAATAGGAAAAAAAAACGTCCCGAAATATTGACTCAAAGTGTCAAATGACTAATTTTGAATCAAAACATAGGCATATATTCCGGTCGGCATAGCTTTAATAAACCCAGTTACCATAATTTTAGCAATTTTATATTTATCATTTTCTCGACCCCTGTATAATAAGAAAATGGCCATCTTTAAAAATCACTATTATATCACGGAAAATCTATAGGAAAAGAGGTTTCAAAATCTTGAATATTGGCCGAAATCTGTTTAACCATTGCCAAGATACAGCATTGTAAAGATTTTCCTACCAAAAGTTGACACATTTTTTGTTTAATAGTGTATCTATTCACAAAAGACACTTATCGAAAAAGTGGCAAAAAGGTCTGGAGATATTGATATCATCTAACTAACGGCACATACCGGGAATTTCTAACTTTACCAGTTTACTCTACAGAATGTTTCAAATTTACGGCACAAAATCGCTTCTACTAATAACACCCTGTATATCAGTAAAATCGTTTTACAGATTAACGTTAGGAACTTAAAAAGGTTTGTAACACCTTAGGTTACACTGAAAAAATTAGTTCGTCAAAATCGGATGAGTGGTTCATAAGATCGTTAAGAACAAACTTTTGCTAGATTTTAGAGTATTCGCTAATTTTGACGAGAAGTGTATTATGTTGCGTTCTGCATTACGATTTTTCCTCGACCTACCAGTGTTCTTTTGTGCCCTGTTTTTTATGGCCATACAGGGAAAACTAAAAATTGTTATGCTACGTTTAAGCAGTTCGGCGGAAGAAATGGAGGAAAAATTTCAAAATTTTTCTCTTTTTCGTTCCTTTATTTTTTCGTGCTCAATGTGATCATTGCTAACTCATACTGAGTATGCTTAGGTATCTAAAAAGAGCTATTGTTTTAACAAATAAATATTATAATATAAATAAAATGAGTGTGTCATTTTGCCCAACAGGTTATGCATGCAAAACAACATACTTGGTATTTTTTTGTTAAATTTGTAATATGTCATAGGTTTTTTGTAAGTTAATATATTTGCTTCGTCTCCTAAATAAATATTGGATTAGAGATGGAGAGAGTATTATTTTTAATGAAATCTAAAGTAAGTATTTACAGGCGATTTTAACCAAGTATGTCATTTTGCCTTACTCTCCCCTATATGGTTTTAGATCGAATATTTTTGGTTTTTTTTTTAAATAGGTAAAGGAAATGTTTTAATTAAATTGCACAGCTTTTCCAAACAAATAAACATTTTTGAGAGATTTTATTAAAATTTTATGTGTACTTAAGTTCTACCTGTAAACTAATTTTTTTTCAAACTTGTAGTCCCACCCTTAATAAAAATTCAAAGTCAAATGGTCGGAGTCGCAAACGGATCCACAGCTGTTCTTGAGTGCGAAACTGAAGCTTTTCCAGAGCCTATTAGGTGAGTTTAAATGCGAATATAGAAATATAAAAGACAGCCTACAAGCTTGTTTATTATCTCATTAGACTTAACAGGGTGGGAATAATTGCTTTTTTAGTAGTATTGAAATATAATTAGTTATTAAATGATGTACAAATAATTTTTCAAAGACATTATTTCATACACAGATAGAAAACTATCATAGTCTAATACTGTAAAACTTACGTGTTGATTTAATGACTTGTGGCGATAAGACACATTGTCACACGGCATCGGCAAAACAAGTCTAAAGTCTATTTATCTCACACATAGACTAAACCAAAATAATAAAAAAACAATGCTAGACTCGTGATCACCGCTCTGCAGGTGGACAACACTGTCCTTATTGGTTAACTTGGTGGAGACGGCTCGAGCTCGGCGCTACCGAAATTTAACAGGGTTGCATTTAGTCGTAACATACGAATTGTTAGATTGTTGCATTTCGGACGTTTATTTACATGATTTAATGATATAATCCTAGTGTGCATGTCCAGGCGATTTTGCATAGGGTCTATTAAGATCAACATTTTTTTTTAAGATCTGTGTCTTTTACGATTGTTAGTAAGAGCAAAATATTACTTTCAATGCACACGATTTTACAAACTTTAAAACGCTAACACCCTTATTCACTAAAAAGATTTAAGGCTAAAACCGTCTTAATTTGACAATGTATGATTAAAGTCAACTAATTTTTTTACCTACTGTAACAACATTTTTTGGGTTTTCTTTTAATTTGTAAAGAAAAGGGTGTTTACGTACTCGCTGTTGTCTTTAATAGAACCAAACATGTTTTTGTAATTAGATCCCGGTGAAAATATTGATATGTTAAATGAATTAAGACCAAAAATATAAAATAAAACTGAAAACGTTATACAGCATAAACAAAATGACAATTATAAGAACATAATTGGTCGACTAGAAGATCTAAATATTTTGATGGCCTAAATTTAAACCTCTAGTAAATAAGGCGGTAAAACATTAAACACTAATTACGCGGCGCCTAATATAGGAACTAGTAAAGTAAGGTCTACAAGTATAAGATTATCGTTTACATTTTGATTCGGCCAGTGGTATAGTCGCTTCCTTTGTTATATTTTTTTGTTCGAATTTTTATATAGAGAATAAAAATGTCAACAATAATTATAACTATAAACATAACATCATAACAATAAACTTTATAGATACCCTGTGTATTTGGATTTTATTACATCTGTATTATGAAGTCAATTTAACAACTAATTATTTTAAATATCTTGTGATAATTAAATTATTTATCAATTAGGTATTGTACCTTTAAATACGGCCCGGCTCACTGTTTCAAATTTCGACAATCACGTGCATAATGCGTGATTGTATTTACGTTTAGTCTATATGTGAAATAAATTGACTTTAGATCTATTTTCACTGCAGTTCGTTAATCAAATAAAATGATTTACCAAAGAAAATTTATAGGGTTTAAAATGTTAAGTCCTTGGCAACACAAAAGAGATAGAAAAAAAAGAGCAAGAGGGAGAGAAGTTTTAGTTTGCCAACTGGCTACCCGTGACGCAATGGCGGGAAATTTAAATATCGATGTTGGGTTGTTTAAAATTATTAGTTTTTTACTTTTTTATGCGTTTTTATTGATTTAAATTTAAATGGAACAAAACAAAGCTTATAGTTATATTAACCAAATTTGGAAAATAAATAATGAAAAACTTGTAGTAAATACTTATAATTATGTTTATTTATAAAAATAAAAAGTGCACTGCCTACCATAACAAAAAATAACGACTTAGAACAAACTAATGTCCTTAGGTTAACTCTAACAGGTCTCATTTAGGAAAATGTTTTAGATTGGGTTGGAAAATACTTACTTATTCGGAAAATATTCCAGTAAATAGCATTCGTGGTTTAAAATAACCAATTTCGCATGCAGGCCTGTTTTCTTTAAAAACTGGCTTTGTTCATTTTCATATATTTTTTAAAAGATAATATAATAATAAATAAATATAATAAAACTAATAAACAAATAAACTTACTTTAAATTTTACAAAATCTTCTTTTATGTTTTTAACTAAAGTATATTATCAACTCGATATCTTCTTCGGTATCTGTTTTGTTCAGAGCTAGATATTTCATTCCTGAAACATGAAATTACACGATCTGCCGCGTCACTTCATGAAGAGACCTTGACGTTTCGGCGTAGTATGTATAACACAATCTGCCTAATTTTTTTAAATATCGTCACTTCATGTAGTACCTAACGATGTCATGTCAGTCGGCAGATTGTGTAATTCCGTCTAAAAGGTATATTGGCACCTGGTTGTTCGTTGTTCCCCAGAGCATTTTTTTTTTAATTAAATTTTTTCAACTAATATTATTTTATAAAAATAAAAAAAATGCTCTGACAAACCCAAACAAACCAGTTGCCAATATACCTTTTAGACGGAATTACACAATATGCCTTGTTTTTGTGGCATTTCATGAAGTGACGATATTTAAAATTAGGCAGATTGTGTTATACATAATACGCCGAAACGTCAAGGTCTCTTCATGAAGTGACGCGGCAGATCGTGTAATTTCATGTTTTTACACAATCTGCCGACGCTTCATGAAGTGACTAGGCTTTTCATGAAATGACGGATTTCACTATCAGCCTACGACATATACATAAATTACCACATTTAGAACCAACTGTTAATCTATATAGACCGAAGGGGGTACACGTTCAAAACATATTTAAAAAAAAAAAATCAAACAACACTTCAGGAGAATAAGACATTACATGATCATAACCCCAGATGTTGTATAAATTATCAAATTATACCAGTAAAAAGTAATTTCGGAAAAAAATCGCTTTTATATGACGGAATAATAAAATATAACAATTTTCCAAAAAATATCAGAAAAATTACAAAATTTCTACCTAACTTTTAAAAAACAATTAAAAATTACTAAAATTATGTATATTATTTTTTTTAAATTGATTTTATTAATGAATTAAATTGGATTAACTTCCATTTTTTATTGTAATTTTTTTTTTAATGGTTATTATTTTCTATATTATCTTGTCACTTTCCATGTAATGAACTGTAAAAGGTAGTTTGGAATAAAGGCATTTTGAAAGTTAAACTTATGCGGTTTCAGAAAAATTCGCTTTTATGGCAAATTATCGGTAATTTTAATGCACTTATCTTACTATATCCCCGATAATAAGTCTAGAATAATAACACTCCAGGGGTAGTGTGTGATCTTTTACTAAATTCATTGCTTTTTATTTATTCATTGGTACAATATCCTCTCCAAATTGCTGTTATGGACTCCCGAGTTAATCTTTAACACATACAATTACATTTTCTCATTATCCCTTGTAATAGCGGTCAAGATATTATATATAAGGGTTAAGAGTAGATGGATTGCTTTACGGAAATTACGGCAAAAGGGACGAAGCAAGAATGAAATCTGCTATATTGGCCCACGCAAGTTTTTCACTGGGAATGTTTTTTCAATAAATAGGCGGTATATTTCTTTGATAAAGAATAATTACAAGAAGATATAAAAAAACTTTGATTCAAAAAATATTTTTGTCAATAACTAATATCAACATTAAGTTAAACGATAAGAGCCACAAACGTATATACCTACTGATGATTTATTTATTTACGTCAAAGCTGTATGTACATACCATTGGAGACTAATAAAAAATACAACGTCTAGTATAATTTATCCAAACTCAGTTTTGTATGTCAGTATTCAATTGTTAGTCAGTAACTCTCTTTGAAAGCTAGTTTACAAAATAAAAATACTTTAAACTAAAAAATTTGAGTGTGAAAAAAAGAAGAATATTAATATTGTTATAGGTTTTTTAGTCCTTAAGAAATATTATTTAGAAAAAAGAATTAAAATTAAAATAAAAAGGGTTTTCATTGTTAAAAAACAACTAATTAACAAACAATTGTTTCTCGTATTATATATTATATTAACAAACCCGAAAATTTGGTAGAACTGGCAATCGTGCATAATTTATGCACGTCTCGAACACTGTCTCCCAATCTGTGAATGATACTAAGACAAACTCAATTGGAAATTTATATGTTCTAGATAAAAAAGGCGGAATATTTTCAGCGAATCACGATATTTCTTATTTACCTGCTAAAAGATAATTGAGCCATCATCACTGTTATGTCAGTTATTAGTAGTTTCTTAAGGAAAAGGACAGTGGAGTAGGTGGTTTAACATATTTGCTATAATTTACGTATTTAATTTTGGTTTATAAGTGGTTTTGGACAAATACGTTTTTGCTTGGTACATGTTATTATCAGCAATGGCTGTTTAGCGATCATTTTAAACAGCAGATCAAGATGAATTATATTGGTGCCAACATGCTCGGTGGCTCGGTGGAGTCGGCCTTCGAGAGCGCAACAAGTCCGGAATTGAGAAACAAAGATTTACATGTTCAATGTCAACCGGTATATATTCTGTTACACCTGCTAACGTTATTCTTGTATTTTTGACGTAAGTCGTTACAGGTGATTTCCTCTTAACATCTGTTACTTATTTTCATTAGTTTATGGTATTTGTATGTTTTAAAATAAACTATACATTACGGGCTACATCCATTCAGCTATTTGAGCTTTTTGCTAAGTATAGAAGTACAACTTTTTCCTTTCTTGGATCATAGATTCATAGCTTTACTAATAAGCAATGACATAGTGAAACGTGGCTATGTCAATGGATGGTTCTAAGGAAATGAAAGGAAACGCTTCTGTAATAGGTTTAACATATTATGATAACATGCAGTAACGGCTCGTGAGTTGTGAAACAGGCGAAGTGTTCGGGAAAGAAAAAGCCCGCCGCAGGCGAAAATTTTTTAAGACGACGCCCAAATTTGGTCAATAATTTTTAGTAAATATTTTAAAAATTTATGATTACCTACTTATTTTACGAGTTATTTTATTAAAAATGAAATAGGTAAGATAAAAAAAATAAAAAAGGCCAATTTATTTTTTATTAGTCAGTACATTGCTCGGTACTACATTTTACACTACATTTTTTTTATCCCCATTAACAGACACAGCCAACAATAAAGTTTATTTAAAAAAATACTACCCGTCAACCATGAATAAAGATTGTACCATGACGATTGAAATCTCAAGGTATAAGACTTGCCCACACTTTTAACGGTTTTTCTTACCGACACCGACAAGTCTGGAGTTGGGCTTCCACACTTTAATATATCCGCCTTTATCTTCATCTTTCCATCTTAAAAAGCCAGTCTCTAAAATGGCACATACCAAATCAGTCTGGGGATTCATTTTATAAGATTACGATTACGATCACACAAACAACAAAAAATACACCACTTTTTAATAATCACGAAACCACCACCAATAGAAGTAATTATTATTTTTATTATTATTATTAGTCACTTTTAACTTTAAAAATTTACAATAGTAAACAAACCGTCCCACGCCGTCGAAATTTCCGAAACAATACACCAATACACCATACTACAATACTTACATTGTTGTAAAATTTGCTAATTATCTAGATGAAGTGCCAGAGCATTGCATATGGAGCGGCACTTTCGCTCGATTTAAAATTAGATATCGCCATGAATTTTATAATTATTGGCTTAAGAAAATTATAGGCAGGAACAGGAAAACTAAACTAATAAACAGCATCCTATATATTATGTATATACAAAATTATTAAGGGGTAACAATGTTTTAAAACGATTACTATTTATCGCATTTCAAATTTCCGTTTAATACTCTGAAGCGTTTTTTGTTCCCGCGTTTTCGACTTCAGTTCATAGCACAGTTGGCATTTAAACGTTGCAACACTGCGCCTGACACGATGAGTCGCGATATCAATGCGCACTGCAGACCGAAGAAGGAGTAAGGTGTTATTGTTCATATTGTTGTAGTATGGACGCAAAGGTAATATTTTTAAAGTTGGGCATGGTAATTTTTTAAACAATTTATCGACAACGACAACATACACCTACATAACAATGTAAGTGAGTGTGAGATACAATAATTATAATAAAAAGTTCAGTATATATAATAAGTAAAATATAATATAGGTTATTTTTTTTTTATTATAGGTGAAGTGGCACCTCAGTCACTTCACCTGACGAGCCGTCATTAATAACATGTTAATAACAGAAGTTGTGACAAAGACAAATAAAAACAATGAAAATGCCACCCATTCAATCGTATAAAGTAAACTTTCAGTTAAAGGTAAAGTTTACAAAAATTTTGCATTAAATTTTTATTACATTCTGGAATGGCTTACCGGATCTGTAGACGGTCTAAAAATTGATTCCAATTGACCCCAAAAAGACATATTTATTTAATAATAATTATAAGCACACGTACGATTAGATAAGCGACGATATTTAAACTAAATTAAGGGATATTTTATATGTTTTTGGTGCCGCAAATTCACACCGCATTTGAATTAGAATAATTAATTAAGTAGTTATTTTTGATTAAATACATTATCATACATTTATGAAAATAAAAGCTTTGAATTATTAAATGTAGATAATACCGGATAACTATAGGTACCCTTAATTTTCATAAGTTTTGTTTTTTAAATCATTAACTTTCCTAGCAAGAAAGGGGATATGAATGAATATACTCTTTCTGTGAAAAAGAACAAGTAAGTGTAAGAAGAACGATACTGTTTTTTTTTATAAAAATCAGTTGTACAAATAATAAAATTGATGCCATGAGGATGTAAAAAGAACTTAACCTTCTGTAGAAACGAATTATTAAAACCTAATAATAAACTAGTAAAGCAGATTTTCTTTCGTTTTATATAGATAAAAGGAACTTAATGAGCCTAATGAATAAAAATTAAGCAATTACTTGAAGCAATTACTTTTTAGTAAAAGCAATTGGTTGACTAGCAGATGCTATAAGTAAAAAGCAATTGCTAGATCTGGATATGAATGAAATTTTGAAGGAATTGCTGTTTTTATTAAACCTCTGTAGCAAATGCTTATTCAACACAAGTTTAGACGTGGCTTATCCGCTTGTTCAGATTATAGATTTCATGTTCAGTTTGGTGCCTAATTTGCAAAAGAGTTGACGTAGATACAACAACGTTGATCTATTTATTTAGTACAATAGTAATCTGTGGTGTAGTAATCGTTTTTGTGGAAAATAGGAAACTTATATTTTTTGTGATATGACAGATTTCAGTGAAAAGGAGGAAAGTGATAGTAGTGATAAAGAAATTAAAGACAAGCAATTGATATTCGTTCACAAATTGAAGGAGCATAAATAAATTTCTCTGACCACAACCGTTTACCTTCCACAACAGCTTCAGCACGTGTAGGAAATTTAATAAAAATATTAGCCTTCTCCAAAACTGCATCAATTACAGAACTGTTTGTCTTACAGACAGTAGTTTGGTGAACACCGAGTTCTTCACCTACAGAATTTTGAAAGCCCGGATCCGACAATTTCCGCAGAAAGACTTTAATCTTATTTAAAGACGACAGTGCACCCCCTTGCCTTTTACCAGTATCAGTCAAAAAATAATTTGCCAACCACTCAACATTTTCGCAGTCAAATCGATATAACTTTCTGAAATCATCTTATCTGCAATTTTTACGTACACTGTAGATTTTTCTTTTACGGACGTTCATATATTCAGTTATAATTGAACACACAAATTAAGGGCAGCGCACGTGTATGACAAGGAGAACTAAAGTTGACTGCTACCAAGCAAATGATGTAGGGGTCGACCTACCTTAAAAAGTTGAAAGCAATTGCTACACTAGAAAAAGCAATTCCTTAATTTATTCATCACATTTTAAGCAAACGATAGCGAAAAGCATTGACTAGAAGCAATTCCTGCACTTTTAAGCAATGGCTGGACGCAAAAGCAATTACTTTGGTTTTTATTCATTGGCATTTCAGAAATTTCTTCGATTTTATAAGAAAAAGCAATCGCTACATTTTTATTTATTGGCTTTCAAGAAATTTCTTCGATTTTATAAAAAAAAGCAATTGCTACATTTTTATTTATTCATTGGCTTTCAAGAAATTTCTTCGATTTTATAAGAAAAAGCAATTGCTACATTTTTATTCATTAGGCTCATTTACTTTCTCCGATCTGACCGCAAAAAATACTCTCAGCTAGCAGACTTAAAAGGTGTGAAAAACCGTCCTATTTTGCAAGGAAGCCAAAAACAACTATTGTCTACCCGGCCCAAGGGAGGCTATTGTTTTTGGCTTCCCTGTGTGTACTTCAAAGCGCATATATTATGTCTTCTAGCCCAAATCATTTTATGTTTTTATAACATGTATTTTTTTATTATGATTATATATTTCTTTTTTTATTAATTTTTCGTATTGAAAAAACTTTAAATACCTGGTATTTACCGAACACCCTACCACCCCACGCATTTTGGTACTCTTGTTCATATTTGTTAGATATGACTTTTGCGATCATTTAATTCTTATAGGTATAGTGTTTCTTAGGTCTATTTAATGACATAAAACAGTATGAATTTCCTAACCATAGGCGTCCCAGACAAATAATTAAAATGCGTATACACACTTATAAGTTTGTTTTGCGTTAGGTGTTTGTACATACTACACTTTATAAACCCACTGTATATATAATAATATTATATTAAAATAATAAATATAAGGTAACTCAAAAATTCTATACACAAAACTAAAATCAGAAAAATAAACCTGACACGGCCCGACACTGCTCAGAAAATGCTTTAATTTTTTTACCGGACCTCCACAAGTTCCAAATTACGTATATTTTATATTCGTCTCTTCCATGCCATCGGCGGGCACTGGCCTATCTCTGTCTGACAGAATCGATCGTTGAACGGGCTGGAGACCGCTTCAGCTTATACCAGCCGCTTTAACTGGCGCTTGTATCCCTTGGCAACCGCAACAAATTATATGCTGTTGCCAATTCTTCAAAATTTTCGAATTTGTAGGCACAATGTAAGTATATACGAGAAACAAGGGTTTGTTAATTAGTTGTTTTTAAACACTGAAAACACTTTTTGTCTTGATTTCACTTATATTGTTTCTTAAGGACTAAAGAATCTATTATTATAACAATGAATGGCTTGTTATTTTTTCCTGTCACACTCAAAACTCCTCGGTTTAAAGTATATTTGCAAACTAGCTTTTAAAGAAAGTTACTGACAACCCTGATTGTGAGGTCGGTCTCTTTGAGACTGTTTACCGCCGTTTGTATGCCGTATGGAATGATTGGAATGTCATCACACTGACTGGATAAATTATAACCACTATTGTTTAATTGAAGGTATTGGGAGCGATCAGACGGCAGGCTATTGGACAGTGGAGATAAATACCGAATAGACAACTCAAAAGTAAAGCTCGGATACAAGTCGCGGATGCAGCTGAATATCTCTAAAGTGACACATTACGACATGCAGTATTTGTATTATTGTATCAGCAAAAATGAATTGCAGATGACTAGAGGGGAATTTAAGCTTTATGGTAAGTTTATATTGTTATTATTCGTGGTCCATTAGGATGTTTAAGAATAGACAAAGACAGATAATATCCGGCCGCGGCAAAATGGCGTTTTGACCATAGACATAAAATATAAAAGAGACAAAATTGTTTGTATTTGGTCTCCATCAGAAGTCGTTTTTAACAGCTCTATGTAGAAAATGTTAAATTATGTTTTAATAAACGATTTTAGGAAAAAAAACAGAATACAATGATGACAAATTTCTGCTGATTGCTCTAGTCTACCGCGTGTGTTTAAAAACAAATGTTATATTATTAATATGTGCATTTGTCATGTGTACATATTAAATAAAAATAATATACCTATATACATTATGTGTGTTTTTTTTAAATTTTCTACTCGTAAAATTAGTTTCCAAATTACATTCAATTATTAGGTTTGAGGGAAATCATTGTGGAAACGCTGTACAGTCTTTATTACATTTTACTACGCGTGACGTGGCATTTTAGGAATTTTTCATATTCATTATTATGTTTTTAGCTTGCAGCGAATAAGCTAATTTTATATTTTCAGTAAATGTTAAATACAGTATTATGGGATACAAAAAAACAAAGTTGAAGTTGTAAATTTCCACTATATTAACTAGAAAAATGACATGTTTCGCAAACACTGTAGCTTCGTCAGATGACAATGATTTAATAAAGGTGAAAATTAAAAATTGGGGTGCAATAAAATTAAATTATTGAAGATGTAAATAAAACAGTGGAAGGGTTACGATAGCGGGAAAATCCAACAGAGGGCTTAAAAATTAAATTAAATTGGGTAGAATATGGGTAATTTATAAAATCTTAAATCCCAAGTAATATTTTTTAGTAATTCTTCGACTTACGACTTATTTTTGACAAAATTTAACGTTGTCCTGCCGACAAAATTAGTTGCCCAAAAGGGCGTATACTACCCGTCGTTGTATCAACGTCGTATTTACGTAAATACGTTTTAGTTTATCACCAACAACGTTCAATATCGGCAATTTAGGTTCTCGCTTAAAACGTCACCCAAAAAAGACCATTCTCGACATTAAAATTCCTTAGATTAGGAAACGTAGTACACTTCAATGTTATCAAACGTCACCTGTTGCTACGGAGAAATATCCAATGTACAATAACGTTTTTAAACGTTATACATGCCAACCACAAGCCAACTAAAAGGACTCTTCTTTTTTCTGTCTGTCAGTGGTTGATTGGTTGTCATTAAAGTCAACTGACAAAAGTGCGGTTTAAAAGGATCTGCCACAGAAGTAGCATCACACTGTTTTGTCCTCGTCTCACTTTTCGTTGGAGGCGAATATAGTACGCTATCCTGTTTCCAAGAATGGGGAACAGGCTCAATTTCATTTAGCTGCGTTATATAAGTATACTACTTTAAAGTTTGTCACATTAAATTGTAACGGAAATTGTTAAACTGCCGCACTATCGAATTTGTAGGGTTTGTTTCCTGGATTCTTCTTTTATTTACAGAAATAAAGTTTTAATTAGTTGTGAATTTTGACCTTTTTTGGTAGTTTAAGGTTAAGTTTGCACTAGTTAGCGCCACCTATTTAAACTTCAAGTTAAAAAAGGTATCAAATAGGTGCAATTTTTCAAACTTTTGAGTCTTAAAGTGTAGACTTTTCAACTTAATGCGTGTTCTTGTTAAAATAGGTGATATTTTAGAATAAACTCCGGACCTCTCCATTTTTAATTTATTAAATGACGTGATCAAAATGTCGCCATGTTTTACTACTTTGGAATTTATCAAATTTTACTATTGTAACATTCTTTTTAAAGCTTTAACTTAATTTTAGTCGACAATAATAAATGTAGATTTATTCTAACTCACAATGTAAACCAAAACGATTAAGTTTTTTTTGAACTTTTTGCCATTTTTATTAAAATTTTTATTAAAAAATCATTATTTTTAGGGCGATCCCTAAATTTTGGAAGTATTATATTAATATTTAACAGTAAAGTGGCCATTGTTGTCATTTTTAATACATATCTTTGGCAATTTACTTCATTTAAGCAAAAACTGTAAGTGCAGTAAATAATTATATATAATAATACTTTTTAGAACAAACACTCATTTGCTACACTAATTTCGATGTATAGTTTAATTAAATAAACCTAAAGTTATTAAACAGTTGACGTTAGAAAATTTTAACCTAGGATAGGTAAATCTTAACTGAAAAACTTGTTTTAAATTAACGTTAAAAATGGTTTACAAAATCACCCTAAATAAACTTTAAGACGTGGGGCAACGTCGCAAAAACCCGAATTTTATTCCCCAAACTGGTATAAATAAGGGTCGCAAGGACGTCGTGTTAACGTTGTGCGTTAACGTTAAGTCAACGGCACCGACGTTTGCCCAACGTTAAAATGCTACTTGGGAGGTATATGGTCAACAGAATAAATTTAACAAAGGTCAATTATTTATATCTAGTTGATCATTAAGTAACAGGTCCGTATTTTTAAGTTTATTTATTTTCATAGATTCTAACAAATTTAGTTTTAAGCCTTTGTTTTCTGTATGTAAGATTTTAAAGGAAGGATCGAAATTATGTTGATAATCAAGTAAATGGTTAGCATAGTTTGAGTCTATTTTATTTTTTAGAAAACTGTTATAATGATCCTGTATTCTTTTGTCAAAATTGCTACACTCGTTTGGCCAGTGTATGTTTTAGGACAATCTTAGCATTTTAATTTATAGACGCCTGATTTTTTGTTTTTATCGCAATTTTGTTACAAAACTAATAACTCAATAAATTTAAAATAATAAGTTTATCAAAAACAATAACACTAAAAGCCAAACCCGAACCATTTCAAAAACATACCACTCGCTCTTTTTTATTTTATTGTTATTTTTCATTTTACATTGTTTTTATTGTTAATTATTCTTAAAATTACTTTTAGTAAAACTTTTTTACTAATTTTTACGAATCAGCTCGGGTTTTTATTTTACTAACTTACTATCTCTCTCCTATTTTTTCCTTACTAAGAAATAACTTCTTTTAAACATTCCAGAAATTGATCCAAGGGAATCCCAAGCGACCAAGACCTCCTTCAAGCCAACAATTTTCGGCGTCCAGCCTCCAGACAAGGTCGCAATGGAAGACATCTGCGAACCAGTCATCTGTGACGTGTGTGCGGTTAAGGATATTAAGGAGGTTAAGTGTAGTCCTAGTGGGGTATCCCTTATCGATTTAATAAGTAGGTGGGAAATAAGGCCTTATGGTGATACCAAGTATTCTACTGTGAACCTAACAAGATCAACAGGTAAGGAAATTGTCGATAGCGATTGAGATATCTTCGGAAGTTCTTACCAAATGGGAAACTTTTTTATTATCAATTTTACGAAAAAATTATTCTTTATAAAAAGCTCTGCATGGTCTAAAACCTAAAATGCAACCATCAAATTTCGAAATTTTCCAGTCATATACGAGGTTTGTCAAAAAATGTGAATTTTTCCCAAGAATGTGAATTTTTCCCAAGAGTAAAGTACCTACCTTTATTTTTGACATTATCAAAAATTGTTATAAAAAAAAGTTGATCAGAACTAAAAACTACGGCTAAATGTGCAATTATACGCATTTATGTTGAAAAATTATTTTATTGTTTAGGCCGGTAACATCAGGAGTGCCGCAGGGCTCGATCTTGGGACCCCTTCTCTTTATCATTTATACATCCGATATTTTGAAGGATATTAAAAGCTGCTCTAAGCAAACTTATGCGGATGATACCCAGATTACGTTTAGTTTCTTGCCAAAGGAACATCACATCGGCGAATTTATTATTAACAATGAATTAAGAAAAATTCACGACTGTGCAAAGGGTCATAACTTGAATTTAAATCCAAACAAATCTGTAGTGGTTCACTTTGGTAAACAACAAATTTTAGATATTAATAACTCAGTCCAATTACAGATTGGTGGAGTGCCTATTCCGGTTAGAAACGCCACAAAATCTCTTGGAATTGTACTTGACGATCGGTTGAAATTTGTGGATCAGGTTAATAATATGCTTAAAAAGTCGTTTCATCATCTTAGAGTCCTGTATGCAAATAGATACATTTTGTCTAGACAGGTAAGAGTTGTTTTGTCTGAGTCTCTAGTTCTTAGTCATTTTAACTATTGTAACTTTGTTTATGGTCCCTACCTTAATCTGTTAGAAAAGAGAAAAATTCAGAGGGTGCAAAATTCATGTTGTCGCTTTGTTTTCTCTCTGCGTAAATATGACCATATTTCGGAATCTATGCGAGAACTGGGATGGCTTAATATGGATAATAGACGAGAACTGCACTTTGCAGTATTTGTGCATAAAATTGTGCTGACAGGCCTCCCTACTTTTCTAAACGATCGGCTTATTTCTAGGAGTGAGACACATAACAGAAACACGCGATATAATGATCTTTTTAGCATTCCCAAGCATTCGACAGCCATGTTTCGGCGATGTTTTAGTTATCGGGCGCCACACATATATAATAAATTGTCAAATGAGTTTAAACTGTTAAATGAGTTAACTTTTAAGCGAAGGTATAAATCGCAATTGTTTGCTGGACAATAAATTAATTTAACCTTATTTTCTAATTTCGTGATAGTCTTCTATACATAATTAAGTACCTAATTATAGTTGTATTGTAATTTATAATATATATTAATTTACTTTAATATTTACTTATGTTTTGTTTTGGCTTATTATTATAATTTTAAATTTTATTTTTTGCCAGTAACTTGAATTGTTAGAATGGTTTTTGTTTTGTTGTTAACTAAATTAGCTTTACGGTGCCTTTGGAGGTTATATGTAAGAATAGCCATTCAGGGCTAAATATCGCCTCCATCTGGCTGCCTTTTAAGGAAATTCATTTTATTTGAAGTTATTATAAAGAACACTTTAAATGTAAACTTTTGGATTTCCTAAATAAAAGACGATTATTATTATTATTGATTTATTATTAATTATTTAATTTTTTAAATATTTAATTAATTTAATGCGTGTTATTGCACATTTAGACGCGGTTTTTAGTTCTGATAAACTTTTTTTAATAACAATTTTTGATAATGTCAAAAATAAAGGTACTTTACTCTTGGGAAAAATTCACATTTTTTGACAAACCTCGTATATGACTGAAAAATTTCGATATTTGATGGTTGCATTTTAGGTTTTAGACCATGCAGAGCTTTTTATAAAGAATGATTTTTTTTCGTAAAATTAATAATAAAAAAGTTTCCCATTTGGTAAGAACTCCCGAATACACGCTGTATATTATATTCAATAGAATTAATACTAAAGTTTACAAAAGTATTTCTCGTTGTCAGCATGGCTTCTTTACTGAGAAGTCAACTATTTTCAACTCAATATTTTTACTCAATACGTGTAGGTACATGATGCCCTACATAGTATCTAAATCGCAGGTTGATGTTAGATATGGAAAAGGCTTTCGATAATTTAAGCATTGTGTTATAATTAAGTCATTAAGTTCGAGGAAGTCAATATTATTATGTACGAGTATATTATAAGCAGAAAAGCAAATCAGGGGAGCCGCAGGAGTCCAATCTGAGACCACTATTGTTTATAATAGCAATTTAACAGCCTCTTTAAATTCAAGTAATAAAACATTCTAATGAATTGGCATTTGCCGATGATTTTCAACTTAGGATTTTGAATAAAAATTATTGTGAGAGAACATGACCTAAACCGTGTATGTGTCGTAGGCGTCATTTCATGAAAAGTCGTATCATGCTGCACGCTAAAAGGTATATTTGCAACTGGTTTGTTCGTTGTTCGCCAGAGCTTTTTTTTCAATTTTTTCAACTAATATTATTTTATAAAAATAAAATTTAAATTAAATTAAAAACAAATTGAAAAAAATGCTCTGGGGAACAACGAACAAATCAGTTGCAATATACCTTTTAGCCACGCTTCATGATATGACTAGGCGTTTCATGAAATGACGGATTTCACTATCAGCCTACGACATATGTAAGTGGTGTATTGAATATGATTGATGAAGTTAAATGTGAAAACATGTTCGCGTATGCCTTTTGAATGGAATCATAGTCCAGTTTATTGTATCTACTGTAGGAAATAGAATAGAATAGAAATATATTACATACTGGGTTATAAATTATAACACGGTATTTTTGTACTAAAAGTACCTAATCTAATACAAAGTTAACATTTTCTGTAGGGTTTTACATTTGCACCTAGAGAACTAAATCCCTGTATGCGCAAAATAAAAAATATTCTATAATATTTCATTTCATTTTGATTTTTTTTTAGGAACTAGTTTATTATGTAAGTACACTTAACCTAAAATAATTGCACTATTAGAGTGCATAAACAAGAAAAATATTTATAAACAGCTATATGTCAGAGAAAAAAAAAATAACATATCGCGTGTTCGCGCGATATGTAATTAAGAATTTAGAATAAGTCAGTGAATTTATGATTGTCTATATACAGTGTGTGTATAAAGTCTGGAAACGGCTTAATAACATCACAATTTACTGGCCGATTTAAACCAAATTTGGTACAGTTGTGTAAGAGGATCTAACGCACCGAATGGCGATATTGGCGTTGTTGTCAGCTTTTTAGTTTGTCTGGAATTCAAACGAATTTTATATTTTTAAATATAACACCCAGTATATTTTTACATTTTTAAATTCCACATAAAATTATAATTATTTTTTATTAAATGCATTATTAGTCTATACTTCATAGTTTCCGAGATATTGACTCTCGAAAAGTGACATTTTTGAACTTTGACAGCTTATAACTTTCTAACAGTACGTCTTAGAGCAAAACGGCTTACCTACATGTCCCTATCTTCAATTTTTATTACCTTCCCAAAAAATTAACTTCCGGTTAAACCGGATGTAACTCGAAAGCAGGAAATATAGTTGTTCCGGTTTAACTGGAAGTTGATTTTTTTGGGAAGATAATAAAAATTGAAGATAGGGACATGTAAGCCGTTTTGCTCTAAGACGTACTGTTAGAAAGTTATAAGCTGTCAAAGTTCAAAAATGTCACTTTTCGAGAGTCAATATCTCGGAAACTATGAAGTATAGACTAATAATGCATTTATTAAAAAATAATTATAATTTTATGTGGAATTTAAAAATGTAAAAATATACTGGGTGTTATATTTAAAAATATAAAATTCGTTCGAATTCCAGACAAACTAAAAAGCTGGCAACAACACCAATATCGTCATTCGGTGCGTTAGATTCTCTTACACAACTGTACCAAATTTGGTTTAAATCGGCCAGTAAATTGTGATGTTATTAAGCCGTTTCCAGACTTTATACACACACTGTATATAAATGTTTTGTAACACTTCCTGAATTTTTTAATATTGTTGATATTTCTAATTTCTACGGGTAATGTTATATAGTTTTGGAGCTAGGTAGCTAAAGAAGCGTACATTAATATTTGTATTACTGTGAGGTAATCTGAGGTGTTTTTCAGTTTTGCTTCGTGTTGTATATCTATGATTAATAGGTTTTTTTAGTTTGGGTTTTTTGTGAGTGAATATTGAGACTGCTAATATGTATAGGGATCGTACATTTAAAATATCTTCATTGTAAAGTAATTGGGTCGAGTAGCGTTTGTTTTTTTTATTAAATATTTTTAATATATAATTTTGAACAACATTTAATGGTTTTAGCGAATTTTTGTACAGGCCACCCCATGCAATTATGCCATAATTTATTAAAGATTCTACAAGCGCTTTATTTATGGATAGTAACAATTTTTTTCCAAGAATATCCCTTAGGATGTAAAATTTGTAGATTAATTTCCTTATATTTTTCGTTAGGTTTAAGACATGTTGGTTCCACTTAAGGTGTTTATCAATAGTGATGCCTAAATATTTTGTGGTTTCTACTTCATGAATAGCATCATCTAGGCTAATCATTTTTATTTTATTAAAATTTGGACGATTATGTAAGGTAAGGGAAAAGCTATATAGTTGGTTTTTGATGTATTCAGTGTTAATTTAAAATAATCTAGCCATTGTTTTATTGTGCTAATTCCTTAAATAGCATTATCCCACGTTTCACCTTCAAAAATGACCGCTGTGTCATCTGCGTAAGATATGACGTTACCATTATTGATATGTATTTTTGTTAAGGAATTTATGTATGTTATGAAAAGAATTGGTCCTAGTACGGTTCCTTGCGGTATTCCAATTTTAATGCCCAGAGGATCACTCTGGGTATCAGCTATTTTTACTACTTGTTGTCGATCTTTTAGGTAGCTCTCTAAGCCATTCAATACAACGCCTCTTACTCCATAATTGCGCAACGTATCAAGTAGTAAATGATGCGGCACTGTATCGAACGCTTTTGCTAGGTCAAGGAATACGGCAAGGCATTTCTTGTTATTGTCTAATTTGTGTGTTATCTGACTAGTTAATTCATATATAGCGGTTTCAGTGCTGGATCCGTTCATAAATCTGTACTGATTTTTTGAAAGAATATTATTAATTTCGAGAAAATTGATTAGTCTATCTTTAACGCACTTTTCAAAAATTTTTGCAAAATTATTTATGATACTAATTGGTCGATAGTTACCTACATTGTTTTTATCACCCGATTTATAAATGGGAGTAACAGTTGACATCTTAAATTTGTTCCGAACTTTACCTGTTTGGAATGACAATGAACTGGCTAGGAAATCACAGCAGAGAGATATTGTGAATTGGAATTTATATTAAAAATGTTCTAATGCTCATAGTTCTGACATGATATCTGCTGCAATTAAAGTGGTAGGATTTATTGTTTGTCCGACGAAGTATTTTATTGTGGAGTGGATGCATTTGTGTTGAGGATTGGATTCCCTAGTATTACCTAAACTTGAGAATGGAAATATAATATGGTCTCCTCACTACATTGTTTATTCTAAAGTTCTATTCTATCTATCTATCTAATCTACAGGGTGTCCCAAAAGTAATGGGACACAGAGCAACAGCAGACTCCTTAAGGCGAAATAATGCGGTTTATTTAAACTTGCCCTATCCCAAAATTGATGACAACCAAGATACAGGGTGTCAAAGTATTCATTTTGTTTTCGTTTTTTTGCGATTATTTCTTAACGAAACGATATAGCAGAACAAAATTAAGGATTTTGGGGTTTTTTGAGGTGAGGAATTCAAAATTATCCAGAGTTTTTGTGTAGCTAGTAGAGGGCGCTGCCTACGGTATGGCCCATTCCTTTTAGCTGGATTAACTTCGATTCGATCGATCCGACTATTAAAAAAATAAGTTACTTTACTTCTTTTACATCAAAAACATATAACTTATTGAAGTCGCTAGGAGCAATCAGTTTCGAGATAATCGCATTTCATATGTGTAATGCAACTAAGTATGTGGTCCAAAAGCAACGGAAAATCAAGCAACGGTGAATTTCTGACTTAAAATTATTGTAAATCAGCTACATTTGCTAAGTGTCAAAGTTAATGTGGATACTTAAGGTTGACTATTTTTTTCTAATAAAAACGTTTTTTTCGTATACGGAATTACTAATTTTATTCTAATCAAAAATTTTATTTAATACTTAGTTTAATAACATTTTAAAGTAACAAAATAGTTAGAAATAAAAATGGTAACGTCGTGATAGCAATTGTTCAAAATGGCCACCATTGTCCTCAATACATTTCGCTATTCGTTTTACAAAAGACTGTCGGACTTTAAACAAGGGATTTTCATCATTTCTGAGCAGATTAAGAGAATTTATAATTTTTTGATTTAACTCATTATAACTCGTTATAAACATTGGTTTCCAAATAACCCTAAATGCAGAAGTTCATTGGATACAAAACCGGACTTCGCGCCGGCCAAGGCAAGGGGCCACCACGGCCTATCCAACGTTCAGGGAACTGTTCATTTAGATAATTTCGCACATTTCCGCATTGGAAAATAAATTATGTCGAGGCATTACTAAAAAATTTATAATATCTACGTAATGTACAGGGTGTCCCAAATTCGAGCCTCATCATGGGGATCTCGGAAACTATAAGAGATACAGCATCGGTTAAATTGTGGCAGAGTTGCGCAATTTCGTACTGAGCAATATCAGAGCTATCTTTTTTAGTTTTTGAAATTTTTGCAAAAAACTAAAATTTTGAGTTTTTGTTTTTTTAAATTGCTCGACTTATTTTATCCGCTACAGAAAAACAAGCACAACATTGTTAAGGCAACTTTTTACGCTCCATATTGTGACGTTTTTAGAATTTCGTTACAACGTTTCGTTTTTGTGGAACTATTATCAACTTAATTTTTTTAAATACGAACCTGCATTTTTTATTTTATTTTTTTGATAGCCCTTTAAGCCCTGAATTCAACCATGTACCACACTTAATTATATTTAGACGTTTTGATGTCATTATTACATCTTCAGGAATGTGATAATTATTTTTAAATACGGCCCTGGTGTATATTTGACTCTTGGTTTATTAAAACTACCATACTGGGCTAAATTAGTATCAAGCGTAGCAAAATAACTATAATGAGGCTCAAGCGTTCAGGATAGTCCTGTAAATAACGGTCACAAGAAATTTGTGAATTCCTATTGGAAGAACAATAAACTCGTAACATGTCGCGCTTTTCTAAAGCAGAAAACATAATTTTGCTGAAATATTCAGTATAAATGGTGACTGCAGTTGTCAAGATAATTAAGGTGGAAGTATCAACATGCTTGCCAACCTATAACCTATTTCGCGTATATTTATTCAATTTTTCTAGCTTTTACACAAAATTTAAATAAAATCATTATCGTCTTCATATTTTATAGGTAATAATTAACATATTAAATAAATATCAAGGAATTTCATTAAATATTTTAGGATAATTTTATAGCGAAAAATGTCGGGTTAGATTTTTTTTAAACATTATTATGTCATTCTTCTTTCACTATACAATTCTCCCAAAATTAGCAATGAAATAAATTGATATTTTTGTAATATGTCAGCTATTACCTAAATATTGTACCGACGATATTGATTTTATTTAAATGTTAGTTAATCTTAACATAGTATAAAACAAAGTCGCTATCCTGTTCATGTCCCCTTATGTGCGTAAATCTTTAAAACTACGCAACGGATTTTGAAGCGGTTTTTTTTTAATAGATAGAGTGATTCAAGGGGAAGGTTTTTATGTATAAAATGCATGCATAATATTATAGAGAAACACTGATAAATTAGAGTAGGGAGAACGAACGACCCAACCTAACCGGTCCCCGGCCCGTTCAACGATCGATCCGAAGCCGGATTAGACGAAGACAGACTATGTTTTATGCATGGAAATTGTGGACGGGCCGGCAAACGGTTAAGTTTGAGGTTTGCCTTATTATCTCACGTCGTATAATGACGAGCTGCAACGCAGGCCGGGTACACGCTAGTCAAATAATAAACTAAAAAAAGCAACGCGAAACAGGTTATAGGTTGGCAATAGATGAAATGACCTTGAGAATTCCACCTTAAGCCAAACAATCAAGTAAAAGTTCGTGTCATAGCAACCTTTGTTTTGTTTGGTTTTATTTTTACTTTGTTACAATTTATATAAAAACTTAAATATAGTAAATTATTTGTATAAAATTCCGGATCCATTTACATGTTGTATGTGGTAAAAAGATTAAGTAACTAACACCAGGGCCGTATTTAAAAATAATTATCACATTCCTGAAGATGTAATAATGACATCAAAACGTCTAAATATATTTAAGTGTGGTACATGGTTTATTTCAGGGCTTAAAGGGTTATCAAAAAATAAAATAAAAAATGCAGGTCCGTATTTAAAAAATTAAAGTTGATAATAGTTCCATAAAAACGAAACGTTCTAACGAAATTCTAAAAACAATATGGAGCGTAAAAAGTTGCCTTAACAATGTTGTGCTTGTTTTTCTGTGGCGGATAAAATAAGTCAAGCAGTTTAAAAAAACAAAAACTCAAAATTTTAATTTTTTGCAAAAATTTCAAAAACTAAAAAAGATAGCTCAAATATTTTTTTGCGATATTGCTTAGTACGAAATTGCGCAACTTTGCCACAATTTGACCGATGTTGTATCTCTTATAGTTTACAAGATCCCCATGATGAGGCTCGAATTTGGGACACCCTGTACAAAGATATGATCATGCCTAATATTTAATAGATTTAATGTTTAGAAAAAAAACTAATACGTATAAGCATGCTTACTTACTATGTTCAAAATTTTAAAGAACAAGCCCTGATATTCTAAAACAGCTTCCATTTGCTGATATCAACAATGTAACTCGTAGTAGAACGATTTTCTATTTGGAGGATGGAACTGTATAAAAATTCTCCCGTTTTCCGCATTTGTCATAGCTATAACAAAATTGCAGGAGATAGATGTGGCTTTAGTTAGTTTTGGACAAATTACTAAGCTCATACAGTTTACATAATAATTAGTATTTTGTATTAGAATGTATCAAATACCTAAGCATTATTAAGAGTAGGTATATGTTATTGGTAGTAAATTTACTGATGCTTTAATAATATAAATAAATAAATAATAAAGACGCTTGAAATAAGCGCTAAGACATGTCCACTAAGTTAATACTTCCATAGAAGTATCGATCATGAAATAAAGTTTAGGTCGTTGCATTATTCTTTATATTTTATAAAGTTTCTAAATTTTCACTGAAAAATGGTATTTGTCATTTTTATAGGTCTTACAGGTTTTACCCCATTTATAAGACTTAAATAATCAAATATCATGAAGTATTTAGTATAAAGGTTTTTGTATTATTATGTATATGTTATGTTTTGTTCAATCTAAAATATTTTATATATTAAGACTAGAAGTCATATTACATCACAATATTGCAATACCAAGGAGCACAGCCTTGGTTACATTAGAATACTGATGGGCATTAATAGCAAAAATGTCCAGTTGGAAGGCAAGTAATATGTTGTTTACACATGTTGTAAACTGGCATCTTATCATTAAGTTGTTAGATGCTGTGGGTAGATAAAATAGGTCTCTTGATCTTGTATTAGCAGCTGGAACGCGAAATTTGAGAGTACAGTCTATCTTATGGTTGCATAATTTAAATAGGAACTGTAGGCTAAGGTATGATCCTCGTTAAGATAGTGATGGAAATTGAAACCTTTGAAGTAGTGCTAGATGGTCAGTACCTCGTAGACGATAGAATCAGTCGGTTACAAAAAAAAAATATTTTAAAAATTTTCTCTGAACACCTTCAATGGCCTGCCTTCACATATTCATCGTAAAGTGGATTCCATATCAGTTCGCCATATACCAATCTAGAGCGTACATATTATGAGTAATAGAGGATTTTTATCGACTGAATATTATTAAAGTTTTTACATGTACGAATGAGAAACCCTAGCATTTTTATATGAAGAAGAAAAGAAGATTCACGGACATTCATTACATGTTGGTTAAAGGACATTTTAGAATCAAATTTAATCCCTAGGTCCCCAATCAAATCAACACGATCGAGTGCTATTGATTGGATACTATATTGATAAATAGTTTTATGTTTTTTAAGGGTGAAGGTCATGATTTTACATTTGTCAATAGATGCAGACAAAGTTTTTAAAATTGAACCAAGTTTTATACCTTCGCTCGGGTTTAAACTCAGAACCTTTCGAGTACCAATGGAGATTCTTAAATTCTCTTATCTTATTTAGTTTTTAATAGTTTTAATTTTAAGAACTTGTATTTTTAATTTTATTTTTTAGATTGTGTACTTTATGCAGTAGGCAAGCCTGTCTATAATAGATATTCCGAATTTACATATGGTTGCTGGATGACAGACTCACACTCGGATGCCAAGCCCACTTTTATCTGGGTTACTAATGAAACAAGTTACAACGAACTGCTTGAGTACAGGAATAAGAGTGCATATAGAAAAAATGAGTCATCGCAGTAAGTAGAGTATTGGAAGGACGGCACCAATAATACATCAATATTTATTTTATCGGTATATTCGTGTCAAAGTACACATTTGCAAACCACATAAATTTCACAAATATACATTCTAATGATTTAAATGCTATAAAAAGCTGGACAAAGCCTTCCCAAACTCCTCGTTTCTATTTTTATTATTTTCCAGCTTTATTAATTTTATGTGTTTGATGTATAGCAAAAATTGATTAATTGTTTAATTTTTACTTTATTAAGTGCCAAGTATCACGTGTTTTTAACACTAGCCCATAGTAAACAATATTTTTTTTTCCTTTTAGTTTATATCGACTAGACCATCCATACAGTGGTAATGCCCATGTGGTATATAACGGCTCCTTCTTTTACAATGTCAAAGGCACGAGAAGAATCCTTAAATACAATCTATTAAATGCAAGCACAGTATCTCTTGATCTGCCCGGATCAATGGAAAAAGCCTCCAAACTGTATTCGGGACAATATAATTATGTAGATTTCTGCGTGGATGAAAACGGCTTATGGCTCATTTTCTCTGTTCCAGATTCAAACAATACAGCAGTTATGAAGGTATATTTTATGCTTGCTTTTAGTTAAGTTCCACAAATACATTTTTATAATAGGATCATTGTTGAAAAACTGTATGGTCTTTCCAATAATTTCAAAGAGTTGGCTTACTTAATATAATTGGCTAGAGAAACGAAATTACTATATTTCCATAGAGTAGTTATATAAAGATAAATAAAACAAAGGTTTAAAAATTGAATTCAGTGAGGTGGTTTTAATGGGTATTAAATTAACGGGAAAATAACAAAGGTGCGGTAAAAATGGTACAGCGCGTTTGTAGTTTAGCTTCCAGCAAATTGTCTTATACAGTGAGCTCAAAAAGGTTGGAATAAACTCGTTTAAAAATCAGGTGATTATTTTCTTCAAGAACGAACATGTCGATTATTATTTTAAATTGTGAATTTTTGACATAAGAAATGTGTATACAGGTTGTCTCAAGAAGAACATATACCGTCAACATTGATTTTTTTAAATATAACGTCCTGTATTTATTATAATATTTTTAAATTCTACGATACATTCTGAACACTTTTTGTATAATATACGATATCTCCAAAATCAACAGTTTTCGATATATTGACATTTTAATAATTTTCTGAAGAAATGCTAAGATTCGCGGATTTTTAGTTTTAATTGCGCATTTCTTTATTATTATTGTAACCTGTTCCCTGAATTAATTTATTTTGACACAGACATTTACTTCTTGTCAAAAATTCTTCAAATTGTGTTGTCAATAATCCCAACAATAACTTATGGTAGGTACCAGCAAGACGGATCACCAGCTCATTACACACGCCCGGTGCGTGAGTACTTGGATACAGTCTTTCCTGGCAAGAGGATTGGTCGACGGGGTCCAATAGAATGGCCGGCAAGGTTACCAGATTTAACCCCGCTCGATTTTTTTTCCTGTGGGGCTATTTAAAATCTAAAGTATACCTTAACAGACCTAACAATATTGATGAACTTAAATTAAAGTTCGAATAAGGCATGAGGTTAGATTAATAGAGCCCGATCAGGTAATCCATTACGTTTTGGAAGAATTCAAAGATCTACTTCTTGCATATTGCCAGGAAGTTGGTGGCGGTCAATTTCAACATTTATTAAAATAAAATTTAATATAGTCTATGTAAATACTATATAAGTAGACTAAATAGATGTAAAGAGTTCATTTTTAATTATTGTAGTTTTCGTACCAGAAAAAATTTCAGTATATCGAAAATCTTTGATTTTGGAGATATGGTATATTTTACAAAAAGTGTTCGGAATGTATCGTAGAATTTAAAAATAATATAATATACAGGGTATTCTATTTAAAAAAATCAATGTTAACGGTATATGTTCCTCTTAAGACAACCTGTATACACATTTCTTACGTCAAAAAATTCGCAATTAAAAATAATCACCTGAATTTTAAACGAATTTATTCCAACCTTGTTGAGCTTACTGTATACTCAACTTAGCGGTAGTTATAAATGTACTTAGTTTAAGTTCAAAGCGGACAAAAAGCGTTACGAAAACTAAACTACAAACGTAAATTTGGAATGATAGGTATGGTTAAAGTATTAATATTAGTCACGAAAACATCAAAACATCACAAAATCACAGAACCAGTCATGGGTAACGTAAATATTGCTACAAAAAGAATTGAAAGTTTTAGTCAAGAAATGATTAAATTGAGTTTAAAAAATTAATTTAATGTAGAATTTAAAATACCAGTTTGTGTCATCAGGACTGTTTAAATTACGATGGATATGAAAATAGTGAACAAAAATGTTGTGGCTTGCAGCCGATTTGTTTTTGGTGATACTTTGGATAGTTTATACCTTTACTGGTATGTGTTGCGTAAATACCATGGTCTGCTGGCACATTGGCAGCTTGGATTCACTGCTTCACGTACTTTCACTGATTTATTACACAAGAAGATATTTATTTTTATATTTATTTTTAATAAAACACAAATATATCCGCTATAAAAACGGGGCTAAATTTTACCGATTAAAGGCGTGACTATGCAGCATTACGGCTTTAGGATAACCGGTGAATTTTTACTATTTGGTAGAGCATTCTTACGCAACCAATGCGTTGCCAAAAATGAGATAATATTACGTCACATTACTGAAGAACAGCGATTTAGTTTCCCACAACACAGAAAATGAAAAACCTGAGACAGGTGTCCAACAAAAAACTTGACTCCCTTTTAATAATCGGAAAAAAGAGTCTAAAAACAAAACAACGGTCTGCTTCAAATGAATAGAGCTTAGTTTTAAAACAAAAGAACGTGACTGCTAAAACGAGCGTCTAGAACGTACTTTTCAGTTTAAAACAAAAGAACGTGACTGCTAGAACGAGCATCTAGAACGTAATTTTCAGTTTGAAAAAAAAAGAACATCACTGCTAGAACGAGCGTCTAGAACGTAATGGTTCTCCTAAAGACGGGAAGAGCCTTTTCTCACGCATCTTGTCTACCACCTATCTGGTAAAGACCAACACCGGTACAGGCGGCGAGATCAAAGGTCGAAATGTAATACATTGCCTGTCGGGGATCAATTTTCTAGGAAAAGCTTCTAGAAACAAAATAACGGGAGACGAAATCAAGGACAAGGGCGGAGAGACAAAGGGGCGGCAATTACCATAGGCGTACCAAAAACTATTATTATAGGGATTAAAAATATTAGAAAAAGAAATAAATTACCCGGGTTGGGGTTGGTTCCCCAACAATTATAATATACAACGTTATGAGAAAGAAACGGATCAGAGACCGCCCAGCTTAATTAAGAATCGGACCCGTCAATTTTTTTTTTACATACAAGGTGGATAATAAAAATGCTACGTGTATAAACTTTAATTTTTTTATAGAAACTAATTGTGTATTACTTGTTGAGACATTTCTCACATTACTTGTCGAATGGACTCTTTGGGCGTATCAATTAACTTGGACTTAGATTTATAAACTCAATTTTTGACGTAGCCCCACATAAAAAAGTTCAGTATGTTAAGATCGGGAGATCTTGGTGGCCACTTTATGACGATTTTTTTTTAATATGGCCAAAACCATTTTTTATACTCCAATTTTTTAAAGTTTAGATATTAATATTTTTGTTATTTGCCTTACTTAACAAAGGTGTGAGGATAGATATTCGGAAATAAAATCAACAACTTTTTGTAAAATAAGGTCTCAAAACGCTATTTTGCTCAAAAAGGTCGATAATTTTGTCCATTCCGCACCTTAAAAACCAAGGCAATTTTTTATGCTAAAAAGTAAGAATAAATTATGCATTATATAATTATAATCATATATTAACAAAACTTAAATTACAACAGGACGTCTATTCTCGAAATAGGCGAATGATCATTTGAAGAAAAGTGATTACTTTTTCTCTTAAAAATGTTTAAACTGTATTCTTGAAACTTAAAATTACTATTCATTTCCATACGATGTGAGCATATGATGCGAATTGTCCCTTCTCGCGAGAGAGCGTTCACTTCTCTTAAATTGGAGAATAGACGTCCAGATCTTCAAAAAATATATCTTGTGTGAATAAAATCTTGAAAAAAAACTAAGAGGAAAATTTATTGACCCAAATATAAAAATAATATTTTGGGATATATTTTTCATCGGTAAATGCCCCTAGAATATTTTAAGGAAATTTAAGAACGTTTCGAGTCTTTATAAAAAATAGACTAAAAATATTAATTGGGTGCCTCAACTTTTTTTTTAACCGTTTTTACAAAAGGTGCGGACTTGACACTTAAGGTGCGGATTGGACATCGTATATGATTAAATTCGATTAAATCAATATAAAAAGGTAAAGAACTGATACCAAACTGACGCTGTCTTAATGTGTGGATTTCGTAGTTGCGGAATGGACATTTTTCCGAGGTGACAGTCCTAGAAAGCTAATAGTGCAAAGACTTCTGCGGGTTATCTCGGTTATGTCATTGTCATTGACTATTTTAGTAGAAAGAATAACCAAATCTATGATATATTGTTTTTATTATAATTGTATTTTGATCAAACAATTAAATTGTATCCAATTTAGCAGTTGCTACGTAGGACAGGTGCGGAAGTGGACAAGAAGGCTCTTTTTTTGAGAAAATTATCGGGTTATTTCTTTTATTTTGTACTCTAAGTGTCCTTTTTATTGAAAACTAAATTAGTTTATTTATATAAATAATAGCTTGGGCTTTTATATGAATTCTCGACGTTGTATTTCCGTTTTGGCCATATTAAAAAAAATCGTCTTATATCAGTTCATCCTATTTGTATTTATCACGGACTTCTCTATGAGATTTACTTTTATCTCCACAACCCAACATAATAAAAAATTTTATGAATATGAAATAAGATATTTTATAAAATGTTGAAAATATCCTCCACCTGCAATAGAACAGATCTAAAAAAAATTCCCGTTGTACAATTTATACTATACCCATTAGTTTGTTAGGTTTTTTTTGCCCTTACAAAAATTTGTTAAATTTTTAGGTGGATTATGAATTAATGGTACCTCAGTATATTTGGAACATTAGCATAGAGCATCACAAAGTAGGTGAAATGTTTATAGTGTGCGGCGTCCTTTACGCAGTGGATAGTGTCATCGAAAAAACTAGTAAAATTCGATTTGCTTTTGATTTGTATAAAAGTGTGTTACTTGATGTAAATTTACAGTTTTCGAATCCGTTTAGACGAACGACTATGTTGAGTTACAGCCACAAAACCAAGGTAAAATATAAAATATCTATCTACCTATATAGGGTGTACAACTAAAAAGTGGCCAAACCAAAAATTCTCATAGTAAACATGTATCAATGGTAGCATTTTTTCTAAATAAATCTTGTATTTGAGTTTTTGTTCTATCTTTGTGTTTAAGAGGGTAAGAAGGGACAAATATATTGTTTTGCAAAAATATTCACAACTTTGGTTTGGCTTATCGGAATAAGACAAATTTAAACTTCCTAAATAGGGACTCTTTTGCTTTATCAATTTAATAAAAAAAGAAAGTCGTTCTAAATTTCGAGAGCAGAATCAAGAATTTCTTCCTATTTCTTAAAAATTTTAAATGCAATGATATATATTTTTAACTCAATCAAAAAGAATAATATAAACCGTAAGCCAATAATTATCCAGAATTTTCATTAGATTGAAAAAATGCTACCTTTGATACATGTTTACTATAAGGATTTTTAAGAAAATTCCTCTTTTTATTTGGCAACTATAGTTACGCCTCCTAGCGGCCAACCTAGAAACTAATTTTCAGCAATTTCTCTTGGTGACTTTTGTCATAAATATTTTTTTTTCGCAAGCCGTACGGTAAACGGTTTCCAAGATACAGATACAATTGTACACCCGGACCCGGTACAGGGTGTTATGAAAATTACTTATTATATTCTTTAAATATGGCTCATTGAGTGTCCCAGAGAAATACTTTATAGTCTTTTTTAATGGACCATCAAGGGGAAGTTGCCTAAGATGGGGTGGACGGCTAAGACGGGATACTCTTTTTTCTTAAAACCCCTAGCGACATCTATACTAAAATAGCTTAAATACGTTTCTTAGCTCAAACACACCATCGATAAAACTAAGAGATATCTTTGTTTATGTAATTAATAAGACCGAAATTGAAGACTCAACGGTATCGCTGTATTGTTCTGTCGGTGTAATTAAGCCATTCCGGAACATTTGCCCAACCCTGTATAATAAGTTATATAAAAATAAATTAATTATACGACTCTAAAGTTTCTTCAATATGGTTAATTTAATATTAATTCGATTTAAGTTGTTTTTTAATTGAAAGTTGGGATAATTTCAAAATTGTGTAGTGCGGGTACGATGGGTTGAATGGTGAATAGCATTCTATATATTTTTTTGAAGGGTAGGTGTAGAAATACTGTATAATTAGTAATTTTTATTACTTATTTATTTATTATTATATTTATTATTTATATCAAAAAATGCCTTTTTTACCTTTTATTCTTTATTGGTTTTCAACTCCGTCGACAAAATAAATAAATATTTGTATAATAAATCAGAAATATATATTTTTTTAATTCGTGGCTGTTTAATAAACTGATGAAAGATGTAGGTGTCTAGTTAAACAAATCGTGATAGTAAACATTGTTATTTTAACATATTTTAATAAACGTTTAGCTATCTCTGATTTTATCACATCGTCAAATAATTTTTCAAGTATAGTTAAATTCACATAAAGTTTTAATGCCAAATGTCAAGACTTGTCATTGTCTAGTTACTTTAGATTTCACCAACTTACTAAATTTCTTATACAGCTGAGATTGGTCAGTGTTTTTCTTTTTCTTTTCTGGAATTGTTCGGCCAACTCTTTTTATTTCTATCTCTTTTTAATCGTATCAAATAATACAAGATAGACATACTTTGTGTGCAGTACAATTATACTAATTAAATTTAGCCATTAGAAATTTATATTTTATGAGTTGCTGCAGTATTTGACAAGCATGACAGAACTGAAACGTCACGGCGTTAAAAGTTTATGTGAATTCAACTATATTAAATCGGTAATAATTCGAAAAGTGGTGCAATATAGGCAACTTTACCCTACCCCATCTTAGGCAACTCTCCCCTACATCCAGAAACTTTAAAACTTTGTGGAATAAAATGAATCTTTATAAATAGAATAGTAACATTTGTCAATATTATAATAATTATTTCTGGTAGATTTATTGAGGTATGAATGTTTCACAGCTATATTTAATTTTTAAGAATTTTACGAAGAGTTTCTTCTAAATAACTTTTAATTGGCTTATTAGAAAATAATTAAATTTGGTGTGCGACTTCATTATACCAATACTTTTAAAAAAGTTTTATACAATTTTGCTGTAAAATCAATAGGGGACCCAATATTAGAGATTATTAAAATTTGAAAGGGATTTTTTATGGCCCGTTTGGTGCTGTAGCACCCTATATAGACCGATAACATTAATATCTGTATTAGCTAACGATTTTGCACAACATTTAAATAAAAATTAGTTATTTAAAAAAAAAACATTTCATTTCAAAAAAACAAATTGGGAAAAAAAATCAACCCAAAATGATGTTTGCTATCTAACAAAATAAACAAATAAAAAAACAAATAAAAAGACATTATTTATAGATAATATTAAGTCTTGTATATTTGTATTTTTCTGAATTAGGCAAATGTCTTTGAAACGGTAAGCCATAATTTACCGTTAACGAAATTGAAAATATTGAATAAAGAGGAAAGCAATAAAATTATTTAAAAAATATTTAAATTTGCACTTAAGGAAAGACAAAGTGACTAAATAAAACAAATTTAGAAAAATTTTTAATAAACTTTTTAAAAAATTTGTTACTTTTAGGAACTTTATTCTTGGGATAAAGGAAATCAGCTGACTTATCCTGTAAGATCACATGATATTGGATATAACTACAACCATACTCTTAGGGACGAAAAACAAGGGGACGTAGCAGATAATCCAGTAACGGCGAAACAAACTGGTTATGAAATAATTCCTTAAAAAATACGTACCTTACTTTAAAAAAATGTAAAACATTATGTAAAATATAAAGTTCATTATGAATCTAAATAAGAGTTAAATATTTGTAAAAACTTGTAATAAAATATTCTTAAAATTGTGTGTTTCTATTCGTAAACTGTAGTATCACTACGTTGTGTACAATTAAGCTTAAATAAATTAGTATTATTATGTACAGGATCATCCAACTAGGACGGAACAGGGGCCTATTTTTTGAGTTTCCCTGTATTTTTATTACACTAATATAGCCATTTAGTTTATGCTTTGCCGTAGAATCTAAAATTACCATTTAAAAAGCGATCTGACTTAAAACAAAGGAACTGTGGCGTAAAGTTGTTGTTTTTTCAATGGAACAGCCTGTATATTATTTATTTTTATAAAACGCCCTTCTTTCCTGATTCCATAAATATATAGTTTGTCCATATTAGCTCAAACCGTTTTTAAGATATGAGCAATCAAAAATTAAAAAAGCTGTATTCATTTGAGCTTAATATGTACGTCTAGAATGCCTTGGAAAAGAAAATCCCCGTAATGGCGATGCATTAAAATAACATCACAGGAGGTATTGGAAAATAAAGTTTTGATACGTCTAGAATGCCTTGAGAAACAAAACCATGCAAATAATAATAATTTGTCAAGTTTTTATCAGTTAAAATGAAATATTCCCTGGAGGAACGATTTCAGATTATCACACTTTTTTATAAAAACGGGGAAAATGCAAGAGAAACTCAGCGGAGATAGCAATTTTTGCTAGATTTAAATTATTAATTATTACTAATTTTATAAACTGCAGTTATAAATTATTATTGTAATATTTATTTATCGTTATTATTATTATATACATATCATAAAAAATCTAGACTTTTACATAATAATTATTATTGGTTATACATGGTTTTGTTTCTCAAGGCATTCTAGACATATCAAAACTTTAATTTCCAATACCTCCTATGATGTTATTTTAATGCATCGCCATTACGGGGATTTTCTTTTCCAAGGCATTCTAGACGTATTAAGCTCAAATAAATACAGCTTTTTAAATGTTTGATTGCTCATATCTTAAAAACGGTTGGAGCTAATATGGACAAACTATATATTTATGGAATCAGGAAAGAAGGGCGTTCCATAAAAATAAATAATATACAGGGTGTTCCATTGAAAAAACAACAACTTTACGCCACAGTTCCTTTGTTTTAAGTCAGTTCGCTTTTTAAATGGTAATTTTAGATTCTATGGCAAAGCATAAACTAAATGGCTATTTTGGTTTAAATAAAAATAAAGGGAAACTAAAAAAATAGGCCCCTGTTCAGTCCTGGTTGGATGACCCTGTACACAGTTTAAAAAAAATAAAAATATCAAAACTTCATAACAACAAGGCGGTACTAAATTCGTAGGTTTTTTTTCTGCTACGAGTTAGTTAAAGAGTCGATTCCTATTTTTATTAAAGTTTTGTGTTACATTTAGGTAGAAATGTTTTTTTTAACTGGTGTAACGACCAAAAACTGACGTTTAAATGTCGACTCTTTAGTAACGTCAATAGTGCGGCATTATACGTCAAATTTACGTACCTAATTAGTCGGATGACGTCCGATGACGTAAAAATAACGTCATTCTTACGGCAGCTTGCTACCTGAGTATTGAAAAGGCCAATTTTTTTGGGGGATTTTCCAAGGTATTTTCGACGTAAATCTGGCTATGGCGCAATGAAATGGAAGAAAAGGACGGAACGATAAGCGAACGGGTAAAAACGAAAACAATTGGTGCTGGTGGTAGGTAAGTACTGACAAATTTTAAGAAATTGACAATGTTTTTTTTTTGGAAATGGATGACAATAAATTTGTTTATTTTAGAAATTAAAGATTAAATTTCTTTAAATAGAGAAATATTTATTGTTCAAAAGGACCTTCGGGAAAATGAAACACAATACATAAAAGTGTAAAATCTTTATTATAAATTAAATAAAGTGAAATAGGTAATAAAATTATTTAATATAACACAAAAACATTTAAGGAACAACAATAACGATTCGTTATTTTAGTTTATTTTTCGATGTAATAGAACGCGGGTTTTAAAACTAAGATTAATAGATTAATAAGTTTTGTATAAAAATAGTTTTTAAATGAAACCGTTATTTTACTTTACTCGGTCATAAGTGCTTAATTTTCGTTCTGTTAATTGCCGCAGTCTTAACGTAATATTTTATTTGGGCCATATTCTGGTGAGGAAAAGAGAAACTTTATGACTTATTATATACTGGGTGTCCAAAATTAATGATGACAGTATTGCGTTATCGGAAACTATAACATAGTATACAAAGACAGTTAAATGGTAAACGTTTTAGGTAATTACGTTATTAGTTATTCGTGCTTGCGGATTGATTCTGGTTCTTTTGGTTTTTGAAATATTTTGAATAAACTAAAATGTTGCATTTTCTTAGATCGGTGGTAATTTTTGTATTTCCCAATATTTTAAAAATCTGTTAAAACGTTTTCATCGCCAATTTTTACATCGAATAGGCCTATTTACTTGGCTATATTTTAGTTACAACGTTTTGGTTTCCTGGAATCATTCACAACTTTCTTTTTGCTTAGGATCACCATATTGGACCTTTTAACTCTCCGAAAAGTACTGGCACTGGTTTTCCTATTATACCGGGTGTACACGGAAGGGGTTCGCCCCTCTAACTTTTTTGTTTTTCAAGATAATGGAATAAAATTCGGGGGATTTGTATAGGACATAAAACTGAATTTTTTGACAGGTGACTTAACATTACGGAACTTCCGGTTTAACCGGAAGTGACATAAACTTTCGATTTTTAAATGTCCCATTTAACCCTGGTATATTTTTCCTTTTTTTGACTCCATATGACATCTAAATACAACGATGTGTCACTTGTGTTCACCAAGAAAATATTTTCTTTCCAAATTTATTGTTTTATCTAGAGAGCAATGAATACCAAAAAAATCACTTATTTCAGTTCTTTAATCTTGGGAAAAGTACAATTTTTTTTATTTTTGGTCCAATGCTATATGCTATGTAAAATTTAATCTTTAAAGTTGTATAACTCATTTTTTTTAATGGCAATATGGTGGCTCGTCGGGTTAAGAAAAATGAGGATTTTATTACGATTATTTTGATACCATACACTAATAGGTTTTAGAAAAGCTGCCATTAAAAAACTTTATAAAGTTAACTTGGAACATTCTTAAAATGAAGCATCTTTTGAGAATAAATCGCACCTTTAAAATTAAAGTGACACAATCCAAAAAATAGAGTTTTGCAGAAAACAGGAAAAACTGTAAAATATATTGGACCCCTCTAACTCTTTTGTCTCCTAAGCCCAAGTAATAAATTAAATTAAATGTTAAATTTGGGGGAACATTAGCTAAATGGTTTTACTAGAAGACAATTATTTAAATTTGATATTAAAACCTACCCTTAATAGTAAAAAAAATAAAAAACAAGTTAGGTCTTTTTACTGCCAAATTTTTTTAACAACGAACGAATTATTTGGAGTTATGCCATTTTAAAATTAAAATTGTCGTTGTACTCAGCGAGTCATTTTAGAATAAGTCCTTTTCTTTATTAAATACCAATTACCTACTTTTTTGTAAAATGTTTGGAATCAAGTCAGTTTAGACTTAAAGCAGTGTCAATTTTCCGTCGCATGCGACAACATACTGAAATGATACTCTTTAGTATTAAAAAGACGCGCGAATACCGTTAATATGAAAAAGGCATAAATAGGTTCCTCTTATTGGGGAGAAGCGATTTGATATTAGGTCCAGTGGCAGCTGATAGGGGGCGGTATTTAGTGCCATTTTATGATTAAACCTAGAAATATATAATTTTCGAGTTGTGACACTTTACTTTTAAAGGTGCGAAATGTAGATTTAAATGCATCAAGTGTGACCAGCAAAACTGATAAAACAAAATCATGCCTTGAAGAAAATTGACATGCCAACAGCTTCTGCCAAAGTAAATTAGTTTGTTGTTTAAAAAACATGAAAAATATTTAGTTTAACAAGGAGTGAAAAAGTTGATATGGTATTTAAAGACTAAATTTTACATAGCACATAGCATTGGACCAAAAATAGTAAAATTGTATTTTTCCCAAGATTAAAGAACTGAAATAAGTGATTTTTTGGTATTCATAGCTCTCTAGATAAAACAATAAATTTGGAAAAAAAAAAAATATTTTCTTGTGACAAGTGACACATCGTTGTATTTAGAATGGTGTGGATATGGAGTCAAAAAAAGGAAAAATATACCAAGTGTCCCATTTAAAAATTGAAAGTTTATGTCACTTCCGGTTAAACCGGAAGTTCCATAATGTTCATAATGTCACCTGTCAAGAAATGCAATTTTATGTCGTATACAAATCCCCCAAATTTTATTCCATTATCTTGAAAAACAAACAAAGTTAGAATGGTGAACCACCTTCATTGGACACCCGGTATATCATACCAAACGCCATATAATACAAAACAAAAATGTATAACCTTAAAATTACATATTTGGCAACACCGAGTAAAAACAAACATACGGGCTGGCCGGCCGTCGACTTTACCTGATCTCGGGTTGTTTCGTGCTTGATCGAAGGCGGTTCAATTGGCATTTATGGAAACACAGTCGAACCGCTCCGTGAATTATTATTTTTATTATTATTATTGCAAGCAAAACTTTATGTTATACAGAAAAACTAATTACCAAATATTCGGATTGACTGTTTATGCAAATGGTAGGTACAATGGTAGTCATTTGCATAAACAATTTTTGCTTGTTTAGATCGTTATAGGTATGCCTATGCCGAATAGCCCGTATGCCGTTAACCCTTTATGTAGTTCGTTTATGTTTTTGACTTGTACTTGTAACTTGTATTAAATAACAATGAGTTCAACAATTCTAAAAATATTACATTTTTATTTTTCCTTGGCTAAACTATGCACTAAACTGTATTTTGCATCCTTACGGATTTAAAAAATATTGGGAAATAAAAATCACCGTTCCACTCACGTAAGGGGTTATCTCACTTTTATTGATTTTTTAGGAAAGCATTTTTAGGATTTTTGATATCTTAATAATATCTCCAAACTTATATTTAAATTTTTTTTTGTGATTACAGGAGTCATGTTGCTTTTCGTAATTATAACAAAAAAAAATTCATTTGTGCATTCTAAAACATAAAAAAGTAGATACGCCTATATATGTTTAACCAAACTCGAGAAACGCATACGCCCAAATAAATGCATTTTATATATCTGTTATGTAGGTATATTATAGAAAAGTGCTGACAAGTTGCTTGTAAATTTAAACACAACACATAAGTATAGCTTAAAAAAATGTTTGGATATGTGTTGATAAAACGTTCATTTTGTCAGAAAATATAAACAAAAACAGGACTATTTAAAAAGGGTTTATGAAAACTTCTTCTTCAAACTGAAAAAGTACGAGTTAAAATTTATTGAAAAAAAATTGATAAAACTTATTTAGTAGTGTACAGATCTTAAAAAACTGTTTTTCTTCCTGACTAATGCCAAATCCTGATACTTTTCTTTGCTTAGTTTGTTTGGTTCCTTATTCAATCTTTTTAGTTTATATTGTTTGATAGCTAGTTGATTTCGTTTTAGTAACAAAGATTCGTATGACTTCCTTGTGGCTGGCTCACTTTATAAAAAAAACGATATGGATATTCTTTTTTCCATGGACCTACATTATTTCCTAAATCACTGGACCTTATAGATAAAATTCTTAGATCTTTTGACAACTGCTTGAAATCCCGAAATTCTTCGGTGAGAAAACTTTTAACGATATAGGTAGGTACCGTTGTCTGGATGTTGCTTAACAAAATACAAGTTGTATTTAAATGGAACATACCTAGATATTTCCAGATCTTTTAATGGCAAAACCTATAGTGCCATTGGCCAAATTCTCTTTCTTCTGCCCATGAAACGATTTAAAAAACCTCTCTCAAATTGGGGCAATAACACACTACATAATATAAAAACTTTGCAGCCATTACAGAGTTATTATTCTGCCCTCTACATCTACATCCGTCTGAAAAAAGGTAGGTACCTATACTTCGTATTGACGTAACTCAAGTCGCGTCAAAAGATTTGTTCCAAAAAGCTTACCTCGAAAAACACGTATGGGCGTAACTTGAGTTAGGTCTATAAGTTTATATAAGCTCATTATGGGGCATGTCTCAATTTTCGATTTTTTTAAGTTACGTCTTTACGTGAGATGCTGAAAAAATATTACGACCGATCATAGAAAATGCAACATTTTAGTTTATTTAAACCAGTAGAACCAAAGTCAATCTCCAAGGACCAATAAGCTGCTCACATAATAATTGTAAGTCGCCCATAAATTTAGTTCATATCGATTGGTATTTCCAAAATAACTGCATTTTAAGAAAAAAAAGTGACCTTACTTTTTGTTACCTTCGACTCCTTCGAGCCTGGACAAAAGTGTATAATATGTACATTATATCTTGAGGGAAAAGTTGTTTTTCTTTTATAATTACTTTTGACGTAGGTACGTAACAACCAAACCAAGTTATTTTTTTGATCACCAGAATATTCATTCAACTTAATACTTACAAGGAGACAGAAGTAGTCGTCACACAGGTTTAAGCAAAATTTGGCGTAACTATTTACAAGTAGAACATCAATAATAACCAAGGAAAACTTAGGAAAATGCATTTTCCATAGATGGATATAATAGGATTTTTTTTGCAAAATAGTAACTGAATTTTACGACACAAAAGTAAAATATTGACCGTAATATGTAATTGATTTTAGCATTACGTAATGAAATATATTTGAAAAGAAAATTTCTTTTAGTGTTTTTTCAACACAAAAATTTGAAATTATTAATAATGACAAAATGGTTGGCTAAATGAAAATAAGAAGATATGTTCTTCAGAAGAACATTTTATCTAGTAAATGTGATGAAATTTATAGACGAAATGTTCGTGCGATTTTTATTGTAATGTTATCATTTTAATTTTGTTTAATGTGGGTATCACCCCTTAAAAGGTTTGTATCACCAGAGTTTAGCTACGCCAATCCAAATTTAAATCAGAAACGCTTCCTTGCAAGTTTTAAATGTGAATTAATTTATTGTTAACGTAGATATCTGTATTATCAATATTTTCCAAAGCCTTAAATCTATAATAATTTACTCGATATAAAATTAAATTTATTGCAATGTTACATGGTTTACCTACATACTTACCTAAGTGATATGATGTCGACTGTTTACTACCAATACCTCCTATTTATACTTTTGGTCAAAAATGAGTTAGTTACACCAATAGGTAAGTCTTTGTAAAATCTTTGGAATAGAAATACCTCCTAGTTACTAAGATTTATATTTTCGCGCCAGTTTTCAAATGGAAATATCACCAAACTACACAAGTCTCATACAGTGTAAGCAATACCTCCTATCTCCCATTTTGTTGTGAACGGTGTTGTGTTACCAGCTGGTAAGTTTCATTTGATTACTTGTTTTATGTATTTTTTTTTGTTTTTCCGTTATAAAGTATCTCGTTCTATAAAAGTGAAATTATCTATTATGATAAAAGTTAAACAGTTTTTTGTCCCTCCTGAACATTTTTAGTTTTTACACTTAGGAGGTATTGGTAGTAAGCAGTCGATATTATATAGAAATAAATCAATCGCAATACAATTAAGTTTTAAGTAACAAGCAACATATTTATTATATGTATTTATTATTTCTTGTTGCATATCGCTTATTTTTTAAATCGTATCTCGGCCTTAAGGGACCATTAATGCAATCTTGAATTTATGTTTCTTTTAACTGAAGCGTCAGATGACATGTAGGTGATAGAACGCGAATAAAGTACCTACTTGCAGATACTTGACACTTTTGGTGAGATTTAGGGTGGAAAATAAATATGTACCTAGGTAAGTAAGTAAGCATCCTTTTTCATTTTCACCACTTGCTAGGTGGTTTGCTTTTACCTTCTTTCGATATAATATGACCATTTTTTTACGATATTAAAGTTCGATTTGTTTGATGATGGTAGACAATGAAGTAATATCAAAAAAATTATACTTTATCGGACCATTGTCTTTATTTTATTACTTAACACAACATTTCGGTTAGTTAGTATATCTAACCGTTTCCAAGTTTTCAAAGAACATCTGAAACATACCTCAAAGAGGTGAAACTTCGAGATCAGGTATAGCGGAATATGTATGGACCAACCAATATAATATACAGTGGTCAAAAGCCAAGGTTTTGGACACGAAACAGCACTGGAGAAAACGAAAATTCCAAGAAGCAGCTTTCATGAATCAAAATGCTGATATATTTAGTAAACCAAGTTTAGTATAGATATCCCCAATATCTGGAAGCCTTTTCTTGTCCAAAACCAACAGCTCAAACTTCACACTCAAATAAGCACGTAGGCGGAGTCATCAAGCTTCATTGCATGGATAGTATTTAATACAGTAGCCTTAGAATTATAATTTAGTTACACTTGAAAACGGTTAGAGATTCTAACTAACCGAAACGTTGTGTTAGGTAACAAAATAAAGACAATGGAAGTCCGATAAGGTCATTTTTGTTGATATTAAAGTTCGAGTTTAAAATGGACATAATAGTAATTTTCTTAAATTTTAGCGGTAAATTCAACAAATAACACGATCTGATGTCGAAATAATAAACCTAAAATTATTTTAAGTTTCACAACCTTTTTAAGTAAAAACATTTATTCGTGTAAAAGGGTAAATAGAGGCACTTAAAAGCATAACAATGTTTTAGTATAGGATTTCAGTTTCTTCTCAAATAAATTCGAAACGTTAATGTCTTCCTGGCCTTCCTTTCGGTGCAGGGGCACCTCCTTTTGTTTTGTTAAATTCAAACGAGGCACATTTCGGAATATGTCTTTGGGCCGCAGATTCATTAAATCTAAAACAAATTTTTACTGAGTATGAGTTGGTATACAAAAAAGACACAAATTCTTGATCTCGAAATTGTATAATAACATATAAAAACCTGGTTATACGTGTTTCGCCCTTTCGGGTATCATCAGAATTAACCAAAGTAACCTAACTAACGTACTGTTGAGTTTAGAAAGAAGTAGGAGATCGATTGTGTGTTTGTAAACCTACTCATAATCCTCGAAAGTTCATAAAAAAGTAGGACACGCTATTGATTGTGTTTAAATTATAACAGACTAAACTTTTTATTTATTAAGCTAGACTTAAACGTGGCATATTTATAATTTTGTATTACCATTTTTCCTTCGTTTCATTAAAAAATAACAAGTCTAACTTAATTTAAAACATTTAATTGTACACAATAATTTAAAAAAAGAAAATTACACCTATTTAATATCAAGTAATCGCTACAATTTTTTGTAAAAGCTCATTCAGTCTATTGGGTATCGATAAGTATAGACCTTTTACACAATTAAGATCATTACTTAACTTGTTCCACGTTTCTTCAATAAATAAAACAAGTTCATTTCTGTTAGCTGGTCTGAAATTTGCTTTATATATTTTTCGTGTCATTAGACCCCACCCGTTTTCTATTATATTAATATCGGGACTTTTTGAAGGCCACGGCAAAGTTTCCACGTTATTTCTCTGGAACCAATCTTTGGCCATACCCGCTCTGTGAACCGGGCAGTTGTCGTGTTGGACAATAAAGCTCTGATCAGGGAAATGTTGCACTAGGCATCATAATATATTCCAAAATGTTCTTGTAAGTAACTGCATTAAACCTTTCATGTACAATCCAACACACTCCAAGTCCATGATAACTCACCCATGCCCATACATTCATCCAAAATCTCCATGATCTTTCGGAATTACTGATATATGTCCGTTGAACGTAGATTGAAAAACTTTTTCGTCAGTAAAGACTACTCTATTCCATTCTGGCCGCAAAATATTATTTAAGGCAAAAATAATAAAATTCGTGCCTGTTTGGGCAACATAATTTTTAAAATAGGATTCTTTTACCCTACAACAACCTGTCAGTCTCGACCAGGAAAATTTGTTTGCTGAATAGCAGCTCGCATTATTTGAAAGGGATTTTCCTCCAAGTATGTATTGTATGTTCTTACATTGTGCTTCTTGGTCTTCCAGGAGGCTTTTTCTTATGCAAAGTTCCTGCCGCTTCCCATTTGTACTTAATATTTTCTACCGTTTTTTTTGCTATGTGCATTATAGCGGCAACGTCTCGTATAGGTATTCCTTCATTTAAAAAGACAACTATTTGAGTCTTTTGAACATTGTCAAGCCTAGGCATTATGCTTCGAATTAATAACTACCTACTTGTAAAAAATATATTTTTAAATTAAAAAAAAAATGTCAGTGTCATATCAAACTTTTGATGTTTTTTAAAAGCCTGGTTTACATAGGATAATAATCCGTGTCCTTCTTTCTGAAGTCAACTGTACATTATTAAACAAAATATTTAAAATAATAGTTATTTATGTAGAGTCTATTCAGCGAGTAAACCTGCAAGATGGCCGACATGTCATATGACAAAAGTCATTGAAAATTCAAAAATGTATTTTATTTAGCTGGAATATGACTTTTGTCATATGACATGTCGGCCATCTTGCAGGTTTACTGAGTGAATCGACTATATCAAGGGTACTAAGTAGATGATTATGCCCTGAGGGCGACAGTCTTACAAAGCCGAGGGCCTCTGGCCCGAGGGTTCGTAAGTCGCCCGACGGTATATATCTATTAGTACCCGTGGTGCATACACAATTTTATGTCATACCAGTTCGTTTTGAATAATAATTTTTTTTTAATTTAATTTGATTTACCAATTTTTTATTTTTACCTGCGACATTACCTTGACATTATTAAAATGTTTAATGTGTCAAAAATCAAAAATGGAACAAGATGCACACTTAATTCAACACTTAATGCCCTGGGGGGCCATAATGTGTACTTTATGCCCGCACGGGCACAAAGAAATCCATTATGTAGATGGTATCTAAGGTATAAAAACACAATAATGTACTGGTATGACATAATAGTACATTAAAGTACACGTTTCATAAGAAGCGGTTTTAGCGCACGCGTCTATTTTAAAAAACGAGCCACAAAGTGGCGAGTTTTTTTATTGACACGTGCGCTAAAACGCCTTATGAAACATGTGCTTTATAAATTTTTTTCTATTTCACCTTTTATAATAAAAAAAAATACATTTTAAAAAGAAAATAAATCCTTCACATTTTATAAATTTTTATGTCTAAATTTTTTGTTGGTAATACTATTTTTTATCATAGCAGCCTCTGGACAACAAAAATTATTTTGCAAACTGTTTTTGATTTATTGACCCAATTTAACCACGAGATTCTAAAGTTATTTTAGCGATATGAGATTTGAAATTGGACGGAATACGTTGTGTGATCCTTGTACATTCGGTACATATACAGAGCGTTCGGAAATTCGGGAGATTTTGCTACTTTTCTTCGAATTTTAAAAGACGTGATTTTACGTCACGGCATTGCAATTTAGTATAGGGAAGATGGAAAATTCAAATAAAGTTGAAGTTAAAATTGACATTGAAAGGTTAGTAGATTGAATTTTGGATAAGATTTGGCAGAAAATGATAGCTTGAAGCATCTACAAAAGATTGATTTATAGATTTATGCAACCAACATACATTACTGTTATCCACACAGAATAAAAAGTAAGTTATCAAGCTATTTTCCCTCTGCAAAAAATGGGTTTCCTCGTAAATCACAAAGGCCGCGCAAGTCAATGAAATAAAACATTTAAATGTTACCAACAGCAAATAAAGAAAAAACGCGTATCGAAATAGCTTCATTACGATACGCAAATACGTATCGTACTGAGCCTATTATGAACGTGAAATAGAAAAAGATCTATACTTTGCGGTTCTAAAATCAAGCAATACACCCACTCTACATTTAGATGTAATATACAGAAAAAAAATTTCAAGGAGCAGTGGTCAGATCAGATCAACAATAAGAATAAACGAATATAGCAATGTAAAATTATATTTGTTGAGATAATTATTTAAAATACAAGAGAGGAGATAGCTTAAGGCAGATAATTAGCTTCGTTTGTACAAGCAATTGTCAACCGATCTCATATTTTTCTCTGCGCATGCGTGGTTTTTTAAATGGTTGCGAACGGGTTGGAAAATTTTTGCTTTGCGTTTACGTTACAATTTGGTTTTTGCGAACGCCGGATTTTCTGTCAATGGTTTGGGATTTGCTAGTTTGCTACCCACGCTTTGCAGCTGCTTTGAAACACGTGCGCATGCGTCGTTAATTTGCTGACGGTTTCTTACCTTTCTACAAACGAAGTTATAATATTATTATGTTATTATATAATTTCGAGATCGAAAGTTAGTGTCTTTATCAATTTTTAAACTTATACTAGGTGTTTTAAGAATTATGGACGATTTTTTGGTTATTTCTTGAGCCAGATCCATCCCCAGACAGGTTTCGCCGTATCACGACTTGTGAGTGAAGCTAGGATCTAAAGAACTCATATGACCGTAAAGTGTAGATGAACTGGTTAGATGTATCGTAAAAACGTTTTATTTCACGCAATGTATTAATTGATAGGCTGTGCATAGTCTGCACTTCACCTGTTACAATAAAAGCCTAATCAGGCGATTCAAGTTACTATGGCAACGATACGTCGAGCGACTTGTCGACCAGCCAGCAAAGTAGCAGTTTGTTAAAGGAGATATTTTTGAAAAAAGTAAAATATTTTCTCCTGGCAGGTCAATTTGAGTGGGGTCAGGACTTTTAGTGGGCTAACCAGGTCTACAATGACTAATTATTCCTGACGAAATCAGCTTTATGGGCTTTGTTTCCAGCCTATGGTAGATACGAAGTGTTCTGTGGCAGAATGTTATGTGACGTGACTTTGACAACATTTCGGCTTAGTTATAGATAGCAGATAACATACTACTAGATAACTTTATTTTAGACTATACACGTAAAATCACTAAAATCAGTTGGCAAATTTAAAAATATTTTTGAAGAAAATGAATCCTTTGACGTCCCCTATCGGCTAAACGAGGCAATTTAAAATTTAACTAAGTTGACGTGAATCGACTTATTTGGACGTCAGTAGTACCGTGCGAGCAAAAATTATTTGCATCAAAGAGGGCTTGGATTAAAAAACGCGGGGCTTGGTTTAGATCACAATGATATGGGGACGATATATCTAACCAAATCTAGGTTAAAATTTGGTCAAACTCATATTATGACATGATATGCCAAACTAATGAGTAATAAAATAAGTAGACAAATACAAATTTAATTTTGTTGTTTACAAAATTAACAAAGTAAGAATATAAAGTAAGAAAAAGAAAAATAAAATAAATGAAAATGGAACAGGCGTCTTATACAATTTGTTGGCGTATTTTGCATTATTTCATGAGCGTTTGCAATAAGTTCTTCTATTCTTACAGAGGGTCTTTCTGTTCAATTTTTATGTTGCATAGAACCTGTTTCCCTAAACACAGACACGGTTTTTTTCAGGCAATGATAAAAATCCCCAGCAATAAAAGCAACGTTAGGAAAATGTTCGTGAAAATCGTCCATGCACAAACCCGGATTGTATTGCCACTCACAATTTACTCTAACCCCGTTTCGAAAATACGCTTCAACCATGAATGTTTTGTGCTGTTCCGTAAAGCACATTGTGTGAATTAATCAAGAAATTGGAAAAACTAGCGATGAATCAAATTACTTGTAACGACTGTCAAAGATGGCGGAATAACTGATTGATTGTTAATTCAGGTAGTTACTGACACCCAACAGGTATTAAGCTCTACGGCTAAGCATTACGTCCTTAGATGCAAGGCCCTCTTTGATGCAAATAATTTTTGCTCGCACGGTATTTCATTAAACATTGTACACGACATCTATCTGAATATATTAATGGACTAAAAAGCTTTTTAGTTAATAACGGGGCAAATTTTTTAGTTAATATCTCTAAACATCGATTTTAAATTATTACCTCCTGCCGCAATGTGGACATTGAACATAATCAGGATTACTGGACGGTGGTGGAGGTGGTAAATCTGACAGTTTTCCTCCTTGGGCAACATGCGCTTGGGCCTGTTTCGCTGCTCTGATGGCTGCTATGAATTCTTCGTGGGTTCTTCTCCAGTTGGCCTTGGAAGCAGATGGTTTTATCTAAAATATTTTATCGTTAAATATGGAGTTAAAAAATATCAGTTTTTTTTGTTACTTAGCATGCGGTTGCACCATACCTCAAAAACTCAATTAAACCGATATATTTATATGTTTTTTTTGTAAGTTATATTTGTTCATTTTCTTTTCGTCATCTCTCTCTGTACTCTCTCCGTACATCTGTAATATGTAACTTTATGTATTTTTGTATCTTTATTGTAAAAATGGAGCTTTTTCGTATACAAATAAAATAAATAAATAAATAAATAAATATTGAAGGTCATAATATTTCTACTCTAGCATAATACTTGAAATGTGGTAATACATGCTATTAGAATTATGTTGTATTTCTAGATAAATTACAATGTTATGTTTATTATATTTCTTAATATTTGCATAGCTATGCAAGGGGACAAAAACTATTGCTGGCGAAATAAACTATTTTAAATACAAACCCTAGTAACGCATTCGGCATTTTGTTTTTTGATCAATATTTAATTTTTATTTTTTATTTTTTCCAAAAAGCAACCCAATACCCCCCTTTGGATAGCAATTACCTACCGTTTAAAGTTAAAACAATTTCATTGATAAACTATAATAAAAGCAAAAAATTAATTTTGTCAAATTTGCGCTTATTTCTTTTTCTGCTTTTAATAATTTATAAATGCAACCTTGTTTAACCTAAAACTGTAGATAATTGTACTCCAAAAAGGGGTACTTGGCCGATTTTTGGGTGAAACAAAGAACTAACGAAATGTTGATTTGAAAAAACGAAATGGCGAAGGCGTTACTAGTCTTTGCTCTTAATATATACATTTTGTTATTGCAATTTTAAAGCAAGCGTAGCTATATATTTTGTGTCTATAGTAAATAAACAAATACCCATGCTGTGTAGATTCTATAAGAGCCAAAAACCCAAAGTCACTTTTTTACTCATGCTTCTTGAAAAAAAAATACCACTATTTCTTCCCAACAAGCATCTTACTATAGAGATATCCTTCTCCTAATAAGCTCAAGACAACACAAGCTCAATTGCCAAAGCCCATTTGGTTCCACGCTTGTCGTCTAAGCATTCAATCTCAATTAAATTTCTGATGTTAGACTTGGCGAAAGGTTCAGTTAATTTGGTTGAAATAGTGGTAAAAATGAAAGCTTTTTACGTATTTTGTAAACATCATAACAAAACACTATACACTGTTGGGTCAAAACTAACTTTTTTAACCTGTTACCACTAATCCATTTAATTTTTATATCGCTATATGTTTCCAATTTGTAAACGAAAATTGGACATTCCGGTGAAAAAGCAAAAGAGGAAGAAGTTATAAATATCGAAAAAAAATGTAAAAGTTTATTTTGGCCCACAGTGTAGGTAGGTAGGGGAAGTCGGAAGTGTTGCCGGGTGACGCGTTTCGTGTCAGGTAAAAGTATTATTCGGTAATCCCGAAACATCTTGTGGTATTACATTCGATAAGTACTCCTAACTCAAAAAATGAATCATCCAGGATATTTATTATTGTCGAACCGTTTGTCGTAATGGATTAACGTCGAAAAAAAATACTTAGCTAACCGGCCGACTGACATTAGAAAACTATTTATGTCAACCTTATGTCACTTTGCCCCGACTTCCCTTACCTATATTAGTATATCTGTTATGCCCCAAAATCAAAAACGCTCAGTGAGCGAAAAAATTTACCACAACGCGTTGTGGGCGAAGGTAAAAAACCAAACATCGAAATTCGCTTTATGGTCATCATCATCAATAATCAACCACAACGCGTCGTGTGCTCTAAAGAAATGACCAGAACGCATTATGTTTATTTGATATTTATTTATTTATTTATTTGCACAAATAGGATGCCAACAGGCCAATGGCCCAGGCTTGGCACCCACGGTTTACAATATTGTGTACAGACATATACCTATTACTAAGATTGTAATATTATCATTAGTTCATCAATTTAAATTGAGAACATCAATAGTATGATCTCTAAGCCTTTTCTTAAACGTTGATAGAGGTAAATTAAACAAATCAATATTGTGGTATAAAGTATTATACAGTGTGGTTAAGCGATTTATGGCAGAATGTTTACCTGAATTTGTTCTATAAAAACAGTTTGCAAATAGATTATTATGACGAAAGTTTCGTGAAGGAATATTAAAACCTATACCGAAAAGCAAATTTGGATCATCGATATAGTTGTTGATAATTTTAAATAAAAAGCGAATATCAGCTTGAGTACGCTGACACTCAAGGGGCAATAACTGAAAAGTCCGTTGAAGTTCTAATAAGTTGGCGTGAGGGTCAAAAATGCCGGTGCTTTTAAAGTTTAAAAATCTGAGAAACTTGTTTTGAATACTTTCCAATCTGTTTTTATATACAGCATACTGAGGTGTCCAGACGACAGAGGCAAAACTTAGTCTGCTATAAACATAGGCAAAGTACAGAACTTTTAAAGAGTGTACCTACGGATGACAGAAACTTGCACGACCTAAATATGAAACCTAACATACGATTACATTTGTTAGCAACATAACTAATGTGCTCGTTAAAAATCATTTTTTTATCATAAATAACACCAAGATCCTTTATCTTATCTACTTTTTTAAGTAAAATTCCATTAAAGTTGTAACCATAACAAAAAATATTTACATTTCTTGAGAACGAAATAAATATACATTTATCTAAGTTCAAAGAAAGTTTATTTAAAATACAATATTGAAAAAACAAATCCAATTTACTCTGTAGCAGTAAACAGTCCCCAATACTTCCTATTGTAAAAAATATTTTCATATCATCCGAGTAAAGCAAAATTTTACAAAAGTTAAAACATTTTTTCACATCGTTTAAATATATAATAAAAAGTAAAGGCCCCAAGTGGGAACCTTGGGGCACACCAGAAGTTACATTGTAAACAGGAGACTGGTGACCGTTCACCGCCACAAATTGTGATCGATTAAATATATAGGACGTTATCCACCTCCGAAGAGGAGGCCGATACGAAGGGAGGCTATAACTAGAGAAACAAATTCCGTCTAAAAGGTATATTGGCAACTGGTTTGTTCGTTGTTACCCAGAGCATTTTTTAAATTTAATTTAAATTCTATTTTTATAAAATAATATTAGTTGAAAAAATTGAATTAAAAAAAATGCTCTGGGTAACAACGAACAAACCGGTTGCCAATATACCTTTTAGATTAGAGCTGGAAAAATCCGGTTTATGGCCGACATAAACCATCAAAAAATTCGTTCTGGTCATTTTTTAAAAGCACACGACGCGTTGTGGTTGATTATTGATGACCATAAAGCGAAAAAGAATTTGATTTCGGTGTTTGGTTTTTTACCTTCGCCCACAACGCGTTGTATTCAATTTTTTCGCTCACTGAGCGTTTTCGATTTTGGGGCGTAACATATCCACTAACAAATTCGAATAACAGAATAACATAAAGTAGTGATTCTGATTCTTATGATAGAATACTATATTATCTTGAATATCAGATTGACGGCTATAAGAAGAAATGTCTACTACCACAGTCAGCAAACCCAATAAGAAAACATTTTGAATGATATATCGATCATGTAAATAAAAGATAACTAATGAGGGTACCTTTTAATGCATCATGCAACTTAATAGATGAATGAATAATGTAATGATAAGTAACTTTTGGTTGGGTATACTAGCCATTTTTTTTCTCAAGCTTATCTAATAGAATGCATGGATGCATGTCCTATATGAGTAATGAATGCAATGTTTTCGCTAAGTACCTTTAGTGTATCCCTGTTTGTTGATTCTCTGGTTTTCTATATTGAAAAAAATAATGGTTTAACGAACAAATTATATTATATTCCTAAACGTTATATAAAAAAAACATTATAATAAAGTAACGGATTAGTCGTTTATATTGAATAATGCCCACTAAATCAAGAATCGCTCGGACCAGTCAAATCAATTTTTTTGAAATACATTTTTTTTAGAAAAAATATAATAATGCTACGTACAGTTGACGACATACAGGGTGGCCTTTTAGTGTGGCAAAGTACAATAGCTCCGTTACTATTTCAAATACATTAAAAATATTAATACAAAAGTTGAAGGGCAGTAAGTGACTTATAACGTAAAATTATTTTTAACTCTATAGGGTGGCTCAAAAAAGCGGAACAATAAAAAATGTACTTTTTTTAAATGGAACACCCTGTATATTTTTTCATTTTTAAATTCTAGATAAAATTATAATTATTTTTTATTAAATACATTATTAGTCTATACTTTATAGTTTCCGAGATATTGACTCTTGAAAAGTGACATTTTTGAACTTTGACAGCTTCTAACTTTCTAACAGTACGTCTTAGAGCAAAACGGCTTACATGTCCCTATCTTCAATTTTTATTATCTTCCCAAAAAAATCAACTTCCGGTTAAACCGGATGTTACTCGAAAGCAGGAAATATAGTTGTTCCGGTTTAACTGGAAGTTGATTTTTTTGGGAAGATAATAAAAATTGAAGATAGGGACATGTAAGCCGTTTTGCTCTAAGACGTAGTGTTAGAAAGTTAGAAGCTGTCAAAGTTCAAAAATGTCACTTTTCAAGAGTCAATATCTCGGAAACTATAAAGTATAGACTAATAATGTATTTGATAAAAAATAATTGTAATTTTATGTGGAATTTAAAAATGTAAAAATATACAGGGTGTTCCATTTGAAAAAAGTACATTTTTTCTTGTTCCGCTTTTTTGAGCCACCCTATAGAGTTAAAAATAATTTTACGTTATAAGTCACTTACTGCCCTTCAACTTTTGTATTAATATTTTTAATGTATTTGAAATAGTAACGGAGCTATTGTACTTTGCCACACTAAAGGGCCACCCTGTATATAAATTCGTACACTCCACCCATACATAACTCAATCACAACAAAATTGGGTAAAACGGGTTTCTCACCTTGCTGCTTATACTAGGGCTAGGAATTTTTAAAATATAGGTATTCGAATAGTCGTTTGGTATGTTATTCGAATAGTCGAATAATTCGAATAGTCAAATAAATACTTGAATAGTCGAATAGTCAAATATTCGAATTTCGAATAGTCGAATATTTGAATAGTCGAATATTTAGATAGTCGAATATTTAAATAGTCGAATATTCGAATAGTCGATATCGAAATACAGTCGTTTAATCACGGTAGAAGTGGTTTAACTGCTTAAACACAATAAAGGAACTTTTTTAAGTATTACTCATTTTTAATATCTAAATTATCGAATAATAATAATGTGCATTTTGTCGAATAAAGTAAGATGACAAATAAATAAGTCTGTTAAATTATTTCAAGATATGAGAACTTGAGAACTCTGTAATAAATAAAAACTCTTAAACAAAATGATTATTTATTGAACACAAAAAATCAAACATTTCACACAACAAAAATAAAATTATAAAAATAAACCCGGTGTTTTATTTAACATAAAACAGAAACAACAAAAACTGGAACAAGAAGTTCAACAAATTCATATAATATTCGAATTTCGAATAGTCGAATATTTGAATAGTCGAATATTCGAATAGTCAAATATTCGAATTTCGAATAGTCAAATATTCGAATTTCGAATAGTCGAATATTTGAATAGTCGAATTTTTTACCTAACAAAAAATTCTAATTTAGAATAGTCGAATATTCAAATTATTCGAATACAATTCCGAGCCCTAGCTTATACCTGGATAGAACACTAGCTATATACATAGCTGTAAATTATTGTATGTACGATTTTTTACCATAAGTAATATTGGTTATTTCTAAATATTTTTGTGTTTAAGGTTGAATTCTCAACGTCATTCAATCTATTGCCAACCTATAGCCTATTTCGCAATGATTTTTTGAGTTTATTATTTTAATAACTAACATTTAAAGAAAATCAATATCGTCGGTACATTATTTAGGTAGTATCTGATATATTACAAAAATATCAATTTATTTTATTGCTAATTTTGGGAGAATTGTATAGTGAAAGAACAATGAGTGACAATGACAAAATAATGTAAAAAAAAATCTTACCCGATATTTTTCGCTATACCTACTATTCTCCTAAAATAAGTTATGAAATTCCTTGATATTTATTAAATATGTCAATTATTACCTATAGAATATCAAGTCGATACTGATTTTCTTTAAATTTTGTATAAAAGCTAGAAAACATAAATAAATCTATATACGCGAAATAGGTTATAGGTTGGCAAACATGTTGATACTCCCACCTAAAATCACAGCCGGGAAATAAGAAAATTATCAAAAAATACCAGGAAAACTACAAAAGTATAAAGCCAAAAAGGGTAAATTTATTAACAAACAAAATACTAATATTTAATTTTGAAGAAGTAGTCCATACTCAAAGTGGAGTTAAATGTATAGAAAAAAAGAAAAGCACAAAGTCTTTCTCGACAATTTTTTTATTAGAATAACTAGGCTAACCTATAATAATTAAATTCGACATGTTTCGAGTGTAGAAACACTCATCATCAGGAAAACAAAGTGAATGGTACAATGCTGATGTTGTTAGCAATAGAGAAAATAATAGTGCGATTGAGCCGTAATGAAGCTTTCAAAAGTGTACAAGAGGTGTAAAAAATTGAATAATCAAAAACCGACAATCAAGACTTCAGCATACTGGAAAGTCAGGGGTTAATGCAGAGTCTTGGGCAGAAAAATGAAGAGTGTAAAAGAAAAATTGTGAAGTTTTAACAGACTTTGTGGAAAACATTTGTTAGGTGGTGAAAAATCAAATTTGATTAACATTTACTGACATTCTTTGACGTCTCAAATTTAAATTACAAATTATCGTTATAATAAAGATTGTGACTTGAGTTCAGAACGTTGCTGATTCGAGAAACATATTATTGGTGCATACTAGCATTAAAGAATAAAGTGTTAATATTTCGTAAACAGTTGAAGGCCCTCCTTCTTACGGCCCGCAATAGTTTTGTAAATTAGTGATATGTTTGCGAACGATCTATTTAAAAAAACTATTTCTTTAAAGGTGAACTAAACGAACTAGTTCCCAATTTTAGAACAAACTAATTCGCCGCAAACTATCAAGGTATTTGCACGTACGAAGTACGGAATTTTTAATTAGCCGGCGGGAGACCTGTGAACTGGAATCTGGAAGAAATTAAAAAAAATTAACTTCCAAATTTTGCCACTAGATGGCTCTTGCCTGCCAAAAGGTTGCTGACCGCTGATATAGGGCACGACTTACGACAAATATCTGGAATTGATTGTAGAATGTAAAAATATACAAAATGTTTCATTAAAAAAAATAACGTTGACACACGTAGCATTTTTACGATCCACCCTGTGTAATTTTCCAAAAAAATGCATTGAAAAAAAAAAATTTGACGGGTCCGAGCAATTCTTGATTAATTGGGCGGTATTTTATATACAGTGTGACCAGTAAAAAGTCCGCATTATATGGGATTTTTTTTATTAATAACTTTATTCGAAATTTGACTTTGGCATCAAGTTCTGCTTCGATCGAAATGAAAATTAGACAATAAATAGTAGTCACGTGATTCGCATTATCTGTCAAATTTTAATTATTTCCAAGAAGTAAATCAAAAGTGGGGTTATTTCTGAAAGTATCGAAAAAAGTTATTGGGAAAAGTTTTTTTAAATGCAGTTTCTAGCCCCATGCAAATTTTTAGCTGCATAAGATAATTTTGATTTTTAACCCTTATTTTGTAAATTGCACCACTTTTGCAAAATAAGACTCAACGCAACCTACATAAAACTTCTTAGTTTTGACACTGCTTTATTTTAGATACATTTTCTTAAAAATAGCGTCATATTAAATGTGTGTTTTTCTACAAAATCAAAATTGGGCTATTAAAATTTGGTCGCACGTGATGCAAAGTTTATTTGTTTTTGACCCTGTATAAGGTAACTTCATAAAATAAGTAGGGGAATGTTGCCTATATTGAACAGCTACCTAAATTGGACCACAGTACATTTCTCCGAAACTAAACAAGTGCCATATCATCTGACAATACTGTAACATACTTCTACCTAGAACCTTTGATCGGCAACAAACTCAACTAGTTGGCCGTTAGTGCTTGGCGTGTACAGAGCAAAACGTGATTTACACAATTTTATTGTAATATTTTTGGGATTTTCCTAAGAATTTACCTTAGGACCATAAAACTCTAAGCAATTTTTTTTTATAGAAGTTTTTAAGTAAGTTTTTCTCTTTCTATTTCTACTATTACCATGCCATATTTGTTTTTTCTTGTTTCTTTCCTGGGTGGTTTTGTAAAACACGTGGTAGTTGCTTAAATTGGACCACTGGGTGATTGCCAAAATTGAACCGGTCCAATTTAGGCAATTTTTCCAAATTGTGCAAAAATGATATTTCTCTTTAAATAAGTTAATGTCATGAACTAACACCATTTCAATATTGCTAAAATCTTTTTTCTTTGAGTTAAAAAATGAAATTATGACTGGTCCAATATAGGAAACTAATAGGTACTTTTTTTGCATTAGGATATCTTCTACCGAAATTTTGATTGTAAATTTGATGTTTTTTTGAAATATAAGTATAAATAAAACTTCCTATGCCAACAATTTTATTTTGTATTTATTTATTTAACACCTTAGTTAGCTTTCGATTTAAATCATGTGGTCCAATTTTGGAACTTCCAGGTGCAATTTAGGCAACCGGTTTCCTATATTGAACCACTTGCAGAGGTTTGTTTATAGCCTGGTATATCATAGATACTTTGAAATAAAATTCTGCAAAAAATCCTGCAGTTGAACAACATACTAAAGGATACTAAGGTATAGCATCAAGATCGATTTTGCGTTATTATCAGAATCTATGATAAGAAATCTGGAAATTGGTCCAACCTTCCCCTATTGTTAAAAACGTATTTTGTGTCTGAAAGTAATACACCTTAATATCAAGACAAAAAAGAACACAGTGTCTTCAGTAAAGTGTTCATTAAGTGAAAAATAAATTTTAGTGGTGGTTAAAAAATTTTTGTAGTAACTTTTTTCGATTTTTTCAGAAATAGAATTTTGAATTATTTTTTGGAAAAAATTAAAATTTGACAGATAATGCGAATCACGTGACTACTATTTTTTTGCTTAATTTTCATCTTGATCGAGGCAGAACTTGATGCCAAAGTCAAATTTCGAATAAAGCTATTAATAAAAAAAATACCATATGCGGGCTTTACTGGTCACACTGTACATGGCTGATCCGTTCCTTTATCATCATAACGTTGTATACCAGATAACCAAATTTAAGACCAATCGTACCTCAGTTTAAAATTATACCTATGGACTTTTTATAAATTACGATTTATCGACTAAGTACGATCGATCCGCCAATCACTTTTTTTATTTTTTAACAAATTACTAACCCTTGCAGCAGCTCCTTTTTTACCCCCCTTTAACACATATCCTTCCAGTTCCGTTCCTTGCACTCTGTGTTTGGTAGAATCAAAGATTTTCCTCTTCTTCTTTCCAGTTTTTCCGCAAATGTCCTCGTGAGTTCCGAGCCGATCCGTGGCGAACCTTCTTCCGCAATACCTGCATTCTGCCAAGTCATCTCGTACCACTGGCGATTTGGCGGTTTGTTTGGCAGATGGACGAATATTTGTTGGTGCTCGTTGTGGATTCTAAAATCGTATTTTAGTTTTTAGTTTAGTTTAGTTTCTTTATTTCAGATTATGTTACATAATTTACAATAATTACAAACATAAAAGGAAATGACGTCACATAGAAAATATAATCTTAAAAATTACATATTCAAAAAGTCGTCCATATTATAAGGCTCTAATTCCACTAAGATTGCTCTAACTTTTCTCTTGAATTGTTTTTAATTATTTATTCTTTTTATGTTCTCGGGCAGTTTGTTGTATAGTTTCAAGCACATACAGGGTATTCCCTACTCGATGGTACATTAGAAGTATCTGGAGAACGAAAAGAAAAATAATTTTGAAATTTTCACTACGGCCATAGGAGACTGCGCTCTAGCTTTTAAAAATAATTTCGCGGTTGCAGTGTTGCCAGATCTATTGATTACTGACATCAACTTTGGAATTTTAAATGAGACACCCTGTATATTTTTACATTTTTAAATTCCACATAAAATTATAATTATTTTTTATTAAATGCATTATTAGTCTATACTTCATAGTTTCCGAGATATTGACTCTCGAAAAGTGACATTTTTGAACTTTGACAGCTTCTAACTTTCTAACAGTACGTCCTAGAGCAAAACGGCTTACATGTCCCTATCTTCAATTTTTATTATCTTCCCAAAAAAATCAACTTCCGGTTAAACCGGATGTAACTCGAAAGCAGGAAATATAGTTGTTCCGGTTTAACAGGAAGTTGTTTTTTTTGGGAAGATAATAAAAATTGAAGATGGAGGCATGTAAGCCGTTTTGCTCTAGGACGTACTGTTAGAAAGTTAGAAGCTGTCAAAGTTCAAAAATGTCACTTTTCGAGAGTCAATATCTCGGAAACTATGAAGTATAGACTAATAATGCATTTAATAAAAAATAATTATAATTTTATGTGGAATTTAAAAATGTAAAGATATACAGCGTGTCTCATTTAAAATTCCAAAGTTGATGTCAGTAATCAATAGATCTGGCAACACTGCAACCGCGAAATTATTTTTAAAAGCTAGAGCGCAGTCTCCTATGGCCGTAGTGAAAATTTCAAAATTATTTTTCTTTTCGTTCTCCAGATACTTCTAATGTACCATCGAGTAGGGAATACCCTGTATAATTGGGCGACCTTTCAGTCAGAGTTAGTCTGTGTATGGTATAATTATTGACATTTAAAGTTCTTGTGTCATGTTAATGATTGACTGGGGTTTGAAAACAGTTTTTATTTTTAAAAAAAAATATTAGGCACTCGTAGATGTATAATGCATACACTGTCACTATTCCAAAGTTTTTAAAAACAGACCTACATGTTACATTAAAATCTAGTTTTTTAATTATTCTGACTAATCGCTTCTGAATTACAAATATACTTTGAATTTTACTATCTCTTCCCCAAAACATTATCCCATATTTCATACAAGATTCAAAATTGGCGAAATACAATATTTTTAACGTTTTTTCATCCATGTATTTACCAGTAACACGAATACCATAACAAATGCCATTTAGTTTCTGTGAAAGAGATTTAATATAAAGCGACCAGTGGAAAAATTCATTAATCTGTACTCCCAAAAATTTTGTAGACTCTGAGATAATAACTTTTTCTTTACCAATATTCAGGTTGGTTGGTTTTTCCACTTTTGACGCTTTTGTTCTCAAAAGAATTACATGGGTATTTTCTTTATTTAGGATAAGTTTATTTTCCGCAAACCATTTTGTGACTCTGTTAAGAAGGTTTGTACACTCGATGACCAGTTGATCGGATACGAATATAAAAAATAAAAATGTATCCAACACGAGCAAATCGCACGAGACTACATCTATTTGATGAGATATATCGAGAACACAAAACTTTTGCCAGTGGCTTAAAATTTTATACTTTAATGATGTAAAATGGTAGATATATGACCATAGAAAAGTATTTTTTACCTGTTTAGACATAATATTTACGGATCGAGCTGGAGAAGTTCTTGAAGACTGACTAGAAGCAGACGATGCAGTGGAACTTGTTCTTGGAGAAGTGGTAGATTTAGCTACTGTTTTTTTCGGTAGTGCCTAAAAAGGGTAATAACATTTTACGCGGATAGTGTTAATTAGTATTAATTTGGATTTTTATAACTAGAAAAAACTCATATTGATTTTGATTAGAACTGTCAAATATCTGACAATTTGTTAGAACGATTTCAGTTGGTGGTATACTATGCGTAAAAAACTTGACGAGTATAGAGAAAAATGTAACTTCCGTAAAAACATGATATTAACACCCAATTCTAGGCTAATTCCGCTGAGTTTTATATGTCCCCCTTCCACCAGAAAGTAGTACCACATACGCTGTTGCCGCAGAACCCCTTAATTAATCCGAATTAGTATCACGAGTCTTTCCCCCACAGGAGGGAAAAACTCTCTACAACATGCGTTCGTTCCTACGCGGGTCGTGCCAATACCCTCTGAAGGGTATTGGTCGTGCACTGAGAGAAAACTCTATAAGCCGTAGCTAGAAATCCAATAATAGTAGTAGTAAAAAATGTGTATTAAATAGGCACCGAAAAAACAACTCTGTTGGAGCTACTAGGTTTATTTTTTTGAAATCGCTTTTTAACCCCAATATGGTCATTTTTTAAATATTATTTTTTTGCTGCTAAAAGACAACCAACTCTATTGCCCTAAAAAGATATAATTATGATGCAGCAGTTATAAACATCTTTTTTTTTTAAATATGATTTTGTGATTAATTGAGGTCATGTAGTTAAAAAAAAGTATTGCTGTTTAATCCGGAAAATTGTCTGTGCCAGCTATAAAAAAATATTTTCATTAAGGTTGAATTCGCAACGTCGTTCAATTTATTGCCAACCTATAACCTATTTCGCTTTGTTTTTTCAAGTTTATTATTTTTTAAACTAACATTTAAATAAAATCAGTATCGTCGGCACATTACTTAGGTAATATCTGATTTATTACAAAAACATCAATTTATTTCATTGCTAATTTTGGGAGAATTGTATAGTGAAAGAACAATGAGTGACAATGACATAATAATATTTTAAAAAATCTTACCAGATATTTTTCGCTATACAATTCTCCTAAAATAAGTTATGAAATTCCTTGATATTTATTAAATATGTCAATTATTACCTATAGAATATCAAGTCGATACTGATTTTATTTAAATTTTGTATAAAAGCTAGAAAACATAAATAAATCTACGCGAAATAGGTTATAGGTTGGCAAGCATGTTGATACTCCCACCTTAATGGTACATGCATAATCAATTTCTCCATATTTTAAAAAAAGGAACTATTTAGTTCCTTAAAAGTATATATCTAATTATATAAAAAGAAGGTTTATTTTTAGTTTATTATTTGTGATAATTAGATTACCACGTAGGTATTAAAAATCATATAGTGTAGTTTAAACATTTTGAAGCTATATATTGCCAGAAATATAGGCGTATCTAATTGGAATTTTTGCAGGGTTGCAAATGAAATATACGAAAACATGTACAGGAATAATCTGCCTTTGTGTTTATTTTTATTTTTAAATTTGCTTGTGTGACCTAGGGATGTTTATATGTGTTTAAATTGGTCCTAATAGAATAAATTACATATCGAGGACCTGGACTATCATCACTACCCCATACCTACTTATGAAAAATACGAAATACCCGGTATTTCTCCCCTATTTGGACAAAATAAAATCATACAGTCATCAGCGGCATTGTTTATATATTATGCCAAACCGAGTCACTAAACTAAGCACAAGCATGATGCACTAAAATACACAAAAACTATAAATCAGTAAATATAAAATACCCACAATCCACAATAGCATAGAATACAATAATTAGAAGTGTGTTAAATCACAGAATCCTAATATAAGGAGACAAACATTTCTTTCATCAAAGACCATTTGTTTGCAATCATACATACTTTTAATGTGTTACATAAGTTAGAACTCCCCGTTACCAAAACTAGTATTTTGCAACTATTTCATTTTCTTTATACTAAGAATTTCTCTTCGTCTAAAAAAATTCTACTACATAGTACAAAATCCTTTTTCCTTGATTGTTTTTAAAACCTGATTAACGGTAATTCCTAAAATTTGGCATTAATCAGCACATTTTATATGTATGTAATTGTTCTCGGAAATTTCCGTTACAAGTTCAATCGATTTTCAGAAAACAATAATTTTCTTCGCCAAAGTTTTTTTGACCTTGGCCTTGGCCAGACCTTAAAACTCATTCTCATTCTCAATGTTTACTTCCTAGAAATCAGTTAAAATATCGCGTGTACCGAAAAAATTAAAGTTATAGTAAATTTGATAAGGGCATCATACTGGCAGGTAGTGCAGGGTCAAAAACCCTTTAAGAACCTTTGGAAGTCAGAGTAATACTTGTTGAAAAAAATTGATTAAATAGGTATAATAGGGGCATAACAGGTACAAAACCCATACATGTAAAAACGTAGCCTTTTACCTATAACTACTATTAAATTGAAATATGTACCGTAAAGTCGGGTGACTTAAGACGTATGGGTGACTTGAGACGCAACTTTCCGAATTTCTTTGATACAATCTGACAACGCCGTTTTCGCGAATCAGTGAATGGCGGTTGACATTTCTCGCACCGGACAGGTCCCAACACCGTTTAGTATAGTTCTTGGCTTGGTAGAGAATGCGCTTACGCTCCTATGCATTTTTTACGCAAATACGGTAATTAACAGGTAAAAAATATTCTAAAAAACTTTTTCTAATTTTGTATCATAACAAATCTATTACGATACGCAAATGCGTATCGTAATGAAGCTATTTCGATACGCGTTTTTTCTTTATTTGATGTTGGTAACATTTAAATGTTTTATTTCATTGACTTGCGCGGCCTTTGTGATTTACGAGAAAACCCATTTTTCGCAGAGGAAAAATAGCTTGATAACCTGCTTTTTTATTCTGTGTGGATAACAGTCATGTATGTTGGTTGCATAAATCTATAAATCAATCTTTTGTAGATGCTTCAAGCTATCATTTTCTGCCAAAATCAATCTACTAACCTTCCAATGTTGATTTTAACTTCAACTTTATTTGAATTTTCCATCTTCCCTATACTAAATTGCAATGCCGTGATGTAAAATCACGTCTTTTGAAATTCGAAAAAAAGTAGCAAAATCGCCCGAATTTCCGAACGCTCTGTATATGCACCGAATGTACAAGGATCACACAACGTATTCCGTCCAATTTCAAATCTCATTTCGCTAAAATAACTTTAGAATCTCGTGGTGAAAATGGGTCAATAAATCAAAAAATGACAGTTCGCAAAATAATTTTTGTTGTCCAGAGGCTACTATGATAAAAAATAGTATTACCAACAGTAGTAAATAGGTGCACTTGAGCCAGACAGCGGCAAATCGCCCAGGTGGGCGGTCCCTTTTTTCATGCCTATTGATTTTCGGCGTAAACCGATTTTTAATCCCTTTGTTCGCTCAGGTGTGCGGCTCTTTTTAATATTATTTCCAAGGATTTCTTGGGTAACCCCGGGAAGAATGACTTTGTTTGCTTACGTGGGTGATACCTTTTTTATAATTTGTGATGATTTCTCGTATAAACCCTTAATTTGTAACCTTGAATACATACGTGCGTGGGTGTTTTTTATAATTGTATGCAGGTGTTAATGATGATATATGACCTTGTATTATCCGTGTAGAAGCGGGATGATTTTTTATTGAAAATAACTGTTCGTAGAGAAGTGCAGAGTTCCTATTTTTGGCATCGTATATCTATATGGTATTATGTTATATGATACATGACCTTGTATTATACATGACATGGGATGATTTTTTATAACCTTTGAATTTGGCTGTACGCAGGTGTTTTATGGGGAAAATAACTGTTCGTGAAGAAGTGCAGATGGTATTTTTGCTATGCCTATAACCTCGAATATGTGTCCGATGTGTGTTTTGAGGCTACGTGGGTATTTATTCTATAATACTAAGCATGAACACAAATTGAGTTTTTGTTTTTTGGTCAGACAAACTATGTGACGGTTCCTATTCTTGGCATCTATATTGTATTATTTACCGTGTACGTATACCTACAATACTTTTTTGTAATGATAATGATAATATTTTTATGTTTTTCCAATTCCTCTAGTAGGGTATCTGTCTTTCTAACTGTCTGATTTGTATTGATATATTATGATCTGCTGTGAAGTAATTTTGTCTACCTATACAATCTAATTCATGTACTTATTCATGTATCTAAATATATAATACCCAAATATCCAATTAGTCACTTACCCAAATTGCCAAATATCCCAAAACCCAAATATTTCTACTGACTTTCACTTTCACTTTTCACTAATTTTTAGTTTACTTTTTAAAATAATATTAAACATCTATATGGTATTCTTTATTGCCTACGTGAGCAATACCTTTTTTTGTAATGATAATGAAAATGATAATATTTTTATGTTTTTCCAATTCTTCAAGCGGGGTACCTGTCTGTCTAACTATTTTGTAATGATATAATAAATTCCGATATGAAGTAACTTTGTCTGTCTATACAATCAGTGTTGACTATTATGTTGAAATCCCTTTTGCGCAGGTGCTCTTAGAAGATTATCACAGATTCAATCCCGTAGGTGGTATTATAAGTTATTATTTCAGATTTGTTTCAAAATTTTCTGTTATGTTATGTGGTGCACCTATTTTGCGCATTAACAATTTATTATTGACATAATTATGTGTGATATATTTTGACTAAATTTTAGTTTACTTTTTTCTTAATAATATTAAACATCTATATGGTAATATTTATTGCCTACGTGTGCAATACCTTTTTTGTAATGATAACGATAATGATAATATTTCTATGTTTTCTCCAATTCCTCTAGCGGGGTACCTCCTGTCTGTCTAACTATCTGTTTTGTAATGGTATACTATATTCTGATATGAAGTAACTTTGTCTACCTATACAATCACGGTTTAGAGTATCGTGTTGAAATCTCTTTTGCGCAGGCGTTCTTAGAAGAGTATCATAGACTCATTTCTGTAGGTATTATAGGTTATTATTTCAGATTTGTTTGATAATTTTCTGTAATGTACATTAACAATTAAGTCTTACTGACATAATTATGCATGTTCTATTTTGACTAATTTTTAGTTTACTTTTTTCCCAATAATATTGAATATCTATATGCATGGTGTTATTCATTGTCTACGTGTGCAATACCTTTTTTTTGTAATGGTTATATTTAATATTTTTATGTTTTTCCAATTCCTCTAGCAGGGGTATCTGACATTCTAACTGTCTGTTTTGTATTGGTATATTATGTCCTGAAGTGTTTACCTATACATTCTAATTCATGTAGGTACTCATTTATGTACCTAAAAACTCCAATACATAATACTCCATTATCCAATTAACCACATAGCCAAATTGTCAAATACCCCAATACCCAAATATTTCTAATGACTTTCACTTTTTGTAAGTGTTTTCTCATTTGTAATGTGTGTGAGTCACTTCTTAAATCAATACGGAACCGGGGAGTTTAAAAATATGACAAAATGTATAGAAGAAGAAATAAAATGTACGTATAACCCAAATAGTTACTACCATCTCTACCGGACCTAGAATTTCAAAAGATTAAAAAGTTCACCCGAAATACTCCCGCGTATCTTTTATCACCCCTCCTCGTCACTGATTATGCTTTTTTTTTTAATCCGAGGCATTCGGCATGTGCCCCTGTATATTAACGAAAACCCGAAAATATATGTAACTATTTGCACAGCGTGATCATATGCGTGTTAGATTACTACTAACAATACCTAACCTCGACAATAGGCGTAAAAAAAATTTACCACATTTTTTACAGGATTAGTTCAACACTTCCAAGACGCTGAATTTACAAAAATATTGATAAACTAAAGATAGTAAATGTAAGATATTTTCTAACCGATTCAGTGATGGAGGGTTAACATTTTTTTTTTTAGACCACAGTTTATTACTTATAACATGACTAAAATAATTACATTTTACACAAGAATAATAATTTTTTAAATGGGGGAAAAGGTGAAAATTTTGTATATTCACGGGGCTTATCAGTGTGTATTTTTAAACACAACTAATTCTTATACCTATACTGTTGGATCTGACTGGAGATAATTCAATAAACTGAGGTATACCACCCTCTTATATCTCCGCACAATACGGTTGTGTTTTTTACCCGGATGGACTGTCAGTGCCTGAGAGCGCAAAAAAAAAAACGCTAGCAAAGCAGACCCCTGCTGAGCATTTCGTTACAAAGGCCTGTATTTCTTCGATACTTTAGCTCTATTTGATGCTTTGACCTTCGCAAATTGTGTTAGTTTACGCCGAATGAGACAATTTTTCTTAGATAATAAGCATATTATAAAAACCCTTGATATTTACGACTGAATGGCAATTTATAAAAATATGTTAAATAATTAAGACTATGTTGCTGATTACGTTTTAATTTTTAATTCATAAAATCCGTTTTATACACTTTTGTGTTTTAAGATAAATTAAAATGCCTTGGATTATACATTTTCTGTAATCAATTACTACTACATTACATTATTTTAGGTGATTCAAGGAAGAAGAAAATAAATAAAATCAAGTAAAGTGGTTTTCTCTAAGATTAATATTCCCTTTATACCCCAAAACCCAAATATTTCTACTGACTTTCACTTTTTGTAAGTGTTTTCTTATATGTAATGTGTGTGAGTCACTTCTTAAATCAATACGGAACCGGGGAGTTTAAAAATATGACAAAATGTATAGAAGAAGAAATAAAATGTACGTATAACCCAAATAGTTACTATAATCTCTACCGGACCTAGAATTTCAAAAGATTAAAAAGTTCACCCGAAATACTCCCGCGTATCTTTTATCACCCCTCCTCGTCACTGATTATGCTTTTTTTTTTAATCCGAGGCATTCGGCATGTGCCCCTGTATATTAACAAAAACCCGAAAATATATGTAACTATTTGCACAGCGTGATCATATGCGTGTTAGATTACTACTAACAATACCTAACCTCGACAATAGGCGTAAAAAAAATTTACCACATTTTTTACAGGATTAGTTCAACACTTCCAAGACGCTGAATTTACAAAAATATTGATAAACTAAAGATAGTAAATGTAAGATATTTTCTAACCGATTCAGTGATGGAGGGTTAACATTTTTTTTTAGACCACAGTTTATTACTTATAACATGACTAAAATAATTACATTTTACACAAGAATAATAATTTTTTAAATGGGGGAAAAGGTGAAAATTCTGTATATTCACGGGGCTTATCAGTGTGTATTTTTAAACACAACTAATTCTTATACCTATACTGTTGGATCTGACTGGAGATAATTCAATAAACTGAGGTATACCACCCTCTTATATCTCCGCACAATACGGTTGTGTTTTTTACCCGGATGGACTGTCAGTGCCTGAGAGCGCAAAAAAAAAAACGCTAGCAAAGCAGACCCCTGCTGAGCATTTCGTTACAAAGGCCTGTATTTCTTCGATACTTTAGCTCTATTTGATGCTTTGACCTTCGCAAATTGTGTTAGTTTACGCCGAATGAGACAATTTTTCTTAGATAATAAGCATATTATAAAAACCCTTGATATTCACGACTGAATGGCAATCTATAAAAATATGTTAAATAATTAAGACTATGTTGCTGATTACGTTTTAATTTTTAATTCATAAAATCCGTTTTATACACTTTTGTGTTTTAAGATAAAATTAAAATGCCTTGGATTATACATTTTCTGTAATCAATTACTACTACATTACATTATTTTAGGTGATTCAAGGAAGAAGAAAATAAATAAAATCAAGTAAAGTGGTTTTCTCTAAGATTAATATTTCCTTAATACACATTTTTTTTACCACGTGTACTATTCGAAAAACGAATAAATTCTGTACTATATTTAGGGGTAGGTTTATGTTTCTAATTTCACCCCTTTTTAAAAAGCTTTACCATTATCCATACCCTAATCATAGGAATTCATTTTGCTACCTTTAAAAGTACAGCTTGAGTTTTTCTTAGTCAGTCAACGCATCGGAATTTAGATTATTCTTATAGAACGACACTGGTTTCAAGATGCAGTAAGAGTGTTAAACGATACCTCGAGGACAAGGACACCTTACGAAGAAGAAGAAGGGAAACAAATACTTGCATGAAAAGAATCAGTGGGGGGAGGGTTAAAATACTTTTGAATAAATGTGAGCTTCGGATGAATGCAAAAAGACACGTGCATGTTTGAAAGACCTTTATTTTAGAAAATTTTACCTAAGGGAGTTATTCTGCACTTTTCAAGGTCTGGGTCGTACATAAACTGCTACTGTATAAAAGGTTTAAATATATATATTGGCCCTTAAAGCGTGATGTTCGTGAGTCAGGGGCGTCACTGCACCTGCATGGATATTTAGCCAATGCATAGGAATTTAGATATTTTCATAGAACGGTACTGGTTTCAAGGTACCTATGTAACATAAGTGTTGAACGAAATTCCGAGGACAAGGACACATTACGAAGAAGAAGGGAAACGAATACTTGTATGAAAAGAATCGGTGGGGGGAGTTAAAATACTTTTTAAATGAATGGGAGCTTTAGACCACTGTAAAAAAGACACGTGTCTGAACGACCTTCATTTTAGAAAATTTTACCTTTTTAGGGAGCTATTCGAAACTTTTTCAAGGTCTAGGTCACAAAGGAACTGCTTTGGTATAAAAGGTCTAAAAATATATATATGACCAATAGTTATTCTTCTAACTTTTTAAAGACTGATTAATACGCGTGTGAGTGAGAGTGTTTGATTTTTCTTACAATTATTCTGCGATTGGTAAATATTTTATTTTCCTTTATATTGTTTTAATTTTAATATAGATATTTGTTGGCATTTTTTTTTGTTTTCAACTTAAGAATAAACGAAAATTTGACCCCCAATATTTAAATTCTCGGTTTAGCTCAATAACGGGGAATTTATTATAGAAAATCGCAGAAACATATTTTGATCTATCATTGCCTGAAAAATGGTATTATTAAATCCAAAACAATTTTTATTTTAAATTATTACAGAAATTGGTAAACTTCATACTGTTTCAGTATGATTTTGATTATTAGATACTTTTTCTATTATATTTTTTTGTCAATTCTGGTAGTGATTATGTATTTCTTTAAAATATTTTATCATTTTACGGTTTTTTTTATATTATTCTTTTTAATAATATATTCTATTAAAAATCAATTATTGAGTTATTTATGTATACATTAATGTATCTATAAAAAGTACGATGTTTTCAATTTGATATAGAAAGACAGAATTAAGCTGAAATCAATATAATTACTTGCATTTTGTTCTAAATTTATGTTTTTAGACAAGCTATATATTTATTAAAAACAAGAAAAAACAATCAATCGTTAAAACAGAATTTTATCTACTTATGACAGAAAAACTGTTATTTTTACATCCATAATACACTTTGCGTGCACAAAAACGGCCCACCCAAAATTTTGATTAAGTTTAAGGCTTGATAACTTTTTTATTTTTAGTCCGATTTTAGTGTTTTTTTAGAGATTTGTGGGTACAACTGTACGTTTTAACTTAACTTTTAGGAATTTTTAACTAGCATTGGTTATTCGACCTATTATACATGGATAATCAAAATGTTGTTTTTTTACCTAATTTCAAAACACCCTGTGTTATAATCAAGTGGGAAAATTATTTCAAAATAACAATTTTCTTTTAGAGTCATCTATTATTTACATTGTGTTTTTTTCGTTTATACATTCATTTATTCTCACACAAATGAAAAATGATCCTTGGTATGAATAATTTAAATTAAAGCAAAAGAAAAAAATTAAATATTTTTATTACTAAAATAAATACGGTTTAATAAAAATTATTTGAACTAACTAGTCAATTAATTTAGTTTGAATAATGGGTATGACCCCCCTCTTGCCCTTATTACCTCTCTTATACGAGTATGCATAGATCTTATTAGGTTTGCTACTGTTTCTTGAGGAATGTTAAGCCACTCTTCTTCTACTGCAATAATCAGCTCTCGGATCGAAGCTGGAGCATGAAGTCTAGCACGAATTCCTCTTTTAAGCTCGTCCCATACATGTTCGATCGGATTTAGGTTCGGACTATATGCTGGCCACTCCATAATCCGAAAACCGACTTCGGCAATGTAAGCTTGCACGATTCTTGAGGTGTGCGGCCTCGCATTGTCATGCATAAAAATAAATTCATCTCCAATGTAGTTGATGTAAGGTACTACATAAAGTGCTAAAATCTCCTCGATATACCTAGCACTCGTCAAACCTTTTCTTCCACGAACGTGGTCGTCCCTACGTATGAAAACAGGGTCGGTTCGTGCTCCCATTGAAATTGCTCCCCAGATCATGCAGGATCCACCTCCATAAGCAATCCGCTCTTCAATGCAGCATTCTGCAAATCGCTCTCCTGGTTTTCGGTATACTTTCTTTCTTCGGTCGCTACCATAGAGGCAAATCCGAGTCTCATCTGAAAACAAAACAGACCCCCACTGTTCTAATGTCCAATTTAGATGATCCCGTGCAAAACGCAGGCGCGCTTGACGATGAGCTGGGCTGAGTTTTGGACCAATCGCAGATGTTTTAGGTTTTAGATTACTTTCCTTCAGTCTTCGCCTGACTGGCCACTGACTAATAGCCACTCCTTGTATTCCACGGAGTTGTTGTTGAACTTGAACAGCATTAAGGCGACGATCTCTTAATGATGTCGAGACAATAAAGCGGTCATTACGATTTTTTGTACATCGCTTTCTGTCTGTTCCAGGTCGCCTATGAAAGGATCCAGTTTCCTCATGGCGTTGACATACCCTTCGAACCGCTGCGCGTGTCATATTCAAAGTTTGAGCAACTTCTCGCTGGTGAAGTCCATTATGAATTAAAGCAACTACTTGAGCGGCTTTATGCGGTGTAGTATGCATTTAACTAACACACTTGAAAATTAATTAAATTATAAATAGCGAATAATGTGTAAATTTCAATTACAAAGGCAATAATTTAAATCTTACACACGTTTGTTATTCTCGATAGAACAACAACATAAACACATTGTTAGCGGTTGCTACGGCTACAACGATAAGCACTCTTAATAAATTTACACTCACTCTAATTTTTTTCTTTTGATTTAATTTAAATTATTCATACCAAGGATCATTTTTCATTTGTGTGAGAATAAATAAATGTATTGACATAAACCAAAAAATTTGTTTATTTTTCATACAAGTATGAATTCTATTTTAGATAATAATAATAATAATAATATTAATAATAATAATAATAATAATAATAATAATAATAATAATAATAATAATAACTTTTATTTGTTCAAAATGTTTACAATAAACAGTATAACCCCTAAGGGTGCCGAAGAGTGTCAAAAGGTTGACAATAATTATGATGAGTGGGTAAAACAACTCTAAAAGGTTTAAAAAGGTTAGGGTTATAATAATAAATAGCAATTTCGTTTTTGTAATATTAACAATAAGATAAATTAAACATTCAAATGCAGGTATTTCGACTTACGTAAACGATAGCCGTATAGGTAACTCTGAAGATAGGAATAAGCTAAAACTTTGAATTTTAAAAAGTTTCTTTGTTATCAGCTCTAATAATCGTAAATTGCCAATAATTTTTCTAAAAATTTATTTCAGGGTAATCAAAGGTGTTTAAAACTATTTTTCAAAAATTACAATATTTTAAAAATATATTTTGAAAACAATGAATATAAATTTGGTAACATTTTTTAAAGTGTTAATGCCGATCAATACATAAACGACACTCAAATTTCGTTTCTGTTATTTGAAGGGCTACCTATGAAGGTAATATTTAACATCTTAATTAAAACATTTTTTTTTTTTTTAAGTTTTCTGTGATAGAACGTACATTAAATGATGATGCTCGCGGAATGGTCAATATCCTTTTTTTTTTGCAGATCTTCGGAATACCTTAGAAGATTTTTTGGGAAAGTTCCACAAATTTGACTATAATTTCGTTTCTTAAAATATTAAAAAGAAGCAAATACGTGTAAACATTTAATATAAGCTACATAGTGCGCTTGCATATACCGTTATATCTTACAAAATAGTATATATTTTTAAACTATACAATAAATACTTTAGTTTTATATTATCCACAGTCAGGAGTGGACAGATAGTGCAGAGGTATTCCCATTTGCACCTATTTCAAGCATAAGGTGCGTCAGCTAGTGATATACGTGATCAAAAAGATTCAATAAATTAAAAAGTTATAAAAATGGAGAAGTTCTTTATAATTAAGGACTCTATAAAAAATACGAGACGCTTCAATCTGCGAGGTCGTACTATCGACTTTAAAATAAAGGATATTCCTGCAAAAGAAGAGCCTGTCTCTTGGATTAAGAATGCGTTAACAGAGATTTTAGAATACAGTATCAAAGGCCTAAATCCTAGAGATAAGGTTGGACTAAGATTTTGCTCAAAAGATTTTTCAAAAGGTGATGGATGGATTTCGTTTAAAGACGTCAGCAATATAAGTATAAATGATATTTGGACTATAATCCAAGGGATATACCAATCAAATGCTACAGGCCTAAATACTGATACGTTTTGTTTGGGGGTTACCAGTGTCCAGATGCCTGAAGGAAGAGGAAGAAAAAGTAATTATAAAACGTTTCAAGAAGAAGTAAAAATGCGACGCGGTATAGTGCCGATAAATAACACAGATAATCTCTGTTTACCAAGAGCATTAATCTTAGCCATTGCATATGTCGAAAAAGATCCTAATTACATCGCTATTCGTAAAGATATAGGCAAAATTCAAGGAATTAGAGCAGTTAATTTAATGCATAATGCAGAAGTAGTAATTCCGGAGGAGGGTGCTGGTATAACCGAACTGCAGAAATTTCAGGCTTACCTTAGTAACAAGTACAAAATAGTTACGTATCAGCATGGAACTAAGGGCAGAGAAGTCATTTTTGAAGGTACTTGTGAAGGAAAACATTTAAATATTTTGTATGCTGAGGGCCACTACTGTGTTATCACCTCACTGACAGCTGCTTTCTCATGCTCATTTTATTGCGAATCCTGTCATACACCGTATAATACTAAAAGCACACATAATTGTAACAGTATGTGTACAAGCTGTCGCAAATCTCCACCATGTCAAGTGGAAAGAAAAATTAATTGTCAGGACTGTCTTCGCACAATGAATAGTGTACAATGTTTCGATAATCATAAAACTATAGGATCGTATGATAAAAAGAGCTCCACTTGTGAACGATTTAGGAAATGCTCCTCATGCCTTAAAGTGATGTTTAATGACCGAAAACACACATGTGGAGAAATTTTCTGTAAAACCTGTAACAAACATCAGCCTCAAGATCATCTTTGCTATATACAAGTGGATACAGGAAACCCCAAAACAGAAAATACCCTGTTCATATTTTTCGATCTCGAAACTAGACAGGAAAAGCTGCTAGAAGACGGCTCTCTATTGCATGAAGTTAATCTGTGTGTTTTTAAACAATTTTGCGATACATGTATCAATACAGAACCATGGTTATGTGAAAAATGCGGCGTAACAAAACAAGTGTTGCGTATAAACCCGTTAGACAGATTTGTTGAATACGTCTTAAACCAGAGAATCCTTTTTAAAAGTGTTGTTGTAATAAGTCATAATGGTGGAGGTTTTGATAACCAATTTATTTTAAATAAGCTTATGACTGATACAGATCATACCCCCGAAGTAATCATGAGAGGGACGAAAATAATTATGATGAAGATATTAAACATTAAATTTATAGATTCTTTAAATTATTTTCCAATGAGCCTTTCGAAACTACCTAAAACATTTGGCTTACCCGACAAGTTTAAAAAAGGATATTTCCCGCATTTTTTTAATAAAAAGGAAAACGAGTGTTACGTTGGTATTTTACCACCACTTGAGTATTACGCTCCAGACACTATGAAGCCCGAAGAAAGAATGGTATTTTTGGAATGGTATGATCAACATAAAAACGACGAGTTTGATTTTAAACAGGAGATTGTTGACTATTGTGTTTCCGACGTAGAAATATTATATGAAACCTGTAAAAAATTTAGAGATCAAATGATTAATACTACAAATGTCTGTCCATTTACCGAAGCAACCACCATAGCCTCTACCTGTAATAAAGTTTTTCGGCGTAATTTTCTGTTGCCCAACACAATTGGTATAATTCCAAAAAATGGGTATAGATATCGGGACAATCAATCTCGTATTGCGCTAAAGTGGCTAATTTGGGAAGAACATCATCGCGAAATAGACATACAACATGCTGCCAGGGGTCGTGAAACAATTTTGAATGGAGTCAAAGTTGATGGATATAACGAGCAATTAAATCAAGTATTTGAGTTTCATGGCTGCTACTTTCACGGTCATAAGGAATGCTTAAAACATCAAAGAGATATTTCGCTTCCTGATAATCCTGCGGAGACGTTAAATATCCGATATGAAAATACCATAGCAAAAACTGAAAGACTAAGAACACTAGGGTATGAAGTTATTGAAATTTGGGAGTGTCAGTTTAGAAAAATGTTGATTGCCTCTCCTGAAATACAACAATACACAGAAAATCATTCTCTATTTTTCCAATCACCTCTTATTCCACGGGATGCATTTTACGGCGGTAGAACAGGGAACTGCAGAACTTATTATAAAGCTAAGAATAATGAAAAAATAAAGTATTTAGACGTTTGTAGTCTATATCCGTATGTCTGCAAGTACGGAATGTTCCCGATCGGTCATCCTGAAGTTATTGTAGGCGAAAAATGTAACAAACTAAACTTAGAACAAATCGAAGGTCTCATAAAATGTAAAATTTTACCACCCTCAGATCTGTACCACCCTGTATTACCGGTAAAAATGAATAATAAACTCATGTTTGTTTTATGTAAAGAATGTGGTCAAAATATGAATTATACTTCCTGCGACCACGATGAAAATACTCGTGCACTTGAGGGGACATGGGTTATATCCGAGGTGTTAAAGGCTAAAGAAAAGGGGTATATTATCATGGATATTTTAGAAATTTGGAAATATCAGGTATCCTTATATGATCCACATCAAAGAAGCGGAGGATTATTTGCCGATATGATGAATAAATTTATTAAATTTAAACAGGAAGCATCTGGATGGCCTTTAGAGTGTAATAATATGGAGCAAAAGAAAAAATATGTAGATAGCTTTTTTGACAAGGAAGGTGTGAAGCTGGATATAAGTAATATTTCAAAAAATTCCGGATTAAGGGCTCAATCTAAACTAATCCTGAACAGTTTTTGGGGCAAATTCGGTCAATCAGAATGTCAAAGTCAATGTAAAATAATAACCAATCCTGAGGAATTTTATTCAGTGTTAACAAATCCGTGTCTAGAAATTAATAATGTATTGCCTGTAAATGAAGATACTTTGATAGTAAATTATAAATATATCGAAGAAAGTTACACTCCTCTTTCAACCGTTAATGTAGCCATAGCCGCTTATGTCACGGCGCAAGCGCGTTTAAAACTCTATTCATATCTTGAAGAGTTAAATACACGTGTGCTTTATTACGATACCGATTCAATAATTTTTTCTCATAAGGAAGGGGAGACTGAACCTCCTACTGGAGAATTTATAGGTGATCTAACAGATGAGTTGGTGGAGTATGGACATGGCAGTTACATAACTGAGTTTGTATGTGGTGGACCGAAGAACTATGCTTATAAATTATTTTCCACTTTAAGCAACGAAGAAAAAGTAGTATGTAAAGTCAAGGGTATAACCCTTAACTATAGTGCAAGTCAACTTGTTAATTTTGATACCATTAAAGAAATGATATTAAACGAGAAAGCAGAACCTATTGTAATAACTTCCAAGAATATTAGAAGAACCAAGGTGCATGAAATAATAACTAAAGAAGAGTCGAAAATATACAAGCCCAACTCAACAAAAAGATTATTTTTAAGTAATCATGATTCTATCCCCTTTGGGTTCAAGAAAGCTAGGATGCAATAAAATGTGTGCTGATTAAAACATTATCGTAATACAATATACTTCTTAATTAAAAAAATATTAAAAAGTAAAAACAAACAGTAAAGTGGCGGGAGGGCGGCCCCTATCATTGTATCTGTACCTTGACGTGGTGATAGGGCTTAAGGATTTATATCCGAACCAAATCAGATACATTCAATAGCAATTATACGTTTATAAATACCGAAATTTTTATATTTTTCATATTGTTAACATCCTGGAAGACGCTTTATCACGTATTTTCTCACATTTTTCCTTACATAGTCCACCCCGTTTTCGCAAGCCCGACGTCGGCATTCTGAACATTAGTATATGAATATGTGTGTGGGGTGATAACTTTACCAAACTCATAGAGCATGTTTTAATACGCACAGTAGGAACTTGTAAATGAGATAATACTCGAAAAGAGGTCGCTCACGATGATTCGATTTTGAGTATATATTTATGTACATACATGTAATTATTATTTAAAAATTACATTGAAAATGTTTCGACATTTCAAATAACGTATTAATGTTTACTATAAGAACCGAGAGCATGTACTAAAGGCTAACAAATGTCATAGACTGAAAAGGTATTTTTCTTTCTAAAGGAGAAGAATTGGTATTAATATTGCATAAAGAATATTTAATACATGTTTTTAAAATGTATTGTGGAAATTTTCGATATTTCAGGTAAAGTATTATTACCGAATATATGAATAGTAAGTAACCTGACACTAAATGCTAGCAAAAAAAAATGGACATATTTAATTGAGTCTCCTTCTTTCTGAAGCGAGAGAAATTGATATTAATTAGCCGTAAAAAGGGTATATAGTTTTGTCTTTATTGTTAACTATAAGTCAAAATATATTGCCCCGATATTTGAATAGCTATGATTTATTTTAAAATATCCTCATTATTGTATATCTAAAAGGTATTCACCATGATCCAGGTACATTTAAATAATGTCAGCTGATTAGCTTCTGTATAGAATTTACAGAGAGGGTTTTATATATGCTTATCCTTCCCGTGTTCAATAAGTTTATGTTGTTTAATTGAAATTCAGAGTAGAGACCACTTGTTATCTGTTCACAGCTGCTGAACAATTGGAGTGTATTAAATATACCTACTAATTATTCTTAAGAAACTTACGTATTTGGCGAGAAGATCTATATTCATATAAAATGAAGCATGCGTTGTGAATTGTTTCCTATAACCTTCTACACATGCATAATATAATATATCACATCCCCCAGGTGCTGGCAAAGGTCGTAATAATTTTTTAAATCCTTATATTGACTGAATTCATGTCGTTGCTTCCTAGCAAGCCCCATTTGCTACTCTACAACATACCATCCTACATAATATCGTCATAGTCGTATCTCAATAATGTTAATATTCTATCATAAAATATCCATAACTAATATATATATAACTAGATAATGTCAACACAGAATTTTGTCAATATCGCAGCTTGTTTAGACATGATTGAAATATTTTTTTTAAATTTAAAAAATTTCATTCACCCTTACATTATCTGCTTTTTTTTATAGTAATAATTATTATTTAAAAATTGCCAATATTTTTAGTCATTGATTTACGCGTATCTCCTTCGCACGCCTATTGTAGGTATTATATCGCTATATCTGTAAATACAAACTAAGTACCTGTACTTTTAAAGGTAGCAAAATGAATTCCTATGATTAGGGTATGGATAATGGTAAAGCTTTTAAAAAGGGGTGAAATTAGAAACATAAACCTACCCCTAAATATAGTACAGAATTTATTCGTTTTTCGAATAGTACACGTGGTAAAAAAAAATGTGTATTAAGGGAATATTAATCTTAGAGAAAACCACTTTACTTGATTTTATTTATTTTCTTCTTCCTTGAATCACCTAAAATAATGTAATGTAGTAGTAATTGATTACAGAAAATGTATAATCCAAGGCATTTTAATTTTATCTTAAAACACAAAAGTGTAATGAATTCCTATGATTAGGGTATGGATAATGGTAAAGCTTTTAAAAAGGGGTGAAATTAGAAACATAAACCTACCCCTAAATATAGTACAGAATTTATTCGTTTTTCGAATAGTACACGTGGTAAAAAAAAATGTGCATTAAGGGAATATTAATCTTAGAGAAAACCACTTTACTTGATTTTATTTATTTTCTTCTTCCTTGAATCACCTAAAATAATGTAATGTAGTAGTAATTGATTACAGAAAATGTATAATCCAAGGCATTTTAATTTTATCTTAAAACACAAAAGTGTAATGAATTCCTATGATTAGGGTATGGATAATGGTAAAGCTTTTTAAAAAGGGGTGAAATTAGAAACATAAACCTACCCCTAAATATAGTACAGAATTTATTCGTTTTTCGAATAGTACACGTGGTAAAAAAAATGTGTATTAAGGAAATATTAATCTTAGAGAAAACCACTTTACTTGATTTTATTTATTTTCTTCTTCCTTGAATCACTTAAAATAATGTAATGTAGTAGTAATTGATTACAGAAAATGTATAATCCAAGGCATTTTAATTTTATCTTAAAACACAAAAGTGTATAAAACGGATTTTATGAATTAAAAATTAAAACGTAATCAGCAACATAGTCTTAATTATTTAACATATTTTTATAAATTGCCATTCAGTCGTAAATATCAAGGGTTTTTATAATATGCTTATTATCTAAGAAAAATTGTCTCATTCGGCGTAAACTAACACAATTTGCGAAGGTCAAAGCATCAAATAGAGCTAAAGTATCGAAGAAATACAGGCCTTTGTAACGAAATGCTCAGCAGGGGTCTGCTTTGCTAGCGTTTTTTTTTTGCGCTCTCAGGCACTGACAGTCCATCCGGGTAAAAAACACAACCGTATTGTGCGGAGATATAAGAGGGTGGTATACCTCAGTTTATTGAATTATCTCCAGTCAGATCCAACAGTATAGGTATAAGAATTAGTTGTGTTTAAAAATACACACTGATAAGCCCCGTGAATATACAGAATTTTCACCTTTTCCCCCATTTAAAAAATTATTATTCTTGTGTAAAATGTAATTATTTTAGTCATGTTATAAGTAATAAACTGTGGTCTAAAAAAAAAATGTTAACCCTCCATCACTGAATCGGTTAGAAAATATCTTACATTTACTATCTTTAGTTTATCAATATTTTTGTAAATTCAGCGTTTTGGAAGTGTTGAACTAATCCTGTAAAAAATGTGGTAAATTTTTTTTACGCCTATTGTCGAGGTTAGGTATTGTTAGTAGTAATCTAACACGCATATGATCACGCTGTGCAAATAGTTACATATATTTTCGGGTTTTTGTTAATATACAGGGGCACATGCCGAATGCCTCGGATTAAAAAAAAAAAAAAAAAGCATAATCAGTGACGAGGAGGGGTGATAAAAGATACGCGGGAGTATTTCGGGTGAACTTTTTAATCTTTTGAAATTCTAGGTCCGGTAGAGATTATAGTAACTATTTGGGTTATACGTACATTTTATTTCATCTTCTATACATTTTGTCATATTTTTAAACTCCCCGGTTCCGTATTGATTTAAGAAGTGACTCACACACATTACATATAAGAAAACACTTACAAAAAGTGAAAGTCAGTAGAAATATTTGGGTTTTGGGGTATAAAGGGAATATTAATCTTAGAGAAAACCACTTTACTTGATTTTATTTATTTTCTTCTTCCTTGAATCACCTAAAATAATGTAATGTAGTAGTAATTGATTACAGAAAATGTATAATCCAAGGCATTTTAATTTATCTTAAAACACAAAAGTGTATAAAACGGATTTTATGAATTAAAAATTAAAACGTAATCAGCAACATAGTCTTAATTATTTAACATATTTTTATAAATTGCCATTCAGTCGTAAATATCAAGGGTTTTTATAATATGCTTATTATCTAAGAAAAATTGTCTCATTCGGCGTAAACTAACACAATTTGCGAAGGTCAAAGCATCAAATAGAGCTAAAGTATCGAAGAAATACAGGCCTTTGTAACGAAATGCTCAGCAGGGGTCTGCTTTGCTAGCGTTTTTTTTTTTGCGCTCTCAGGCACTGACAGTCCATCCGGGTAAAAAACACAACCGTATTGTGCGGAGATATAAGAGGGTGGTATACCTCAGTTTATTGAATTATCTCCAGTCAGATCCAACAGTATAGGTATAAGAATTAGTTGTGTTTAAAAATACACACTCATAAGCCCCGTGAATATACAAAATTTTCACCTTTTCCCCCATTTAAAAAATTATTATTCTTGTGTAAAATGTAATTATTTTAGTCATGTTATAAGTAATAAACTGTGGTCTAAAAAAAAAATGTTAACCCTCCATCACTGAATCGGTTAGAAAATATCTTACATTTACTATCTTTAGTTTATCAATATTTTTGTAAATTCAGCGTCTTGGAAGTGTTGAACTAATCCTGTAAAAAATGTGGTAAATTTTTTTTACGCCTATTGTCGAGGTTAGGTATTGTTAGTAGTAATCTAACACGCATATGATCACGCTGTGCAAATAGTTACATATATTTTCGGGTTTTCGTTAATATACAGGGGCACATGCCGAATGCCTCGGATTAAAAAAAAAAGCATAATCAGTGACGAGGAGGGGTGATAAAAGATACGCGGGAGTATTTCGGGTGAACTTTTTAATCTTTTGAAATTCTAGGTCCGGTAGAGATGGTAGTAACTATTTGGGTTATACGTACATTTTATTTCTTCTTCTATACATTTTGTCATATTTTTAAACTCCCCGGTTCCGTATTGATTTAAGAAGTGACTCACACACATTACAAATGAGAAAACACTTACAAAAAGTGAAAGTCATTAGAAATATTTGGGTATTGGGGTATTTGACAATTTGGCTATGTGGTTAATTGGATAATGGAGTATTATGTATTGGAGTTTTTAGGTACATAAATGAGTACCTACATGAATTAGAATGTATAGGTAAACACTTCAGGACATAATATACCAATACAAAACAGACAGTTAGAATGTCAGATACCCCTGCTAGAGGAATTGGAAAAACATAAAAATATTAAATATAACCATTACAAAAAAAAGGTATTGCACACGTAGACAATGAATAACACCATGCATATAGATATTCAATATTATTGGGAAAAAAGTAAACTAAAAATTAGTCAAAATAGAACATGCATAATTATGTCAGTAAGACTTAATTGTTAATGTACATTACAGAAAATTATCAAACAAATCTGAAATAATAACCTATAATACCTACAGAAATGAGTCTATGATACTCTTCTAAGAACGCCTGCGCAAAAGAGATTTCAACACGATACTCTAAACCGTGATTGTATAGGTAGACAAAGTTACTTCATATCAGAATATAGTATACCATTACAAAACAGATAGTTAGACAGACAGGAGGTACCCCGCTAGAGGAATTGGAGAAAACATAGAAATATTATCATTATCGTTATCATTACAAAAAAGGTATTGCACACGTAGGCAATAAATATTACCATATAGATGTTTAATATTATTAAGAAAAAAGTAAACTAAAATTTAGTCAAAATATATCACACATAATTATGTCAATAATAAATTGTTAATGCGCAAAATAGGTGCACCACATAACATAACAGAAAATTTTGAAACAAATCTGAAATAATAACTTATAATACCACCTACGGGATTGAATCTGTGATAATCTTCTAAGAGCACCCCTGCGCAAAAGGGATTTCAACATAATAGTCAACACTGATTGTATAGACAGACAAAGTTACTTCATATCGGAATTTATTATATCATTACAAAATAGTTAGACAGACAGGTACCCCGCTTGAAGAATTGGAAAAACATAAAAATATTATCATTTTCATTATCATTACAAAAAAAGGTATTGCTCACGTAGGCAATAAAGAATACCATATAGATGTTTAATATTATTTTAAAAAGTAAACTAAAAATTAGTGAAAAGTGAAAGTGAAAGTCAGTAGAAATATTTGGGTTTTGGGATATTTGGCAATTTGGGTAAGTGACTAATTGGATATTTGGGTATTATATATTTAGATACATGAATAAGTACATGAATTAGATTGTATAGGTAGACAAAATTACTTCACAGCAGATCATAATATATCAATACAAATCAGACAGTTAGAAAGACAGATACCCTACTAGAGGAATTGGAAAAACATAAAAATATTATCATTATCATTACAAAAAAGTATTGTAGGTATACGTACACGGTAAATAATACAATATAGATGCCAAGAATAGGAACCGTCACATAGTTTGTCTGACCAAAAAACAAAAACTCAATTTGTGTTCATGCTTAGTATTATAGAATAAATACCCACGTAGCCTCAAAACACACATCGGACACATATTCGAGGTTATAGGCATAGCAAAAATACCATCTGCACTTCTTCACGAACAGTTATTTTCCCCATAAAACACCTGCGTACAGCCAAATTCAAAGGTTATAAAAAATCATCCCATGTCATGTATAATACAAGGTCATGTATCATATAACATAATACCATATAGATATACGATGCCAAAAATAGGAACTCTGCACTTCTCTACGAACAGTTATTTTCAATAAAAAATCATCCCGCTTCTACACGGATAATACAAGGTCATATATCATCATTAACACCTGCATACAATTATAAAAAACACCCACGCACGTATGTATTCAAGGTTACAAATTAAGGGTTTATACGAGAAATCATCACAAATTATAAAAAAGGTATCACCCACGTAAGCAAACAAAGTCATTCTTCCCGGGGTTACCCAAGAAATCCTTGGAAATAATATTAAAAAGAGCCGCACACCTGAGCGAACAAAGGGATTAAAAATCGGTTTACGCCGAAAATCAATAGGCATGAAAAAAGGGACCGCCCACCTGGGCGATTTGCCGCTGTCTGGCTCAAGTGCACCTATTTACTACTACCAACATAAAATTTAGACATGAAAATTTACAAAATTTGAAGGATTTATTTTCTTTTTAAATATGTGTTTTTTATTGAAAAAACTACAAATTAGAAAAAATAGTATAACGTATGCGTTATATAAAGCAGTTTTAAGCACTTGTCCCGTTATAAAACTCGCCGCAAGCGGCTCGTTTTTTAACATGGACGCGTGCTATAAAATGATGCTTTATAAAACGTGTACGTTAATATACTATTATTTAGTATTCCTTATATATTAATACTTTATTATATGCGTTATTTCTATAAAAACGTTTTTGTGTTTTTCTTGCGTCTTTCCAATCTAAACTTTTTTAAACGGTATTTCTTTGGCTCAAGTCGCCCGAACCTTTTCTGTCTTCAATTATTCATGTAAAATGAGGTGCGGACGACTTGAGACAACAAGAAAAAAAAATATGAACACTTTAAATAATAGTTTTAAAAAGATCCTAGTCTTACTGTATAAACTAAGACTCAAGATTTGACACCAATTTTAGAGGTCTAGCGCAAATAGTTTCGAAGATATTTAACTTGGTAATTAAAAAGTGTCTTAAGTCACCCGACTTTACGGTATTTGTTAAATTATTAGATTGGATATACATACAGCACATGCTTATATAAAAAAGTAGAATGCTTAGTCCCCATAAAAGCTATAATATGAGAATGCATCAAAGAAATTTCTTTTTAAAAATAATATGGGTCCTTGTAAAAGGTTCTATTGGATAGTATGTAAGGTTGTTTCTATAGCGAATTCATAACTAGACTGGGTACATATCGCTAATCGTCAGCCGAGAGTGCATCTAATATTAGTACTAAAAAGATTTACAAAAATTTACAATAAAAAAATAATTTTCTTTTCTTTTTTTCTATTTACTATTGCTTTTTTTGCCTCACCTTCCTGCGGAACGTGAAGGGAAAACATATCGCCAAATTGTCATTATAACAACTGACTAAAACTACACAATGGTGCAAAATTTCCGTTTTCTCGTATAGGTAGGTAGTTTTCTGAGACGGCGCCGTATAGGTGCTCTTTAAACTCGCACACCTTTGTGCAATGTGGGATATACTTTCCATATTTGCTCTATAAAAATATGTAAGTATTCAATCGATTAAAACATAAGCAAAAAATTATTCTTACATGGAAGCTATCAACTATCAGCTAATAAATTTGTAGAAATATTATTGTGCCGAGCCCTTCGGGTACGGCACTGTTCTACTTCGTTCGTTTAATTATACGAGAGCTGTCACTTTGACAGGTAAGTGTCATTTTTTTTAGCTTTTTCGTAGAGAGAGTTATAGCTGTAAGAATTCGAAAATAAAAAAATTTTCAGGTATCTAAATAAGAATGTTTTATACGATAGCTGTCAAATTTTGACAGGTAGGAGTCAGTTTTTTTTTTATCCTTTTCGTAGCGAGGGTTATCGCTGTAAAAATCCTAAAGTGAAAAATTTTTCAGATCCTAAATAACAAAGTTCTATACGACAGCTGTCATTTTGACAGGTAAATGTCAATTTTTTTAAAGCTTTTCTTGTATCTAGGATTAAAGCTGTAAGAACCCAAAATTTAAAAAAAATGGTTAAATAACAAAGTTCTATACGACAGCTGTCAAATTTTGACAGGTAAGTTAAAATTTTTTTTTTAGATTTTTCGTAGCGAGATTTATAGCTGTAAGAATCCTAAATGAAAAATTTTTCAGTTCCCAAATAACAAAGTTATATACGACAGCTGTCATTTTGACAGGTAAATTGCAAGTTTTTTTTAAGCTTTTCTTGTATCTAGGATTATAGCTGTAAGAATTCGAAATTAAAAAAAAATTCAGTACCCAAATAACAAAGTTCTATACGACAGCTGTCAGATTTTGACAGGTAAGTGTCAAATTTTTTTTAGCTTTTTCGTAGCGACGGTTATAGCTGTAAGAATCCCAAATTTAAAAAAAATTCAGTACCTAGATAACAAAGTTTTATACGATACCTGTCAGATTTTGACAGGTAAGTGTCAATTTATTTTAACTTTTTTCGTAGCGAGGGTTAAAGCTGTAATAAAACTAAATTAAAAAAATTTTCAGTTTCAAAATAACAAAGTTCTATACGACAGCTGTCAAATTATATATACTTAAATAGTAATTCTTATTTTTTATAATTTGCTACCATTTCTATGCTGTTTAGGTATAGAACAATATATTTGAAAAAAGTAGTATTTGAGATGACCTAAACGAATATCCAAACCAAAAGTATATCGGACGCACCCAATTCGATTTATTAACGATCCAATATGACCCTACATTGATTTTAAAAAAATCAAAAAAATTACTTCCCAACTTTCGATCGCGTTCGCAAACAACAGTGTTTTGTAGCCCAACGTCGTCTACATGTCGAAAAAGTTTAAATCGATTAAAATGATTTTTGCCACCTGTATCACCCTACAACGAAAAAAAAACATATTTTTTAACTTTGACTTTAATAACTTTTTTCCGGTACACCCTGTATATTTGAAATTGTTCCCAGAACGTGCCCCGACTATTTCTCTCTACGTCCAGAAAGTTTGAATCGTTTTGCTCTAACCGTTTCCGAAAAAAAAAATCGCGAATATCGAAATGTCGAATACCTTCTACCACGTGGCGACGGATTATCAATGTCGAAACGCCATCTTTAAAATCGAGATTACAACCATTTCTGAAACATTTTGGGCAAATATTTTGGTCAGTAAAATTAGCAGAAGGTTCAAGGTAGATATTCCACCCGATTTAAAATCTGGAAATGTTCTTATTATTCTAGCAAGTCACGCTGAAAACACCCATTTTTCGACATTTTTGACAGCCGGATTTTTAGAATTAATAATTAATTTAGATACATCAATATCAAGGCACTCTTAGTCAAAAGTGAATGGTGTTAGAATTTGTAAAGATTGCCTGTTTCCGCACCCAAAAAGCGACTTTTCTCAATTTTGCGAATATATTTTAATGATTTTGAATATGTAGAGGTGTTGCGAAGTAATCAGCGCATTTTTTGAGAAAAAAATAAAACGGTTTTGTTAAAAATTGAATAAGCTACAGTCGATATTGTAAAAAAAAAGCTGCCGTTTTTTCCGTATTAAAGATAAAAAAACGAAAAAATATCTCTTAAATACAATTTGACGAGCTCTATCCGCTAAAGTTTACAACGTTTCGATCAAAAGTCCTTTTCAGTACGAAAAAAAATAAAATCCGTGAAAAAATCAGGCCTAACTTTATGATTTCCACTTTCTTACAATTTTCGGCAATTTCCATTCCAGTTAGGTATAGAACGATATATTGGAAAAAGGTAGATTTTGAGATGGCCTAACCGATTATCCAAACTGCATGTCGATTGGATGCACCCAATTCGACTTATTAGCGATCCAAGAGGTACCATTTTCGACCAAATTTTGACTTTAAAAAAATCAAAAAAATTACTTCCAAACTTTCGATCGCGCTTACAAACAATAGGGTTCTGTAGCCCACGGTCGTCTACGCGTCGAAAAAGTTTAAATCAAAAAAACTCATTTTTACGAACTGTATCGAATTTCAACGAGAATCCGATAATATTCGACTTTAAAAATTAATAACTTTTTTCCGGCACACCCTGTATATTCCAAATTTTTACACAACGTACCCCCACTATTCCTCTGTAAACCCAAAAAATTTCAATCGTCCCACTCTAACCGTTTCCGAGAAAAAAAATCGCTAATGTGAAAATGTCGAAAGTGACGACGACGACGACGACAACGCCGACAACATACATACATTATTTTCACCGAAGCGCCGTATAACATATCGCGGTGTAGCGCGATATGTAACAATTGAATTGCGCGAGCGAAGTTGCGGGTATACCCGCGCTAGTATATTATAATATTATACATAATATACAAACAAGAAACCATTTGTTATCCCTGGTATATCTAAAATGGAGCTCGGAAAAATTACTGAACCTCCCCTAGATTTTTTTTTTATCACAACCTTATAAGACTTCTATACTCCATATTCATACCTTTGTTTGCTGTTTATTTTCGCCATTTCTTTGACTCATCCCATTGGACAGTGGTTTACTTTCTATCAACTGGCTTGGTAGTTTTCCTCCTACATTTGCTAGTTTTCCCGTCATAAACAAGGGCTTATCGGGAAAGTCTTCATTAAAACCTGTAATATTGAAAAATTAAAAATATATTTATATATATAAAATATAATGTAAATAAATAAAAAAAAAATTTATAGAAACGTACCTATTTGCGGCATTTCTTCATTATCTAACTTATCCCTTAAATTGTGACTGTTCATCATATCGATTAAATTGTCGCGAGAATCAATATTGTCATAGCTTTCTTCGAAATTACTCTTTACCTCGCACATCCCATTTCCGTAATTATTATTATAGGAGCTCAGGATTGTTTCTCTTTGAGTAAGTATGGGTTTTTCATTTCTAACTTGACTTACAGTCTTCTTTACTGTACTTTTGACTACTGTACGGCTCGTAGCTTTAATATTTCGATCCACACCTGGTCCACGAGCCATAGTTTTGGATTTGAGGGGTTCCAGGGGGTAACTTTTATCAACACCTGCTTTTTGGCGACGTTCGTCAAACATTTGACGTACCTGAAAACAAAATGTGGACAATTTATGATTTTTCCTACTCGCGTGCGGTAAAGTACACTTTACAGCACTCATTTTCATGTCGTAAGTAGTACTTTACCGCACTCAGTGCGGTAAGTGCGGTAAAATTTCTTTACCGCACCCAATGCTGTAAAATTTCTTTACCGCACTCTTGTAAATTTTATTATATGCGTAATATGTTCTATTTAATTTACTACATTATGATGCTAACCACAACTAACGGCGATAAGTATCACATCATTACGAATATTTTTACTAGGTACCTATTTTTGGTCTCATACTTTTATACGTTTCTTCTCTACTTATATAATGAAACACCCTGTACCTAAAATATTGGAAATCCACCTCTGTAGCAGAGTCGTACATAGAAGATTCCTTGCAAAATAAAAAAAGGATTGCTCAAAACATTCTGCAAAGCTCTAGTACCCCAAATAGAAGCACTGAGCAGTGTTCAACTTTAACATCAACGTCAGTAGCAGTGACAGAGACTTTAGAGGATGCTCCTGGTCTATCAACACGAAACAACCCAACGCCTACACCTTTAGCAATTTTCAGGTCACAACAATCTACTGTACCATGCATGGCGCAAGAAAATAACGCTTCTGTAATTTACAAAAACTGCTCAACTACATCTGATGAACAAAATCAAGCTCGCTCAGCACTTAATTTGCATTGCGCTACAAATTGTACATTTAATTTTAATATTTATCGTTAGCTATATTTTTATATTATAATGTTTGTATGTAATAAATATTTTTAAAAAATATTGTTTCTTTTTGTATTAATTTTGTAATATAATTCTTTTTTTTACCGGTGCGGTAAAGATTCTTTACCGCACTCAGTGCTGTAAAGATTCTTTACCGCACTGTATTAATTTTATTCAAAAAATGCAATTGATGTACTTGCATTCGCGCAATGCATAATATAAAAATATTTATAGCTTTTAACAATTAATATTTGTTACTTTTTATAAATTTTTTCTTTTAAATTTGATTTTTGTTCCAAATATTATTGCTCGAAGGAAAAATTGTGTACCTACCACGTGCGTAAAGTGTCTTTACCGCCCTTAACGGCTTGCCCGAACTCCGCTTCGCGTCGTTCGTGCAACTGCCGTCGCGTGCGGTAAAGGACCACTTTCCGCACTTGTTAGGTAAATAACTAATGTATACCTAGTTCGGTAAAATAATTCTCTACATTTGTGTACCACTTGGTTCAATTTTTAAAACTTTTGTGATTGGCAAAGTATTTTTCCCAGATGGTAGAGAGCTTTAGTAAAAATGAGATACAGACAACTGTGATTTTGTACTTTTGCATACTAAGTTAGAACACCAAAGCATAGCAACATGAGCCTGTAACTTCTAAATTGGCATTTTCAGGAAAGACAAAAAAAGTTTTTAGAAGATAATTATAGTATCCGCGAAAATAATTAACAGCCGAAAAATTCTGTGACATGTGTGTAACTGTTTTTTTTTATTGGAATACACAGGGATCCAAGCATGATGGATACCCTGGGGCGGGTAGACCCTTACGGCCGTCTCGTCCTTGTAAGGACTCTACGGGCAGCCATAACCCAAGCAATCCCAACAACAATGGTAAGATGTATTAAAAGCCTTTTACAAAAGTAAAGAGGCCATCAATACGCAGTAGCGCCATCCCAGCGGAATTAACTCCAATACAGGCAGTCACACTGGTAATAATCGAAAGGTAGACAACTAAATAAACTACGAAGTGCATCAAAATCCAGTATAGGGAACGCTATTTACGTTTTCACCGAAACAGTCTGCAGTTTTGCATAATATGTCCGCGAAAACAATTAAAAGCGAATAATTGTGGCATATCGGACAATTATATTGGAATATACAGAGATCTAAGCACAATGGATACCCTGGGGCAGGTAGACCACGACTGCCATTTCGTCCTTGTTAGGACTCTACGGGCAGCCATAACCCACACCAAGAAAATTAATTTACTAAATTTCTTTGCTGAGAAGAAATCAGTAAGAATGGCAAATTATTTAGTTAAAGTACCAAAAAAACGTGCAACTTTAGCCTATTAGGGGTTTTGTAGCAACTAAAATCATTTTGCTATGGAAATCTATTAAGGATTAGTATTATTTTATTTCATTTAACTAAATAGCATATTGATAACTAAAAAAGTTTCTTGCTAAATAGTTTCTACCATCGATCTATTAGATACAACTCGAAATAATATTTAGTCTTACTGGTCACCAAATTTTCTAGTTTATTTAGCAATATCTCCATTAAATTCTACTCGGACGAACTAGTATGTTTAACTACATTACCAGGCAAGGTAATCGTTCACGAGGAGTCGGCGTACTCGAATACGTAACGAAACCACTATTTACACGTTAGCTCCGACATGGCGCAAATTATGGATACCTGCATTTTTTCTTTTGCGTTTGTGTCTTGATTATTTTTTGGGTAAGTTGAAAGTTAATAGCAAGTACCTACAGTGGATACGGCACCCTGCCGATGATGCAAATGATAGAGCCGACGCCATATTGTTATGTGTATTTTGGAGCTTGGAGCATACAGATTAATAAATATGTAAAAATTTTGGCAAACAACTATTTTTATAATCCCACGAACGCTTGATGTCATCCAGAAATTAAAACAATATTAATAATAGATAAGTGCCAATTAATTTTTAGATGTGATTACGAGGGTGTTTTTTTGGTTTAGTAGTTTTTATAAATTCTATACAAATGTGGATTTTTAAAGAATTCAAATTTAAAATCCAGTTTTTAAATATTACAGCACAGTAAAGGGAAATCATTTTTTTTTTAATTAATAAAAGTAAATATAGAACAAAAATCCTGTAGAAGTTATTGTCAGTGACTTTTATTATACCTATAATAATGTTTGGTCTCTAACCTATATCTATAGTGTTTTATACTTATTTGTTTTTGCAGAACCTTAATCTATAGAAAACGTATTAATATACGACTCTAACGTTTCAAGACCAATTCGGTTCTCGTGTTATCAAAGAGAAAACTGAAAAAAATATCTAAAAATGTATTTTTCGCCTGTCACTGTGTCTTATTACTCTTTGTCTGTCAATTTAAAAAATCTTCTCGGTTAAGAGGTTGCACAAAACAAATATTAGTGACAGAAATTTAAAAATTTTTGAAGTTTTTATAACCCCAGATTTTTTTAATTTTGCACGGGACGCCGAATGCATGGGACTTTGGCTTTATTCTTTTAATGACCTCTAACAAAAACTACTAATAAACTTTTACTAGGGATACACTAATCAACCTCATTTTTTTTAGACCTTTGATGCCCTAGAGTTCTAGAAGGAATAATAGCAACAAAAATTATTTGATTTCAATGTGACATTGCTACTGTCTGGAAACTCCGTAGTGCAATTGATAGAACGTTTGACTGGTATTCAAGGGGTTCTGGGTTTAAATCTAAGCGGACGCATAAAACTTTTTAAATTTTGAAAACTTTGTCTTCACGCCACTAACAATTTTTTAGTTATATTTTTTAGCTGAATTTCTAAAACCAAAAAATATTTAAGCAAATGGTAGGTACCTACTATAAATTACTTCTTTAATCTATATGTATCTACTAGATTTCTGATTGATCTTGTTATCGTTTAAGTTTGTTATTACTAAATAAATTCTATTGAAATAAAAATAGCTACAAATTTACATCTATTTTTATTTTACCCGTTAAAACACAAAAAATGAAACGGTAAGGGCATTATTATTACAAAAAAAAATAATCGCATCTTTAGCAAGATAAACTTTTAAGGTTAGCTATAAGAAATAGTAGCTTTTGCAAATACATTAATCTAATTTAAGTAAGATCATCAATGTATTGTTACAAATAAAAGTATGTAACACAGCAAAAGAATAAGTTTAAATAGCATGGTAAGGATACCAAATACAGCTAATGCATTTAGTTTCTTCTACTAAATGCCTTTCTATTTTTAATAGGTTATATATTAAAACTACTAAATACTTTTAGGTAGCGCAACTAAAGTTTATAGTAGCTCCAACTATGCAGAAAACAGCAAGTATTTTTAGTTGCAACCAATAGATAATTCTAGCAAAATAGATTTAGTAAAATCGGCAAGTCATCTAACCTGGGGCCTATTCTACTACAGATTATAGTTCGGTTAACTGAATATCGAGTTATTTTAACTAAATTTTTTTCTCGGTGCAAGCAATCCCAACAACAGCAGCAAGATGTATTAAAAGCCTGTTACAAAAATAAATCGGCGGTAAAAAGTATTTTCAAAATTTTTGCTGTGGAGTGAGAAAACAAACTCCAAGTTGCAGTGGCATTTTATTTGAGTATGCGAGAATAAATAATATGCTTAGATGCCTGCAATAAGGACAAAAGGGCAATCAGTGTTGCCGGCATGAACATCGCATTGCGAGGCCATCCCTTGGTCGGTAAAAGAATGTGCTGGCGATATTTGACGAAATCATCTGATCGCCTCGCTTCATCGACAGAAATTCAGTATTCAGTAATATTTGGAAGTTCGTTTGGTTTGTACCACGCATACTGTATATAATATAGCGATAATTGAGCTATGCACAATTTTATTATCACTACTACTTGTCATGACATTTTCTAATAAGCCACTTAACGTAAATCACCCTATATATTTAGTTTTGCTTACTTTTCCACCCCCATTGGATCCTACACTAGTATTACTTCCTGCACTTCCTCGCCCCACTCTATCAAATGCCCTTTGCTGTTGATTTTCGTATAATTTTAAAAGTTTCTCTTCTTTCTCTTGCATTTGTTTCTGTTGAAACCGGGCCTGTAACAAACAAATTAATATATTAATTATTAAATACAATATTTTCAATAAATTCTAAATGGACCCTATTAGTCCATTAAACTAAACTCCTAAAAAGGAATTGTAGTTTAGAAACCTGCTTTGTTGGTGGAACCTACATTTTATTGTGTAAAAAGACACTTCGTTATTATTTTGTATGCAACCATTGCATAAGTGTGTGTAAGTAACACTAGTTATGGCCATAGAATCATGTAAATTTTGAGACTTGATCGGCTTATTCGAAACGTCACGTGTTCATCAAATTTTTAACTTTGCAATACTGCATCATCATTCAGCATGTGAAATCCCAATTATATATTTTTAAAATATTGCAGTTAAGTTGCAACTAGGGAATCCAATCCCGCACCCAACCTTTAATCTCGCAAACCTGCGGGATTGAGTTCATCGATCCCGCGGATCCGCGGAATTTGCGGGATAGCAAACAATGAACTGCGGTATTTTTGGTCGACACGTCGGGGATTCCCCGCCCTGCTGGGCTATTGAAAACACGACAGAACAGTTTTCTTGCGTACTTGCGAAAGTAAGAGTGTTATTCAAATAGTATCTAGTGACATTTATCAAGTGATTGAATATAATACATGGAATTCAAACAGCAATCACAAAAATGAGTGCCAGTGTAGTTTACAAAGAGAATAAAGGTTCACTAAACTTGAACCTTGGAATTATTTCTCAACAGTCAACAGCTAAATGTAAGTTATGCGCTAGCATGTATTATTTGTATGATACTATTTTAAAAACTTTTGAAAAGTGTTCATTTACGCAATCAATAAAAATAAAAGAAGATTCAGAACAATGGTTTACACAAGAAATAGCTAAACTTATTAAAACTCGTGATAAACATTATGCCAAGAAAAAGAAGAATCCTAACAGTATATATTATAAAGAAATTTATGATAATTATAATAAATTCGTAAAAAAAAAAATTAGGATAACCAAACAAAATTATTACAAGGAACAATTTTCCACTAGTAATCAAAAAAGAATCTGAGAAAATTTAAATTTAATTTTAACAAATCGACATAAGAAAGCCAAGCCATTGATTAATTACCTTGAAATTAATGGAAATAAAGTTGAAGATCAGCAAATTATATGTGAAGAAATCAACAATCATTTTGTAAACGTAGGACAAGTACTGGCTAAGAAAATTCCGCAAGTCCAAAAATGTATCGAGGAGACAGAAGAAAAATCATTTTTTATAAATCCCGAGGAAATATCCCAAAACGAAATAGAACAAATTATTGACGACCTTGAGACAAAAAAAAGCAAATGGATTTGACAATATATCGGTTAAAATTGTAAAGTGTTTAAAAAATGAAATTACTCCAATTTTATTTCATTTAACTAAATTATCTCTAGAAACAGGTATTTTTCCAGAAAAAATGAAAATTGCTAAAGTAACTCCAGTATTTAAAACTGACAAAAGATATAAATGCAGCAATTATCGCCCAATATCTGTTTTACCAATATTTTCAAAAATATTAGAAAAAATAATAAATAATAAATTATGCGACTTTCTAGAAAGCCAAAATTTACTTTTTGCTAACCAGTATGGTTTTCGCAGATCTAAGGATACAGAAATAGCTGTAGGAGATATCATAACAAATATTCAAGCTAATGTTGACAGCAGTAAAAAATGCTGTTTACTATCCTTAGATCTGTGTAAGGCTTTTGACACCGTAAACCACAATATTTTATTAAGAAAATTATACAGTATTGGGATAAGGGGAAATACACACAAACTACTTCAAAGTTATTTAAGCTATCGTAAACAATTTGTTCAAATTGGGGAAAGAAAAAGTTCGGAAAAAGAAATAATATGTGGAGTTCCACAAGGATCAATATTAGGTCCGTTTTTATTCTTAGTTTACATTAATTCCGTTTCCAAATTGAACTTAAAGGGCAATATAAAGCTATTTGCAGATGATACGACAATTATTTATTTTGCTAAAACTCTTGCAGAAATGTATTTTGATATTAATAATGATTTAAAAATACTTCTTTCTTTGCTTCAATCAAATAAACTTACGTTAAATTTTAAAAAATCTTCTTTTATGTTTATAACTAAAAATAAAATAAATTCCATCATTAACCCCTTAACATTTAATAATGAAAATATTCAATATTCAAAAACGACAAAATTTTTAGGATTAGTTTTAGATGAAAATTTAAATTGGAAATGCCATATCCAGTATATTATCAACTCGATATCTGCTTTGGTATCTGTTTTGTACAGAGCTAGATATTTTATTCCTTTGAAATATTTAAAAAATATATATTTTTCATTAATATATTCAAAATTACAATACTTAGCTTCTGCATGGGGATCTGCTTGTTTATCAAACTTAAAACCATTACAAAAATTGCAAAATAAAGTTATTAAATGTATACACAAATTACCACATTTAGAACCAACTGTTAATCTATATAGACGGAAAGGGTATTTACACGTTCAAAACATTTATAAATTAAAAATTTGTATTCTAATTCACTCTATTATTTTAAAAGAAAAAAAATCAAACATAACACTTCAGGAAAATAAAACATTACATGATCATAACACAAGACATTGTATAAATTATCAAACTATACCAGTAATTTTGGAAAAAAATCGCTTTTATATGACGGAATAATAAAATATAATAATCTTCCAAAAAATATCAGAAAAATTAAAAAATTGGCAATTGTTAAAAAACAATTAAAGAGATATTTACTAAATTAAATTATTTATACTATGTTTTTTTTTTTTTTTAATTGATTTTAATAATGAATTAAATTGGATTAACTTCCATTTTTTATTGTTATTTTTTTTATGGTTATTATTTTCTATATTATATTGCAACTTTCCATGTAATGAACTGTAGAAGTTAGTTTGGAATAAAGACATTTTAAAGTTAAATCTGCTCGTTCCACCAAAGGTCTTCACACTCATTTACAAACAAAGCATAATATTAATTTAAAAGTCCAGAGCCGCAGCGGTAGTGTTGATATTGATAAAATAACACAGGAAATGAAAGCTAGTACCAGCAGCACGAGTAGTTCGTTTAGTTCTATTGCTAAGCGCTCAGATGTTAGTGGTTCTTCTGTGCTACCTAAGAAAATGAAAATTACAGATTTTTTTTTCATCTGAGAAGAAAGTTTCGATGGAGGAAAGAGTGTCTCGAATGGTAGCTAAAGATGGTATACCCTTTGGAAAGTTTATCACATCGATCGATATGCGCCAACTATTCGAATCAGAGGACCACAAATGTATCTGTGCCCGCCCGAGCATCACTTAACCAGTTACCAAAACATGAGATGACACTTTTTGAATGCGGACGATATAGAAGAATGTGCTTGCAAGCTGAATATAACTGTGTAATAGTATATTAAAGTACACGTTTCATAAGAAGCGGTTTTAGCGCACGCGTCTATTTTAAAAAACGAGCCACGAAGTGGCGAGTTTTTTAATTGACACGTGCGCTAAAACGCCTTATGAACCACGTGCTTTATACTATTTTTTCTATTTGTAATTTTTTCAATAAAAAATACATATTTAAAAAGAAAATAAATCCTTTAAATTTTTATGTCTAAATTTTATGTTGGTAATACTATTTTTTATCATAGTAACCTCTGGACAACAAAAATTATTTTGCGAACTGTCATTTTTTGATTTATTGACCCATTTTCACCACGAGATTCTAAAGTTATTTTAGCGATATGAGATTTGAAATTGGACGGAATACGTTGTGTGATCCTTGTACATTTGGTACATATACAGAGCGTTCGGAAATTCAGACGATTTTGCTAATTTTTTTTGAATTTCAAAAGACGTGATTTTACGTCAATTTTTCAATTTTTCAATTTCAATGTTACCAACATCAAATAAAGAAAAACCGCGTATCGAAATAGCTTCATTATGAACTTCATTTCAAGTTCATAATGAACTTATTATGAACGTCAAATAGAAAAAATCCATTTCGCCGACAAGTAGTGTCGAAGCTGAACGTGCGTTGTCAGCCGCAGGATACATGTGCAATAAAATAAGAATAAATCTAAAAGATGAAATATATTAAACATGTTATCTGTTTTTCCGAAAATACTTCCAAAATCAATGTAACATATCGTGCACCCGGAAGAAGAAGGTGACATCTCAAAATTTGGCAAAATTGAGTTTTATACAGAAATCAATTTTAAATATTGTATTCTATCATGAGAAAAAAAGTTACATGTGAGCTTTACTTATTGACCGAGAGATGGCGTGTTGTCGCTTTACTGAATTCGCCATTTTTACGCAGCACGTATCGAGATTATTGAGAAGCTGGTGTTATCTCAGTTTGCCTGTGTTTTTTTAGAGCACGTCGCGAGTTATCTTAGAGAAAGGCGACATTTCTAGTTGTCATGTGGCAAAAGATAGTTTCTGTTTAAAAAAATAGATTTATTTATATTCAATAAGGTGACAAGACGAAATATGTACTTATATTTGCTTATTTTATATTCAAAAAGGTTACTTCTATTAAATTCTCCCTGATGTTAAGCAATAACAAACAATGCATTTTACCATTCAATGGAGGCACAAAGTCTGTAACACAAGTCAAAAAATCATTATCCTCTTAATGCCTTAAAAAAAATATTAGCAAAAATAAAAATACATAATCTTTAAACACCTCTCCTGAAAAATGAGTAATTTTGAGATGTCACCCTCTTCTTCCGGGTGCACGATATAACGTTAGTCGTACTATTGTATTGTACCTATATGCAATAAATATTTTTCTGCTAATCTACTCTGTTTTTAATTGCATAAAACAACTTTTTGTTAACATATAGCACCCACATCGAGTCCCGCAAATCCCGCAAATCCCGCCCGTTTAATCCCGCAATGTCAATCCCGCAAAATCACCGCGGGATCCAGCATTTGCGGGATCTGGATTCCCTAGTTGCAACTCTAGACCGAAGACGACAGTGATGCCGACAATACGCCATTGAAACAAATGGATCATTCTCCTTTTCAACTTTTAAATAGAAGTAGGGTTGAAAATAAAATACCTAGATCTGCAGAACTACTTAAACCAAGGTTATGCCAAAATGTAGAAACATAACTTCTAAAATAAAAATAAAAAAAGCTATTTTGATAAAACTGCCAAAGATTTAATTCCGTTTAAGAGAGGTGGTCATATCTAACCACAGAACTAAGTCTTGGGACTAAAATTAATTAAAAAATTGTTAATATAACATGAAGCGCCTAGGTCTTATATTGTCAAAAATTTGCCACGGACAAATATTTAGGCGAAATAGGATCTTAAGAAGCATAAACTATTTATTAAGAGCTATTACAAATAATACTATAAAATATAGTTTGCTCTATTTAAAAAAAATATATAAGTATTTGGCTTTTCTAATCCTAACGAGGTGCCAATTTCCTTCTCTGAGGTGACAAAAAGCCTTGGACTTTGGCTGGACACATATTTGAGATTTCATAAGCATATTTCTGAGTGTATCAGAAAATGTATATTTAAGCTTAAGCTGCTATACAATTCTCGCACTGTATTAGATTCAAACGTTAAGCTTATGTTATGCGAATCGCTAGTCTTGTCCACATTTGATCACTGTACTGTTGTGTATGGCCCATGCTTGACTGCTGTGACCTCTCAAAGAATTCAAAAGATACAAAATTATTGTTTAAGATTTGCTTACGGTGTCAGGAAGCGTCATTCTGTCAGGCACAAGTTGAGAGATGCTGGGTGGTTAAGTATGAAACAGCGAATACATTTTCATTCGGCTGTGCTTTTTCACAAAATAATACTGCTTAGAAATCCGTCATATTTGCACAAAAAAATAGTTTTCCGTACAGATGTACAGGGTTTTTCCGTATATTTTGGAGCACCCCTGGAGCTTTTATTTGAAGACCTAGAAAAAACTTTAAATTACCAAAGTTGCATGATTTCTCCTGAACTGTCAGAATTTGTTATCGGACAAAACAAATGAACATCGTAAATTTGTTTAATAATGCCAATGTCGATTTTTTAAAATGGAACACCCTGTATATTAATTTTTTTTTAACTCCTTACTCTTTTCTGATTCCAAATATGTATATATGTTATATGTTTACTTTAGTCGTTTAGGCAAAATTTCATTTCAAAATATTAAATTTTTCATCTTTAGAGTAACCTATTATACCAAGAAAGACCATTCAAGTTATGAAATATTATTTTTGAGACATAAGTCAGTAGCCATAAGCGATAATAACAACCAAATTGTTTCTCAGGGCAATCTAGATTTTCTAATCCGCAATATTTTGAAATGAAATTTTGCCTAAACGACTAAAGTAAAAATATAACATATATACATATTTGGAATCAGAAAAGAGTGAGGAGTTAAAAAAAAAATTAATATACAGGGTGTTCCATTTAAAAAAATCGACATTGGCATTATTAAACAAATTTACTATGTTCATTTGTTTTGTCCGATAACAAATTCTGGCAGTTCAGGAGAAATCATGCAGCTTTGGTAAATTAAAGTTTCTTCTAGATCTTCAAATAAAAGCTCCAGGGGTGCTCCAAAATATACGGAAAAACCCTGTACACAACTTTAACGTTAGATTTAAGGGCACCATTACACCACCTATCCATAAAACTGCTCTGTTTGAACGTAGTTTTTCTTATAACATATCCGCTGTCTATAATTCTATTGGTTTAGAACTTAAAACTAAATCGATTTTAACTTTTAAAAAAATATATAAAAGTATATTACTGGGTGTTTAAAGTTTTTTGCTTTCGGGTCGTGCTTTTTCATTTTCTTGCTTTTTCTTTCTTCCCTTCATCCGTTTCCTGCACTGTCTTTACTTATTAATATTTTTGCATTAGTACAGAATTTATATAGTGTTATTAACATGATCTTTATTTTGTTATTTAATTTGGGATGACTTTTAAAGGTGTACCTATATACATTGTAATTTTTGTTGTTTGAGGTTAAGTGGAAGACCAACCCTTGTTACTAGCAAGGGATGAACTTCGCCCTTTCGGATAACATTGAATAGGATTTTTATTTTTATTATCATCTTTTTTACTTACTGTAATGATTATCTGAATAAAGATTGTTTATTATTATTATTTATTTAATATAAATAATTTATTATTATAATTAAAAGAAAAAGAAAATATAGTGGCATATCGGACAAGTGTGTAACTATTTTTTATATTGGAATACACAGGGATCCAAGTTCAATGGATACCCTGGGGCGGGTAGACCACGACGACCGTTTCGTTCTTATTAGGACTCGACGGGCAGCCATACCCCAAGCATTCCAAGAATGACGGAAAAATGCACTAAAAGCCTCATTGTAAAACCAAGGCGGTCATCAGTGCACCGTAGCGCCATCCCACGGAATTCACTCCAATATAAAAGATAGTTACACTGGTATAATCGAAAGGTAGACAACTAAATAAACCACGAAGTGCAACCACAATCCAGTATAGGGAACGCTATTTGCGTTTTCACCGAAAACATCGGCCATTTTGCAGACAAGAAAACAGATCAACGCTGGCACCCACAAGAATGCGCGCAATCCGTTTGAGTTTTAAGCCATAAAAATGTTTAAAAGATGATATAGTGTCCGCGAAAATAATTAAAAGAAAAAGAAAATATAGTGGCATATCGGACAAGTGTGTATCTGGAAAGCGATATTTATTTTATTTGTTAATTAGTTTAATTTTATTTTAATAGGTTGGAGTTTTAAGACTTCCTCCATACCATTGCCACTTTATTCCTATTAAGTTCTATGCATCTTGTAACAAATGACGTAGTTTTGGTTCTATGGGATGAAGCCATAGAAAGGAACGATTTATAGATGCTTCAGATACTCTTCTCATTGTTGACTTGGACGAATCTGATGATAATCCTTGCGGAGATGATTTATTTTAATTATTAAAAAACTGTATTTTGTTGTGTTATAATTTTTTATTATATTCTCTTTTTTATGATTTTATAAATAAGATGAAAATATTTAAAACAAAACTTACAGGCTGACGCACTAGACAAAAAATATATGACTCAATTTTAAATTTTATAAACGAGTTTTATTTATTTTTAAATCAGTTAAAAATTTTACACTGATTTTCAAAAACAAAATGTTTCATCCCATGATACCGTTTACACTAAATAAACTACCTATTTCGGACTTCATTAACAGTATAAAAATAATAATTAAAAATTTGAAAAAACGCGCTTGTGTTGCATCCGCCTTTATGTTGATCAAGCCTAAGAAACATCATAACCTTTACCACCAGTAAGTCAAACTGAGGTGAACCGCAAATATGGAGATAATGACGTAATAGTCAGCGGTCATTGAACATATTCTACTTACGTTATATTCATAATATGGTGGAACTAAGCAATATTGCCCTTAAGACAAAACAAAATAAATTTATTTTAAATTATTATTAGTATATCAAACCCGGTTTAGAGCAGGGTTATTGTCTAATTCACATACAAAATTTCGTCATTCTTCGTCAAGTAGTTTTTAAGTTTGAAGTCAAAAAACCAACAGATAGGCATACCAAAGGGAATAGAAAAAAATGCTTTTTTTGGACCCTAGATCTTCACATCTGACATCTTGTATTTTTTTTTCACGGTCTTAATACTTTTCCTCTTTTGAGGGAAGTAACAAGTTTTAAAAATTATAATAAAAAAAATTGCAAGGGTAGTATTATTGGCATTTAAACCACAAATCTTAAATTTTTAGTAAAAATAGTACATAAGAAATTATTAATTTTGTCAAAACCATTTAAGAATATTACTTACATGATAATAGTTTATAGTAGACGAATCGTACCATCTTTTAGCGACCCACGAAGTCTCAAGATCAATGGACACAATATTATTGAGACTTGAAGATAGATAATGTTGAGTCATATTAGAGTCATTTTTAGTTTTAACAAAAACTAGAAAATTCACTACCGCTCCATTCTTCTATATAGGACCATAGCAAAGAACTAATATGTATATTAAATATTTTTAATATTTTAGGTATTCGCTTCTCTGCCACGGTCATTTATTTTAGAGATCGCATGAAAAGCTGAAAATCGGTATCAGTAGTAAGTGGTACAAAACATTTATCACTCAAGTTCAACCCGCACTGGACAGAGTCTTTTAATTTACCTCGAAGAGTTTTTTGTATAGAGCTGATTAGCACGAATAACACATAAATGCCACGTGTGTAAATAAATAAATCTAAAAATACCAATAAAATCTTGCAGAGAGTATTCGGACTTGCGCTGACCAATTGTGGACATTGTCTATGCTGTGACATCATAATATAAAGTTGTTTTTTTCTATATTTGGTTGTTTATCTGCAAAGGTCAAGGTTGGGGTTTTCACTGGAAAATAGATAGTTTATTTTTCCGTTGCGTGTTTGGCACAAGGCACAAGGCACATTTATAAATAAAAGATTTAAGCGATATAAATATATTAATATTAAAGTTTTCAGCATGGCAATTTTAAATTTAAAGAAGGGCTTCAAATTGCAAGCGATATTTTGGTTACCGAGCGACTATTTAATGTTATATCAATACCTTTTTTGTAAAATAGTGCAGTAAAAATAAATTATGACCTGGGCAAAATTGCAACACAAATGATTCTTTTTGCAGTCTATTGTGAAAATTGTCTATTTTAACATATTCAAAATCCTCATTAACCCTGGCCCCGGAAATCAGTCAAAATCCAAGATGGCGGCTGAATTGTGCATTTTTAATTACAAAATTTACAACTATGTTTTTATAAGGTGTAACTAGGCAAAAATGTTTAAAATACAAAGATAAAAGTATAAAAAGGTATTGAATAGGTAAGATAGGTATTGAAACACTCAAATTGCCTATTATACATTAGAGAAAACTTTATTACACATTAGACTTACAAGAAAAAAAACATTATTTCAATAAAAAAAAATTTAAATGATTTGGCTGTTTTTTCACAATTCATCATAACCTTCATCTGTACTTTCCATTTCTTCATCTTCTATTCGCTGCGGACTATTTTCACAATTCGTTGGTTAACACTGACCACATGAACTGGTACATTCCAAACCATTCTTTCGGCAACTACATTTCATGGCACCACAGCCGGTTTTGCAGTTACATCTTACTATGCGTAACATACTTTCAGGTACTGGTGGCAAATCCATTGTATTCGGTACATACATATTGCCATGTATACTCCATCCCCAGTCTGTTGGGTTCAAGTATTCTTGTATTTGTTTCCACGTTATACAAATTTGCAAATATGCACGGAAGCTATGGTACTTAACCGCTGATTCCGTTGGGGGAAGGTTCTGTGGCTGAACGAAACATTTTGCCTTCGAAACTTTATCAATTATAGTTCTATACCTAAGTGTATTAAATTTAGTTTATCATCTGGATTTCCACCAAAAATACATACCATTATCTTCTTTCCAAAATTCTTCAACCTGACTGGGATTAAGGTTTGTTGAGCTGAACGATAGTGCAAGTTCACGAAAGATCTTCAACAACACGTTTCAAAACTGATTGCTTTCCAATATGGAATATTCTGGAGGTGCTGTCACACTCTGTATGCGAATGTATAAAGAATAGACTGTTCGTTAAGTCATTTCCGAGCGAATATCTAATGGCATTGATATCATAAATGTTATTCTGTTTGAAAGTATTTTTATCACTTCTGAAAAACAGCTTGTGGTATGCTTGATTACACCAATAAATCAGGAATACCAATAGGTCAGTGTCTTCTCCTATAACTGTTGTATTTTTGAGTTTTGAAGATTCCACTGCCGTTTTAACAATGTCATCATCGACATCATCAACTGAATGAATTACTGAACAACCATGTTGTCGTATTCTTTAGCGATTAGATTAATTATTTTCTGCTTGTTTTCCTTATCAGTGAGAAACATTTCCTTACTTCCTGTTAATGTCATATCTGGTGTGACGTTCGCGGCGGGGAAAATTCTATTTGTTCGGCGATTATGGGTCATGTGTTTTATTGTATTGTGATGTATATAACCATCAAAAACTACAGTTGCTTGCCCATAAGTAGCTCGCAAACGACGCATAACATCTTGTTATATCCCTAAATGTACTGTCATTACACCATGGCAGGCGATGCAGTACACATTTTTGCCAAGTTACACCTTATAAATACAAAGTTATAAATTTTGTAATTAAAAATACAAAATTCAGCCGCCATCTTAGATTTTGACTAATTTCCGGGGCCAGAATTAATGGGGATTTTGAATATGTTAAAATATACACTTTACACAATAGAATGCAAAAAGAATCATTTGTGTTGCAATTTTGCCCAGGTCAAGGGAATTTTTACACCATATTTACTGCACTAAAACTACGTAAGCCGCTAGACCCAAATTTTACAGAAAGGCACATTTTTTGCTCTAGCTCATCACAAACAATTATTGATAACAAAAAACTTAAATTTACCTAATTGGAGGCCTGTTTTTAACAAAAACTATATTATACTAAATGGAACGTGACTTGGGTTGCGATTGGAAGCAATTTATAAAGGTATGATTCTGAAATGTTTACTCACCCGTTTAACTTAAATAATAAACACCAAGAAAATTTAGTCTCTGAAACCTGACGCGTGAGCTTGCTACGGCCCACTACTGAATTAGGAACTTTTAGGTAGAAACCAGTATCAGCTATTAATGTCACATTTGGCTGTCAACTGCCAAAACGCTTTGTTTTAGAAAAAGTTGACTCTCCCATTGCATCCACTGTAGACCTACCCTTCCTGAACTTGAACCGATTATCTGATAGTAGTGGTTTTTAATTATAAATTGTGTAATAAGTACGTTCCTTTATAGTATTTTTAAACACTTTACCTAGTCCAGTAATTAATGATATCGATCTATAATTACTAATGTTCAAGTTGTGACCGGATTTAAAAATCGTTTTACTATTGATATTTTAAAAATATTTACGATTACATTACCTACTTCAATAGGACTTTTTATTATCTTGCAGGTCGCCAAAAAACCTTGGGAAATAATATTCAAGTAAGCCAGAAAACTGATTTATTATTTAGCAAGTATCTTAAAAATTTCTTCTTTAAAACGATATAAGGTTTTATTAGGTTCGAAGGTTATATCGATTTGGTTTAATTAAAAATAAATTATTTAATAAGGAAGAAATAGCTATCTTCGCCAGCAAGAGGAAAATACCTATTGTTGTTTTTATCGACTTTTTCTTTAAATAGGACAGCCTATTATTATCATAGCCGATATACAGGGTGTTTCAGAATAAGATGCTGATCCTTAACGGTGTGAATCCTTAGGTGATTTTAAGAAGAAAATTTCAAATTAATATATATCCTTAACCTATCAACTTTCGAACTACAGGGCGTTAAAGTTTTAAGAAAAAAATCGTTTTTCTATTATAACTTTAAAAACTTTCTAGCTATTTTTATGAATTTTTCACACATGCCCTCTAAGCATCAATAGCCATTTTTTGGTGTAGAAATTTTTTTAAAATTTTTAACCAGTGGCGTCCTGAAAGGGAATTGAAAAGTAAATTTTAAAATTTTACATATCTAACTCCGAAAATTCCACATTAAGGTATATGTTTGATAACGCCATTTGAAAGCTTGAACAATTATGCATCATTTTGGTCTTATGCTCATTGGCGTACCGACTTTAATAAGAGTGGGGGAAGCTGTTAAAAGTGTAAACATTTAAATCGCTTTAACTTCTAAACGACTTATCCGATTCTAGCAACCTAAAGACTGTTTGGAAGAGAATATTTGCACTTTCACCAATCGTATTTAGTTGTCCATAATAGTTCTCAATAAAATTGCTAGAGGGCGCAATTTGTAATAATAATAGTATTTTTAATTTTATCCCGAAAATTCAAATCATACGGTATAATTATGATACCATAATCGAAAAGTAGATTAAATTTGCTATAAAAAATATTTAAACCGCAGCTCGATATCTTAGTTCGTTTCAGAGTTATTGCCAAAACATTAATTTTTAATACAAATTGCGCCCTCTAGCAATTTTATTTGAAACTATTATGTACCATTGGATAAGGCAATTAAAGGTACTTACCATTCTCTTTCAAATAAGCTTAAATTGAGTAAAATCGGTTAAGTCGTTTAGAAGTTACAGCGATTTAAATGTTCACACTTTCAACAGTTTCCCCCACTCTTACTAAAGTCGGTACGCCAATGAGCATAAGACCAAAATGATGCATAATTGTCCAAGCTTTCAAATGGCGTTATCAAACATACACCTTAATGTGGAATTTTCGGAGTTATGTAAAATTTTAAAATTTACTTTCAATTGCACGTGTGCCACGCCCTTTTTTGGGTAAAATACGTATGATTGACGAGAGCGACAGTCCCCTAAAACTTCTTCAATAATACGCCGCTGGCCCTAAATATTTATGAAAAAAAAATTAGAGGTTTCATTAATTTAATTAGTAAAAATGTATTTAAAATAAGTAACGCATACATTAATCATACTTATACTAAAACAAAACGAAAACCTTATACAATAAGTTGTAAGTAATCACTAATAATACTAATATTAAAGTAAAATTCTTCGTTTTGTTTTTGCCTTTTCGTCCAGAATTTCTGTCACGGTAATATCAATATCGTGGTTCGCATAAAGAACTGCCAAACCATTTAATCTGTCCTCTTCCGTGGTGCTACGCAGATATGTCTTTAAATATTTTAAATTTGAAAAGGACCTTTCAGATGTGGCGGTTGTAAGTTGTAATAGGCAAAGTTAAAAAAATTTGTAAAAGCCTTTTTATATTAGGAAATATATTGGCATCACATTCGGAATACACTTTGTCCAAATCTTCCTTCAGTTTTTGTTTTTGCATTTTTTATACCACAGCTCAAGTTCAGCTTTTAAAATCGTTTTAATGAAAAACTCTTCAAGGAACTCATTCTTGTTAAAGCTGTGAAGTTTCAAAAAACATTTAAATTGACTACCAAAATCTTGATTATCATATTATGGAAAGAGGCATTCAACATTTTGAAGGGTTTCTTGATGTTTTAAAAACCGATCCTCGAGATTTGCTATGAGGCTATCTAAAAACGGAATAAAAATTGTTATTTTAAAATACTCAGCAGCGGAATCGGTTTTTATAACCAATCTGTGTGTTTGTCTTGACGGTAGTCTAGGTACTCTGATTTCAATATCGTATTCCGAAAGCAGATCTTGAGCTTCCTTAAAAATATTTTGAAAATTATCATCTGCCAGGCCTCGTATTTCTTTAACTTGATCTGTTACGTCATTAGCTAACTGTAATGCTTAAAAAAGGTTTAAATCGACTGTTTGTAGAATCTTGCGGCATATATTCTTTCTGTACACATCAGTGCGATCACAAATTTGGGACTTATATAATGCTGGCCAGTAATCCAGATGCATCAGTGAAAGTATTTCGGTCGGTCCATTCAGTCAGACGTATAGTATAATTTCACTATTGATAACATGATTGATGTAAATTATGTGGCTGAATATAAAATATTAGTAAAAGGCGTGACATGAAAAATTGGTTTGCATTTAAACGAATAGCAAATCTCGAGATCGGTTTTTAAAACATCAAGAAACCTTTCAAAATGTTGAATGCCTCTTTCCATAATATGATAATAAAGATTTTGATAGTCAATTTAAATGTTTTTTGAAACTTCACAGCTTTAACAAGAATGAGTTCCTTGAAGAGTTTTCCATTAAAACGATTTTAAAAGCTGAACTTGAGCTGTGGTATAAAAAATGCAAAAACAAAAACTGAAGGAAGATTTGGACAAAGTGTATTCCGAATGTGATGCCAATATATTTTCTAATATAAAAAGGCTTTTACAAATTTTTTTAACTTTGCCTATTACAACTTACAACCGCCACATCTGAAAGGTCCTTTTCAAATTTAAAATATTTAAAGACATATCTGCGTAGCACCACGGAAGAGGACAGATTAAATGGTTTGGCAGTTCTTTATGCGAACCACGATATTGATATTACCGTGGCAGAAATTCTGGACGAAAAGGCAAAAACAAAACGAAGAATTTTACTTTAATATTAGTATTATTAGTGATTACTTACAACTTATTGTATAAGGTTTTTTTTTTGTTTTAGTATAAGTATGATTAATATATGCGTTACTTATTTTAAATACATTTTTACTAATTAAAATGAAATCTCTAATTTTTTTTCATAAATATTTAGTTAGGGCCAGCGGCGTATTATTGCAGAAGTTTTAGGGGGCTGTCGCTCTCGTCAATCATACGTATTTGACCCAAAAAAGGGCGTGGCACCCAAATTTTTTTTATTAAAGCCCCCCCCGAACTAAATTTCTGGTTGCGCCACTGCCATGTACTCTACTAAAATACAGGGTGTTTCAGAATAAGATGCTGATCCTTAGCGGTGTGAATCCTTAGGTGATTTTAAGAAGAAAAGTTCATATTAATATATATCCTTAACCTATCAACTTTCGAACTACAGGGCGTTAAAGTTTTAAGAAAAAAATCGTTTTTCTATCATAACTTTAAAAACTTTCTAGCTATTTTTATGAATTTTTCACACATGCCCTCTAAGCATCAATAGCCATTTTTTGGTGTAGAAAATTTTTTTAAATTTTTATCCAGTGGCGTCCTGAAAGGGTTTGGACAAGACATTTTAAAAAAATATTATGTACGCCACTGCTTTTTCTCCGCACGAGTCCCACCGCCTGACGAGTCCTTTTCTACAAATTCCGTCGAAAAGGTATATTCGCAACCGGTTTGTTCGTTGTTACCCAGAGCATTTTTTTTCCACAAATATTATTTTATAAAAATAAAATTTAAAAAAAAATGTTCTGGGTAACAACGAACAAACCGCTTGCCAATATACCTTTTCGACGGAATTTGTCTAGCAAGGACTCGTCAGGCGGTGGGACTCGTGCGGATGGTTAAGAAAAATATTTCTGCCGTCGGTCATGCTACAACAAGCACTCTGAGCTACAAACGATTAGATTTTACAGAAATGTGCTGAGCGGGATTATATTTTGCAATGATTCACGGGGCGAACGTGTCTGGTGCTATAATAGTTTATATTTTGTAAAATCGCCACCCGGTACAGGGCCGGGATTAAAATTTTAAATGTCTTATTAAAAGCTTAATGCTGGGGTGCACATATTTCAAGCCCGTATTTCACGGGTCAAGTTCTTGGTCAGGAAATTGTAAAATATTCAATTTATTTTCATACGTATATGCTAAAATTTGTTAATGCCACAATTTATTAACAAGAAATTGTTCAAAATTCTTTGACCGGGTTGGGGAAAAAGGTAGTAGTTTCTGGTATTTTTAGTGGCGGCCAATCTATTAGATTTTGAGGTTAGAAACTCGTTTCTAATGTATTGTTACTAAAATTTGCTTAAAATTAATTCGCCGTCGTCTTTTTAGCTTGAAAAGCAAGCGAATAAGTTAATTAAACTTACCTTATTAAATCGAAAATAAAAAACAAATAACACAGCAATCTTCGATGTTATCGCGTACCTATATCAAATATTAGTTGGTAACATTTAACAATTTGGGACAGACAGAAAAAACTAAAAGTCTTCCTCCACAAAATTTAATACAATAAAAATTCTTTAGGGGTCTCTACATGTTGCGAACGTAGAAACGTTCATCATCAGGAGACAGAAAATATATTTAATACTGATGTTTTTAGCAGAATAGAAAATGGTGTAGAACCTTAATGGAGCCTTAACGGAATTTAAAAATTGATGTGTAGAAGAGACATAATATAAAAAAAATTAATAAAAGTTTAAACATACTGAGTATGTAAGAAGTCAATCATGGGGGTCTACCCCACTACTAAACACTAACGTCCATCCAAGGACACATTTGTCTTTATCCATTTCAGACTCAACAAGTGTGTAAAAGTGTCGAAAGACACTAGCACAATAAAGCCAAGAAAACAACAGTAGTATGGGGGTCTAAACCATCCAAATAAACTGGGGAAGAAGAAAAAACCCTTCTAAAAAGAAGGTGTCGAAGATTATTTTTCAAATTTTTTATAAAACGGTTTTAAATATATGTCTGTAAGACATTATAAGGATAAAATTAGTCATAATTTATGAAGATATTACAATAAAATTACATTCCAAAAAAAGTGTTTTGTGGGGTACTGAGGCTTAAAGCTTAGGACTAATTTTATCCTATATACTATATATATCTTCGACACCTTCTTTTTAGAAGGGTTTTTTCTTCTTCTTCCCTAGGTTATTTGGTTGGTTTAGACCCCCTTTACTAACTTTTCACTTTTATCAATTTTCTTCATATTATGTCTCTTCTACAAATAAATTTTTTAATTCCATAATGGCTCCATTAAGGTTCTACACCATTTTCTCTTCTGCTTAAACCATCAGCATTAAATACATTTTCTATCTCCTGATGATGAACGTTTCTACGTTCGAAATATGTAGAGACCCCTAGAGAATTTTTATTCTATTAAATTTTGTAGAGGAAGACTTTTAGTTTTTTCCTTCTTTCCCATACTTTTAACTCCACTTTAAGCTTGGACTATTTCTTCATATTATTTAACAATTTGCCAAGAACTTGGGTACGTGTAAAATAACATTTTCAAACACAATTTTCATCAAGAATTTAAAGAAGTTTTCGGTCATTGTTTATAGCACAAACTACACAAGTACACAAAAACTAGAGATCCGAAGTATTAAACACTCACGATCAACAATAGCCGAGATTTTTTTAGTTACTTTTAAATAGCATAGCAAAGCCAACGGCTAAGTTGAGCGTTCCTTTTAAAAATTTAAGTCGGATTAGCAAATAAATACTTTTTCCTCGCCCCTTGCCGTAGTGAATTACTATGCCGCTCTATATTTCTCACACGATTATACAAAGTTGTTCGAGAAGCATTCCTTCAACAACTTAGCCAGGCAAATATTTTTACTTTGCTGTTTAAAAGAAGCAAAAGGAAAGTACCCGATAATACAAGAAATCCACAGAAAAACGTAACAACAAAAATGGCGCCGAGCTGGTTCTGAAGTAGAGCTTAAATGGGGTTCCTGATATTTTTTAACTTGGAAATCCATGACCTTCTATTACTAGGGCTGGGCGATTATGAAAATTCATAATCGATTTCGATAAAATATCGATAATAATCGATTAAAAATATATCCATAATCGAACAATCGATTAAGCGATTATTTTGCGCACCCCACAATGGTGGAATTAGTAGGGAATTAGAAAGCAATTGGAAGTAGTTCGCGCAACGAAAGAGTATTCAGTAAAGGCGGTCATATTGTAAGTGATCTTAGGTCATCGCTTTCAGGGGACCACGTAGAGCAACTTGTGTTTCTTGCAATGAATAAAAGATTTGTTAAGCTGTAGTATGTTGTTTATTTATGTATAGTCCTTCTGATTGACATACAATGTAATATGTGTAATAAGCAATTATAAGTTTTCATAATCAATTGTCCTTTATTGGATTATAAATTTATTAATCGAAAAATAATCGATTAATCTAAAAATAATCGATTAATTGAAGAATAATCGATTAATCGAAAAATAATCGATTAATCGAAAAATAATCGATTATTCGAAAAATAATCGATTACTCGAAAAATAATCGATTATTCGAAAAATAATCGATTAATGGAAAAATAATCGATTAATCGATTAATAGTCGATTTTTCGATTAATCGATTAAAAATATATCCATAATCGAACAATCGATTAATCGATTATTTTGCGCACCCCTATCTATTACCAATAAAGGTTATGGTAATATGTTACATTATATTTTTTTACTGTGTATTATTTACTTCTTTTTTTAACCTTTGAAAGCACGTATGTTTGCTTCTCTCTTAGTTTCAATGCGTTTATGTAGTTTTCTCATTCCCAGATGAACCTATGAAGGAAGTCAATTTAAAATAGTTTTTGAAAGTTTAATAAATTATTAGCTGGGTTATTGATTTTATTGGCCTTATGGACGTCCGATGATGTTAAACGTCATGCACTATCATCAAACTCTAATTAAATCCATCCATCCAATTCCAATTAAATGTTACTGTACGCAATTTACGATTTTATAGTCAGTAAAAACAAGCAATTTTCCGCTGTTCTTCATCTGTTCAAAATTTAATTACAAAATAATAGATGTAATGTGTATTAGAAGTAAGATAAGATATGTAAGCTCTTTCTAAATAGCGGCATATTTAACGATATAATTTACTTAAAATCAGAAAGAGAGGTAGTGTAGGTTATTATTTAAAGCCTCGTCATGCAGGCGCGTATCTGCAGTTTTTTTTTTTGGGGGGGGGGGGGGTAATAATACTGGAGAGGGGTGAATTAAATTTTTTTTTACAAGAAAATCAATCAAAATTTATTGCTCTCGATTTCCACCTGTTCAATTTAAAAAATGTTAAGCAAAAAAAATGGCTCATGAGGGGAGGGAACGGGATTCTCGCAGAAAAATATCTCGTCTCGTCTCGCCGGAGATCTGACCACTCTCGTCTAGTTCTCGTCTCGCCTCGTCTTGAGAGAACGAAACGAGACTAGAAAAAGCAAGACGAGAGTAAAACACTAATTTTATTATAGGCCCAAGCTTCCCTTTTCTATACTACTATAATACTACTTTGTACTATTATTGTTCCCATAGGCAAAAGTATTTTTTCTACAGACGTGTGGAAAAACAAATTTTCCGCACGGATATGTCAAAACCAATAATATATCAATATCACTTTTCGATTACCTACCATGTTAATTTTAACAAAGAATAAGTTTTTTTAACAGTTTCCTATGACTTAATGTAGTTACAGTAGACTCCCGATTATCCGAAACCCGATTATGCAAACTCCGCATTATCCGAAACGACCCATGAACCGGATTATCCGAAATGATTCTTGCTATTCCTCCGCATTATCTGAAATTTCTAAGAAATGTTTTGTTGGTTTTGTTGGTGCGGTCAAAAATCGACAGACTTTAAAATTAAAACAAGTACCAATTACCTCTTTCTTGAATTTATGAATATGTGCAGGATACATACTAATGTACATGCATAAGTATTAGAATTTATTATGTATGTAAGTACATCTATAAAAGTACATAGATATAGTTACTTTTCCTATAGTTGATGATAGTCAATCTCCGCACTATCCGAAATTTCGATTATCCGAAATCGGTCCGGTCCACATCATATCGGATAATCGGGAGTCTACTGTATTACTTTTTTTCTCAGAATTAGTTACTGTTACATAATATTATTATGTATGTGATTATTATAGTTAATTAAAAATTATTAAATTTTTTTCAAATATGTGTTACTTGTTTTCGCATGTCTGTAGAAAAACTATTGTACCTAACACGTGCGGAAAATGTTTGGCCTGCAATCGGCTGCTTCACCGAACTCCGCTACGCGTCGTCGTTCGGTGAACGGCAGACTCGTGCAGAGAAATTCATTTTCCGCACTTGTTAGGTAAATAGCTATTTCCTACAGACGTGTGGAAAAATTAATTTTCCACACTGATATCCGTGCGGAAAATTGGTTTTTCCCCACTAGTGCGGAAAATATTTTCGGCACGATTATGTCAAAAATCCGTGCGGAAAATTGGTTTTTCTACACGAAAATATTTTTCTGCCCGATTATGTCAAAATAAATAATATATCAATTATAACTTGTAGTTATTACTTTTTTTCTCAGAATTAGTTATACTGTTACATATGTATGTGATTTTTATAGTTAATTAAAAATTATTAAATTTCTTTGAAATATGTGTTACTTTATTTCTACACGTCTGTAGAAAAACTATTGTACCCGACACGTGCGGAAAATGTTTTTCCTGCACTCGGCTGCTTAACCGAACTCCGCTACGCGTCATTCGGTGAACGGCAGACTCGTGCGGAAAAATTCATTTTCCGCACTTGTTAGGTAAATAGCTATTCTAGCAAAAAAACCTACCAGTGGTACGCCGCTGATGCATATTCTTGTTTTATATAGCACCTACATCATTGATATTATTATGCAATACGACCAAATAAGGAAGATTCAGATGTTCAGGTGAGTCATCACGTGAAATCCGTGGGTATCAGACCGATTCGGTGTCGGTCATCACAACCGCCTAGCCGGTCAACATAGGTGAATCAACCGTTGTCAATGTCAACTTTCTGGTGTCAATGGCGATCTTTTAAGGTGGTATAGATATTTTATAATTTTCACTATTCGAGTTAATAATTTCAAGAATAAGAAAAATACTTGGCGCCGGCCGAATTGATTGCAATAAGTTTGTGGATACTCGACGCAAACAATACAATAGCTATTTTTTCCAATAGGGAGTATTTTAAAATTATATATTACAATTTCTCTATATCTGACTGCAAAATCTATATTATGTCAATTTTGGTATTAGCGTGAGATATGGATTTTTCTCTTAAAACAAACAAAATTATAATTAGTAAACGGTTTTAAATTTTAGGGATAATTATTTATTCAAAATTACAGTTTTTTAATTCGAAGATTTCTGGTAAAGTAAATTATTTTGAAGAATCAGTTTTAATTTAAGTTTGTTTTCTAAAAAAAACTGTATTTAATACTATTATATTACCACATTTTCTTTATTGTTCTTTAATTTTATATTGTGCTAGTGAGGAAATATTTGACATGTATTTATTAGGTATAGATAAAATTAAAAACAATTTATTGCCTGATTGTTTAAAAAAATTTTGTTCAAACAAGAATTAATCAAAATTTTTATGTGGATAGAGTGTCTAAAACATTGAGCCTAATGAATAAAAATGTAGCGATCGCTTTTTCTTATAAAATCGGAGTAATTTCTTGAAAGCAAATGAATAAAAACTGAAGTTATTGCTTTTGCGTCCAGCAATTGCTTAAAAGTGCAGGAATCGCTTCTAGTCAATGCTTTTTAAAAAAAATAGAAGCGATTGCTATCGTTTGCTTGAAATGTGATGAATAAATTAAGGAATTGCTTTTTCTAGTGTAGCAATTGCTTTTAACTATTTAAGGTAGTTCGACCCCTGCATTATTTGCTTGGTAGCAGTCAACTTTAGTTCTCCGCAGCATACACGTGCGTTGCTCTTAATTTGTGTCTTCAATTATGGCTGAATATATGAACGTCCGTAGAAAAAAATCTACAGTGTACGTAAAAATTGCAGATATGATGATTTCAGAAAGTAATATCGATTTGACTGCGAAAATGTTGAGTGGTTGGCAAATTATTTTTTGACTGATACTGATAAAATGCGAGGGGGTGCACTGTCGTCTTTAAATAAGATTAAAGTCTTTCTGCGGAAATTGTCGGATCCGGGCTTTCAAAATGCTGTAGGTGAAGAACTCTGTGTTTACCAAACTATTGTCTGTAAGACAACCAGTTCTGTAATGGATGCAGTTTTGGAAAAGACCAATATTTTTATTAAATTTCCTACAAGTGCTGAAGCTGTTGTGGAAGCTAAATGGCTGTGGTCAGAGAGATTTATTTATGTTCCTTCAATTTGTGAACGAATATCAATTGCTTGTCTTTAATTTCTTCATCACTACTATTACTTTCCTCGTTTTCACTGAAAGCTGCCATATCACAAATATAAGTTTCCTATTTTCCACAAAGACGGAGCCACGTCTGAACTTGTGTTGAATAAGCATTTGCTACAGAGGTTTACAAAAAAAAACGCAATTGCTTCAAAATTTTATTCATATCCAGATCTAGCAATTGCTTTTACTTATAAATAAATCTTTAAAAATGTGTTAAAAAAATGTATTAAAAAATATGTAATTGTAGCTTTTTGCTGAATTAAACATGTTACTACTACTACTACTACCAAGAAGGAAGATATAGTGGAAAATGTTTTTGAATTGTCAAGGCCCGATAAGGTGATGTAACAAAAGAATTGGGAACAGGCTACTGGGACAGTTGTACACAATGATTAGTGGCAACTAACTTGATATTTCGATCTCTCCCCTCTTTTTGATTAAATTTACTTTATCACTAATTATTACAGGTGGAAATCAAAGTCCTGTATATCTCCTTAATATTAATCGAAATATCAAGCTAGTGGCCCCTATATAATTAGTAATAATAATATATAACTTAACTTAAGAAGGAATAAATGACTTTGATTTACACCCTCAATAATTGATTACGTCCCTTCTGGAAAGCAGTCACGAATTCGTTAAAGTTTATCATTCTTTTCATCAGGATATAAAGATTGTTTTTAACTGTCCAGATTTCCAAGAACAGTGTTTTTTATTGGTAGTAATTAGTTCCATTAGCAGCACAGTCTTGTTAAATAATAAATTACTGAAATGAAATTCTTATGAAAAAAATTGTATCTTTTCAACGCATTTCGTTCCCAGTAAAGCGCTTTCTCTAAAATTAAGAATCCGCAAGACGTTGGTGGGGTTTCGTATAGCGATCGGCAATCGTCGCGCGCCGTATTATTAGTTTTAAAGTATCTGTTGGTCACATCGTTCTTTGGAATCTTCTAGCTGTTCTGTCTGAATTTAAATTTTATTGTACCAATACCTGTTTCAATTAATTTATGTTTAATTTGTATTTAAATTTTTTTAAACTTTACCTGTCAGATAAAGCAATAGAAGATTCTTATTTCGCACAACCCTTAATTAGTATTGGACTTTATAATCCACGGTTACCATCGCAGGTGGTAATTTCCTGGTTCGCCACGTTCTGTTTCGCCACGAAAAGGAAATTTACCTGTTTTAGTAGCGTTCTGCCATGGTAATTAGATACCCTAACACGTCAGTGCAGATTCGCCACTCGTCCTTCCGTCTATTACGGCAGTGGGGCTACCTGGGTCAATCCCATTGTGTACACACGTTGTGGGCATAATACCCATGCCAATATTATTATTTAAGAATTGAAGAATTCAACGATTATTTTGTAAACCAATGGTTAGCAAATGACATTATCGGTGATATGTGGTTGTGTTTTAATGAAAGGCATCGTACCACCAATGCTTGGGAAGGTTGGCATAATCGTCTCAACTGCGCTGTTGGGAAATATTGTCCCAACATTTGTGAACTAGTGTATATGTCGTAGGCTAATGGTAGTCTTAGGCAAATGCTATATCAAAAGGTATATCGGCAACCGGTTTGTTCGTTGTTACCCAGAGCATTTTTTTTAAATTTAATTTTCATTTTAAGAAATATTATGAAATGAATTGGATTTAAAAAAAAATATATACCTACCTTTTAGACGGAATGCATATATCATTTGCCTAGACAAATGCCATTTGCCTAAAACTTCCATTAGCTTACGACATATATACCATTTAAATAATGATAGTCAGTATTATGCATTCATTATTGATCAAGTACATTTTAATATAACTACAAAAAAGAGAGCCAAACACAATATTAATATTGATTTTATAATTAAAGGCACTGTAGATAAACTTGTAAATAATGAAATTGATATTTCTGAGTGCATAAATAAGCTTAAATATGTTGTCAAATTGAATTAGATTTATTATTTGTACAAATGTCAAATTTAAATAAAAGAACATGTGAAACAATTTTCTTCTTTTTTTACTGCTATTATTATAGACTAGGTTGTCTTGGGGTATATCGGTCCTGATGTGGGCTTCTTAAATAAAAATACTTTTTTAGCTTAGCCAAGCTTTCGATAATGTTTATTATCTTCTTCAAATTAAAAATTATGAGAACCAATACATGGTATATAAAAATAAGTATTTTAATACTTAACTTATGTATATTTCTAAGATAGTTTTGCAAGAAAAGGTATAAAATCTAGGCAGGTAAGAAAAAAAGTATGCATGGCAAAACAGCAATCGTTAGAAAATATGGAAATTATGCGTGGCGAAACAGCACTTTTTTATTGCCGTGGCAAAACGGCACGTGGTAAATGTGGAATATTCCATCGCAGTTAAACCATGTTGCATAATAGATAATCATATGCAATGTTAACGACATGGACAATATCACACTAGAAGCTATTTAAATTTTTGAGAACTACAGTACTGATTTTCACTGGTAAGTATATGCTTTATTAAGAGTAGCAAGCAAATATCATTATGAATAATGTCAAGTTTAATTACAACTGCTAGTCGGAACTGATGCAGTATATAAAATCAGATTACACCCCCAACAGAACTTGATAATTACTGTAAATATTGAAATCAATATTGGCTATAAATCATTTTTTATGGTTGCAATAGCTCCTATTTTCTATTGGCTAAATTACGATATCGATTATCGAGTAGAGGCAATCAATTTTGGAAAATAGCTATAGGTGTTAAATAAAAAAAAAGAGGCCTATAATTAATATATTCACCCATAATATATCACCTATACAGTATGGTCATATACAGGTCTGAAAAGCTATTATTTAAGGTGGGAGTATCAACATGCTTGCCAACCTATTTCGCGTAGATTTATTTATGTTTTCTAGCTTTTACACGAAATTTAAATAAAATCAGTATTGACTTGATATTCTATAGGTAATAATTGACATATTTAATAAATATCAAGAAACTTATTTTAGGAGAATAATTATATAGCGAAAAATAACGGTCTAAAATTTTTCGTTGTCTTACAGTACGAAAGCGCGTTGCTGTCCCATATGGTATTAAACAATTGCATAAAGAGTATGTGAATTCTTATAAGGAATAGAAGGTTTTTTTCTCAGTGTGTTCAGAATAATAATGGACCAAATTAAGTACAATTAAATAAAGGATGCAATAAATGCACACAAGTTAAATATTGACTATCAAAAAAATATATTGTCCCTAATAAAATTTAATGGTGCAATTTTATTTTGCATGCATGATACCTACTTATTTTCAGCAACGTGGGATGTTTAAAATGGTTTCTTTATTATGGTAATAATGAGTTTATATTTTCATCTCAGGATAAAATACCATGTAAGTTATTGAAAGAAAGAACTATTAAGTGCAATTAAATCCAACTCTCTAATAACTTAGTGTACTCGAGTTATGAACACAAAATCGCGCTTTACACAATTAAATGGGTTCCCAGAAGTTGATAAGGTGTCGATTTATGACGCAACAGCGACCAATGTTTCTCGTCCAAAAATCGACATGCCAGTTGGCTAGTAATGCACATTATACTGAACACTCTTACGTCCGTAATCCGTATCCCTATAAAAGATTACTAAACGCACTATAAAATATAGGTAGGTACCTACTTATGCGATCATGAATTTTTAAAATATTCCAATAGCGTTTCAATATTAAGTGCAATTTAAATTTAGTAACTTTTACCCATTTTTTAAATTAAATGGGTACTACTTTAAACTATAAAAATTATATTTTACGTGTAATATGTTTCAACATTTAAATATTTATTTTCTACTAGGTATGTAGTATTCTGCCCTGCATTGGCAAAAAGCCGTAAATGAAATTTTATAGGTTTGAGAAAACTCCACTTAAAGTTGAAATTAGTGTACTTTTGCACCATTTTTGTGTTTTGGCAACGGAACAATTTTAAACTCCCCGGTAAAAGATATAGATAGTAAGTTTTATTTTTTTAGGTAGGTACTTGTTTTTTTTCGTAGTTTTAAGCAAAATTTGTTGCTTACGTCTTTTATCCATTTTTTTTTAAATATTCGTTTAGTTCTCATACTAACAAAAAAAGACTTAAGTGCGTTTAAGTCTATTTGCCATTGTTAAAAGTATCAATTTTTAAAGCAGAAATTAATGGCTGACCAATGTAAAGTACTTATACGTTTTTTTCCAATGTAGTTTATTGCTCAAAAGCTTTATGGTGCTATGAATTTAAATACAATCATTAATAATATTTATTAATTAAAATAAACAAATTAGAAAGTAATGTAATTTTTATCGTTTAAATCTTCAGACGTTAAACTTTCTGGTAAATTCATCCAAAATCTTCTACGGCTTTCTGGCATTTTTGTTACCAATTTTTTAATAATGTTTTCCTTCTTCTTTGGCAATACACCTCGATGAACCGATCGCTTTTCAGGAAAAATTCCGACATCAACTATTCTTTTAATTATGTTATAATGTACCTATATGTCGTAGGCTGATAGTGAAATCCGTCATTTCATGAAACGCCTAGTCATATCATGAAGCCTGGCTAAAACGTATATTGCAACTGGTTTGTTCGTTGTTCCCCAGAGCATTTTTTTCAAGTTTTTTTTAATTTAATTTAAATTTTATTTTTATAAAATAATATTAGTTGAAAAAATTGAAAAAAATGCTCTGGGGAACAACGAACAAACCAGTTGCAAATATACCTTTTAGCGTGCAGCATGATATGACTAGACTTTTCATGAAATGACGGATTTCACTATCAGCCTACGACATATATAATACAGTGGCAAACGAACGTATACGATTTATACGTTATATTGCAATTGCATAAAGAAAATAAAAGTTTAAAGAAAACCATACCACAAACACGTATGACTTTTATAAGGTTTTTTGCCTTTTTTGTAAACTTTAGAAATTAGGAAAAGGAGAAATGGTATAAAATGGTATAAAAGCATACATTCTTTTGCCAATGTATAAATATTTCTATTTTGCTGGAGAAAAACCTTATAAATTGTATAAGTCTTTTTGACACAGGAATTGTATTTAAAACATGTCGGATAAGGTTTTTTGACATTGTAAATTTAAATTTTTTAGCGCTTACATCATTTGGCCAATGTATGTAGACAAGAAACTACAAGGGCTATTCAAAATGTAATTATAGAGTTCGAAAGAGAATAAAAAGTTACGGGGGAAAATTGAAAAAACGCAAAACGTAATATTTGCATATTATACGGCTTTTTACCATTGTAGGGCAGTATTGACACACACCACAAAGTGTACATCTACAGACTTTATTGTTATTGATAAGTTTGCTGCAAATAAAAACAGAAGATTTGACTTTACTTTTAAACAATGTACCCACTAATGAAAAATAAATTGGCCTTTTTTATTTTTTTTATCTTATTTCATTTTCAATAAAATAAGTAGGCACCTAATCATAAATTTTTAAAATATTTACTAAAAATTATTGACCAAATTTGGGCGTGGTCTTAAAATTTTTTCGCCTGCAGCGGACTTTTTCTTTCCCGAACACTTCACCTGTTTCACAACTCACGAGTCGTCACTGGTAGGGGCGGCAAAAATTGAATAGCCTACTAGCGGCAAATTTGTAAATCCGCCACTGCACACAGCTATAGCACAGCGGTATAGAGACAATATTTTGAATCCATTTGTAGAGCAATTACTTGACGACGAACTACGTTTTGGATATTTTCAACAGGACGGTGCAACCGCCCATACAGCCGCCGAAACTATTAACTACTTACGCAATTTTTTCGACGACAGATTGTTCAGTTTTCGATCAGACATTGAATTCCCACCTAGACCTAGATTCCCTTGTTTAACGGTTATTTATTACTTCGTTTTTCCTCATTTAAAGAACACTATTTTTAAAACCCCAGTTGCAAATTTAGAACAATTACAAGAAAGGATTATCCAAGAATGTGGTAACATTTCTCCAGAGATGCTGGTCAACTCTTTCGAAAATATGAAGAGACTTGTGAATTTATGCTTGGTGGCCAATTTCAGTAATTTATGTAATTATTTTTTTTTTCTTTCTGTATATTCTTACTTTGTTAATTTTGTAAACAACAAAAATAAATTTGTACTTGTCTACCTACTTATTTTATTACTCATTAGTTTGGCATATCATGTCATAATATGAATTTTACAAAATTTTAACCTAGATTTGGTTAGATATATCGTCCCCATATCATTGTGGTCTAAATCAAGTCCTACGTTTTTTAATCCACTGCAAATAATTTTTGCTCGCACAGTATAAAAACAAAAAGTAATGGATAAAGTGAGCGTGTTTGTGGTACGCGTTTACATAAAATAAATAAATAATTTTACTAGCGATAGATCACCGTTGGTATGAGAATATACGACCGTGTGAGGCATCTTTTTCGCACGACCCATAGCGGCCGGTTCTTATATGCTAAAAAATGTCACTTAAATAAATCGATAATATTTAAAACGTTTCTAATAGCAGGGGCGTAGCGAAGTGCATTCTGTTGGGGGGGGGGGTGCTATCCAAAATTTCCCCGAAAATCTTTTGGGTGCCACGCCCTTTTTTGAATCATGGGCTTGATGGGCTTGGGTTTCAAGTGGGAAAAATAAAAAACACAACACAAAATCCTCAAGAAAAGCACAAAAACAAACCCGGTAATAATTGACATGCTTGGGTCTCGTGCCTCAGGGGGGGGGACAATTGCCCCCCCCCCCTCTATACCCTCGCATGCATTAAAAAAAAATATAATTTTTTTCGTATTGGGTTTATATTGTACCTATTAAAATTTTAAGCAAATATGTATTTTTAATATTATATGGGTAGGTACTATACTTACTAGGTATAGGTATATACATGACAATAATTATAATAACAATCTTCTGTTTTTTTTTTGCTGCCATGATATCAATTACTCTGTTAGGATTAACAGTAATGTCCCAGTTAATAGAAACTATGACTAGGGCACTCAGAGCTCTAATAATATATGGAAATTTCGATATTAAATTTGTTTTGGTTCTTTATTTTCAACCATTAATATACATTTGAAGACTTTGCTATATGAAAAATGAAACAAGCAACATATGTCGGCAAACTACAAGGAAGATGTATGATGTATTTTTTTAAATTCCCAACTGACATACAAATATCCCGACTGTTTCTATTTTCCATAGTATTGCCCCCCCCCCCCCCCATCGGTTCTTCCCTGTAGTAGATATTATAAACCAATAATTTAACTATACTATTTCCGTAATTGCTGCCAGGCTAGTATTCTTGCATTTGGCCCACTCATATAAAATTTTGGACAATAAGTAATCCTTCAAAATTTAGTGAACATTTTTTGTTCTGATACCCACTCCTAGTGATTTGCAAATAAAATTATTTTTGAAAACAATGAAAACATCAATCAGCTTTAACAGCAAAAAGGTTTTCTCCAATAACAACAGTGAGTCATACTCATTCTCATTATTTATCATTTTTTTCTTATGCAAGTTTGTGCCTACCTGTTAAATAATTTTATGCGTTGTAGGCAGGTATTGTTAAGTAGAAAATAAATTAAAATACGATTTAGTTCTTGAAGATATGAATACACAATTCGATGTGTAATTGTTATTTATTGCGAATGAATTTAATAAGGCGCCGTTTAAGTCTAATGAATTTTAATTTCTTACAAATCTAAATACAGTTTATACGCAAGCAAAGAAACATGACATAGCCCAGTTTATTACAAAAAAAATATTTGAGTAAAATACTATACAATTTTTTTTTGTTTTAATTAAACAATCGTTTTAGTTTATATTAACAAACCAGAAGTATTTTTCACATAATACATATTATTATACAGTGGGTATCAGCTAAATGGAATAAATTCGATAATAAATACGTGGGGGCGTGTCAGAAAAAAACGCTCGGTTACGTCGATTGATATTTCTAGTTGCGCATTTTCTTCAATAAAAACTTTTTATACAGGGTGTGTCATGTAACAGTGGTCAATACCAACTTTCTTATTTTAAATGCAACGCCCTGTATATTATTCAATTTTTGGATTCTTTGAAAAATTTTAGTCACATTATTTTATGTACAACTAGCGTGTACCCGGCCTGCGTTGCAATGCCAGGCATTATACGCCTTTGAGATAATAATAAGGCGAGTTCACCATCACGTCAAGATTTATAAATGAAACCCAAAGCAATTAGCAAAATAATTTAAAAATGGAACACAGTCGGGTGCAAATTTCCATCTAAAAGGAAGCGATTATGCGTAAAACGGTAACGTAGCTTTCGCGCCAAGCGCGACGAGGCACACGGGAGGTGACGAAACGCCATCACCTCAATAAAAAACGTTGGAAAATGACCTTGAATGCAAGTAGGCAAAAATCCCGGCGGGTAGCCAGGCTCTCTTCGTTTGACCGTTTGATGTTAGACGTTTCAAACAGCTGATGTTCGCGTCGCGTCTCGATTTGGTTTCGTTCGGCCGGCTGATTTAATGTGGGGTTAACGAACTTTTTATTTTAGAAATACATAAGTAATGAATACTATTAGATTTTTAAAGGAAACTTTATGGAAAAAATACTTGGGTGTGCGGTTGTGATGAATCTAATAGACTATTTTGTTTTATGTGTGTTTTATTTGGTGGGAAGCAAACTTGGTCCCAAAAAGGTACAGATGATTTGGTCCATTTCTGGGACAAAATGAAGACACATGAAAAATCGAAGGTACATTTAATTTCAGTATGCTTGGTAAAATTAACATTAAAACTCAATTAAATTCTGTATATCACGATGAAATAATAAAGAAAAACGAACAAATTGATAAAAACAGATACCTATTAAACCAAATTATAAACTGCGTTCGGTTTTGTGGTGCATTTGAGTTGGCTTTGCGAGGTCATGACGAAAAAGAGACGTCGGAAAATAGGGGCGTATTTCGTGAATTATTAAATTTCAGCTCAGAATTAGAAAAAACTCTTAAAGATCATATTGAAAAATCGAAAGTATTTAAAGGAACATCAAAAACCATACAAAATGAACTTCTGGACTGTATGTTAGATGTGTATCATGATGAAGTCATAAAAGAAATGAAGGACTCTCCGTTTATCGCTGTTATCGCAGATGAAACCACTGACATTGCTTGTGTGTTTCAACTTGTTATCGTGTTTAGGTATATTCAAGATATGATTGTAAATTCATAAATTAAATTACTTAGGTGCCTTTTTGCTTATTTTTCCTACTTCAAAAGCAAGAACTATTAACAAAAAAGGGCGTGGCACCTAAAAAATTTTTACCTGCGGCGCTAAGGGTTTACCTGGCCCTACTTCACTAAAATGGCACGAGCCGCCACTTTGTATTATACCTAAAAACCTTCCTCTTGAATCACTCTATCTATTAAAAAAAACCGCTTCAAAATCCGTTGCGTAGTTTTAAAGATTTAAGCCCATATAGCTGGGGACAGATGCGACAGCGACTTTGTTTTATACTATGTTAAGATAAGATATCCTATACTTACCTTTCTTTAACTGTTTCGGAAATATTAAATGTTTTCAGATTTATTGCATTTTAGCGTTTCTTTCAACTGATGTGAAATAAAAAAAAGGGTATAAATAGTTTTGTTTATTTTTGTTTAAAACTCCTGACCTTAGCAAATTGTCGTCTGTCTGCATGACAGTAGTTGTCAGTGTTATAGTCGTTTCAATTTCGTTAACTGCATATCAGAAAAATGGTTTATTTAACAGAAATGCACAAAATAACAATTCTACAGATGATTGGTTATGGAGATAAAACACGGAGACAAATGGAAGTTGCTTGCTTATTTCATGAAATATTTCCAAATTTGTCGCCTATAACATTACAAGAAAATAAAATGTATCCCTTTAAAATGATACCTACTCATGAGCTCATGGAAGACGATTTTAATAGGACAACGTATTTTCGTGAACAAATGATGGCAATGTTAGATAACAATGTGATCCAATTAGAACATGTTTTGTTTCTTGATGAGTTTACCTCTACACTTCACGGATCTAGGGAAAACTTAAAGGAAGTACCTCAACCGAGTATTTCCAAATCGGTGAATAGGAAGGCGTGGATCGATGGAATGGCCACCACGATCCTCTGATCTGACGCCATTAGACTTCTTCTTATGGGGTTATCTCAAAAATATTGAATACAAAACTGAACCCCTTGACTAGAAGGTCAACTTTTACAACTTCCTGAGCAAGAACTCACATTTTTAGGTCCGGACCTGTCTATTTTCCCATTTGATGCGGTAACGCATGTAAAAGTGGACTGTATTATAGGAAATTGTTGTTTAAAAGGGAAACAGAAAAGATTCGCACAAGATAAACGTGTTGAGGCTCTTACCTGGGACTGAGAAGCCTTGAGCAACAACTTAAATTTTAAAGCCCAGACCTGTCTATTTTCCCATTCGTCAAATGATAATGATGCAGTGCGCTTGTCTAATCGTGTGTAGCTTTTATTACATGCGCAAGGCCATAAATTTGCCACTTTCGTGATTATTGTTTTCTTATCTAAAGGTAAATATCTATGCAAATTTTTGCGAATTTAGATATAGCCGAAATTAATTCATTATCAACATGTTTTATCGGCAATTGAGATAATATGTCAAAACAATTTGATTCTCAATTATTATAACAACCCATGCGTGGGCTAAGATAATTGAAGTTAAAAATCAACAACCTTTATTATCTGATCAGATCTATTATAGCGGTAGTTTGATCTTTTTAACATTGTTTTATTAGGAAAATAAGATTAATATTTTTTGTGTGGGATTTTGTGCTCTTAAGCTGGTGCCCACTATTTTCCTTGAGTGTCAATTATAATGTGATTTTCTACATATTTTTTTTACTTTTACTTTTTATGTATTTTACGCCATAGGAATCTAATTTAAAACTCGATCAACATTATGTTAACAATGTTTTTCTTGTAATAAATAAGGTGTTTGCTTTCTTTAGTGTATAAATTATGTTAAATTATAGAATAATATTATTATTAAATACATTTGTATTACATAAATAATAAAATTATTTAAAATAATTTTTTTTTAAATGAGAAATAACGATTTCAGCAATTTCTCAGATGATAGGTTCCTATAAAAAAAAAACTACAATAATGAGTAAAAGTGGGTTTGTAATAAAATTTTGGGTTGCAAGTTTTCTATTCTAATAGGTAGCATAATTGAAGCATGAGTCCGGTGTCTGCCAGTATGGGAGTAACATGATTTTATGTTTTATGGTTATACATATGATGATATCATACCCGATATCTTTAATTTACGATTGAAAAAAAAAATTGCGCGCGCTCATACTGCCACTCTTAAAACTTACTTTTTATGCATTTTATCGTGAGGCATTGCAAAGTTTTACTTAGCCCATTTCTCTATGTCAATCATGTATAAAAAAGACCTATAATGCGCTTAAATGCAGGGGTAACTTCCGGAACCTTGCAATTATTAAAAAAATAAAATTATAGTATATAATTTTGAAATGGCTGTTCGGGAAGGCATTGACGAATAGTATGCCGGTGTTTATTTTTCAATAAATGCACAGAAACTTTAAAAAAAGCAGTTTTTTGAAACCACTAAAATTGCCACAATTTACCTTAAAATCCTTGAAAGTAAACACGTCGATTTTTAGAACTGAAATAAAAATAACAATTTTTACTGGTAACACGATATTTTCTAGTCTATCTAGATGTCATCTATCCTAAGAATTCTAGAGAATATGTGTTTGCTTTAATAGGAAAGGGGTCGAAATTGCACAAAACACGAAAGTAAACCAAACTATGACCGGCTGACTAACATCTGCCTTGCTCTACCAGCTCCAGAATATCTCTGTCTTTCTTCTTCATATGCCAAAAGCATAAAAATAACTACTCTGATCAACACAGCACTGCAGTGCACATGCGAATCGTCAATAGTTAGGCAAATCGAATTGGCAGTTAAAAACTAGAACCTTAATTATATCTTGTATTCATGGTAATGCCACATTGGCTGACTTCGCTTAGCATTTGAAAATTAGAAGATTACCGCTGGCACCAGTAAAGAATCCATACTTTTAAACTTATCTCAAAAACGCATTATTTTTTTGATATATTTTATAGGAGACAAAAACATATGAAAAAATAGGGGCGGAGGGCTCAGCGGTTACTGGACCCCCCTATTTTGAATATTTGACTTCTGTTTTTGTTTTGTTTTTTTCAGAAGATGTAACCCTTTCTGTTGAAGCAATGTACCAAATTTATAAGTAATACATAGTCGATTTATTCAAAAAAATTAGTTTTCGATTTCAAACTTTGACACCCTGTATATCGAACATGAGGGTCACCAATGAAAAATGGGATTATAAAAGTAATTATTTTTGCTCAAGGAATTTATGGTTAATGGATTAACCTCCTTTTTCTGGACACCCTGTATAAAAATTGCACCAATCTCATTATGAATCCGACTGATTTTAAACCACTTATAAAAACGCCAAAAGCCATCCCTAAAATTTATCCCCAATTAAATTTTATGGCGAATACCAATATTTTTGAGAAGTATCCATACTTAAAATCTTTAAAAATAATTTTTTTATAGATTTGTACTAGGTAAATTTGCTTACCTGCATTTGTGCTAGTTTCGACATTTTCAATACTTAATAGTCCTTTTGCAATGTTGTCAGCTCTGGTTTCATGGACATATCCTGTAAAACAAACAATATATAAATATACGTAACAACATACAGTCGATTATGGCCGAATATGAGCAGTTATCAAGATATTTAAAAATGATTTTCTTAAAAAAAGATAAAATTTTTATGATAACATTTGCTCTGGGCACCACTACAACATTTAGACGGTTAAGACTACATCTTTACAAAACTCGTTGTTTTTTGAGGTAGTTCGCCTTTTTAATGACCTTCCGGAGAGTATTAAAAATTGCAAATAATTTAGGTCATTCTACCAGAAAAGTATTTTAATATTTAGGGGCACATAGATTTTATAATTTTTGTAACCAACATGTAATTACTATTTTGTAATTTTCTATATTCTAAATTAATTGAAACAGGTATTGGTACGATCAGCGCAATAAATACGTTAAAACTAATTCTACGGCTCGCGATTGCCGATCGCTACAAACCCCCACCAACGTCTTGTAGATTATACCCAACTAGCACAATAATCTTACTATTGACTAAATTGTTTTATATCGGATTTATTAGAGCTTTTAAATAAACTGAATTATTATTTAACACTTGCCATCAACACTAACTTGCTGTATAACCAAATTTACTTTATAAGTTTGTAATATAGGTGTTTATAACGTCAATTGTTAAAACAGTTTTAAAAGTACAGAAACCAGATTGCTTAGAAACATGTATGTAACAAAACTTATACAACTCTTTTCGCTTAAGATAGATATATTTTATACTTATTTTGTAAGGGTAATTTTAAACAGTTTATAAAGCAACTATAAAAACATTCACTTTAATTTTATAGAAGCTTTATTGTTAGATTATATAGCAGTAGCGGAAACTTATTTATAAAACAATTTGATCTTGACGACAATTAAGCAACTACGGCTACTCTTAAACGACTATTTTATAATGGTTATTTAATAAAACGTAATGAAATAGTTAAAAAGCATTTAAAATATAAAAATGCTTTTGTAAATGCAAAATCATTATTTAGTGAACCTTATATAATATTTATAGCACTTCCCGTACTAACCTAACTTTTTACGTCCACATCAGTTGATATTATCAGTCAGTGTGTCTATTTATAATTTGTAAACAATGTCAAGCTTAAGCAGTCGGCCAATTTCCCACTGGAAAAAAATAAGACAAAGTGGAAACTTTAAGAAAAAGGTTAGAGATATCTATCAAAGAATTTTAAATGCAAATGTACAACGTGTAAACACAACAGCACAGATAACAGACAGGGTTGATTTGGGTAAAATGCTTTACTAACACCACGGCCGAGAATGACTGGCCGGCCATACAGCATTGTCGGAATAAAAATAAAATCTGCAAGTCTACTTAAAAGTATTCTTAATTTCTTGAAGCAAATATATTAAAATAGGAACATTAAATAGAAAGGACTAGAATGCTTCACCAAATCACTTTTATTTTTCAAGGCACAATTATTTTAATAAAAGTAAGCAATGGTTCTTTAAGGTTACACGCAAAAATTATAAGGAAATATTTGAATTATAGTAAAAAGGTACCCAAAACGATAATAATAATAATACTAATCATGATAATAATAAAAATAAAGAATGGATTTTACAAAAACATTCAACACAGGCGAATCAGTATACCTATAGCTACAAAAAATCAATATTCTGCAAAAACATGGCAACATTGCGAGAACCACAATAATTTTACCACGTGATGCTGCGCCGTTTTAAATAATAAAACAATTTTGTCATGTAAAAAGGCATAATATAACAATTTATATAATATATTTATTTTATAAGTGTGCCTGGAACGATAAAGTGATTTGTTAGAGTTGACGCCATGTTTTAAAAACTACTTTTAGTCGGCCATGTTGGCGAAATAATATTAATCAAATAAAATATTTAAATATCTCTTAAAGTAGTCATTTTAATAAGAAAAACGTTTGGCCAATAACATTGCAAGTAAAAAGGATGCCGATTTTTAACTTCATAAATTATTATTTAACTTTTAAAAATATTTTTAAAATATCCTCAATAACAAAATGTTTAATTAAATGAAAGCCCGTAAAAATTTACTTAAAAATATGGATATGTTATGTCAGTAAAATCAGCCTGGCAGAGAAATTTGGCCGTGGGAAAGCGTTCGACTTGAAAATCTTTTTCGTGCAAACTGCTGTAAGTTTTTATTGTCGCCATGTTTCAAGTCTATGCTATCTCTTGTATAAGTTGACATATTAGGTAAATATATTGAAATTTTATTCGTAATAACTACACGACTAAAATATAAACACAATATAATAAAAATATTTTAATCGGCCCAAAATGGTTATTGTTAAAATATTTCTAAGCCTGTTATAAAACAATTTTATTAATATCTTATTAGTATCTATGAGAGGTTATTTGCTATAGTTATAAAATATTTAATTATTTCTTATAAAATGGATTATATAAACTTTACATAAAATACCCAAAAGTGTATTGTAATTATTTTATGTGAGCCTAACAAAACTTCTAATAAATGAAACTGTTTTATAATCTGGGCCTTTTCCGTGTTTCTAAGAGTCATATAATGGTTTACAGAGGACTTTTAAAATATCATAGTTATATTACAAATTGTTATATAGCAATGTATAGAACTGTCTGAAGTATATTTGTGCTACTTGGGTAGGTTCTAACGGATACAATTCGTTTTGGGGGACGCTGTTCTGCTTTTATAGTTTTATTGTATAAAGAGCGCTTTACTGGGAACAAAATCCGTCGCATTAAGAAGATACAATTTATTTCTTAACAAAATTGCTGCATTAAAATTAGTTAATTATTCCACAAAACTGTGGTGCTAATGGAACTAATTACTATCAATAAAAGCACTGTTTTAGCAAATCTGGAATTGATATAACACTAAAGCGGGTTTGATAAGCTAGCAATTTATTTAATATGGGTTAATAAAAAATAAGATTTCAATACAAACAATGTCTTAGCAAACCTGTTCTATTAGATCATTTTCCTCAGTGTATAACCTGAAAAAGACTAACGACCATAATACATGCTAATGAACGTGTCACGGGAAACACCCTGTATGGTTTAAAACTTAATGCTTTATTTTAAAAATGCTTTTTTTATAATTTAACAAAGTGTTCCGCCTCTGGCTACAGATAATATTATGATCATCGTGACGTAACGTTTCTACCCTACGCTTCAAGCAACTATACACACCCTAAAAAAAGGCGAGGCATATCCTTTACTTCCGCTGATGGAGCTTTGGCATGTTAACTTCCATTATTAAAACTTTGTTTTATACCTACTCACCCCTTTCCAGTATTACAATTACTCAAATAAAATTTGAAAAAAAAACCTTAATTTCATATTTTTCCACATGTTTTCCGTAATATTAGTGTTTGGTTAAAAAAATAGTCTGTGTTTTCATAATAAATATGATACTAACATTGAAAAAGGTGTACTAATAGATTCTTATCTTAATAAATATATATGTTGTAGAATATTCACAGGAACAAGTTTTTTTGTGGTTATAATGACATTTACTATAATAAGAAGTGGCACAGCAGTCGAAATTCTGCCTGATAGGCAGAGACCAAACAGTATTTAACCAGCAGGAGGGGCACATCCCCGCATCCAACAAATACCGAATGGAATAAATGCAAGATAAACATTTATCACCTAGAACTAACTTATGGGTACTCTGAGAAAAAAGCCTTCTATTCTATATAAGAATATACATAGGTACTCTTTATACAACTGTTTAATATTATATGTGACAGCAATGCGCTTTCCTACTCTAAGACAACAATAATCGTTAGACCATTGTGTAGTGATAATATCACGGTAATTTAGCCAATAAGAAATAATAGGAGTTAATGCAACCATATAATCAGGGCCCCCGCAAGAATTAGCGGCGCCCGCGTGCGACAATCATTTTGTTGCCCTTTAAGTAATATACTTTTAGGATATAAGTAAGTACCTAATTTAACACTTTAAAATAAATAAATAGTAATTTGTACTTAATGAAATAATAAACATAAATTTTCAAACTAAAACTTTATTCTTCATTGAATTAGATAAAAAGACACAACAGAAACCAAACAATGCCGATTCAAGAGATGTCAGAGTGGCCCTGGATACCTTGCAATAAAATTTAATAGTTGTTTTCCACATAATCTACCATTGAAGGAACTTAAAGCGAACATAAAAAAATTATTGATTAATGGGGCCTTCTATACATTTAAAGAATTTTTTAATTGTGAATTTTAACTTGTGTTTTGGTTTCATCTAAATATATGATATTTAAATGACGTATGTAAATGCATTAGCATTAGCATGTTCACATGAAAATAAATGATTTGATTTGATTTGATTTGAATAAATCTAGGAGCTAATTCTAAAATTATATAGATATTTTTCTAGATATGGCTGATGCAAATTCATTAATAATATTACTAAAATCAGTTTTATCAAGGATATCTTGCTTTATCGCTAATGGTACCCACTCACACTCCGGAAATCCTCAGAGGAAAAACTGCACAGGCCTAGCCTTAAGAATTTCCGGAGTGTGAGTGGGTCCCTTAAGATTGCTAAAACTGCAAGCGAGTCTTCGACGCTTAGGTAGGTAATGAAAATAATCTTAGAGCTTTGATCTCATTGAATAAGTCATTAGCTTCCACGTCAACCTGCTTCTTTTTCTGATCTGTTAGCTTTTCTTGTAGAGCATGACTTTTTTTAAAAGATCGTCGTCATTTAATTTTAAAATATCACCAAAAAAAAACCAAAAACATTGTCATAATCAGACAACATATCAAACCTACTAGTTAAAGAACTTAGCGTTCAGTGGCGTATTTAGGGGGGGGGGGGGTCCGAGGGGTCTGGACCCCCCCCCCCCCGTGGGCTCAACATTAAAAAAAACTCAGAACAGATCAGATGCCTTGTTGCATTTAATGTAGACAGGGTGAACTGAACCTCGGCCGATAACAAAATGTAATAATTTTCTATTTTACAATTTTTGAATAAAGACCTTTATTATTATTATTATTATTATTAAATAAAATTATTAAAAAATTGAAATGATGTTCACTTAGTTTTGTATTTTTTTTGCAAACTAGAACTTATTAGCAATACTTTGTTTTTACAAATAATTAAGTAACTGTGTCACAGATAACAAAACAACATGGCCAAACTTGGCAAAAAAAAATGGCAAAAATAACTTGAAAACCAATCATTTTCGGAATCGGTCATATTATGTAGAAATATATATTTTTAAACATAAATATTTAAAAAATATATATTCCCATTATTGCGTTTATATTTAAAAATTTCATAATTTCTTCCTTTTTTGGGTTCAGCTATCAAAACATAGAAATTATAAATTTTGATAGTTCAAAATAGGGCGTGGCACCGAAACATTTTTCGCCTGCGGCGCTTTTTTAAAGAAAGAAAGATAAAACGAAAGGTATAGACCCCCCCCCGTGGGAATATTCTAAATACGCCACTGTTAGCGTTTGATCAATTATTTTTAAAAAGACATTTATTTTATAAGCGGTTTTTGGATCTTGAGGTGTCTCATCCGTCTGTTCATAATCAAACAATTTTGGTTTATACTTTCGTCTAATAACAGTATTTAACGGAGGAAAACTTTGCTCCATCTCAAGTTCAGCAGCTAGTTTTCCAGCTTGAGCAAGTATTTCCTCTCAAAACCTTTATCATCTCTATAATTCCTAAAATGATCAAGTAGATTCTTTAAATAGTTTTGACACACTGTGTGTGAGTGGAGGGTTATGGATATTGGACATTGTGAGTTGAGAATCAGTTAAAAAAAATTAAATTGATATCGTTATAGTACGTTACTTGTTGCAAATTGTTGAAACAGTAAACATTCCAATTATCTAAAAATTGAAGTTTCTGTGGAAAATTAAATATTTTATATATTTTTTTGTTAATATTTTTTTAACACATTTATACTTTTTTAAACCTTTGATTTGGCGCCCCTTTGGAGTGGCGGCCGCGTGCAGTGCACGCATTGCGCTTATGGTTGCGGGGGCCCCGCATAGAATGGTTTATAGCCGTTATTGTTCTGAATACTTCCAGTAATTATTAAGTTCTATTGGAGGTGTAATCTGGTTTTTTATACTGCATTAGTTCAGACTGGCAGTTGTCATGAAACTTGACATTAATTATAATATTATTTGCTTGCTACGGTTAATAAAGCATATACTTACCACTAAACATCAGTACTGTACTTCTCAAAAATTTAAATAGCTTCCAGTGTGATATTGTTCTTGTCGTTTAACAATGCATAATATGATTATCTATTATGAAACATGGTTTACTGAGATGGTAAGATTCGTCCATAGATTATAAAGTACAATACTAATGATGGGTTGTGAGAAATATGAATCTTCTATTGCTTTATTTGACATGCAAAGTTTTAAGAAACTTACATACAAAGTAAAAATAAATTAATGCAAACATGTATTGGTACGTTCAATAATAGCATCTATGACTGTTGTTTCTGCTTCATCCACTAGTAAATCAACTTCTACTTAAAAAATTACAAAGTCGCACATTTCTTTACGCTGTCTGGAGGTAATACAAAGGATGTTACGGCAGGTTAACCTTGGTGCCTTGGTGAGTACCCAAGAGAAGAAAGTACTTAGTAATAATAAAATAATTAGGTTCTGACTACATTAGACAGGAAATTTTGAAAGACATCTTTCGATTTACGACACTATACAAAGTTGGCTTTCCTGTGTATTAAAGAAGCACTGTTAAATGTTATCTAACCGCCAGCTGATTCATCCAGCGGCGTATTCTTCGGGGGAGGGGGGCAGGTAAGGTTAAAAAATAATTTCTACTAATATTTGTACTTTTAACATTTTATGTAGGAACTATAATAAACCAGATAACTACTATGTTTGTTGAAATATGCCACTGATTTATGAAAAATATAAAAAAAATCAAATTTTATAATTACGTCTATAAGATTCCGTATATGTCTGGCTTGATCGGGTTTGTTAACGATCAAAATACGAAAGCTTATTGCCTTCGCCAATGATTTGATACCTACAGATGGCACATGTCATTGATAAATGCTATTCAAATGTGTTGTCAACATCGTTTGTAGGACGCTAGCGCTCAAAAGCTGGGTAAGGCAGGGGGAAGGGATTATCGTGGATTTACCTTTGAATGTGACCTGGCTACTATTGGATATGCCTCTCCGACAAATAACCCAATTTCAATTTTCTGTTTCCTCACTTATGAAAAGTAACTGCAGAACTATTATTTTCCTAATTCTTGCATACTTGACAAATTTCAGACAGCTGTCAAAGAAACACCAAACGAACCATCAATAATATCGATATTTCCTCTAAACATTTTACTTCTTAACATAGTATAAAACAAAGTCGCTGTCGTGTCTGTCCCCAGCTATATGTGCTTAAATCTTTAAAACTACGCAAGGAATTTTGATGCGGTTTTTTTTAATAGATAGAGTGATTCAAGAGGAAGGTTTTTATGTATAATTTATGCATAATATTGTAGAGAAACACTAATAAATTTAGAGGTTTGTTCGGGTTTGCATTTATAAATCTTGACGTGATGGCGAACTCGCCTTATTATTATCTCAGAAGCGTATAATGCCTAGCATTGCAACGCAGGCCGGGTACACGCTAGTATTTTTATAAAAGGGAAAGAAATAAGACACTTTAAGTCTTCCTCCACTGGTATATTAAGATAAGTTTTAAGTTTTAATAAAGGTAAATTCTCTACATGTTTCGAATGTATATACATTCATCATCAGGATAATATAATAAGGAATATAAGAAATACAACAGGTGCAAATAGTCCAAACGGAGCTAAAAGATGATGGAAAGGACAAATAAAGTAGTTGGAAAAACGTCCACCGTAATGATATACCTATCAAAAGGTCATTCGTGGAGAATTGGCAAAAACTAAGTTATAAAGTTATCATAGCAGTAAGCTAAGTGTCAAATTAGTGACATCGCACCATAAGTGTGAGGGGAGAAGAGAATTTAAAATAGGATTGGTAAATGTTGTAAGAAGCTTTATAATCAGATGAGGAGTAACTGAGAAGTCACATTTTGAGAGAACCAGTGACGTAAGTGTGAGGAGAGAATAATATTTGAAATTGGAATAGTTGAAGTCGTAAACTTTTTTTTTTAATTATAAATTGAGGAGTAGCTGAAAAGTCACATAATAGTGAATTAGCAACTTAAGTTTGAGGAGGGAAAAGTATTTAGTATAGAAAATTATAAAAGTTTTTTCTGTTTTTTATATAAGTATCATATAAAATTTTTACAACATTTACCACTCCAATTTTAAATTCTCTTCTCTCCTCACACTTATGGTACGATGTCACTAATTTGACACTGCTATGTTAGCCTAATAACTTGGTTTTTGCCATTTCTCCACGAATGACCTCTTGATAGGTATATCATTACGGTGGACGTTTTTGCAATTACTTTATTCGTCCTTTCCATAATCTTTTAGCTTCGTTTGGACTGTTTGCGGTATTTCTTATAGTCCTTATTATATTCTCCTGATGATGAATGTATACACATTCGAAACATGTAGAGAATTTACCTTTTTTAAAACTTAAAACTTATCTTAATATACCAGTGGAGGAAAACTTAAAGTGTCTTATTTCTTTCCCTTTTAAACATACACTCCACTTAAAGTATGGACTATTTCTTCAAGTTATTTTTATAAGTTTGTTAGGGGTGCTGACATGCTTTAACAGTATCTCACATTGACACTAGATGGAGCTTCGCGCTTTATCCTCTTGATAATGTCCACGTATACTGGTTCAAGTAGAGCTTTGATAAGACCAGTAATAAATTATTAATCTATGGGTTAGGTGTAATCAATACAAATAATAATAATAATAATATTTCTGCTAATAAATTACATATAACTAATCAAGCCAGATAAAGAGCGAACAGAGGAGGGACAATACAAATTTTTAGGTACACTCGTCAGGGGTAAGCTGAGGCGAATTCCATGACCTTCTTTACGGTAGACACAAAACTGAAAAACAATCGTGCATGCAAACATGCTTGCAAAATATCCAGAAGTTGCATTATTCCAACAACACTTCTTATACTACATGATACAAACATTTGTAAATTACTTAGGGTTTTGAGAAGAGTGAGGAAGGGGGTGCCCTGTATTCGCCACTGTGGGTTGGTATCAGTTTATCAGTTAAGAAGTATCGTGCTTAAATTTGATGGTATCTAGTATTAGCCGGTATTTATGCATGTTTCTCTAATGCCTTTCGTGCAAAACGTTTTTTACAAATGCCATTTTGTACAGTAATGCCTAATTGCTCCATTATCACCCTCATTCCGTTATCTGGGACACTTGAATTAAAAAGGGTGAACGACTCACACCGCTCCGAATGCCGATGTCACAAACAGACACGAACTATATAGATTTTAATAATTTATTAATATTTTCGATTTTTGTTGTCCACTAATCTAGGTCAGCAGTAATAACTAGGTATGTAGTTATTTGGGCCATTGCTGGGGGAATATTGGAAATAATATAACACATTTTATTTTTCTGAAAAAACTATTTTTCTTTAACTATTTCACATTGTCATTTAATGCATTTAAAATTTAAAAAACCGGAAATTATAATGAATTTTAAAATTTCATTAATATTTTTAGAAAAAATTACAAATAAAAAATTAAATAAGTAATTTTTAGAATTTTCAAAATTTTGATTTTATAAAAATGATGGGTTATAAGATAAGCATAAACATTTACCTTTAGATACGTAATACAGCTTATCTTCTGCGCAAACAAAAGTTACGTTTTATGGGTGAAAAAATGCGTCCGAGCGCACGGCTTACCGGTCCGATGCCTTCTCTCTCAGCAGAATTGGACATGCGCATAAACGTCTTGTTACCGGCCTGTTCTTCTTTATCGACATGCTCAAAATATACTCCAGAACCGGCTCGGCGCCATTTATGTTGTTGTGTTTTAAGTTTTCTCTGTGGATTCCTTGTTGTTTATTGTGGGTATTTAATATTTACGAATTTCTAGGTTTCGTGTAGTTTAATGAATTGTGTATGTGCATTTAGTGACTCTGATTGGAAAACAAGTAACAGCCGTTGTATAATTTTGTTATGCCCATCAAATTGGGGTAAAATACCGGGTATTTCGTATTTTCAGTAAGTAGTAGAGTAGTGATGTATCTTTATGTAACTTTATTTTATTATAATCAATTCAAACACATCTAACTAGGCATAGTCTACACAAATAAGGTATGAAAATAAAGAGAACACACACACCAAGACAGGTTATCCCGATGCATGTTTTGGTATATTTTATTTGCAGCCCTGCAATCTATATCTATAAGTAATCCCTATTTTTCGGGCAATATATTGCTTTAAAAAGTTTAAAAGACACTTTTCTTTATACTTATCTTAACATAGTATAAAACAAAGTCACTGTCGCTGTCTGTCCGTCCCTAACTGTGCTTAAATCTTTAAAACTACACAACGGATTTTGAAGCCGTTTTTTTTTTTAATAGATAGAGTAATTCAAGAGGAATGTTTTTATGTATAATACATGCATAATATTGTAGAGAAACACTGATAAATTAGAGTAGGGAGAACGAACGACCCAACCTGTACCCAGCCCGTTTAACGATCGATCCGAAGCCGGAATAGACGAAGACAGACTATGTTTTATGCATGGATGTGAATTGTGAACGGGCCGGCAAACGGTTGAGTCACAGTAATCTTTTAGATGTTTGTTCGGGTTTGTATTTATAAATCTTGACGTGATGGTGAACTCGCCTTATTATCTCAGAGAAAGCGACGTCGTATAATGCCGGGCTGCAACGGAGGCCGGGTACACGCTAGTATTATATAAAAGAAAAAAGTAAAATAATAGGTATAATTATATTAATCCAATTAGGATAATTAATTAGGCGCACGTGACCTCCTAAATCAAATCAGTTGAATCAGAGGTTCAAAAATGTTTCAAAATATAAAAACCAATATGGCGGCATATGGATAGCTGATTTTCCATAAAATTGAATGTTAATAGGTTAACAATTAATTTGAAACTATCAGTCATACTAAAAATGACATAATAACAGTGACTGGTCTCGTTCCAAAATTAATTTCCCAGGGGTGCGTTCGTGTTGTTGCACACGGTTGACAAAATAGTTTTATATTTCAAAAATTTAATAACTAAATTGATGGAAAATTAGATAAACAATATACCTACAGTAAAACCTCTGACTAGCGACCACCCTTGGGAATCAACTGCTTTTCTAAACTTTGATTCATAATTTTCAACATATTTTTTCAGAAACTTTACTCGTTCGCTTGCCATTCTTGGTAGTTCGCACAAATATCTTCTGTTTGTTGCAGTCCTTTCTATAACGAAATCCTAAGCTTTTAATGAGCGCTGACAATGACGTGAGACCTATTTCCGAAACACCTTGTTCCTTTAAAGCATCTTTCAGAGCTGAAAGCGTTATATCGACTTGTGATGCATATAAGTCGTATACAACATTCTTTACATCCATTTTTTTATCTTTCTGTAAAGTTTCAATCTTCATTTTCCTTGATTGTCTTTGCGTTTTCTTCATTGGTATATTTCTACTACTTTCATGAACAATACTCTGTATTGATCTTAAACTTAGTTTTAGTGCTTCCGATACTTTCTCTTTAATAGACTTGGGATTTAATAACTCGACATTTTATGTCACAATATTTTTAATATTGACACATTTGTCAAAACTAGGAAGCTTATTCACGACATTATATAATACGGTAGTGTTCTTCGAAACATTTTGATAATTACTGAAAATTAGATGTGCTTCTCTCTCAGATTCATAAATAACCAATAGGTTTATCGCGTTTATATTACGGATATCTTTATAATGCCGTTTTAACCTTGGTTTGAGTAAGACAACACTATATAAGTATCTCTATGATAAGTTCATAACGCGCCTAGTTAAGTGGAAGCCGACTATATCTTTCTTCTTGAACTAAAAACACGACAACGACGAATCATTTGTAAACAAATTTTAGAGATAAACCCTACAAATAAAAACAATTTTCTATCCTCAAAATCTGACAGGTTTGCAACTATTGAAAATGCCAGAAATAACTACCCTTTTTCCCAACTTGATCAAAAATTAGGAGGAAATACCAATTTTTTGACAAGAATTTGGGGCAAATTTTAGCTGTTCAAACGTAAAAATAAATTGAAGGTCAACTTTTACAATTTCTTGAGCAATAACTTAAATTTTAAAGCCCGGACCTGTCTATTTTCCCATTCGTCAAATAATAATGTTGCAGTGCGCATGTCTTATCGTGTGTAGCTCTGTTTACATGCGCGAGGCCATAAATTGGCCACTTTCGTGTTTATTGTTTGCTTATCTAAAGGTAAATATCTACGGTTATAAGTTATTTTAGTAATATTTTTACAATAAGCTTTTTTTTTAAATCGAGTTTGGTACGTTTAAATACACAAACAAATTTTATGTAAAAATAACTACCAGATATTTAATTTTCGACTATAGTTAGAGTAAAATACTGATAAATGTAAAAATGTGGCCGATCCCCCGAAATACAAATATAACAATGAATAAAACAGGTATTTACAAATATATACATACATAATTAGTAATTACATTACAATAATTTAATGAACTTATTTTGTAATTTTTTTATCTCTGAAAGTAATATAGTAGTTATATTAGTGACAGTATTTAAAATAGTACAGTATTTTATTTAAAAAAAAAACATTTTTTTTTATTAATAAAATATAGAAATTTCGATGGCTAAAATTTCCATGCTATCCCCAAATCTATACATATTACATTATATACCAATATAGGTCATTACAACAGCGGCGTGTATACGTTTGTCTTTTTTACACCAAAATCTTGGAACACAAGATATTACCAAAAAGTAATTATTTATTTATATCTATTTCTTGTTTAGATTTTTTGCTTACACTAAAAAAATGATTTACCAGAATGGAACTAACAAGGTTGGTATTTAACAATTTGGATTATTAAAAAAAAGTTACTAAGTACAAAAAATTAAAATAAAACTTTCTTCAACTCTTTAAATTTTAAGGTTGCTGAAATTTGTAAATTCTTTTAATATATCTAACCTTCTGAATAATTTATTAACCTATGACCTTTATTGATCATCTCTGAGATAAGGTTCTTATTAATGAAAAAAACGTCACCTATATTAGATAATAATAATTATAAATTTTTTTATTAAAAACTAGCAGCAAAAGTATATACAGACTGTCCGCGAAAAGGGTTTACAATGACACAAAAAATGCATGAAAAATTTCATTTTTCGGGAAAAAGTCATTCTAGATAAAAAGTTTTGCTTGTTAAAAAAATGCAATTCACGAAGAGAAAATTTTGATTTTTTATACAGGGTTCGCAAAAACTTCAAAAACATGATTTTTCTCCAAAGAGTAAACTACCTTTCCTTTTCATTTTTGACCAAAATGCCAAATAGAAAACTTATTTGGAATAACGTTTGTAATTTAAATCCGAGATTTAAAATAAATCTTCAATTTTTTTAGTTGCATTTTCGAGAAACGCCTTGCAAATCGCACCACTACAGAAATTTTGCATAAGCAATTTTCTACTGTACCTTCGACATTTTAGGCAAAAACTCAAAGGTAGCTCTACTAGCTGCTTTATTTATTTCACATTTAAATCGTTTTTTTCCAGATTATTCATCGAAAATCCCACAAATTTTAAAAAATGACAGTAACTTTTTCCATAACTAATAAAAAAAAAAAGAAAAAAGTGACCAGTAAAGTATTATTTAAAGACCGACCAGAAAATATACACTTTCTGGACAATTTTTCGTCCAGAAAATAACGTATTGTCTATCAAGACCGGAAAATGAACGCAAGGGACCGGCAAAAGATTTTTTTTTAAACCGACCAGAAAATTTACACTTTCTGGACAATTTTTCGTCTAGAAAATAACATTTTTCCTGTCTCCAATGTCACTGTTACCCTGTTTTTTGTGTTTCCAATCGCTCTTTGATAATACAAGATACCTTGATTTCGTTATTATGACAACAACATTTCGATGTATTGTCGAGTGACAGTTCGATGATTTTTAATTTTGTTCTTTATGTCAAACTTGTTTCGCGTAGATTATAAAATATATCGAAATATCGGTCTTAAAAAAAATATTGTACGTCACGCAACCGAAAATTAGTGTTTTCCAGGTCTCTTCAAGCTTCCAGGGCTCGCCTATGGCTCGCCCTGGAAATGCTTGTCTCGACCTGAAAAACACTACATTCCGGTCTTAACGTAAATTACTATTTCCGGTCACTGTTTTTTCATTTTTCCAATCGCCCTTTGATAATAAAATCTACTTTGATTTCGTTACTATGATAACAACATTTCGATGTATTGTCGAGTGACAGTTCGTTGATTTTTAATTTGTTGTTTATGTCAAACTTGTTTCGCGAGTGCACAAATTTATAAATATGCATTCAGATTTTAAATTATCCGACAAGGAAAATGAGATTCCAGAAGAAATTTTGGAAGCAGCAAGGAAAGTAACTTACGATATATTGCCAGTAAAATCAAAAGCCGGTTACGAGAAGTCATACGACGCATTTAAAAATAATATAAAATAAAATAAAATAAAGAATTAAATGTATGTCGAAGTGTCGGTCTTAAAAAAAAAATATTGTAAGTCACGCAACCGAAAATTAGTGTTTTCCAGGTCTCTCCCAACTTCTAGGACTCGCCTACGGCTCGCCCTGGAAATGCTTGTCTCGACCTGAAAAACACTACTTTCTGGTCTTGTAACGTAAATTACTATTTCTTGCATTTTCGAGAAATACCGAAACAGAAATTTTCCATAAGCAATTTGGTACTGTTCCTTCAATATTTACGGCAAAAAACTCAAAGGTAGCTCTACTAGCTGCTTTATTTATTTCACATTTCACTTTTTTTCTAGATTATTCATCGAAAATCACACATATCTAAAAAAGGTCGATAAGGCAGCGGGTTTTTCCGTAACTAATAAAAAAAGAAAAAGGTGACCAGTAAAGTATTTTACCAGTCCCCATCTGCTTACTTTCTGGTCTAGATCGCTAAGTGATGTTTTCCGGGTAAGAAATTATATAGAAAGTGCCTATTTTCAGGTCGTTTGTAAATAAATACTTTTCTTCATAATTAAATTGCGACTTATATTTACTGTTACTCCATGACGGGAATTTGACCGTTTTTTGGATACAACAATAGTAATTTACGTTACAAGACCGGAAAGTAGTGTTGTTCAGGTCGAGGCAAGCCTACGGCTCGCCCTGGAAGCTTGGAGAGACCTAGAAAACACTAATTTTCGGTTGCGTGACTTACAATATTTTTTTTTAAGACCGACACTTCGACATACATTTAATTCTTTATTTTATTTTATTTTATATTATTTTTAAATGCGTCGTATGACTTCTCGTAACGGGATTTTGATTTTACTGGCAATATATCGTAAGTCGCTTTCCTTGCTGCTTCAAAAATTTCTTCTGGAATCTCATTTTCCGTGTCGGATAATTATTCAAAATCTGAATTCATATTGTTAAATTAGCGAACTCGCGAAACAAGTTTGACATAAACAACAAATTAAAAATCAACGAACTGTCACTCGACAATAAATCGAAATATTGTTATCATAGTAACGAAATCAAGGCTATGTCGAATGTATTATCAAAGAGCGATTGGAAAAATGAGAAAACAGGGACCGGAAAAATCTTTTGCCGGTCCCTCACGTCCATTTTATGGTCTTGATCGACATAACGTTATTTTCTGGACGAGAAATTGTACAGAAAGTCTATATTTTCTGGTCGGTCTTAAAAAAAATATTGATCAACAAATAAAACGACAAATGGGTCGCTAGCTAAGCTCTTAAAAATAAATTTTGCCTCTTTTAGTTAACAAGGGTTTTTTTAGAAGCGTTTATTATTGTCGCGTGCGAAATTTTATTGTGCATAAATTATTTCAATGGCTCATTTTTTATAGTTAAGGGGAACAAATTAGCAGTTTAAAAACACTAAATTTTACTGGTTAAATAAATATTTGAGTTTTTAGATTCCTTAAAAAGAATTCTATTATTCTTGGGAAAATCCTTTTTTAATAGAAAAATATTTTTTGTTTCTTCTCAATGCGATGCATTTTCTTCCCAGTAAATCGCTTCCTCTACAATTAAGAAAGCAGAACAGCGTCTCCAAAAACGAATTGTATCCGTTAAAACTTATAACCCACAAGACGTTGATGGGGGTTCGTAGCGATCGACAAACGCTAATTGTCCTGTCTGAATTTGAATTTCATTGATCATATCAATACCTGTTTCAATTAATTTCTTTTTACTTTGTATTTAAGTTTTTTTTAAACTTTGTGTGACAGATAAGGAAACACAATATTCTTATTGGGCATAACCCATCATAGTCTAAGATCCGACCATAGAACGACCTTCACCCATCGCGTTACGGGATGAAACATGTTTTTATATAAAATTTAATATGTCAAAAAATATATTTCGTGAAGGTTGCCTGAAAATTTTGGTGCAAAGTATTTTTAATTAAAAATTAAAAAATGATTTTTTCCTACAGACGTGTGGAAAAATTTTTCGGCACGATTATGTCAAAAATGTAGATGTGTAAAAAATCCATTAAAACCAATTTTTTATTTTTTTTTTCCTCTCATTTCACCACTTTTACATGTTTCCGACAAAGTTTAATGAAACAAAAATCCGTGCGGAAAATTGGTTTTTCCACACTAGTGCGAAAAATTTTTTCGGCACGATTATGTCAAAATCAATAATATATCAATTATAACTTGTAGTTATTACTTTTTTTCTCGGAATTAGTTACTGTTACATAGGTATGTGATTGTTATAGTTAATTAAAAATTATTAAATTTCTTTGAAATATGTGTTACTTATTTCCACACGTCTGTAGAAAAACTATTGTACCTGACACGTGCGGAAAATGTTTGGCTGCTTCACCGAACTCCGCTACGCGTCGTTCGGTGAACCAACTCGTGCGGAAAAATTCATTTTCCGCACTTGTTAGGTAAATAGCTATTTTAAACGTTTAGCGTTTAGGTTAGGTTCTATCATATTTGACATAAATTGTTTTGCAATATATGTCAAATATGACAGAACCTAACCTAAATGCGTTAAAACTTTGCTTGGTATTTACTACAGGGTGGCCCTTTAGTGCGACAAAGGTCAATTTCTCCTGTACCACTAAGATAGCGGAAAACTTTTGACGAAGCTTATTAAGGGTTAAGAGGTGCTTAAGTAGTCAACCCAGCGTATGCATATTGCACAAGCTACATGCTTTCGATTTGTATGCAATTTAATACGTAACGGAATGAGTGCAATGTTTAAAAAAAAATCATTTTTTAATTTTTAATTAAAAATAATTTGCACCAAAATTTTCAGGCAACCTTCACAAAATATATTTTTGACATATTAAATTTTATCTAAAAACATGTTTAATCCCGTAACGCGATGGGTGAAGGTCGTTCTATGGTCGGATCCTCTACTATCATAAGTATTGGACTTTATAATCTATTGACGAATTTTACCATCTCAGTAAACCACGTTGCAATAGATATTCATTTGCAATGTTAAACGACGAGAACAATATCACACTAGAGGCTATAGTTAAATTTTTGAGAACTACATCAGTACTGATTTTTAAGGGTAAGTATAATACCTATTATGTTTATTAACCGTAGCAAGCAAATATTATTATGACAAATGTCAAGTTTCATTACAACTGCCAGTCGAAACTAATACAGTATATTAAACCAACTTACACTCCCAATAGAGTTTGATAATAACGTAAGTATTCAGAGCAATAATGGCTATAAACGATTCTATGGTAGCATTAACTTCTATTTTCTATTGGCTAAATTACTGTTATATTATCACTATACAACGGTCTAGCAATTTTCGTTGTCTAACAGTAGGAAAGCGCGTTGCTGTCACATATAGTATGAAACAGAGTAGAGACCGACCAAAGATTCGGATTCGGCTAGTTTCGGTTTCGGCCAAAAATCGGCGGAAACTTCGAGTGCGCACCCCGTTCGGCTAACTTTAGGTGAGCTCGTAGGCAGTGTTGTCTATATAAATAGATAAATAAATCTTTGTTACATATCTCAATTATTGTTTTTTATTTCATTTAACACGAGTTCACTGTCCGTAGATGTGTAAAAAATCCATTAAAACCAATTTTTTATTTTTTCTTTTCCTCTCATTTCACCACTTTTACATGTTTCCGACAAAGTTTAATGAAACTTAAGATTTTTCACTACTTTTATCCCTAAATGATTTTCACAAAGTCTGTTAAAACTCTCTAATTCTTCTTTCGCTCCCTTCATTTTTCTGCCCAAGACAGGGCCTTTGCACTAGCCCTTTACTTTTTAGTATGCTGAAGTCTTGTCGGTCTTCTGACTATTCATTTTTTACACCATGAAAAGCTTCATTACGGCTCAATCCCACTTATTATTTTCTCTATTGCTAACAACATCAGCATTGTACCATTTACTTTGTTTTCCTGTTGATGAGTGTTTATACACCCGAAACATGTCGAATTATTATAAATTATTCTAGGTTCGCCTAGCTATTCTAATAAACTTGTGGAGAAAGACTTTGTGCTTTTCCTTTTTCTATACATTTAACTCCACTTTAAGTATGGACTACTTCTTCAAATTTTTTTTATTTGTTTTGTTTTTAAATAACCCCTTAATTACTAAATAAATTAGATAAAAATTTCGCTTTTGTTAGTTCGTCAAATTATTCTTATTAATAAACGAAAATAAATTATCAATCTAAAATACGGAGCCCATATTTGACCACCTTAAATTTTAAATAAGTAGTTAAAGAAAGCAAATGATCAAAATTGTTTAAATTAAAATTAATGGATATTTAGCCTTCCGAATAATAAGTTTTAATTTGAATGTCTCTTATATAATGACTTCTATTTGCTTAAACACTGTGTCACATATGCTTTATTTAATTATTTAAATTTCTCGTTTTGTGTGTGTAAACCAGTTATCGTAAATTTTGTTTCCTATTTAGGAATTACATCATTTTTATTGGAATAAACCTAGAAACCTAAATAAGGAAGCATATAATAATAGTAATTTGTTCATAATAAATTTAATTCAAAAGTTTTATAATAAATGTGTATTATTAAATTAATAAAACCTGACAAAGCAGACAGGAAAAACGACTGGGCAGATGATTGCAGTAGGCATTTTTACAATAATTTTGCCTTTATGTAGGATATCGAATGTGGGTCGAAAACGTCTTACCCGGGTAAATGCTTATAATATGAGACGTATTTTCAGAAATTACTTTAACCTATTTAATAGAATCTGTAATATATACTCTACTTATATACAGGACATATAGAAAAATCATTTCAAAGCAAATACTAAGGACGCATTCGCCATTTCGTTTTTTGATCAATATTACGTTACATAGACATATTTTTATTTAACCACATTTTTGTAAAAAATACAAATTGAGGCAATTTATAGGTACTATCAGTGGCGGAACTACCGGTGTTCAATGTGTGCAAAGCACACGGGCCCGGGCTAAAAAAGGGCCCGGAGCGGAGCCACAAAAATATAAAAATGTAAAACAAAATGTTCCCTTAAAAAAAAAATGCAATACTCTTGAAACGTATCCGCAAAACTACTCTACTCAATACTTTTATAAATAGTAACTGAAATAATGACATAAAACGGCCTTTTTTTTATTAATGTTTTTATTAAACCGCAATTCGCAATACCGGAATTTAGTTTAAAGGGCGGTGTTTGTGTCGGCGATTATTAAACGTGGATAAGAGAAATTAAGAATTTCTACGATTTAGTTAAAAGTGTCTATGTTTTTTTTGGACAAAGCATTAAACGGTGGGCACTTTTGCAAAGTGTTACTAATGCAAAAATAACTTTAAAAAAAGTTGACACCCGATCGTCTTTTGCAAAGTGTTACTAATGCAAAAATAACTTTAAAAAAAGTTGACACCCGATGGTCATCGAAACACGATGTATTAGAAGCTCTTCGTTTTAGATATTATTATGTGGATATTTTAAAAACGCTGGCAAAAATAATTTTAACCTCTACAAATAAAGCGAAAGTTAATAAAGTAAAGTCTTTAAGAAAACACTTGGAAAAATTTTAAACCGTTTTTCTTATTGTGTTTCAAAATAAAATTTGAAAGAATATTAATGCATTGACAAAACTTTTACAAAAAAAAAGAGCAAAATATTGAAGCTGCGTCTAAAATGTTTACCACCACCACTGAAATCATAAATCAAATGAGAAATAATTTTGATGTAATTAAAACGGACTCTGTTATTTTGGCTAGGCAATGGGGCACTACTTCTGAATTCGAAAACAAAAGAATATCAAAACCAAAAATAATTTTTGATGATTAATAACCATTATCAAGTTCAAACAAGTGATGATTGGTTTAGAATAAATGTGTTTTTAAAAACAATAAATATAATTACAGCTCAATTAAAAGATCGAAGTTCTGGCCTGTACAAAATTTGTTCTTATTTTCGCGTTTTGTTCCCCAACATTTTACGAGATCCTTCTCTTTCTGATAAGGTTATTTACAATATGAGTCAAGCCCTGCATCTTCAATATCCAGAAGATATCGCTGATACAATTTCATCACAAGTGTTTTCATTTAGAGAATGTTTTAAGAATGATTTAGATAATTTAACTCCTATTTTTGATTTATTAGATTTTATATTGGTAAAAAATTATTATTCATCTTCCAGTTTTAGTGAAATTGTAACTGCCTGCATTATTTTTTGACCATCCCAATTTCGGCTGCATCAGCTGAACGGTCTTTTTCCAAGTTAAAGTTAATTAAAACTTATTTGAGAAATTGCATGACCGATAAAAAATTATCAGCTTTAGCAATTATTTCTATCAAAAATGAGGAAGCTCAAAAAATAGACATTTCTAATCTAATTTCAAACTTTGCGCATGCAAACGCAAGAAAATTGATTTTTTATATGGTTATTTATCAATTATAATACTCCGTATCATAATGGGGGCCCGGCGCGGCGAGGGGCGTTTTAGCTCTTTTAATCTTTTGCCTCTTTGTTTTACGGCACGTTTAAGGTGAGTGGGGTCGAAACTTTGGATATGATATAATATAGTTATATTAATCACAATGACGCCTATTTTGTTTGTAGGATTTCGGCGGCCCGGCAAAGTTTTCGCACACGGGCCCGTGGCTACATTGTTACGCCACTAGGTACTATATGAAATATAAAGCAATCCTTTACGGATGCATTTAACTAAATTAACATAACATAATATATTAAAATATAATAATTGTATAAACAAAATAAATATAATAATATAAACACACTTGATAGTTTTAAACAGTAACTAACAAACAAAATTCAAAATATAAATGTTGTGTTTTGTGAATTTACAACATCAAGGTATTCTACTGTTGAATAGAAAGCATGGGATTTAAGAAATGTCGTAGTCACAATCTTAAATTTCTTTTCATTTAAGCCCTTTACCTTTGTAGGAAGCACATTATAAAGCTCAATTTTTAGAGAATTATTTATAGACTTACTAAGTCTGTACCTGTTTGGCCGAATAATAGGCCAGTCATTTGAGCATTTGAATTAACAGTAATGCAAACAATTCAAAATTTTGGATTAACGTTTTGCTGGATAAAAATATAAACTTTACAAATTTGCACGTATCTATGACGTACGGAACATTGTTTAATCGACAGAAATAAATAATAAGGTAAAAACCGTTTGCCCAAAAATTGCAAAAAACGTGCAAATCGAGATTAAACACCACCAATGTCGAAGGAATAATTGTGCAAATTTGCACATACGCTAAGTGATTCGCAATATTTTTTTGAGTCTAACCGAGAGCTACTTTGCACGCGCATGCATGCGTTATACAGAACCGAATGTTGATGACTTTGTATATTAATGATAATTTATAGACATTGAACAATTTGCAAACACCGTGCGATAGCGAGCTCATGGAACCACGTGGCGGCGTCTTGCGTACGTCCTCGTCGTCGTCGGAAGTATGAAAAAATATCGAAATTTTTTTTCCGGTGTTGGCATATTTGACTAGGACATGAAAAAGTGAAATAGGAACATGTAAGCCGTTTTTCTTTATGACGTACCGTTATAACACGACAGGCTGTCAAACTTCAAAAAAATTTTTAAATGTCAATATATATCTCCCAAACCATTGAATTTAAAAATATAGATATAAATATAAAAAATGCTTAGAATTTTGGGTAGAATTTAAAAATAATATGAAAATTGGTTTTCCGTACCCCGTATACGCGTGCAAATTTGTAGCAACGCTTTAAATGTTAATTCGAACTACATCCCTTATTTGCACGATGTTTGCAATTTGTTAGAACCCTAAAAATTTTCAACAAATTAAAAATGTATAAATAAATATTTTCCGTTCAAAATTTTTGCGTGCAAATCTCACATTCGATATTGACACTCAATCTCAATATTTGCACGTAGTTTTTGGATTGTTTGCAATTTGTTCGATACCCATTTGCAATACATAATTTCATATTCGGTTAAATCACTGATTTCCGTACGAGATTAAGAGGTGCAAATTTGCACAATTATTCCTTCGACATTGGTGGTGTTTAATCTCGATTTGCACGTTTTTTGCAATTTTTGGGCAAACGGTTTTTACCTTATTATTTATTTCTGTCGAATAAACAATGTTCCGTACGTCATAGACACGTGCAAATTTGTAAAGTTTATATTTTTATCAAGCAAAACGTTAATCCAAAATTTTGAATTGTTTGCATTATTGTTAATTCAAATGCTCGAATGACTGGCCTATAAAGTGAGCCAACCTCGTGCCATAGTGGTGAATGTCGGAGTTAAGTTGAAAATTACTATTGTTTTGAATTTCAAGTAATTGGTGCAAAATAAATAATGATGGCAGCGGCAAAAAATTTTAAACTAATAAAATGTGGCTTGCAGTAGCAGTGGTCATGCCCACCAGCATCCGCAATAACTCCTACAGATTTTTTCTGCAGTCTAAAAATATGTAGGGAGTTAGATAAGTTTCCCCACAAAACTACTCCGTAGGAAAGATGGACATGGAAGAGTGAGTGACAGACACTCATCACTGAGTGGTGATCAAGAAGTGACCTTAATTTTCTTATCACGAAAATCGCCGATGACCGTTTGATGACCGTTTAGTCCGTAGTGACGCTACAGTGTCACCAGTAGAGTCCGCATCATATATGGGATTTTTTTTTAATTAATAGCTTTATTCAAAATTTGATTTTGGCATCAAGTTCTGGTTTGATCGAGATAAAAATTAAGCAAAAAAATATTAGTCTCGTGATTCGCATTATCTGTCAAAATTAAATTTTTTTCAAAAAATAATTCAAAAGTGGGGCTATTTCTGAAAATATCAAAAAAAGTTATTGGAAAAAGTTTTTTTAAAATGAATTTTCTAGCCCACACGCAAAATTTCAGCTGCATAAGATAATTTTGATTTTTTACCTATATTTTGTAAATTGCAACACTTTTGCAAAATAAGATTCAACGCAACCTACATAAAACTTCTTAGTTTGGACAATGCTTTATTTCAGAAACATTTTCTTTAAAGTAGCGCCATATTAAGCGTGTGTTTTTCTACAAAATCAAACTTGGGCTATTAAAATTTGGTCGCATGTAATGTAAAATCTATATGTTTTTGACCCTGTATAAGGTAACTTCATAAAATAAGTATTTCTGAAAACGTAGTTTGTGTCTGAACGTAATACACCTTAATATTGAGACAAAAAAGAACACAGTAAAAAAAAAGTAAAGTGTTTTTTAAGTGGAAAATAAATTTTAGTTTAACAACGTAAAGTTTATCTATTTTCTACGATTTAATTTAAAACCCCTATATTATAATTTATTATTAGGCTATGTCATAATAACGTTAACTTGTATTACTTTCAGACACAAACTACGTTTTCAAAAATACTTATTTTATGAAGTGACCTTATACAGGATCAAAAACAAATAAACTTTGCATCACATGCGACCAAATTTTAATAACCCAATTTTGATTTTATTGAACAACAAACATTTAATATGGCGCTACTTTAAAGAAAATGTATCTGAAATAAAGCATTGTCAAAACTAAGAAGTTATATGTAGGTTGCGTTGAGTCTTATTTTGCAAAAGTGGTGCAATTTACAAAATATGGGTAAAAAATCAAAATTATCTTATGCAGCTGAAATTTTCCATGTGGGCTAGAAACTGCATTTAAAAAAACTTTTTTCAATAACTTTTTTTGATATTTTCAGAAATAACCCCACTTTTGAATTATTTTTTGGAAAAATTAAAATTTGACAGATAATGCGAATCACGTGACTACTATTTTTTTGCTTAATTTTCATCTCGATCGAAGCAGAACTTGATGCCAAAGTCAAATTTTGAATAAAGCTATTAATAAAAAAAATCCCATATGATGCGGACTTTACTGGTGACACTGTATGTGAGGAGTCCAGCTTAAAGTATCATCGACAGTTAAACCCAAAACCTTTACACTTTGACCCTTCACAACGTCACGACTTGTTGAAATTACCAACTTTTGAGTTTTTTCGGTATTTAGTGTCAAAAAGTGTCATGATAATGTCAAAAAAACAGCCAAATTTCCTTCTTTGGAGAGCAATTACTTACAGTTTTACGTTATGTCAAATATGACAGAACCCAACCTAAACGCGTTAAAACTTTACTTGATTTTTACTATATAAAAGGTTGTATTTATAAACTAATAAAAGCAAAAAAGGAATATGGGTAAATTTGACAAAATTTTGTTTTTTGCTTTTAATAAGTTATTATTTTTAATTTAAAACGGAGGTAATTATTATCCAAAGACGGGGTAATTGACCGCTTTTTGAAAAAACGAAAAATAACGAAATATTTAAAAAAAAATTTAAAATGAATGAATGCGTTTCGGTTATTTTTATTTTAGTTTGTGGTGATGCGGATATAATTATTATTAAGTATAAAACCCATTTTTCAGCCAATTAAAATTCTCTACAATTAAGAAAGCAGAACAGCGTCCTCAAAAACGAATTGTATCCGTTAGAACCTATAATCCACAAGACGTTGGTGGGACGTTCGTAGCGATCGGCAATCGCCGTTAGTTTTAAGGTAAGTATTTGTTGCGCAGGTCACATTGTTGTTCGGAGTGTTCTAGCTGTCCTGACTGAATTTGAATTTTATTGATTGTACCAATACCTGTTTCTATTAATTTATTTTATTAATAAAGTTTTTTTTTAACTTTGCATGTCAGATAAAGCAATATACGATTTTTATTTCGCACAATCCATTATTAGTATTGGACTTTATAAACTATGGACGAATTTTACCACCTCAGTAAACCATGTTGACGACAATAATAATATCACACTAGAAACTATTTAAATTTTTGAGAACTACAGAGCTGATTTTTAGTGATAAGTACATGCTTTATTAACCATAGCAAGCAAATATTATTATGATAAATGTCAAGTTGCATTACAACTGCCAGTCGGAACTAATACCGTATATAAAACGAAATTACACCCTCTAGAAGTTGATAATTATTTAGAGCAATAATGGCTATAAACCATTCTATGGTAGAATCAACTTCTATTTTCTATTGGTTAAATTACCATGATATTAGCACTACCCAACGGCAGCGGTCTAGCAAGTTTCGTTATTTTTTTCAGTGTATGCTATAAAATCCCACGTTGAGAGTGCAAACAAACCCGGTACCTTATATAGGTTCTTATGGGGACCCAACACGTTCAGTACCTATCTATTATGTTAAGACTGACAAAATAATGACATAATTATTGTATCATATCTACCTATTTAGTAATGAATGCAATTTGATTAGAAGAAAACTTGACGCGGGAAAAACCCGTTTTTTAGAAAACTTAAATAATATATGATAAAAAATATAGAAATGGCATTCTGACCATCCATCAAACCAACCTCCCCTTACAAACTAGCCATTAACAACCCTTTGCTTTTATGGGTTTTGTTAAGCATTGCACGAAAAAAATATCTATTATTTATATTTTTATAGTAAAACATACTAAAAAGTAAAATTTAACTTAAAAAAATCCTATGTAAAAAAAAATTTAATTTTTTAACCATAAATTTTCACAAAAAATACTTTATTTAATTAAACAACATCTCCATAATAATTATATAAAATATTTTCTTATTAAAACTTACCCACTTGTACTTATTTTAAACGACTGTTAATTCCGGCCGAATTGTTTCGTCTAACCGCAAAATCTAGAATATATTTCCGTCGTTATATTCGAACTGAAAGAACCGCAACATGCAACTGAAACAAAACTTGTTGAGGTTAACTTCGTTCTACCTCTGACTCCGCTTATCCTGCAGACATGGGCGCAGGTTTAGGTTTTCACAGGAAAACAATTTAACCTAAATAACCTTATACCTACCTAATACGTTGTTCCTTCTATTGAAAAGTCGTGGCGCTTCGTCTATAGTAATTACATCAGAAAATCATAATAGGTGTTAGTTGACATTTCCAAGTGCTATAAATAAGATATTGAATGTTACGGATTATTTAGGAGATCGTACACTATTATTGTGCTATTACCAACATTGTGAGGGGTACCTAGTTAGGTTGGTGGTGACATTTTTAAATTATATATTACTAGCGTGTACCCGACCCGGCATGCGTTGCAACCCGCTGGTATAAATAAAAACCCGATATATTAGTACCCGGCATGCCACTTTCTGAAACTGCACCCGTGCGAAGCCGGGGCGGGTCGTTAATTATACATAAAAACCTTCCTCTTGAATCACTCTATCTATTTAAAAAAACCGCTTCAAAATCCGTTGCGTAGTTTTAAAGATTTAAGCACATAAGACAGGATAGCGATTTTGTTTTATACTATGTTAAGATTAAAAGAAAATATTGTGGCATATCGGACAAGTGTGTAATTGGAATACGCAGTGATCCAAGTTTAATGGATACCCTGGGGCGGGTAGACCACGACGGCCGTTTCGTCCTTGTTAGGACTCTACGGGCAGCCACAACCCAAGCAATTCCAAGAACGATGGAAAAATGTACTTAAAATCTCTTTGCAAAATCAAAGTGGCCATCAATTGATACGCGCCATCCCAGCAGAATTAACTCCAATATAAAAGGCAGTCACATTGGTATAATCGAAAGGTAGACAACTAAATAAACCACGAAGTGCATCACAATCCAGTATAGGGAATGCTATTTGCGTTTTTACCGAAACAGTCTGCCATTTTGCAGACCAAAAAACAACAACCATCAACGCTGGCACCCACTAGAATTTCGCGGACACTATATCATCTTCTAATTATGTTTTGTAAACTACAACACAAATTCCCAAATGTTGTTCGTTGTAAGCCATTTCCTATGGCTGGTTGGATGGTTAAAGGCGATGGTCATGTGTGTGGCTCAAGCCTTTAACACTGCAGCCTTATTGTGCACCCCAATCTTGTTAGGAGAGATTTGTTCCTTCTATAAGGTTCAATATCCATATCTTCCAAGTTTGTCGTGCGGGAGGTTGTCGCAGCGTTGAATGTTTCCTAAGATTGTGAACCATTTTCGGGTTAGTGCTTCGCAGTTGTATATAATATGACAAGCGGTTTCATCCCTTTACCGCAAAGTCTGCATTTAAAGGGTAGGTACATTGTAAATTCCTACTGGGTACAGGCGTTTTTTTTAAGTGACAATAAGCCTAATGAATAAAAATGAAGCAATTACTTGAAGCAATTACTTTTTAGTAAAAGCGATTGCTTTACTAGCAAATGCTAGATCTGGATATGAATAAAATTTTGAAGCGATTGCTGTTTTTCTTACACCTCTGTAGCAAATGCTTTTTCAACACAAGTTCAGACGTGGCTTATCCACTTGTTCAGATCATAGACTTCATGTTCAGTTTGGTGTCTAATTTACAAAAGAGTTGACGTAAATACAACAACGTTGGTCTATTTATTTAGTACAATAGTAATCTCTTACGTTTTTGTGGAAAATATGAAACTTTCAGTGAAAATGAGGAAAGTGATAGTAGTATAGTAGTGATGAAGAAATTAAAGACAAAAAATTGATATTGAATTCGTTAACAAATTAAAGGAACATAAATAAATCTCTCTGACCACAACCGTTTAGCTTCCACGATAGCTTCAGCACTTGTAGGAAATTTAATAAAAATATTGGCCTTCTTTAAAACTGCATCCATTACAGAAGTGTATGTCTTATAGACAGTAGTTTGGTGAACACCGAGTTCTTCACCTACAGAATTTTCTAAGCCCGGATCCGACAATTTCCGCAGAAAGACTTTAATCTTATTTGAAGGCGACAGTGCACCCCCTCGCCTTTTAACAGTATCAGTCAAGAATAATTTGCCAACCACTGAACATTTTCGCAGTCAAATCGATATAACTTTCTGAAATCATCATATCTGCAATTTTTACGTACACTGTAGATTTTTCTTTTACGGACGTTCATACATTCAGCCATAATTGAAGACACAAATTAAGAGCGACGCACGTATATGCCGCGGAGAACTAAGTTGACTGCTACCAAGCAAATGATGCAGGGGTCGACCTACCTTAAAAAGTTGAAAGCAATCGCTACACTAGAAAGAAATTCCTTAATTTATTCATCACATTTTAAGCAAAACGATAGCGATTGCTTCTATTTTTTAAGAAAAAGCATTGACTAGAAGCAATTTTATTCCTGCACTTTTAAGCAATCGCTGGACGCAAAAGCAATTACTTCAGTTTTTATTCATTGGCTCTCAAGAAATTAGTTCGATTTTATAAGAAAAAGCGATCGCTACATTTTTATTCATTAGGCTTAATGTCTTATTAACAAGCTAGTCACTTGCATTAACTGGGTATGCGTTAGAAGTATCATTCCAGTTGAGTGTTTTAGTTACCTATTAGGCCTATTATTGGCTTCCTCCCAACTTTTGTATTAATATTTTTTTCGTATTTTAAATAGCAACGTAGGCGACAGTAAATGTGGTTCACCACCAGATGGGTCATGGTAAATTCTATGTACATTTTGCTAACGTCAGATATTGACTCCCTTATTAATTTTATATCAAAATTGTATTAGAACTATTTGAAAGTCCTTGTATGACTTGAACATAATTTTATTATTTTGTAATAACCCAATCAAAAATTATTTAGAAAAGCTTTATAAATTTCTTAAACATTAAATAATCCTATGATCGCACTCTGTTAGCATCTTATGGGTGTTTTGTAATTTAGACATTAGTTTCAAGTTCTACATCAAAGTTCATTGAGGTAACGCGAACTGTTTTATCAACATGTAGAGTAAAAAGTTGAGTGTTACTTGCTCTGCAATTACCTGTTACCTGTCGTAAGTAATTAGAATAAGGTGAGTGTTGATAATTTAAGTAAACGCACATTTACGACGGGTATACAACTTGTATTTTGTTAAGTTAATATGCGAAACTAACTTTCTGTTGAATATTTGGGGTTAAAAACGTATTTCTACTTATAAATGACAAGTTTCCTATTTCGCACTACTAGTAAGTTGTTTAAATCGCACCTGTGCGATAATAGAAAATTATTAATGAATTATATTCTTATTCAAAAATATTCTGAAATTAAAAATAAAAAAGATCCAGGAAATTCATAAGTCAAGTGTTGAATGAAATTCCTTATACAATAATGACATTTCAGACTTGTTAGATTTAATAGAAATTTTTATACAGCGTAAGTAGCATTGACATACCTACTGACAGTAAATTATTATTGTTATTGTAGATTTGAACAATGGAAAAGAGGCAGTATGGCAAATGTAACTAAGGCATGTTTGTATTATTTATTCCTAATTGTTAATAAACTACTTAATCTTTTAAACTAAATACTATTTTAATATAGAGTGTGATTTCGGAAGCAAGTTCCTTACATCGCACCAATTGCATGTTCTTACAAATTTGCTTTAAAAGTTACTTGCAATGGTAGTAATGCCTTTAAACTTTGGAGTTATCTACCTGAAATGTCAAGGAAAACATTAGTAGGGATAACTTTATATTAAATCATGTTTGCATTATTAAATTGGTGATAATTCGAAAAGTAATTTTATTTTCTATTAGTTTCAACATGTTTTACAGCATTCAAGAAAAAATAGCAAAAACAATTCTCGGAGAGTTTCCCAAATATACTCTGCGATGTTTTCTGACAGACTCAATACAACAGTCCTGGATATGGTTCGTAAATTCGAGGTTACAGGTACTGTAAGTAATAAATGCAACCAAAAGCAATGATATTCTCGATGATAGAACACAAGAAAATAATGCAAATTAAGAACGTTTACTCCATGTAGAAGAAAATATTGGCACCAGGCTTTTTTGCAAAACGGTAAGAAAGCATCACTTGAGGGAAGGTGTCCACCAGATGAGGAAATATGAGGAGCAAGCCTTTTTTTTAAATTATGAAAAGGGTCAATACCGATAGAGAATTCTCACGCAATGTTTGTTTTACCGACGAATGCACCTTTACATTAAACAATGTGGCATTTGTATACGACATTTACTTATTTTAGAAATAAAAACATCTTTTTATATTTTTTCATTTAAATTTCGATTTAAACTGCATAAGAAGGAGAGGAAAATTACAACTTCAGCTGTTGGTAAAAAAATCGGCGCTCATGGTAATACTTCAGGTTCTACGAAACGGATTAAGCCGATTAATAATATGCAAAATCCCACTTATAACAACTTATTAAAATTATGGTGATCAGACGTTCGATTCCTTGTTATATGCGGTAATGACCTACACGAACTATATTTGCATATTAAATCTGCAACGTATTGATTGATATTATCTTCACGGACCGTTTAGCAGATAATTTTCTGCTGTATTTTTTCTTTCTTGTTTAATGTTGAGGAGATTCGTGCAATTTACCGTATCTAATGTATGTGTCATTGTGTCATAGACGAAAATATGTTTGCTGATGTGATACCAATGGTCTAAGAGTCTAAGGTGTATAGTACCCAGAGGAGGTGGCGCGCCCCTCTGCGCACTCATTCCCATACTGATGGTATTTATACGTATGTTATTTTGCCCAATACTGTGGGGGCGTGCATTACTTTCTTGTGCTCTACCATCGAGTACATCAATATTTTACTCTAAGCAGTTGCATTTCCTAATTATAGCACCTTTACTCTAAAAATTACGAACACTATTCGGGACTGTTGTTTTGCTTGGAATGGGTCTGTCAGGAATACGGATACTATCCGAACTGCTTTCCATGTAGTAAAGTGTATACGATCTTAATTGAGACAGACAAAAAAACTAAAAGAAATTGAATGACAGACTTGTCAAGTCCACGTGGACTATCTTTGAACATCTGTATAGGGAGCGATCAATACAAATTTTGTTATATTTGTATTGTAGTTTCAGTGTGTGATGCAGTAAATTGATCGTACCCCCAATATTTACGACGCGCAACTGACTTCGTATGAAGTATACCACTTAATCATTGTTATTTATTTTATATGCTACATGTAGAGGAAAGGAAGGTAATTTGAAATACTTGCGTTCCCGCGATACTTATAGCTCCATCTAGTTAAAAGCAAGCGTATTACGTTTACTTACCTCTATATTGAACATATTTAAGGTTAGCACGTGTTTATAAATCGCAATTTAGTAGTGGCAGTCGATAATCACCACAGTGCTATTTAAAAACTTTTTTGATTGAACCATATTTATCTAACTCATCCTTGAAAATTATAATTTTATTTATTTTAAAGGGTTTTTAGTGATCTATATTATGTTTATTTTAAACCATATTTTTAAATTAGGATCAGTGTAAAGCAATGATTTTGTTGATTTTTTGGAATGCTGTAATGTTGGTAATTTGGAATACTGTTGGTGAAGCTAATTTGGAATATTCCAAATTGCATTCAGTTTTGTACACAAAGATTGATTCTTTCATGTCATGAGGTAATGGTTTTTATTGTAATTGTAAGGGATTCAGTATGGGAGGAATTTTTCCATTTAACAGAAGTGCTTTTGGCGATGCAGATTACCTTGCTACAGATTCCGAGAAATAAGAATTAGAGAGTGAAGCAGATACCTCTGTTAACACATCTGTATCAGAACCCGGTCCATTTACTTCATCTGCAAATTTTTCGCTCCAAAAGGACCCAGGTCCATCTACTTCGTCTTTAAAGTGTTCGCTCCAAGAGGACCTAGGTCCATCTACTTCGTCTTCAAAATGTCCGCTCCAAGACAAATCAGAAGAAAGAAATTTAAAAATTATAACACTTTTTGACATTGAACCAAAAATTCCACAGAAACGAACAGTATCTAATCGTGGGCGAAAAGCATCAAAATCTACCATTATATCGAGATCTCCATATAAGCAGGAACTAGAGGCACTAATTTCCCTAAATCTGGGGAAAATCTGCAATCAGTAGGGAAAAAGGGAAATTTTGTATAGTTTTATTTTTTTTTGATTTTGTGATATTTGTAAAAAATATATTAAGTAATCCGGTGAATCTTCGGTGTTCTGTGTTACTTTACGGAACTGGCGACCTTTTTTTTTTTTTTTTTTTTTAGAAGTCTAATCGAACCTGCGCAACTCTAATTCATAAATGACCAATTGCGGCTACACAACCTAGTAAACTAGTTGCTTTACGGAAGTGGCGACCTTTTTTTTTTTTTAGAATTTTAGATATTGAAGTGAATTTAAAAAAAACCTTTTTTCTACTACTTTGCCGAACTTTTAAACTGGAATACTCGGAAGTCGATTATTAAAATAACACGATTTTTCCAATCACTACTTTTTTCTTCAAATTAAAAGATCTGGGGAAAATCCGAGGAATCTGGGGAATTTTTAAGAAATTATCTAGGGAAAAAAAAATTTTGGACCTGGCAACACTGACTAGAGGAGGCAGAAAAAAATAAGAAAAAGAAAGTGGAGAAAGTGAAACTAAATTTAAGCAAAGTAGAAAATACAGAAAAAAATAAAACAAAGAAAGTACAAAATAAAAAAGGAAAGTTTAAGAAATTTCAGAAGATTCAGATACTGACACAAGTGCAAGATATCGATCTGCCTCCTCGGATGAAATGGAACTATTTAAAGAACCGACAAAACCCACTGAGGAGGATGCAGAGTGATTCTTTTGTAATGGCAAGTTTAGCGAAGATGTTAGGGGAGAAAAATAGGTCATGTGTATCATGTGTGATTAGTGATTATTGGGTGCATAGTGAATGTGGGGGTTACGAAGCTGGAACGTACATTTGTGACTATTGCAAGTAGACTTATATTTTTAAGTTCTCTATTCGTTTTGGAAGGTGTATCCCCAAGCTACGGCTTCTGCAAATTTCATGCATGTAATTTGGAATACAATATCCCAAATTACTTTCAGGTTATCTTTTAAGGTCAAACTGTTCATTTTTAAGTTAAGTCCAAATATCTCTTTTTGTGTTTCTCAGAATTTTATAACAAGTTAATGTTTGGAAATACATGTTTTTCTTAAATCATTTTACATATTTTTATCCCTTATTGATAAAGGATTTTTTTTCTAGAATTTTTTTTATAAATGGTATGCCACCTTCCTTTCCTCTAATAAAAATAAATCGTGTTTGACTTTATCATAATTATTACTGGTAGTTTCAGTTTTTCTAAATAACTTTTGCGAGTTGGGAAATATTTGAGTTTTTGATTAATTTAATTGACTATAATCTAGTCGGCGTTCCGCATTCTTCAACGTGTATATCCCATTTTCCTTACCGAATCTTTCAATTTAAAGTAAAGTGACAAATATGTCAAGTTGAAGTATGCGGAACGCCGACTAGATTATAATCAATTCAATTAATCAAAAACTCAAATATTTTACAAACGACTGGATTAAATGATGACATGTTATATATTTTTAAAATTAGGAGAAAGAGATCTTTCGCCCTGGTAAAAAATATATAGGGTGTTCCATTTAAAAAAATACTTTCATTTGTTTTTTAACTTTCCGATGTGCAGATTTTTTTTAATAAGTCTAAAAGATATGACGGGAAACATTATGCAACTTTTGTATTAAAAGTTTTTTTCTGTCACTTATATTAAGCCCTGTAGGTGGGTACGCAAATATAAAAAATAACCCTGTACACACGGCCAGTGTGATTTCGATCACCTCAAAGCACATTAAGAGCACTCAGAAAATAAAAATACTATCGCGCCCTTGCAAAATTATATAATAGTTTCTTAGTACTTACTACTGTGAATGTGTGGAAGAAAATTTACCGGTAATTTTAACATATTAGGTGAATACGATGTTCATTCGATAATTCTAACCTCTCAAAACCGTTAAAAGCATGCAGTGGATTTTGTTTGTCACGTTGGCCATCTTTCTCTAGCATTTGGGAGAGATGGCCACCATACTTATAGGAATAGATGGCCATTTATTTTTTGGAGGAAAGTGAAACCCTTTCCGAGATAGATGACACTTAATGTTCAGAATGTGGAGAAAGCTACAGCAGCACCCGAAAGAAAGAAGATTGGTTGCAATGCATAATATGCCAGATGTGGTTTCATGAAAATTGCACTTCTTTTTTGAACACTTGTCAAAATTGTGGTAAAACCGCGTTTAAGAAGAAGAAAAATTAATACCAAGGAAGAACATATTATTTGACTTTATAAAAATTTGTTATGTTAATATTCTTGAATTCTTGAATATTGTTCAATACATCATTCCTTTATTCTTTATACTTTATTGTCAAGACGACATATTTAAAGGTGATAGATAGACAGCCCAAGCAGCATTTTAACAACTTCCGATCAATTTAGTGCTAAAGGCGACGACGCATTAAGTTTAAATAATAGTCGCCCTCTGACTATTACTAAACGATGTTGGGGCGACGTTTGTCTGGGTCATATTTGATGACGTTGTACTAAGGTGTATTTTCCAACTTTAGATCGACGTCGGATTTTGTCATATAAACAATAGACGTGTTTAGTCCATGCAGCCAACGACGTTATTACGTCCGTGAAGTCTCCACTAAGGTACTTCCATTTAGGTGATCTATCCAATGTTGTAACAACGTCGGTATACAACTAAGTCTAGTAATTTTAGATTTTAAGGTTATTGCATGTTTGGGCTGAAAAGTTGGCAAACAATTTTTCTAACATTGTTTTTTATAAGTATGTTATTTCAATTATTCAGTAAAATAAATAAAATGAAATATTCTGCCGCTTATTATAGAAAAAAAAAACAAAAAAACTGCAACAGATTCAAGAAGGTTGCTTAAGCTCATCCCCTATTGGATGCCAAGAAGCGGGCCAAGAAGTCATCAACAACCCTATCTCAGATCAGACTAAAGTTCCCATATCCTCTGCTCAAGCAACTCGGTATAGTTATATTTCGTGGGGCACTGGGTAAAAAATTACTACCAGAAGTTCTTATTAGTAAAAGTTTGGTCGTTTCTACCACTACGCCATCTTAGCAGTTTACGACAATGTATTTTCGGCGGCCATTGTTGTTCAAGTTTAATTATTTTTGTTTTATATTATGATTACTCCTAAAATAATGTTTTAAAACACATTGAACCTTCATAATAAAGCAATATGATTATAATTTTAAAGTTTGACGCTAAAATAAAGTTTTTCTCCAAAAAATTTTTTTACAAAAATATATTTTTTTACAAAAACGGTAAATTATTGCAGCCCTGTTTTAATTTACTATATATTTTACCCATATTTGTCAGTAAAGTCTATGCGTTTGCATTTTTACCCGATGCGTAGCGTGAACGAAATTATCTAATTAGGTACCATTTATCTTTTCCCATAATATGCTTGCCATCTTTTTAAATAAAAACATACTGGCATGAGTAAGTGAATTTTGTCCTATCATATTTTATAGGTTAGCCGAGTAGCAATAATATAACCAATTAGTATATTATGCCGACTATTACTATCATTATATAAAATTTTGCACGACATGATTTGATTTTTTGCACCACAAGATGTCAAGATGTTAGTCGCCACTTGCTCTTGTTCACAACTTTAAGGCGGATCCCGACGTCGAAACGACCCGAAAATGATTGACCATATTGGTCCAACCAGGAGTTGTAAAGAAGTCGTAATGACGTAGGATGGCAACGTCGGGTCGCGTAGACCAACGTCGGGTCAACGTAAAATTGCTGCTTGGGAGTATCAAATGATTATGTCCGACTTTCTTTTTATTAGTTTCTGAACACGACTCTTTGGTTAGTTAGTACCGTGCGAGCAAAAATTATTTCCATCAAAGAGGGCCTTGCATCTAAGGACGTAATGCTTAGCCGCAGAGCTTAATACCTGTTGGGTGTCAGTAACTACCTGAATTAACAATCAATCAATTATTACGTCATCTTTGACAGTCGTTACAAGTAATTTGATTCATCGCTAATTTATCCAATTTCTTTAACAATTCACACAATGGGCTTTACGGAACAGCACGAAACATTCATGGTTGAAACGTATTTTCGAAACGGTGTTAGAGTAAATGGTGAGTGGCAATGCAATCCGGGTTTGTGCATGGACGATTTTCACGAACATTTTCCTAACGTTGCTTTTATTGCGGGGGATTTTTATCATTGCCTGAAAAGAACCATGGCTGTGTTTAGGGAGACAGGTTCTATACAACACAAAAAAGGAGTAGGAAGACCATCTGTAAGAACTTGTTACAAAAGTTCGTGAAATAATGCAAAATAGGCCAACAAATTGTATAAGATGCCTGTCCCAAGAAGTGGGAAGATCTTATGGAACATGCAGGACTATTCTTAAGAAGCAGCTAAATTTATTTCCTTATAAAGTGCAAGTATTCCAAGAAATTCAAGCCGTAGATTTTGAAAGACGCAGGAATTACTCTCAATGGTTTACCCAAAATGTATTGGACAGAAATGATTTAATAGACCTGACATTTTTTTCGGATGAAGCCTGGTTCCACCTCTCCGGTTATGTGAATTCTCAGAATACACGCATGTGGAGTAGTAAAAATCACTATTTTTTTCAAAAAATTCGTGTCTGGTTAGCTGTTTCCCGAAGTAAAATTGTTGGTCCTATTTTTTTCCATGACACAGTTACAACACAGCGGTATAGAGACAATATTTTGAATCCATTTGTGGAGCAATTACTTGACGACGAACTACGTTTTGGATATTTTCAACAGGACGGTGCAACCGACCATACAGCCGCCGAAACTATTAACTACTTACGCAATTTTGCCGACGACAGATTGATCAGTTTTCGATCAGACATTGAATTCCCTCCTAGATAACCTTATTTAACGGTTATGGATTACTTTGTTTTTCCTCATTTAAAGAACACTATTTTTAAAACACCATTTGCAAATTTAGAACAATTACAAGAAAGGATTATCCAAGAATGTGGTAAGATTTCTCCAGAGATGCTAGTCAACACTTTCGAAAATATGAAGAGACGTGTGAATTTATGCTTGGAGCATGGCGGTGGCTAATTTCACCAATTTATGTAATTATTTTTCTTTTTCTGTCTGTATATTCTAACTTTGTTAATTTTGTAAACAACAAAAATAAATTTGTATTTGTCTACTTATTTTATAACTCATTAGTTTGGCATAATATCATGTCATAATATGAATTTGACAAAATTTTATCCTAGATTTGGTTAGATATATCGTCCCCATATCATTGTGATCTAAACCAAGCCCTCTTTGATGCAAATAATTTTTGCTCGCACGGTACTATGTCAACATGACATATTTAAAGGTGGTAGACAATATGAAAAGATGTTTTCCGACTTTCTTTTTATTGGTTTCAAACACGACTGTTTGGTTGTTTAGTATTTCAGTAACACATGTTTACAAAATAAACACGTTTTGAATAATTTGTCCTCGCATCTTAATTTTTTTTTTTTTTTGATATTTGTACTATGTGGCACAATTTCGTTGGAAATCCTATTAAAGTTCCGCTAGTACATAAAATAATAAAAAAAAATATATGAGGTAACTGAAGACCGGCCAACTATCAGTCATCATCATACCATCAGGCCCGGTTCCAGCGCCCGGGCAACCCGAGCAGACGCCGGGGGCGCAAAGTCCAAGGGGCGCAAAATATTGCCAAAGGTAAAACAAATAAGCGTCTGTATAACCTTCGATGTATAATATACTATTTAAAAGATAAGGGCGCCCAAGTATTTTTTATAATCACGTCAAAAAAATTAAATATTTGAAAACTTCCCACCTCGATTTTCCTGCTTTAAAATGAAAATGTGGAAAATCGCTCGGACCCGTCGATTTTTATTTCGAGGGGGACATCTTTTGCGTATATTGTCAATCTTGTTACTTCAAGCCCCTAGGAGGGAGGGGGGGGGGGGGGGGAGTAAGATCTAAATCTTAAATGGATACCCTTATTTTATATAATTTTTTTGGATTCTGCATAAAATGCTGAACATTTTTTAATAAAAGCATTATTAGTCTATACTTAACAGTGTCCGAGATATTTACTCTTGAAAAATGACATTTTTGAACTTTGACAGCGTCTAGCTTTCTAACTATACTTCTTAGAGCAAAACGGCTTACATGTCCCTATCTTCGATTTTTATTATCTTTTCAATAGTGTCAACTTCCGGTCAAACCGGAAGTACTATATTTCTTACATCCGGTTTAACCGAAAGTTCACACTATTGGAAATATAATAAAAATCGAAGATAGAGGCATGTAAGCCGTTTTGCTCTAAGACGTACAGTTAGAAAGCTAGACGCTGTCAAAGTTCAAAAATGTCATTTTTCAAGAGTCAATATCTCGAAAACGGTTAAGTATAGACTAATAATGCTCTTATTAAAAAATGTTCAGAATTTTATGCAAAATCCAAAAAAAATTATATAAAATAGGGATATCCATTTAAGATTTAGATCTTACCCCCCTCCCATGCTAGGGGCTTAAAGTAACAAGATTGACAATATACGCAAAAGATGTCCCCCTCGAAATAAAAATCGACGGGTCCGAGCGATTTTCCACATTTTCATTTTAAAGTAGGAAAATCGAGGTGGGAAGTTTTCAAATGAACACCCTGTATATATATTCAGGAAAAAATTATGAAATAAAAATTTCGAGGGCGCTAAATACGACCCTTGCCCGGGGGCGCCAGGAGGTCTAGAACCGGGCCTGATACCATATCAGTTTTATACGCTAGTATTAATTAAAGAGCGTCACAGTTGCAGTCACTTAATCTTAACTGTTTTTTCTTTTGAAAGGCCAATAAAAACCTACCTTTGTGGCTCCTAAAAAGGTAAACAAACACTATCCTTTACAATTTAATTTTTTAAGATTTCAAGACCATTAAATTTACATGACCTGGTTAAGGCGTTTTTGTTGCCAAGGTTATTTCGCTGATCTGCAACACAAACCATATGTTACGATCGTAATCTAAATAATTGATCTTTAGGTAATCAATGGAAGATTATTGTGTGGTGCAATCAATCAAGTTCAATAAAATCAATGAGGATCAAGATATACTGCACTGTCAAGCATTAACTTCTTTTTAACACGTTCGCGGACAAAGCGGCAATTGCCGCTCCTTGTGCTGGGACAAAGCAGAATATGCCGCAGAAGTTTATACCCTCCATAAACGCAAAGCGCCAAACGCCGCACATTTTTATGTATAAAGTAATATGCGTTTACTCATGCTGTCCCAGCAGATATCAAAACATTTTGTGAATTGTCCCAGCTAAAAACTATTCTTAAGGACAGAAGAATATATTTTGTCGGTGCGATTTTACGAACATATCTGATGAAGCAACTACTGTCCGCGAACGTGTTAATAGAGACTTTTTGCACCTCTTAAATTAATATCAGTTTTTAGCTCCGTTATGGTTAACTTTATTAAACATAACGAGTAGCGCCACTGTTAAAACCAGAGATTTTGCAGCGCCTATACGTTCTGTCTGTAGTTATTAAGTTGGCGCCGGCGCACCTAAACAAAATAAAATACCTAACCTAAAAATAATTTGATTAAGTTGTATATTTTAATGTAAAGCTACTATTGCTTTGGATTTTAAGTAATTGCTTATCACAATTTTAATTCATAGCAATGATGCTTGATAACTTTTGTATGTTCCGGCAACCATGCAGTTTAAGCATAACCATAAGGATAACGATAAGCTCTTCCTTATCCTTCCGTAAATAACGGAGTCCGTTATGGTTATTAACCATAGCGGATCACCTTTCTGACATTGCGCATGCTCAGAATAACCATAACCACAAACGAATGACGAATTAAGAGGTGCAAAAAGTCTCTAATGTAAAGAAATAAATACAAAATTGACTTTGCGCGAGTTAAAAAGAGATCGATCAAGACTCAACGTTGCCAACTTGTGTTCGATTGCGTTTTATTCCCATTCCACTCTCGCTGCATCCCCCCCATAGCAGCAAATTCGCTCCGATAGCGAAGCACACACCGCGATGTTTAATGTTTTCGTATTTCTGTAGCAGAATAGTATATTAAAGTACACGTTTCATAAGGAGCGGTTTTAGCGCACGCGTCTATTTTAAAAAACGAGCCACAAAGTGGCGAGTTTTTTTATTGACACGTGCGCTAAAACGCCTTATGAAACATGTGCTTTATACATTTTTTTCTATATCACCTTTTATAATCAAGAAAATTTTTTATGTCTAAATTTTATGTTGGTAATACTATTTTTTATCATAGTAGCCTCTGGACAACAAAAATTATTTTGCAAACTGTCATTTTTTGATTTATTAACCCACTTTCACCACGAGATTCTAAAGTTATTTTAGCGATATGAGATTTGAAATTGGACGGAATACGTTGTGTGATCCTTGTACATTCGGTACATATACAGAGCGTTCGGAAATTCGGGCGATTTTACTCCTTTTTTTCGAATTTCAAAAGACGTGATTTTACGTCACGGCATTGCAATTTAGTATAGGGAAGATGGAAAATTCAAATAAAGTTAAAGTTAAAATCGACATTGGAAGGTTAGTAGATTGAATTTTGGATAGGATTTGGCAGAAAATGATAGCTAGTTAAGTTTAAAAAACAGAGAAAACTATTTTTAAAAACAATTTTATTTTACTTCGGAAAATACAGCGTCTGACTTTAACGAGCTCAAGTCAAAGAATACTTTATTTAAAAAATTACATTAACATTATTGTAAAAAGTAGCATCATCAAGAGATAAGGCTTCTCGGAAAGGTTGGCCTGGGAATCGTCTAGTTCATCGTTTTCTTAGTATGTAACTCCTCCCTCCTTAAGCTGAGAAGATACTGGAGGTATTCTGCGAGGTATTGGTATTTTCGGTTCTGGCATCGATTTCTTGCAATTTGGTATTGATTTTGGTTTTGGAACAAATTTTGGAAAATAGTCTAAGTTGCTTTCTATATTTCCATAGTAGGTACACTGTCAACAGGATGGCTAGGCTTCCTATTAAGTAGGACATAATGTTTGATAATTGTTCTTTTTCTTCGATTGGGGTGATTGGCGATAATTGGTTGGCCATATCCTTCAATCGATAGATATCTTCGAAGTTCAGTTTTGTTAAATTGGGTGTCTTAAATGTGGTTGATAGGGTGGAATTTCCTATTTCGACATCGGGTAAGATAAGCGGTTTTCCTTGTTTAATTCTTAGGTCGTTGACAAATTTCTTCGCTCCGATTTGAATTTGGCAATTTTTCGGAATTTTTACTAGCGTCGGCATATTAATTTGGAGATATTGGTCGGTAGTGCATTTAGAAAAAAGTCTTTCTGTTTTACTGGGAAGGATGAGTATTTCTTCTTGTGTAACTTGTTCGGTTATTATTTCTTGTATTTTGACTTCAAGAACAGGGCAGTTTTCTAGCGGAGAGCCTTTCAGTAGTTGAAGGGTGCAATGGTCTTGGGGGTGGAGATTTTCAGTGCAGTAGTATTCTTCTTCCAGTTGGGGGCAACTAGTTTCTTCAAATTGGACCTTTTCTTCTGCTTGTGCCAAATAAGGGTATTTTGGAACGAATATTTTATGGTGTTGGGTAATAGGATAAAGGTGGTAGAAGGTAAACCTTTCTGGTCTAACCACAGGGACATGAATCGCAAATATCACTTTAGCTTTTGAAAAAGTAACTTGAGTCCCTAAATATTGGTAATACGACAATATGTTCTTAAAATTTGGTATTGCTTCATTATTATAGATTGTTCTTAAATAATCTAGCATTTGTAATAATTCTGAACTTGGCACTATGGCGTTATGCAGTGCGTTTAATTTGGCAAACATAATAGCGTCCTCTAGGTTGTCAATAAAGGTGATTAAATTTTGACAATCTAAATTTATTTGATAAATTAGTCCTTGAAAGCTTATATAATCATTTAGATCGTTAATTGTTCGTTCGATGACATCTTTAAATACTCTTAGACCATTTTGTAATTGTTTTTGATTTGCATCGAGAATTGATATTGTTTTGTTATAGTTATTAATTAAGTTTTTTGATAAGGAAACTTGTAAATTTAGTTTGTTTATGATGTTTTTCTGATTCGTTTCGAGAATTTTAATGGTTTTATCGTATCTTTTTCCGTCGTCCGCGTCTAATGTGCCGAATAACCATTTATTTGCTTTACCTACGATATTAACTAGACCTCTCTTGTTCCTTACGTGTGGGTGGAGATTCTCGAGTTTACTTTGTGTTGTTTGAATGAGGTATTCCGTTCTAAGTATTGCACTTTCTGATAACCCGTGATAAGAAATTGGATTTGTCGCGTTTTCGTGCTTTAAGTGGTTTTTAATTGTAAAGAAATATTTTTCTATATTTACAAGTTGTATTAAAATAGGTTCTAAGTCTACGTAATGCAAAAATGTATGTTTGTTATATATAAGTTTTGAGTTTCCTAATTCTATCGGGAGAATAGGATTTTTAAGGGTTGTCAGGTGTATGTCATTAGGGTTGCAGTATATTTGAAGTACTTGGAGTGTCGTGGTTAAAATCAGGATTGTCCTTTTCATTGTTTACCTGAAAATTCGATAGTCGTTTAATTCGGGGTTTTCTAGCGCTGTTTTTATGGTACGAGCCTTTTTGTGTAATTACTTTTTTATCGGTTTGACTTTTAATCGCAAATTTTTTAAATTTCGGCCGGTCTTTGCCTCTGGCTTTTGTTTTGATATAGGCTTCGGTTGTATTCGCGAAGTCTGGTGGGTCGGATCGGGTTTCATTTATTTTTGCAATTATATTTTCTTTAGTTTGTGCGTTCTTTTGTTGAATCATGCGATAAAGTTGTGTCGCGTTTTCTTTGTGTTGTTGGACGTAATTTGATACTATTACGTGGTCATTGATATCGAATGGGTTTGGACTGTTAATGTGGCCTTTTAATATTTCAAATGGGGTATATTTGGTTACACTATGGATTGAGTTATTGTATGCAATTATTACGCGTTTCATAAGTTGCGTGGGTGTAAAATTTTTGTTTTCCTCTTTTAGACATCGGTAGTGTTCGATTAATGTTGAATGAAACCGTTCAACTGGGGAGTTCGAATTACTGTTTTTTGGGGTTGTGAAGTGGAGCTCAATTTTGTAAAGTTTACAAAAATCTTCTACTTCTTTATTTTTAAATTCTGTACCACAATCGGTTGTAATTTTAAGAGGTAAACCGTGGTGCGTAATAAAATTTAGTAGATTTTCTAGTATTTCTGGTCCTGTTAAACTATTTATGTGGTAGGCTTGTCCGTATCGAGAAAATGTATCGATTACCGTTAAAAAGGTTTCGTTTGATATTTTAAATGTGTCCATGTGGACTAACTCGAGGGGTTTTGAGCTTGTCGGGGTTAAGTTAAATTTAATTACTGGGGGATTTCTATCGTACTTGTTGGTTAGACATATTTCGCAGTTGTTTATGTAATTTTCAATGTCCTCTGACATTTTTGGCCAATAATATTTTTGCGAAAGGGCTAATTTGGTTTCGTTAATGCCTCTATGACACGTTTTAGTTGTGTGATACATCTCGAGTTTTTCTTTTTGGTCGTTAAGTGTTTCGACGTCTTCCAAAAATTTTGAACATTGAATTAGTTTGTACGAAGAATTTCGAAAAAAGTTTTGAACTGTAGTAATGAATATTTTGGCTATTTCTGGGTCCCTAAAATATAGAGCAAACGTTTGTTTGGGGTCGACAAATTCTTTTAAAATCTTTATTATATGTTCGCGTGGGTCTCGTTTTGTTATTGTGACGTATAGGCGTGTGTTTTCAAAGATTTTATTAAATTTGCATTGTATTTTGTCTATATCACCAGCAGTTATAACGATTTGATTTTTATAAACATTTAAACTTCGTTCGGATATAGGTATATTTATTATCGGGTGTTCTAGTGACGTATGTACCGTTTCATTATCGTCTTCCTTGTTTTTTTCAGGGGGTCGAATTTGCATGTCGGATATTATATTGATTTTTGGTATGTTCGTATCTGTTTGTCTTTCTTCGCATGTCTCGAAAATTTCGTTTATAATCGATTCGTCTAGTTGTGGGATATCCTCTTGGTTTTGTAGGTATTCGCTTATCATGTTGTCTATGTCACCGGGGTTATTGTCCGTCGACATTGTCTCTAAGGCGTTAAGGTTATTGTCTATTGGGTATCTAGACAGGGCGTCTGCTGCCTGGTTTAGTTTACCTTTTTTGTATTGAATTATGTAATCGAATTCTTCTAATTTGAGGCGCCACCGCACGAGTCTTGAATGGGGTTCTTTTAGGGAAAATAACCACTGTAAGGGTTTGTGGTCAGTCAGTATGGTGAATTTATGTCCGAATAGGTACGGGCGAAAATATTTACAACTCCAGACTATCGCTAGAAGTTCCTTTTCTATCGTGGAGTAGTTTATCTCGGCGGGATTTAAAGTTCGCGACGCGTAGCAGATAGGGTGTCCATTTTGGGATAAAATTGATCCTATAGCGTAAGCTGAGGCATCTGTGGTTACTTCAAAAGGTTTAGAAAAGTCCGGGTAGGATAACACTGGTTCGGATATAAGCAAATTTTTGCATGTATTAAAACATTCGACAAATTCTTTTGTATGTTCTATTTTTTCGTTCTTTTTTAGACATTTTGTCATTGGTTTAGTAATTTTGGCGAAATTTTTAATGAACTTTCGGTAGTACCCTAATAAACCTAAAAATGATTTAATGTCACGTGGTGTTTTTGGTATGGGGAATTTTTGAATTGCGGCGATTTTCTTTTTGTTTGGTTTTATTCCTTCCGATGTCACTACATGACCAAGGAATTCGACCTCCTTTCTCAAAAATTCGCATTTGTCGCTTTGAATCTTAAGATTAGCTTCTCTGAGTTTATTAAATACTTGTTTTAGGTTTTGAATGTGTTCTTGCAGGGACGTACTAAAAATAATTATATCGTCCATATATACCATACAAATTTTATTTAGTAAATCTTTCAGGATTTCGTCGATGACACGTTGGAAAGTAGAGGGGGAATTTTTCAACCCGAAGGGCATTCTTAGGTACTCAAAATGTCCGTTGTTTACTGTGAAAGCTGTTTTTTCGATAGAATTTTTGTCCATCTCTATTTGATGAAACCCGCTGGCTAGATCGAGGGTTGAAAAATATTGCGCTCTGCCGAGTTTATCTAATATATCATTAATATTGGGGATGGGGTACCTATCATCGATTGTTTTTTCGTTAATTTTACGAAAATCGCATACTACCCTCCATTTTTGTTTAAGGGAAGCATCTATTTTCTTGGGTACCACCCAAATAGGCGAGGACCAGGGGCTAGAAGATGGGCGTATGATTCCCTTTTCTAGCATTTCATTTATTTGTCGTTGCACCTCGTCTTTGTGTACAAAAGGGTAGCGATAAGATTTTGTGTGAATGGGGATGTCATCCGTGGTTCGAATTACATGTTTAATTTTTGAAGTAAATGATAATTTATCGCCTGGTTTATGAAAAATATCAGAGTATTCTTTACATAGTTTTATTATGGCTTTTTCCTCTTCGACGTTTAAGTGGTCCGTGCGAATTAAATCTCGAATATTTGGTTCTATATTTGTATTTTGGTTATTTTGAATATTTTGGGTCAAATTTTCAAAGGAAAATATTTCATATGAATTCTGCTCGAATAAATCAACAGGTATTGGTTTAGTTAATGTCACGGAAATCGTTTTGTCGGATTTATTTTGTATTTCTACAGGGGCGTAACCGTTTTTTGCACGGGTTAGTATTTGTGGTAGAAAGAGTGTGTCGATTTTACCGGGTCTTGTCAAAATGTCTCCTTCTAGTACGGTGACAGGAACGTTTTTTACAATTTTTTCATTTGGATTTACTGAAAATGAAAAACTTGATTCGTGATTTTGGCGATAAAGAAATGGTATAACAAGTTTGGGTCCAATCAGTCTCTTATTACATAGGTCGATATTGAGTTGCATATTAATTAGGTCAGTTAGGCCTAATATTCCATCGAAGTAGTCATGGAAGTCGAAAAGAATGAAATTTATTTTATAATTTGTACAGAATTCTGCGAAAGCCGGTATTGATGCCTGAAATTGTGTTACTTGACTTCCTAAGGCTGTTTTTATCATATTGTTAGAGTGGTATATACAATTAGCATAAAACTGTTCCGCAACCGATGGCTTTAAAATAGACCGTGAGCTACCGGTGTCGATTAAAAGCTTTAAGTTTGGGTTTTTAATTTTGATGTACGGAAGTGCGTTGGTAGATGATATATTGATTTCGATCATATCTGTTCTTTTGTTGGGCCCGTTTCGTGAAAATTTTGGTTATGCATTTCGTTACTTTTCTCTGAAATTTCATTTTGGATAGATGGTCGTTCGTGTGTAATAGTTTGTTCATTTTCGTGAATGGGGTATTGGTTGCACCCTGTATATGGGGTGTCGTCGTAACTTTGGTCAGGTAATGTTTGTTCAGGGGTGGTTTGATAGTCTTGGTAGTTAGCAGCATAACTACCATACATGTCGAGATTGTTATCGTATGTATTTTCACCCTGTATATAGTCATTTCCTTCTTCACTAAAATAAAGTTCTTGAAAGGTAAAGTTTGGTTTTTGATTTGGGTATTGATTTCTAAAATAATTCTGTTGATTATTGTATGAATTTTGGCGATTTGTATTTACCGTGGGATTTCTAGAGGTTGTTGACATTGGTTCTGGGCGAGGCAAATTTTTGGGTGGACTTTGGTTAGGTCGAAAAACATTTTGTGGTTTCCCAAAAACTTGGCTATTCGTGGGGTAATTTCGCGGGGGTAAATACCGGGGTTGTATATTTATGGGTTGACTCGGGAAATAAGGTCTCTGAAAATGGTTTTGCGCATTCATATTCGGTGTGTTATTCGGTAATGCGGGGAAATTATTATACATTTGATTTTGATTCTGAAAATTTTGAAATTGTCTTGGTTTTTGTATGGGCCAATTGTTAGTTTTTTGCATTTTTTGCATTTCGCCGAAACTATCATATAGTTTTTCAAAATTTTCAAATTCACTTACATATGCCATAGCATCTTCAAGGGTTGCTGGTTTTTTTATGTGCATGTTATTTTTTAATATGCCGGTGCACCCTGCAATAAATGTATTTAAGGCTGTGCTTTCATGATATTTAATATGACACAATTTTTCAGGTTCACCTAACTGGTTATTATTGCTTATTCTTTGAATAACGTTACTACGTAGTAGTTGTAGTCTATTGCCAAAATTTAGAATATGTTCTCCCTTAAGGGGTTTAGTACGGGTTAATTCCTGAACTAAGCAATCTAAATCTCTCCTATCAGAAAAAGCCTGGGTTAACGCTGCGCGTAACTTTTCCCAGTCGTCTAATTCCATTCGATTTGCAATCATGTTTTCCGCTCTACCTGTCAGTTTTTCATTTATGCACTCAAGTACATGAGCATTTAAATCATCATCGTTAAACGGTTTATATTTGGCGACTAGGTCGTCGCATCTTTTTAAAAACTTATTTAAATGATTACTATTGCCATCAAAGGGTTTTATATTTTCGATTTTTGATTTAAACAGGTCCCAATTTACAGCTAGTGGGCCTTGTGCCGTTTGTACCGCGGGTGTCACTTGTGACTTACTCATTTTGTTTAGAATAATGTATTTCAAAAGCTAAATTGAATAAACAATCTATAATTCTATTTTGCCAGTAATAGGCCTACAAAAATAATGTGTTTGCTGCTTAAAATTATTTTTTGTCTCCAATAGACTGCCTAAAATTATTTTGTCTCCAATAGACTGCCTAAAATTATTTTGTCTCCAATAGACTGCCTAAAATTACTTTTTGTCTCCAATAGACTGCCTAAAAGCTAAGTGATATGCGCGATGCACAGAAACTATGATTATCCCTAAAATACCTTAAACAGAGGATAAAAGGGGCGAAAAGGAAAATGGCACTTACGTAGTGTCTTCCTCTCCCGATTCTTGATTGGCTGTGGTTGCTTGGTTGTCTGCTTGGTGGCTGACTGTCTGACGTGGCTTCTCCGGGGTGGTTCTTTTGGATAGCACTTAAGGGTTGAAACCGCAATCGACGCGTACGATCGATATCCGTTCGATTAAACGCGTTGACGCACTATCCTACCGACTGCGCCAGTTAAGTTTAAAAAACAGAGAAAACTATTTTTAAAAACAATTTTATTTTACTTCGGAAAATACAGCGTCTGACTTTAACGAGCTCAAGTCAAAGAATACTTTATTTAAAAAATTACATTAACATTATTGTAAAAAGTAGCATCATCAAGAGATAAGGCTTCTCGGAAAGGTTGGCCTGGGAATCGTCTAGTTCATCGTTTTCTTAGTATGTAACTAGCTTGAAGCATCTACAAAAGATTGATTTATAGATTTATGCAACCAACACACATGACTGTTATCCACACAGAATAAAAAAGTAGGTTATCGAGCTATTTTTCCTCTGCGAAAAATGGGGTTTCTCGTAAATCACAAAGGCCGCGCAAGCAGGTCCGTATCTGAGGGGGGGTTTTAGGGGTTCAAACCCCCCCCGAAAAAAATAAAATCCTTATATGTTTGTTTGTGTGTATGTTTAAATGTATGTTTAAAGTATAACTAGTATTTTTTGCCACTGGTCTAACCCCCCCCCAAAATTTTGGTTCAGATACGGCCCTGCGCGCAAGTCAATGAAATAAAACATTTAAATGTTACCAACATCAAATAATGAAAAAACGCGTATCGAAATAGCTTCATTAGGATACGCAAATGCGTATCGTACTGAGCTTATTATGAACGTGAAATAGAAAAAATATCCTGTCTGCCCTCTCTGCCCTCGCCATGCGTTGTTCACGCTGCACTGCGGCAACACTGATTTTCTGTTGTTCTTATTGCGGGCATCAAAACATCTTATTTACTCTCTCATACTTACATAAAATGCCAGTGTAACTTGGAGTTTGCGCCAGTGGTGTATAAATACTTTGCGATCAAAAATTATTTGCATCAAAGAGGGCTTGAATTAAAAAAACGTAGGGCTTGGTTCAGATCACAATGATATTGGGACGATATATCTAACCAAATCTAGGTTAATATTTTGTCAAATTCATATTATGACATGATATGCCAAACTAATGAGTAATAAAATAAGTAGACAAATACAAATTTATTTTTGTTGTTTACAAAATTAACAAAGTAACAATACCTATACAGAAAGAATACTTGGAATACTTGCACTTTATAAGGAAATAAATTTAGCTGCTTCTTAAGAATAATCCTGCATCATTTGTTGGCGTATTTTGCATTATTTCACGAACGTTTGCAACAAGTTCTTCTGTTCTTACCGATGGTCTTCCTGCTCCTTTTTTGTGTTGTATAGAACCTGTTTCCCTAAACACACCCACGGTTCTTCTCAGGCAATGATAAAAATCCCCAGCAATAAAAGCAACGTTAGGAAAACGTTCGTGAAAATCGTCCATGCACAAACCCGGATTGTATTGCCACTCACCATTTACTCCAACCCCGTTTCGAAAATACGCTTCAACCATGAATGTTTTGCGCTGTTCCGTAAAGCCCTATTGTGTGAATTGTTCAAGAAATTGGAAAAATTAGCGATGAATCAAATTACTTGTAACGACTGTCAAAGATGACTGAATAACTGATTGATTGTTAATTTAGGTAGTTACTGACACCCAACAGGTATTAAGCTCTATATACGGCTAAGCATTACGTCCTTAGATAGAAGGCCCTCTTTGATGCAAAAAATGTTTGCTCGCACGGTACAAAAAAATATATTATATAGGGTCCTCCATTTAAAATAAGTAAGTTTGGGACAACTTTTTTCACTTAAAGGGAGCGTCTCCGAAAACCCCATTATCCAAATTGCACACAAATTCTAATGGAGGTCCATTGAAAAAAAAAATAAAAAAAAATAATTAATGGTTAAACGAAAGCCATGCAAAATAATTTATACTCAGTATGGTATTTATCATTTGTTTTATTTGGAACTGCTCTACTAATTTCCATTGATAATATATATCATGCTAAGACACATCGATTTATAGAGCATATCATTCTATACAAAAATGCTAACATTTATATCTAAATCTCTAACATCAGAGATACAGATAGATATTATATAATAACAAAAATTTAATTTAAAAACTTAACAATTTCTTTATAATAATAAAATGCATATAAGACTAAATGTATGTAACTTACATTAATGGAATAAATCATATTTAAAACTTTCTATAATAAAAGGGTTATAAAATTTTTTGGAAAAATTAGTAATACAATAAAATATTTAAATTCATAATGTTTATACTCTACTCTTCTTGCATGAGTTAACAAGGTTACCGAAGAAGTTATACAGCAAAAGTAAAATATATTAAATCGTATATTTTCTATATTTCTTAGGATTTTTTATAATAGCTATAAAAATTGGCACTCTTCATAAACACCAGTTTATTTTGGTAAGTTTTTTTAATACAAAAATATTTGAAGTCATGTAATATTTTTTTACAAAAGATAACTGACCAGTTTAAGACGAATACAATAAAATGAGCTGACGAAGTCTGGCTTTTAAGAACGTTTAGGTATTTAATTATTGACACATTCGCTATTTAATTAATATTTTATCAATATTTAGTTTGTTTTTCGTCTTATCCAAATATGATATGACATCATAGAAATTAGTTATGTTTTTTTATAAATTCAATAACAAACAATGACTTTTTTAAATTCCTTGAATTTTTTTTTTTTGAAATTTGTATACTTACAATAATTAAAAATGATGTTTATACATAGGTATACTGTAAAATCCGTTGAAGATTTTTCATAATTTGTGAGGAAAAAGGTATAAAATTTTCAGGTACTTAGGCTTAACGAAAGAACATAATTTGGCACAACTTAGATTAGCACAATCGAAATAAATGTTACTAACTAAATTATAAAACTTTATACAGTAACCGGCAGAATTCTGGCTCCATATGGAAAACGTTTCTATTATCGATTTCTCAAAAAATTTTATACTTGATAAAAGTTTTTGCATCCGCTTAAACTTAAAAAGCGCTTATTAAAATTTAAAAAATCATAATTTTGGAATTTTTGTATTTGTAGTTTTCCCGGTGCCCTTCAGCTTATGAGAGAAAGCGCTTGCTTACCACGGTCGGCATAGGTGTTATTTCATATTTTAGACACGACTATTAAAAAAAGCTCGCCTGTGGCAGATTGAGACAGTCCAAGCAGGCCTAGAGTACAATGTAAAGGACACTAATAAGATAATGATTGCTATAGTAACTTTAAAACTGATCAAATACTCAATCTTTACCTCTAAGGAAGCAGACGAATTATAAAAAATATTTTGAACCTTCTAAAGATGTCCCTTTCATTGGCATTGAAAGTCGTAAAGTAATCTTATTTTGTTTTTTGATAACGTTTTCATTTGTAAAAGTTATTTAGAATAAAAAGTTATTCAAAAATCGAAAAAAATACTTCGCCTGCATACAGACCAGATTGAAGGGGTCAAATTATTTTTAGAAGCTGTTTTTAATGCTTTTTTAAAGAATATCGGTCAAACTTTATATTTCTCGTTATTTCTAATTTTTCTGATGTCAACAAAAGAATTTCCAGGATGTTCCATTCTATTAAAAAACTTGAGAAAAATTAGTTTATCATTAAAATATTTTTTCCAGGCTGCAAATTTTTTTTTAGTTTTTAATTTATTGCTTCTAGCTTACCAAACAAAATTTAATAAAATTATACAGGGGCACTAATATAAATCTACAAATGTAAATAATACATCATTTTATTATTTCAAAAAATGCAAATGTATCTTATCACACTTTTTGGGTCACCCTGTATATGTAAAAATATGTTTTTAAAATACACCATATGAAACAGTATAAGTCAGCATTAAAATAAACTTACTGCAGGACCCTGTATAAAGTTAACAATTTAAAAAAATATAATAATAAGTAAAAGTTACAGGGTATAATATATATATATTTTGACTATACATAAGGATAATATTTGCTTTTATTAATAAGACAAATACATATTAAAAATGAATTCCGTAAAATAACCTGGAAAGTATACTTACCATATTGTTTGAGGGTTAGATTGGCTTCACAATCTGAACAACCAAAAAACTTTTTACAATTAATTTTACCAAATATTACCATTAAATCTATGGTCTACTTTAATTTAGAATATTATACTTATGATGTCGTATTAATTAGTTAGGTATTGGAATTTTCAACATATCTTTACATATGATAGTTTAGGTTTGGCACCGATTTAATTCTTACTAAAATATAAAAAAAAATTGGGTAAAATAGATATATTTGTGAACTTTTTGCACAAAAAACTGTGGTCCTTAGAAAATATAGGGGGGGGGGGGGGAAGTAGTGGGGAGGAGGAGGGTGCAAAGGGCGTACCTTTCAGGAATTTTAGAAATCTAACGTTTTGATAGTGTTTAAAGAAAAAATTGATCAGTCCTGATTTCTGGTAGGTCAATTTTTTTTTACGGCATTGGAAGTGGAGTACCAGTGGGGTAAAATAGAATCTAGGTTTTTTACCTTGACTAATTAATTTTATATTAAATTTAAAATATCTGACATTGTCTAAGAAAAAAGTTACTGTTAGGACATCATAATATGCACCGTATTCAAATTAATTTAGAAACTACTCTCTATCTAAAAAATGCAACAGTATACGTAGTAGGTAATAGTTTTTTGATATTTAAATCATCTGCGTATCCAATATCCGGTGGTATTGAAAAATACGATTTCAAAAAATGCAGAATTTTTTGTTATTTTTGCATAAAATAAATAACCAACTACTTTTACTTATGCTGTTTACATTGAAATCTGCTACCTTTCTAGAAATAAATAAATAACATTAGTTAAAAATCTCGTTCACCATTAGGTCAGGAAAAGTCAAATACTATTATTGAAGACGTTGCTGCTAAATAAAAGTTTTCAAATATAAAGTGGCAATATTCCTTTACTTCGTGGGAACGTAGCCTCGCTGATGGAATGGTTAGGTTAGGTTGAAAGTAAGTGGGTTATAGCTAATCCTTCACTGCGACCATGCGATCTATATATCGTGGCTCACACCTTATTTATATTTCCCCCAAGAGGTCTAACTTTTTAATGAAGTTAATGATGGTATTGGGAGAGACATTTTTCACAATCCCACTAGTGCTTTAAGCAAGGGCATCGCCAGAGGGGGCAGCTGCCCCTAGAGGTTCTAAAAGTACGGCGTACTGGAATTTTAAATAAAACTACGCGCACCCGGCTAATCGAAACAATAACCGAGAATTTCGGAAAATTCTTCTAATTCCATCTAGGATATAATACCTAAAATTTTTTCGAGAATCGGTTCTAACACGGAAATTAATACCCAATATTTCCCGGTTATGCGAAACAAGGTGGAGCGAAAAACACAAAAGCATCAGAGTTTTTAAAGAGAATTTTTGTGCTATAATGGAGGCTTTAGAAACATTGTCTCGAGATGGCAATAATACGAAACATGCGTATCAGCTCCATGCGGCAGCTTCCAAAGCTTCATTTATTTTTAGCCTCGTATTGATATCCAAATATTCCGGTATTATAAAACTCACAGTAAACGTGCTCCAATCAGTATCCTTGGACACGGTTCAGGCATCCCAGCATATTAGTCGCATTTTACAACTGATCAAAGACCACCGTAACGATCCAGAAAAAGTTACAGAAGATATTATCAAAGATGCTACTGCTATTGCGGATATGAAATCCATACCCCGTACTGTTGAAAGACAACAACACCGCAGCAACCACCCGGCAAAAAAGACCTTCAGAATTCTAGCGGAGGTCTATGACAATTCCTTATTCGGACTCAATTATAAATTCCCTCGAAATAAGGTTCTCTGAAGAAAATAGACCATCCTTTGCCCTTACAAAACTACACCCTGCGCAAATGAAAAACATATCTTTGGAAGACCTTAAAGAAGCATGCGAGGAATTCAGAAACTTTTACGGTATTTTGGATATCAAGAATGAGATAGAACTTTAGAAAAAAATATGGGAGGGAAAACCAGAATCGACCAAACTAAGTGTTGTGGAAGTCCTTAAGGAAACTGACGATTTTTTTCCTTCGATAAAGAAGGCCTTGAGGATTCTTATTGCTTTACCTTGTATTACTTGTACAGTTGAATGGTCATTCAGTAGCTGAGTAGCTTGAGGAGAATCAAAACCTAGTTGAGGAGCACGATGACTGGAACTCGCCTCAATGGCCTCGCCATGACGAGTGTACATAGGCAACACATTTTCAAAGACTTGGACGATTTTATAAACAAAATAACCAACAAATTCGCTAGCAACCCTAGACGATTATGTTTAAATTGATTTTGTATGTAAATAATTCATTCGTTTTCTATTTTTTTTTTAATTAAAACTTTTCTATCTTAATGTTTTCTTCAGTTCTTCTATGCTGCCCCTCCCTAGCTCACTGGCTGACGACGCCCTTGTTAAGGCATAACCTGTTGAGCACTAGTAGTTTGTCAGTTATGTGTTGGTTTATATGGCTGTTTATAAATGCTTTTGAGTCCTGTGAATTTTAGTGTTGCACCTCTCTTAGCGAGCTTGTCGGCAGCCTCATTACCCTCCAGACCCATGTGTCCCCGTATCCATGTTACGGTTATTTTGTTGTTTAGACTTTGGTCGGATAGTGTTTCGTGACAGCTCCACACCGTTTTTAAGGTAGACCATCTATCTATATAGGCACAGAATATATAGCTATATATTCTGTGGTATAGGTTCCCGAAATATTTTTATTGCAATAAATTTTTTACCAAATGAAGAGAGGGAATGATATGTTTTTATGTCAAAAATGTCATGGCATGTTGTTTTCGGGTTCAAAAAATACTTATCCATCTAACATTTAAAGATAAGTTGAAAATTCTTTAATACATTTGTTCTTCTTCTATAAAAAAGCGTACTTCTAAACTAATGGTTTGGATCTGTGCGTTTATGTTTAGAAAACTAAAAATATTTGTAGATGTAAAAATTTTCAGTTATGGCGATTATTTTAGATTTAAAAGATGACAATGACAATATCTGTACATGTATTGGTTATTAAAATATGTTATTTTAAAATTGCTGTTATCTACAAGAAATAACGTAATAACTAAAACTAAACATTACTTATGGGTATGATCGCATAAAAAGTTTATTCTTGAATGCTTTTTTTTATGGAATAGTTAACATTTCTACATTTACTTCATGTAAGTTGTAAAGCTACACTTTCCTTTGTATACACCGTGTTGAAGTTATTATTAATTTCTATTGACTTAAAAATACAAGCGAAATGCCTTCTGATGGTATTTGAGAAAAATGTAGATATACTTCATACACCAAGAAAGTTAAAACAAAAATAACATTTTAGGTTAGAAAATGATTTCCCCTTCTCTCTCCTAAAGTGGGGGGTAAGATTGATTTAAAGAAAGGTCCTGTCATGAATGGATAGATTTGCCTCTTTTCCTTATTCGCCTGAGATGAGTACCTAAACTTCGCAAAACTAAAAGATCTTGCTAATTTTCCATTAGCATTTTTAGATTATTACTGTTTTTTATAAATTTTAAGTTTTTCTTTAACTTCGCCGTATGTATTCTAGTAGGTAGTTTTGCTTAAAGTTTTTGCGTCCGTAGGAATTCTATATTAATTGGCAGTGTATTACGACATTTATAAACTTACAATAAGGTTATCGGATACCTAGTACACTAACATACAGAGCGATTCAAGAAAATTTTAATTAAAAAATATTTTTGAACCCCTCCTTGTTAAACTCTAAGCATAATATAGCTAAAAACATTTATATTTATTCAGTCTAACATGCTTTAAGGGTTAAAACTACTTTCTAAAATATCAGTTTTTTTAGTCTCTAATTATACACGTTTTTTACAGTTCATTTTCCTAACATTTAGGTTACAGATTTTGTTCAGATAAGGTAAAAAAACGTCCTTCATAAAATACACAAAAACTTGAAGTCCGTAAATATCAAACACCCAAAATCCACAATAACAAAGAATCCGTAACAACAAAAATGGCGACGAGCAAGTTCTGGAGTGTAGTTAGATGATGTCGCTAAAGAAGGACAGCCCGATAACATGAGGATTTTACGCATGCCCATCTTCCTCGACATCAAAAATATACAGGGTATCTGGCAAGTATATGGCATACATACAGGAGTTCAAAATAACTATACTTTGCCATATAGAAAAAAACTTAAATTGCCCCTTAACAAAAATACAGTGCCCCATATATACCTAGTAGTACTCAGCGACTTACCTTTTCGGCTCTAACTTTTGAACCGACACGTATAATTTAATGAAATTTTAGTATTTTGTGTAGGCCATAATGAGACTCATAAAACCGTACTATATTAGATGTTTTACATCGTCAGGAAAGTCATGACGGACTTGCCACCAGACTCGTTAGGCCAAAATTTTGAGAGGTGTCATTTTATAGAGCTGAAAACTGATTCTTTATACACTTTAGGTATTTTTATTTAAAAAATGTACCGTAAAACGGGGGCTACTTCGGCCAGATTTTACAGTTTTTTTGCATTTTTTAAGGGTAAAAACTTTCGCGATGCAGTTAATGTTTTTATGTGGGATACTACATCCTTGCTAGAGTACTTCCTAAAAGAAAAAAATTATTTTTTTTGTTCTAACATATATATTTTTTTGGTTGAAAAGTGTCCGAATTTACCCTACAAGGTGGGGCAAATTCGGACACCTTCTTTAAACCAAAAAATATTGAAGTAAACATGGCTTAATAATTACTTCGGACACTAATTTAACTTTTAAAAATATATTAGGTGGGTAGGTACTAAAGAAAGTTAGCATAAAAGCTAGAAATATTTAAAAAAAAAGGCTTTCATATTTACCATGTCACATAATATGATATTTATTTTATAAAAATACAAAATATTTTCTTACAAAAATAATAACAAACATGTAAACAATAAAAACAATCTTATCACTTATAGTGAATTTGGGAATCCTATAAAAATCCGATGCGCCTCGAAGTGACATTGCTTTTCGCCGAACCGCCCTCTACAGGCGACTCCCCAACTGTCTTCTGTATATGCGAACCATGTCCGAAGTTGCCCCTCAAATTTGGGTTTTTTTGCTTACACCTCTCTAAAAAAAAAAACATAGCCACTTGAATTTCAAATTTTTTCAAAATGTTAACAACATATAGGGCTACTAAAAAGTAAAATAAAGTTATCCCCTATCATAACTAGTTCCGGCTGTGCGCCAGTTACTTTTACCACTTTTGAGAAAGTTCCAAAAATGGCTTCATCATAAAATAACACGTGGAGACGAGACACTTACCTTTAAACGATGCTAACTGTCGGAACGTACAAAGGCAACTGTTAAGACACATTTCTGAAGAGAAACAGCGCGCTTGCATTCTCTGTTTCCCCACCTCTTAATTATTTTAACCCTGATGTCGCGATGTCCGAAGTTACCCACACTGTCCGAAGTAGCCCCGTTTTACGGTACTCTACATTTACATTTTCAAAAAATATTCTACTTTTTTAAATATATCCCAATATATTTTGACTATTACTCGAGCAGATACAATAATAATAAAGCGGTGATCATTCTTTTATCCGACTTTTTATTATAGGAGGTTTTTTTCCTTATATCCAAACCGATAGATAATCTTCTACATACAATAATTTATTTAATACAATGTTTACAATAATTTCTTACACATAATATCAAGGTACAGTCTAATAATTTAGAATCTATACTTTAAACACAAAAAATTAATACTTTAATACACTTATACACACATCTGTTTAATATTTCTTAGAGCTGATTGATCACCTAAATTTTAAATATCGTTGTCTTTAAATAAGGAGTACATCGCCCACCGGCGTATACAAGAGGGGGGGGGTAATGGGGGTAATTACCCCCCCCCCAGAATCGATGTAATTGACGAAAAATAAATCACATGGAGAGGGTTACTTTTTACTTTATGATTTAGATAAATAATAACGACATATTTTTTAATAACTCATCAAAAAGGAACTTTATTTTAAAGCAGAAGAATAACCATCGCTTAGCGAAACGCGATGGGTCGAACGCCACGAATCAGTTCTGATTTTTCTTGACAGTTTGCCAAACATCGTAGATGCTTTAAGTACTATTTCTAGTTTTAAAAATCCAGAATCTTCGTCAAAAGCTCAGTGTTTAATAAGTGCAATAAGTACTAGCCACTTTATTGCAAGTTTAGTGTGTTTGTCAAATATTTTAAATGTAACAATTAATCTAAGTAGGCAGTTACAAAAAATATAACTAGCTAGGGACTACTTTAAATTTCGAATCATTATTCAAACAAATTTCAAAAGTGTGTAATGACTTGGAATTTGCGGTAAACATTCCAAGGCAGAGAAATAGAGCAAATCCTTCTGTGGCTAATCCTGAAGAATATTATCGAATTTCGGTGTATATTCCTTTATCTTTATATAGGATAACATAATTGATGACCTAATTTTTCGGTTTTCAGATGAAAACATGATAATGTTTGACTTTAGTCTTTTTTACCTTCAATATTGATTAATAAATCTAAAACTGAGATTAGTAGAGATATTAAATTATCAAACTATTTAAGTATTATTAAAAGTTATAGTAAAAGCTTTATTGAAAACGAGTTATCTGGGGATATTGATCTGTACTAGCAAGTCTAAGGGAAAGAAATAATTTGGACCAAACCATTTTACTAGCATATCAAAACTGAGATAAAAATATATTTCTCCGAATAAAACCCCTGTTACAAATAGGTTTAACACTACCTAGCAGTAATGCTACTCCTGAAAGAGCATTCTCGGCATTACGGCGCCTACTCACATTGTTAAGAAGTACTATGTGGCAAGACCGACTTGTCGGTTTAGCCTTGCTATAATCCACCAGAATATTACAGTAAAGACGGAGTCTATAATAAACCGTTTTGTATTTTCGAAAAACATAAAATTAGACTTTGTGTTGTAAAAAACTTCTTTTTTTGTATTTTTATTAAGAAAAAATAAAACTTAGAATTTAGGATTGATTTGTTTACTTTTTGTTTGTTTTTTAAACTAATAAATACTAAATACTAGCAAGTAATTTAATTTTGGTAATTATAGTGTTTCTTAGGTCAATTTAATGACATAAAACAGTATGAATTTCCTAGCCATAGGCATCCCGAACAAATAATTAAAATGCGTATACACACTTATAAGTTTGTTTTACATTAGGTGTTTGTACATACTATACTTTATAAACCCACTGTATATATAATAATATTATATTAAAATAATAAATATAAGGTAACTCAAAAATTCTATACTCAAAACTAAAATCAGAAAAATAAACCTGACACGGCACGACACTGCTCAGAAAATGCTTTAATTTTTTTACCAGAACTCTATTCTCGGACCATTGTCCAGCCCGTCCACAAGTTCCAAATTACGTATATTTTATCTTCGTCTCTTCCACGCCATCGGCGGTCACTGGCCTATCTCTGTCTGACAGAATCGATCGTTGAACGGGCTGGAGACCGCTTCAGCTTATACCAGCCCCTTTAACTGGCGCTTGTATCCCTTGGCAACCGCAACAAATCATATGCTGTTGCCAATTCTTCAAAATTTTCGGATTTGTAAGCACAATGTAAGTATATACGAGAAACAAGGGTTTGTTAATTAGTTGTTTTTAAACACTGAAAACACTTTTTGTCTTGATTTCAGTTATATTGTTTCTTAAGGACTAAAGAACGTATTATTATAACAATGAATGGCTTGTTATTTTTTTCTGTCACACTCAAAACTCCTCGGTTTAAAGTATATTTGCAAACTAGCTTTTAAAGAAAGTTACTGACTAACAATTGAATACTGATATAAAAGAAACATTTTTAATAAAAAAACTTAAAGAATTGAAGAAGAAAGATCTGCCAACCCTGGTTGTGAGGTCGGTCTCTTTGAGACTGTTTACCGCCGTTTGTATGCCGTATGGAATGATTGGAATGTTATCACACTGACTTTGGATAAATTATACTTAAGCGTTGTTTAATTTTTTTCCTTACTCCTTAAAGTTGCTATTAACTAGTATCCTAGCCGATGAATTACCCCCCCCCCCCCCCTCAGACTCATTAGCTGGATACGCCGGTGACATCGGCGATGAAACGTGACAATATCTCAAAAAAAAATTTTTCGCCCTAACAATGCGGGAAAAGCAAATAAAAGGAGTATTTTAAGTAAAGATATATAATACATAAAAAAAAACAAATTTTGCTAACTCTGCTGGTGTAACATTACGGAAACCGTATACATTCAAAAAGTCCACTTTTAAAAGCTTTTCTTGCCAATACAATTTAAAGCCGAGGAAACACTCGCTGTATTGATCCACTTTATGTTCCTCTAAAACAAAAGTAATTTAAAGTTGGCGATCTTTTGAACTTGGGACGATTTAATTAAATGTAACAAACTTATCGAATTTGTGTTAGTAGCTAACAAAGCTTGATTTAAAAGATTGTGTATATTACCTTTCAGACAAACGTCCTCGTCGTATTTCATGTTAAAATTGGAAAATAAATTTTTGATTGTATAATATACTGCATTGACTGAAAAATTTCCAAAATTCTCAGTGAGTCGGTTTTTATTGTTTCTTGTATATATTATACTAGCGTGTACCCGGGCCTGCGTTGCAGCGCTTTCTCTGAGGTAATAAGGCGAGTTCACCATCACGTCAAGATTTATAAATACAAACCCGAACAAACCTCTAAATTTATCAGTGTTTCTCTACAATATTATGCATGTATTATACATAAAAACCTTCCTCTTGAATCACTCTATCTATTAAAAAAAAACCGCTTCAAAATCCGTTGCGTAGTTTTAAAGATTTAAGCACATATGAAAGGGGACAGACGGGCGACAGCGACTTTGTTTTATACTATGTTAAGATCTGTACTCGGGAGATATAGGTACGAAACTATGTCCAATTTTTACAAAAATTAGGTATGTAGTTTTATTCAGAAAATTAGACTATTTTGTGGGGCATACAACACCAAGTCCAATTAGTTGAGGTAGCTGAGAAACAGGGTAGACTTTTAACACTATGCGCATTTTTATTCAGAGGCCTAAGACACCAAGGTAATAATATCTGTATGCCTCGGATCCTTAGTATAGTGTTTCTTAGGTCAATTTAATGACATAAAACAGTATGAATTTCCTAACCATAGGCGTCCCAAACAAATAATTAAAATGCGTATACACACTTATAAGTTTGTTTTGCATTAGGTGTTTGTACATACTATACTTTATAAACCCACTGTATATATAATAATATTATATTAAAATAATAAATATAAGGTAACTCAAAAATTCTATACTCAAAACTAAAATCAGAAAAATAAACCTGACATGGCACGACACTGCTCAGAAAATGCTTTAATTTTTTTACCAGAACTCCATTCTCGGACCATTGTCCAGCCCGTCCTCAAGTTCCAAATTACGTATATTTTATCTTCGTCTCTTCCACGCCATCGGCGGTCACTGGCCTATCTCTGTCTGACAGAATCGATCGTTGAACGGGCTGGAGACCGCTTCAGCTTATACCAGCCCCTTTAACTGGCGCTTGTATCCCTTGGCAACCGCAACAAATCATATGCTGTTGCCAATTCTTCAAAATTTTCGGATTTGTAAGCACAATGTAAGTATATACGAGAAACAAGGGTTTGTTAATTAGTTGTTTTTAAACACTGAAAACACTTTTTGTCTTGATTTCAGTTATATTGTTTCTTAAGGACTAAAGAATGTATTATTATAACAATGAATGGCTTGTTATTTATTTCTGTCACACTCAAAACTCCTCGGTTTAAAGTATATTTGCAAACTAGCTTTCAAAGAAAGTTACTGACTAACAATTGAATACTGATATAAAAGAAACATTTTTAATAAAAAAACTTAAAGAATTGAAGAAGAAAGATCTGACAACCCTGGTTGTGAGGTCGGTCTCTTTGAGACTGTTGACCGCCGTTTGTATGCCGTATGGAATGATTGGAATGTCATCACACTGACTTTGGATAAATTATAATATCTTTAGCAACACATTTAGCGGCATAGAACACTATATAATCACTTGGTGTTATATGCCTCTAACTAGATCTATATAATAATAGGTGGGGATTACACATAATGTTAAACGCCAGCAGGACTATCGGCCTTTAGACGGCAATAAGTTTTTATTTTGTCTATTATTACTTTTCCTTTTACCAAAATGCATACCATTTCCATTTAATATACTAATTTTTTGTAAAAATTGAACATAGTGTCGTATGCCTCCCAAGTACAGTATTATGGCTTATAATTTTTTACAGGTATAGAACACTATGTCCATCAAAATACAAATTATGATAAGTAATTAAAATTAAAAAAAAATTGTTTACAAAGAAACCCTAAATAATTATTACTTTGTGTAGTGAAAGTAAGATAATACATTCATAAATCAACACTAACCTCAAAATTATGTTAAACTAAGAAAAAAACAAATTTAAGGATACCTTTTCTTCAACCACCTAAGTTATTTTTCTCCCAGATTAAAAACAATTTTTCTTTTCACTTCTTAGTTTTTAAGTTACATTGTTTACTTTAGGTAATTTTATTAGTTGTATTAAATCTACCCAACCTTGATTGAGCTTTTCCTCTATGAACAATTTTTCTCTTTTTCACTAAACATTTTTCCGCCATATATATATATATTTGTCAATCAACCCATCTTTCATTCATTCACTTTGGTCCCAGCACGTGGACGTGAACAACTGTTTTTTCCTATAATTTTTTAAAATGTGCAACTTTTTAATAAACTTTACTAGTTTTAAATTAAACTCCTGCGGGGTTACTGAGCTTGAAACCTCAGTACCCCACTAAACACTTCTCTTGAATATAATATTCATAAGTACTTACTTTTTATCAAAAAACATTATTCCAAAAAAATTCTTTCACTTCAATTTTTAATTTTAATTTTTGATTTTAATTTCAATTTTTGTTTTTTACAGATTACCTTAATAATTACGTCTAATTTTCCCCGCACAATGTCTTATCGACACAGACTTAAAAATGTTTTAAAAAAATTTTAAACAACCTTCGACACCTTCTTTTTAGAAAGGTTTTTTCTTCTTTCCCAGTTTATTTGGTTGGTTTAGACCCCTTTTACTGACTTCTCACGTACTCAGTATGTTTTAATTTTCATCAATTTCTATATATTATGTTTTTTTACACATCAAATTTTTAATTCCATGAAAGCTCCATAAAGGTTCTGCATTATTTTCTCTTCTGCTAAAACCATCAGCACCAAATATAGTTTCTGTCTCCTGATGATGAACGTTTCTACGTTCGAAACATGTAGAGGCCCTTATTGTATATTCTTATTCTATTAAACTTTGTGGCGGAAGTTTTTCTTTCTTTCCCATACTTTCAACTCCACTTTAAGCATGGACTATTTCTTCAAATTAAACTTAATGGTTTTTACTAAATATCCACAAATCGAGCTGATGGCACATAGTGTCGTATGCCTCGCTAGTACAGATAGTTGTTCGCTAATATTTCAGTTGTTTTAACTTTAAAAAAATCAAAATGCTGTGTCAATAATTAGTGCCATTGACCTGAATGGGTCCGCAATACTTTTTTGTGATTTTTCAACTATGGAGAAAAAATAAATTTGTTAAATGTTTTGATTTGCCTTAAGCCTCAGTTACCTATGTATAAGTTAATATGCACTTTACAAATAGTCAATAAAAAACGAGGGTTGCCAATTAAAAAAAAATATCGATATCGTCATAATATCTCCAATTTGGGACAAACTGTATTAATGACACATTTCTCAGTATAATGGGTTCATCTCTCTCTCCTGTACCTACATGGAATGATTTGAGTTATATGTTATTAACACTGCCAAGATGAAACCAAAATTTGGCTTAGATATGTTAATAATACCTTTATTATCTGGACAGATAGCAACGAGGAGCTGATACGGTTTTTGGAACATATTAATAGTCTAAGATAATCCATTAAATTTACCATGGAAACACAAAAACATTTCACTTTACCTTTTCTCGATGTTCTCGTCAAACGAAGTGCTGAAAACATAAAAACTTCAGTATACAGGAAACCCACTCACACGGGGCAATACCTTAATCACAGATCTAATCATTCAAACTCCATAAAACAGGGCATAATTCAAACTTTTCATCACAGAGCATCTAACGTTTGCAACAATCCGGAAGACCTTAATATTGAAATTTCAAACATTGATTTAAAACAGAATGGTTACTCTGAAACCTTTGTAAGTAATACCATCTCAAACCTTGAACATAGCGAAGTAAAAACTAATACAGAAACGAAAGAGGAGCAAGCATTTCTTACAATATCTTATGTCAAGGGAATTTCTAAAAAGATTAGAAGGATAACCATAAACTATAATAGCAAAACAGCCTTCAAATCCGGAAATACGCTTAGAACTTTTCTCACAAAAGTAAAACCCCCGTAATGAAAACACAAAAAATTATATCTATTAAATCCCTTTGCAAGTGTGGCGAATCGTACATTTTAGAAACAAAAAGAAATTTTTTTGTACAAGTTTAAGTACATCTGAAACATACTCAAAGAGGTGAAACTTCGAGACCAGGTATAGCGGAACATGTATGGACCAACCAACATAATATACAGTGGTCAGAAGCCATGGTTTTGGACATGGAACAGCACTGAAGAAAACGAAAATTTAAATGAATCAAAATACCCATACATTTGGTTTTATCCCCAATATCTGGAAACCTCTTCTGGTCCAAAACCAACAGCTCAAACTTCACACTCCAATAAGCACGCAGGCGGATTCATCAAGCTTCATTGCACATGAATAGTATTTAAGACAGTAGCCTTAGAATTATAATTTAGTTTACACCTGACAACGGTTAGAAATACTAACTACGTCGTACACACGGGCATTTTTTCAACCAAAAAAAATTGTACTGAATTTACTGAATTTATTCCAAGTTACAAACTCACAGTGTATGTTACGTATTCAATAGCAAGTTTTGCAAAATAGAGTGATGCATATATTTTAAAATGTGTATAAATACACGAACATAAATGGTATGTATGAGAATGCTTAATATGTTTTATCGTCAACCGTCAGTAAAGCCGTACAATAGACAGTTTTCGTTGTCTTTTAAAAGCGATTCCGATAGCCGCTATTTGACAACTTTGACATTTGAGCTGTCATTTATCGTTATCGTTACGGATAAGTGGCGGGAGCTAACGGACGGAAGACAAAGCCATAGCGAAAACGGAACGCATGCGTAATGACCATTTTTTTGATCGGAAATAAAGTTTGCATTCAGGATTAATTATAGTTTACTAAATTGAAATTTCCATACAACTGTGCTCGATACTGAATGTCCTGGCGATCAAGCACCTTTAAGAGAAGGGCATCATCCAAATCCGAATCACTGGATGAGTCCAATAAAAGCAACCTTTCGTCTATCATGTTTAAAAAAAAAAATAGCACAAAACGTATATGAAAATATGAACACAAACCATTAAAGATAGGTTATGTTATATTTGTTATGTTTACTGTCGATTCGACTTAACGTTAACGTTAAGCGAATTGAACGAAAACTATTTTTACGATCTGTCAAATAGCGGCTTCGTATTCGTATTCGTTATGGTTAACCGTTTGAATTTGCCAATAAAACGAAAACTGTCTATTATCAGAATGATTTCCGAAAGTAAACGAACACTTTATTTTGTTGTAAAATAAAATACTTTACCTGCCGCATTTGCTTTGACATTTATTAATCAAAAATCGTCTGTCACTGTCACGCCTTTTCCTATGACAGCTCAATAATAGTTTTCTCGCGATTTATTGCGATGAGTTATCCCTCAATTTTTTATATTATAAATTCTGAACGGTTGGCGATAAAATTTTGTACGCACCACGTCAGTAAAGTGTCTTTATCGACTCGCCTGTTATTCGCCTCGCTCGCTTCGCTCGCTCATCTCATAATTTCAGACTCGTCCGAGAAAGAATCACTTTACTGCCTTGGTACATAAATAACTATTATGCGTATGTAGTAGTAATGTGTACTTTAATTTTTCAAAATACAATATAACTTACCGTCTTCTCATTTTATAACCCAAAACTTTAAAAATCGGCAAACAAAACTTCGACTTATGTCATTGAATTTCATCCTATATGATAGTTCTGTTTCTGAGGATTCTCTTATAAGGAGTAGTTCCCTTCTGCCTTGAAAACACAATTTAAAACCCGATTGATCCCATTTCTCGAAAACAAAAGTAATTTAAACGCTGCCGATCCTTTGAACTTGGGACCACTTAATTAAATGTAACAACCTTATCGAATTCGGCTCAATTTACTAAATTCCGAGTTAAAAAGATTTTACCCTAAGTAACTTTTACAATACAAATTAATTGGAGAGTGCACGTGCCTATAAAGAAATATTTCAAACATCACGGATTTTTGATATTTTTAATTTATTATTAAGATTCACTGAATAACAATCCCGGACATTAAATGCGTTCCTACAAAAGCAATAATACGGGAGGTAACATTTAAACGAGTCATTTCATACCATTGACATTTAACTTTAGATAAGCAAACAATAATCACGAAAGTGGCAAATTTATGGTCTTGCGCATGTAAACAAAACAACACAGAAATAGGCATGCGCACTGCAAACTTATCGTTTAACGAATGGGAAAATAGACAGGTCCGGGCTTTAACATGTTGTTTATGTGGCATAGGCCTAGTTAGATGTATTTAAATTGATCATAATAATATTACATATCAAGAACTATCACTACTTCATACTTGAAAATACGAAATACCCGATATTCTACCCCTATTGGAGCATAATAAAATCATACAATGGTCCTAACTAGTCATTATATCCGAATTAATAAAGGAACCAACACAACTCATTAAATTACACAAATACAGGAAATCCATAAATATTAAACACCCACAATCCACAATAGCACAGAAACCAACAAGACGTCATATTGTGTGAAGTTCATTAGAACCGTTTATGCAGCGACGTCTTTTTTTTTTTGGACGTTTAACAACTCCTATAAACAAGGACAAAGCGCTTATTTGTGACGTGTTTGTTTTTTTGTGAAAACCTAATAACAATTGTGGGCGGCAAGGCATTTGACTGGTGAGCTATGCGGATCACCCTTTAGAATTATTTGTGGAATCGAAAAATGTAATAATATGTGGGGTGTTTCATTTAAATGAACGAAGTCGACATTTGTATCGCTTTTGTGAGTCACCCTGTATACTTCCAAATAGTATTAAAATATTCGCAAAAAGAAAACAAAATCGATGTGTCCGAGCGTTTTTACGGTAAGCCTCTTATTAATGAGATATTTGCGATGTTCCTTATCTTTGAGATACCCTGTATAGAAAGAAGACATTGGTGACTTTAAAACATGAAAGAGCAATATATACTCTCGAAGAAAATTACTTTAAGAAATTGGGTTTTTAAATTAATGTGATCAACCAACATATTAACCGATTAATACCTTATCATTTTTCTATTGCATGTGCTTCCAGCGATATTATAAAATCAGTCAGTAAGACATTCAAAACATCATATGCATTGATAGGAAAATATATCTGATTAAAGTTATATTTTTTTAATATCATTTTACACAAACATTTTTTACCTAAACATTATATTTTATTTTTTAATATAATCGACCCATCAATGCATATATTTACATGTAGGTAACATAAATCCAATTATTCTATTTAAAAACAAAAATCACCAAACGCGCTCCAATCCACATCATCGTATCCTGTCATACTGTAATCTTCTGTATGACAGTAAACAGCTGAGCTGAGAGCTGTGTCTGCGGTGAAGGTAATTTGTGGGGCTACAGTGGCCGTTTCGTGGGCCCATCCCCAACCGTGACCCCAATCGACACAAACACCTAAAAATTTAAATATTAATCATTATCTCCTAAATGGTCCTAAAATTACATTTCTCTATTTATCTATCTTTACTTATACAGAGTGGAATTTTTAACTGGAATAAATGCAGTATTGGAAAGCCTCCTTATTTGTTAAAAAAATACAGAACTACGGCTGCGTTTAATTTTAGTTTGGCATACTTTTTTCGTGTGTTCCCAAAATTTACCCCTCTTTTGGTGGTAGAAACACCGCCTCCATCTTGTCTTTTTTAAATGTAATAGTATGTATTCATTCTCGTTCAAAAGAGCATAAAGTCGCCACAGTGGATCTTTTCCCTAGCGTCATCAATTAACGATCGGGACTCAACGTGGTTGATAACTCTGCATCCTTATTTATTACTGTAACAAGTTTGAATAAAAGCTTAAAAGAACGTCTCCAAGATTCCGCAATAATATAACGTGCTAGACAAGAATAAAACTATAAACGTCAATTAATTACTTTATTTATTTATTTAGTTGACTACCGTTGTATTTTAGAACGTCATTGTCAACCTTGTTTTGATCTGCCAATCTAATTCGTATTTTGTAAATTTGTGTGCCTTAGAACTGCTCCTTTTCCTAAAAATAGTTCTTTTTAGAGCTAATTATACCCACCATCTGTTTTGGCAGTAAGTGTTTATGGATTTTTATAATAATTTATTTATTTTAAATATTCTAACCGTGAAAGTTTACGGCAGTGGCTAAATTCCCTTAAATGAAAGGACGTCCAAAATTTGACTTTTGCGATTTTAATAGTCAATAAAACACCAAACATTTCTAAATTTTAAGCTTTAAAAATAGTATTAAATGTATTAACATTTGTTTGTCAATTTCTTTTAGATAATAGAGAATGCCGGGCAAAACTCAGAATTATAAATAGTTTTTCGGGATATTATGTAGGTAAGTCAAACGGTAGGCAGGCACGTCCATTTTATGATCTTAGACTTAGTTTTGACTTCTTTCGTCTCGTAATTTTGATTTGATTCATACGATTTTGATGACGTGAACGTGATGACGCAAGGGAAAAGATCCACTGTGGTGACTGTAAAAAAGGAAATACGACCCACTTTTTACTTTTGCATATCGGTAATATACCGGGTGTGTCTCAAAAGACGTTCACCCCTATAACTTTTCTGTATTTATAGATATTAAAATGAAATTTTGAGATTATGCATAAGAGATGAGTCTGCATTTATTGGCATAATTTTTAATTTGTTAGCACTTCCGGTTTTAGACTTTGGTATTTTAAATCGGACATCTTGTATATTTTTACTTATTGGGATTCACCATAACATTCTGAGTAAAATGACACCTCACTTGTCATTTTTTGACGTGTTATAACATTTTTATGTTTATTTTTATTTTCAATCTAGAGTGCTACAAATTAATTAAATCTGTTACCTTATAGTCAAGTAGTTAAAGAACATTAAAATTATGTCATAATAATTGACTGTCTAAGTTTCATAAGCGTTTAAAAAATTAATTTTTGTTTTCTTGACGTTTACTCCATTTTTGCAAATGAAACGATGGTGGTTCATTACGATATTTAAAACGAGCATTTTTTTTTCAACAATTTAATACCATACACTCCTATGCTATTTCAAAATTGACACGAAAACATTTGCCTTAAGTCCCAATCGCAAATTTAAAAGCGTTTTGCATTATTCCCCCCGTCTTTTCTAAAGAAATATAAAGGCGTTTTTGAAAAACAATGGAATGATTTTGAAAACCAATATGATTTTAAATTAAAATTATAATGTCTTTCATTTATTAAACATACATGTAAATCAGATAAAATGGTTAGTTTTACTAGAAATTAACAAATTGATATGCTCCTAATTTTTGGAGTGACCAAGAAAATTCTTCTGAAGCCGCAAGATTGAGAAACTAATGAAATTACAACTTAAAAAAATTAAAACAATATTGCTTTTCAAAACCATATTGCTTTTCAAAACCATTCCATTGTTTTTCAAAGCCGCCTTTATAATTCTTTAGAAAAGATAGGGCGGCAATAATGCACAACGCTTTTAAATTTGCAATAATTGGGATTTAAGGCAAATTTTTCAGTGTCCATTTTAAAATAGCATAGAAGTCTATGGTATTAAATTGTTGAAAAAAAATGTTCGTTTTAAAAATCCCAGTGAACCACCGTCGTTCCATTTGGAAAAATGGAGTAAACGTCAAGAAAACAATATTTCATTTTTTAAACGCTTGTGAAACTTAGAAAGTCAATTATTATAACATAATTTAAATTTTCATATACTACTTGACTATACATTAAGAGATTTAATTAATTTGTAGCACTCTAGATTGAAAATAAAAAATAAACATAAAAATGTTATAACACGTCAAAAAATGACAAGTGAAGTGTCATTTTACTAAGAATGTTATGCTAAATCCTAATAAGTAAAAAATATTCAAGATGTCCCATTTAAAATAACAAAGTTAAGGTCACTTCCGGTCAAACCGGAAGTGCTAACAAATTGAAAATTATGCCAATAAATGCAGACTCATCTCTTATGCATAATTTCAAAATTTCATTTTAATATCTATAAATGCAGAAAAGTTATAGGGGTGAACGTCTTTTGAGAAACACCCGGTAGACGCAATTTGTTTTATTATAAAAATTGGTGGAAATGTTTTTTTCTTGACAAACGCCTAAGCTATGGTAAGTTTCATTTTTGAAATTATATACCATATCCGGGGTTATTACGCAAATTTCGTGTATAAGTCGATGTCTATGTTCGTCTAAATTTTCGGGGTTTGTTACGTAAACTTTTGTTTTTAGGTGACCTCAAACGACATAATCTAGAGCAGTGGTTCCCAAATGGTGGTCCGCGGCGTATTTTTTGGGGGTCCGCGAACCCACGGAGCGCAAAGGGAAAATAAAACAAAAATAACTAAATAACTCAACACTAGAATAGAGATAATCCTTGTGTTTTAAGTTTATTGTTGTTAAGGAAAATACGTTGTATTGATAAATAAAATGTTGTATAAATAAGTTACAAAGCGGTGGTTTTAGTACTTTTAAAGATTAACTGGCCATGGAGGTCTGCATGTTACTATAATCCGATTTCGGGGGTCCGGGATTTTGCGAAATTTCGGAACCACTGATCTAGAGGATTATCATCGAGCAAGCGTGGCGGCCATTCGATGATACCCCTTCTTCCTATCAAGCGGTAAATAGGTACCTCGATCAACAATTATGCCTGCGCAAACATAAAGTTCTTGCGGAAGCTGGGTGTGTGGTTCTCGCATCCAGTAAGGATGCGGACCAATGTCGATACTCGACAGTAAGTTCTGTATATTGACTTTACCATTTAGTACAGAAGTACACTGATCTATAAAAAGGTTCCAGTCCAAATATACTAAATGGTGATCAAGTGTATTCATCATTCCTTCACAAGTGCGGCTGAAGACGGCGGTCCGGATCATCTTCCAGCAATTCTTGTACCATTAACATTTGACATGATTTGAATAATTGAATGCAGACATATGTGTGCACGGAGGTGGCGTCCTCTAATCTTCACAAAACCCCCCTTAGCCAAATATTGTGAACATACACCAATTATTAAAACAATTATTTATGAAAAACTAAAACCAAATTGAACTTTTGACACACTCTGTATCTCCGAAATCATCCACTTTTGGCCTGAGGTAAGTTGGGTTAGATTAGATCAGATTTTTCGATACTTTCAGAAATAACCCCACTTTTGAATTATTTTTTGGAAATAATTATAATTTGACAGATATTGCGAATCACGTGACTACTATTTTTTGCTTAATTTTCAGCTCGATCGAAGCAGAACTTGATGCCAACGTCAAATTTCGAATAAAGTTATTAATAAAAAAAATCCCATATGATGCGGACTTTACTGGTCACACTGTAGAAAAAATAACAACAAATTTTGTTCAAAGGTTGCAGACACTGATGTTTCTTGAATGATAGAATAGTTTTGAACTTGCATTGTCTTTATTTCACAACGTTTCCACCAGTATACAGTGTCCGCAAGAAAGTTCGCATCAAATGGGATTTTTTTTTTATTATTAGGTATAGGTAAAAATTGAAAAAGCAGTTAGTTTTTGCTTACCTAAAAACCAAAAATGACGTATACTGAAGCAGCTGCACGACTTGCGTTACCTGTCAAATTTGACATTTTTAATAAAATAGGTTCAAAAATGCCATTATTTATCAAAATATCGAAAAACTTTATTTGAGAAAGTTGTTTATTTAGGCATTTTTAGTCTCTATAGGAAATTTTGACAGTCTAATACAATTTTTATTTTTTGCCAGGTTTTTGAAAATTTTGATCAACCCTCGTAGATTAACTTTTATACATCGATGTAAAACCATTTGCCTTTACTTCATTTGTAATCTTAATGCAATTTTGTGTAAAATTTTTGTTTCCTATTATTTATTTTGGTTCAAAAACTGAAATTGTTATTGATCAGTATGTAATGTTTGATGCAAAGTTTATCTAATTACATCAGTTTTGCCAAAACCGACGTTTCTCATTTCTCTTAAGTTAGTAAACAGATGTACAAAAAGAAAATATTGGAAGCTTTCGTTAAAATTTTACTTAATTAATATTAAATTAAATTAATTATATTAAACTATATTTTTGTTGAATAAAATGTTTCGAGCGATTAATATATATTATTATTCTTTTTAATCCAATATTAATTAAGTAAAATTTCAACGAAAGCTTCCTAATATTTTCTTTTTGTACATCTGTTTACTAACTTAGGAAAAATAGAAAACGTCGGTTTTGGCAAAACTGATGTAATTAGATAAACTTTGCATCAAACATTACATACTAATCAATAACAATTTCAGTTTTTGAAGCGAAACAAATAATAGGAAACAAAAATTTTACACAAAATTGCATTACGATTACAAATGAAGTAAAGGCAAATGGTTTTACATCGATGTATAAAAGTTAATCTACGAGGGTTGATCAAAATTTTCAAGAACCTGGCAAAAAATAAAAATTGTATTAGACAGTCAAAATTTCGAACAGAGACTAAAAATGACTAAATAAACAACTTTTTCGAATAAAGTTTTTCGATATTTTGTTAAATAAGGGCATTTTTAAACCTATTTTATTAAAAATGTAAAATTTTACAGGTAACGCAAGTCGTGCAGCTGCTTCAGTATACGTCATTTTTGGTTTTTAGGTAAGCAAAAACTAACTGCCTTTTCAATTTTTACCTATACCTAATATTAAAAAAAAATCCCATTTAATGCGGAATTTCTTGCGGACACTGTATAAGTAACTACAGCTCTATTTCTACTAGCTAGGTGCACTGAAGCATAACCGAGATGGGCTCAGTCATGCGTTTAAAGGTTTGTTCCTACAGCGAATCCCCGACAACCACATGACAATTTTCAAACCAACTTTACGGCGCAAGTCTGATTTCTGACCGGTTTCAAACTGTTGTAGGAACAGGCGTTCGAAATCAACTAACTTCGGTTCGGTGTTTAAAACTGAAGAAATTTTAAACGATGGACATAACCTCAAAGTTTATATATTTTGTTATCGTTTTCATAATTGTTTTATTGTTATTTCGTTAATTAAACTCGTTTGGAATGAACAAAGCTATGAAGGTAAATATTTCTGAATCTTCATCAGATGACGCAGTGTCGCTCATTTCTCAATTTAATAATAGAAAAAGTCTTTATACAAAAGCAAAAACCGCAAAAACACGTCTAACAAAAATAGGTTATGTCATATGTTATGCTAGCGTTTAACCGCGCATGCTCCGGACATTTTACTGGCAAAAGATTCACAAACTGCTCTGACAGTTGGCAAACTATCGGAGAAACGTGTAGGAACAGCGACTTTGGGTTTTTAAACTGTCCAAAATCTTTGTGGGAATACTTTTATATTTACTGCGCAGAATCCTGACTGTCAAGGACTGTTTCTGATCGCTGTAGGAACAAACCTTAATTCGTGCGGGGTATTATTCTAAGATCACATCTACTTAACAAAAGTTTCCAGATATTTCTTCTATCTAAGGATGGCTTACTAAACAACTCTTTATCAATAATTCTTACGTCCAAGAAAAAGATAGATTCTTCTTTCAAGTAGACGAACTACCGATGGGATCATCTTTCTCGCCAATAATCGCCAACATTTACATTGAATGGTTTGAATCCACAGCAATGAAATATGCAAGGAAGAAACCAAAAATGTAGCTGAGATCTGAGATAATATCTAGATGACACCTTCATTATTTGGAGTAGCAATGATGACGAACTCAGGGAATTCCTAAATCAAATCAATGGCTTCAGACCGACAGCTAAATTCTGGAAGTGGAATAGAGAAAAATTAAAACAACCAATTACCTTTTCTAGATGTCAATGTAAAGAAAAATGGCACAGCCATCCATATCGGTCATTATCTCGGTTATATATCAAACCACTCAAACAAAACGGAACATGGCATAGTAAGAACCCTTGGGGATAGGGCAATTACAATATGTAACTCGAAAGAACCCCTTAAAGAAAAAACTAACAACAAAAATGGCTACCCCATGAGATTAGTTGACAACATATTGGAAAATCGTAAGAATTGGCCAAAAGCGCAAAGAACAGAAAACGAGACACAACCAACACTCAACATTTCATCCGTCAAAATAGTATCTGAGAGAATAAGACGACTAGATCAGCGATATAACATCGATACAGTATTCAGCTCGAGACACGTCCTAAGAAGCCAACTGATGAAGACAAAACTAGCAAGCCAAAAAGATAGAAAAACGGTGTTAACCGGATCCTCTGTGAGTACGCTTACTCTTATATTGGTGAGACAATAATACCACTCAAGGATTAAAGAGCACCGAAACAATACGCTAAGAGGAGAGACCGAAAAGTCTAGTGCAGCTAACCATGCCTGGACGCGTATTTCGAAAAGCGTCCTCATTTGGTCTTTGACACAGCGCCGAAATCGGGACGCATTAATCGACTCAAAATGTGCGTGAAAAACTTACTTGAATCATTAACTCAAGTACGTTTTTTACGCATATTTTGAGTCGAATAAGGGCGGGTCTACACTATGCGTATTCAGCAGATGCGTATTTCGGCTGCGTATTTTCGGCAAGATGACAACACATTGTTTTAAATTTGAACGTTCACATATCGTCGCCTCAGAGCAACAGTAAGACATGTAAAAGAAATTGGTTATGAGAAAAATGCAAATAAAAATTTGGCGGGAATTCAATGTTTTATACCTTTTTTCTTTTTTTATGAATTTAAATGAAATTTTGGTTAGTTACATAGGATTTTGAGCTTCGTATAAAAGTACCAACCGACAAAAAAAATAGTAAATAGGTATTAGAAAAAAATTACTTGACCTACTGTTGCACTAAAAAATAATTAATTTTTCAAAGATATCTTTATAATTTTGTTAGATATCCTAGTGTAACACCAAACACGTTTGCAGTTTTGTTGTAATTATTTACCGTGTCAATACAAAAATGAAACGAATTTAAATATTAAAAGTTTTTAATAGAAAAGAATGCAAATAATATTATGGAAAAAAAGATAAACTAATCAGAAACTGGGAACAATAATAGTAAAAATAATCATAATTAATCAGAATCATCATTAGGGGTACTAGCGAATGCTGACAGTGATTTAAAAAAAATATGGTGCTTCTTTTGGATTAAGTTATCGTTGCACAAACTAAGTAAGTCCTTTTTTTTTAATGAAAATTGGTGGTGCTGTGTCATAAGCAGGGATTAAAACCATTAGGTTTGTTGCTCGCTGAGTTCTAGTTTTTTTTCTAATGTCAATAGTATTCAATTCTTCGTTTGTAAGAAGTTTTGAAAAAAAATTACTGGGTTCATTTTTCTTTACTTTTATTATTTTAATATTATTAAATAGAACTTTTTCGCCTTTTTCAAATTCATTTATTTTTTTCAAAACAGTATCAATAGAAACAGTAAGAAATATTTAAGGTATTTTTAAAGAAGAACTTACACACCCTAACTCTTTGATTATTGACATTAAAAAAGTATGTGCATGTAAATGTTTTCTTTTTGTAAATATTGCTTTTCAGGTTTGTTTGACATTTTTTCAATATGCCGAGATAAAAACTCCCTTTGAAGAGACTTATTAGCTAGCTGGTAATAGGCACTAAATAATTCTTGCCTACTAATTTCGCTAACCTTCTCAGAGCATTTAAATAAAAATACAGATTTAGGTTTGTGCGGCTTTCTAAGTCTGGAAATGTATTCATTTCTGGAATTAATTTTTGGTTTTTCTAACGCCCTTTTCCATGTGCCCATATTTTTAAATCGTTGTCTACTTTTTTGGCGCTTATTGTTTCTTATATATCCTCCACAAGTATTTTGTCAACATTTTTACGTTAAGACATGTTTTTTAACTCAACATTAATCTTAATAATAAGTAGGATATGTTCATATCTTAGTGTTGCATTATTATTTTTTGTTATCAAACGGAAAAACAAAAATGAAACAGTAAGATATCTGTATTATCCTAGTGTTGCATCAAATAAATATAATCAAGGTGCATTGGGCTACACAAGGATAAGTAAGATTCTGAAAACAATAATTTATTTTAAACATATCTTACTGTTTCACTAAACAAAAGGGTTTATTCCGCATACTTTGACATGGATATCTAAATACTCTATTTTTTTTATATAACCTACTGTTGCTCTGAGGCGACGATATATGCGTAGAATACACAACCACGCAGTTACCGCCGAAATACGTACCTCGGCATGCTGGTCCCGAGCGTCGAACGACTTAATCGACATTCGATAATAATTAAAAAACATGCTGTCGTGTTTTCTAATATTGTTATAAAACACCGGAAACCGTTCACTTGGGTTTCCTTCAACATGATAAGGATGAATCCAATACTTCCTGCGGGTGGGTCGTCGAAGTAATCCCGCGGCTTCCAAAGCGCAAACAAATTTTACTTTGAACATATCTGCTTCGGTGTTTCACAGAAACTAGAAAACTACCTCAAATCGCAAACCATACCGTGTACGCTTCCGCAGATAGACGTCGAAAATCTGCACAATGTGTACGCAACAACTCTCTTGCAGAAAATACGCAGCCGAAATACGCATCTGCTGAATACGCATAGTGTAGACCCGCCCTAATGCATCCTGATTTCGGCACTGTGTCGGAGACCAAATGGGGACGCTTTTCGAAATACGCTGCCTGGACACATGGCTATTGTATCATGTGGTCAGAAGTTGACATCTTGTATAGAGACTTAAACTTCCTTTCTTTTAATAAGCCATCATTAGATACTTATAAAAAAAAATCTGGAAACCATTGTTAGGTAGATGTAAACTTAATAATACCGCTCAGTTAAACGCATGATTTATCAGTAATGCTTCAGCTTCAGTGCACCTTGCTGCTACAAATAGAGCTGTAACTACTTTGCTTAGTTAGTATTCACCTGAAGACGATTGCAGATACATATAAATACAGCAAAATTTTATATGGAAATGATCTTGCAAGCTAGTAAGTTAGTCCAAATACGAAATTTGAGTTAGGTGTCATTTTTAATTTTTAATTTTTTTTGGTTAATCTCCATTTTCCCCTAAACGGTAGGTACCTACACCTCTGGTCGATTATTTGTTTACGCAATTTTAATATATTTATTAAATAACTTAAACGTGGGTTTATAATAAAAATGGATTAAGTAGTTGCAAACTTTTTAAAACCTTTCAATGATACGAGTTGGTTCAGATATTAGGGAGTTGCACGCCTACACATTTTAGCCAACTTATGTTCTAAACAAAATTATGATAGAATCCAACCTTATTCATATTACTGGAAATAATTAATAACTTATTTGTCATTTTCACCCAGTACGCTGAAGCCCAAAACCCTATTTTAAAAAAATGCATATAAAAAATATTAAAAATTAACACACCTCAAATTTCGCATTTAAACTAAGTTTTAATTTGCAAAAACATTTTCATATAAAATTTTGCTATATTGCTAATAATTAAGGCAATTTCGAAAAAATGGCATTTGCTCTCCTACTATTAGCCGCAGGTGAAATATGGAATATGCATTTATAGTTTTAAGGAATGCACCAACTTTTATAAAGAATAAAATTTTCTGAGAAATCGGTGATAAAAAATTTTCCCATACGTTGCATACTTTCATGGACACACTGTATAGAAACGTTGTGATTTGAAACCAATAAAGACAATGCAGGTCCAAAATTTTTTTATCATTAAAGACAACAAATTTTATTTCATCATAACTTTTAAATATTTGGAATTTCTGAAAAATATATTTACCGCCAATAATACCTGCTAATACAGTGTGGTCATTATCATATTTTCCTTTCCTAGCGGTATTCTGATAACGGTAGTTTTTCTCCAGTTTGTAATTTGAAGTCTGGTTACAATTCTTCGAATTACAAGAGGTATTTTTGTTGACACTTGGTGGTGCTGACAAACATTTTCCATTGGGTATTATGGTAGCGCAACCATTTGAAACAGGAATAGCTGAAACAAAATAAAATAATTATTAAAAAGTTACCGTAAGTTTACCTCTGTTTGGCTGTTCATGTTTATGACATTATTCCAGAGACGTATTTGTGTATCGCGGTTATAATATTACAAGAACATATTTATATACCTATAAACGTATGAAAATAAAACAATATGGCATACTACAACATCATTATAATAATCAAAAACATGTGTTTACAATTTCTTCTTTAAATTGGATTTAAAATAGATGAAAGGTCCGACGATGGATTATATTGTTTATCATAAAGTCCAAAAACGCGTCATAATCTTTTTTAGACGACAAATTTCTGGGCAATTTGTATCAGTGGTGTAACCACAGGGGGTATAGGGAATATATCCTCCACCCATAGATAATGACAAATAGCATTTTTAAAAGACTGAGTCGGTATATAGTGCCGCCAGTAAAATCCGCATCATATGGGATTTGTTTTTATTAATAGCTTTATTTAAAATTTGACTTTGGCATCAAGTTCTGCTTCGATCGAGAGGAAAATTAAGCAAAAAAATAGTAGTAACGTGATTCGCATTATCTGTCAAATTTTAATTTTATCCAAAAAATAATTCAAAAGTTGTGTTATTTCTGAAAAAAATCAAAAAAAGTTATTAGAAAAAGTTTTTTTAAATGCAGTTTCTAGCCCACATGCAAAATTTTAGTTGCATAAGATAAATTAGGATTTTTTACCCATATTTTGTAAAATGCACCACTTTTGCAAAATAAGACAACGCAACCTACATAAAACTTCCTAGTTTTGACAATGCTTAATTTCAGATAGATTTTCTTTAAAGTAGCGCCATATTAAATGTGTGTTTTTCAACAAAATCAAAATTGGGCTATTAAAATTTGGTCGCATGTGATGCATCATTTGTTTTTGACCCTGTATAAGATGAATTCATAAAATAAGTATTTTTGAAAACGTAGGTTGTGTCTGAAAGTAAAAAAATAAAAAATAAAATAACGGGGTTTTAAATTAAATCGTTGAAAATAGATAAACTAAAATTTATTTTCCACTTAATGAACAGTTTACTACTGATGACACTGTGTTCTTTTTGTCTTAATATTAAGGTGTATTACTTTCAGACACAAACTACGTTTTCAAAAATACTTTTTTTATGAAGTTACCTTATACAGGGTCAAAAACAAATGAAGTTTGCGTCACATGCGAACAAATTTTAATAGCCCAATTTTAATTTTGTATAAAAACACACATTTAATATGGCGCTACTTTAAAGAAAATGTATCTGAAATAAAGCATTGTCAAAACTAAGAAATTTTATGTAGGTTGCGTTGAGTCTTATTTTACCAAAGTGGTGCAATTTACAAAATATAGGTAAAAAATCAAAATTATCTTATCCAGCTGAAATTTTGCATGTGGGCTAGAAACTGCATTTCAAACCTTTTTTCGATATTTTCAAAAATCTTTTGAATTATTTTTTGGAAAAAATTAAAATTTGACAGATAATGCGAATCACGTGACTACTATTTTTTTGCTTAATTATCATCTCGATCGAAGCAGAACTTGATGCCAAAGTCAAATTTTGAATGAAGATATTAATAAAAAAAAATCCTATATGATGCGGACTTTACTGGTGACACTGTGTATAGAATTTTATTTTATAATAATTATTATATTATTTATGTGAGTCTTGTGTTAATATAAAAAATATACGCAGCAGTAACTTGGGTTGATGTAGACAGGTTCGCTTCGCAAATAAAATGATTATATTCCGATAATTTCTTAATTTATTAATTAAAAATAACACTGCTAGAACACCATAATATCAAGGGTCTATAGCAGTGGTTTTCAACCTTTTTGTGGTGGCGGAACAGTTTTGGTAGCAATAAGAGAATGGCGGAACACCACCTTTGTCAACCTATTTGCGGTGAAGTAATCAGTTTATCAATAGACCAGGGCTGAAGCCTTTGAAAATGGTAAAAAGCGAAAAAAAATAATAGTAGAATGAAACTCATTGAAAAAGGAAGAGAATATAACAAAAATGAAAGGAAAAATAATTTACGGGCGATCCGACGTCGGGAAGTGGAAAGGGGTGAGTTTTTAAGGGTAGAAAACGATTTATCTCGATTTCCGGCAAAACTACAAGTCCTATGGAAAAACGTTAAATGGCAAAGTTGTAGGTAATAAAAAGATCTATAACTTTTGTATCTACACTTTTTTCACATAACCTCAAAATTTATGTGAAAAATTCAAATAACCAAGTTTTTGGTTTTTTATTTTTCTCTACTACTACTACTCAAAATTGTACATAATGATTTAAAAAAAAATTCGGATTCGATTTTTTTTCGTTTCTTTCCATTTTTTGAGAACATTTACCATAGTAATGTATATTTTTTTACACCATCAGAAAGTAGAGATTTCAACGAACAAAAAGCCCACCGACTTTTTTAAAAAAGCAGATATTTTGACGTGAGAATTTTCGATTGAAAATTAGGGTGCCTTTTCGATATTATTTCAAAATAAGGTGAAAAAATAAATATTTGAAATCAAAAAAATTACAGTGTGTTTAAGACATGAAAATGTACGTTTTCACCAAATTTCGAAAAAAAAAAATTTTTTTGTAAAAGATAAAAATAGAAAACCAAAAACTTGGTTATTTGAATTTTTCACATAAATTTTGAGGTTATGTGAAAAAAGTGTAAATACAAAAGTTGTAGATCTTTTTATTACCTACCACTTTGCCATTTAACGTTTTTCCATAGGACTTGTAGTTTTGCCGGAAATCGAGATAAATCGTTTTCTACCCTTAAAAACTCACCCCTTTCCACTTTTCGACCTCGGATCGCCCGTAAATTATTTTTTCTTTTATTTTTGTTATATTCTCTTCCTTTTCCAATGAGTTTTATCCTACTATTATTTTTTTTGGTTTTAAAATTATCGACCCTGGTCTACAAAAAATACTATCTCATGATTCAGATGAGTTGATATTACTAAATTATTTCGCGGAACACCTGGAAGAAGTTTGCGGAACACCTGTGTTCCGCGGAACAGCGGTTGGGAACCACTGCCCTAGGGCGTAAAACAAAATAATACAGAAAACGTACCGAGCTATTGACTGTTGTTATAAAACAGCGTTAAACCGTAAACGTGCAAGCAAAAATTATTTGCATCAAAGAGGGCTTGGTTTAGATAACAATGATATGGGGACGATATATCTAACAAAATCTAGGTTAAAATTTTGTCAAATTCATATTATGTCATGATATGCCAAACTAATAAGTAAACAAATACAATTTTTTTTTGTTGTTTACAAAATTGACAAAGTAAGAATAAACAGAAAGAAAAAAAAATACATAAAATTGCTGAAATTGGCCACCGCCATGCTCCAAGCATTAATTCACACGTCTCTTCATATACTGCGTCTTTCAAAATCTGCAGCTGGAATACTTGCACTTTATATAAGGAAATAAATTTAGCTGCTTCTTAAGAATGGTACTGCATGTTCCATGCATAAGGTCTTTCCACTTCTTAAGACAGGCGTGTTATACAATTTGTTGGCGTATTTTGCATTATTTCACGAACGTTTGCAACAAGTTCTTCTGTTCTTACAGATGGTCTTCCTGCTCCTTTTTTGTGTTGAATAGAACCTGTTTCCTTAAACACAGTCACGGTTCTTTTCAGGCAATAAGAAAAACCCCCAGCAATAAATGCAACGTTAGGAAAATGTTCGTAAAAATCGTCCATGCACAAACCAGGATTGTATTGCCACTCACCATTTACTTTAACCCCGTTTCGAAAATACGCTTCAACCAAGAATGTTTTGTGCTGTTCCGTAAAGCCCATTGTGGGAATTGTTCAAGTAATTGGAAAAATTAGCGATGAATCAAATTACTTGCAACGACTGTCAAAGACAACGGAATAACTGATTGATTGTTAATTCAGGTAGTTACTGACACCCAACAGGTATTAAGCTCTACGGCTAAGCAGTATGTCCTTAGATGCAAGGCCCTCTTTGATGCAAATAATTTTTGCTTGCACGATAATAATATAACATAAAAAAACATTATTAACAAAATTTCGCTACTGCAAATTTTTAATTTTCTTGCACAACTTCCTTTCCCACCCTATATAACATTAAATGTATGTCATAAGCGTACCAAACTAATAATCTGAAAGAAACAATTTTCCTAACACTATTTCGCAAGACGATCTCCTGCGAGACGAGACGAGAGATTTTTCTGCGAGAATCTCGTGAGACGAGACAAAAATATGCGAGAACGAGAAATCTCGCAAAATGTTTAAGATTTTGATAAGTATCTGCGATAAACTTTAATATGAATCCCGTTTGTATCACCCCAAAAGAAAGCTATTGGCCAGGGAAAAATCGAGACACGTTAAAAAAACAATAGAAAAAGGAGCCAAATAGAAAAATTAACCTTTTTTTATAAAGTCTATAGTTTTTGTCGAAATTTTTGATACAGAGAACCATTTGATTAACGATAATCGTCGCCGCGAATTAAGCATTATATTATGATTGTTTCCAGTTGTCTCTGGGAATCGCTTTTAACTTAATTTAATTTAACTTTTTTTTTTAATAAATTATAACTGGCCGGAAATTTAAAGGAAGATAAAGATGTGAGTTGCACCCTGGAAAACTGCAAGTTTCGTTTTCGGCATGATTATGTTAAAAACATGTCGTTGTCAATTAAAACAATCTAGCTTCATTTTCACTGTTTACATAGAGAGAATAATATTATAACAAACTACAATATTATAACACCGACATTTTTTTAGTATTGAAAATACTACTGGGTGCGTATATACGGGTCTATTTCATGAAAAATGAACGCGACATGCGACATGTACATAAATAACAAGGCGGTAAAGTCTAAACAAACATCCGAGCAGCACAGGATCGATGACATCATCTGCTGAGTATTAATATTGTTTTGTTTTGGGTTTCGGCATTTATTATTATATTTGTTGATATTAAGATAATATGGCCGGGAGAGAGAACAGTTAGTAGCTAGTTATTAATGATACTAATTCGATGAACACTATAATGAAACGTGTTCACAAGTTTCATTAACAAAGTTCATATCGAACGTGTATCATTCAAAATTTAATCTACGATAGTGCAAATAGATTTTATTCGTCTAAACTTCATTGATATCAGATAACGTTTTCGTAATTTTTAAAATTTTCAGGTGTCCATATTAGTCGATATCATGGTAACCGCATTTTTGATTGCTTCAATTTCGATAAAATTGGAAAAAAATAAACAGTGAATGTCGCTGAAACAAAGCGAAATAGCGCGGCGGTCTTGGCGTATTACACAGAAAGTCGGGGGAGAATGGATATACCAATCCAAAACATTTCATAGCCGACTTAAGATTTAGACATTTCATGAACAAAGAGTACAAGGACCAGCAGGTAAATGGCTGTGTATAGCTAAAGAAATAATTTTGTCGCTATTTTTGAAAAGGTGGTTTTGAGCTCTCTTCACTATGTACTAATATACAGATTATACAGATCATCCTATATTTTTTATTTTAACAAAACAGTCAAATTTACACATTTCTAAGTATAATTTAGACATTTCTAAGTATAATAATTTAATTATTATTTCAAACTAAATCGCGTGATAGCGGCACGTTACATACTCACAGATAGGAGTAATCTGTGCTGTGACATAATGGTTTCCTTCTCGCCACTGTATGTGGTAGGTATTTTCAATACGCCTATGATACTTGCGTATGATGCAAGATCTGGGAATTTTTGCAGTTAGGTTAATACAAGGATTATTAAAAACCTAAATTTCCACAATGGTTTACCGAAAAAAACACAAGGAAACGTCCCGGTCTATTAATTATCCAGTTAAAACAACATTAAACTATGATTTACACTATGTTTAAAACATAATACACACATTTTTTACAAAAAAAAGAAAGATAAACAAGACAGACACGGGTTTTTAGAAGTCTGACGCCGGTAAGTTACCTATATCTGCACTTGCGTGCATTCCGTTCCGCCATGTGTCGCTGTCTGCTAGTGACGGAGTAACATAATATTATGTTTTATGGTGACTTATATCATGGACGATTTCTTTAATTTAAGACTAAAATAAAAGTGCTCACGCTCATGCTGCACCATAAAACCTTATTTTCTATGCCTTTTACGACCCTGGCCCTTCAGACCTCGTAGACCAAGAACGATGTGTAGAACTATACAAATCTGACTGCACCATAAATATGAAGTTGAGCTGATTTTCTGGGGATATAATGCGCTATATTATAGTAGGGGGGCCCACGATGCTAAATGGGGATTTACTCGAGCGTCGTGGGGACCTATTGGATCTTGAAGATTGGATGGTAGAAAGGAAAAAATGTCATATCATGTGTACCCTTTCACCGGTGGGGGGAGTTACTACAGGCTTTCAAAAATATAAAAAAAACAGTCACATAGATGTACTCGAGCGCGTCAGATATTAATAGTGTATATGCCCCCACGTGACTCTCATGACGGAGGTACATTAATCTGCCGGTTTTGATGGTGGGGGCGGCGGTACGGAAAGGTTAAAAATGGGGGAAAAAAAAATTACTCGAGCGTGTCAGATATTCAGAGGGGATGTTAAGGGATCCCTAAGGAAGCTTCCATTCAATGGACTGACGATTCGGATGTGAAGCAAACTCGTGGCGACTTTTCGAAAATTCAAAAAAAAAACGCTATTTTGACATACTCGAGCACGTCAGATTTTCATACAGACGGTTCAGCTTGGTGTCCTGGTCGTGCTGATTCATAATCTGACGATTATTTTGAGGGATTTTGTTAATCTGACCGTTAAAAAAAAATTTCATGATCAAAAATATTTCGGTACAAAATTCGGAACGAGTAATAACTATAAGAGTGACAGACTGCGAAATAAATAAAGACAAAATCCATAGCAACAAAACGGTTTCATAACAACTATCTTAAAATGCTTTTTAATAATATTATTTTTACATATTTTTGATGGAATTAAGAGAAGAATGCATAAGTGTGTTATATTTTTGAAATCGGAAGACAAGGAACCATCTAATGCGCTTCTAATGTACAGAGTGTCTCATTTAAAAAAAATTAAATGTTTGGTTTTAAATGTGACATGTGACACCTACTGTCATTTTTGACAAAACCTATAAATACTTGGCCACAAGCTCTACATCCTACTTTTTGAGTGAACGCGCTAACTCAAAAAAACAAAAAAGTTACAGGCTTTTAAAAGTGGGACAAACTAAAATGTAAAATAATAACCCTGTACATATAATCCCACGAATGCTGTGATCAGCCTGTGATGGCGTGATGGCTGACGGAAAGTAGTGTGGGGACGATGCGAGAGAGTGAGTGATAAAGAAAGAGACATTGAGGCGAGGAGTGCTTCACTGCAGCTGCACGCGCTAATAAACTTTATTGACGATTTTTGTTACTTCGGCTTGTGGTAATCGGCAGATTATATTTTTCCCGTTGTCCTTGAATTATTTCTTTCAAAATAAAAAAAAATTGACCGCGCTCAAGAATGTCCATGTGACTTTTTTTTTGCAAGTTTGTGACCCTCCCACTCCCTTACGTCACGCTCAAATCGTCAGATTATTGAAATGCAGACTCTTTAGCATGTAATTAACCCACCACACCTTAATCTGACGCGCTCGAGTAAATCCAGCTATCGATTTTTTTTACTATTCTGATCAACTGCCGTACACGCGCGGCACTATATAGATGGCTTAGACGGGGCAGAGGTACTCAACAGGGTGCAAGGTATCCCCCATATGTTAATCTGCCGTGCTTGAGTAAATCCCAAAATCCCCTGTTGGGCTCCCCTACTATTATGGATATTGGTTTGTTGAATACTCGGATCCTAAGAATTCTGGAATCTGTTTATATCGAAATGTATCCAATGAGTGAAATCCGTAAAAAAACTCGTTCTTAATAAATTAAGATCTCCATAAATTAATAACAGCATTTTTTCGAAAGAAGATTAACTCGAGTATTTTATATTATCTACCCTCTTATTTGAGCAACCTATCTTAAGAGATTTAATAATGGATGGATAAACAGCTGTCGGTTTAAATATTGTAATCCCCAGATGGGAAAAACTGATCAGAACTCCGGTACATTATTCAAACATTTGCATAGTTGAAATTTATCCCATTTGGCAGTATTTTGGGACTCTAATGAGGGAATAAGAGAGTTTATTTTAAGCCAACATTTTAGCTTGAGGCACAAGTCACCAGTGGCGGAACGCCGAGTATACCTTTGCTGAAATAAATATTCTGCAACATGCATAACATATTAACTACACATTGTAAAATATATTTCCTAGAGTATAAGTATACATATATAGTATACAGGGTCTCTTAAAGGTAAGGAGCATCTTAAATATCTCATTAATACGAGGCTAAGCGTATAAAAGCTCGGATAAGTCGATTTTGTTTTCTTTTTGCGCATATTTAAATATTATTATTTGGAAGTATATAGGGTGACTCACAAAAGCGATACAAATGTTGACTATACTTTTGAAAATGGAACACCCCATACATTTTTGGATTTCACCAATAATTCTAAGTATTTTTTATTAAATGTACCATAGCTCTGTTTTGAATTGTTTTTTATTGCTAGAAGTAGGATAATTTCACATAATTAAATAATAATAATAATAATAATATTAAACGTCTTTTATTATAATAAATAAAGAAAACAATTACAAATACTAATAATAATAGGCAGACAAGCAAAAGCAGGGGCAGTCTAGCCACATAGGCAGGCTACTTTACTGAACCCTGCAGAGCTTGCCAAAATAAGAATAAAAAAAATATATAAAGAATTTTGAAACTGAACGTACAGATATTATAAAAATTTCGTAGAAAGGCGAACATAATTATTGGTTCAAATATCATTATAGAAAAAAGAAAAATATGCTGCGTTCTAACCTAACGAAGAAGACGACAAATACATGATTCGATGAATGACCAGCAAAGCATTGATAAAAATAATAATTTAACAAAAATAATTATTAACGAAGTTGTTCCTTTTAAAATTTGAGTAAATATTTTTTATATTTCAATTTAAATTTGTTACTCTCAAGTAAAACCATTTCATTGGGTAAGGAGTTATATAATTTGACAGAGTTGTAGGTAAATGATTTCTGAAACATGGCACTCTGATGCTGAGGCACCGTCAGCTTATTAGGAAATCTCATGTCACGAAATAGTATATTAAAGTACACGTTTCATAAGAAGCGGTTTTAGCGCACGCGTCTATTTTAAAAAACGAGCCACGAAGTGGCGAGTTTTTTAATTGACACGTGCGCTAAAACGCCTTATGAACCACGTGCTTTATACTATTTTTTCTATTTGTAGTTTTTTCAATAAAAAATACATATTTAAAAAGAAAATAAATCCGCAAATTTTCATGTCTAAATTTTATGTTGGTAATACTATTTTTTATCATAGTAACCTCTGGACAACACAAATTATTTTGCGAACTGTCATTTTTTGATTTATAGACCCATTTTCACCGCGAGATTCTAAAGTTATTTTAGCGATATGAGATTTAAAATTGGACGGAATACGTTGTGTGATCCTTGTACATTCGGTACATATACAGAGCGTTCGGAAATTCGGGCGATTTTGCTAATATTTTTTTAATTTCAAAAGACGTGATTTTACGTCAATTTTTCAATTTTTCAATTTCAATGTTACCAACATCAAATAAAGAAAAAACGCGTATCGAAATAGCTTCATTATGAACTTCATTTCAAGTTCATAATGAACTTATTATGAACGTCAAATAGAAAAATGTATATTTGAACGCAATAAAAACCTACTTTTTGAAGAAAGATGCAGAGCCGGATTATTTAGAGGTTTACCAAGAAATTCCCCAAATTTAAAGTTCTACGGTTGTTCATTACTAGCTACTTGAGATTTTTAAACGAATAAGAAATATGATTGAATTTTACCAAAAATAAGACGAGGCGTGAGGATTTATTCTGTACTTTCTGTATTCTATTCCTATATCAGCTACATCAAGGCATGGCCCATAAATGAAATCACAGTAGCAAAAGCTGGACAAAACGAGACTCTCACAGAGCATTTTGGGCAATTTAAAATTAAGATCATAATAGTTTGTGATATTATAATACTCTTGTAGGTATAGGACTTTGAATTAGTTTTTTGACATACTTCCTAAACCTCAGTATCCAAGATTATACCCAGATTTTTAGCTATTTTAACTACGGGAAGCCTAATATTATCAATAATATATTTGATTTCAGTAGGTGTTCGAAATTACTTCTGTTAACAATTATTAGGCAATAATATTATCTGAGATAAAAATGTTCCGTCGTATCGTTTCTGATAAAACTTTCTTGTTAATATGCGAAATCGATCTTTAAGATCGTCAATATTTTGTGGCTTGTTTTGATAAACTCTCTTCTTTAAATATCTCCAAACAAAATAATCGAGGGGGTTAAGATCTAGTGATCTAGGCGGCCACTCGAAGGGTCCACTTTTTCCAATCCATCTATTCGGATAAATTGTATTTAAATATTTCCGAACTGCATGCCCGTAATTAGGCGGAGCTCCATCTTGCTGTTGTTGTTGCCCAGGAATATCGGAATCAACCTCATTCGGGAAAATACTTGCCAGAGCAGGAATTAATTCAAACGGCAAAAATCTAAATATCTCTCGGCAGTCAATATTTCTTGAAAAAAGAAGGTCCTATAAGCTTCTGTTATGAATTACTCCCATCCAAACATTTACTTTTTGGCGATATTGTGTTATGTTTTCTAAAATCCAATAGGGATTAGTATGTGCCCAGGAACGATAATTTTGTTTGTTATGTAGATGAAAGGTTGCTTCGTCCGTAAATAAGATTTTTTGTAAATTATTTGTGTTTTGCTATAAGTACCTGCCAAATTAAAATTTATTCCTTAACAGTTATAGACATAGATAGATATTAAACAAACAAAATTGAACCTAATGGAAAAATTAAAAAAAAAACCTTTTCATTCATTAAACTTCATCATCTTCTTCGTCAATAAATGCTCCAAATGTTGTCCATTCACTATTGGGCAATATCTTAAACGCCAGGAAAACTCGTTTTGAACATTTCTAATTACTTAGGGAGAAATTAACCTAAACTTAGTCATGTCGCTCAGCTTCCAAGAAATACGAATCAGAATCGAACAAGCCAGAAACACATTTACAAAAATAAAGAAACGTTTCTGCTGCCGAGATCTAAACCTTCAATTAAAAATACGACTGATGAGATGCTATGTGCTGTCTGTACTATATTATGGGATGGACTCGTGGATACTGAGGGTGGCTGATATGAGGAGGCTAGAGGCATTTGAGATGTGGATATACCGGAGAATACTGAGGATTGCATGGATGGAGAGAGTAACCAACGTTGAAGTCAGGGCCGTAGCCAGAAAATAATTTCGGGGGGGGGGGGGTTTGTTCCAGTGGCGGATTTAGAATTTGTTCTAGGGGGGGGGGGGGGGGGGTGCGAAAGGGAACTGCGCCGCAGGCCAAATTTTTTTGGGTGCCACGCCCTTTTTTTGGGTAAAATAACCGTAAAGCTTAATCTGCGGCAATATACCAGGATTTAAAACACTCTTTTAATTTAAAAGAAATTCGAAATTTGAAAGGTCGGTCGACAAAATAAATAATAAACTATTTATTTTACTAATTAACATGTCTCTTATATTAAGTCGTAATTAATTATAATAAATTATATTATGTAATAATAAGATCAAAAACAAAATAAGAATGAAAACGAAAAATAAACAATAAGAACAAAAAAATATCTGAAGTACCTACTTACTTTGTACTAAATTACAAAATCAAGTTTCCTGTTCTTAGAAGACAAAATATTTATGATTTTGTTTACATCTACGTTTGTTATGAACCAGTAATTAATTTAAGGTAGTCAAGTCAATGTAAAAAAAATATAGTTCGGACTTAAAAAATATTGTTAAAAATTAGTTTAACTTGCCGGAGTTTCCGGGAATAAAATTGTTTTGGTGTTAACTTAACTTTAGAATATTGGATGTTTTACTGTAATAATTGGTGTAGTTTGGTGTTCAAATATTTATTAAAACTTTTTAAGTATTAAGCGAGCCAGTAGGTGGTAATTATTATTTTGATTTTGTTAACATTTCGGTGGGGAGGGGCAACCCCCCTACCCCCACCCTGGCTACGGCCCTGGTTGAAGTAATGAGGCGTATGCACAAGGAGAGAGAAGTAATTCCAACAATATAGACTAGAAAGAAAACTACTGTATAGGGTACATGTCATGAGGGAAGAAAAATATAAAATGATGCAAATCATTATGCAGTGAAAAATCCAAGGAAAAAGATCTATAGGAAGGAGACCAAACTCATGGCTGAAGAATCTTAGGGAATGGTTTGGATGTAATAACAAGGAACTATTTAGAGCTGCGGTCCCAAAAATAAGAATCGCACTAATGATTGTCAATCTTCGTAGCGGAGACGGCACCTAGAGAAGAAGTCATGTCTTATTCATGCTTTCAACTCCTCAACATTTGACAAATAATAAAAATTTGAAATTTTTTTTACTTATGGATAACTTAATATGCACTTTAAAAATAGTCAATAAAAAACCAGGTTTAGAATTTAAAAAAATTATCGATCTCTAATTTGGGGCACACTGCATCAATATATTTTTATAAAAATACCATAACTTGACATCATGCTATATATAGTTATGCTAGTTAGTGCAGCCTGGCTGTCGAGCGTTTAGATTCCCCGTACTATACAATACTATACCTATACATAATAATATAATAGCATAAAATGAATTTAAGCCTATTATAAAAGTTTAACAATAATCTGAACAATAAAATTTCCAGACATAGCTAAACTTAAAAAAAACGTTATTTTACAAATCCGATAATTTAACTAAATCCAATAAAACACACAGAAAGTTTCTTTTGTAAAACAAAATTTATTACCTTTAAGACTTTGGCGCATGAACCTAATCTAAATGTATAAAAAAGCAATTCATTCATGCGGTAATCAGAAAATTTCGTTTAAGGTGTTTGTTTAAGCACAAGTTTAGGGTAGATTACTGTTTTAAATGGTTTGGAAGGTTTTGGGACTTTTATGAGCTTATCCATTTCTTTTAGTTTATGTTAGGTTAAAAGTGAGTGGTTACATTTGACACTCCACTGCGACCGTAAGACACCTTGTTTATATTTCTACCAATAGATCTAGCTTCTCAACGAATGCTTGCTTGCATGTCATCTGGCAGTAGTGTCGCTTCGTCGAATATGGCGAATCTGACTCTTGCTGCTGCAAGACAGGCGAACAGTAGCTGGGTTCGGGATTGTTTACGGAGCTGGAGTAGTAAGTTAGAGTGGCGTTTTAATCACGTGACCTTAGAGTTTTAGGTGTATGAATGGTCTGTCCCGAACGCTCGAGAGTTTTTAGAGTTAATCACCATAACCTCAATCGCTTGTTTCGTCTTTGTGCTTCATCACTTGTGGTTTATTATTTTATATTATGTAAATATTTTGTGTGTTTTGTACCTTTATTATTTAATTTACAATATGGATTTCTTTCGTCATCTGATGCCAATACTTAATTTTGTCAGAGAAATATTTGTTGAAGATTTTTCTGATGATAACAATAAATTATTGTCCGTAAGAATTGGTTTTCCGTCTTGGTCCACTACTGCGGCATGTGTTTCTGATGATATTTCTTGCGCGTTCATGTTTGATTGAAGACAAATAAGCTAAACTCATAACCTATGAATATGTAAAATACTAAAAACACGATCACTGCGCATGCCCGCTCCGGAGTTCTTCTCTGGCGAGGTGGAACTCTTGGAGTGAGCTCCTTTAACTCCATGTCGCAATACCCGACCGCACTTCGAGTCACACCTTTTACTCGAAAGGACAATACCCGAACGGATCGGGAGCGTTTTGTGCACATAGAGTTAAAAGAGTGAGCATCCCGAACCCACCTTGTATGTGCGCCGTTTGTGTATCTTCGATACAGAGCCGGCATTTTTCATCGTGCTCTAATATAATTTTGTGCATATGGTGTCGCAATCTGCAATAACTGGTATACAATTCTACCAGAACTTTAAGGTGGCATCCTATTGAGCTCTAGTAGTTTGTCAGTTAGCTGCTGGTTTCTATGGCTGCTTATTGCAAGTTCAACCAGTGCCTTCTCCACTTATCTGTTGCTTCGGCCAAATTCGATCTCTTGGCCGTGGCATATTTTTACTGCCGGTTCGGGTCCGATGAATTTTGTTGCTGCTCCCCTTTTAGCGAGCTTGTCACAGGCCTCGTTGCCCACCAGACCTATATATCCTGGAAACCATTTCTGTACTCCGGAGGCATAAGAAACTATGTCAAATTTTTAAAAAAATTAGGTAACTATGTAGTTTTATTCAGAAAATTAAACTCTTTTGTGGGACATACAACACCAAGTCCAATTAGTTAAGGTAGCTGAGAAACAGGGTATACTTTTAACACTATGTGCATTTTTATTCAGAGGCCTAAGACACCAAGGTAATAATATCTGTATGCCTCGGATCTTAAGTAATATCTTTAGCAACACAACATTTAGCGGCATAGAAGATAATCACTTGGTGTTATATGCCTCTAACTAGATCCATATATTAGTAGGTGGGGATTACACATAATGTTAAATGCCAGCTGACTATCGGCATTTAAGCGGCAATAAGTTTTCATTTCGTCTATTATTACTTTTCCTTTTACCAAAATGCATACCATTTCCATTTAATATACTCATTTTTTGTAAAAATTGCACATAGTGTCGTATGCCTCCCAAGTACAGTATTATGGCTTATAATTTTTTACAGGCATAGAACACTATGTCAATCCAAGAATAAATTTTCAACACCTGCATTAAACATATAAAAATATGGAAATAAACTTGATAAAAGAAATAGGGAGGGAATGTGATAAAATACGAAGATGGTCAGAGAGATTTATTTATGTTCCTTTAATTTGTGGACGAATATCAATTGCTTGTCTTTAATTTCTTCATCACTACTATCACTTTCCTCATTTTCACTGAAATCTGTCATATCACAAATATGTATAAGTTTCCTATTTTCCACAAAAACGTAACAGATTACTATTGTACTAAATAAATATACCAATGTTGTTGTATTTACGTCAACTCTTTTGAAAATTAGGCCCCAAACTGAACATGAAATCTATAATCTGAACAAGTGGATAAGCCACGTCTGAACTTGTTGTGGAATAAGCATTTGCTACAGAGGTGTAAGAAAAACAGCGATTGCTTCAAAATTTTATTCATATCCAGATCTAGCAATTGCTTTTACTTATAGCATTTGCTAGTCAAGCAATTGCTTTTACTAAAAAGTTAAAAAGTAATTGCTTCAAGTAATTGCTTAATTTTTATTCATTCATTATCCCCAAAATATAACAAATTTAAACGAATTTCTGCAAGTTTGCAGGACCTTCCAAGGGCGTCCGAAGGGAGGGGGGCAAGGGGGTGCACTTGCCCCCCCCCCCTGGCCCTAGTTAATTTGAGATATTTTATTTAACTGGGATATACATATTTATTGAGATACAATTCAATTGACAAAATTGGTAAAACGAACTCTTGTTGCATAAAATGAAATGTGGAATTCAAAAATCTTCTTTGTTTATTGCAATTTGTTTACCTCCAACTACATGTACAGTCGAAAGATCATTCAGTACTCTCAGAAGAGTAAAAACCTGGATTCGCTCGACTATGACTGAGCACCGATTGGACGGTTTATGTATAATGAGTATTCATCGCAAATTTGTAGAAGAAAAAAAAAGACATTTAATTGAAAAAATTATTGATGAATTTGCAAAAGAGTCAAGAAAATTAACATTTCTTTTCTCCAATAAATCTGATTAACTTATAAGTTTTTTGTTGTATTTTTTTTTTGTTATATTTGAACATTTTTAAATATTTTGTTTAGCTATTTTTTGTTATTTAATATAAGTATTAGGTGTTTTGCTCTATTCTTTTATTGAAGGTTTGTTGAAGTGCTAGAAACAAAAATAATTCCAATTATGATTTGCCCCCCCTTCGAAAAGTTCCTTCGGACGCCCTTGGGACCTACCAACATTGTGCAAATTTGCAGACGCAAAGTATGATAAACGTTATCGAGAATTCCAATTATGTCGTTTGCATCTGCAAACTGCTAGTTGCAACTGCAGACGTCAGATGCATAGCTTCTATAATCTCACCCTTTAAAGATATTTTTAAAAGTATTGTTATTCCTCTGGTCTTCAATGTTGAAATCAATAAAGTTCTCATTATTTTGTACTTGCAATTATTAAATTACTACAATAATAATTTTTCACGAATACTATAAAACACGTTATAAAAAATAAAACGTCTAGTAACTTTTGACATTGACAAATTAAAGAATTTTACGCGTTTTTTCTAAATACCTTTTAAAAGACAATAATATCGTAGAATGAAAAGAGCTGTAGATTACAGCTATAAAAATTGAGTCATTGAGTCACAAGTTTTATTAAGACTGGTGCTTGTTGGGGTAGGTAATGGAAACTTTAAAAGGTTTCTTTTATTATTATTAAAAAATAATTTTGTGATATAGGCTGTTAATATAAGCTTTTTTCAACCCGACAAGAAAATGATTTCTGAAAGGTAATTTCCAGCCTGAACTTTGAACTTATCAATCGATTATTGTATTGACAAATTAGTTGAGCGAGTAAAAATTACAGTTCAGTAACGATTTTCTTGCTGAGATGGTAAAACGTCTTTTCTCCTTCAAGCAGAGCTCTACCGCCAATGGAAATTCTATCTTTTAGAAATGAGATTAGACCGCATAAACCGTAACTGACTTTTATACCTTTTATATCTTTTATAACGTACTATAAAGAAGATTTTTCATTTCGAATTTAAAGTAAAGATAAACTTTTCTCCGACAAATGTACCTCGCGTCTGTTACTTACCCACATAGGGTGCAAGTGCTTTCAAAATGGATAATGTGTGAAAAATGTGATAAAAGGATTTGAAATCCTTGAAATGTCGCTTTTAACTGTGCGAATAAAAGACACGGTTGCTGTAAATACTTTTATTTCAGCATCTGATAAACAAATATTCTTATAAACGGTCGCGGCTTTTTAGAGGACGCAATGGAGGCTAAGCCTCCTCAATTAGTTAGTAGAAGTAGAAGTAGTTGTAACTAGGGGTGTGCAACAAAATCGATTATTCGATTAGAGATAATTTTTTTACGATTAAGCGAAAAAAAAACTATTTTTTGATTAATCGAAAAAAAAAATTTTTTGATTAATCGATTATTCGACAAAAAAATAATTTTACGATTTTTTGATTAATCGATTATTAAGTAAGTAATTAAAAAAAAACGATTTTTCGATTAATCAAAAGCAAATCTAAATCGAAAAAAAATATTTTCAATTATTTCGATTATTCGAAAATATAGGTATGTTTTTGGATGATATGCTAGTTACTTATTATTGCTGTAAGTCTCTATATATTTATTAGCAACCCTATTACCCTGAAAATCGGTTTAAAAAATATTATAGCATATTATTGCAAGACAATCAACGAAATAATTTGAACCAAGTTTCAATCTGTGCGCCTTTCATAAAATTAATATTCTTCACGATCTAATATTTGAATCGACTTTTTGATTTATGTTGATTAAATCAATCGATTATTTTCGATTAATGAATTATTTTCGATTAATCAGAAATAATATTTTATTTTCGATTAATCGATTATTAAATAAATATACGCTTATTTTCGATTAATCGGAAATAATCGATTATTTTCGATTATTGGATTATTTTTGATTTGGGATTGATGGATTATTTTCGATTAATCGATTATTTTTGATAAATCGATGATTTTCTATTATTCGATTAATAGGAAATAATTGATTATTTCAAATAATCGAAAATCAATTGTCTATTTCGGTATTCGCACAGCCCTAGTTGTAACATGTTTGATTTAGAAAAAGCTACAATTACATATTTTTTTTAATATACAGTGTGTCAACGGATAGAGTTTGAAAGAGGAAAATCTTTTTTATTATTATATATAGAAGAAAAAGTCATTCTTTATAAATACGACTGCTTGTGCTAAAACTACAATTTCGAATATCAGATTCGCGATTACTATATAGGGTTCGTCACAAACAACATTTTTAGTTTTTTTGGATCTTATTTTTTCAATTTCTTGATTTATTAAATGAATTTTGCTAGTGGTTTCAACTATTAGTTGTATTATATGTGATTACTCTATAGGGTTCGTCAGAAACAACAGTATTTGTTTTTTGGATTTTTTTTCAATTCTTATTTTCAATTCCTTTTAATGATTGGCTAAATCATCACTTATTAAGGAACAAATGGGTTGGAAGGTACTTATGGTCCAAATCAGATCTCACAATTATCAACTTTTATTTATGGGGATATCTGAAGCCACATGTGTATAAAACCAATTTAAAAATGACTTAGATCTCTTGAAAGAAAAAATAAGACTAATTATTGCAAATATCCCAATACAGCAAGTTAGGAACTGTTATCGGGAATTCAGATGTCGAGTTAAACTATGCGCTAACTCGGTGGTACCACGTTTGAATAAAAGTTTTATAATTTATAATTGTATGAATTGCAAAAATATGACATGTAATAACAAAAATACATAATGGTAGGCAAATAAAATGGTTTTCTTACAACAAAATCGTTACTCGGCCAGATGTAAAATCATATTCAAAGTAAGAAAGCAACAATAGTTGTTTGTATTTATGTAAATTTATTTTAAGCGAAATCCAAAAAACTAAAAATGTTGTTTGTTTAGAACCCTGTATAGTAATCGCAAATGTGATATTTGCAATTGTAGTTTTAACATTAGCAAAATTCATTTAATAAATCAAGGATTTTTTTTTCTCTTCCAAACTCTATTCGTGGACTCACTGTATATATATCGTCCCCAAATTCACAAAGTGGCGTATATGAAAAAAATCGATTTTTGGATTTTATGCGCAATATAACGGGAAAGGAATGACAAATGAGTTATCAAAGTGGCGAGTCTGTGTTTATTATCGGTAAATAGATATTGCTATTTTTTGTTTGGGCAGATCTACAAACAGGTTATTTTGAATTATCGCAAACTGGCGAATTTGATATTCGCCCCTTTGTAAACCTAAACCAAGGGCGGAGTATATGGCGAATGCATGATATTCGCATGATATTCGCCGGTTTGTAATCTCAGTCGCCTACTGTTTTAACCTCAAAATAAAATATACCGCCAAATTTTATAATTTTATAACTTTACTTTACTATACTTATGATTTGGCTACAAAAGATTGCTACTGCTACACGTGGGATGAGACGAAAAGTAAAAGGGGTTCTTCAGAAATAGCCTCTTGCATATTTCTTTATCTCTCTGACTGTGACAAAAAGGGAGCAGAGCTTGTAGACCTCTTTTCAGATGGATGTTTTGGCCAGAACAAGAATTCTGTTATGCCTGCTATGTTTATGTATTTTTTAAATAATAGTAAGAATGTAAAGAAAATAACCCATTACTTGTTTGAAACGTGTCATGGCCAAAATAAGGGCGATTCAGCCCATAGTGCGATTACTAGAGCCATGAGTGTCGCGGGAAATCTATTTATTCCCAGCCAGATCTCCCAGTTATAAAGCTTGCCAGACGAAAGCATCCATACATCGTCATTGAAATTAATTTTTCAGATTTTTTTGATTTTAAAATACTTTCACGGGATCTACCTATATTGTCTATAAGAAAAACAGAGGATACAACAGAAATCAATTGGACTAAAATTTTATGTATAATGGTAGAGAAATAAAAGTTGAACACAATATACATAAAAACAAGCCATTTCAGCGATACCTTTAGCTCAATTACATTTCTACGAAATTTTGAACTTTCAAACGCCAAACTGTACAAACTAAATAGAGGTCCACAAAAAGTGCCAGAAAAAAAAATATAATTCTTTAAGGTCTCTCTGTGAGGGATCTGATGCACCCATAATAAGAGTTCAAGAATATCAAGAATATTATAAAAAATTACCCCATTAATATTCTATCGCTTAGTTGATAATTTTCTGTTAATTTAAAAAAATAAGATTGTGGTAATATTATGTATCTTTATTTATCTAAGGCATATTATGTTAAGTTGTTAATAGCCTTAAGCTCTTAAAAGGGCATATGTTCTAAGGCATATGTTAAATTGTTAATAAGTTTCAGCTCTCAAAAAGGCGTATGTTGTTTTTTGAATATACTATAAGAAAAAAACTATTTTTTTTATAAGATTCTTGGAATGTTCCAACTCTTTAATACCTATCCCAAATTTCAAACCTATAACTTAATTATGTTACGAAATACGATAGTTCATAGATCACCCCAAACTTTAAACGCGTTTCCTGAAAACCGAGGCAAACTCATATACGCCACTTCGTGAATTTGGGGACGATATATTATACTTATTTGATTATAAATTACAATAATTGCAATATTACTTTCAATATATAAAAAAATATTTGTTTTATCTTTTTTATTCCGGATATTTTCACAGAATACCATTTATGATCAAAAATGACCAGAAAATTCTAAAAAATTGTGTGTTTCTTATAGGAAACTACATTCGCTTATTTTCCTCGGTTTTTTATAACAATCCTTCTTCTTTGGAATCGGGCTATTTTTACTTTGATACAACAATATTCCAGAATTTTCCGAAATTTCTATGCACTCGTGAAATAATGCCCGAAAACCAATTTTTCTAATCTTGTCTCGAAACAGATCTATTTCGAACGCGCTAGCGAGTTCGTAATATATCTATTTCGAACTCCGAATTTTATTATTTAACGGTTGGCCCTACATGACATGTTCTTTTCACCGTTTAGCATAGCATTCTAGATAACTAATATTTTTTAGTCCAAATATGCAAAATACTACACGAACCCACGTATGTATGTTTGGTTGCCTAGATCTACAAATCTGAATGTATTCTTTTAGTTAATTAAAAATCACATATTAAATAATAACTTTATTGACGGAGAACTATTTTGCTTTTGTAGATGCTTCAAGCTATCATTTTCTGCCAAATCCTATCCAAAATTTAATCTACTAACCTTCCAATGTCGATTTAAACTACAACTTTATTTGAATTTTCCATCTTCCCTATACTAAATTGCAATGCCGTGACGTAAAATCACGTCTTTTGAAATTCCAAAAAAAGTAGCAAAATCGCCCGAATTTCTGAACGCTCTGTATATGTACCGAATGTATAAGGATCACACAACGTATTCCGTCCAATTTCAAATCTCATATCGCTAAAATAACTTTAGAATCTCGTGGTGAAAATGCGTGAATAAATCAAAAAATGACAGTTCGCAAAATAATTTTTATTGTCCATACTATGATAAAAAATAGTATTACCAACATAAAAATTTACAAAATTTGAAGGATTTATTTTCTTTTTAAATATGTATTTTTTATTGAAAAAAATACAAATTAGAAAAAATAGTATAAAGTACGTGTTATATAAAGCAGTTTTAAGCACTTGTCCCGTTATAAAACTCGCCGCAAGCGGCTCGTTTTTTAACATGGACGCGTGCTATAAAATGATGCTTTATAAAACGTGTACTTTAATATACTATTTTATATCTCCTAGGCCCCAAATAATGAACCAAAGTTAAAAGCAACGTGTCAAACAGTCACTGACAAAATACAAATTTTAGCATAAAATATTCAGGCTCTGAATTTTTATCTGTAGAGGGTCCTTAGCAAAATCCTTAATAAAGTATCTCAAGAGATATCGGGGATAAAGGGGATACAATTTGCAAAGGCCTAAAAGAAAATCTACTTTGAATTTCCAACCAGATGGCTTACTTCGGATGGAATTTTCATTTAAGAAATGGAAAGAGACTGAAGCTAGTATACGTTTTCTTAAAAATCGTTTACGATTTTAAGTGTTTACAGATCATTCATTTCGAAGACATAAAAACATGACTATAAAGAAAATAAAGTAGCGAAAAAAAAAGAAAATCGACAAGTATATTTGCCCGGCACTTACTTTGCTAATATTTATTTATTTATTTATTTATAGAATTGATTCGGCTTTTACTTGGTGGAAATCCATTATTAATTGTGTTAAATAAATGGTAAAAAATAATAATTTTACACTTTCCACAGATTTTTATTTTCACTCGACATAATGTTTCGCAACACTTGCTTATTCAAAAGAGTACTTAAAAATTAAAAATGGTATTTTAAAAGTTATATAACTTAGGTGTAACAATAAAATTTCAGGTAATTTTCAGGTTGATTAAATTGTTGGAAAAACCAATAATAATATTTACAGGCTAATTAAAGAGATTCAGAAGAGGTGATCCATTAAAATCCAATTGATCATTAAAAAGGGTATTGTTATTTTTAAGCCTATTTATTTCTAAGGATTCAAGCAAATTTAATTTTCTACTTTTGTTTTCAATGAGCAAGATATCGTAGTTATGATTAAATGTATCTATGATTTGCTTCTAACAGGTGGTTAGAATAATTAGAATCTGTTTTGTTTTTTATATTGCTTTCAAAACTAACAATACTCTAGGAAAACACATTAAAAATAATAAAAGTAAATTGAAAAAAGGAAATAAATCTGGTGTTTACAAATTAAAATGTAATGATTTCTCTAAAGTTTATTTCGGACAAACAGGTCAAAACTTCGAAAAACGAATGAATTAACATCATGCTAGGTTTATAAAAAACAAAACAGATTCTAATTATTCTAACCACCTGTTAGAAGTAAATCATACCTTCAATCATAATTACGATATCTTGCATATTGAAAACAAAAGTACAAAATTAAATTTGCTGGAATCCTTAGAAACAAATTAGCTTAAAAATAACAATACTCTTCTTAATGATCAATTGGATTTAAACGGATCACCTCTTTTCGAATCTCTTTAATTAGTCTGTAAACATTATTATTGGTTTTTCCAACAATTTAAACAACCGGAATATTACCTGCAATTTTATTGTTACACCCAAGTTATAACTTTTAAAATACCATTTTTAAGTACTCCTTTGAAGAAGCAACTGTGTTGCGAAACATGTAGAGTCAAAATAAAAATCTGTGGAAAGTGTAAAATTATATTTTTTTAAATTTTTTTACCATTTATTTAACACAATTAATTAATTTAGTTATTACAACTTTTACCAGGAATTAAAATTTACAAAAGTATATAACCCAATTACAAAGTATATTAATAAACATAGGATAGAGTCAGACAACAAAATAACTAATTCTAACCCAAGTATATAATACTAAATACAATATTCTTAACAGTTTCTTTTTAAGAAATGCATAAGTTACTATAAAAATACTCTGTATGTATTCTGTTGTAATCATGGCATAGCTTAAATAGTGGTGATTTTAAAAGATTGTTACGCCAGTAGGTGATAACAGCCCATTTAGAGATATTAAAGTGTAATTAATTTTTTACTGACCATTCTACTATTTAACTCAGATGCAACTGTAATCTATGAGAGATTGTCATAAAATTAATTATGTAATAGATTTTAAAATCATCAACAATGAGAAGAAATAATGTGTATTTAATTATTGCAGTTAAGCTGTTAATAAACCTGATGTAGGTATGATAAAACAATGATCTGCTAGCTATAGATGAAGCAATAGCAAACGAACCTATTGCCAAAATCGTATTCCATTCTGAAGTAACTCCTGTTGCAAATTGCGCCCCTCCACTTTGTTTGCCAAACGTACCTCTTAAAAGTAGGTATTAACACCAATACATCAATTACATAATATAATTTTACATATTATTCATCCCTAAAGCCATAAATCTACAGGTTTTACCTTCCAAAAGAGAAAAAAATATGACGTTATGTGGTAAATTTAAATCTTTGTCTAAAAACCCATAGACATTTCCCTTAAAAATTATGCAGTTTGGCAACGCCAAAGTGGTTGCGTTTCTATTGGTCCGTGTCGTTTTTCATTCATAATTTCATTGACGTTTGGTAGTTCTTTGAAAATTGTTAGAATTTTTTTTTGGTTTATCGGTTTTGTGTAATAATTGCTGTGTTTTTGGTGTTTTGTGATATTTTTTTGAAGACTAATTAAGATGGGTCACAGGTGTGAAGTGTGCAAGACTGCGAAATATAATAATTCTGCAGTTAGGTTAGGTTTAACTATTCATAGGCGTGGGTAGGTGGGGAAAAATAATTAAAACTTTACATTTTTATTTTATTATACGTATTATTTATTTAAGGAACATTATTGATAGACTGTATACACTTACAGTTAATGATATAGCTTGACTGCTTTGGTTGTAAATTTACTGTGCGTGGCTGCACAATGTTATAATTAACACTATAGCTTGACTCCTTTGGCTGTCTGTTTCTGATATATGCGCTTTTAGACTTAGAGCATTTAATATCCCTAAACGAATAATAAATATACGTTTTCGATTTATTAGTTTGTTAGGTGGACGTATGTCAGGCATATTGGCGTAGGTAAAATATAAGACGTAACAATTTAGAAATGGTAACATTGTTGTATTCGGTACACACATAGCAATTTTACGAACCAAATATTTTTGTTGTAGATGCCGTTCTATACCTTACAAGGTAAGCTGTTTTACCTACTCCGATTGGGCGGGCCTATCGTACGTAGACACGTCAACCTAACAACCTAATACAATTGGAAAACAGTTCTTGAACTACATCCTGTACAAAAGCTTCTAGTTTCTAATATCCTTACTTTAAACAGTTATTGCTTGCGGTTATTAAATTTGCTTTGCAGCGCTTGTCTAATTTAAAATATAATTCAATTTATTTCCAAGCCGGTGGCAAAATTAATATATTATTATCTCATCTTTACATTCCACATTTTAGGAGCTAATGAGTGGCTTTGAATTAAATTTTAATTTATTTAACAGAAACACTTCCTATTTTCGAAACACAATAAGGAGGGCTGTTTTGTTGACAGTAAATTAAATTTTACATTTATAAGAATGGTTTGTGTGTGGTATTAGACACGGAAAAAATATCCCCTTGACATAGGTTATTTTCTTTTAATAATAATTTTCAATTTTTCAACTATCCATCGTTTCAGATCAGAAAGATAGTTTTTTTCTACTTCCACCCCCAGTAGTATTCTTTATCACGAAACATTGTTTCGATAACTTAAATAGAAAAGAACAGTTTAAAAATAGGAAACAAGTCTCGAGACTCGGGTAAAGATGCAACGGTCGATCTTCAGCCCGAATTCCCTTACTGGTCAAGCCAAAAACGGTTTCTATTTCTTTCTTTACGGAATAAATATCAAAATTAGTAAAAAAAACCCATTCCATGGAATGGAATGGACTAAGTACTATGAACATACTCTACTCTGCTAACCTGTATATTCCCAGTACCTACTGATTGCCCCTACCGCAGAATATACAGCTACACAGTGAAAAAACCTTCTATTCCTTATAAAAATTCACATATTCTTTTTACCACAGTTTAATACTACATATATTATGTGACAGCAGCGCGTTTTTCTACTGTATAAGACGACGAAAGTTGATAGACCGTTGTATGGTGATAATATCACAGTCATTAAGCCAATAAGAAATATAAGTTAAAGCTACCATAGAATGGTTTATGGTCATTATAGCTCCAAATACTCACAGTAATTATCAAGTTCTATTGGGGGTGTAATCTGGTTTTATATGCCTACTGTATTAGTTCCGACTATCAGTTGTAATGAAACTTGACATTATTCATAATAATATTTGCTTGCTACGGTTAATAAAGCATGTACTTAGCACTAAAAATCAGTACTGTAAATCTTAAAAATTTAAATAGCGTCTAGTGTGATATTTTTTTATCGTTTAACATGATCGTAAAATTCGCCCATAGATTATAAAGTCCAATATTGATGATGGGTTGTGCGAAATAAGAATCGTCTATTGCTTTCTTTGACATGCAAAGTTTAAAAAAACTTATACACAAATTAAAATAAACTTATTGAAAGAGGTATTGGTACGATCAAAAGAACTCAAATTCAGACAAGACAGCTAGAAGACTCCGAACAACGATGTGATCTGCCCAACAAAGACGTTAAAACTAATATTAAGGCGCGCGGCGATTGCCGATCGCTACGAACCCCCACCAAAGTCTTGGTGGATTATCATATGTTCTAACGGATATAATTTGTTTTTGAGGACGCTGTTTTGGTTTCCTAATTGCAGAGAAAGCGCTTTCTTGGGAACAAAATACGTCGCATTGAGAAGATACAATTTATTTCTTCACAAAGTTGCTGTATTACAAGTAGTTCATTATTCAACAAGACTATTGTCAACTAAAACTCACAGTGGTCTGGTATATTTAGGATACTCGACCACTGTGCATTGTTGAGATTGCAACCCACTGTGCGCTATTCAGGGTCAAGTGCATTGCAATCTCAACACTTTTTTGTGTATATAAACCGGGCCAACTCAAGCAACAGCATCGAAGCCTGCCGCTCGATCAAACCATTAATAAAGTGACTATCCTTGACCATCGTCAAGTGCCGCACTTAGTCTTCAGTTCTACAATAGGTGACTAGCCTTGACCATCGTCAAGTGACGCGCCTAATAACACGATAGCCCATTACCCGAACAAGTTACAGACATGCTGGTTTCCCTACTAGGGTAATAATCAAGAAGAGACAATAGACGACCATTTTTTAGAATCCAGACTTTCCTTTCTCTACCGCTACGACCCCCACGAAGAGAAACTTCGTGACATGGTGGAGGTGCCGTCGTCGCATCCCAGGCCGTCTAATCTCCATATTAGACGCCACTACTAAGTCAGATGTTGTTCATCGATTCATGTCAGACCAGTGCCAACTAAGAAGTAGAAGCGAATCCATCAGCCAAGCCATACCTATCGCCAGCAGTACCAAATTGGAGACCAGCCCAGAGACTTCGCCAACAACAAGCAAGAATAAGCCAAGCAGCAGAAACAGGAGTGAATCCGTCAGCCAGGCCGTACCTACCGGACAGAAGACAAAGCCAAGCAGCAGAGGCAAGCCAACTGAGAAACAGGAGTGAATCCGTCAGCCAGGTACCTCATTCGCCTTCGCCATTGTCAAGAAAACCGGCACGAGCGAGATAAGCCAAGCAGCAGAAAGAGGAGTGAATCCGTCAGCCAGGCCATACCTACCGGACAGAAGACAAAGCCAAGCAGCAGAGGCAAGCCAACTGAGAAACAGGAGTGAATCCGTCAGCCAGGTGCCTCATTCGCCTTCGCCATTGTCAAGAAAACCGGTACAAGCAAGGATAAGCCAAGCTGGGATTCACACATAACCTACAGGGTGGACCACTACGTAGATGCAACCAAGAAGGATAGCAGGCATCAGGGAAACCGCTACCCGCCACACTCGCCTACAGGGTGGAACACCACAAAGTTGCCACCTACGAGAAAAACAAACCGCATAGAAAAAGAAAATACTTCAACACTAGTCTGCAAAGCCATATATATATAATAGACGAAGAATTGCAAACATTAATAAATAATTGGGATCCACAATACTTACGTAATCCACGAAGAAAAAATCGAGCGGCAGGCTTCCTTCAACGGACTAAGAGAGGCTTCCTTCAACGGACTAAGAGAGGCTTCCTGCAACGGACTAAGAGAGGCTTCCTTCAACGGACTAAGAAAGGCTTCCTTCAACGGACTAAGAGAGGCTTCCTTCAACGGACTAAGAGAGGCTTCCTTCGACGGACTAAACTATTGTTGTGGAGTAGCCACCCAAGAAAAACTAGACTCTCTGGTTATGGACGCAGACACATTGGACAGACGTATCAGCACCATCATACAAGGAGTGGAGCAGACCATCAGCACCATCTCATCACAGTCAACGCAACTAGACAAATAACAGACACACTCCAGGGACCAGCGTGTGCAACAAAACTATTTCATGGGACAACCAAGGAGGAATAACCTCGCAGGAAATACCACAGGCCCGGACTCCAGCCATCCTGCACAAGATGCCCAGCGGCCCATGTACAAAGAAACAATTAAATATCTTAAGTTACTGTAAAATAATTAAGATAAATCCTATTACCATTATAATATCAAATTGTAGACAAAAGGGAAACTAACATGTCTAAGCATTGGGGGCCAATGCTTTTCAGAGGGGGGGCATGTCAACTAAAACTCACAGTGGTCTGGTATATTTAGGATACTCGACCACTGTGCATTGTTGAGATTGCAACCCACTGTGCGCTATTCAGGGTCAAGTGCATTGCAATCTCAACACTTTTTTGTGTATATAAACCGGGCCAACTCAAGCAACAGCATCGAAGCCTGCCGCTCGATCAAACCATCAATAAGTGACTATCCTTGACCATCGTCAAGTGCCGCACTTAGTCTTCAGTTCTACAATAGGTGACTAGCCTTGACCATCGTCAAGTGACGCGCCTAATAACACGATAGCCCATTACCCGAACAAGTTACAGACATGCTGGTTTCCCTACTAGGGTAATAATCAAGAAGAGACAATAGACGACCATTTTTTAGAATCCAGACTTTCCTTTCTCTACCGCTACGACCCCCACGAAGAGAAACTTCGTGACACTATGTTGCTAATGGAACTAATTACTACCAATAAAAACACTGTTCTAGCAAATATGGAATTGATATAACACTAAAGCGGGTTTGATACACTAGCAATTTATTTATTATGTGTTAATAAAAAAAATAAGCTGTCAATACAAACAAACTATGTCTTAGCAAACCTGTTATATTAGATCATTTTCGTTAGTGTATATGTCGTAGTCTTATAGTGAAATCCGTCTTTTCATGAAGAATCTAGTCATATCATGAAGCGTCGGCATATTATGTAAAAACATTAAGCTACACAATCTGCCTAGGCTTTTCAAGAAGAGTCTGTAGCACTTCGGCATATAACGTCGTAACATAGCCTGGCTAAAAAGTAATTGAGATACTTAAGTAACATTCTCCTGATCGGCTCTAAAAGGTGTATCGGGGCTGGTTTGTATTTTGTTGTACAGATTTTTTTAAATATTAAAATTTAAGAATTTTGCGAAGAAAAAACAAGTCCAAAATTTGACGGTATTTTCTATAAATGTGTAAAATACTCCATATAATGAAGAGTTTTCGTATTAAAATGTTCATGAAACATTCCAATTTATGAACATTTTTTAAATTTTTGGGGTCAAAAGTGTAAAATCCGCAGATTTTTTGCTTTGCCTTTGTGAAAATTTCACGAAACCGCAATATTTAAAGTAAGGCAGGTTATAGTATACACAATTTGCCGAAATGCTACGGGCTCTTCTTGAAAAGCCTAGGCAGATTGTGTAGCTTCATGTTTTTACACAATATGCCGATGCTTCATGATATGACGAGATTCTTCATGAAAAGACGGATTTCACTATAAGACTACGACATATATACATAATATATCTCCCCGTACCAGCATGGGTTTATGGAAAAAAAATCATATGTCACTAATTTGGGGTACCTATCTCAGTTTATTTATTTAGTGCTCGATAACCAAGGCCAAATAGATGTAATCTATACAGATTTTCAAAAGGCATTTGACCAAATTGAATTGTATATTTTATTGCATAAATTGGATAAGTTGGGGTTTTCTGGAGGGCTGCTTAAACTGATGGAGTCCTATCTGCTGAAAAGGAAACAGTTCGTGGAGGTGGAAGACTTTGAGTCTCCCAAATATGTTGTCAAGTCAGGGGTAGCCCAGGGTTCAAATTTGGGACCAATGTTATTTCTATTATTTATAAATGACCTTGCTGAATGCCTGACATGTCTGAAATTACTGTTTGCCGATGACCTAAAGATGTATAGCCGCATTTCCACTTTTTTTGACTGCCAACAACTAAAAAATAAGTTGAATTTGTTAACTAGATGGTGTGAAAATAGTAAACTTAACCTAAATGTCTCTAAGTGCTTTGTGGTTTCTTACTCTAGAAAAAAATACATAGGAAATTATCCGTACAAAATTAATTCTCAAGAACTAATAAGATGTAACACTATCAAAGATCTAGGTGTAACTTTTGATCATGAATTTACGTTTAACAATCATTTACAGTCAGTTATGCTGTCTGCATCAAAATTAATTGGATTTATCATAAGAAACTGCAGAGCATTTGAAAACCAAAAAGCACTAAAAGTTTTATTTAATTCGTTTGTCAGGTCGAAGTTGGAATATGCCGTTATTAAATGGCACCCAATTTATCAAACTTACATTCAGTCTTTAGAGTCTGTACAAAGAAGATTTGTAAAGTATTTGGCATTTAAGCAAGATGGCTTTTATCCAATACAAGGAGTCTCACAAATACTTCTACTGAACAGATTTGGTATGATTTGTCTGAGCAAGCGCAGGGAAATGATAGCGATATTCTTTTTATACAAGCTATTACACTTTAAGATCGACTGTACTAGCCTACTCAATCAACTAACCTTAAACATTCCTAGACAAAATTCAAGAAGACCGCTTTTATTTCACTGCGAGCGCCCTAATAGTAGCATACTAACCAGATCTCCTATATACTACATTTGTAAAATATTTAACACAGTTGACTGTAATATAGATATATCCTTTGATTCACTAGAATCCATACAATGTAAATTGTCACTTTCGCAACATTAAAAATATTTATAATTGTTATATTAACAATATTTGCTTGTTTGCTTTTGGTAGGTGCAGTAATAATCTGCATGTTTTCTTTTTTTATTGATTTATTTTTTTCTATTTTTCTTTTTAACTTAAAAATTAGGCATATTATGTTTTTTTTTGGTAGGTGCAGTAATAACACTGGCCGACAAATTTTTTTTTTGTTGTAACACAAAGCTAAATAGCATCTTGTGGTAGAATGGACCTATCCAAATACGAAAATGAGAAAAAAAAAGTTGTAACACGTAACGTTTTCTTGTTACATTTATAGAACCACATTTAATGTTACAATATTTAATATCTATTGAAAAAATAATTTAGGAATTTTCTAACTGTGTATATCGACTATATTTAAATTTTTACACCTACTAAACATCCCTTACATCTAGAAAAAACACAAACATTACAAATATTAACTGAACACACTAATTAAATTTTATTTTTTCCTTTTATGAGGGGTCATATCTTCTCTTTTCAAAAACCAACAGGAATCACCCATCATGGCTGGATTCCATCGTCCTTGATAGCGAATTTCCATTGTCCTGATATTCTGGTGGAACCTTTTACCCTGCTCGTCACTGACAGCTCCCAAATTTTCAGGAAAAAATGACAGATGAGAATGGAGGAAGTGAATTTTTAATGACATTCGGGCACCAAGCGATTTGTAGGAATCTAAAAGTTCATCAACTAAGGCCTCACTCACACGTACGACAATACAACTACAAAACGGTCGGTATGCTGTCTTTACGCTGTCGCAGCAGTGGACGACTTTTTAACTACATTTTAGTCGGCGTACAGGCGTACGTCTGAGTAGATGACCGACAAAGACCGGCCAGTTCTACAATGGATTTGGAAGAGGAAGCACTGTTGTGGCTTTTGTTACGGCAAAGAAGGCGGCGTCGTCGCAGTAGAATTTATTGGGTTCATCCTATTATTCAAAATAGAACTGAAAGTCAATTTCATCAACTCTACCCTTTGTTAAGGATGTATGATGATAAGTTTTTTTAATTACTTCAGAATGAGCAAAAATACATTCGATTATTTGTCAAACGAGTTAAAGAATAGTTTGGACCGTAACGACACGCCCATGAGGAAAAGTATATCTTCGGTCGAACGCCTCGCAATAGCTATAAGGTAAGTGAAATAATAAATTTTGCTGTAATAGTTTAATTATTTATAAAATCAGTAGTTCCTGTATTTATAACAATTTTAATTAAAAAAGTTGCGACAAAATAGAATCTTGCGACGCTGGTGAAGATTCCGGTTCACTTGGGAAAGACGGTGGTTGAGCATTGCCATCTGGTGATAATAAAAATTCTGGTTCATTGCTTCGGATATCGGGAAGCCCGAACTCTGGTCGCTCGTTCTGGTTACCATATCGGCCTTGGGAAACTTTAACCTGCGGAAGTGGTCGCTCGTTTAGGTTACCATATCCACCTTGGGAAACCTCAACCTGCAGAGGATGGAGTCCGTACGGGGTCATCGGATGCTGTCTATCTTGGTACGACTGTGTATTATAACCATACCCTCCGTAACTGTTCGAAGGTCCCTCTCTATGAGGTTGTGAGTATTTTTTAATCACATTGAATATTTCTATTTGAGCATCCATTTTCAAGTGTCTGCCTATAGCTTTAAACGGTTCATATAACGACAGCAGGAAGTGTAAATCGCTATCAGTGTGAGCTATCTTTGGTTCTTCTGTGCTTATGCGATCGGATAAGCGGCTTGACAATTTAGCGATTAATTCTGCTTCTTGATTAGTAGTTTTTGTCGTCTTTCGCTGAGTAGTTTTTTGCCTTCCACGTGTATTGTCTTTATTTGGTTGTCCATCTTCAATATTTTGTCGGTCTTCGTTGGATTCTCTGTCTACGTTTTGCGGAGCATTATTAATGGAACTTTCTGTTGCTCTTCTCTCGGCTATAGGCTTCAAAAAACTTAAGTTGTCAAAATACATATATTTTCTGCGTTTAGTTGCCCCAGAACCACTTTTCTGTGTATTATTTATTCTCAGTTCCCTATTGTAGCAGTCTCGTAAGCTTCGCCACTTTTTTTGTAGTTGTACAGCTAAAAATTAAATTGTTTACAATAAATGTATGTTTGTTGGGTTAGTTGGATTATTAATGTCTTATATTTTTTTTTCAGGTATTTTGCAACAGGATGTTCTTTTAAAGAGATTCACTATTCGTTTAGATGTGGTGCAACAACTGCAAGTGAAATTGTCAGGGACGTGTGCCTCCAGATATGGACTAAATTACAACCTACCCATTTACCAAAACCTAATACAGAAATGTGGAAAGATATAGCAAACACATTTAAAATAAGAACTAACTTCCCTAACTGTGTCGGAGCCATCGATGGGAAACACATTCGTATTATTCATCCACGAGACAGTGGGTCATTGTATTGGAATTTTAAACATTTTTTTCCATTGTTTTATTGGCTGTGTGTGACGCAAATTATTTATTCGTATATGTCGATATTGGAGCCTACGGGAAAACTTCCGATTCAACAATTTGGAAGGATAGTAGTTTGTATGAGTTATTGCAAACCAATGAAATAGATCTACCAGAACCAGAACCAGTTAGCACCGAGGGTAGCCCCTTGCCGTACTCGTTTATTGGGGATGAAGCCTTTGGGTTAGGCCAAAATTTGTTACGACCATATAGTGGAAAGCAACTAACAATGAAGAAACGTGTGTTTAATTATAGATTATCCCGAGCTCGTAGAAATGTGGAAAGTTCTTTTGGAATATTAAGTAATAAGTGGCGAATTTTTCATCAACCACTGAATGTATCAGACGACTTTGCCACTGACATTGTCAAGGCATGTGTTATATTACATAACGTAGTACGAAAACGCGATGGTTACAATTATGAAGATACTCTATCACTACCAGCAGATTTTATACCGTTTGAAAATAATTTGGATTTCCGCGTTGGTAGGACAGTCAATTCAATAAGAGATAAATTTGCTGATTTTTTTGTTAGTCCCGAGGGCGAATTACCATGGCAGTATAAGATCGCGTAATGAAAGTGTGAATTACGATTGTTAACAATATAGATGTTTCATACTGACTTTAGTTTAGATGACAAGTGCAATGTGTTTTGTAATCGAATGTACATTTTTTATTATTGAATAAAACGTACTTACCACATTCATTCTTTTCCTTTTTTTCCTTTTCTTCAAAATTGTCAATTAATTTTGAACACAGGTTTTCCCATGCCTTTGCCTTTTCAATTCGGTTGCTATAAGCATCGCTTGTGTAGTCCCAAATGCTAGGTAGATTTTGGATTTCGTCAATAAACAATTCGGTGTCAAATGTTTCACTTTCGTTAGCCATTTTCACTACACTACCGCGTGCCAATACAATTCAAACTGATATCTGCACCGACCTGTTCAGCCTGTTGTCGGTGTGCCGCTGGAGAATCGCACATGTGAGTTGCGCTGGCCAACCGCCTGCGACAATTTAGTGGATGATACCGTCAACACATTGCGACTGTCGCCGCATTGTCGGCAATGCGTCGGACGTGTGAGTGCTGCGTGCAGTTTCCATACTTTATGGCTACTCTCCACCGACGACGACTTTATTACGGTTCTGTTGTCGTCGAAAAGGCGTACGTGTGAGTGAGGCCTTACTGTTGATAGTTTGCATCCATATTGTTGCCCAAAAATCCCCTTACTATACTAACAAATGAGTTCCATGCTCTGAGTTCCTGCCTGGTAAGCTTCTCTGTAAAGTTGACATCGTCCAGCAATTTTCTGATTTGTGGCCCAATAAAAAGACCTTCCTTTAATTTGGCATCTTAACTGGGGAAAGACTTGTCTTAGGTATTTGAATCCATCACCGTCTTTATTCATAGCTTTCACAAAGTTTTTCATCAGCTCAAGTTTAATGTGAAGAGGAGGCAGAAGGACTTTTTTGGGGTCTACAAGAAGTGCAAACTTAACATTTTGAGATCCCGGCTGAAATTCACTTCTTTGATGGCCAATCTTTTATTAGATAATGCTGATCCACTGCACGACTGTCCCACAAACAAAGAAAACAGCAATATTTTGTAAATCCTCCCTGAAGTCCTACTAAAATTCCTACAGTTCAGGTAATTTTTCTGTTTTAAAATGCATCCATTTTTACCGCCCCTAATTAAATTGACTACCTGCTAATGTAAAATGGTTTTATTAAGCTATAGAAAAATGGTATGTATTGGGGCTTTCCCAATATTTTCATTATAAAAATAAAGAGCTGACCTGTGTTAGAAAAATCTTGTCGGCCAGTGTAATCTGCATGTTTTCTTTTTTTACTGATTTATTTTTTTCTATTTTTCTTTTTCACTTACAAATTAGGCATAATTTTTTTTTGTATTTCCTGTAAGTGGGTGACTGTTGGAAACAAAGAGCTATTTATTTATTTATTTATTTATTTATTTATTTATTTATTTATTTATTTATAATAATATATTCTTTGTCCATACCACAGTTAAAAAAATATACATTATTTTTTTAACTGTGCCCATACCTACAAATGAATCCATGATACGGCAACGTTTAGCCTTAATGGGATAGTTTTTTTAGTGGTAAAAATATGACAGGAATTATAGCAACTATTTTCAATCATAATTTTATTTCCATATCCATACTTTCTTAATGGCGGCGGAAAGTTCCTAATTGCCCCAAATTCTTGGCATTATAGAACGCAAATTAGTACTGATTAGATCCAGAACTTGTGGTAATCAAATTTACTCTAAAGTGCTTGTTTGATTTATAACGTAATTTCATTGAACAGCCAAGTCGGTGGGAAAATTAATGTGCCTCCACGTTCCTACGTGCTAAAGGTGGAGGGCTTCAATAAATTGATTACTATTTTCAATAAAATTTTATAGAGTGAAGACCACACTGTAGGAACGGCAGGCAAGGGTCGTTTTACCAGTATTTTTTGCTTAAAATAATGCCAAATAGATGACAAGATCCTGTTAATTTTAAACTTTTTATCCATTTCACCCCTTTAGGGAACGATTTTCATAAAAATAATCTTCTATCATTTTTGTTGTAAATAACTTAGAAGATGTTATAGCGTCCGCGAAAATATTTAAAAGCGAATAATTGTGCCTTATCGGAAAAGTGTAGTGTGTTACTGTTTTTTATACAGTATGTCTCCGTAAGTTGGAACCATATGAAAAAGTTTTTTATTAATAATTTTACGAAAAAAAAGTTATTCTTCATAGAAAGTTCTGCAATAACACCATTTTTCTGTACTTTATAAATTTTAACGCGTTTTGACGGTCGCTGTCAAACATTTTTGGTATCAACAATTTATTTGTATGTCAGAGCATCCTAGATTACATGTAACTACAGTTCTGTTAAATTTGCAATTGTTATTTTACACATCGTTTCAAAAAAGAAAAAATAATTTCTTTATCGTAAATGGGGTTAATTACATATTTGAACGTGGTTTTTAGTTCTGATCAACTTTTTTAATAACAATTTTCGATATTGTCAAAAATAAAGGTACTTTGCTCTTGGGCAAAATTCCTATTTTTCTACAAACCTCGTATACGCCTAGACGAATTTAATATCTGATAGTTGCCTTTTAGGTTTTAGACCATGCAGAACTTTTTATGAAGAATAACTTTTTTCGTAAAATTAATAAAAAAAAAAGTTTTCCATATGGTTCTAACTTACGGAGACATACTGTATTGAAATACATAGGGATCCAAGCACAATGGATACCCTGGGGCGAGTAGACCACGACGGCCGTTACAAAAGTAAAGCGGACATCAATATACTGCAGCACCATCCCAGCGGAATTAACTCCAATATAAAAGGCAGTCACAGTAGTAATAGTTGAAAGATAACAACTAAATAAACCACGAATTACATCATGTGTGGATCCCTGTGTATTCCAATATAAAAAAGCAGTTACACACTACTTGTCCGATATGCCGCAATTATTGGCTTTTAGTTGTAAATAATTTAAATTTACGGAACATAAATTTAAAAAAATAATATGTTGATTTTAGCTTTGTAGAAGATACAATGGTATGTTGAGTATAAGTATTTTTGAGAACATTCGCCCCCTAGCGACCAACCTAAAAACTTAAAAATAATTTCCAGCAATTTCTCTTTGTCACTTTTCTAATAAATTTTTTTTTCTGCAAGCCGTATGGTAAACAGCCAGCTTTTTAGTTATATAATAACTATAAAATAATTCATGAAACTTCTTGATATTTATTTAATATGTCAATGTTAAGCTGTATTTAAATTTTGTGTATAAGCTACAAAAAAATAAATAAATCTACGCGAAATAGGTTGGCAAGCAAGTTGATACTCCCATTTTAATCATGGAATATTTTATTTGTTCACTAGACAGTGTTAATTTTTTTTAATTCAATTTGGTGTGGGCCTGTATTTATTCAGTACTGAGTTCAATTTGATTCAATTTTAATAATTTTTTTAAAGTGCGTATTAACTACTATTTAACTTACCGTGGCCGTTTGCTAAGCCTTTTTGTTGCGTCAAAGAAAGTCTTTTGTCGTCAAGCGGCAAATGGGGTGGAGGTGGAAGCTGTAACCAAAAAATCTATAAGTTCTTTCAAAAAACTGGATTTATTTAGGGTAATCATTCGATAAAAAAAAAAACGATCGCACACCAGCGGACAGCGAGTGCCTAGATCATTTTAATCCCTATAAACCAAAGATCTTGCAGAATATGAAGGAAATCCTTCAGCTCACATTCATAATATTCCAAGTAAAACCTTATACTTATAGAGTATGAGCATATCCTTCCCAAAAGAGTATTTGGTTATTTATAAACGTTACCTTTCAGTCTAAATAAAAAGGACATTCTTCAAAAATTTTGAGTGTGGTCAGTAGCGGACTCAGTCGTGTAGTGATCAGTTGTAGCGATGGTAGATATTGTGGAACTGAGAGAGATTAAACATTACAAGCAGCGTTTATCAACACTTGTTTGTGATTACAAAGAATTATACCGGTTTGAAGAGGAAAATGTGCAATGGCTTACCAACACATTTTTGGGAATAAATGCTAAAACTCGAGGAGGTGCATTATCATCCGTCCTAAAAATGAAGATATGTATGTTTACGCTATCTCAGTGACCATGGGTATCAGAAAGGCATTAGTCAAGAACTGGGTGTAAGTCAACCTACAGTATCTCGTACAGTGACTGCCGTAATTGACAGCATAGTTGGGCAAATTACAGCATAAAGTTTCCGTCTACGAACAATGAACTTATGGATGCGAAACAGTTATGGCAAAGCAAGTATAGATTTCCGACAGCAATTGGTGAGTTGACTGTACCCACATAGGAAATACTAAAACCAAATCGCCATGGTGATGAGTATGTCAACCGAAAAGGTCATCCTACACTGAATGTGCAAGCCACTTGTGATGCAAGAGAAATGTCCACTAGTATGGACGTTAGTTGGCCTGGATCGGTCCACGATTCAAGAATATGGAGAAATTTACAAATAGGGGTTCATTTACAAAATAAAAAACAACGTCGTGCTACTTGCTGATGATGGATATGGAATAGAGCCGTGACTCATGACTCCATTCAGAAATCCCGCTCGAGATCCTGAACTAAATTATAATAAACTTTTGAAAAAATAGAGAGTGATAATTGAACGTTGTTTTGGTCAACTGAAAAGTCGATTTCCTATTTTGCAATACAGGGTGGCCCTTTAGTGTGGCAAAGTACAATAGCTCCGTTACTATTTCAAATACATTAAAAATATTAATGCAAAAGTTGAAGGGCAGTAAGTGGCTTATAATGTAAAATTATATTTAACTCTATAGGGTGGCTCAAAAAAGCGGAACAATAAAAAATGTACTTTTTTCAAATGGAACACCCTGTATATTTTTTCATTTTTAAATTCCACATAAAATTATAATTATTTTTTATTAAATACATTATTAGTCTATACTTTATAGTTTCCGAGATATTGACTCTTGAACAGTGACATTTTTAAACTTTGACAGCTTCTAACTTTCTAACTCTACGTTTTAGAGCAAAACGGCTTACATGTCCCTATCTTCAATTTTTATTATCTTCCCAAAAAAATCAACTTCCGGTTAAACCGGATGTTACTCGAAAGCAGGAAATATAGTTGTTCCGGTTTAACTGGAAGTTGATTTTTTTGGGAAGATAATAAAAATTGAAGATAGGGACATGTAAGCCGTTTTGCTTTAAGACGTACTGTTAGAAAGTTAGAAGCTGTCAAAGTTCAAAAATGTCACTTTTCGAGAGTCAATATCTCGGAAACTATAAAGTATAGATTAATAATGTATTTAATAAAAAATAATTGTAATTTAATGTGGAATTTAAAAATGTAAAAATATACAGGGTGTTCCATTTGAAAAAAGTACATTTTTTTTTGTTCCGCTTTTTTGAGCCACCCTATAGAGTTAAAAATAATTTTACGTTATAAGTCACTTACTGCCCTTTAACTTTTGTATTAATATTTTTAATGTATTTGAAATCGTAACGGAGCTATTGTACTTTGCCACACTAAAGGGCCACCCTGTATGTTTGCCTAGTGAAATTGGAGAATGTGCCTAAAATAATTTGTTGCCTGTATTGTGCTTCATAACGTGGCAAAAATGTTTGAAATGTTGTTGAACATCAGTAATGGGTTGAAAAGAGAACTCCTTTGGGTTCTTTCTACATAGCAACACAGTTTCACATTACATTGTTGAGGTCGCTACTAGCAGTACTTCGCCTTCATCTCGAGCTTCATCACTTTTTATGCCCAAGTATATTCAATTTCTAGTTAAAAATTCTTATTCTACTTTTGTCCAAAAAAGGTATACTTAGAAGCTGGCGCTTTGAGCATCCGTTTAATTTTAACTTTTCATTTAATTTTTAAATTTGCTGCTATTGGTAAAGTATGAAATAAGCAATTAAATCTTTTAATTCGATTATCTCACACACGGCTGCTCGAAGCATCACCTACTATGGACAAGAGTTGTCAAGGAACAAGAACTATTTATCACTAAAAATTTAATACAGGGTGAAATTTAAAATAATTTCAGTATTCGACAGCCTGTTTGTTTGCTAAAAGAATACAGAACTACGGCAGCGTTTTTGTTTGGCATACTTTTTTCGTGTCTTTATGAAATTAACACCTCTTTTGAGCGTAGAAACCGCCGAACCTTTTTTTTTTCAAATGTAAAAGTATGTATTGTGATGCTCGTTAGAAGGAGCATAAAAAATGAAATACGATCCACTATTTACTTTTATTTGCATTTCGGTAATGTAGGAGCAATTTGTTTTATTTTAAAAATTATTGTAAATGTTACCCATTTTTTCATTATTGACAAACCCATAATCTAAAGTAAAATTCCTTCTTGACATTGTTCACCATTCCGGGGTCATTTACCGAATTTTGTGTATAAGTCGTTGCCTTAATTTCTCTAAATTTTCTGGTTTTGTAACGTAAACTTTAGTTTTAGGTGACCCAAAGAAAATAATCTAGAGAATTAAGGTCCAGCGATCGTGGTAGCCATTTAATGGTAGCCTATCTTTCTATCCAGCGGTTTGTAAAAACTTTACTTAAATATTGTCGAACATTTAGGGCGTATCGAGGCGGAACACCCTCCTGCTGCAACTATATTAGGTCATCATAAAGATCTGCTTCTGCATGGTGAGGAAATAAAGCAGTCAAAGCTGGAATAAGTTATCCATACAAAAATCCAGATATGTATGGCCATTTAAGTTACCTTCAAGGAATATTGGCCCAATGACGAGGTCGCCAATTATGCCTGCCCAAACATTAAGTTTTTGCGGAAGCTGTGTGTATGTGTTTCTAGCATCCAGTGAGGATTTTCTGCGGAGCAATATCGACAGGTCTGTTTATTGACTTTACCATTAAGTACACAAGCACACTCATCTGTGAAAAGGGCTCAAATCTACTAATTGCTGATCAAGTGCATTTATTATCACACACAAAACTGAAGACTACGGTCCGGATCGTCTTCCAGTAACTCTTGTACCATTAACATTTTATAAGGACGCATTTGACATGATTTCACTAACTTGAATGCATACGTATGGCTTACGATATTTCCTCTTGGAAGTTGCCTTAATAGGATTTTCTTGACGAGCAAGTAAAACGTTTAATTGCATGTCTTCATCCAATTCTCCAGGCTGCCTTATTCTTGGTATGTCCCTGAAGTGGCCCAGTTCACGATAACGTCTTTCAATTTTGCTGATGGTGCCTTGGGAAACTGATGGTAAATCGGGCTGTGTTTCGTGAAATAAAGCTGCTTCTTCTGCAGCAATTTTTGCCATTGTTGGTAATAAACTTATTGGTCGCCAGTTTTGAGGGAATGTACGGTTTTGTTCTGGTTTGGGTATCATAATGATGCTGTTTTCCACGAGGTTGGGTATTTTTTGCGTCTGAATATAGCGTTGATGATGTCAGTAAGATTGTTTATGACAGATTCTGGAAGGTGATGTAGAGCTTGATTTGGAATTTTGTTAATTCCTGATGCTTCTTTTTTGGCTTGGCTATTTTTATGAATGTACGCGATTTTTTGCCAAAGCCAATCATCATTAAATTTTGATATTGTGTGATTCAGTTAAATAACCCATTTTAGTATAGCAAAAGTTATTCTTACTATAAGTAACGATATACACAGCACAAAATAGAACAGCAGATAAATATTCACTTCTTCTAAACGGAAAATAAAGTACTAATTGAAATGCGATATTAATTAAACAAGCAACCTTATCAATAACATATTTCCTTTTTTTTTTACAGTCTGCGTGGCTATCATTTTAATCAACTAGTGTTTCTAAATAATTTTTAGTCAATTTTAATGGCACACCTAATTAAAATTGTTAAAAATGTGATCAAGTTCATTACATTTAATTTGAACTCTGGGTTTGGTTTTAGCAGATTTTTCCTATATATTGGTACAATTAACTAGATATTTGGAAAATTTAAATTTTCCACCTCATTTAGAAGTAGGATTTCTTTACCCAAAAAACACAGTTTCTTTTGTTTCATTCAGCTTTTTATGTGCATATATTATTATATATACAGTGTGGGTTTTTAAGTGTGCAACATATGGGATTTTTTTTTATTAACGATTTCTCAGAAAATGTTATTCTTGATAAAAGTTGGTGCATGTTCAATAATCATATTAGGTGCACTTGAAATGGTTGCAAGTCAAACGGTGTACAGGGTAGGCCAAAAATTATAAAACTTTTACAAGAATAAAGTACCCCTATTAAAAAAAATTCAGCAAAATGTTATTAAAAAAAGTTGTTTAGAATTAAAAGTTATGCATAGATTCAAAAACGTGACCTCCTAAAATAAAAAAAAAATATTTTTTTAAAAAACATTAATAATTTCCCAAAAAAATTTTTTTTTAATATTCACCATAAAGACCTTAATAAATTAATCAAAATCAAATCAATTTCGCATATTTTTGTTCAAGTTCAAGCATATTTGTAAAAGTTACTTGAATTTTTAATTTATTTAGGAATCACAAACTTCATGTTTGTTGCAACGATATTAAACACAACTTTAAAATATCCTAAAAATTAGTTTTAACAAGATAAAGCATTAATAATGATAATATGCTAATTAAAAAACCATCATTTAAAGTGCAAAATTTTTATTTTAAATGTTTATTAAAATTTTTTATTCTTGTAAAAGTTTTATATTTTTTGGCCTACCCTGTACGCCGTTTGACTTGCAACCATTCCAAGTGCACCTAATATGATTATAGAACATGCAACAACTTTTATCAAGAATAAAATTTTCTGAGAAATCGTTAATAAAAAAAAATTCCCATATGTTGCACACTTAAAAAACCACACTGTATATAGATGAAACATATTATATTGCCAAGTAGAATTAACCCTTTTCCCTGTGTATGTATTTTAAATTTATATTATATTTGTTTGAGTAGCTTAAATGGAATTTTTTGCTTATTTTGCTCAGCTTGTCTCCAATCTGTTGGAGACAAGTTTATTAAGCTAAATCGATTTTGATATTGTTCCTTGTTTGTCGCAAATAATGGTCTACCTACTTTTTATTTCACATTATACAATCAAAATGTTTGTTAGTAATGAAATTTTGAATGGTTGAAGCCTTTAGTTGGAGAAAATTTATTATTATACATACACTAAATAAATGATGAATGAAAAATTCATTGTTCAATTTTTAGTTTATTTAAGAAACTCTTCTCAGTTAGTGGTTGAGTTGGAGTAAACCTTTTTGGCTAGACTTTACTACCCTGAGTTTGTTTTGTTATCGTTTTCTAAGTATACATGTCTTTCTTTATTTTTAGCTATGTACCTATTAGTCAATTTATGTTAATAAGAATATTTTATTATTAATTTTTATTTAGAGTGTCCGCGAAATAAAAAAGAGCGAATAATTGTGGCATATCGGACAAGTGTGTAATTGTTTCTAATAATATGTGAACATACACAGGGATCCACGCACAATGGATACCCTGGGGCGGGTAGACCACGACGGCCGTTTCGTCCTTGTCGGGACTCTACAGGCAGCCATTACCCAAGCAATCCCGACAGCAGCTGTAAGATGTATTAAAAGTCTTTTACAAAAGTATAGCGGCCATCAATACACCGCAGCGCCATCCCAGCGGAATTAACTCCAATATGGCTGTCACCCTGGTAATAATCGAAAGGTAGACAACTAAATAAACCACGAAGTGCATCACAATCCAGTATAGGGAACGCACTTAAGTTAAGGAAAACCTTTATGCCATTAAAATATTTTCAAAATTTATCCTTATGGGTCGCGTGCTTTACGTACTCAACTCCCTCCTACCTAAGTTAAAAATGTTGTCATTGTTAAAAAAATATGAAAATCATATGTTTAAAGATATCTACTATGCCAAAGTAAATTGTAATTAGCAATTTACTAAAATAAATCAGAACATTAACATATAATTATGTATAGACACTTGCAATAACAGCTGTACTTCAATATCTTCTCTGTCACTGGTAAACAATAACTTGTTAGCAATCCGTATATTATCTAGATAGCGTTTGTCATTCCATTTGTATATGACACGTTTGATAGAGTGTCCTGGTATTGATTTGGATTATTTCAGTTACTAACGAAGCGACAACGGTGACCGTACATTTCAGGTATTCACGAAGATTAAACAGAAATTAATTCTGTATAGTATTTCCAAGCCCACATGAAATGGAGAATGGCCATAGACATTTACCTTTAGATACCGTGCGAGCAAAAATTATTTGCATCAAAAAGGGCCTTGCATCTAAGGGTAATGCTTTGCCGTAGAGCTTAATACCTGTTGGGTGTCAGTAACTACCTGAATTAACAATCAATCAGTTATTCCGTCATCTTTGACTGTCGTTACAAGTAATTTGATTCATCGCTAATTTTTCCAATTTCTTGAACAATTTACACAAAGGGCTTTACGGAACAGCACAAAACATTCATGGTTGAAGCGTATTTTCGAAATTTTGGGGTTACAGTAAATGGTGAGTGGCAATACAATCCGGGTTTTTGCATGGACGATTTTCACGAACATTTTCCTAACGTTGCTCTTATTGCTGGGGATTTTTATCATTGCCTGAAAAGAACCGTGGCTGTGTTTAGGGAAACAGGTTTTATACAACACAAAAAAGGATTGAAGAACTTGTTGCAAACGTTCGTGAAATAATGCAAAATACGCCAACAAATTGTATAAGACGCCTGTCCCAAGAAGTAGGAAGATCTTATGGAACATGCAATACTATTCTTAAGAAGCAGCTAAATTTATTTCCTTGTAAAGTGCAACTATTCCAAGAAATACAAGCCGCAGATTTTAAAAGCCTCAGGAATTACTCTCAATGGTTTACCCAAAATTTATTGGAAATAAATGATTTTTTAAACCGGACATTTTTTTCGGATGAAGCCTGGTTCCACCTCTTCGGTTATGTGAATTCTGAGAATACATGTAATTATTATTCTTTTTCTTTCTGTATATTCTTACTTTGTTAATTTTGTAAACAACAAAAATAAATTTGTATTTGTCTACTTATTTTAGTACTCATTAGTTTGGCATATATCATGTCATAATATGAATTTGACAAAATTTTAACCTAGATTTGGTTAGATATATCGTCCCTATATCATTGTGATCTAAACCAAGCCCTACGTTTTTTAATCCAAGCCCTCTTTGATGCAAATAATTTTTGCTCGGTCGGTACTTAGAGCTTATCTCGTGCGCAAACAAAAATAAAGGTTTATGGGTAAAAAAATACTCGCCGGTCAGATGCCTTCCCTCCCAGCAGCATTGGGCATGCGCACAAACCTCCTGTTATCAGCCCGTCCTTCTTTAGCGACATGCTCAAAATACATTCCAGAACCCGCTCGGCTCCATTTTTGTTGTTGTGTTTTAAGTTTTTTCTTTGGATTCCTTGTTGTTTATTGTGGGTATTTAATATGTGGGATTTCTAGTTTTTGTGTAGTTTAATGAGTTATTGTGTTTGTGCTTTTAGGGACACCGATTGGAATCACTAGTAGCAGCCGTTGTATTATTTTGTTATGCCTAAATAGGGGTAAAATACCGGGTATTTCGTATTTTCAGTAAGTATGGAGTAGCGATGTACCTTGATATATAACTTTATTTTTTTATGAGCAATTTAAACAGATCTAACTAGATCTAGGCTACACAAATAATGTATGAAAATAAACAGAAGCACACTCAAGACAGATTATACCGATGCATATTTTGGTATATTTTATTTGCAGCCTTGCAGTCTATTTTTCGGGCAATATATTGCTTCAAAAAGTTTAAAAGACACTTTTCTCTATACTTAATTATATTAAAGAAAACATTAAATACCTAGGTATGTCTATATTAATCCAAGGGTGAAAGTATTCCACGTTCAAGTTCTCGGGCAAAAACTTTTTCAAATTCTTGAACAAGAAATTGTGCTTGAAAATGTTTTACACGTACCCAAGTTTTTGCCAAATTGTAATAATCAATACAAGTTATACAGGGTGATTCATTAAGGGTGGCGACCGGCCATATCTCGGAAACTACTAGGCATAGAAACTTGGAGAAAAAAAAATTATGATTAAAGCGGTCATGAGAAAATTCTGGAAATTACTTTTAAGTTCCTCATTTCACCGCAAAGGGGCACAATTAAAATTTTTTTTTAATTCTAAATTTCTCCGAAATTTCCCATATTAAGGTATAACTCTCATTACATCATCGAAAAGCTTAGACAATTCTGCATCATTTTTAAGACTCATTGGCGTACCGACCTTGATAAGAGTGGGGGAAGCTATTAAATGTGTAAACATTAAAATCGCTGTAACTTCTAAACGACTTATCCGATTTTACTAAATTTAAGCTTGTTTGGAAGGGAAAGGTAAGTATCTTCAATCGCCGTATCCAACAGTACACGATAGTGTTTAATAAAATTGCTAGAGGGCGCAATTTGTAATAATAACGGTTTTTTCGATTTTATCCCGGAAATTCAAATCATACGGTATAACTATGACATCATAATCGAAAAGTAGATGAACTTTGCAAGAAAATATGTAAAGATCGCAGTTCCATATCTTTGTTCGTTTCAGAGTTATTGCCAATAATTTTTAATACAAATTGCGTCCTCTAGCAATTTTATTAGAAACTATCTTGTACCATTAGATACGACAATTGAAGGTTCTTCCAAACAAGCTTAAATTTAGTAAAATCGGATAAGTCTTTTAGAAGTTACAGCGATTTTAATGTTTACACTTTCAATAGCTTCTCCCACTCTTATCAAGTGAAACTGTAAACATTAAAATCGCTGTAACTTCTAAACGACTTAACCGATTTTACTAAATTTAAGCTTGTTTGAAAGAGAAAGGTAAGTACCTTCAACTGTCGTATCCAATGGTACAAGATAATTTCTAATAAAATTGCTAGAGGGCGCAATTTGTATTAAAAATTATTGTTTTGGCAATAACTCTGAAACGAACAAAGATATCGAACTGCGGTCTTCACATATTTTCTTGCAAATTTCATCTACTTTTTGATTATGATGTCATAGTTATACCGTATGATTTGAATTTCCGGGATAAAATCGAAAAACTGTTATTATTACAAATTGCGCCCTCTAGCAATTTTTTTAAACACTATCGTGTACTATTGGATACGGCGATTGAAGATACTTACCTTTCCCTTTTAAACAAGCTTAAATTTAGTAAAATCGGATAAGTCGTTTACAAGTTACAGCGATTTTAATGTTTGCACATTCAATAGCTTCCCCCACTCTTATCAAGGCCGGTACGCCAATGAGCCTTAAACCAAAATGATGCAGAATTGTCTAAGCTTTTCGATGATGTAATCAGAGTTATACCTTAATATGGGAAATTTCGGAGAAATTTAGAATTAAAAAAAAAATTTCTAATTTTGCCTCCTTGCGGCGAAATGAGGAACTTAAAAGTAATTTCCAGAATTTTCTCATGACCGCTTTAATCATAATTTTTTTTTCTCCAAGTTTCTATGCCTAGTAGTTTCCGAGATATGGCCAGTCGCCACCCTTAATGAATCACCCTGTATACCTACCAACTAATATTTGACTTGAGGTTAGGTACGCGATAAAATCGAAGATTGGTAATTTTGCTGGTCGGTTTTGTTTGTTTTTATAATCGATTTAATTGATTTACTTCCTTTGCGGACTAAAAACACGACCAAAAATTTTAGGAATAAACCCTTAAAAGCTATTTTTTATCCTCAAAATCTGATAGGTTTGCAACTAGTATAAAATGCCAGAAATCACACCTTTTTTTCTCAATTTGATCAAAATTAAGAAGAAATTCCAATTTTTGCCAAGAATTTGGGGCAAATTTTGGCTGTTTACACGTAAAAATAAATTAAAGGTCACCTTATACAATTTCTTGAGCAAGGAGCCCGGACCTGAATATTTTCCTATTCGTCAAATGATTGCAATCCGCGTTGCCTTGTTTACATGCGCGAGGCCATAAATTTGCCACTTTCGTGATTGTTGTTTGTTTATCGCCTAACGGCTCGTGATTTTATTTTGTCGACTATTTAACTAGAGTGTTTTACACTGGCAAAATGTCATAGCAACGGCCGGTCTTCTACTGGCAAAATTACTACCTGCACCTACCTGGACAAAATTCACATGTGATTTTTGCCGCGGCAAAATTTTGTCTTTTTTCTAGTTAAATAGTCATGTCGAATACCACTCGAGAAAAAATTGTGTAAGCAAAATTGTTCTCAAGGATTTATTTAAGTTTGTTGTTTTTAAGCAATTTCGCTCATGACATTTTCGACAAAATCACTCGCCTGACGGCTCGTGATTTTGTCAAAAATGTCATTCGCGAAATTGCCAAGCAACAAACTTTCATACCTTTCGAAAATTTTGCCGACAAAATTTTATCTCTTGTGATATTATATATGAAAATTTCATTCGTAAAATTGCCAAGCAACAAAATTTCATACCAGTCAAAAATTTTACCGGCAAAATTTTCTCTCTTATGATATTATTTACGAAGAAAATAAACGTCGCATTTAACATAATGTCATTAAAATCGTTAATAATACGTTTTTTGTTTTCCTGGAATTTACATTTTCCTTTATTCAATCTTTATCAAATTAAATTACTGATTTTTTAATTTAATTACGAATAAAGGGGTTCGAAATTATAAATTTAAAAAATTTAACGAGGTTTGATTTTAACTTTCATCAGCAAAAAGATAAGTATGTACAATTTCGAAAAGTATAATAAACTTGTGTCCTAAAATTGATGTTTGGTGTTCTTATTAAAGCACGGTCGTATATTATGTAGATACAATTATTGTGGCCATAGACTTTCTTAACATAGTATAAAACAAAGTCGCTATCCTGTCTTATGTGCTTAAATCTTTAAAACTACGCAACGGATTTTGAAGCGGTTTTTTTTAATAGATAGAGTGATTCAAGAGAAAGGTTTTTATGTATAATTAGCGACCCGCCCTCCCGGCTTCGCACGGGTGCAATTTCAGAAAGTGGCATGCCGGGTACTAATATATCGGGTTTGTTCGGGTTTATATTTATATCAGCGGGTTGCAACGCAGGCCGGGTACACGCTAGTTATAGAATAAACCAAGCCATTCTGTGGCTGAAAGTCAAAAGGGCATAACTCTGATTTTGAAACTTTTCAGGAAATGCAAAAAACATATCTGTTAAGTTATTTCCTTGTGCTCTTAAAATATTCCACTTCCGTCTAGGATATGTTAAGCATTAAACCTATATTTATACTAATTTTCAAAAGAAAAAAAAGTTTTTAGCAGCTCTTTAAAAAAAAAATAGAGGTTTTTAAAAACATTAAAGGTATAACTTTAAATTATTTTATTATGATAATCTGGAAAAAGGGCATATCGTCGGCGACACAATAAAACCTTGTAACTCCAAAAATATCAAAAATTACTTTTTTGTGCCATCTGTTAGTGGAACTGTAAATCTACACATCTAAAAAAGTCTTGTAACTCCAAAAATTAAGTATAAATAAGTATTCCAGCTAAATAAAACCTCGTAACTCCGATGCATTCAGAATTGACACAAAAAACCTCATATCTCCGTCATTGGCGCCATGACCTAAACGTCAAGACACATCGACACGTGCTTGTTAGTTGAATTTTTACTGTTTTTATTTAGTATTATAAGTATAATCATCTTAATGTATCTTAGGTAAGTTATTTTATATATTTTTAAATATTTTTTTAACTGATATGTTTCGATTCTAGTGTGTATTTACCTGTTTTACTTTATTGATGGAGTTACAAGGATTTCTGTCGACAAACTTAATATACTTATTTTACATTTGTCATGGAGTTAAGAGGGTTTACTTATGAAATGCTAACAGTCGTTTTGTAAACTTTAACAAAACGAGGTTTTATTGTGTCGCCGACGATATACCCAAAATATAATCAAATGTGAAACAGTAAAAAGGTCATATATGTACTTATACCCTTTTGTCAAATAAAAGTAATACAGTTTAGTGAAACCATTTTAGTATATTTGAAGTTAAAGATACAATAATTTGGTAATTTTTTTAATTTTCGAATTTTTTATAAAAAAACCGTTTTAACCAAATTTCTAACATAATAATAAAATACAGGAAATTTTTGCTTATAGAATGTTAAAGAACAATATTTTTACATATTTAAAAACATATTTAAAATTCTGCATCACTAATTTCTCGGTCTATATATCTGGATCAGTGTCATTATTATTTAATTTATCTGAGGTAACTTTTAAGTTTAAATAAAAATCTCGAGCTCCATCTTCAATTAATGGAAGAAGTTCTAACAAATCTATTTTTTTCTTTTGGTTTATCGGTCTCTCAGCTTTATAAGATGTACTTAAGACTATATTGAATTTCTTCGTCTAAAGTTTACGGTTTGAAACTCATTATTTTCTAATAAAAGTTGTTTAAACTTTACAATGCCAAATTGTTTCTCATTTCCAAACAAGAACTAAAAAGTAACTGTAAAAAAAACCAGGGGTCGTGAAAAAGATGCCGTTTCAATAAGTAACGCATACGCACGCCGTCCTAAGGGAATAACTTGAGATAAGTATAGTTCTACTTGATATATATAAAACCGACAAAACGGTATAATTTGAGTTATGACATTTTGTCAAATTTAAAGGTGACATATTAATTTGAATATAATGAGATAGTCCCTTTTGTTAGCCTGCAAAAGCAATATTGATTAGTAGTAAACCGAGGTACGACCTTCTGTTAGAGGTATTTGTTGCTTTAATGAAATGTATGTCGATTGGTGCCCTTATATTGGAAGAATTTTTTAAAAAACATACGACTTAACCCCTTTTGTATTTAAAAATCTGCCTTATTTAATGATATTGAGATATTTCCTTTTGCTAGTTGATGGAAGTCTAGTTTTTAACTCTACTGATGTTGTAGTTATCTCATTATTGCCAAAAATCGAGTTGTGCTCTTTTGACTTCCAGCCACAGCATTCATTCACGAATAGCCTGTTTGTTTGCATCAAACAATAGTACTTGTGAAACAAAGACAGAAGAGTTAAATTTCCGTCTTCGTCTTGAATCGTAATGGCCAGGATATTTAATACAATTTAAGAAGAGAGAGAGAGAGAGAGAGAGGTTCTAGGTTCGAATCTCAGCGGAAGTGTAATACTTTCTTCAATTTTAAAAATTTTGTCTGCAAGCCAATTGACATTTTTCACTTATTATATTTTTTATTTCATGATTTTGCGAGAGATTTTTTCGTTCTCCAAAATATAAAGGATGCGATAATTTTGCATTTATATTGAACGTACTTTAACTTTGAAAAGACTGCACCCCTTCGTTACAACCCGTCTTTGGCATTGCTCTTATATTTTAAGTTAAGCTAAATTTTACACAAAAGTACCCAACAAATAATAAAATAATTTAATACTAGTCCGGTGACCATGAGTTTCGCTACAACTATTAAATGGTACCGATACGCCAAATTTATTTACAACATCTATAAAAACGCAACAATGACGATAAAACTGCATGAAGATACTGGCCGCATACCTGTGGAGCGCGGAGTGAGACAAGGCGATACTTTGTCCCCCAAATTGTTTATTTCAGTCGTGGAGAGCGCTTTCAGGCAGCTGGATTGAAGTCAAAGGGGTATAAACATAGATGGTAAAAACCTGACTAACCTGCGTTTGCGATGTGGTTCTGTTTCCGGATAACCTTGGGGAAATGATGCAGAAACTGCAAGAGACGTGCAGAAGAGTGGGTCTGAATATCAACATATCGAAAACAAAGTTTATGACGAATCTTGTTCCCAATGGAAGTTTGGACATTGGCAACAATAAAATCGAGATGGAAGTACATGTACCTTGGCCATGACATTAGAATCTCCAGAGATAACCAAACCCGTGAACTGAGAAAAAGAATCACTCTGTCGTGGGCGGTATTCGGGAAACTTAAAAACATTTTCAAAAGCGATATCCCGGTCTACCTAAAGAGAAAGGTCTTTAATCAATGTGTGATACCGGTCATGACGTACGGACCTGAAACCCTAACGTTAACAACTGCAACCGCCAAAAAACTTAGGGTGACACAAAGAGGGATGGAGAGATCGATGCTTGGCGTTACCCTGAGAGACCACATACGAAACGAAGATCTACGCAGAAGAACTGGCGTTGACGATGTTATCAGTGTCGTGGCAAGGCTTAAATGGAACTGGGCCAGCCATGTGGCCCGGATGCAAGGTGATCGATGCACAAAACGACTGCTTGAGTGGAGGCCACGAATGGATAAACGGAGTAGAGGAAAACCACCCACACGTTGGCAGAGGGCGTTAAGAGAATGGCCAGCAACTGGATCCAGACAGCACAAAACAGAAGTGAATGGAAGAGAATAGGGGAGGCCTATGTCCTACAATTGATGCAAAGGGCTACTTGATGATAATGATTAAATGGTAATTTGAAAAAGTTCAAGTTTAATTGGCTTATATAACAAATTTGTCTATTATCATATTTGCAAATAAAGTCAAATTAATCTAAGAACTCGCCGCATCACCAGTCATTAATGGCACCCTGTTGAAGTCTGGTATATTTTACGTTAAGCGGTTGGCTACAGAAACAGAACCGGACTAAGTTCTTTTACCTTCGCCTTCGCTATCTGATTCTGTTATTTTGTAAAGATATAGCTTACATACTAATTTTATCTTAACATAGTATAAAACAAAGTCGCTGTCGCCCGTCTGTCCCCTTATGTGCGTAAATCTTTAAAACTACGCAACGGATTTTGAAGCGGTTTTTTTTAATAGATAGAGTGATTCAAGGGGAAGGTTTTTATGTATAACTAGCAACCCGCCTCGGCTTCGCACGGGTGCAATTTCAGAAAGTGGCATGCCGGGTACTAATATATCGGGTTGTTCGGGTTTGTTTTTATACCAGTGGGTTGCAACGCATGCCGGGTACACGCTAGTTATTTATAAAATAAAGTATTGACAAATCCGTACCTACCAAAATAAAAATGTGAAAACATTATAAAACTAAAGGAAAAAAAACAACATTTATTTATTTTAATATTTATTTATAAAAAGCAATAGTAATAGGTATTTATGTATTATATTATACAAGGAAAAAGTAATACATTTTTGCGAGGTGTAAGCTTTGTGATGCACGTCTAATTAAAACGCAATATTGGGAACCCTTTTGGTATTGTCACTTTTGTCGAAATTTTATATATAGGATGTCCCGTAACTAAGGGGCTATACAGGAGATAATGGACTTGAAAATAAGTCATTTAATTTAATTTCTTATACGGTTAAAGAGATACAGGGTGATCAAAGTAAATATTTACTTTATAAAATTGGCAATGATTGGATGTTAAGTGGATATGAATCAAATTGAGTTTTAAGATATCTCCTAGAGAACGCTAGTTACATAATATGAGTTTGATAAATTATCGCATATATTTTTTGTCTCTCACATTTCTGACCGCTTTACTTTAAATTATGGAACAGGGATCTTTTATACGTAAAAAAGTTGTTCCTACTTTATTTATCTCGATATTTCAATTAGTCTTTGAGATAATTGCGTTTAAATGCGAGATGGCAAGAAACATTTAAATAAACACCTTTCATAACGAAACATATTTATTGAAAATTAACTGTGCGTTCTTAAGCATAAACGACATATTTTTAAGATTACCATTGTCTGTTGCTGTATTTGCCCATTAGTTAAAAGACATCCTGTATAATATAAGTTAATGGTTTAGCTAGGCACTTTATTGATTTCATAATACAGTGTGACCAATAAAGTCCGCATCATATGGGATTTTTTTTTATTAATAGCATTATTCGAAATTTGACTTTGGCATCAAGTTCTGCTTTGATCGAGATAAAAATTAAGTAAAAAAATAGTAGTCACGTCATTTGCATTATCTGTCAAATTAAAAAAAAAATTCAAAAGTGGGGTTATTTCTAAAAATATCGAAAAAAGTTATAAAAAAAAGTTTTTTGAATGCAGTTTCTAGCCCACATGCAAAGTTTCGGCTGTATAAGATAATTTTGATTTATTTTTAGAAATAACTCCACTTTTGAATTATTTTTTGGAAAAAATTAAAATTTGACAGATAATGCGAATCATGTGACTACTATTTTTTGCTTAATTTTCATCTCTATCGAAGCAGAACTTGATGCCAAAGTCAAATTTCGAATAAAGCTATTCATAAAAAAAATATATGATGCGGACTTTACTAGTCACACTGTAGATGAGTTAACCAAAATGGAGTTTGTACTCACTATTCAACTTAAATAATAAACACCAAAAATATATAAAATCCAAAAGTAAAATGTGTAAAACACACACTACACAAAGAACAGCTACAGAAACACTTAAAAAACACCAAAATCGGAAGAAAGTAATATGACGCAACCTGACTCGTGAGCTTGCTACGGCCCACTGCTGATCTGGGAACTTTAACGACTAAACCCGATCAGCTGTTAATGTCAAATGTCGTTGTCTTCTGTCGAAACGCTTTGTTTTAAGAAAAATTTAACTTTAGTAAAACGTATCTACTAACTGCTTGAATTAATATCTAGCCTAATCAGGGCCGTAGCCAGGGGGGGGGGGGTTAGGGGGTTGTAACCCCCCCCCCCCCCAGAAATAAAAAAAAGATATTTATTTTAGACTTTTAATAAGTATTAATGAGACTGCAGTTATATACAGTGCGCCCGTCTCACTTTCTTGTTACACAACATAATAGTTCATCTCATTTACGGGCTACAATGGCTGCAGATCGCCTTAATGGTCTGGCTTTCCTATATGTTCACCGTGATATAAACGTAGATGTAAACAAAAACATAAATATTTTCTTTTCTAAGAACCGGAAACTTGATTTTGTAATTTAGTACAAAGTAAGTAGGTACTTCAGATATTTTTTTAGTTCTTATTGTTTATTTTTCATTTTTATTCTTATTTTGTTTTCGATCTTATTATTACATAATATAATTTATTATAATAATTATTATACTTAGATATGATATAATTATGACTTAATATAAGAGACATGTTAATTAGTAAAATAAATAGTTTATTGTTTATTTTGTCGACCGACCTTTCAAATTTCGAATTTCTTTTAAATTAAAAGAGTGTTTTAAAGTCTGGCATATTGCCGCAAATTAAGCTTTACGGTTATTTTACCCAAAAAAAGACGTGGCACCCAAAAAATTTTCGCCTGCGGCGCTGATGAACGCCTTCGGCGCAGTTCTCTCACGCGCCCCCCCCCCCCCAGAACAAATCCTAAATCCGCCACTGGAACAAACCCCCTCCGAAATTATTTTCTGGCTACGGCCTTGAGCCTAATTAAAAGCCATTAAAAAAATTAAAGGAAAGAACAAATTAATTTATAAATTTCCTTATTCATTTCACCCTAATTGCGGCTAAAATTTCTCCCCTTTTCATTAACCTACTCTACGTCAAAAAGCAGTTCAAGTTCAATTTCATTTATTTCTTTGTCTGAACGTGAAAATTTAATAAGGTTCAACTAAAAAGACAAGCTCTATCAAGAACGCTGTGGCTTTACACTGTAGGCCAAATTAAATTTACACATCAATACTTATTGTTTGTTATAAAAAGCGACTAAATATCTGTATTTAGATAGAAATTACTTCGAAAATTACATATACAATGAGAACAGTGGCGCAACCAGAGGGGGGGACTGCCGGGCTGCAGCCCCCCCCCCCCCCCCCGAGCTTAGAAACTTAGCCTATTCGTTTAATTGCAAACCAATTTTTCATGTCACGCCTTTTACTAATATTTTATATTCAGCCACATAATTTACATCAATCATGTTATCAATAGTGAAATTATACTACGTCTGACTGAATGGACCGACCGCAATACTTCCACTGAGGCATCTGGATTACTGGCCAGCATTATAAGTCCCAAATTTGTGATCGCACTAATGTGTACAGAAAGAATATATGCCTACACACTGCCTTTAAGCAAGATTCTACAAACAGTCGATTTAAACCTTTGTGAAGCATTACAGTTAGCTAATGACGTAACAGATCAAGTTAAAGAAATAAGAGGCCTGGCAGATGATAATTTTCAAAATATTTTTAAGGAAGCTCAAGATCTACTTTCGGAATACGATATTGAAATCAGAGTACCTAGATTACCGCCAAGACAAACACAAAGATTGGTTATAAAAACCGATTCCGCTGCTGAGTATTTTAAAATAACAATTTTTATTCCGTTTTTAGATGGCCTCATAGCAAATCTCGAGGATCGGTTTTTAAAACATCCAGAAGCCCTTCAAAATTTTGAATGCCTCTTTCCATATGATAATCAAGGTTTTGATAGTCAATTTAAATGTTTTTTAAAACTTCACAGCTTCTACAAAAATGAGTTCCTTGAAGAGTTTTCCAATAAAACGATGTTAAAAGCTGAACTTGAGCTGTGGTATAAAAAATGCAAAAACAAAAACTGAGGGAAGATTTGGACAAAGTGTATTCCGAATGTGATGCCAATATATCTCCTAATATAAAAAGGCTTTTACAATTTTTTTTTACTTTGCCTATTACAACCGCCACATCTGAAAGGTCCTTTTCAAATTTAAAATATTTAAAGACATATCTGCGTAGCACCACGGAAGATGCAGCAGATTGAGCTGTTTGTTTTGCAGATTAAATGGTTTGGCAGTTCTTTATGCGAACCACGATATTGATATTACCGTGGAAGAAATTCTGGACGAAAAGCCAAAAACAAAACGAAGAATTTTACTTTAATATTAGGTAGTATTATTAGTGATTACTTTCAACTTATTGTATAAGGTTTTTGTTTTGTTTTGGTATAAGTATGATTAATATAATTATGCGTTACTTATTTTAAATACATTTTTATTAATTAAAATGAAATCTATAATTTTTTTTCATAAATATTTAGTTAGGGCCAGCGGCTTATTATTGCAGAAGTTTTAGGGGGCTGTCGCTCTCGTCAATCATACGTATTTTACCCAAAAAAGGGCGTGGCACCCCAAAAAATGTTCGCCTGCGGCGCAAGAAGTTAAAGCCCCCCCCAAACTAAATTTCTGGTTGCGCCACTGAATAAGAAAGATCTTTTTATTCTTTAAGAATTCACATAATATTCTTTATACAACTGTTTAATACTATATGCAAGGGCCTAACCACTGTACTATTTATTATTTATACTGAATTATGAAATAAAATAGTAATGTGGGGGGGGGGGGGGGGGGGGGGCAAGTGCCCGTTTTGCCCGTGACAGCAACGTGGCGCTTTCCTATTGTAAGACGACGAAAATTGCTAGACCGTTGTGTAGTGATAATATCACGGTAATTTAGTCAATAAGAAATAGGGGTTTTTGCTACCATAGAATGGTTTAAAGCCATTGCTCTGAATACTCACAGTAATTATCAAGTTCTATTGGGGGTATAATCTGGTTTTATATACTGTATTAGTTCCGACTGGCTGAAACTTGACATTAATCATAATAATATTATTTGCTTGCTACGGTTAATAAAGCATATTATTATTATTAATATAAAAAATCGGTACTGTAGTTCTCAAAAGTTAAATAGCTTCGTGTGTAATATTGTTCTTGTCGTTTACCATTGCATATGATTATCTAATATGCAACATGGTTTATTGAGATGGTAAAATTCGTCCATAGATTATAAAGTCCAATACTAATGATGGGTTGTGCGAAATTAGAATATTCTATTGCTTTATCTGGCATGTAAAGTTTAAAAAAACTTAAATGCCAAGTAAAAATAAATAACTTAATTAAAAAAAAGTATTGGTACGATCAATAAAATTCCAATTCGGACAGGACAGCTACAAGACTCCAAACAACAATGTGATATGCGCAACAAATACGTTAAAACTGACACTACGGCGCATGGCGATTGCCGACCGCTAAGAATCGCCACCAACGTCTGGGTGGATTATAGGTTCTAACGGATACAATTTGTTTTTGGGGGATGCTGTTCTGCTTTCTTTATTGTAGAGAAAGCGCTATACTGGGAACAAAATGCGTCACTTGAGAAGATATAATTTATTTCTTAACAAAACTGCTTTATTAAAAATAGGTTATAATCAACAAGATTGTGCTGTTAATGGAACTATTTACTACCAATAAAAACACTGTTCTAGCAAATCTGGAATTGATATAACACTAAAGCGGGTATAATACAATAGCAATTTATTTAATATGGGTTAATAAAAAATAAATTATCAATACAAACTATGTCTTAGCAAACCCGTTGTATTAGATCATTTTCCTTAGTGTCCTATATAACTAAAAATAAGCTATATGACCAAAATCACTCGCAGACTCCCGGACTATCGCATGTCATTCACGTCGCGCCGTATTGAGTTACTATGAAAACTATAGATATGTTAATACACCTAAGTATATTTATTTAAATGTTTTGCTTCGTGTGTTTAATATTTTAATTTCATATGAAGGACTGATTTTGTTTGTTTAAACTTTCTTTTTGTTGTAATTTTCTCGCGGTATATTATACGAATTATTCCATTTCGAAAAATGTGGTAGAATGATCAAAAAGCATTTTCTATTCCAATTTACTGCTCAGTTGAAACGTGAAAATTTAATCAGGTTCGGCAGAAATGCATGCTAGACTGGAAAAATAAAATGTCTCGCAAACTATGTTCTCTTCGCCATACCATAAAACTCTTATGCTATAATATATTGTGTCTGATTGTTGAAAAAAATACGACCCCAATAATAAAAAAAAAGTAACCCTTAAGAAGAAACACAATCAGAATATGTATTTTATTATTTGCTTTTGCGGTCCAGTAAACTTAATATGAGTTTTATATAATCACATTTTTTATTTTTAGGATTAGGACAGAAAAAAGGATTTGTGCCAGGCAAGCAAAAGAGGCCCAATACATTGGCGTAAATAGAGGGGACGCAGGAGGGCCCTTGGCGCTAATTTTTACACAACGATTATTTGCTTATTGCAACCACAATAGTTAGTCCAGCATTTTTCATTTCCCCACATTTCCAATATATGTTTTAGAGCAAGTTTAGTGAAGCCTTATTTTATTAGAATTGTCAGTGACGTAACTAAAGAGAACTTAAGGGTAGGCGGCCGATCGCCAATGGCAGCACTGTCCCCAACGCACATCATTAATTTTTGTATAGAAAATTATGTGTTTCCTTAGCAGTGGAAAACTGCTATAGTTTTGCTCTTCCTAAGGTACCTACCTCATGTTGGCAAAGTGTCTGATTTGAGACCAATTAGTTTATTATCCGTGGTGTCTAAGATGTTCGAAAAAATAATATACACCCAAACCATTAACTATCTACTTGTTACCAATCTAATGCCTGATTCTCAGTCTGGGTTTCGCAGAAACTACAGCACATCCTCCGTATTGCTTAAAGTATTAGACGATATTACTCAAGCAGCAGTCGCGGGGAGACATCCGCCATCCGCCCTGGTACTGCTGGACTATAATAGTAAGGCGTTCGACACTCTAGACTAGCGTTGGGCGGTTATTGGAAATAACCGGTTATTGATTAACCGGTTATTTATTACGCCAGGTTAACCGAGACTAGGTTAACCGGACAAAAAATAACCGGTTATTGAATAACTGGTTAATAACCTTTTCCAATTTTTCTTCCCATTGTGCCTTTCAATTTACCGTTATGACACAAGAGTCACAACACAACAGTCTTCAAAGTAGAACTTTTATCTCCATTTTTTTTCCTATTCTAGGGTTATAGTCAATAATGAGACCAAAGACACAAATTATCCCTGTTAATAACCGATCTTCGGTTATTGATAATAAATAACCTTTTGTCGGTTTAACCTGAGCAACAAAAAACCGATTATTAACCGGTTAACCGATTTAAAAAAAACCGGTTATCAAATAACCGGTTAGTTTTGCCCAACCCTACTCTAGACCAGTAGTTCTCAACCTTTTTGTGGTGGCGGAACACTTTTGGTAGCAATAGGAAAATGGCGGAACACCACCTTTGTCAACATATTTGCGGTGAAGTAGGTAATCAGTTTATCAATAGACCAGGGCTGAAGCCTTTGAAAATGGTAAAAATTGAAAAAAAATAATAGTAGGATGAAACCCATTGGAAATGGACGAGAATATAACAAAAATAAAAGAAAAATAATTTACGGGCGACCCGAGGTCGGGAAGTGGAAGGGGTTAAGTTTTTAAGGGTAGAAAACGATTTATCTCGATTTCCGGCAAAATTACAAGTCCTATGGAAAAATATTAAACGGCAAAATTGTAGGTAACAAAAAGGTCTACAGCTTTTGTATTTACACTTTTTTTCACATAACCTTAAAATTTATGTCAAAAATTCAAATAACCAACTTTTTGGTTTTTTATTTTTATCTTTTACAAATTTTTTTTTCCACGAAATTTGGTGAAAACTTACATTTTTATGTCCCAAACACACTGTAATTTTTTTGATTTAAAATATTTATTTTTTTCACCTTATTTGGACTTAATATCGAAAAAGCACCCTAATTTTCAATGGAAAATTCTCCCGTCAAATTATCTGCTTTTTTAAAAAGTCGGTAAACTCAAAGAAACGAAAAAAACTCGAATCAGAATTTTTTTTTTCAATCATTATGTACAATTTTGAGCTATTTATTAAAATTTATACTTTAATTACTCGAAAAACGTAAGATTTCATGTAACATTGATAAACAAAAAAATTACAAATTCATAAAACAAAAATCGCAAAAAATATGCGCAAATAGTTGTTCTAAATATAAACGTAGGATTTAAAGGGGATTTTATCACATTTACCATAGTAATGTACAGTGAAGTCCGCTTATAACGAACCCGTTTATAACGAACTTCCGGTTAATACGAACCATTTTCCCTTACATGGAAAATGAAACAAAATGTATTCATTACTTGATATAACGAACTTCGGATATAACGAACCATATTCTGTTCATTTTTGAAGTTCGTTATATGCGGACATTACTGTATATCTTTTTTTAAACCATCAGAAAGTAGAGATTTCAACGAACAAAACGCCCACCGACTTTTTTAAAAAAGCAGATAATTTGACATGAGAATTTTCGATTGAAAATTAGGGTGCTTTTTCGATATTAAGTCCAAATAAGGTGAAAAAAATAAATATTTTAAATCAAAAAAATTACAGTGTGTTTGGGACATAAAAAAGTAAGTTTTCAACAAATTTCGTGAAAAAAAAATTTGTAAAAGATAAAAATAAAAAACCAAAAACTTGATTATTTGAATTTTGCACATAAATTTTGAGGTTATGGGAAAAAAGTCTAAATACAAAAGTTGTAGATCTTTTTAGTACCTACAACATTTAACGTTTTTCCATAGGACTTGTAGTTTTGCCGGAAATCGAGATAAATCGTTTTCTTCCTTTAAAAACTCACCCCCTTCCACTTCCAGACCTCGGATCGCCCGTAAATTATTTTTCCTTTCATTTTTGTTATATTCTCTTCCTTTTCCAATGGGGTTCATCCTACTGTTATTTTTTTTGGTTTTAAAATTATCGACCCTGGTCGCTGGTTATTTCGCGGAACACCTGGAAGAGGTTTGCGGAACAGCGGTCGGGAACCACTGCTCTAGACCATCGTCTTTTATGTGCTAAACTCCATTACTACCGGTTTACGATAATACTATTATAACTTTCTTTAAAAATTATCTCTCTGGTCGTTCACCATGTGCTTATTGACAGTAAATTATCCAAACCCTTAGTACTCAGCAAGAGTGTACCCCAAGGGTCGATTTTATGGCCTTTTTTATTTCTAATTTACACTTTTGATATGGAGAATGTTGCAACAGACTACATCATGCAGAGATACGCTGATGATACACAGCTGCGAATTAACTTTGCCCCCACTGCAGCAGCCACGGTTGCTGAAAGAATGAACCGATGTCTTGATAGTGTCTGCGAATACTCTACTAAAAATGGTCTAAAAATTAACCCGTCTAAATCAGCTGTTATGTTCTTTGGACGAAATAGGGAATGGGCAAACGAAAACCTAAACCCGAAAATGTTAGATGTCACTATCCCCACAGTAAAAGAATATAAAAACTAGGGAGTCCTTCTCTTAGATTTAAAGGTCAGGTCTCCAAGGTAGTTCAAAAGTCAATTATTTCTCTTCGGAATGTATAAGGAAATTTTGAGTCCGTCTCTTAAGCGGCAATTGTGCGAGTCTCTTGTTCTCTCGCATTGCAACTATGCAGATATTGTTTATGGCCCATGCCTTGATTTTCAGTCCAAACGCTGATTGCAAACAATTCAAAACTCATGTATTCGTTTTATTTATAACCTTAAAATAAGAGACCATGTAACTCACAAATTGCGTGCCCTCAAATAGCTAAATATAGCAGATGGACTAAAACTGCATATGGCCTGTTTTTTGAACAAATTGCTTAAGACCGGGACTCCTCGATACTTGCGGAAGAAGCTGACATTTTGCTCTACAAACCTCCAACGCGAAACTCGCCAAAACGACCAACTTAATATACCGCACCGAACAGCTCTATACGAACTTTGCTTTTCCTATGTAATTCCCAAATTATTTAATTCTGAGGTTCGAAACAGGTTCTCTAACATTAGCTATATATATTTTAAAAGAGAGTTTAAAGCCAGCCTACTTATTTAATAAACATTATGAAAACCTAACGCTCGAACAACTATAAAACTAATAAATTCGTATCACATTTTAAATTCAGTAGAAATTCCTACAATTTATCGTTTAATTTTAATACATTTAAGACATCTTTGGTTAATTCGCAACTTGATATAACCTAGCATAGTACTGCTGCCAATACTCTTAAAAAAATTTACCTATCAGTAATTGTAATTATAATTTTTAATTATCATTATTATTATTTTTATTATTGTAAATTTATTAAATTGTATTTTATATACTCGGTTAAGTGAACAGCAATGCTGCCCTTCGCCGAGTTAAAAAATAAAGACGTTTCTATCTATCTATCTATATCTATCTATCTATCTACTCATCTATTTTTTCTGTTTGGTTCGCTAGGTGGTCGATAGATGCGCTCTCATCGTTACTGTGTCGAATTTTTCATAGAAAGTGTGGCGTTTTTTTCGCTTTTATTCTTTTTAATTTATTTCTTGATATAATAATGACAATTAATAACGATAAATTATATAGAAGTAGAGTTTGCTTTGTGCCGGGGCATTAAACGGTAGTCTTCAGAGAAAATTTCGAAAATTAACCTTCCGAACCGACGCGACGTCGTTAGACTAAACATTAGACCTAAGATTCTTCTTAATATTCCCTTGCATCATAAAGAGCTATTTAGGCGATTTTTCCCGTATAACGCTGCCAATTTAATGAACACTAATATCCCAACCAATCTTTCGTTGAGCTGCCTGACTTGCAAAAATACTCAAATTGTTATCTGCTCAGGTATGATTTTTGATCATGTGTCTTGAGAGTTACCTGGTTTTTATTTCTTTTTAACACGCTTTTATTAGCTTCACCTGTATGTTTGTATATATGTTTGTTTGTAACCGACTTCTTTGAACCCGATTTTGAGCCACTTTAAACGGTCAGATTTAATTTAAATTTTGTAGACTTATCAAGAACCGCTGATAATACAATAATTTGATAAGTTTATCTCATTATCCTAATCAGGATCGCCTGAATTAAATCATTTCGTTACAGATCATTTGTATGAGAGTGAGAAAGATAGAGCTCACCGTATGCGCATGCGTACTATCTACCTACTTTCCGGCTCGAGCACTCGGCTTAATAGTGTTGGTACATTCTTTCGCTATCAGTTGGTCCATCGGCCGAGCGGGCTTATTCGGGTTTGTGGATCCAATGCTTTGAATCTAGCCATTTAAAAAAAAATGGATCCACTGCTTTAAATCTAGCCATTTCAAAAAGTCATTGTTAAATTAGTGACAGTATTCCATCTCTACTCCGGACCTCTCTATGACTATCTCTACTCAAAAAAAAAACTAAACTAAAAAACTACAAAACACGCTTTAATAATTAATCAAACTAAAAAGCGGAAAATAAATATAGTTTAAAATAATTCTTGAAATTCTTAATATAGGCAGAAAATAATAATCAACGATAAACATTAGTATTATTATTTTCTGCCTATAGTAAGAATATTTAAAATATTTGAAACTATATTTATTTTCCGCTTTTTAGTTTGATTAATTTAAAGCGTGTTTTTTAGTTTTTTTAAACTATATTTATTCTTTTCATTTATCAACCTCTTTTATTTTATTTTCTTTAACGTATTTCTGTGCTTGCAGACTTTTTTTTTTTTTTTTACTTACAATATTATATAATTTATCTACAATTATGCTGTATTTATTTTGATTATGGATAGTACTCGTTACATATTTAATTTTTCATGTTTTAGGTTTTTTTATGTTATTCGTAAGTTATTATTCTAATTACTTAGTTAGTTATTTTATAGATTTAAGTATTCAAAAGCCGCAACAGCCCCCGACAACCTGTTGGGAAAGCTGACACAAGTCCGTATAATATCAAGTTGTTTTGATTCTCAGTGAAGCAGGATGATACAAACTCCTATATCGGCAAGTCATCATATAACAGACATGCGCCACCAAGTGTTAAGGGTTGATAAGGAGCGACGAACGAACGAAGATCTTGATTCGGAGCCCATGTTTACCTTCTGTCGGAAATGACCCTGGCAGTGAACAATAAAAAAAATCCGAATATAACAATACTTACTTACAATACATCCGTGTTTTAATAATATTCCTTTACAAGTAATCCACGTAGACTAGAAAAAAACGCCGTTTGAAACTCTATTTATTGTAATTTTTTCCAGTAAAAACAAACTGCCCAAACAAAACGAAACTGTTATTGTATCTGAAATAGAAAAAGGCTTCGTAAAATTGAGCTCTGGCTCGTGCAATATTGCGATACGCTCCCATAACGAAAATTATTTAAATGTGTTTGGTGTTCGTTATTGTGAATATTGAACTCATATCATGCAAGTAGTTCTATTTATTTTATTTTGCCTCAATTTGGAAAGCAAGTATTTGCTATTGCTATATTTGACATTTTGTTTGATCAAACAAACACAGTATTTATTTTAAATTAAACCAGTGGCCACCCCTTGAAGTATATACAGTATATACAGTCAATACCCTGCGGGATCACCCTGGCTTAAGGGGACCTGCATTTATAGCTATTTATATAGATATTCAAGCAGCTATAAATGTAATTTGCTCCAGCAGTACTAAGTAAAAATTAGTAAGGCGCTGTCGCAACAATCTGTGCACACTTGGTGCTCAACATCGAATCACCTTGTGTTGGGTTCCTGGACACAGCAACATATATGGCAACGAGACTGCTGATGCGCTCGCCACGGAGGGCGCAAGCATGTCTGTCGAACTAGCAGATAATACTGTGGCCAGACCACTGGGATCAGTCAAAGAAGAGATAGATCGAACAGCTAAACAACTTGCGCAAAGCAGATGGACAGGGCTTACAACTTGAAGCATCTCCAAACAATTGTGGCCCCTACTTGATAACAGGGAGAACCGCAGCGCTATTGCAGCACAATCGAAAGGACCTAAGAAACATCACTGCCGTAGTCACCGGACATTGCCTGTTCGGCAGACACGCTGAACGTATGCAAATACCAACTAACGACTTCTGTAGAAGTCGCAGAGATGAAGAAGAGGAGGAAAGTATTCAGCATTTCTTTTGTGAATACCCGGGCCTCGCTAGAAGAAGGTTTAATGCCCTTGGCAAACCATTTTTTAATGATCTGGAGGAAGTGAGCAGCCTGCAACTGGGCCGACTTACGAAGTTTATTAACAGCAGTGGCTGGTTTGAATGAGCTGTCAACATTCTTCTACCATCGCGTTAACCTTCAGGAAGCTGATGCAAATAGGTTCCGCGGAACATGTGTGGTACCACAACGGTCCTTATAGGACTACGTGTGACTGTTTAGACAATGCCATAGGTCTGCCACTCTAACCTAACCTAACCTACATCCAAAATGCGCCTAGCATAGAAATCTTGATTATGTTTCGTTGTAGAGATAAAAGCAGAAGTCACGGGGAAGTCCGTGATATGTTCAATGAAAAATATCCAAGTTACCCGTCGCCAATCGAGAGGGTCTAGGGTAGCATATAAGTGGAGAACTTACTGTTAAATATAGTGATTAAAGGGGTCGTTCTAATATATCTGTGGAGAAAAAAAATACACGTTTACAACATATTATTATCACTACAGGAAGATTCTCATAGCTCAAGCACACAGCTTGGACGTAACTATACTCACCAAAACACCGTATCTAAATTTTTTTAAAAATAAAAGTTTTATTCTACAAACCAGTAATGATTGTACAAGGACAATGATCCTGATCTCCGAGAGCAATTTTGTAAAATAATGATTGAGCTAATATGTAATCACGCACGAATTGTTAGATCGATTGATCTACTGCAGAACTGTTGGCGGAGGACATTTTTAACATCTTATAAAATAGTTTCTTTTCATACTTTGTCGTTTATCTATTTTGTTTTACAAGTTAATATTTCGGAAACGGTTGAAGATAGGTAGGGCATGAATTATGAAAAATATCTAGATTTGATTTTTTAATGTAAAAAATGTGGAAGTAGGTCTGTACATAAATCGTTATTTATAAATATATTCGTGTTTAAATTACAGCCGCGAAATAATAAATTTATAAAATATTACCAGGAAAACTACAAAAGTATAAAACCAAAAAGGGTAAATTTATTACCAAACAATAAACAAAATACTAATATTTAATTGCTGCGCCATTGGATTCCAACACTAATCGTAATCTTCTTGGCATCGACAAAATAATACTTCTTGTGTAATCCGGAGTTAGCCCTTCCCAAATTTCTTCTATTTTATCAAATAACTCTACTTCATTCTGTGGTTTAAAATTTATTTTGTACATTTTTTTTACCATCAATCCCCAAACATTTTTAATTGGATTTAAATCCGGACTTTTTGAGCACCAAGACAGACATGTTACGTTGTTTTGTTTAAACCAGTTTTCTATATTTCTTGCAGTATGCAAAGGGCAGTTATCCTGCTGAAATATAAAGTTATTTCCTTCAAAAACTACCGCGGCAGAAGGAAGAAAAACATTTTCTCAAATCTGAAGATATATATTACTGTTTAGTGTTCCACCAATATTGCAGCATACACCTGCACCCTAAACACTTATCTATGCCCACATATTAACGGAGAAACGTCCACTGGTTTGCTTTTTTTGAGTATACTTCTCATCATATCGGGAATTTGGTGGTCTATATACTCGAATCTTTCCATTATATGTAGGCTGAAAAGTTTTCTCATCGAAAAAGATAACATTTTGCCAAAAAAAATCATTTTCTGGTAAATATTGCATAGCAAACTCAATTTTTTGTTCCTGATTACTATTTTTTACAAACGTTTTGGATGCAGTTGCTCGATTTCTTAATTCGAAACATTGTCTTACTCGGCGCTGCGCAGTTCTAGATGAGGCAGGGAATCCTGTTATGTGCATAGCGGATACTGCAGTTTCAAATGGATTTTGAACAGGACTTCTAGGTACTCTAAAATGATCAGCTATTTTTCTAAGACCACCCTATTTCTACTAAACATATTATTCTTGCTTTTTCAATAATACTTTTTAAATGAGGCATTTTTAAATCAAATAACATAATGACAATACTTTGACAGATATCATGATAACAATTAACACGTTACAAAGGTAATAATGGTAAAAAAGTTGCATTTACAGTGTCACAGGTTAGTGTACAAAATTATCTGTCATCAACTGTACGTATACAATATGTTTTAATAAAAAAATTAATATACGTAAAATCTTTATGATCCACCTTGCATAATACATTTTCCTAAAAAAAAACAATTTCAAAAAAATTAATTTGACGGGTCTGAGCGGTTCTTGATTAGGTTGGCGGTATTCTATATAAAAGGCTGATCCCTTTTTTTGTCATAACTCTGTAGAAACAAAAAAATAAAACGTAAAGTCCATTTTCCGGGCACACAAGCTAATAACATATAACTTCTAATAATAGCAATATTTTACAAAGAAAAAGTGCAATTTCCAAAGCAACAAAAGTCCTTCGGGCAACGTTCGTATTACTACTTCTGGCTGTCCCGGGATTTTCCGGATGTAATAAAAGCCTTAATATGTAAAAATTGGATTTATGACATCCCAAGGATTAAGCAATTTGGAAATGGCCACATGTGCTCTCGTTTTCTTTTTCCCTAATATGTTACTTTTTGCCCAAGAATGTTTTTATTAAGAGATATAAATAACGTAAGAATAAAAATACACAGTAGAATGCCAGGAAATAATGAGCCTGTGTCTCTTTTACCTAAAAAATAATAATATATTAAGGTGATTGGGGCAAATATGTGCCGGCGGGTAATATAGCCCAAATTTCCTAGCGCAAAAACCAAAGCATTTATCAGTGATCTGACAACGCAAGTTAACTACCTATATGCGTCACTATCACAGACATATACAGGGTGGCGCATCGAAAACGAAACAGAGACATTTACTGCCAGCTCAGTTCTTTTCTGGAAAAACGTTCAGACCCATCGATTTTGTTTTCAAGGGGGACACAAAATTGGCAAAAAATCACGTTAACACGTGCAGCCCTCTAGGCGGGGGTGGCACCACCACCCCTATAATCCTAAATGGAAGGAAGGGGGGGTCGAGTGATCCCTTATTTTAAAGGTCTTTCAATTCCCTTTATAATGATGTAAAATTCATGTACAGTACGTAGTTTTGGAGATTTAATGATTTAAATCTTAAATAAAACTTTAATACATCATCATTAGTGGAGATCAATACATTTGGCAGCAAAGTAGTTTAAAAATAAGAATGAACTGAGCCGTCAGCCAAGTAAATGTTAGAAATGACCACAATGACTCTCCATGCAGTAATAAAGATTTTGGTCAAAACGTTGCCGCACATTTTGCAATATTTGAGGAGTAATTTGAAGGCACTCATTCACAATTCTTTGTCGCAAATCTTCTAACGATATTGGCTGCGTAGCATAGATTTTGCTTCTTATGTGACCCCACAGAAAGAAATCCAAAGGTGATGAATCTGGCGATCTTGGGGGCCATTCAATGGCACTTCTTCTACTAATCCATCGACCTGGAAACGTCTGATCTAAATATTGTCGAACACGTAATGCGTGGTGGGGCACCATCCTGTTGGAACGTCAACCTATTCGCAATGTACCGCCGATCATTCTGATCTAGATGGTAGTTGCGTCCTTATTCTATTAGGCTTTTTTTCGCTAACTTTCTGGAACAACACCGACGCATCCATCACTTGTGCGAAATCGCTGCAATAATGCTGTAAGTGCAGTTTCCGACCGTCGCGTAGTGTAAAATCAGTAGACTTTCTTTACGATAATTGGAGTATTGGAGATATAACTACAAAATTCACCATCAATTTTAATAACTGTATTTTTAATTAGTGAGCCTTAAAGTAGTCAAAAAATAGTTTTAAATCGTTTATATTTTAAAACATAATGTTTTTCCTTCTCCTTCAAAATTATTTAAATAATAAATTGTTTTTGGCCTCTCCTGTAAAATTGGCGTTTGCGCAGTTACGCCGATATTGTTTTGGAGCAGCAATATCTTATTTTCTAACGGACATTTAAGTTTTTTAGGACTTAGGTATGACCAGTGTTATATTTTCTTTGTTTATTAGGATGAATACTCTAAATGTTTATAAGCTTCAAATACGAAAACTGGTACAAATAACGTATTGCTTCTATATGACAGTTAATAGAATGTAGTTTAAAATAATATATTTCATGCCATTTTCAGGTTTTATCTTTAAAAAGCTAAAGGAAAATTAAATTCCAAGCACTACTATGTTTATTCTTTTCTTGACTAATGATCTTATTTTTCACAAATTTTGGTACGATATTGGGACATATTATGTAAACTGCAAAATTTTGACGTCTACGACATCGTACCGTTGGATAACGGATGCATGAGAACTCACCTTAAATCGGGATGTGTGGCAGCCCTAATATACAACCTTTTTTGTTATTACCGGGTATTTATTTTTATTTTTTTTAAATTTATTTCAAATAAAATCCCAAAAACATCTCTTCATGCGGGATTCTTTACTAATAACAACAACAAAATTATAAATGTTACCCAAATATAACTAATTAAAATACAAGGTAAGTCAAAATAATACTTGAAATGTTAATATTTAATAAAAAAATAAAAATATTTAAATATGTATTAAATTATTCAATTATTATTTCTTTTAATAAAATAATATAACTAATAATATCGTTTAGATATCATTTATAAATAATTTTGAAAAGAATAATATTAATCATAAATGAAGTGCACGTTTAAATATTTTTTAGTTTAAAATTTAGCTTCCCCTTTTTTAAGTATTTTCTAAGTTATCATTTTAAAACGTTTAATATTTAAACATTTTAATTCGTGGGGTATTTCGTTGTAAAATTTCATACCTTGATAATAAATGCAGTTCTGACCTGCCCTAGGGTGTACCTATTAAAGGTAAATCAATATTGAAAACAGTTCTAGTTAAATGATCATGTACACCTAGTTTCACGACCAACTTCCAGGTGAATTAAAATCGCTGCAATTTCTAGCCGCAACTGCTTATATATTTTTACGTCCGGACACTTCGTCTTTTAGCCTCATTACCGTGCATAAGACAAAGAAAGAAACGCCTTTTATTACTATCGAACAAGTAAGTTCGATAATGACTTAAAAATAGACTCGAAGATACGAGAATACGGGTAGAAAGAGGAAGGGGGGGGGGGCTGAACTGTTAGAGTATGGAATTAATTAAAATTTATTTATTTATTTTGATTGGAGGAGTGATGGGTTACGTCCCGCGAAAAATTGTTTTTTTATTGCTTGTCCTTTTAGTAATATACAGGGGGTGGCGCACTATTGCATGGGCGTCCGAACAAACTTTTTCATGGAGGGGCCAACAGATAATCGACTAAATTGCGATTAAAAATATTTAAACCAATTAAAATAATATCTAGAAAATCGATTGGTAAAATTTGCTAGGTGCTATCAATCTCAAATTGTAAGGATAAGCGTTATTGATAAAAATATAGACCCATGAGGTGATGACTGGGAGTTTTTGAGAGAAGTAAATTTTACTGTCAAAAATTTAGCGCGTAAGTGATGTTGATAAAACAAACTATATGGAAGAATAGACTGTGCCCAGGTGATTTTGGGAAACATGCGCAAAAATACAACGTAAGAGTTTGACAGGTGCTGTGGTCAAATTTTAATGAAAAGCGATATTGATACAATAAACTATGGAATCAAATACGGTGAATGAGTTACTTTAGAATATTAGCAAAAGCTTCTGTTAACAAAATTTAACAGGTGCTGTCAATGTCAATAGACTGTGACCGGAAAAGTTAGAAGAAAGAAATACGAAATTTTTTTGCAGCTCAATATCAAATTTTGATAATATTTTATTTCGATTTATTATGTCAACAAACATGAAAATAATAACAAACATCTCATACCGAGCGGGGTGCAGAGTCTATTATCTCACATACAGTTCTTGCATAAGGTCCACCCCCCCCCCCCCCCTTTGATAATTTGGGAATGGTTTCAGATATATTTAAAGTCGGTATGCGTAAATGATAGGTAAAAAATTTACTTTTGAGGAAAATTTTGTTGTTTTTTTATTCAAAATGGCGGACATTCGCCATCTTGGAAAACGTTTTTAAATGGGAAGGGGATCGAGTAATACTTTAGTTAAAGGTCTTTTATGCCTGATATAGGTAGATAACCTTGTAATTTTTAATGTTCTAAAATGTGCCGTTTCAAAATGACGATTCCGAAAAATATGAGAAAACAACCATATTTTTGGAAGATCTCATCATCTTGAAAAACAAATCAATAATTTTATAAGTGTAAATTATAAGTAAGCTACTTAAATTTTTTGAAATATTGTTGCTTTGGGAGCGAAGGAAAAATAAGTCTTCTCCACAATTTTATTTTTGTTTTTCTTTCATTCCCATATTTGCAACTCCATTTTAAGCATGGAGTGTTACTGCCAATTAATGTTGTTTTGTTATTCAACATGGCGGAGATCGCCGAATATATTTATGTTTCCTTGCATAATTTCCGATTCGCCATGTTAAAGCGGAACATTTTGGAACACAATAAAAATTGTAAGGTTAAATTGGACGTGAACTACCTTTAAAATGAAGTATCACCCGACCTCCTTTTCCAGTTAAAAATATGTTCCATGTTTCCGCCACCTTGAATAACAAAACAATTCTCCTTAAAAGTAAGTATTTTGCCTATTATTTACGCCTATCGAATTTAAACAATATATCTCAAGCCGTTTATACAAGGAGAGGGGGGGGGGAGATGGCTTTGTGCAATCACCGTTTAATTAAAAAAAAAAAACGTTTATTAAACAGATATATGCAGAAATTGGCACGAAAATACAAATCTACCGCTACACAGAAAATTAGTTGTCACAAAAAAACTGTCGAAATGGTCTTTGTGCATCAAAGGCCATTTCGATAGTTTTGCAGATGCACTCTGCACCCCATAGGTATTATAATACTTAAAATGCTGTTATCTGTAAAATATTCCTATTTTTTCAATAGTATTAAAACTTCTAAAAAAAAAATTAAAATTTGCTACACACATGGAAAAGTCTATTCGCGCAGCTACAAAATTTGCCAGGGTGGAAAAATCACAAGTTCGAAAAACAAGGTCTTAACCAAGGCCAGCATAAAAATAGCACGGCAGACGATCGCGCAAGAACGTCTAGGCAAGAAGAGACAATTTGCTGGCCAGCGCAAACATCGGAGCAGTGCTGCCAGACTGGCCAACGAATTATTCTGCCGAGTATGTCAAAAAATCTGCTGAATTCTTCACCACAGTCGTAGTATCAGAAATTTTTGTATTTATCTGTTGCCCCTACTTCGACCTCCAATAGGTATATATCAACATTTTTGTAAAAAAACACTCTTTTTAACATTATTTTTGGTTTGTTATTTTTTTTATATTTTCATTGAATATTATATTTTTTAAATCTATTTGGTAAATACATAGTAATTCCTTATTTATTAAAAATTCTTTAAAAGTCTGCAAATTACGAAATTATTTTGCAACTTTGCAAAAAATACGATTTCAAAAATTTTGCTAAATGCAGAAAAGACTGCTGTTCTGGCAATACTGAATCGGGGTAAATTAATATATTAAAAGTGTTGCCAGGTCAAAAATAAGGAAAGCAGTCTGACATAAAAAAGCGATAGATTTAAAAATATTACGCTAAATATATTATATTGAAAACAATTAATAAATTATTTTATTAGTTAAAAAAGTATACATATTTTCAAACAATGGCCAATAATCTTCACTTTAAACGGATGATAATTAGACATATTAATCTATAATATTACAGCACAGCTACCAGAAATATTGAAAAGAAGAGTACGCGTCCAAAATGTCAAACCTAATCACAGAATGGAGAAGAGAGAGAGAGAAGATTAGCATGCTTATTTTAAAAGCGTAAACTAAATCGAGTGTAATGTTAAGCGGAAGAAATGGTTAGCATAGCGATAAAACGGTAGTTCATCCATCAAAATAGTGGATCAACCGCAAAAACGATATACCTGGCAACATTGCACATTATCAATATTAAAAACATCATTGAGTCGCTGCCAGTGTTGCCAAAACTCACGATTAATCGTGAGATTACACGGTTTTGGGAATTATCTCACGATTTCATGAATCACGTCGCGTTTCTCACGATTTTTTATCGTATGTCAAACATAAGTAACTAAAAATAATTCATAACAAACGTCACAAATTTATTGCATTTACATAAAAATCCTCGTATGATTTTCTACGTTACTACTTTCGCTACTATTACTGCCGCTACTGGAGTCATATTTGCATAAAAAAGATGATTCCAGCAATTCGGATTTTGATTAACTACCTACTACATTTTTTAATACTACATAATAACGCAAGTTTTTTTTTTACTTTTTAAGTTTTTAGAAATGTGTTGGGTTTTTAAATACAGAAAGTAATTATATATTTGTTGTTTATAAGCTTTCATTCTTTTCTTTAAACTACCTAGGTAGTTTGACCCCTTTTAAAGAATTTTTTAAAATATTACGAATCTCAGGATTTTAAGTATCCGAGTCTTACGATTTATCTTAGAACATTTTGGCAACACTGCTCGCTGCATTCCGTTCTGATCTTCCAAGAATTAATATTCGGTATTCGGTTACACTTGGCAGTATATAGTGCGTTTTATATGATCAATCCACCATATTTCAATATTTCACCTGGAAGTTGGTCGTGAAACTAGGTGTACGTCAAGTCTGTAATTGAACTTTATTGAATGTTTATTTTTTGATATAATTTGGTGAACAAAAACAATATTTTGCATTAAGTGAATATCCTTAATTGACATAATATTAAAATTTTTATATAAAAGTTTAGTTGAATATTGTCTATCCAAGCAATACATATTTTTAATTGCTTTATTTTGTAAAACTTGTAAAGGGTTAAGCAAATTTTGAAAAGTTGATCCCCATATTAAAGTTAAATATTGTAAATGAGAGTGAATAATAGCCAAATAAATAGGACGTAACATTTATTATTTGGAGTCAAAAAACTGAGTTTTTTTAAAATCCCCACTGGTATAACAGACGGAACTCTCTTGTACGTAAATTGCAATAATTCCCCGCTGTCGTGGAAAATAAAATTTTTATTCGAGGTTCTTAAATTCCGTAATAATAAAAACCTACACTTTACGAGTGATAACTGCTGCATGCAACGAAAATACAACACTTTTCGAACCGTGGTTTTTGCCTTTGCCAGAGCACAGCGTCATATTTTTAGATCAGCGGCGCCCGGCTCGGCGGGCTTGAGGTGGTGTATATAGGCCAACGACAATCAACTAAGATAGATCAATCATTTTAATCATAAAACTATTTTAGCGCCGAGCCGACATCTCTATAATAATCTTTACGTACAGTTACCGTCAGAAAAATCCGGGCACTAATCTGACAGCTAACATTTCTTTCCTGAATTTTGGTAATTCAGGCTTTTACCTTTACTACCATAGATTGGAAGGTAAAAGTAGTGGTAATGAGATTTTGGTAAAGTAAACTAGACAAAAATAACTTGTTATTCCATACAGAGATAGCTTTAAAGAAAGTAAAGTAACTCTACTACTACAAAACTATGGCAATATAAATAAACTGAGGAGGAAATAAAACTAATAGTATTTTATTGCCCTTCCATAACTTTGAATAGGTAACTGAAGTTAATCTTTTAGGCATTGAAGCCACCAGACCAGTATTTTTGCGTTAGTTGATTCCAAGTATCTTGTATTTTCAGCCACAATTATTGTTCTCTACTTTCTGGACGAAAATTATTATATTTGTTAATTCGCTTGATCATGTAACCCCAAACATTTTCCATCGGATTTAAATCTGGACTCCTAGAAGGCCAGGGTAATACTTGAATGTCCCTTTGTTGCATCTAATCAGATACTGCGTGGGCAGTATGAAACAGGCAGTTATCATGTTGGTAAATGTAATTAGTAATGGGAAACATATTTTTAACCGATGGCAACATTACGTTCTCCAATATTTGTATGTAAATTTTAAATAAAGGGTTTAGTCTAGTCGTTCTTCGTTTTTTGAAAGTTGTTTGAAATTTGTTTCGGTTTATAGGTTTTGTGTAATTGCTGTTTTTATGTGATATTTTTTTGAAGACTAATTAAGATGGGTCGCAGGTTTGAAGTGTGCAAGAATGCGAAATATAATATTCCTGCAGTGCAGTTACTTTTCATAGGTGAGTACATAAATAGTTGGGTTATTTTTAGGTTAGGATTAACTATTCATAGGCGGGGGTAGGTGGCAAACATAATTAATACTTTACCTACATCTTTATTTTATTATACGTATTATTTATTTAAGGAACATTATTGATAGACTATATAATTACTTTTGCAAATGGTTTGGCTTATTGAATTCTTTACTCTTAGTCTAAAATAAACATGGAAGCCACTATTTGATCACCTTTAACTCTTCAATTTTGCATGGGATTTCATAATATGTTGTACCAGACAAAATACTTGTGTAAGTTTTCCATATGCGGCCAAATTTAGCCGGCCACTATATTTTTAGCCCATTATTCCAAAGCAGTATGGCAACAAATATAGTATTTTGGAAAAATATTAATTTTGTTTCATGGAAAAGGACAGTAGGTAATATAATAATTTATATTCACATAGTTTCACACGAATATTTATTTTCCAAATAGGTTATATATCTACATGTTTCGCTCATACCTGAGCATCGTCGGACCAATGTTAGGCTTATTTTGCTCTGATGCTCAGGTACCTATGAGCGAAACATGTAACCTGTTTGGAAAATAAATATTTGGTGTGAGACTTTGTGAAATTTATTAGTTGTTCTCAAATCAGGTCTCTTAAAGAAAACTTTTTTGAATTAGATATTTATGTATCTAGTAGATAATGTTTGTTTTAATAAGTTGTTAATTCTTGTACCTACTTATTATTTGTTAAAAATACTTTACTTGGATATGTAAGTTAATTCCTGTAATCAACAGCTATAGTTACTTGAGAATAAAGATAATATATACCTATATACCTACCTATGATTATTATTATATGCTGGTTTTATTTCTAAATTTTTTAACATTAAGTTAGCCTACATACAAGTTTATAAATAGGTATAACCGTATCAATAAATTGCATTTTATCGAACAAATTCCATAAAAACCACTTTTGGGTCTACGTACCTTATACGTAACTCAAAAACTGTTAAAGTAGTGTTTTCACTGACAGAAAAATGTAATCCCTGGCTAAATTGAAGCTTTTAACTTTATGTTAGCCCACATAAAAGTTTGGAAATGTAACTGTATCATAACAAACAAATTCTATAAAAACCATATTTGGATCTTCGTACCTTACGTAAGTCAAAAACTGTTAAATTAGGGTTTTCATTGAGAGAAAAATTAAAACCCTGGCTAAATTGAAGCTTTTAACTTTATGTTAGCCCACATACAAATTTAAAAATGTAACTGTATCATAACCAACAAATTTCATAAAAACCACTTTTGGGTCTACGTACTTTACGTAAGTCATATATGGGGATTTCCTTGACAGTAAATGTAATATCTGATTGAATTCAATTAGTTTATGTTGAACTGTAGGTATTGTATTTTACCTATAGATAGGTATAATATGAAGAAATAAAACAAAAAAAATTCTGTTGTAAATATGAGTGACAGAATCCTATTTAAAGTTGCGTTTCAGTTAATTTAGTATTTTCAAGGTTTGGATAGGTAATTGTAATATTATATAGTTTTTAAATCTATTTTGACAATTTATATTTAAACCATATAAAAACTCATATTTATTATTAGGTAAAGTCGATTCAGCCAGTAAACCTGCAAGATGGCCGACATGTCATATGGCAAAAGTCATATTCTAGCTAAATAAAATGGATTTTTGCATTTTCAATGACTTTTGTCGTATGACATGTCGGCCATCTTGCAGGTTTACTGGCTGAATCGACTTTACCTACCAGCTTAAATTACAATATTTATAGAACAAAACGTTCAAAAGAAATTATTATTATTATTTGGCAATATTAAAGCGGCAAAAGCGATGAGACTATTGCATCAATTGTTTTAGAAGGTATCACATGTTAAATTTTCAAGTCCAGTCCTGGAATTCATGCCAACTTATAAAAGTTTAATAGACCAAAATTGAAAGAGTGTCACTTGACTTTACCTCCATCTTGCGAGAGTATTAAAAATTTTGACTTTACTTTCGATTTGCTGCTTTTAAACAGCTAAGCAAAGTAAATATCTTTGCTAAGCTATGTTAAAGGAACTTTGCGAAAAACTTCGTATAGTTCGTAGGTATGATGGGAAATAAAAAGGGGCATCCTGCTTGAGCGCGGCTAGGGGGAAGAAAAAATTATTGTTGTGTTTTTTCGCTATTAAAAAGTACCTAACGTAAAAGAAACTTTGCTTTTGTAAACTTATTTCTTTTAAATTTCAATAAAACCGTAAAAACCGTGTTTTAAGTACATAGTGTAATTATTTTTAGGTTAGCTCAGTTCACCAAATGATATAAGTAATTATAGCTATCCAAAGTTTCCCTTATAATAATTATTACAATAAATAGTTATTAATTTACATTGAATTTTACTGCTCCGCGGACCATTTTTTCTATCATACATTAAACTTTACTGTTCTACAAACCCTTTTTTTCACAAACGTTAAAAAATATTTGATTTCAGATTGGATAATTATATTTTATTGTGAACCCTGAAACGAGACGCCGCTGTGACCATATGATAGCGCATAGTAACGAGATAAAAGTCTAACGGCGGCAACGTAATCCCCACTCCCGGCCATTCGAAGTACTTCACCTCCTCTCTCCTACAAACGATTTTGGCAGCAGATTTAAATAGCGTTTATGAATGGCGTGCGGCATCTATAGGTAGCAGATCATTGCTGTGCACTCATCCACCCCCAAACGTTAACAGAAAAACGGCCGCTTGTTGAAATATTCTTTGTGTAGCGTTCATCAAACCGGGTATTTGGTGGTTTATATACCCTTACTCTCCCGCCAGTTGGGGTCTCAATCCCCGCATTATGCACTGGCTCTTCACAGCGGTCATCAGACCGAGAGTCGCCTATGGCTCGATAGTCTGGTGGCCCGCGGTAGAAAAAACCACTGCTAGAGCAAAACTTTCGAAAGTGCAGAGATTGGCTGGCCTCGGTATAACCGGAGCCATGAGGACGACCCCTACAGCCGCGCTTGAAACTCTACTTGGGCTGCCTGGGCTCCCACTCTGGATACAGAAGGAGGCAATGGCGGCCTACATGAGAATGAGATGCACTGACTGTTGGAAAGGTATTGGAGATGTAGGGCATACGAGGATAGCCCGACTAGCGGAAGCAGAGGTTCCGATACTGAACCTCGCAGCGACCCTGACGGAGGAACCGTTAAGGCTGAACAGGAAGTACTCCCTTACAATCCCTACCAAGGAACAATGGGAGAGAAAAGAGGTCCTATTCCCAGAGGATGCTCTGGTATGCTACACCGATGGGTCGCGCATGGCCGGAACGGAATCCTCAGGAGCCGGAGTATATATTGAAAAGACTAACACCCGAGAGAGCTACCCACTAGGACGGCTCGCAACAGTCTTTCAAGCAGAGGTGTTTGCCATCTTAATGACGGCCAGCATGGCAGAGGTCAGGGACTGCGAAGAGCGTGCGATATATGTATGCTCCGACAGCCAAGCTGCCCTAAAAGCCATCAGTAAACCAAGAGTCACAACCAATCTCGTCAGCGAATGCGCCGATGCCCTGGAGAGACTCTCGAGGAGGAAAGAGGTAAACCTGGTCTGGGTCCTCGGACACCAAGGGGTTCAGGGTAACGAGATGGCAGACGAACTTGCCAGACGTGGAGCTGAGACCCCATTCCTTGGACCAGAACCGGCTATAGGAATAACAAAAAAACAGGTAGGATCCGCACTCAACGAGTGGGCTGAACGCCGCTCTAAGGAGCAATGGCAAACGATCCAAGGGTGCAGACAAGCTAAGGACTTTATAGCTTGGCCAAGCAAGGCTAAGCTAGATTGGATTCTAAATAGAAGACGATGTGTCCTAAATCCCCTGATTGGGATACTGACAGGACACTGCAAGCTGAAGAAGCACCTAGCACTGATTCGTGTTGAAGACGACCCAATCTGTGCCGGATGCCTGGAGAAGGAAGAGACTCCGCTGCATTTTCTGGGTACCTGCGAGGCCTTAGGAAGACTCAGGCACCAGGTCCTGGGATCGGCGGCTCTCCAGAAGGAAGAAATCACAGCCCTGGCCTGGAGCGACATACTCGACTTCATAAAGAGGTCGGGACGCTTTTGCGGGGGCCAAGGTGGTTAGTGTGATTGGGGGAAGACTCTGGGGTAGGCAAAAAGGATCGTGGTTGGTCTACTTGCCAGGTTTTCGGAACCTCCCCTCAATTACTACTACTACTACTACTACTCTCCCGCTGATTGAAAAATCTTTTGGTCTGTGAAAATTACATTTTCCCAAGCATTTATACCACCTCCGTAATATTGTAATGCATAACCGTATAAGCCGCTCTTTGTTGGTTACCGTTAGGAAAGGCATTTTAGCTGCAGAGTGATTGCAAAGATTTGAACCATCTCTTATTCTTCGTTGTGCGGTTCTAACGAAACCCGGAAAATCAGTTACATTGCGAGCTAAAACACCTGTTTTAAAAGGATTTTCCTTTAGGTATTGAATTAGAGTATTGTCATGTTCTTTTGTCGATGCCCTTTTAAGGCCTATTCCTTTTATTCTTTCCAGCGAATGTGTTTCCATCCATTTTATTTTGATATCATGAACTGTACTTTTTGGCGTTTGCAATCTTTGAGCCACCTGTCTCTCTGACAATCCTTCTTAAAGCAGTGTCACAATTTTGGCCTTTTCCGCAGCATTTAAATGACGGGGTATATTTGTAAATTTATTTGACTAGCCGTAAATAAATTTCAGTTCACAATTTTTGTCAATGTCATTAAAACAGGTAATTTTTAGGTATTCGAGATGTATAAAGGTCGGCTTACAATAGAAAAAACTGCTGCCCGGATTTTTGTGACGGTAACTGTACCTCCAGTACCAATCCGTCCTTTGTATTTTTGGTTGCCTGCTCTTAACTAAAAAACGTAATGAAGATTTGTTTATTACCCAGTGTTGCCACTTGCCACGTTTTGTAGATTCCTAAGCGAGTGTGGAACTTTTTATTATTTAACGAAGTCGTAACTACTGTTTAGAAGCGATATGTAAGGGTTGGAAAAAACAGATACATGTCAGTCGTTACAGTATAATTTTTAAAAATTTATAGCCTACGCGTTTCTGCCAAAAAGGCCATCACCGGGGCATGAGGCAATAAGGTCCAAACACAGAAGGACAAAGTAGGGCGCACTCAAGTTAACAGAACAAACATTAATTAATACAAACAAGGTTATTACCTACATGTCATGTGTCATGGCATATTCTTAGTAAAGTCAAATTAATCTAAGAACTCCCCGCATCACCTATCGTTAATGGCACCCTGTTGAAGTCTGGTATATTTTACGTTTAGCGGTTGGCTACAGAAACAGAACCGGACTAAGTTATTTTACCTTCGCCTTCGCCATCTGTTTAATTTTGTAAGGGAGTCTTAATATTTTGTAAAGATCTAGCGCATATTATTTATAAAATAAAATATTGACAGACCCGTACCTACCAAAATAAGAATGTGAAAACTAAAGGAAAAGAAGAAAACAACATCTATTTCTTTTAGTATTTATTTATAAAAAGCAAAATAGGTATTTATGTATTTATTATGCAAGGAAAAAAGACATTTTTTGCGAGGTGTAAGCTTCGTGGTGCACATCTAATTATTAAAACACCATATATTGGGATCACTTTTGGTATTGTTCCTTTTGTGCTTAATTCAATTTCTTATACGGTTAAAGAGATACAGGGTGATCCAAGTAAATATTTACTTTATAAAATTGGCAATGATTTGATGTTAAGCGACTATGAATCAAATTGGGTGTAGTTATGTCTTTGCGGGCAAGAAGGAGGATTCCATAATTTAACCGTGCGCTCTTAAGGATAACTGCAGACATATTTTCAAGTCTACTATCTCCTGTTGCTGTATTTACCCCAAACAAAATGGTGTTTTTACTCACTATTAAACTTAATAAACACCAAGAAAATCTGTCTCTGAAATATATAAAATCCAAAAGTAAAATGTTTGAAACACACACTGCACAAAAGCATCCACAGAAACACTTAAAAAACACCAAAATCGGAAGAAAGTAATATGACGCAACCTGACGCGTGAGCTTGCTACGGCCCACTGCTGATCTGGGAACTTTAACGGCAAAACCAGATCAGCTGTTAATGTCAAATATCGGTGTCTACTGTCGAAACTCTTTGTTTTAAGAAAAAGTTAACTCTAGAAACAAGGGTTTGGAAATCATGATATCTATGATCGAATTATTCGATGATTAAAACTATGCTATACTATATACATATAGCGAAAAACCACTGGCGTCAAAGATACATTAACTACGAAATGAAAACTAAAACATAGAATATTAACAAGCAATTGCCACATAATACTTAACTTATTTAAAACGCTGAACATTTTTGGAGCATCTATAATATACGATCCAGATACACCACTGATGCCTTTATTTTTATAGGAATGAAAATGTACATTATAATTCCATTGAGGAGAATGGCTTTCACATTAACATTTTATAGGGTTGGTTTTTTATGACATAGTCGTCTGCTGTACTTAAAATTATAATGAACGGAAATTCATCCATGTAAAATTGAACTTTGAGACGGGAGCCTGATTTTGAGACTCCTCTTTAGATCGTGCTTTGGTCGGTGGATTTCTTTCACGCACAGCTAATAACAGAAGACTGCAAGATATTGCATTATTTCTATTAACACAAACTTTATAATTATCTACAAATTTATTTTATATCGCTAAACAGTGGTGAATCTCCATAACCTAATAATAAAATAATGATAAATTCCTCCTATGGGGTGTGTTTTCTGAAATAATAATAGTTATTTATACTACAAGGGATGTAAGTAACATTTACTAGCCGAGAACGATTTTGCGCCCGAGCGATAGCGAGGGCTGGCAATAAAGTTCGAGACTAGTAAATATACTTACATCCCGTGAAGTATATCGATGGCTTAGAGTGCAAACCGTCGAACTCCACTTTTTATGAAAATGTCGATTTTTGTGCAAATAGTTAGCTTAATGTTAGATCTATTATATATTATACCCAAACCAGATTACTCCAAATAATTATGGTTTTCTTTAAAAACCACCACACGTAAAGCGTCTAACTCCATGACCTATAATTATGAATACGGCTGCATACGGCAAAACATCTAACTCCAGCATTTCGCGCCATTTTACACGTGAAATAAAAATGGAGTTAGCTGTTTTTCAGTTAGACCTATATTATGCATTTTGTAGAAGTCAGAATAGTTTTTTTGCCCTCCTGTAAAATTTCTATTTTTGGTGTTTTCGATATAACATTTTTTCTCCTCCCCGCAGAATTTATTCTTGGATTTTTATTAATTCAATTCGATACTTTTCGTATGAAATTATGGACTGCTTCGACCGGTTTCTATAGCAACAACAACGTTAATTCGACAGTTTATTATCAAAAATTGAAAGAAATTGAAATTATTGATTTGTATAACAGCCAAATGGATATAGAAGAATCAGCAAATATCGCTTGTCTATCGCTACTGCCAGAAAAATCAAGGAAGAGGTATGAAGCAACGTATCAATACTTCAAGAAATGGTGCCAAACAAAGACTGCTACTGCAGTTTCAGAAACCGTGCTTTTGGCGTACTATCACAAAAATCTGCTGTATTAAAGACATTAAAGTATCCATCAAGCTTATGGTGTGAATATTCCATGCTGAAGTCCACCCTTTTCATAGAGGCAAACATAGATATTTCCAAGTATCCTAAACTTCGAGCATTTTTAAAAAGAAAAAAGGACGCACATAAACCCAAAAAAATCTAATGTGTTTGACAGAGAAGTTGTAAATAAATTCCTGTTTGAAGTTTCCGATGATATTGATATTCACTTAATGATGAAGATTGTAATGATAATGGGAATTGCTGGAGCGTGCCGTTCTTGTGAATTCTGTGCAATAAAAATGGACAATGTTGAATTAAGGCATGAAGTCATATTTGTTACTATTCTTGATTCCAAAAATGGAATGGCACGTAAATTAATAGTGGCTAAAAGTTGCGATGAGAAGGTTTGTTATTTCAAAATAGTTCGAAATTAGATTGATATAAGATCCCACATGATGAATTTTTTTCCTCGCTTCTTCATGCGATATCAAAATGGAAAGTGCTTAAACCAGCCTATCGGGAAAAACTCGATTTCTTCAATTCCAAGTAAAATTGCTAAATTTCTGAACTTTCAGAACTGTAAGGAGTATACTGGACACTCCCTTAGAAGAACGTCGGCCACTTTATTAGCGAATACTGGAGTTGATGTCTTAGCCCTTAAGCGACAGGGCGGATGGAAATCTGCAACTATTGCGGAAAGTTATTTAGCGGAGAGCGTCAACAATAAAAAGGAAGTTGCAAATAAAATTTTATACAATATAACGAAGCCAGAAGTCTCCTGTAGTACTTCAAGAGTAAGAGAAAACTTGGTTAGAGATGGAGTTATTATGGAGTCAGAACATTTCATACAAATTGAGAATAAACGAGAAAATATTTATCCAAATTTTGTAAATAATGTTCATAATTGTTAGTGTTGCCGCCGAGACGATAGATTCTCGTCTCTCATCTCGTCTAGCCCTCTCTCGACGAGACGAGAGAGATATTTTCTCTCGAATAAAGCTCCGAGACGAGACGAGAGAAGTACCCTCTCTCGTCGAGAAATTCTCGTCTCTCTCGATCTCTCTCGAGCAAAAAACATTACTTTTTTGAACTTTTTTTAAATGTTCTTAAATTCCTCTTTGCAAAAATATACATAATGTCTATATTTAGACCAGCGGTTTTCGAGTTATTTAACTGCAAATAGTTCCATCTAGTTAGCCGTGCCTGGCCATTCAGAATATAGTAATTTACGTTACAAGACCGGAAAGTAGGTAGTGTTTTTTAGGTCGAGACAAGCATTTCCAAGGCGAGCCGTAGGCGAGTCCTGGCAGCTTGTAGAGACCTGCACAACACTAATTTTCGGTTGCGTGACGTACAATATTTTTTTTAAGACCGACACAGAGACGATATACTTACATTAAATTATTTTATTTTATATTATTTTTAAATGCGTCGTATGACTTCTCGTAAAGGGCTTTTTATTTTACTGGCAATATATCGTAAGTCGCTTTCCTTGCTGCTTCCAAAATTTCTTCTGAAATCTCATTTTCCGTGTCGGATAATTTAAAATCTGAATTCATATTTTTAAATTTGCGCACTCGCCGCGAAACAAGTTTATATATTTTCTGGTCGGTTTTAAAAAAACATATTATTATGACGTTTTATTGGGTTTTTAGGAACAAAACGATGCAAAACTTTCCAGCTTTTATTACATCGACGGGGCATTTTAAATAATATATATATCTTGTTGTTTTGCTATTATCTGAATCTACCTTTCTCATATTTGATATACAGGATGGCCCATTAGTGCGACAAAGGTCAATATCTCCGGTACCATTAAAGATAGCGGAAAACTTTTGACCAAGCTTATAAAGGGTTAAGAGGTGCCTCTTTTAAAATTATTTTCGTCGTGCTCCAAAAATCCGTCACGGTAAAAACTTTCCATTTTTTAAATAAAACACCCTGTATATTTTTTAAATTTTCAGATTCTAAATAAATTTATAATTACTTTTATAAAATGCTTTATTAGTCTATAGTTTCCAAGATATTGACTTTTGAAAAATTATATTTTTGAGTTTCGACAGCTTATAGCTTTCTAACAGTACATCTTAGAGCAAAACGGCGCATATGTCTATATCTTCCATTTTGACTATCTTCCCAAATCAATCAAACTTCCGGCTAAACCGGATGAAACTCAAAAGCAGAAAATATAGTTCTTCCGGTTTAACCGGAAGGTGATTTTTTTGGGAAGATATAAAAATGGAAGATAGGGACATGTGAGCCATTTTGCTCTAAGACGTACTGTTAGATCTGTCAAAACTCAAAAATTACATTTTTTAAAAGTCAATATCTTGGAAATGAAAATTTCTTACCGTGCTGGTGTTTTGGAGCACCCTGTATAGACAAAAATAATTTTATAAGAGGCACCTCTTAACCCTTAATAAGCTTTGTCAAAAGTTTTCCGCTATCTTAGTGGTACAGGAGATATTGACCTTTGTCGCATTAATAGGCCACCCTGTAGTAAATACCAAGAAACGTTTTAACGCATTTAGGTTAGGTTCTGTCATATTTTACATATATTGCACACAATTTATGTCAAATATGATAGAACCAAACCTAAACGCGTTAAAATTTTGCTTGGGTTTTACTATATTTGGTTTAAATCACGAGAGAAGCGAGACAAGACGAGAGAAGGTCGTCTCTCGTCTCGTCTCGCCCTCTCTCGACGAGACGAGAGACCCATTTTATCTCGTCTCGCGGCAACACTAATAATTGTAATAATTGTACTATTAATATTTATATCACTTAATATTACTCAATTATTATAAATCATTATTTTATATGGCATAAATTATTACCACCCAAGGGTGGTAAGTTGACTTACAACCCGTCGTCAAGGGCAATCGATACCTTTTTGGTAATTGTTACTTACGACCTTCAAAAAAGTGTCAAAGTGCGTTGTTTACAATATAGGGAGGAGAAAAAAGTATTTTAAACAGCTCAATTTTTTCAAATTAATTTAATGTGATTTAAGCCTAAGAAAATGTAAATTTTTCAGCACCTTTCTAGTTTTCTAGCTATCGGCTTTAGCCAAGGTATCTTTAGGGTTTTTAACCCCCACCCCTTAAATCCAAAAATAGTAACAACTACCTAAAATATTTAAAAATTGAAAATTTTAATTAACAAAAACAACTATCCTGTTTAATTAAGTATTAATACATTTTTACTTAAGTGAAGATAGAAATAGAAAAAAACTTGGGCTAAAAACATATAGTGTTAATGAATGAAATTAATTAAGTTTTCGGCTCTGCCCGCCAGCCCGCCGGGCCAGTCCGTCCCTGCATATTGCTAACCAGACAAATTGTGAACACTGGAATCATGGATTGCTTTAAAAAGGAAACAATCGGGTCTATGTCATTGTATAAGAGGTCTTTGTACAGAATCCTATTGATTCTGACCGAAATTGGAAACGGATTTTTAAAATTTTTTTTTTAACTCGAAATATGGTTTTTGCAAGGCCATAGTGGGTCCTTAATAAATCGAAATCATAAAGCCTAATATATTTTCGGTTTGAATGATCGACGAGGCTGTCTCAAATACCTTTTTTCCTCATTAATTTCTATACCTTAACTGAGTAAGAATTGTAAACCAGCAAAATTTACGGTTTTTGACCCAAACTTTTCAGTTTTTTTTTAAATTTTTTCTTGTAGTTAAAAATACTTCATTCAGATCAAAAATGGGCTACTTAGCAGTGTCTTAAAGCCTTCAGGGATTGTTTCGCACCTAGAGATATTTATTTCTTTCAAATTGAGTTGACAGCCCCAATTTCTCTACAGGGTATTTAAAAGTTATAAAAAAAAAACATACATTAATTCACCTCGGTGCCCTATCAAACATGACACGTCATTAAACATACAGAAGTTTCCTTTAAAATTATCTATAAAATGGTAAAATAACTGTAAATATCCGATAAAAAACAAAAAGTTATCAAGGAGAAAACAAACATGGTAAATAGATGCAAATGTTCCGGAACGGCTTAATTACAGGCGAATGAAAAGTGATATCGGATCCGGGTTTTGGGCAATCTATAGGACTACAATTTTGTTATTTGACTATTATACCATATGTCAGTAATGTCACCAACTGTCAAGTGTGGAACACCCTGTATATTATCAGATATTCTAAATCTTCAATACATTTAAAATATTTTTTGTATAGTATACCATATGACTAAATTCAACTGTTTCGAAAATATGGGCAAATGAATCTAGAAAGCCCATAATACATTTTGTTTAAAAATCAAGCAACATATTTATTTTATTATGACATTCCAAATAAAAGTCTTAGTTTCCATGACTCCCAAGTGTCACTCTGACATAGTTCATATTGATAGTAGTTTAAGTAAGTTGTGCAAGTTTTTTATTTATCGAGTAAACCTCTGATATAACTGATAAAATTATGGTTTAGCTAACTGAACAAGAACGGATTACTCTGCTTATGATGATAGGATAAGGGGATAGACGGAGATCTTTTCAAGAAGCAACCGACCCTTTTAATCAAAGTTTTCCTGTTCGAGATCCCATTTCTAAATCAACTGTTAATAGAATATTTCATAACTTTGAGCATACGGGTATACGGTAAAAAACTTGCCAAAAAGAGGTCGTCCGAAAACTGCTACAAATGACGAGAAATCCCTGGATGAACTTGCCCTGCAAGAAGAACCACAGACCTCAGTTCCAAAACTTGCTCTTGTACAAGATAACAGCGAAAAATCTAGGAGAATCCTAAAAAAAAAATTAAATGTTTCCATATAAAGTAAGCTTGCTTCAAGAGCTATCAGAGGACGATCCTGATAGGCGTATGCAATTTTGTCAAGAAATAATGGACAACATAGACCTACAACCTAATTTTGTAAGTCGTATTTTATTTTCTGATGAGACTACATTCTGTCTTAATGGTTTCGTCAATAGGCAGAACTGTCGATACTGGTCAGACCATAATCCCCATTGGATGATGGAGCACCGTACGCAATATCCCCAAAAATTAAATGTGTGGCCAGGTATAATTGGAAACCAAATTATTGGGCCTTTCTTCCTTGATGGAAATTTGACAGCTAATTACTACTTAGCTCTACTTCGGAATAGAATTATACCAAATTTGATAACTTTATATTATGATCAGGATAACGATCAAATACTAGCGAATGACATTTGGTTTCAGCTAGATGGGGCGCCAGCTCATTTTGGTATACATGTCAGAAACTATTTGAATCAAACTTTTCCTGGAAGGTGGATAGGTAGGAGAGGGTCCATTGAATGGCCTATAGATTGCCCGAAACCCGGATTCGATATCACTTTTCGTTCGCCTGTAATTAAGCCGTTCCGGAACATTTGCCAAACCCTGTTTATGTTTTTTGTTCCGAAAATTTTTAAAACATTTTTTTTTTTGAAATTTTACTCGATGCCGACGGTTCTACAATGTTCATGACCCTTTTATTATATACTTCGCGAGCAGCCACTGTTAGTAAAGTTCCCGTGCAAGCCATTATTCCTGTTTATATAATATGAACTCTTATTAAGACTTCCTAAAGCTTTTCTTATTAACGGACAAACAAGTGACAAAGTAACATGCATATTTTATGTAAGTTTGCTTTCAGTTGCACAATGAATTCAAATAATACAATTTTAGACTCGCAAATAACAATAGGTTATGACTGACTACTCTGTCACTACAGGAAAACAGAAAACGAGATTGTACATGACAGGCTACGTAGAAACTGTATAAATTATTGTGCTGGTCGCGTCAGAAAGGCTATGAAGTCTGTCTTGCAAGCTGAAATGTTCAAAACCGTTTTGTTTTACTCATTTTCAACTATATTATTAAGTACTCAAAATAATTTCTATTTGTTCTAAACCAAAATACAGACGACTTTCAAGTACCTCCCTTACTACGAAAAATGTCTCTTGAAATACCATGCGAGTAAAAATTATTTGCTTCAAAGAGGGCCTTGCATCTAAGGACGTAATCATTAGCCGTAGAGCTTAATACCTGTTGGGTGTCAGTAACTACCTGAATTAACAATCAATCAGTTATTCCGCCATCTTTGACAGTCGTTACAAGTAATTTGATTCATCGCTAATTTTTTCAATTTCTTGAACAATTCACACAATGGGCTTTACGGAACAGCACAAACCATTTATGGTTGAAGCGTATTTTCGAAACGGGGTTACTGTAAATGGTGAGTGGCAATACAATCTGGGTTTGTGCATGGATGATTTTCACGAACATTTTCCTAACGTTGGTTTTATTGCCGGGGATTTTTATCATTTCCTGAAAAGAACCGTGGCTGTGTTTAGGGAAACAAGTTCTTTACAACACAAAAAAGGAGCAGGAAGACCATCTGTAAGAATAGAAGAACTTGTTGCAAACGTTCGTGAAATAATGCAAAATATGCCAACAAATTGTATAAGACGCCTGTCCCAAGAAGTGGGAAGATCTTATGGAACATGCAGGACTATTCTGAAGAAGCAGCTAAATTTATTTCCTTACAAAGTGCAAGTTTAGTATTCCAAGAATTACAAACCGCAGATTTAGAATTTGGTAATTGGTACCACAGCGGTACAAAGGCACTTCATACATCAAAACGGTAGTTCTTCCGCAAAAATTGAATATGGCAACATTGCAGATACATGCAATGTTGCCGACTTGACTAAATATTCATTGGGGAAAGCTTTCCTCAAAACTATTCAACTTACCTTGAAAATGACTTTAGAAAAGAAATTTAAAGTATAACAATCAAGGCATTATTCAACACAATAAAGTAAATTTAATGCCAAAATAAAGTTTTATTTTCTAAGTAATCCCTCTAACACCGTGGATAATTTCTCTAATGCCTCGATTAATTCCTCCAATGCATCGACTTATTCTCATAATGCTTACTAATTCCTTTAGCAATGCCACTAATTCCCAAGATTTGTACACCAAAATTGCCCCTCGGTTTACCCCTTGGTGCACACATTTTCTTGTATAGTGGATTTCACCTTAGTTTTTAATGCTTTGACGTCTCTCTTGTCAAACATATTAGCCAACACGTGATTTTAAAATCCCTAATTCTATAAACGGCTTTCAGGCACGGGCATTGGCTAGATTAACAAGAGATGGATATATAACTGACCGTATAGTTACATGTACATGACGAAGATGCACACTTCACAGTTCAATACGTTGCCCTTCAATGAGCTCAAACTCGTCAAAAGCACAGCATCGCTCGTATATGCCGTTAGTATGTGCATCTTTGTCTTACGCATTTGCTCTCGCATATCTCTTTTCGTACTTCATTAATTTGATTGTCTCGTCGCGCTCTTTAAATATCACAGAGCCGCATTGGGACACACCGCGCACCGCGTGCATTCTTGATCGTTCGTGTTGTTGTTTTTGGTATTTTTCAGACAGCATTTTGCTTATATTTTGTGCGTATTAGACTTTTTGGTTTTAAACTGCCGGACTGTGTGTATCTGTGACGTGTTTCTTTTTATGCAAAAGTAAGTAAATATTAATGTCTCGGACGGTGACGAGGACATCGACAGCTTGTCAGATGAAGACCAAAAATAATAGGGAACTTGCAACAAAATTAAATTTGAAAACCACAGTGAAACATTAGGCTAAAATAAGTTTTACATACAGTTGTATTGAAGAGTGCTTGAGGTATCTGTTCTGCAAACGCATGGACAAAAATCTTTTTTTGTAGTATCTACTTACATTACTTTTCTTTATTCATTAAAAAAAAAACCTAATTCGATAACATTACAAACTTTTGTTGTTTTATTATAAACCAACGAAAAGTTAAACCTATTTTGTAAACTTCAAACTCTTTAGAACCTAGTCTAAAGAAAAAAATATCTACCCGTGAATAAGAAAATAAAAAAGTAAACAATAAGCTATTAAATATAATATATAGATTTTTTCAACTTAACACTGCATGGTCTAAAATCAAATTAAAAAACAAAATAATTCTTTAATAAAAAACGTAGTTAATTATTGATGATACTAGATTCACGACTGCCCCTTGTATATTTTTTATTGTACTAAATTAAGAGCGTGTTTTTACCAAAATAACAGCACTTTATTATATTATGAATAAAAATTAAATGAAATTGTTTTTCTGATACTCTATCCTATTTCCATTCCCCTTCAGTGTTTTTTTTTATATCTTAAAAATTGCTTAGGTAATTCTCGTTTCCATCCATATAATTACAACTACAAATAAATTGACCCATGTTCACACATAATTTTTAAGTCCGGCCCTGGCCAATCCTTAAGTTCTGTAAAAAGAAATGTTATAAATGACATGTGTCAGCGGCGGCCATTAAAAACTAAGGTGAAATCCACTATAAACGTTGTTTCTTTTTAAATTGACTTTTTTCAGTGTCGATTTAAAATAGCTTTTATTTCTGCATTCAACTAAATTAGTAAAAATTACTTTCTGAACCTGGCTAGGCGACTTTACCCTCTCAATTATAATATTGTGGCCGCTAACTTACAAATTAATAATACATTCCTTTCAATAAAAAAGGTTTTTCGTTAAAATAAAGACCAAATCAAATTTAAACTTTAAGGTACAAGTAAATCAAATTAAACATTTTAAGGAGAGAATCTTATCCCTTAATTCAACCCAAATTTATCAAATTCTTCGACCAAAAGTTGTTCATTTTATAAAGGTTAGTTAATTTAAACTTTCTTAGGTACAAGAAATGTCATTTTAGTGCTTTGCAAGAAAGTTTAAAAGTTGTTTTGGCTTGTGAATATCATCACTGATTTAAATTGCAATATCATTATTAAAATTAAACTCGAAATTAAATATTCAGTGTTATTGAAATTACGTAAAAAATATGGAACTAATTCAATTAGTTTATTATACAGAGGTCTACTACTTTTATATTACAGCGCCTATTATGATCTAGTTTATAGTTAATTTATTTTCAAGATAGACTAAATATAAACAGATGCACGCTGCTTTCCAAGCAAAATACCGCTTTTAAAGCGCTTATTAAAGGAACATTTTTTTAAATGATGGAAATTTCTTTATTGCTTATTCAAATACTTGTTGTGTCCTCACTGACAAATTATTACTCCTAATGTTGGTACTTTTGATACATAATTAACCAATTTAATATTAATTAACTTTTATTATTGTTTTGACTGTTCTAAGTCACAGGAGAATATAAGAAACTATTGACACAGTCCAAATATCTGACTAAAATAATCGGGTATCTATCAAATCAAGCCATGATAATGATCAAGCCCGAAAGCCCTTGTTATTGTTCAAAATTTGCAACTGGTATTTTAAAAATAGTGTTCTTTAATTGAGGAAAAATGAAGAAATCCATAACCGTTAAGCAAGATGATCTAGGTGGAAATTCAATGTCTGATCGAAAACTGATCAATCTGTCGTCGAAAAAATTTCGTAAGTAGTTAACAGTTTCGGCGGCTGTATGGGCGGTTGCACCGTCCTGTTGAAAACATCCAAAACGTAGTTTGTCGTCAAGTAATTGCTATACAAATGGAGTCAAAATATTGTCTTTATACCGCTATGATGTAACTGTGTCATGGAAAAAAGTAGGACCAACAATTCTTCTTCGGGAAACAGCTAACCAGACACCAATTTTTTGAAGGTGCAATGTGGACTCTACAAAAAAATGGGGATTTTCACTACTCACATGCGTGTATTCTGAGAATTCACATAACCGGAGAGGTGGAATCAGGCTTCATCCGAAAAAAATGTCAGGTCTAATAAATCATATATTTCCAATAAATTTTGGGTAACCCATTGAGAGTAATTCCTGCGTCTTTCAAAATCTGCGGCTTGTATTTCTTGGAATACTTGCACTTTATAAGGAAATAAATTTAGCTGCTTCTTAAGAATAGTCCTGCATGTTCCATTTTTGTGTTGTAACGTCTGCAACAAATTCTTCTGTTCTCACAGATGGTCTTCCTGCTCCTTTTTTGTGTTGTATAGAACCTGTTTCCCTAAACACAGCCACGGTTCTTTTTAGGTAATGATAAAAATCCCTAGCAATAAAAGAAACGTTAGGAAAATGTTCGTGAAAATCGTCCATGCACAAACCTGGACTCTATTGCCACTCACCATTTCCTCTAACCCCGTTTTGAAAATACGATTTAACCATGAATGTTTTGTGCTGTTTCGTAAAGCCCATTATGTGAATAACTGTTCAAGAAATTGGAAAAATTAGCGATGAATCAAATTACTTGTAACGACTGTCAAAGATGACGGAATAACTGATTGATTGTTAATTCAGGTAGTTACTGACACCCAACAGGTATTAAGCTCTACGACTAAGCATTACGTCCTTAGATGCAATGCCCTCTTTGATGCAAATAATTTTTGCTCGCACGGTATATTTTGGTGTCTTGAGATATTGTCCCCCCTAGAACATTGCCAGATGATATTGCACAAATCTTTATTTTTGCCAAAAATAATACTCAACACATACTTTGAGGAGGAAAGTAAAAATATAAATCTTCCCCAAGCAGTTAAACAAATGCTTTAAAAGTTCCTATTATAATGTATAGTTTACATTTCATTCCCAATTATTTGTCATTAACTAATCTCCTAAAAAACTCGCCATTTTAACATTTTTTATGATAATTAACTTACTCTCTCTAACTACGTTTATTAGGTATTTTGCCATTCAGCTAAACAATTCAAAGGTTAAAGTTAGTTGATTAATGAGCTGTCTGCACCCTTTGTGAGATCGCCCTACAACTTTCCCACTGAGTTTCGGATAATGTGTGAAAGTAAAAAAAAGTTAAGAGCTTACATAAAAAAGTGACAGAGTCATTCGGGGCAAGTGTGCGATTTTTGGTAATTTTTGCTTCAAGGAATAACAAGGAGCATGTTATAGTACAATTTGGTATTTTGATATTTTATAGCCACACAGGCAAATTAAAAGAAAGTAGAATGTTTAATAGTCTATATACAGGGTGACCCACGATGGTTGGCGAGCGAATGTACCGTGCGAGCCAAAATTATTTGCATCAAAGAGGGCTTGGATTAAAAAACGTAGGTCTTGGTTTAGATCACAACCCTAGCAGCAAGGGGTAGTTGAATCGACGTTGATTAAAGGTTGATTGGTGTCGTAGGCGTTGATATACCAAAAATCAACGTTGAATAAACATTATAAAAGCAACGTAATCATCAACGTAGTTTAAGTGACGTTTGTTCAACGTTAAATATAGGTTGTAAGAGACCTTCAAGCTATTTTGTAAAAATAATTCTACTCATTGGCACCAGTATTTTTCAAATATATACTAGGTATAGCAACTTTAAATAGTTTTAACACAGATTTAAAAAAAAAATTTTTTAAGTCGACTAAAGACGTTGAATAAACGTAGCATCATCTGAAATAAATACTGTATTAATAAAATTTAAGATATCAAAAAAAAAACGGCTATTGCCGTTTATATCTTATTGGATGCACGTGTAATGTAGCAACATAATTATATATCAGTTACAAAGCCGACTCTATGTCAGTTACTTAAAAGTGGATAACGTTGTACTTCCATGCAAATTAATTCAAATTTCCCGCTAGAAGCGGGAGGATTGAGACATCACATGCAAAAAGGCAACGCAACGCCGAGCGTCGGACAACTTGGTCTTTCCTTACAAGAAAGACAAAGATAAGGGCGATCCTTGACATTTGACAAATCCGAATTTTACACGCGACCGCGTCCCTCCTAGTGACATGTGACCGTGGCCTTGTTGTTTGTTTGTAGGTGAGAACTGAGAAGAGAAAAGTGTTCAAATTAATAATTGCATTATTGCTGGTGTTATTATGGTACATTTATTAATGTTTCCACTATTTCCAGCCTGGATTTAACATTGATTGGTAAGTGAAATGTATAACATTTACATAAATAGAAGTATATAATGTTAACAAAATTTCGTATTACGGATGGCGTCTCTTTTTCGATTTTATATTATTACACAAAAAGTAAAAAACGGGTTTACTTTAGTTAGTTACTGGAATACAAGAATTCCTTCAAATATTAGTCACAAGTCTTCTGTGCGGAATTTTATTTTTTTAAAATTTTTCAAGAAAAAATAAGATACCTAACCTCTAACCAAAATTCACAAGGTCACGGGACCAACCTGTGAAGCAAGCAGGGGCGCTGTTTTTCTACAAAATAGTAATAATTCTTCCTAGGCTCCTATAATAATGCCACCTTATATATTATTCTGTTGTTCATAAGTAGCTATTAGTCTAATATAAGGTAAGGTACCTAAATAAGTTAAATTTTTAATCAAGTATTAGTACAGTAGTAAAATTGGTAGTTCTTTTTCTACATAAATATTCATAAAAAAGTGGTTTAATGTTAAGTTTATGTGTTGACATTTTTCAATGGAATTTTTAAGAGTAGGTAATGTGGAAAATTTCGTTTATATAGGTACTCGCTGCTAATTTTAATGCGAATGATCATTCATTACATTACGAGCATGGAAAGTGAGACATGGCACTTTATATCATTTTTTTAACCTATGTTTTTACAGTAAGGCTATTCCGGTATGGGTAATTTGCTTAAATATTTGATTATTGTATGAATATTCTAATTTGTGTAGAATCTTTTAAAGTGCAAGTACAGGGTGAATATCTTAAATTTGTCACCCCTTCTTTACTTTGTTATTTTTGAAAATAGAAAAACTTTTAAAAAACAAAAACAATAAATTATTTTTTCAACAATCAATCAATTAATCAAATCAGAACTCCGCAAATGATATAATAAAAAATTTTTGTAGAGGAATGTAATGTCTGATGTTTGGTAACCAGAAATAAATAAATTTGGATTATGATTGAGAATGTTGCCTTTTAGATGAATACGAGAAAGCTAAAGAAAAGAGAAGTGAAGCCCAATTTACATCTGATATTAAATCAGACAGTGAAATAGACTTAAATAATAGGAGAAAAGACAACGTAAACCTCCATATGTATACAGCGACTCTAGCGATAGTGACAGTCAAATTCAAAGCAAATTAGTCAACAAGAAAAAAAAGCTTCCAAGACCTCCCCCTATTGAAAATGAAAGTGATGGTAAAAACTTTTCAGTACTTTGCTTTTTTGTTTTTTAAAATTTAAATTGAAAAAGTATTTTTTAATTTTGTTTGTGCATTTATTTTTAAAAAATTTTATGTATAATGCCTTATGCCTCAAATAAAGTAATCGCAAACATCTTGGTGATTTTATTTTATTTGAAAACTGCTTTAAAATAGCTACATTATTTTAAAACACTATCTTTCAAGGTAGCAATTTTTTGCTGCCAGCGGGATATAAGGATGGACATTTAAAATAGTATATTACTAAACTAGTTTTGTAAGACATATTTACACTCGATCAAAATAGCACTCGTATACAAGTTCTAAAGAACCGGTGTTGTCAAGTCTTATGGAGCAGTTCTCTTTAATATTTTTTCTACTTTTAGTATTTTTATGCCTTACTTTTAAAAAATATGTCATAAACATGTAAAGCAATTTTTCAAATAAAATACATTTTGGATTTCATTATATTGGCTACTCCTTATAAAACCTAAATTGTTATTACACCGAAATGAAGCAATAAAGTAAAAAAATTATTTTAAATAGGTAGATTATCTGACGTCTTAAAGACATCTGGTCAACGTAAAATACGACGTAAATCGAGACGTTGATTCAACGGTCACATTCAACGTTGTATCAATTATGACATTGTGCCGTCCTGTCAACGTAGATTCAACTGTTGTTACAACGTAATGCAACGTTGGGAAGTATCGTATATTCAACGTTGTATCGACCAATCCTTGCTGCTTGGGAATGATATGGGGACGATATATCTAACCAAATCTAGGTCAAAATTTTGTCAAATTCATATTATGACATGATATGCCAAACTAATGACTGAGAAAATAAGTAGACAAATACAAATTTATTTTTGTGTTTACAAAATTAACAAAGTATACAGAAAGAAAAATAATTACATAAATTGCTGAAATTGAAATTTTGGGTAAACCATTGAGAGTAATTCCTGCGGTTTTCAAACTGCGGCTTGTATTTCTTGGAATACTTGCACTTTATAAGGAAATAAATTTAGCTGCTTGTTAAGAATAGTCCTGCATGTTCCATAAGATCTTCCCACTTCTTTGGACAGACGTCTTATACAATTTGTTGGCGAATTTTGCATTATTTCACGAACGTGTGCAACAAATTCTTCTGTTCTTACAGATGGTCTTCCTGCTCCTTTTTTGTGTCGTATAGAACCTGTTTCCCTAAACACAGCCACGGTTCTTTTCAGGCAATGATAAAAATCTCCAGCAATAAAAGCAACGTTAGGAAAATGTTCGTGAAAATCGTCCATACACAAACCCGGATTGTATTGCCATTCACAATTTACTCTAACCCCGTTTCAAAAATACGCTTCAACCATAAATGTTTTGTCCTGTTCCGTAAAGCCCATTGTGTGAATTGTTTAAGAAATTGGAAAAATTAGCGATGAATCAAATTACTTGTAACGACTGTCAAAGATGACGTAATAACTGATTGATTGTTAAGTCAGGTAGTTACTGACACGCAACAGGTGTTAAGCTCTACGGCTAAGCATTACGTCCGTAGATGCAGGGCCCTCTTTGATGCAATTTTGCTCGCACGGTATCTCCAAAACCATACCATGCTACGACTTTGGGGCAAAAAAAACTATTATGAAATATGAGCAAAAAAATTGCTGCAAATAATTTTTAAGTTCGTTATTTTACCGCTAGGGTGCGTAGTCGTTATGCTATGATACAAAGTCCTTAATTTTCATTAACCCTTTTAGGACGGCAGTAATTTCACTTGTTTTGCCGTGTGGACGGCAGTTTTTTGCATGCCAGATGGGCGGGTGTCGTATATATCTGCCACCTAGTATTTATTTTAAAATAAATGAATGTTAGACGTAAATGCATAAGTTTTTAATTAAGTAAAACAAAATAAACAAATAATTTATATGCGTGCCCCAAAAAACAACTTAAGCATCAAAACTAAACGACTAATTTATTTCAAATACTTAAAATTTAGCTTTGGTGTGAAATTCTTGGAAACATGGAACCACGCATAATCCAACATCGCATTATTTGCACCTATATCTGGACACCCTTCTCTTCTTTTCATCTAGGTTTGTCTGGGAACAGACAATGCACCTTCTTGAAGCGCTTTTGGTTTCGTGTGCTATACTACATAGGCCACTAAATTTGCCACCTCGACGACTGTGATATATTTCCGCCACCGGCAAATTTCGGGCAGATATATCGGTCGTTCGTCGGTATAGCACGGATATGTGCTCACGATTATTCGGTCAGTCGTCTGTACGGCAAATTGATTTTTGAAAGTTGACCGAAATATATGACATTAGTTCATGTAGCGTGAATAACTCGATGTCATATATATCTGACAGCCGTCTATGTGCCAAATTTCGATATGGCAGATATACAGTGTGTGTATAAAGTCTGGGAACGGCTTAATAACATCGCAATTTACTGGCCGATTTAAACCAAATTTGGTACAGTTGTGTAAGAGGATCTAACGCACCGAATGACGATATTGGCGTTGTTGCCAGCTTTTTAGTTTGTCTGGAATTCGAACGAATTTTATAGTATATTTTTACATTTTTAAATTCCACATAAAATTATAATTATTTTTTATTAAATGCATTATTAGTCTATACTTCATAGTTTCCGAGATATTGACTCTCGAAAAGTGACATTTTTGAACTTTGACAGCTTATAACTTTTTAACAGTACGTCTTAGAGCAAAACGGCTTACATGTCCCTATCTTCAATTTTTATTATCTTCCCAAAAAAATCAACTTCCGGTTAAACCGGATGTAACTCGAAAGCAGGAAATATAGTTGTTCCGGTTTAACTGGAAGTTGATTTTTTTGGGAAGATAATAAAAATTGAAGATAGGGACATGTAAGCCGTTTTGCTCTAAGACGTACTGTTAGAAAGTTATAAGCTGTCAAAGTTCAAAAATGTCACTTTTCGAGAGTCAATACCTCGGAAACTATGAAGTATAGACTAATAATGCATTTAATAAAAAATAATTATAATTTTATGTGGAATTTAAAAATGTAAAAATATACAGGGTGTTCCATTTAAAAAAATATCAAAGTGATTATTATTGACCACATCTACTTATATATTAGAAGTTACCTCAAGTGACTCTAACATTGGAACACTTGGAGTAACAAAAAGAGAAAAGTAAATGTAAATGAACTGTTACCAGTCGAAAAGGGAAAATAATTAACCACAGTAATTAAATAATACTTCTGGGTTACTTGAATCATTGTAACTAATCTGTCAATTTTGTTTTAAACTTTTTGAACTTTAAGTGTTAAAGGGTTAATCAAAGTCGGCTAGCAGTGCTAGCACAGATAAGGCAATTATATTTATAAGTATTTGAACGTCAATTTTGAGTAACAATACCTATAGACCATTGGCGATACGATTTGTCGTATGCGTTTCTGATGGTGTTCCATCGTACGGCAGTACGATGTAGTTAAGTCAAATTTCTCCAAGAACACGACGCAATTGTGGCTGTCACTTGTCATTTATACCCTGTTGAAGTGTGGTCTATTAAAATGTTTACGTTAAGATGTCGGCGACAGACACAGGACTGGGCTAAACAGACACAGGACTGGGCTAAATCCTTTTATCATCGCACTCACCATATTTTAAGCTTGTACAGAGGTATTCAATGGTTTATTAGCATAATGGCTTCCAAAAATACAGTGTTAATTTTATTTACAATTGAAACATCGAACTCAACGTGCGATAATTTCAAACTTACAACATACAAGCGTTTCGCCGACAAAATATTGTAGCCTTGAGCCAATCAAGTGGCAAGCGGTGCGCCTGCGCATATTTCGCGTTCAATGTTGCATTGCCATAATATAAAAAACTGCCATAAAGTCATGCGTTTGGCAACCTGTTGTTTCGTAATTTAATTAAATAAACTAATATTATTAATTTGAAGAAATAGTCCATGCTTAAAGTGGAGTTAAAAGTATGGGCCAGAAAGAAAAACTAAAAGTCTTCCTCCACAAAGTTTAATAGAATAAGAGTATTCAGTAAGAGTCTCTACATGTTTCGAACGTAGAAACGTTCATCACCAGGAGACAGAAAACTTATTTAGTGATGATGGTTTTAGCAAAAAAGAAAATGGTGTAGAACATTAATGGAGCTTTTATGGAATTTCCTCAGTACCACACAAAAACATTTGGACTGTAATTTTATCGTGATATCTTCATAATTATGACTAATTTTATCCTTATAATGTCTTACAGACATATACTTGAAAAGTTTTATGAAAAATTTAAAATATTCTTCGACACCTTCTTCCTAGAAAGGTTTTTTCTTCTTCCCCAGTTTATTTGGTTGGTATAGACCCCCATTTAATAACTTTTTCACATACTCAGTTTGGTTTAACCTTTATCAATTTTCTTCATATTATGTCTCTTCTTCACATCAATTTTTTAATTCCATAAAAGCTCCATTAAGGTTTTACACCATTTTCTCTTTTGCTAAAACCATCAGCACTAAATAAATATTTTTTTGTCTCCTGATGATAAACGTTTCTACGTTCGAAACATGTGGAGACCCCTACAGAACTTTTATTCTATTAAACTTTGTGGAGGAAGACTTTTAGTTTTTTCTTTCTTTCCCATAATATTATTAAATTTATAATTGCAAATGGCGATAAATGAAATGTTTGTTATTGGTAATAGGAAGTAGGGTTAACCTTAGCTGGTTTATTCTACATATACTTCAACTTAAATAAACCAAGAAAAAGTTGTCTCGGAAACCTGACTGACACTGCTAAACAAGCAAACTACATTTATTTATACACTACAAGATCTGATTAAAAAAAAAACGTAGGTACTTACTGTGTTACTTATTGCAGTCATCCAGTCACTGCAACAAATACAAAAATAAATAAAAATAAATTAATTATGCGAGTTACAAATATACCAGGCGACAACGAAATTACAACCCCGCTCGTCACATCCTTATAAAATAAAACATTATTATGGCATTTTGGTAGGCTATATTATGGTTGAACATTTTCAGTACCTATTCAAACGTCTGACCGTCACCCCAATAAACATTTAAAGCCTTAGCGACCTCTAATTTGGAGAAAATTACCTATTTAAATAGAAAAATAGTCTATTTTTTACTTCCAAATCGACTTTTTGGACAAAACGGCCAAAGAGACTAACTGTTTGGTCAAAAGAAAATGATTTGAACCTGTTGATACGCCTTCAAAGTCGACAAATATAAGGAGCCCAAGAGATGGTCCAAACTAGTAGATATTTGCCATTTAAATCGACTTAATAGTTAGATCTAAGGAAAGTCGGTAATAAACGTTACAAAGAAGGTCTTTTAGGCCCATAAATGAAGAATAAATTATTTTGTTTTGTCTACTGTTTTAATTTAAACCGATAGAAATAGGTAAATATAATTTGAAATGTTTCATTGAACACAAAACACAACATTAAAAGACTTAACCATATGAATTGTTAAACATTAATATTTTTAGGGCCTAATATATTATGTTTCATTACATTAGCGAGTTCGGGAAAATTTTCGTTCAGTTACTGCTTTTCGGTATGTGCTGAAATTTTTTTATAAATTGAAAAAGAGAAGAGATATTGACATCCGGTTTTTAATATTTTTTCCTCTGTTTAATTTTTTTTTAATTAGGATAAAAAATATTAATATTATTGCATTTGAAATTTTGGAGAAAACTTAATAAGTAGAGAAAATGTTTCTTCATAGCCTTTTATTTTGTGTGTTAGAAACTAACTAAGTATTACATTTTTTTACCGAGTTTAAACAAGCTTTAAACACCCTTTTTAATGAGTCATCATTTTCTCAATTGGGTTAAGGCAATCTAAAGTTATGACCAATTTAAATTTACCCCTCACCCCTCTTTATTTAAATTTATAAAAGTTGTCAGTGCATCTAATTATAACTCACCCAATGTATAGAATTTTCACAAAAACCGTTAATTTTCTGCAATACTACAAGAATTACGCTCTCTTGCGGCCAACTTAGAAATTTAAAAATATTTTCCCTAAACTTATAATGGCCACTTTTACTAAAAATATTTTCTTTCAGGTATAAAAATATAAAAGTTTATTTATTGCTCCGAACTACTCTTTAGCGAGTCTGAACATATACTGCCGTCCTAAAATCAGATGCCGTATGTACAAAAATTTTTTTTAAAGATATTTTGCTTAATAGGTTTGTGGCAAGCTAAAGAAACTTTTTACTAAGCAGAAACTCCGTATATTTTTCCTAAGTATCAAAACATCACATGATATTTAGACGTATCTGCAAAATTGGTCATATTTCCTAAGCTAAAATGCAGTACGTACATAGTACTAATAACAAATGCCGTATCTACTACCGCGCCCGTGTAGATACGGCGTTTCCCGTTAGGACAAGTCAGATGTGGCGTTTATTACTAGAAAACGCGCCTTAATTCACAATTCACCAACTGTAGCTTAATAATTAGACTGCATTGTGAGTGTCAACGTGTTAGTTTGGTGCGCAGTTACAAGTGTGATTTTTACAATTTTTTCACCGTTTAGGGTACCGTAAAGTGGGGTTACTTTGCTCCACTTTTAGGATAAATTAAACAAAATGCCACAAAAAAATTTGAAAGAAACTAGATACAATTCCGGAATTGTAATAGATGGTAAAGACAAGTTCGTAAAACTGGTTTTTGTTAAAAAAAATTTAAAAATTCTCTTTCTAGGTATTTTTATTTAAAAGTGGCGCAAACCATACCAATTGGAGGGGCAACTTTGCTCCACCAAATTTAACTGACTATAACTAAAGCTATACTAATCTGTGGAGCAAAGTAAGTACACCTGTAAGATTGCATTACTTCATTTTAGTAAATAAAATTGATAGTATTATTTTTTTGATACTTTTATTAGTCAAAAACAAGGAAAATTAAAAAAAAAATAAGAAACAATAATTATTTTCTAATTTTTTACTGTAATCGCTGTATCTTCTCGCTCCAAGCTTTCTTTTGAATTTTCTAGCCATCTCTGAAAAAAAATCTCATTAAATCGAAATACTTTGCGCCATTAATGGAAAACCAATGCAACGCAAGTTTAAAAAAATGCGGGGATACTATGCGCCACTTTGCCCTTTGAAATCACGTGGAGCAAAGTATCCCCATATTTGCAATATTTTGTCACTTTTAAGAATTATTATTTTTTTAATGTTTATAGCTTGTTATAGAAACAAAATATTGTTGGTAGTTTCTAAATAATACATCAAATTTATAATGTAAAAATATTTACCTGTTCTATATCAATAGATACACAAGATATAACTAGATTTTTGCAGAGCGTATTTGACACCGTTTTTGCCAGATATGTTGACATGCACGCCAAAACGCCGTAGGAATTCTTGAGCGCTCCAACTCAACGCGTAATCAATTGCGGCATATACAACCATTAATACAGCCACGCGTTTGTATGGTTTACTAAAGTGTTTCTCTATGGAGAACATTTATAAATATTTTTTCCATGTGGCGCAAAGTATCCCCTTATGGCGCAAAGTAACCCCACTTTACGGTATGTATAAATTAAATAAAGTTGAATAATAGGTTAGATACTTTTTAATAGTGTTAATAAAGCTTACCGTACGGCAACTATATAATAATTAAAATTATTATAATAATATGTGTATTAAGTATGTTGAACAAAATATGAAAATTTTATTTTTCGTTATGATGGAAAGCCATAATAAATCGGCCAAGTTACTTTTTAAAATTTTTTAATAAAGTTAACGTGTAACGGGTTAGCACCTTATTATTTAGGAAAGTTTTATAAAAACAATATATAGATATCATTATACAATGCGCGAAGCACGTTCGAGTGTACCCAGATGCTTGTATAATAATACGACGATAAAGATATTTTTTAAATGCATTACATAGTCCTTATAAATTTACTTTATTCAATGATAAGTTTTGTGCAAAAATGTAAAAATTTCTTTAAAATTTTTCAGTACGCTTTGATATGTTTTAAATATTTTTAGGAAAATGTCAAGTAGGGCCAATTGTCTTATTACAAACCTGTAAACAATATAAACACTTAAATTTATGTCATTGTTGCAAAGTATGTTTTTATTAGCACTTACATGTTCATATGTCGCATTTTTATTTATATTTAGTTTCACTAAGAAATAATGATAGTTTAAAATGCCGTATCTAACTTTCTAAATCAAAATGTATGGTTTTTTAATTTTTTTTTTGGTTTAATATTTCTTTAAAACGATGTCAATAAAAAAAGTACATTTGATTTCTTTAAAATATTGTAAACACTTACAGAGGCCATTAAGAAAACTTTAAACTCAATTATCTCCGTTTGGTGCTTTCTGTAGATACGGCATCTGATTTTAGGACGGCAGTATAGAAGTCAAACTTTAGGCAGTTTTCAATAAAAAGTATAAACAATTTTGTGATGTTTTCTTTGTAACGGATTCCTTTATTGAAATTAAAATATTGCCAGAGGACTGTGGTGTCATCAGCAAAAATCGTTAACTAGTCCTCCAAGTCTCATTTATTGTCGTTTCGACCTCTAACGTATCTTTTAAGCATGTCCCACACAAGCTCCATAGGGTTTAAATCCGGAGAAAATGTAGGCCAATTCATTTTTTAAATGGCACCTACATTGAGAAAAACGTCTTCTATTCCTTATAAAAATTCACATATTCGTTATACAACGGTTTAATACTATATGTGATAGCAACGTGCTTTCTTACTAGAGGACAACGAAAATTGCTAGACCGTTGTGTAGTGATAATATCACGGTAATTTAGCCACTAGGAAATAACTAGGAGTTAGAGCTACCATATATAGAATGGTTTATAGCCTTTATTGCTCTGAATACTTAGAGTAATTATCAAGTTCTCTTAGGGGTGTAATCTGGTTTTATATACTGTATTAGTTATTCATAATATTTGTTTGCTACCAGTGGCGTAGCGTGGCTGAAGGGGCGGAGGGGGCGAAAGCTTCAAAGGTAGGGCGTAAATTTTCCTTATAAGTTAAAAGTTTTTAGGGTGCCACGCCCTTTTTTCAATGATGTTGCCTGATTTTCAAGTAGGAAAAATATAAAATACACAAGATTTTCAAGGAAATCACAAAAAAATTGATAAAGTAAAAAAAAAAGTTCATCGTTTTCATGGCTCATTATGGGTCCTGGGGGGGGGGGCAGGGGGTTCTTACCCCCTTCTCTATGCCCTTTAAAGGGCGCCTCACTGCTAATGTATAATTTTGTTTCTTTAGTAAATTTTCGCCTGAGAAATAAAGTTTTTGTTTCGTCACACTTTTAAAAAGATAAAATTTAGTCTCTAGTAAATTAGAGATTTCAAGCAATTTTTAATTGTTAAAGCAAAATAACTGAAAGAATACAAATTATTCGTCGTGGCAAAATTATAAATTAAATCAAGTAGTAGAAATTAAATAGAATCCCAAAATAGGTAACAGGTTTATTTTATCTGTTTCTTTACTCTAAACCCCATAAAAATACTTTAAAAACAAGAGGAAAGAGAGCTTCACAAAATCTCAAATATCATATTTGCCAATATTCTTCTGATAATGGTCATCTTATAATATAACAGAAACAAAGAACTAAATAATAATAATAATAATAATAATAGTAATAAATAAAATAATTTTAAATTTTAACAATCAAAAATAAAAGATCTGCTAATGAAATTTAAAATATTACCATATTGGCAAATGGCCAACTGTACACTTTTGCCTCTGGAAACTGGGAGAGTGGGAAGGGGGCGCCGTTTGGGAAAGGGCTCAAAGGGCGGGGGGGGCGGTCGCCCCCCTGGCCCCCTGCACGCTACGCCACTGTTTGCTACAGTTATTAAAGCATATACTCGCCACTAAAAATTAGTAGTACTGTAGTTCTCAAAATGTTAAATAGCTTCTAGTGTAATAATATTCTTGTCGTTTAACATTGCATATGATTATCTATTATGCAACATGGTTTACTGATATGGTAAAGTTCGTCCGTAGATTATAAAGTCCAATATTAATGATGGGTTGTGCGAAATAAGAATCTTCTATTGCTTTATCTGACATGCAAAGTTTAAAAAAAAACTTAAATACAAAGTAAAAATAAATTAATTCAAACAGGTATTGATACGATCAATAAAGTTCAAATTCAGACATAACAGCTAGAATACTTTGAACAACGATGTGACCTGCGCAACAAGAATGTTAAAACTAATATTGAGGCGCGCAGCGATTGCCGATCGCTACCAACCCCCACAAATGTCTTGTGGATTATATGTTCTAACGGATAAAATTCGTTTTTGGGGACGCTGTTCTGCTTTCTTAATTGCAGAGAAAGCGCTTTACTGGGAACAAAATGCGTCGCAATGAGATGGCAACTTATTTATTAACAAAATTGCTGTATTAAAACTAGTTCATTATTCAACAAGACTTTGCTGCTAATGGAACTAATTACTACCAATAAAAACACTGTTCTAGGAAATCTAAAATTGATATAATACTGAAGCGGGTTTGATACACTAGCAGTCTATTTGATAAGGGTTAATACAAAATAAGATAGATCATTTTCCTCAGTGTAGTATTAACTACACTTATTATAACTGAATAATATGAACTATTGACAACAAGATCAATTTGCATTTTTATAGAACAAAAATATTAATTTTGACATATTGTATCAAAAATTAAAATAATGTTTTCACGGTTTTTTTTAGTAATTGTATGTATGCATGTATGAGTATGGACAACATCCTAAAGATTTTATCTCTGTGGGTATGTATGTGTTTGAACCCTTCTTATAAATGCTTTAACTTAAATTTATTCGGGAAAGAAAGAAAAAACTAAAAGTCTTCCTTCACAAAGTTAATAGAATAAAAATTCACTAGGGGTCTCTACATGTTTCGAACGTAGGAACGTTCATGATCAGGACATAGAAAATTAATGCTGATGGTGTTAGCAAAAGAGAAAATGATGTAGAACCTTAATGGAGCTTTAATGGACTTAATGGGACAACACGTGGACGTGAACAACCTTTTGACTTTTACTTTAAAAATGTGCAACTTTTTAATTGGTTTTATTGGTTTTAAATTAACGGCTCGCGGGGTTACTGAGCTTTAATCCTCAGTGCCCCACACAACCTCTTTTTTTGAAATGTAATTTAATTGTGATTCCTTCATAATTATTTAATTTTAACCTTATAATGTCTTACAGACATATCGTCGCATCAGAGCAACACTAGGATATAAAAAAAAAATGGTTTTCGGATTATCTGCTTAAACGCATCACAAACAGTGCTTTTATTTAATGCAACACTAAGACATCCTGTAAATATTTACCTTAGCTTATTAAGTAACATAACCTTATGTTACATAAATTTAAAAAATCATTTTTAGTTAGTGCAACTCTAGGTTAAGGTAGGGATATCCTACTGTTTCACTGAACTTTTTACTCTTAAAATATTATAACCTACTGTTGCTGGACCAAATTTATGGCGCCAATACGAAATAACACGTGTATTCTTGTCAGTGTATTAAGAACTACCACTTTGTATTCATGTGTTTACACTGGGAGTATTCTGTAAGTTTTATTAATTTTTTTCAATTGTAAACTTAAGGTTATGTTTTCTTCTGGCGTGAATTTTGAGTGGAACACAAGGACAAGTATTAGATATCCTTATTTTTTTAAAAGTATTTAGTGTAACAGTAGGATATGTCTAATTTTTTTCTAAATTCGATACTGTTAGTGTATTTTACAATTACATCTTCTTAACTCTATTAAAATTCTGTAAACTTCCCGCTAAAATCATTTAGAGTTATGTTTTACAAGTTTATTTTATTTCAGCATTAAATAACGCCAAATTTTAAATTCAATTTTCTGAAGAATAAAGATTTTTCACATATCTTACTGTTGCTTTAAGGCGACGATATACTAAAAATTTTTAAATAAACTTCGACACCTTCTTTTTAGAAGGGTTTTTTCTTCTTCCCCAGTTTATTTGGTTCCCAAACAACCAATGTACATCTGTTGTACGTATTTTGTGGACGTAAAGTACGTCTTATGTACGTACATAAAAGTACCTAGTACATACATAACACATATTATGTACGTACTTTTTCCACCAAAATGTACGTTCGTTGTACGTACATATTGTACGTTCAATGTACGTACATATTGTACGTTCGATATACGTACATATTGTACGTCTTATGTATGTTTGTAATAATACATAAAATGTACATACATTTTCCGCTTTATTAAAAACTTTTGAACGAGTTTTCATTGATTAAATTTGTGATTCAATAAAAATATTATTAAATCACATATCAAATCAACAAAAAGACGCACAAAAGTATTTATTTTATGGAATAAAGGCACGCTTTTATATTAACCAAGATTTGGAAAATAAAGATGGAAGCACTTTATCGTAAATGATTTTTTCTACGTTTATTTGTAAATTAAAACTCCATCATTGAGAACCATAACAAAAAATAACTGTTTAGAATAAACTAAGTAATGTCCTTAGGTTACGTCTCACAGGTCTCACTCATCAGGAATTGTTTCAATTCATATAATATATCACAAATACTTTATAAAACACAAGCACTAGGATGCAACGAGATACGTAATAAAAACATCCATAAACTATCAGGTGATTCTTACAGCATTCTCAGCATGGTAGACTGGAATAATAACTGAAAAACTACATACATCGGCGAAGTTTCCTAGAATAGAAACTAATAGAATTGTATTAAATATTAAAATTATAATAAAAAAGGAATTTAATTTCCTGAGAAAAAAACGTGGACAAGAAAAGTTGACAGTTTTGACATGGCGGGCTGGCTGGCTTGTTCCAATTAGCAACTGGGACCAGTTTGGGAAGCGTTGTAGTAGGTCGGAATATAACTATCCTTCTCTTCTATACGTCAAAAAATATGCGACAGAACCCGGTTACTCGGCCAGCTGGAGAATCATCAAGCGACAACAGCGCCAATGTTATTTTAGTTTTTGGGAATTAAAAGTATGTACGTACATAAGACATAAAAAAAGATAAAGTAAAGTACGTACAGGGTCTTCCAATGAGGACTGAACTGAACAGGGGCTCATTTTTGAGCTTCCTTGTATTTAAAGAAAAATCCAAAATAGCCAATCGATGTACCTTTTCCTGCAGAATTCAAAAATGAAACCAAAAATTTATTTGAACCAGAAACAAAAGAGTTACGATATGGATAAGGTGTTTTTTAAATGGAACATAGCTTTTTTTATACGATTTTTGGAACGAGTTTTTTTTTTGTCCGTTCTGATTAAAATATTTAATATTGTGATAGCTATTTTTATTAAATTTTAATGTTTTATCCAGTATAATTAAACTTTAACCTGTTTGAAACATACACTAGGTAATAAGGGTATAATCACCTTTGAATCCTTCAAAGTCAAAAATTTGACAAATTTACTATAATATGACTTTGAAGGATTCAAAGGTGATTATACCTTTATTACCTAGTGTATGTTTCAAACAGGTTAAAGTTAAATTATACTGGATAAAACATTAAAATTTAATAAAGATAGCTGTCACAATATTAAATATTTTAATCAGAACGGACAAAAAAAAAATCACTCGTTCTCAAAATCGTATAAAAAAAGATATGTTCCATTTAAAAAACACCTTATCCATAGCGTAACTCTTTTGTTTCTGGTTCAAATAAATTTTTGGTTTCATTTTTGAATTCTGCAGAAAAAAGTACATCGATTTGCTATTTTGGATTTTTCTTTAAATACAAGGAAGCTTAAAAATGAGCCCCTGTTCAGTCCTCGTTGGAAGACCCTGTACATAAGATAAACTACAATGTACGTACATAAGACGTACAATTTAGGGCTCTGGACGTAACGACCTAATATGGACCTAAAATGTACGTACTGTGCTGTTTGGGTAGGTTTAGACCCCCATTACTGACTTCTTAAATACTGTTTCCTGATGATGAACGTTTCTACGTTCGAAACATGTAGAGACCCCTAAATAATTTTTGTTCTATTAAATTTTGTGGAGGAAGACTTTTAGTTTTTCTTTCTTTCCCAAACTTTCAACTCCACTTTAAGCATGGACTATTTCTTCAAATTAAATTTATTTATTTTCATTTCCTTTATGCATAAAATGTACATACCTAAGCTAATATTTGTTTTAGATTATTTTTCCAATTTCCTTTTCTTAGTACCCGTAGTAATAAAATATGTACGCGTCAAGTGTGTAAATACACGAGCATCGAAAGGTGAGAGTTTGCAACTTTGTTATATTTATTTGCGTTTTATAAAAAATCTTTATTTACAAAGTCTGGAAATATCGAAATTTCCCTGTAAAATATTGTGCAATTTATAAAGAACATTTTCTCTAAAGTATGTTCTGAAAGTAGGTAATAAAAATCTGGCGTTTAAATTATGATGCTGGCATTAAAGTTTTATTAAATTTACCTACATACTGAGACCCTATAAAAATATACTAGTACATAAAGTAAGAGGAAGACGTTAATTAAAATGAAAACTATTTATTATACAGTGTCCGCGGAAAAGTCTGCACCATAAGGAACACTTTTTTGCGTTTTTTTTTTTCGGAAATCTGTTGTTGGCATTAGGTTCTGCATGACGTTATAGAAAACATTGCTATTCATCATATTTTGAGTCTATATCCAAAATTTTGTTTTTCATTTTTTTGGAAATTCAACTTATTGTCACTTTTTTTTTACTCTTTTGTGTCAGATTATTTAAAATACTTATTTTGAATCAGACTAACTGCATTTAAAAATTTGGTTATAGCTAAACCCATTTTATAGAAAAAAAATTGTCTTGTTTGCCAAGAGCAAATTTAAATTTAAACAAAACTATGTACTAAATAAAAGCTATTATGCATTGAAATAAAAAAAAATATAAGTTCTTTTTGCAATAATATGGGTTTATAATATTATATGCAATAACTAAATTTTAAAATGCAGTTAGTCTGAATCACTCAAAATAAATATTTTAAATAAACTGACACAAAAGAGTAAAAAAAAGAGACGATAAGTTAAATTCTCAAAATTTTTTTTTTAAAATTACATACAGTGAGACCAGTTAAGTCCGCATCATATGGGATTTTTTTTTATTAATAACTTTATTCGAAATTTTACTTTGGCATCAAGTTTTTTCCAAAAAATAATTCAAGAGTGGGATTATTTCTGAAAGTATCGAAAAAAGTTATAAGATAAAGTTTTTTTAAATACAGTTTCTAGCTTACATGCAAAATTTTAGCTGCCTAAGATAATTTTGATTTTTAACCCATATTTTGTAACCCACTTTTGCAAAATAAGACTCAGCGCAACCTACATAAAACTTCTTAGTTTTGACAATGCTTTATTTCAGATACATTTTCTTTAAAGTATCGCCATATTAAATGTGTGTTTTTCTACAAAATCAAAATTGGGCTATTAAAATTTGGTCGCATGTGATGCAAAGTTTATTTGTTTTTGACCCTGTATAATGTAACTTCATAAAATAATTCTTTTTAAAAACGTACTTTGTGTCTAAAAGTAATACACCTTAATATTAAGACAGAAAAGAACACAGTGTCATCAGTAAAGGGTTCATTAAGTGGAAAATTTCATAAATTTATTTTCAACCAATTAGAAGGCTCCTTTTTGTTTGCGTTGCTTATAGCCACGGGATACTATCGCGATAGTCTATAGCCTATTAACCTAATAAAATTAATAAGTGATAATTTTTCTGTCAAAAATAAAGTGCTTTATTTTTTATGGTAAACGTCACTCAGAATAAAATCAAAATACATTTTGTTGCTAACTTATAATTTTTATTGGTCATAGGTCTCATCATATTAAAAGAAACTCCAATTTATGAAATTTTCTTACCGAATCTCCCACGCAGCGGAATTAATTCCCGATAATTCTGCTGCTAGGGAGATTATAAGTCTTAGTGAAAATAAATTTTAGTTGTGGGTAAAAAATCAAAATTATCTATAATAGTTAAAATTTTGCATGTGGGCAAGAATAGAAACTGCATTTAAAAAAAAACTTTTTTTAATAACTTTTGTCGGTATTTTCAGAAATAACCCCACTTTTGAATTATTTTTTAGAAAAAATTAAAGTTTGACAGATAACGCGAATCACTCTAAAAAAATTACACTTTCGCAGTTATTTTAACGCCTCCGCTTCAATTTCAATTATTACAACAATTTAGACCTGGCCATACACGAAGTGAATTTTTTAAATCCAGATATCTCAAAAACGACTGCTTAAATCAACTCTTACCGCGTATAACTTTATTAGGTTAAAGACGGCTGGAAAAAATAATGTTTATTTAAAAGTTCAATACAAAGTGGCTCAAAAAAGTTATTTCGTTTAAAATGTATGCAATGCGTCCTCTAAACCAGACCCCACAAAACCCCCTTAGCCGAATATTGTGAACATACACCAATTATTAAAAAAATTATTTATGAAAACTAAAACCAAATTGAACTTCTGACACTCAGTATTTCCGAAATCATCCATTTTTTGCCTGAGGTAAGTTGGGTTAGATCGTCATATTTAAGCCTAAGAAATTTGTGGTACCATTTTTTTGCACCTTATAGAGACACCCTGTATAAGAGTATTCCTAAAAATGCATTTAAGTAATAATAAAAAGTATACATATATTATTAGAGTGATTATTTAGAAATTCATATTAAAATAGTTAACAATTTAATTAATCAAAATAGTTTCAGTTAAATCACATATAAGTACTGTATTTTACATACGAATATTAATGACGCAATTTAACCCCTCTGCAATTAGGTTTATTAAACCCTCAATAAAATTTAATTATTTATTTGCGTCAAAAACACACTTAAATTAAGTTTGGCATGTCATTAAACAATTACAAATTCATGTATAACAATGCCTAGTTATCTAACAAGGGTGAATAGGTATGTAGGTATGTAATTTAATTCGAATAACACGAATTTTTGTTAAACAGTTTATTTATTGCAAATAATCATGTTTCCGCAAAATGTATGTGACAGTTTTCATATAAGTATACACTGTTGGCAAACTTGAATCTAGGGTGCCGATATAAACGCATCAGACGGAGATTATTAGTAGCGTTTAACACGTTGAACAGAGAACACGCTATCCCCTACCTCCTACCTTTCATTCATTAGGCTGGTTGCCCACAGGACGGTAACGGCACGATTTGTCGCGCGCGGTATATCGCGCCGCATCCGCTGAGTGCTCGCCCACTACACGGTATATCGTGCGAAACTTGTTTAGATTAATATTCCGTGTTGCCAGATCGATTCTGGTTAGTTGTTGCTATGAGCTTAGAAGTGATGGATCGAAGAAAAGTAATTTTATTAGCGATGGTTTCACTTAGGCGCCGAAGAAGACAAGCTATCAAGAGTCAAAGGCAATATTGGGTCCATCCCATTTTGAGGCTCAGATTTGTGGAAGGGGCGTTTTATACATTATTTGAAAAACTTAGAGAAAGTCCTCTTCGGTGGCATATTTTTGATGCAAACACAACATGTACTTTTATAGACTGCACGCACTGAATGACAACACAGCACAAAAAATATCGTTGGTAATTTCGTGCCGGCTAGAAACCATTTAATCCTATTGGCGTTCAAAAGTCAGGCGACACAAATTCGCGCGATTTTTGACCGCCAAATCGCGAGTTTGTGCGGCAACGTCCTGCCGCGACGGTATTAAATATTTTCGCGGCCAGTGGGCGAACACTGTATTTAATTGTATGACAAATTTGTGAATTTTGGTCATTGCGATATCGCGTACGATTTATCGCGCGCGACAATTCGTGCCGTTACCGTCCTGTGGGCAACCAGCCTTAGAACACGCGATCGAAGCAGCCACGGGATCAGTCGATACGTCGAATAAATATTTTTGTATAAAGCAAACCTTCTTCCTGCGAAGTACTAACTGTTATTTTAAATTAATAATGTATTCACGCGAAAAAAAAATTAACATCATCAAGTGTTATTTTACAGCTAAGAGTACCCAAGAAGTTCATGGGGATTTCGATAAAAAAAAGGACAGAGCGATAACAATTGGTTTGTGCGTATGCCCAATTCTGCTGGGATGGAAGGCATCGGACCGGCAAGCAGTGCGCTCGAACGCATTTTTTTCCATAAAACGTAACTTTTGTTTGCGCAGGAGATAAGCTGTACGTATCTAAAGGTAAATGTCTAAGATATTAATATGTCTTCTGTCGTATCTCGTTTGTCACCGTTCATCAAAGAAGCTCCGCTACTCGAAAATAATTAATGTGTATTAAAAAAAAACAATATAACAAAACATGTATATAAAAATATAGGCGCCCCAAAAGGACTTCGCTACGCCCCTGAATATAGGTATATTGCGACTGACCTATAAATAAGGGTGTGTAATAGTATATTAACGTACACGTTTTATAAAGCATCATTTTATAGCACGCGTCCATGTTAAAAAACGAGCCGCTTGCGCGAGTTTTATAACGGGACAAGTGCTTAAAACTGCTTTATAGGTATAACACGTACGTTATACTATTTTTTCTACTGACGTTTTATAATAACCTCCTTTCGATTGTCATTATGGTTTTTTAATAACATTTTAAGCGCAGCGTGCTTAAAAAACTTTTAAGCACGTTACCAGGAGCAACGTGCTTAAAAGTAACGCAGGTAATTATTTACAATTAAAGCGTAACCACAGACTAGGTATAATTTAATATTTTTTGGCAAGTGTCAATTTTTGAAAGGGGCAAATGAAACAGCTAATAATAAGTAATTATTTACAAATAATAGCTATATAAACACAGACTATAGTTTTACCTATTTATTATAAATATTAACAGTACTGTTCCTTATATTATTAAAATTAATGCTGGGGTAACCTAAAACAGTACGTTGAGATATTTCTCTTTGTAATATTGATGAGGAATTTGAACTTGAAATAGAAATAGAATCTGCAACAGCAATATCAATTAAACCCATGCCACTAGTAGAGCTGGTAGAACACTCGGATTCATTAGATTTAACACGTTTGTTGTTAGCGTCCAAAGATTTTTCACCAAGAATTTTTTCGGAAATTTTTCTTTTATTTTCTAAAGAATCGTCTATATACCCCTCAGCAACGGTATTTGACCGCCGACCTCCATGTCGCTTTAGCATCAATATATCCGCTCCAGAGTCAGCTAAACAAGTTGCTAAAGATCTTCGAAAGCAGTGGCCTGTATATTCTTAAGCGTTTGGAAACTCCAAGAACTCAGCAATTTTCTTTGGTGTTGCTCCAATGGTATTAACACCCACTGGAATTCTGGAACATTTGGAGTTTCTGTATGCGATAAAAAATCTTTCATGGGTTATGTGTGCTGGACGTAACTGCGCGTACTTTCGGAAAATATTCAAGAAGTTGATGCCGTCAATAGAGCCTTCGCTAATTACAAAGCTTCTTGCAACATTTGTTTTAGTGTTTGGAATGGATATTTTAATTAAAGACTCCGAAATTTCGATATTATTCATATTTAAATATGTGAGTTCTTCTCTGCGACATGCTCCAGAGATTCCCACAATAAGTATGACTTTGTCCAATAAATAGTTCTTATTGTCTGCTTCTTTGACAAACCTTTCTATTTATTCCTTAGAAAAAACTTTCGACTTTTTGGGTTTATACCCCGTAGATTTTCTTTTCAAAAATGCGATTAGATTTGTAAATGTCTTCATCTCGACATTTTTATTCAAATAAACCATCGTTCGAAGCATTGAGTAAGTACTCCACAAAGTTGATGGCTTATAGGCATCGGATAATAGTGAAAAATATGCCAAAAAGACTTTTTCTGATAAGTTTTTTACCTTTTTTTCTTCACACCATTTTTTGAATTTTCGTATGTGCCCTCATACAAACTTCTTGATTTTTGGGGAACAAGGTACACCATTGCCTCATTTGCGGCATTTTCAATGTCTGAGTCCTCTAAATCACTCATTTTTACTTTTATATTTGTCGCAGTTTTTGACAAAAAAATCTTTAGAATTTTTTTTGACAACTGTCGATTTTTTTGACATGAAAGGTGTAAATGAAACATAGGTAATAAAATGTTAGTAAAATTAAGTTTTTTATTATAAAACCTCAGTAGAAAAAATATTGTATACAATTCGTTACGAAACAATGTCTTTTAGTCACTTTGACGTGTTGCCCAACTCGGCTTTGCCTCGTTGGCCAATTTTCACGTCGCGTGCCTAAAAGACACTCATTTCACTTATTGTATAAATTAGTTATTTACCTAACAAGTGCGGAAAGTGGTCCTTTACCGCACGCGACGGCAGTTGCACGAACGACGCGAAGCGGAGTTCGGGCAAGCCGTTAAGGGCGGTAAAGACACTTTACGCACGTGGTAGGTACACAATTTTTCCTTCGAGCAATAATATTTGGAACAAAAATCAAATTTAAAAGAAAAAATTTATAAAAAGTAACAAATATTAATTGTTAAAAGCTATAAATATTTTTATATTATGCATTGCGCGAATGCAAGTACATCAATTGCATTTTTTGAATAAAATTAATACAGTGCGGTAAAGAATCTTTACAGCACTGAGTGCGGTAAAGAATCTTTACCGCACCGGTAAAAAAAAGAATTATATTACAAAATTAATACAAAAAGAAACAATATTTTTTAAAAATATTTATTACATACAAACATTATAATATAAAAATATAGCTAACGATAAATATTAAAATTAAATGTACAATTTGTAGCGCAATGCAAATTAAGTGCTGAGCGAGCTTGATTTTGTTCATCAGATGTAGTTGAGCAGTTTTTGTAAATTACAGAAGCGTTATTTTCTTGCGCCATGCATGGTACAGTAGATTGTTGTGACCTGAAAATTGCTAAAGGTGTAGGCGTTGGGTTGTTTCGTGTTGATAGACCAGGAGCATCCTCTAAAGTCTCTGTCACTGCTACTGACGTTGATGTTAAAGTTGAACACTGCTCAGTGCTTCTATTTGGGGTACTAGAGCTTTGCAGAATGTTTTGAGCAATGTAGTAAATTAAATAGAACATATTACGCATATAATAAAATTTACAAGAGTGCGGTAAAGAAATTTTACAGCATTGGGTGCGGTAAAGAAATTTTACCGCACTTACCGCACTGAGTGCGGTAAAGTACTACTTACGACATGAAAATGAGTGCTGTAAAGTGTACTTTACCGCACGCGAGTAGGAAAAGCTATTTTCTAATTTGTAGTTTTTTCAAAAAAAAAACACATAAGTATTTAAAAAGAAAATAAATCCTTTAAATTTTGTAAATTTTTATGTCTAAATTTTATATTGGTAATACTGTTTTTTATCATATAGGACAACAAAAATTATTTTGCGAACTGTCATTTTTTGATTTATTGACCCATTTTTACCACGAGATTCTAAAGTTATTTTAGCGATAAGATTTGAAATAGGACGGAATACGTTGTGTGATCCTTGTACATTCGGTACATATACAAAGCGTTCGGAAATTCGGGCGATTTTGCTACTTTTTTTCGAATTTCAAAAGACGTGATTTTACGTCAGGGCATTGCAATTTAGTATAGAGAAGATGGAAAATTCATATAACGTTGAAGTTAAAATCGACATTGGAAGGTTAGTAGATTGAATTTTGGATATGATTTGGCAGAAAATGATAGCTTGAAGCATCTACAAAAGATTGATTTATAGATTTATGCATGACTGTTATCCACACAGAATAAAAAAGTAGGCTATCAAGCTATTTTTCCTCTGCGAAAAATGGGTTTTCTCGTAAATCACAAAGGCCGCGCGAGTCAATGAAATAAAACATTTAAATGTTACCAACATCAAATAAAGAAAAAACGCGTATCGAAATAGCTTCATTACGATACGCAAATGCGTATCGTAACAGATTTGTTATGATACAAAATTAGAAAAAAGTGACTTACTTCATTTCAGCAGGTGATTGTCCCATTAACCATTGAACGTCGTGAATCGTTCGACAACCTACAGCCAACAGTTGTCCTATATGACAAGCCCTAGGAAACAGGGGTTTCTTTGGAACCTGTCGGGTATATTCGCCGACAGCTAGAAGATCAGGTGCCTCGCTGATTTTAACAAATCCTCTCGGCCTACTAAGACTCTTGTCCGCAAACCAGGCTAGTGTAGAATCTTCGTACAAGACCACCCATTCTTCACACCAGCCTTTACAGAAGAAACCTCCTGTAAAAGACAAATATATATTATGAACAATGAGATAATTTTAAACGTTTTTTTAAACCAACCAGCGATAATTGACTGCTTTCCCAAATTTTAAAACCTTGCGACAATTCTCTAGCAGTTGTCCTCAGCAAACTTACAAATATAATTGAATATTAAATATTGAATAATTGTTTTAGGCGCTTAAAAAAATTGTTCTAATTATTTTCTTTTGCTGTACCAGAATTTCCCCAGCTCTTGAACAATTATCCCGAGCCAAAATAGCATAATTAAGGCATGAAAGTATCAACATATACATTATACAGTATGTCCAAAAAAGTATGCAACATATGGGAAAGATTTTTATTACCGATTCCTTAGAAAATTTTATTCTTAATAAAAGTTGGTGCATGCCTTAAAATTATAAACGCATATTGTATATTTCACCTGCGGCTAATAGTAAGGGAGCAAATGCCATTTTTTTCTAAATTGCTCTAAGACTGGACTTGACCGTATCTACTAGGTGAAAATGACAAATAAATTATTAGTTATTTCCACTCGTATAAATAGAGTGGGATTTTGTTATAATTTTTATTAGAACTCAAGCTGGCTAACATGTGTTTAAATATGTGTGCAACAAGCTAATATTTAAACCCACCCGTATCATTGAAAAGTTTTAAAAGGTTTGCAACTACTTAATATATTTTTATAATAAACACATTATTAAGATATTTGATTAATATATTAAAATCGCGTAAATAAAAAATTGACCAGAGGCGTACCGTTTAGGGGAAAATAAATATAAGAAAAAAAAAAATATTGAGACACATAACTTAAATTTCGTATTTGGACTAAGTTTTTTATTTGCAAAAACATTTCCATATACAATTTTGTTGTATTTGTACTAATTAAGGTACTTTACTCTTATGGCCATTTCGAAAAAATGTCATTTGCTCCCTTACTATTAGCCGGGGGTATAATATGAAATATGCATTTATAGTTTTAAGGCATGCACCAACTTTTATCAGGAATAAAATTTTCTGAGAAATCGGTAATAAAGAAGTTTCCCATATGTTGCATACTTTTTTGGACACACTATATATTGATTTACCCTATGAATGAAACAACGATATGACTTTTTTTTAAATATGATCTATTTTCTGAGACCAAGTAAGCTTCGCGTCAAGAAAAACTTTCAAGTACTTGGCAACATGTTTCTGCTCTATCGATTTTCTATCCAACTTGACAAGGATGCTCTATCCCTTAGGAAAATAAAATAAAATCAGTGTTTGCTTGATTTAAAATCAGACCATCTTTAATACCATCAGCTGCCCTATTCGCACTTTTAAGTTCTGTCGTAATTTCACATGCTGAAACCATGGACAAGTCATGGACAAAAATTGACAGGTAGTTACTATTTGAGGTAATAAAAAAAATACAATTTATATATATTATAAATAAAAGTAGGCCAACAGAACTTTCTTGGGCAGCTTTGTTATGACCATAGAATCGACAAGGAACTCGTTTTTATTTGCATTTAACCTTCGTCTTCCCACGTCAAAAAAATTACGTAGATTCCCACATGGGGTATATTTGTACCCCATGATGAAAATGATAGTTCTGATAATTAAACATGTTTTTAATTATACTAAAAGGTAATAATAAATAAAATAAACTTAGAACAAAGTATAGTTAACATTTTTTTTTAATCAAACAAGGTTTAAAAAAACGTCTTAATCTTCTTTGCATCGAAAACACTTTACTTCCTTTACAAGGTGTTCTGCACATACGAAGTAAGTCACTACTTAATATAGTAGCCGCGGATTCCCACGTGGGGTACAAATGCACCCCACGCTATTCAAAATTTATTATTTCCAAAAAATTTTTAAAAATATCTTGTTTGACAAGCAGTAATTATTTACAAAACCCTTACTGACACAAAATAAAATTATTCACAAAAATATGCACTTTTGGGGAAAATATGCAAAAAAAAAACGCTTCTGGGGTACATTTGTACCCCACACGGGAAGACGAAGGTTAAGACAACCTTTTGTGTACGATCAGTTAAGAAATCTCTTAGCCAATTGGGTGCATTACCACGTACCCCATGATTTTATAATTTAGAAAGTAGAAAATTTGTGTTTATGATATTAAATGCTCTTTTTTGAACAAATAATTAACAAGCAGTTTGTTCACCTTGATAAGTATTCAAGGATTTTTTTGTAAAAAAAGACAATTGTATGCTAAGTAAAAAAAAACAGCCTTGCGAAGTCCAAATTGGTTTTTATTAAAAAAGTTCACTTCTTCTAAGAAGCTAAAAAGTCTTTTATAAAACGCCTTTTCGAAAATTTTGGAAAAGATTGATAAAAGTGATATACCTCTATAATTGGAAACATCATGCCCGTTGTCTTTCTTTAATTCGATATTTTTTCATAAAGTCGATAGGTTTAAAGGGTTTCGAGTAAATGGTTAAAATCTATGTCGCCAGTTAACGCTATATCCGACTGTTAATCATTATCAATATTTTGCCCATAGTGTGAAGTCCATTGGTAAACAAAAAGAGAAATGTAATATAAAATAGCCAACATTGAAACAGAAAAATACAAGAAAATCATAAGAAACCTAGCTATTAGTGCAAGAACCAATAATAAGCTACGTAGAGATAATGGCTGATTACTTTTAAACAGCAAAGCAAAGCCAACGGCCAAGTTCAGGGTCCTTTTTTTTTTTTAATACAGCAATGCTCCAAGCATAAATTCACACGTCTCTTCATATTTTCGAAAGTGTTGACCAGCATTTCTGGAGAAATGTTACCACATTCTTGGATAATCCTTTCTTTTAATTGTTCTAAATTAGCAACTGGTGTTTTAAAAATAGTGTTCTTTAAATGAAGGAAAACGAAGTAGGTAATCCATAACCGTTAAACAAGGTGATCTAGGTGGGAATTCAATGCCTGATCGAAAACTGATCAATCTGTCGTCGAAAAATTTGCGTAAGTAGTTGATAGTTTCGGTGACTGTATGGGCGGTTGCACCGTCCTGTTGAAAATATCCGAAACGTAGTTCGTCGTCAAGTAATTGCTCCACAAATGGATTCAAAATATTGTCTCTATACCGCTATGCTGTAACTGTGTCATGGAAAAAAATAGGACCAAGAATTCTTCTACGGGAAACAGCTAACCAGACACCAATTTTTTGAGGGTGCATTGTGGACTCTAAAAAAAAATGGGGATTTTCACTACTCCACATGCGTGTATTCTGAAAATTCACATAACCGGAGAGGTGAAACCAGGCTTCATCCAAAAAAAATGTTAGGTCTAATAAATCATTTCTTTCCAATAAATTTTGGGTAAACCATTGAAAGTCATTCCTGCGTCTTTCAAAATCTGCGGCTTGTATATCTTGGAATACTTGCACTTTATAAGGAAATAAATTTAGCTGCTTCTTAAGAATAGTCCTGCATGTTCCATAAGATCTTCCCACTTCTTGGGACAGGCGTCTTATACAATTTGTTGGCTTATTTTGCATTATTTCACGAACGTTGGCAACAAGTTCTTCTGTTCTTACAGATGGTCTTCCTGCTCCTTTTTTGTTCTGTGTAGAACCTGTTTCCCTAAACACAGCCACGGTTCTTTAAAGGCAATGATAAAAATTCCCAGCAATAAAAGCAACGTTAGGGAAATGTTCGTGAAAATCGTCCATGCACAAACCCGGATTGTGTTGCCACTCACCATTTACTCTAACCCCGTTTCGCAAAATACGCTTCAACCATGAATGTTTTGTGTTGTTCCGTAAAGCCCATTGTGTGAATTGTTCAAGAAATTGGAACAATTAGCGATGAATCAAATTACTTGTAACGACTGTCAATGATGACGGAATAACTGATTGATTGTTTATTCAGGTTGTTACTGACACCCAACAGGTATTAAGCTCTACGGCTAAGCATTACGTCCTTAGATGCAAGGCCCTCTTTTATACAAATAATTTATGCTCGCACGGTAGTATTCGTTATTATTTATTATTGTTAAAAAATAGTTTCGAATTATATAAATCCTGTTGCCATGATGCCAATAGGTTCCATAATCCATTAGACTTCTTTAAAAATTCAAAATATATTACTTAAAATTGAAATTTGGCGTAACCCTAGCATCAAAAATAATCCAAGAGGATGGAAACTATACCCTAAGATTTATTAACAATCTCAGATTTAACCTGCTTTAAAGGTTTCTATTTAATTTTATTCAGGCAGATGGTCTACGATACCCGAACAGGGATTACGTTTAGGCTGACCCAAATATAAATTATGTTTTGATTTTCACATTCAAGGGATCTAATAAATTTGAATTTCGAAGTTTGACAAAAGTGTTTCACGGAAATTAAATTTTATGGGTAGAAGACAATCAAAACATTATTTGCGAATTTTTATTTTTTAAAGTAAATACCTATTAGCTCAATATTTTGCTTAAACGGCTGTCCAAGTCACTGTATTTCTTAGAACGTTTCGGTGTAGGTCACATCGCTGCTGTACGATGTCATAGTAATGCATTTCTTCTATAAGTACTTTGAAGAGTTCAAATATATTATGGTAGCACTTGCCTATATGCGTCTGTTCAGTCTATTGCCAGCCTTCGACCGAGTTTGTAATACGGTGTCGCTCATTGTAGCATATCCATATCAACTCGTTTTCCAGCCATTGTTCGACAAAATAATAGTTGAATTTAACAATAGCTTTCTCGTTTGGTGCATTATGTGTAGCCAAGCGTTGCCAATATGAGCTTCTAATAGGTATGTCAACGCGGCACACATACGTATCCGATCTCGAACTTTTAGTATTGAAAATACTATTGGGATCGTGTTTACGCAAACTTTGCATTGCATGTCGATGTCGCTCATGTCGATGTCGCTCCGCCGTCTGTCGCGGCCAACAGCGCAATATCTAGATCGGTCTTGTAACATAATTCTCTGATAAGACTTGGTAGAAATATAAATATGAATCAGCGTAAAGTCGGCAAGTAAATAATGAATAATGTTTAGTTTAGTTTGTGTTTTAAAGAACGCTATAGTAACTTTGTTAAAAAGTGTTTTATTGAGATAAGTTATAACTAAGGTAAGTTCACGTTACTTAAATCGGAATATTATATCGAAAAAAAAAATCGGGAGGCAAAAAGTTGGAGCACAATAATTGCATATTACAGGGTCCGCCCAAATTTGGTTAACAAATGGGATACTTTTTTTATTATTGATTTCTCAGAAAATGTTATTGTACCGGGTGATTGGTTATATTTTGCACCCCTACCTATCTCATGAAAATCTTCATGGTCTATTTTGAACGCTTGGGTAAATAAGTATAATTTAAAAACATAGCATAAGTAGGCTTAGACAATATGACCGATTGAATATAAGGCAATTGTTCACCTTGGTTGGTCTGCTATGTGAATATTATTGTTTATAAACAAATTAATATTAATTATTCTTAGAAATAAAACCATACATTTAATATAATATGTTTTAGTTAATATACAGGGTGTCCCAAACGTAATGGGACACAGAGCAACAGCAGGCTCCTTAAGGCGAAATAATGCGATTTATTTAAACTTGCATTATCCCAAAATTGATAACAACCAAGATAAAGGGTGTCAAACTTTTATTTTTGTTTTCGTTTTTTTGGGATTATTTATAGTTCACCTTGGTTGGTCTGCTATGTGAATATTATTGTTTATAAACAAATTTATATTAATTATTCTTAGAAATAAAACCATACATTTAATATAATATGTTTTAGTGAATATACAGGGTGTCCCAAACGTAATGGGACACAGAGCAACAGCAGGCTCCTTAAGGCGAAATAACGCGATTTATTTAAACTTGCATTATCCCAAAATTGATAACAACCAAGATAAAGGGTGTCAAACTTTTATTTTTGTTTTCGTTTTTTTGGGATTATTTATAATATGTTTTAATTAATATACAGGGTGTCCCAAACGTAATGGGACACAGAGCAACAGTAGGCTTCTTAAGGCGAAATAATGCGGTTTATTTAAACTTGCATTATCCCAAAATTGACACCAACCAAGATACAGGGTGTAAAAGTTTTATTTTTGTTTTCGTTTTTTTGGGATTATTTTCTAACGAAATGACATAGGTAGCAGCACGAAATTAAGGATTTTGGGGTTTTTTGAGGTGAGGAATTTAAAATTATCCATAGTTTTTATGTAACCAGTACTGTAAAATTAAAGAACATTTTTTAAACTTTTACAAAATCCAAATTAGAATGTGGGCTTTAATTACATGACATAGGTCATTAAAATTTTAAAGCTGTGTCAGGTATTTTCAATACATAGGATGCTTGCGTAAGGTGCAAGATCTGTGAATTTTTTATTTTCTTTGTATTGTGGGAGTCCAACTTCTTCTACTTTTCTCCAGATGGGTTGGTTGAAATGGAAATTGTTTCCTTTAATGACAACTTCGAGTAAAGCATTTCTTAATGTGTTTATTACCGTACGCTCAAAGTCAATGTGTATCTTTTTTGGAAGAAAATTAGGTACCTTATCTTGCAGTAACTTAAAAAGTCTCTTATAGGTAGTTTCTTTGCGGTTTGGCAATAGTGCGTAAATAGCAGGAATGATACATATTGCATCTGGAACTCTTCCCAAGCCTACGTGTATGGTGTAGAGTTGATCGGAAAGGGGATGAAGAATTCCATGTCTACTAATAAATATGATTTCATTGTTTTAGTGCTGGTAACGTCTTTTGCTTTTTTGGTAGAACATCTATGCCCAGAGCCCTCTGCCGTTCTATATAGAATCTATCTTTAACGCAGAAAAATTCAGGAATATTAACTACAAAGTCAATCCCAGCGTCTTTTGCAATTATCATTTCTTGCCTGTATATCTGAGGTATTGGAAGCAGTTCTTCTCTCGTTTTCTGACCTATTGTAAGCATAAGTCAACTTAATTTTTCGCTATGTCAGGAACACTTGAGTGGCTTGATTTTGTTTGAATGTACTTGTAGTCCTTGCAGGTTGTGAACGTCCCAGGGCATGGTCTCCTGGTGCACATCCACAGTATGTTGTTGGTATATGCACGTTTCATTGTATTACGATGTCCTGAACGCAAAATGTCTGGTCCCCATTTTCATTTCAATAACTTAAATATCCATGATGAAAAATATCGGTGTCGCAGTAATACTTGATATGATCAGATGAGAGCTTTTACAATACTGTTAGAAACAAATTCAACACCCTTTACGTGTTCATTTGAAAATTTCCCACCTCGATTTTCCTGCCTTAAATGAAAATGTGGAGAATCGCTCGGACCCGTCAATTTTTATTTCGAGGGGGACATCTTTTGCGTATATTGTCAATCTTGTTACTTCAAGCCCCTAGGAGGGAGGGGGGGGAAGATCTAAATCTTAAATGGATACAACTATTGTATATAATTTGTTTAGATTCTGCATAAAATTCTGAACATTTTTTAATAGAATCATTATTAGTCTATACTTAACAGTTTCCGAGATATTGACTCTTGAAAAATTACATTTTTGAACTTTGACAGCGTCTAGCTTTCTAACTGTACGTCTTAGAGCAAAACGGCTTACATGTCCCTATCTTCGATTTTTATTATCTTTCCAATAGTGTGAACTTTCGGTTAAACCGGATGTAAGAAATATAGTACTTCCGGTTTAACCGGAAGTTTAAACTATTGGAAAGATAATAAAAATCGAAGATAGGGACATGTAAGCCGTTTTGCTCTAAGACGTACAGTTAGAAAGCTAGACGCTGTCAAAGTTTAAAAATGTAATTTTTCAAGAGTCAATATCTCGGAAACTGTTAAGTATAGACTAATAATGCTTTTATTAAAAAATGTTCAGAATTTTATGCAGAATCCAAAAAAATTATATAAAATAGGGGTATCCATTTAAGATTTAGATCTTATCCCCCCTCCCTCCCAGGGGCTTGAAGTAACAAAATTGACATTATACGCAAAAGATGTCTCCCTCGAAATAAAAATCGACGGGTCCGAGCGATTTTCCACATTTTTATTTTAGAGCAGGAAAATCGAGGTGGGAAGTTTTCAAATGAACACCCTGTATGAACTGAACACCATACCATCTTTTAATGGCATTATTATAAGACGATTTTGTTTCCTAATTACTAAAGTACCTGTAAATTACAGTAACCCTCAATAAATAATAATTATATTTTGGGCAATAATCTGTCAATGAAAAATGCGGATTTACCCAGCTAACGTGATTTACGTTAGTAAGAACATCTATTATTTTTAGATTCTTTTAATACCATTATCAAATAATTATTATAAAATTGCCTACCTTTACCTACGTTACCTGAAAGAAATACCTTTATGGCCATCAAAATCGTCGGTGTACAAACCGAGAAGCCAAAAATGGAATAATTCATTCGATGTACCAAAAAAGAATATTTCAAGTGAATTTTTGAAGTGTACACTGTTAGAAATCCTGGACGTGAGAATCAAAAAAAATTATAATCAATTAAAATAAATCAAATTTAACTTTTCTGGAAGTCGTTTTAACATAACAGCTAACTAAAATTAACATGCAATTCTTTTACGGTTCAAATGAACCAAATACTAGTAACTTTGATAAAGTTTATAATCATTATCAATATCTTTTTTAGTTAAAATTTTAAAATAAGTTAATACTAACATAAAAAATGTGTCAAATAACTAATTAAGTTGTAATTTTTACTGCACAATAAAATCAGATTAATGTCAAAATAGTAATAACATATTTTATGAGTTACTGATTGACTGAAGCGGTTTTAGTTAAATTGACAAAAAAACGGGAGTGGACTTTCTGGGACATAAAAAAAAGTTAAATTTGATTCTTTTCTTTTAACAGTGTACGTAACAATATTTTACGAAAGAAAGAAAATCTTTGTTTTTGATTATCTAAGTTGTTTGTGATATTTAATGATCATAATCAGTAATATGATGTAAGAATATATCCAAATCTGCGACTATATCTGTCTAGTACACTGTTAGAAATCCTGGACGTGAGAATCAAAAAAATTTATAATCAATTAAAATAAATCAAAGTTAACTTAAAATGTATAGTTATTTTAACTCTTTTGTGTTTAGTAAAAATCAGGTTTTAAGAACTAACTTTTCTGGAAGTGGTTTCAACATAATAGCTAACTAAAATTAACAAGCAATACTTTTACGGTTCAAATGAATCAAATACTAGTAACTTTGATAAAGTTTATAATCATTATCAATATCTTTTTTAGTTAAAATTTTACACTAAAAGAGATTAAATACAACATATTTTTCTCAGTTGTTTCAACATAAAATAATAGTAATATTTATTTTTTTAACAACCCATTATGTCAAATCAACATCTTAACATATATAAAACAAAGTCGCTGTGTCGCTGTCTGTGTGCTTAAATCTTTAAAACTACGCAACGGATTTTGAAGCGTTTTTTTTTTAATAGATAGAGTGATTCAAGAGGAAGGTTTTTATGTATAACTAGCGACCCGCCCCGGCTTCGCACGGGTGCAATTTCAGAAAGTGGCATGCCGGGTACTAATATATAGGGTTTGTTCGGGTTTGTATTTATACCAGCGGGTTGCAACGCATGCCGGGTACACGTTAGTTTTAGTAATAATCGAATATGCTGCTAAGAACTATTTAGTAGTAAAATAAACATAAAAAATAAGTTAAATACAGAATATTTGTTTAAAGCACTATATTTTTTAAATCTAAGTATTCTAACTATTTTATGTCTAATTTATTTTTAATATACTTATTAAACTGTTATAAATATTTTAATGGCCTTTTTATTTCATAAACTGATGAATTGACTTTTACAGCAGCAATGGTTACAAGGAAAAGCTTGGTTTAGTTGAGTTAAGAAGGGTAAAGCAATTTTTTAAGAACTAAACTAACTATAAAAATCAAGTTTATTTAGGCAAAGCGACTATTTGATTTAATAAATACAACTTTTCTAAACAATAATTAGGCTACTACTGCTTTGGAGTGAATTTTTTAAGTATTTACCTTTACTTGCTACTATGCCTTAAAATCGAAATAAATCACGTATGAAAGTTATATTTATTCAGGGCGAGCTGTTAATTTGATTAAAAGAAACAGTAAAATATACTGATATAATAAATTAACGTTAACTGCAGATTTGTTTCAACTTTCAACGTAACTTTTCGCAATTAGTTAATGTAATTTTTTTTGCAGTTGCTTTAGGAATGCGATTTATAAAATAAGTTAATATTAACATAAAAAATGTGTTAAATTAACTAATAAAGTTGTAATTTTTACTGCACAATAAAATCAGATTAATGTCAAAATAGTAACATATTTTATGAGTTACTGATTGACTGAAGCGGATTTAGTTAAATTAACAAAAAAACGGGAGTGGACTTTCTCGGACATAAAAAAAAGTTAAATTTGATTATTTTCTTTTAACAGTGTAACACAGTAAAAGTTACACCTCGTTATTTTTCATATTGACTATTGGCTGTATGTGATTAATTGACATAACGTTTCAAAAATATTACTCTGTTACGAATGGACACCGAGTTAATTGTCACTCCACTCGGGATTTAAAATGCTTATTCGTGCAATTCACTTCCACATCAACATTAAACTATCATTAAATTATCCGTTTTATCATATAAAACCTCGTCTTTTTTTCTCTCAGACTTCTTCCATTGTGAAAAAATTTCATCAAGGAAAATAATACCTTTTGATCCTAAAATTTCTTTGATTTATCTGACGAAACCGCCGATATCTAAAATGAAATGTCTGGTTTGGCTAAAGAATTTTCATTTATTTTGTCGGTAAATCATTTTTAATTATTGGGGGAATTGCCAGCTTTATTTATTACTTTTTATTGTGTAGGGACAAAGCTAGTTTTGTCGGATAAGTCAATATATTTTATCGGAGAATGTATGAAAGTATACACGCTGTCTGATTTAATTTATTTGATTACATTTTTTGATTTAAATTTTAACCAATTCGTAGATCAATTGTACGATCTCTACTATTATTAAGACAAAATCATCATATTAGATTACTTTAACTCGATACTAATTAATTGTTTAAAATATACCAACTTTTTAAATCATAGTTGATTTGAGGGACTTATTCATATCAGGATAAACGTGCACAGTGTCAAGTGAACTGTTTTACTATTTTTAGTATTGAAAATACTACTGGGTGCGTATATACGGGTCTAATTTATGAAACATGAACGCGACATACGACATGCACATAAATAACACGGCGTTGAAGTCTGAACAAACATCCGAGTAGCACAGGATCGATGACATCATCTGCTGAGTAATAATATTGTTTTGTTTTGGGTTTCGGCATTTATTATTATATTTGTTGATATTAAGAATATAATATGGCCGGGAGAGAGAACAGTTAGTAGATAGTTATTAATGATACTAGTTCGATGAACACTATAATGAAACGTGTGCAACGTTAAACCACGAGGCGTTAGCCGAGTGGCTTAATTGCACAAGTTTCATTAACAAAGTTCATATCGAACGTGTATCCTTCAAAATTTAATCTACGACAGTGCAAATAGATTTTATTCGTCTAAATTTCATTGATATCAGATAACGTTTTCGTAATTTTTAAAATTTTCAGGTGTCCATATTAGTCGATATCATGGTAACCGCATTTTTGATTGTTTCAATTTCGATAAAATTGGAAAAAAATAAACCGTGAATGTCGCTGAAATAAAGCGAAATAGCGCGGCGGTCTTGGCGTATTACACAGAAAGTCGGGGAAGAATGGATATACCAATCCAAAACATTTCATAGCCGACTTAAGATTTAGACATTTCATTAACAAAGAGTACAAGGACCAGCAGGTAAATGGCTGTGTATAGCTAAAGAAATAATTTTGTCGCTATTTTTGAAAAGGTGGTTTTGAGCTCTCTTCAATATGTACTAATATACAGATTATCCTATATTTTTTATTTTAACAAAACGGTCAAATTTACACATTTCTAGGTATAATTTACACATTTCTACGTATAATAATTTAATTATTATTTCAAACTAAATCGGAGCATCCATGCCGTCATAATAACGCGTGATAGCGGCACGTTACATACTCACAGATAGGAGTAATCTGTGCTGTGACATAATGGTTTCCTTCTCGCCACTGTATGTGGTAGGTATTTTCAATACGCCTATGATACTTGCGTAAGATGCACGATCTGTGAATTTTTAATTAAAGTATATCGTATGTATTACTATGAATGTACCAATTTGGTTATTTATTTATTTCATAGACTGTTTTACAGTTCCCAGTTAAAAAATTTTGATATTCTGTACTTGATGGAGGATGTTGACGATATGGTAAATTTCTTTAATGAGACGGTAAGTTCCTTATTTGACAGGCATGCGCCTTACAAAACGTCGCGATTTACTAAACCTCCTGCTCCGTGGATCACGGATAACGTGAAGTTTATGATGCGTTTGAGAGATAAAGCTTACTCTAAATACAAAAAGAGTAAGACTGATGGGACTTATGATGAATATAGGCAGCTTAGAAATTTGGTGACTTCCTCTGTTAGAAGTGAAAAAAAAGGCTTACCTAAACCATAAGTTTAAAACTAACCCTAAGGAATTCTGGAAAACTTTAAAATGGCTAAATATTAATAATTCCGGTATTGAAGGCCAACCTGAGCTCGTGGGTACTCCAGATGAATTTAACAAACATTTTATAGATAGCATACCGACCATGGACGCTGATCCTCAACTTAACGAAAGGTTTTTAGGTAAGTATTCCGACTCTTTATTTGAAGGATTTCAGTACACTTTCAATTTTTCTCAGGTTGATGAGGAACAGGTTGACCAAGCAATAAATCAAATTAAGTCTAATGCTAAGGGCGTGGATGGGCTTGATTTAAAAATGATATCTTTTTTGCTTCCTTATTTACTGAAATATATTACATTTATTGTTAACTCTTGTCTGAATACCAAAAAATTTCCTTCCAGCTGGAAAACTGCAAATATTATACCCATTCCCAAAATTAATAACCCAATAAATCTCAATAATTTTAGACCAATTAGTATTTTGCCGGTTTTTTCCAAAATATTAGAAAAAATCATTTTTAAACAACTGACTGATTACTTGTTGGAATGTAAGGTGATACCGATTACACAGTCCGGATTTCGTCCACAACACAGTACTACCACAGCGTTACTCAAGGTGACTGATGATTTTCTAAGGGCATCAGATGAAGGAATGAATGGTTGTTTGCTCCTTCTTGACTACAGTAAGGCCTTCGATACTCTTGATCATGCCATTCTTTGTGATAAACTCAGTCATTTTGGTCTAGGTCCTGAGTCGGTTGAATTGATTAGAAGCTACTTGAGTGGTAGGTGTCAGAGGACTTCACTGGGTGGAGTTACTTCGTCGTTTATGGAGGTTAATCGGGGTGTTCCTCAGGGTAGTATCCTGGGACCTTTGTTATTTTCTGTTTACACTGCTGATTTTAGTACATACTTAAAATACCTTAACTCACACCAATTTGCTGATGATACTCAACTTTATTACTTCTTTAAAAGCTGCGAAGCACTGGTAGCGCAGGAACGTATAAATAATGATCTTGGCACAATTTGTGACATTTCCAAGGCTCATGGCCTTATACTTAATGAAGCTAAAACGCAACTGCTCGTGTTTGGACAGAGAAGTCTTGACGATGTTCTTAATATTAAAATAAATAATGTAAGGATCAATGATGTTGATTCTGCTAAAAACTTGGGAGTATATTTTGATAAAAAATTCAGATTTCATGATCACGTGTCTTATATTTTACAGAAAAGCTATGGTAAATTAAAAACTTTATACCTATATAAAGACATTTTAAGTCGAAACATTAAATTGAAACTTTGTGAATCTCTCATCTTGTCTTTTGTTTCTTATTGTGATGTATTATTTTGGCCTGCCTTGACAGCCAGCGATAGGAGTAGTTTACAAAAGTTGCAAAATGGTTGTCTGCGATTTTCTTGCGGAGTTAGGAAGTTTGACCATATCTCCCCTAGTTACCTGGAGTCAGGTTGGTTGAGATTAGACTCTAGATATTTTTTGCATATGTGTACTTTGGTTTTCAAGGTCGGTATGTTTCAGCAGCCTGAGTACCTCTTACAGAAGCTTAAGCGGGGATTAGATACGCATCAACTAACAACACGATATAATTTTCTATATACTGTTCCAAGGCACAGAACTGCTTTATTTCAGCGTTCCTTTTCCTATAATGCTACCAAATGTTACAATTCTTTGCCTCTGGAGGTAAAAGCGAGTTCGACCGTTCCAGTGTTCAAGAGGCGCATCAAAGAGTTTATCAAAAGTAAATAAATCTATCATGTTTGGTAAAAATTTTATTACGCTTACTATTTAGAATCTTATATCCGTATATTTTGATGTTAGGCCAAGCTATGTTGTTTTTTTTACCTTATTATAAAACTATTTAAAAAATCGTCTTATATATACTGTTTTGTCTGTTTTCTCTGAATTGTCTTTTTCCTTTAATCTAAGTTAATTTACTTTATCGATAACACTCCTTTTCTGTAATAATTATTAAGTTCATTATATATGTTAAATTAATATTTTATTACTATGTAGTACCTAGTAGTTACCTATATTTTAAGTTTTTTTCTTGTTATTGGTAGGTGGTTAGATGAGTAGCGATTACGCTAGATCCCGCCACCTTTTAGAAACATTTTATTAACTAATTCGCTGTGGCTGTGTACACGTGGAGTAGAATTGAAGAAAAGAGTCGAGTTTGTATTACGTGTAAAAACTTTTATTTTATTAAAATCTTAGCAGAGCGCTTTCGGCTTTCGCCATCTTCAGTGCTATTCGTCAATATACAATGATATCCTCAAGGTGGAAAGGCATTACGTCCACACAATGTTTTGAAAAAGTTATTAAAATTGTAAAAGGACAACACGAAACAAAACATAAAACATCTTTGATTTAAAAAACGTGTTGACAGTGGTAAAAGTAACGAACAACTTGTTCGTTACTTTTACCACTGTCAACACGTTTTTTAAATCAAAGATGTTTTATGTTTTGTTTCGTGTTGTCCTTTTACAATTTTAATAACTTTTTCAAAACATTGTGTGGACGTAATGCCTTTCCACCTTGAGGATATCATTGTATATTGACGAATAGCACTGAAGATGGCGAAAGCCGAAAGCGCTCTGCTAAGATTTTAATAAAATAAAAGTTTTTACACGTAATACAAACTCGACTCTTTTCTTCAATTTTATTAACTGTTTACTTTCAAGTTATAAATAAAGGCATTTATTATTATTATTATTATTATTATTATTATTATTAAAACAGGTAGAAAGCTGAAAATTGCTCACAATATAATATTTATGTGAATGAATTCTTCAACAATACATACTAAGATAATCTAGAAATTAATTAATAATACAACATTATAGAGAACTACGTACATACAGCCAATAACATAACCACTACTGATAAAAGTGTCTTTTGACAGCGCTCAAGCTATACAATTAAAGATATCATACGCTTAGACGTTATCATTTTAACAGGTACCCATTCTATTTACAGGAGAAAATTTATATAAGTTTGTCCGTAAAGGTGGTAAGTAAAAGGTATAAAAATGTCGGGAATTTATAGAAGGAATTCTAAAATTCAGTCTATCCAGCAACTCTTCACAAATAATATTGTTACTAAGAAATGTATGTAAAAATAACTGCGTAGAACATTTACGTCTGTCGCATAAGCTGACAAGCGAGAACCTTTTCAGCAGCTGGTCGTGAGGAAAACCTCTTTTGGGATAAACTTCAACATACCATAAGGCCTTTGCAAAACGTCTCTGAACACACTTAATATTGTCAATGTGAGTCCTATAAAAAGGAGATCAAATATTCCAATTTGAACAAGACAAAAGGGAGATACAAAGTTATTAAAGGAATAACAGACTGAAAATCTCTAGTGGTCCTAAGAACAAAACCAAGTAGTTTATAAGCAGCGGATACAATATGATCAATATGAGGAACAAAGGACAGTTCCTTGTCAAAAACAATTCCTAGATCCGTAAACACCCTTGGTCTTTCCAAGATTTTACCGTTTAAGTTTTAGTCGAAATCAAATGTGCTGTTTTTATTAGAATAATGTCACTTGCATTAATACGGTGATAGTGGAGTGGAAGGCAAAAGTGGTGTCCCCTTCGCACAGACATACGAGGAACTCTCGAGGCGTGTTATAGGTTTCCAACTTTTATTTATGGTATTATGTTAATAATATTATTGCAGGTTAGTGAATTTTCTTGTCCTGAAAAAAAATTATTTTTGATCTCATCTTTATCTGGCCATTTACGTACCACATTAAAGACAAAATATATTCCCTTTCTCAAATGTTAAACCTTTAACTGTCTCCTTTAGTGTTATCGTCACATTTTGTTCGTAACAAATTCCCAAGCTACAGTGAAAGGACCTAAGGGCATCACGAAAGCGTGCCTAGGGGAGAATATTTTAGTTATGATGTACACGACCTTTCTGTACGTATACTTGATGACTAGTTAGGAAAAGCTAGTATGGAGAAATAAAACAATATTTTGCCTTCAACAAATTGTACAAATAAATGTTATAGAGAGTATTGTAGTTTCTTTTGACGTAGATGATGAAGATGAATGGACATTGAATGATTTTTACTTTTTTTTTAATGCAGTATATGATACACTTCTGCGATTTGGTCCGTTATTCCCCACTCACCCTGTATATATTATGAGTAAAATCATTTAATAACAAAAATATTTTAGTAATAATTTATATTTCATATTATTATTGGAACCAAAGTAATACTTTTCACTTATTTTTTAAAATTAATTATTTCTATTTACACAAATATTGCAGATTGTTATAACAAACATACTATCATAGGTCCAGCGACCAGGGTTGCCACCTGGCCGGTTTTCCGGTCGGCCTCCAAGAAAGGCCGTTTTTTTTATTACCGTTCTCAAAAGATACGGCAATGAATTTGGAAAAGCTGGTCGGAGCAATAACGAAATCGCCCCCAAGAAACCACAACTCGTTCTGCCGTCTATTAATGGGTAGCGGCATTTATTTATATATTTATTTATTTTTTAAAAGACCTACTTTAGACTTACATATTTTGGAAAAATTTGGGCGTGGTCCAAAAAAACTTTTGGTCTGCCTCGCGTAACCGCGTTACCTGCGGCGCTTTTTACTAATTCACCCCAAAGGCCGGTTTTCTGTTACCACAAAGGTGGCAACCCTACCAGCGACAGCCCGCAGCGTTGCAAGACGATTCTTGCAATTTTAACCAACGATCACCTACACTAGACAGAAACATTTTTTTTCGTTACACATACAGATAATGACAAATTTCTATAAAAGAAAGTTTCTCGCTTAGTGAAAAAAGTGCTGCAATTAACGTGTATGTTGAAGTTTCATTCAGTTTTACAAAAAAAGTTCTCAAAAAAACGAAACTGACTCAGTAGCTTTTGCTAACATTTTTTTTTATCGATTAAAAAAAACAAGTTTTTTTCGTGATCTATTGGGACTGTAAAATGTCGACATTTGATAATATCTTTTTTATTTTCCAATTATTATACTTTTCTTCTTGCGAGCAAAGTGCAAACTATGACCCACTTAAAAATCTAATAATGCCGCTGTTCCTTTACGAAATTAAGTCTTCTGGAATATCGATATATGACGTATTAAACTCCTTCCCAGTTTCCTCAGGAGACTTATTGTCCTGGCTTATTATTGCTGCTGGTTTTATTTTATTATCTTTTGATAGCTCAGTAATTAAAACGTAATAATTTTTATTACATTTTTATGAAATTAATAAAAGCTTTGAAGAATGTTATATGTATAATTATTATGTGAACCTCGAAACATTAAATTTAGTTTTGGACATAATATGGTTATTTATATTTAAAAATTTTATACGCTGTAGCTTTCCAATCGTGGAGAAAATATGGTTTTCACATTTCCACTTTAGTTTTCAGTTTTTAATCCAAATATTTCAACTTCCGATTTATCGGCTAAGGCACATATACCTAAACGGTTTTATATAAATCGTTATATTTCAACGATGAAAGTTAAATCAGAATATTAATTACTTGATCAACACAGTGTTCTTTTTTGTGCTCTCTCATTTCAATATAATATTGGACTGAAAACCCTGCAAAAATAATTTAAGGTAGGTACAACCACATGGAACCACACAGACGAGGTTCTAGGCTAGATCAAATGGCCAATTAATAAATTTATTGACAGAATGACGGAAAATGTTATAAATCTGTCAAAATTAATAAGTCGTACATATTTGCACCTACCTCGTGATATCTTCGGAGCTAATCGTGATTATAAGAGTTTTTTAAATCAATAGAAGAAATAATGTAAGCTAAAGCTACTGAGTCAATTTTGTGTTTTTTAAAAGTCTTGTAAAACTAGAAGAAACTTCAACATACTTTAATTGCAGCACTTTTTTCACTAAGGATGAAACTTTCTTGTTTTAATGAAATTTAAAATACCCCTTTTTGTTGGATGCCTACGTTATAAGATGAAGACGTTCTCGAAATTTCATGATTCTAGGATAAGGGGTTTACGCTGGGTGTTGATGAATCAGTCAGTCAGACACACTGAGCAAAAAGCCTTCTACCGTGCGAGCAAAAATTATTTGCATTTAAGGACGTAATGCTTAGCCGTAGAGCTTAATACCTGTTGGGTGTCAGTAACTACCTGAATTAACAATCAATCAGTTATCCCGTCATCTTTGACAGTCGTTACAAGTAATTTGATTCATCGCTAATTTTTCCAATTTCTTGAACAATTTACACAATGAGCTTTACCGAACAGCACAAAACATTCATGGTTGAAGCGTATTTTCGAAACGGGGTTAGAGTAAATGGTGAGTGGCAATACAATCCGAGATTGTGCATGAACGATTTTCACGAACATTTTCCTAACGTTGCTTTTATTGCTGGGGAGTTTTATCATTGCCTGAAAAGGTTTTATTCAACACAAAAAAGGAGCAGGAAGACCATCTGTAAGAATAAAAGAACTTGTTGCAAACGTTCGTGAAATAATGCAAAATACGCCAACAAATTGTATAAGACGCCTGTCCCAAGAAGTGGGAAGATCTTATGGAACATGCAGGACTATTCTTAAGAAGCAGCTAAATTTATTTCCTTATAAAGTGCAAATTATCCAAGAAATACAAGCCACAGATTTTGAAAGACGCAGGAATTACTCGCAATGGGTTACCCAAAATTTATTGGACAGAAATGATTTATTAGACCTGACATTTTTTTCGGATGAAGCCTGGTTCCACCTCTCCGGTTATATGAATTCTCAGAATACACGCATGTGGAGTAGTGAAAATCCCCATTTTTTTGTAGAGTCCACATTGCACCCTCAAAAAATTCATGTCTGGTTAGCTGTTTCCCGAGAAGAATTGTTGGTCCTATTTTTTTCCATGACACAGTTACAGCACAGCGGTATAGAGACAATATTTTGAATCCATTTGTGGAGCAATTACTTGACGACGAACTACGTTTTGAATATTTTCAACAGGACGGTGCAACCGCCCATACAGCCGCCAAAACTATTAACTACTTTTACGCAATTTTTTCGATGACAGATTGATCAGTTTTCGATCAGACATTGAATTTCCACCTAGATCACCTTGTTTAACGGTTATGGATTACTTCGCTTTTCCTCATTTAAAGAACACAATATTTTTAAAACACCAGTTGCAAATTTAGAACAATTACAAGAAAGGATTATCCAAGAATGTGGTAACATTTCTTTAGAGATGCTGGTCAACACTTTCAAAAATATGAAGAGACGTGTGAATTTATGGTTGAAGCATGGCGGTGGTCAAATTCAGCAATTTATGTATTTATTTTTCTTTTTCTTTCTGTATATTCTTAATTTGTTAATTTTGTAAACAACAAATATAAATTTGTATTTGTCTACTTATTTTATTACTCATTAGTTTGGCATATCATGTCATAATATGAATTTGAAAAAATTTTAACCTAGATTTGGTTAGATATATCGTCTCCATTAGTGTTGCCGCCGAGACGAGAGATTCTCGTCTCTCGTCTCGTCTGGCCCTCTCTTGACGAGACGAGAGAGATATTTTCTCTCGAATAAAGCTCCGAGACCAGACGAGAGAAATACCCTCTCTCGTCGAGAGATTCTCGTCTCTCTCGATCTCTCTCGAGCAAAAAACGTTACTTTTTTGAGCTTTTTTAAATCTTCTGAAATTCCCCTTTGCAAAAATATACATAATGTCTATATTTGGACCAGCGGTTTTCCAGATATTTAACTGCAAATAGTTTCATCCAGTTAGCCGTGCCTGGCCATTCAGAAGGACATATTATTATGACGTTTTATCGCTGGATAAAATTATTTGCAGTCAAATAACTCGAAAACCGTCGGTGCAAATATGGACATTACTTATATATTTTTGATAAAAGGAATTTAAGAAGATTTAAAAAATCTTATAATAGACAGGGTGTCCCAAAAAAAATATTTTTTAAATTTGCTGATCTACATTTATAATTACATTTATTAAATGCAGTATTAGTCTATAGTTAATAGTTTCCAAGATATTGACTTTTGAAAAATTATATTTTTGAGTTTCGACAGCCTATAGCTTTCTAACAGTACATCTTAGAGCAAAATGGCGCATATATGTCCATATCTTCCATTATCCATCTTCCCAAATCAATCGGACTTCCGGCTAAACCGGATGTAACTCGAAAGCAGGAAATATAGTTCTTCCGGTCTAACCCGAAGGTGATTTTTTTGGGAAGATAATAAAAATGGAAGATAGGGATATGTGAGCCGTTTTGCTCTAAGACTACTGTTACTACTGTTAAATCTGTCGAAACTCAAAAATGACATTTTTTAAAAGTCAATATCTTGGAAATGGAAATTTCTTACCGTGCTGGTGTTTTGGAGCACCCTGTATAGACAAAAATAATTTTATCAGAGGCACCTTTTAACCCTTAATAAGCTTTGTCAAATGTTCTCCGCTATCTTAGTGGTACAGGAGATATTAACCTTTGTCGCACTAATGGGCCACCCTGTATATATTTTATTTGGTTTAAATCACGAGAGAAGCGAGACGAGACAAGAGAACGTCGTCTCTCGTCTCGTCTCGCCCTCTCTCGACGAGACGAGAGACCCATTTTGTCTCGTCTCGCGGCAACACTAGTCTCCATACCATTGTGATCTAAACCAAGCTCTACGTTTTTTAATCCAAGCCCTCTTTGATGCAAATAATTGTTGCTCGCACGGTATTCATTATAAGAATTCACATACTCTTTATACAACTGTTTGATACTATATATGTGACAGCGACGTGCTTTCCTACTGTAAGACAACGAAAATTGCTAGACCGTTGTGTAGATATAATATCACGGTAATTTAGCCAATAGAAAATAGAAGTTAATGCTACCATAGAATGGTTTATATAGTCAGATCTGGTCTTAACGTGCGGGTCCAAAGGTGACTGATCATATGCGTCAAATCAGACAACACAGAGGCTATCAAAATGTTGTGAGATTATTTACAAATATACCGAAGGAAGGAAAAATAGTTTCATTATTTTAGCTATCGCGAAGATAGCCACATATACCTAATATTATTAGTTTTGTAAAAATTATGTACAGGGGAGTTGAAAAAGTTACAAAAAAATTATATAATCGTTAGTTATATACCAACTGTACCCTTTAATTAAAAACGACAATAATAAACAGTGCAATTTATTTTAACAATTTTACTACTAAAACCTAAAAATACAATGGCATTTAGTCTGATAAACTATTTCGATAATGAAAGAAAAAGTGGAAATTCGCAAGCCAATATACAGGAAACCGTAATGAAAACACTGGGAATTAGTTTAAGGACTATGCAGAATAATGTGCATGAAAAAAAAGCATAATATAATACCCAAGAATACTAAAAAATGTAAACGAAAAACGCCGTTTATAATTATAGCCTAAAAACTCTCATCGTCACTTATAAAATCTGAAAAGTCCTTGTCGTCTGAGTCATCTTCGAATGGAGCAATTATCATTGGCGCTACTTCGACATCTAGTACTTGTTCTCGATCCCACCAAATTAATATTTCTGTATGTTCCACCGATTTCTTCCAGTACTCTTGTGTAATATGATCTAACGAATCTTGCCAAACTATTTGTACTTGGTCGGATTTAAGACCATCACCTACATGTTTTTCATAATAAGACTTTGCACCAGCCCATATTAATTCTATTGCGTTAAACTGGCAATGATATGGCGGCAGTCGTAGAACCTCATGACCATATTCACGCAGTATTTCATCTACCGCGTATATTTTGGGTTTTTTAAGAGACTTTTCTATTGATAGGAGTTCCGATTTAAGCATATTTGGTTGTGTTTTTCCAGCCACTCATAAATATCACTTTTCCTCCAAGATGAAGTAGGCTGTTTATTTAAAATTCTTGAATGATATGATGCATTATCTAATACAATTAAAGACGGAGCATCCAAATTTGGTATCAATTGAACTTTTAACCATTTTTTAAACATTTCGCAATTCATATAATCACTTTTTGATGTTGAAGAAAAAATTAAACTCGCACCTGCAACATATCCTGTTGCAGAACCGGCATGTAAAATAATAAAACGCTTTCCCGTACCGCACCCCTTTTTCCATTTAACACTTTTTACAGACTCATCTTGCCAAGATTTTGAACCACTTCCATTCGAAAATATCTACGTTTCGTCTAAAAATACCACTTTTCTAAATTTCGATTTGTAATTGTCCGTATATTTTTTTAAAACCTGAACACGCTGACTCACTATCTGTGGCTGCTCACATAAAAATCTTCGGTTACAGTCTTTTTTATAGCGAAAACCTAAATTTTTTATTAATTTTGATAACGCTTCAAGTCCAATTTCCAAAACACCCCGAATTTTTAATGTTTTTTGTAAAACTGGAAGAGTTACATTGGTTTTTGATTTGTATAAATCGTAAATCACATTTCGAACTCCCATTTTAATATTTTCGCTTAAATCCTCAGTCTTTGGCTTTCTTCGTTTACACTTTTTAGTATTCTTGGGTATTAAGTTATGTTTTGTTTCATGCACAATTTTCTGCACAGTCCTTAAACTAATTCCCAGTGCTTTGGCTACTGTTTCCTGAATATTGATTGGCGAATTTCCACTTTTTCTTTCATTTTCGAAATAGTTTATCAGATTAAGTACCATTTTTTTTGATTGGGGATGCAAAAACCCAGAAAATTGTTTCATTTTGTCACAAACTGTCAAAGTCACAAAACTGGCATATTTAAAATAAAACGTAGCTGGTGCTATTATAAGCTTTTTCAGAATCGCTGAAAAGTAAATGCATATCCTTTTTTTTTATGTCAAAATGGAATAAGTCTGTCTCATTTATCTTACGTATTTTATTTAGAGGGTAAAATTAAACGCAAGTAAAGAAAACAAAAACAGAAAGTATGTCTTTCTTGAATCGTATGATCCGCACGATAAGACCAGATCCGACTATAGCTATTATTGCACTGAATACTTACAGTAATTATTAAGTTCTATTGGGGGGTGTAATCAGGTTTTATATACTGTAATAGTTCCGACTGGCAGTTGTAATGAAACTTGACAATAATCATGATAATATTTGCTTGCTACTTAAATATAAAGTAAAATAGATTAATTAAAACAGGTATTGGTACGATCAATAGAATTTAAATTCAGACAGGACAGCTAAAAGACTCCGAACAACGATGTGACCTTCAACAAATACGTTAAAACTAATATTACAGGGCGCGGGGATTGCCCATCGCTACGAACCCCCACCAATGTTTTGTGGATTATAGGTTCTAACGGATATAATTCGTTTTTAGGGACGCTGTTCACCTTTCTTAATTGAAGAGAAAGCGCTTTACTGGGAACGAAATGCGTCGCATTGAGAAGATACAATAATTTATTTTTTTACAAAATTGCTTTATTAAAAGTAGGTAGTTCATTATTCAACATGACTGTGCTAATGGTACTGATTAACCACCAATAAAAACACTGTTCTAGCAAATCTGGAATTGATATAACACTAAAGCGGGTTGGACACACTAGCAATTTATTTGATATGGGTTAATAAAAAATAAGCTATCAATACAAACTATATCTTAGCAAACCTTCTACAGTGTCACCAGTAAAGTCCGCCTCATATGAGATTTTTTTTTATTAACAGCTTTATTCAAAATTCGACTTTGGCATTAAGTTCTGCTTCGATCGAGATGAAAATTAAGCAAAAAAATAGTAGTCACGTGATTCGCATTATCTGTTAAATTTTAATTTTTTTCAAAAAATTATTCAAAAGTGGGGTTATATCTAAAAATATCGAAAAAAGTTATTAGAAAAGGTTTTTTAAATGCAGTTTCTAGCCCACATGCAAAATTTCCGCTGCATAAGATAATTTTGATTTTTTACCTATATTTTGTAAATTGCACCACTTTTGCAAAATAAGACTTAACGCAACCTAAATAAAACTTCTTAGTTTTGACAATGCTTTATTTTAGATACATTTTCTTTAAAGTAGCGCCATATTAAATAATGTGTGTTTTTCTACAAAATCCAAATTGGGCTATTAAAATTTGGTCGCATGTGATGAAAAGTTTATTTGTTTTGGACCCTGTATAAGGTAACTTCATAAAATAAATATTTTTGAAAACGTAGTTTGTGTCTGAAAGTAAAAAAATAAAAAATAAAGTAAAGGGGTTTTAAAATAAATCGTTGAAAATGGATAAACTTTACGTTAAGTTAAACTAAAATTTATTTTCCATTTAATGAACACTTTACTGATGACACTGTGTTCTTTTTTGTCTTAATATTAAGGTGTATTACTTTTAGACACAAACAACGTTTTCAAAAATACTTATTTTATGAAGTTACCTTATACAGGGTCAAAAATAAATAAACTCTATACTACTTTAAAGAAAATGTATCTGAAATAAAGCATTGTCAAAACTAAGAAGCTTTATGTAGGTTGCGTTGAGTCTTATTTTGCAAAAGTGGTGCGTGCAATTTACAAAATATAGGTAAAAAATCAAAATTATCTTATGCAGCTGAAATTTTGCATGTGGGCTAAAAACAGCATTAAGAAAAACTTTTTTTAATAAGTTTTTTCGATATTTTCAAAAATAACCCCACTTTTGAATAATTTTTTGGAAAAAATTAAAATTTGACAGATAATGCGAATTACGTGAATACTATTTTTTTGCTTAATTTTCATCTCGATCGAAGCAGAACTTAATGCCAAAGTCAAATTTTGAATAAAGCTATTAATAAAAAGAAATCCCATATGATGCGGACTTTACTGGTGACGCTGTATCATTTTCCACAATGAAGTATCATCACTGAGTTCATTTTGATAAACAATTTTACAATTTTTTTTTAAGTGTGTACTTGTTTTTAGTTTCTTGATTTTTATAAAAATTGTATTTGAATAAATGTTGTTTTTTTATTTAAAAATTGTCGCCGCATACTGAGCTGCTATTATTTTAAAACCAGGAAGGGGACGCACCGAATATGTTTAACTCTTAAGAAAGTAAATCGTACTTTGTCACACGTCACACTATCGAAACCTCACTTAGGTATATGATTAATGACAAATTTCACTGTATATACCTGTTATTAATAAACTGGAGAATGTAAAGGCAAGTAAAAATCCCCATCCATCATTTTACATAAAGTCCAACTTTTTGCTTCCCTTGAGTTTCTCGGTTTGCTTTACTGAACATTCCAAAAGTTAACTTTGGTTCATTAAGGCCAAACTCAGTTTGAACGGCTTAGGTTAACTTGTGTTATAATTTTTATTTTTTTTTTTCATTAAGTAATACCTATTAAATTGGAATATTTAAAAAAATACTATTAAAAAAGATTTTATAAAGATAAGCAACTGGTTTAATAAAAACTTATTAACTATAAATTATAACAAAACAACATAAATTCCATTTACTTCATACAAAAATAAACTTCCAAATATTGGTCCAATATTATGCAATACCTAATATTAATATAAGGGAAGGTGAAAATATTAAATATCTAGGAACAATTTTTTATAAATATTTAAAATGGGATTTACATAGTGACTACATTGTAAAAAAACTAAAAATTCTTATACCAAAATTTAAACATCTTAAACAATATTGAAATATAAAAGAATTAGAAATACTTTATTATTCTTTAGTACAAACCTATTTAAATTATGGAATACTAAGATGGGGAGGCATAAATAAGAATTATCTTAATAATATTGAAACTTTTCAAAAATACATTTTAAAAAATAAATTATTTACGAAAAAGACCACCAATATTCTTTTGATTTAGTATTTAAAGATAGCAAAAAAATGGATGTTAAACAAATATTTTCTTACATGTTAGTAAGTATAATATATTATTAAACATAAAAATAAAATAAATTATATTAATCACACACATGAAACTCGTCATAAAAATACGATTACATATAAAAATAGAGTAAACAAAACAATAGCACACAAACATTTTTTAAATATCAATCCATATATTTTTAATATGCTACCACAGTAAATTAAAATAATTAAATCATTAAATAAAAATTGGATATTATCTAATCCAAAAGATCTATTCCAGAACGTCAGTAATAAATGATAAATATATCAAGTTATAATGAACAACATAAATAAATATATATTATACAATGACATAACGTATTATATCTTCTGATATAAAATATACCAATAAAATATTGTCATGTTCGTTTCATATTATAATGCAGTTGTGCCTGAATTATGAAATATATTCTTAACAAAAATATTATATTATTTAACTCAAAACAAGTATTTTACTTCTGAGTTCGGAATTGATAGTGGCCACAGGACAAGTTGCAAAGGATATCAATAAATATATAACAGTCAAATAAAATAGGGTAATTGAGCGTCAGACAGATTAAAAAACACAAAACAGATTTATACAATAATAATAATATAAAACATAAAATAACATAAAATGCGTCTATTTTAACAATACACTCTATAGCACATCTAAATCTACCAATCAGAGTTCAGGAAATCATCCACTGAATAGAATGCTCCGTTAGGCAAAAAGGATCTTATATTATTTTTGAATTCAGGAAGTGGCAATTCTTTTATATTACGCGGTACTTTGTTCATAAAATGGATGCCCAGATGGCCTGGACCATCCTGGCAGCGTTTCAACCTCCAGTACTGAGGAACAAGGTTTTGTTTGTTTCTTGTATTGTAAGTGTGTATAGAGTCGTGACTTGTATATTCGTTCAGGTGAGTCTATACATGACAAAGCGTTTCAAAAATAAAAAGTGATGGAAGTGTTAAGATCTTGTTCGCTATACATGCATCTCAGACCAGCAACCAACCTAACAGCCCTTCTCTGTAGACGAAATATTTTCCCAGCACCAGGTGCATGACCCCATGCTACTATGGCATAGCATAAATGTGAGTGACAGAGGGAGAAGTATGCCTGTCTTAAGACCCTCCGGGACACACACTCAGTCAGATTCCGCAAAACAAATATATTTGTACTTAGTTTTTTTGAAAGCTGGTCCGTGTGTGTGTCCCAGCGAAGCCTGCAGTCTAGGTAGATACCCAAGAACTTCACAGAGGAGACTAAGTCTGCATCAGGTATCTCTCTCGTCGAAAATATGATTTTTTGGGTTTTATCTGTGTTCAGAAATAGAATGTTTGCATTGAACCATTACTCAGCCCTATCCTAAGCCTCAGCCGAGCTTGCCCTAGCTGTGTCGAGATTACTGTGCTGGGTAGTGATTGTGGTATCGTCCGCAAAGATGGTGTACCTGGATGAGCAGTCGATTCAAGGTAGATCATTGATGTAAATTAGAAAAAGTAGAGGCCCCAGTACCGAACCCTGAGGGACTCCAACAGTCACACATCTCTTAGCAGACTCAACCCCATTCACTCGCACACTTTGAGTTCGATCTTTAAGATAGCTCTCGACAAGAGATACACTTTTGGGATGGAAGTTATAGCGTGATAGTTTTTTTAGAAGCAAGTCATGGGAGACGCAATCAAACGCCTTACTCAGATCGCAGAAGACCGAAGCTTATGCTTAGCCGTATAGCTTAATACCTGTTGGGTGTCAGTAACTACCTGAATTAACAATCAATCAGTTATTCAGTCATCTTTGACAGTCGTTACAAGTAATTTGATTCATCGCTAATTTTTCCAATTTCTTGAACAATTCACACAATGGGCTTTACGGAACAGCACAAAACATTCATGGTTGAAGCATATTTTTGAAACAGGGTTAGAGTAAATGGTAAGTGGCAATACAATCCGGGTTTGTGCATGAACGATTTTCACGAACATTTTCCTAACGTTGCTTTTATTGCTGGGGATTTTTATCATTGCCTGAAAAGAACCGTAGCTATATTTAGGGAAACAGGTTCAATACAACACAAAAAAGGAGCAGGAAGACCATCTGTAAGAACAGAATAACTTGTTGCAAACGTTCGTAAAATAATGCAAAATACGCCCACAGATTGTATAAGACGCCAGCCCTACGTTTATTAATCCAAGCCCTCTTTGATGCAAATAATTTTTGCTCGTACGGTATTAGCAGCCACAAAAGTGCAGGTATTTACCGATTTTTTTATTTAATAAAATTAAACAGTATTTATTTAATTAATTATAATATAATGTATGCCTGTTTAGACTTTATTTTCCAACTAAAGTATACTTTGCCTTCGACATTTTATTAACCACATCGAATGAATATTTTAGAGATAAAGTGGATTCGGTAATTTCAACCTTTTTGGCAACAAACTTTATACGTGTTTGTGTTTAATCTTGTTTTTTTTTGTATAATACACTCAATACTGCGAGGTATTTAGGAAAAACACATAAATTTTCCAAAGTATTAAAATTCGTGTTTATAACTTACTAGCGAGTACCCGGCATGCGTTGCAACCCGCTGGTATAAATACAAACCCGAACAAACCCTAATATATATATTAGTACCCGGCATGCCACTTTCTGAAATTGCACCCGTGCGAAGCTAGTTATACATAAAAACCTTCCTCTTGAATCACTCTATCTATTAAAAAAAAAACGCTTCAAAATCCATTGCGTAGTTTTAAAGATTTAAGAACATATGAAATGGGACAGACGGGCGACAGCGACTTTGTTTTATACTATGTTAACATTTAAGCTTCTACCGTGCGAGGAAAAATTATTTGCATCAAAGAGGGCTTGGATTAAAACACGTAGGGCTTGGTTTAGACCACAATGATATGGGGACGATATATCTAACCAAATCTAGGTTAAAATTTTGTCAAATTCATATTATGACATGATATGCCAAACTAATGAGTAATAAAATACCTAAGTAGACAAATACAAATTTATTTTTATTGTTTACAAAATTATAATACTTGCACTTTCCATAAGATCTTCCCACTTCTTGGGACAGGCGTCTTATACAATTTGTTGGCGTATTTGGCATTATTTCACGAACGTTTGCAACAAGTTCTTCTGTTCTTACAGATGGTCCTCCTGCTCCTTTTTTGTGTTGTATAGAACCTGTTTCCCTATATACAGCCACGGTTCTTTTCAGGCAATGATAAAAATCCCCGGCAATAAAAGCAACGTTAGGAGGGAATGTTCGTGAAAATCGTCCTTGCACAAACCCGGAATGTATTGCCACTCACCATTTACTCTAACCCCGTTTCGAAAATACGCTTTAACCATGAATGTTTTGTGCTGTTTCGTAAAGCCCATTGTGTGAATTGTTCAAGAAATTGGAAAACTTAGCGATGAATCAAATTACTTGTAACGACTGTTAAAGATGACGGAATAACTGATTGATTGTCAATTCAGGTAGTTACTGACACCCAACAGATATTTAGCTCTACGGCTAAGCATAACGTCCTTAAATGTAAGGCCCTCTTTGATGCAAATAATTTTTGCTCGCACGGTATTTTAATATAGCGGATTTATAAATTGAATCTATCTTTAGCTAAAAAAATTAAACCAGTTAAAATATATTTTTACTTTCCTTAAATGTACCAACTTGTAAAACAAATATTGCCCCACTCGATGCAACATTATAGTTTTAAACAAAATTTATAGAAACTTCTACCTTGAAACAACAATTTATTTACCGGGTAAATAATTGAGCAAGACAACTTACCGCTCTACTTGTAATTTATTGCTCCCTTAAACAGTTACACATAAGCTGGGTTTTGCTAAAATTTATGTTTAAGGTAAAATTTCGTGTTTAGTTTCTCGATATAATTAAGGATGAACCGGTGTAACCACAAATAAATATAATAGGCGGTTTAATAAAATGACAAGATTAGGTTTTGTACCTTAAAATGCATTTTTAGATTTCATTTAAATTAAATTATGGGAAAAAAATAAAAAACTAAAAGTCTTCCTTCACAAACTTTAATAGAATAAAATTCTTTAAAGGTCTCTGCATGTTTCGAACGTAGAAACGTTCATCATCAGGAGACAGAAAATATATTTAGTGCTGATGGTTTTAGCAGAAGAGAAAATGGTGAAGGACCTTAATGGAGCTTTTATGGAATTAAAAAAAGGATGTGTAAAAGAGACATAATATGGAGAAATTGATAAAAGTTAAAACATACTGAGTATGTGAGAAGTCAGTAAATGGGGTCCAAACCAACCAAATAGACTGGGGAAGAAGAAAACACCTTTCTAAAAAGAAAGTGTTGAAGATTATTTAAATTTTTTTATAAAACATTTTTAGGTATTTGTCAAAAATACATTGTGAGGATAAAATTAGTAGTAATTGTCAAAGTATCACAGTGAAAATTACATTCAGCACAAGTGTTTTGTGGGGTACTGAGGTTTACCACTACGTTCGAAACATGTAGAGATCCTTCAAGAATTTTATTCTATTAATGTTTCATCTGTAAGTCAAGATACAAGGCGACAGCACATGCATGCTCTGTACTTTATCGCGTTTTTTGTCGGTATGAGTGTGAATTAAATACTGTGTTTGGTATCAACTTATGTCAAAAAAGGTGTAGTGTTCAATAGTGATGTAATTATCCCTATTTATGTTCTGTAATCAACGTAAACTGTGAAAACAAGACTTTACAACAATAACAACAAGGGAAAAAAAGAAGAAAGCAGCAAAAAATAACAACATTCCAATCATTTTTACTGACTTTACTTGACCTTATGAGGATTGTCCAGTGGTCAAAAATGTACTACTTATAGTACAATAAAAGCTTTCATTCTCGATAAATCTATATTGAGAATGGAATGCTGCATTTGTAATGATGCAGCTGCAAATAAGAATCCCATATTCCCCTGTGATTTATGTAAAAAAAAATACTGCAAAAAATGCTCTAATCTTTCTGCTTCGGAAGTGAGAGTTTTGGAGCTTAAGGAAAGTAGAGTACTTAAATTTCACTGCGAAAAATGCGAGACACTAGAAACACACGTCCTTCTACAAAATACCATCGAAGATAAAGAAAAAATTATTGAAGCCAAAGAAGAAATAATAGATTTTTTACGAAAAAAAATAATAGAACTGGAAAAATGTGATGATGTTGTGCAACGTTCATATAGCGAAGTTACACAAAAAAAAATAAACCGTCCTACAATAATTCCAAATATACCAAGCATAATAATAAAACCAAGACAGAAGCAAGAATCTACAAAAACTGAGTCAGATGTAAAGAAGCACATTACACCGGCAGATTTGAAAATAGCTATTAAAACTACCAGAAACCTAAAGAATGGCGGCTTGTTGATCAAATGTTCAAGTAAAGATGACATTGAAATACTAAAGCGTGAAGCGGAGAACAAATTAAAGGAATACGAAGTCCAAATAACTAAATTGAGACGGCCAAAATTTAAGATTGTGGGTTACTGTGGCGAACTCGACGAACAGCAATTAGCTAAATCGATCATGGAACAAAATCAAGTCATGGAAGATACAGAAAATCTAAAAATAACCTATATTAGAAAATCCAAAAGGCCAAATGAACCGACCATTGTTTTTGGCGAATGCACACCCGACATATTTGGTAGACTGATGGCAATAAAGAAAGTGTATATAAATTGGCAAAGATGCGCGGTATATGAAGTCCTTAGTATACCTAGATGCTTCAAATGTCAGCAGTACTATCATAAAATTGATATGTGTCCAAACAAAGACGTATGTGACCACTGTTCTGGAAATCATAGTTCTAAAGATTGTAACAGCAACTTACAAAGGAAGTGTAACAACTGTTTCATGGCTAACAATAAGTATAAAACTAATTATAAAATAGACCATAAAGCGAGTGATCCCGAGTGTCCTACTTATAAATATTTAATAAATATAGAGCGAGGAAAAATAGACTATGGATATTGTAATGGCGTTTAAACCGCATGAACCTATAATTTTGCAAAAATTGGACACAGTTCGGAATGAAATTTGCGAGGAGGGTATTTACTGTAATGAATTGCAAAACAAAATCGATTTAAGTAGTACAATCCTAAACATCCTGCATTTAAACATTAGAAGTATCCATAAGAATTTTAATGAGTTTTTGGTATTCTTTAATGCTTATAAACTAGACTATTGTGACATAATAGTATTAAGCGAATCATTTCAAAGTTTTGATAATCAGTACAACATAGATGGGTATAATATGTTTTTTAATAATGCAAATTGCAACAGAAATGATGGTGTTGTGATTTTTATAAAGTCTAATTTAATATTTACTATAAAGCATGTCACTATGAAAAACTCTAACGTAACTATAAGCAATATTCATTTACAACAAAATAACAATATAATTAATACAATTTGTTTGTACAGACCACCAAATACAAGTAAGCTGCAATTTCTTCAAGACCTTGAACTCTATCTTCTTGAATGCAAAGGCAATCAAACAGACATACTTCTGGGTGATATCAATATAGATCTCTTAGATAAAAATGATAACTTCGTTCACCAATATCTCTCAATGATGAATCATTTCGGTTTTTTGTCCTGCATAAATTCACCAACTCGCGTAACTTCCGAAACATACTCGTGCTTGGATCACATATTTGTCAGAACTAAATTAAATACGAATTTACATAATTGTAACTCCTATGTATTGTTCTCCGATATAACAGATCACTATCCTGTCGTATTAAACATGAGTGTAAAACCAAGAGTAAGTAACAAAAGCAAAGATAACATCATAACAACATTTAAGATAAATAATCAACTTTTCGATGACTTGATGAAAGAAGTGAGCTGGGATTTGGTTCTGTCGGCGAACGATGTAACTGAGGCTACTGATGAATTCTATAGAATAATTACAAATATCCGCGACAGGGCTACAATAAAAAAAACCTACTTGTCACAGTTTAAAAAACGTAAATCCTGGATTACCGATGGTATAATATCGAGCATAAAAAATAGAGATAAAATGAAAAAAAATCTTGCAACAAATTACAACGAAACTGACAACCAAACTTACATACAATACAGAAACAATTTAAAAAAGATTATTCAAAAATGCAAACATGATTATTATAAAGAAAAAATTGACAATGCCGGGCACAATATGAGGAAAGTATATAACTTAATATCGGAAGCCTCAGATAGTCAGTCAAGTAGCAAAAAAACTGCCCCACCATTAAAAGATAATAATTCCACTCATTTCTCTTCAAATAAAGATCTGGCTAATTACTGTAATACATATTTTATAAATATAGGATTAGATATGCTTAATAAAATTCAAAAACCTGTCAATGAATTCAGGGCAGAATCTAATGCCTTATCTTCTTTGTTTCTGGAACCTGTCAATAGTAATGAAATCATAAAACAAATAAACAGTTTAAAAAATGATAGTGCCCCTGGCATGGACAAACTGGATACTAAAATTATTAAAAAAACACATATATACTTAATCTCTCCTCTTGTACACATAATTAATCTAATTTTTAGTAGTGGCGAAGTTCCCGAACAATTCAAAATTTCAATAGTAACTCCAATTTATAAATCTGGAGATAAATCAAGCATAAATAATTATCGTCCGATTAGTCTGATTAATAATTTTGCCAAAGTGTTCGAGAAATGTCTTAAGGATAGAATCTTGAATTACTTTGTTTCAAATAACATGCTCTCAAAAAATCAATACGGTTTTGTTAACGGCGTGGGGACTTCGGACGCGCTGTATCAACTTACGAAGGAGGTGACTGATACGTTGGAGAGCAGTAAAAAATGCATTTCCGTGTTTTTAGACTTGGCCAAGGCATTTGACACGGTGCCTCATGACCTGCTTTTGGAGAAATTACATAAGCATGGTGTTAGGGGCGCCGCGTTGGATGTCTTCCAAAGCTATCTGAGAGATAGAAAACAGTTTGTTAAAATTGACAAGACCTTTAGTGATCCCTTGGATGTTAAAATAGGCGTGCCACAGGGCACCGTCCTTGGCCCAATTCTTTTTATTTTATATATCAACTCCTTAACAAAATTAAATTTAAATAATGGATCCATAGTATCATATGCTGATGACACAGCTGCTATTTTTTCTGGGAAAACCTGGCAGGAGGTAAAATATAACACAATGATCGGAATTTATAAAATTAAAGATTGGCTTGATACTTTTAAACTATCCCTTAACGTTAAAAAAACAAATTATATCGCCTTTTCCTTAAGTGAAGCTACACGTCCCGATTTTGAACATATTAAAATTGATAATTTAGATGATTTAATCAAAGAAGTTCCATCGACAAGATACTTAGGAATCATTGTTGATAAACACCTAAAATGGGACCAGCATGTTCTTCACTTGGCAAAGAGCTTACGAAAATTAATTTATAAATTTTATATCCTAAGAGAAGTATTAAGTAAGAAACTTTTAATTGCAGTTTATAAAGCTATTGTCGAGTCCTTAATAAGGTATGGCATAGTTGTATGGGGTGGTCTTTACAATAATGCCCTAAGACCCCTAAATTTGGCACAAAATTATATTCTTAAGGTGCTTTATAAAAAAAATAGACGCTTTTCAACGGAACTTCTTTACACAAGGGAAGTATTTAATGTACGATCTGTGTATGTTCTTGAAATATGCTCATTTGTTTATAAAAATCAAAAACTAAAAAATTATATTTTTCACCCGTATCATACTAGAGGCAAGGTTAATAGGAGAATTATTATACCAAATAGCAACTCTAATATTAATCTTCGATTTGTCAATTATTTGGCGCCAAAAATTTTTAATCTTGTACCATTGAATATAAAAAATATTACTAGAATTAAAATATTTAAGATAAAATGTCGAGCATTTATTTTTGATAATATGGAAAGATTTATGTCACTTTTTTAAAAGATATTAGGTTTATTGTTTTGCCTATTCGAACTAACCTAGGTCGAATAGAATTGTTTTCCTTTATTTTTGTATAAGTTTTTTTTTTTTTTTTTCTCTTCTTATAAGTCCTGTTTTTCTAAGCACATACAGATGTTAAGTCATCTAGGTGCTTTTTTTCTGGCTTGTCTATTTATACATTGTTCCTTATATGCATTTGATAGTTAAAATATATGGTATATAAACGTAGTATAAGACTATATATTATTTTAAGGCCATTTTGTAATTATTAATGTATTGTGGATTAATGTTTATTGAATAAATTGAAAAAAAAAAATTTTTGTGGGCTAAGCACTCTAAGTTACAAATGACACTTTAAAAGCTTTTGTTAACAAAATTTTTAATCTCGTTCATACCCGAAAAACCTGTGCGAGCAAAAATTATTTGCATCAAAGAGGGCTTGGATTAATAAACGTAGGGCTTGGTTTAGATCACAATGATATGGGGACGATATATCTAACCAAATCTAGGTTAAAATTTTGTCAAATTCATATTATGACATGGTATGCCAAACTAATGAGTAATAAAATAAGTAGACAAATACAAATTTATTAATGTTGTTTACAAAATTAACAAAGTAAGAATATACAGAAAGAAAAAGAAAAATAATTACATGTATTTTGAGAATTCACATAACCGGAGAGGTGGAACCAGGGTTCATCCGAAAAAAAAGTCAGGTCTAATAAATCATTTCTTTCCAATAAATTTTGGGAAACCTTTAAGAGTAATTCTTGCGTCTTTCAAAATCTGCGGCTTGTATTTCTTGGAATACTTGCACTTTATAAGGAAATAAATTTAGCTGCTTCTTAAGAATAGTCCTGCATGTTCCATAAGATCCTCCCCCTGTTTGGGACAGGCGTCTTATACAATCTGTGGGCGTATTTTGCATTATTTCACGAACGTTTGCAACAAGTTATTCTGTTCTTACAGATGGTCTTCCTGCTCCTTTTTTGTGTTATATAGAACCTGTTTCCCTAAATACAGCCACGGTTCTTTTCAGGCAATGATAAAAATCCCCAGCAATAAATGCAATGCTAGAAAAATGTTTGTGAAAATCGTTCTTGCACAAACCCGGATTGTATTGCCACTCACCATTTACTCTAACCCCGTTTCGAAAATACGCTTCAACCATGAATGTTTTGTGCTGTTCCGTAAAGCCCATTGTGTGAATTGTTCAAGAAATTGGAAAAATTAGCGATGAATCAAATTACTTGTAACGACTGTCAAAGATGACGAAATAACTGATTGATTGTGAATTCAGGTAGTTACTGACACCCAACAGGTATTTAGCTCTGCGGCTAAGCATTACGTCGTTTGATGCAAGGCCCTCTTTGATGCAAGTAATTTTTGCTCGCACGGTAAAAGTAATCGTTCATTGTATATTATTATACGGGCACCAAGCGCTAAGCGGCGCGCATATTTGTAAATAACACCCAGGATCGCCAATCGGCTTTCGCCCGAGCATGTCTGGTGAATGGCGGAATATATGACAAATCGGATGACAAATGGAGATGGGTTTGTTCGGTTTGTTCGGGTTTGTTCGGGTTTGTTCGGGTTTTTATATGATTTTCGTTCTATTTTATATTTCCTATTAAATTGTACCTTATAAATAATTTAAATTTATAATTGTCTGTTCAATATCGACCAAATTTGCGATTACGGGTGTTAGTTACCCAATCAATTTGTCATATCGTCTGCTATTTACCAGAGGTGTTCGAGCGAGGGCCGATTGGCGATCCTGGGTGCTATATACAAATATGCAAGCGGCGCCAAGCAAAGGAGGCCCCACCTGGCTACGGGTGCGCCTTAGCAGAAACCGCTTTATGTATGTGTGTCGTCGGCCCCGTATTTAATAAACAGTCACTCTCCCTTCCTAAATTTCCTTAAAACTGTTTTTATACCTAATCGTTTTTTCAAGCACTCTAAAATGACACTTTAAAAGCTTTTGCTAACAAAATTTTTAATCTCGTTCGTACCCGAAATAACTGCTCGTTTTTTTGACAGAGAAGCTTTTAGGCCCTTCTAAAAATGTGTTTTTATATAAACTTATGAGCATGTGGTTTAATGCAAAAATTTACTTAAATGGACGAAAAGCACATGCAGTTTAATAAGTACCTAAACCTATTATATACAGGGTGATTCACGTTGATTGGACTATTAGACGATTTCGGAATGTTGTCTTTTTAAAAATTTGGTAGCAGGTATTTTATATACAGAGTTATAGGAATATACAGGGGTTATCAAAAAACGTCTTATATAAAAAATCTAGGGCTGTTAAAAATCTACATATTGGTGATAAATTTAAATATACAGGGTCGCCCACATAGTTGTTGTGACAGGATTGATCTGGTATATCACTAATTACTAGTTAATTACGCGGTAGCGTTCTGACTATAATAAACATTATTAATTATCAATGGTAGCGTTTCTGACCGAGAATACCAGACCTGGTCCTTTCACATAAGGGTAGAATTACTAGTATAAATAACTAAGACAAATATATATATAGCAAGCGCACTCTTGGAGATGATGGAGTTCTTCATGATAACTTCAACGTCGTCTCGTTCTGTTAGTTGTATCTACTGTTAATACCAAACGACTTACCAATGTCGACCAAACAGCAATATCCAGGTGATGATGTTAACAATAACGTCGCCGCGACGCGTCTTTAGGGCGCGAGAGCGAACCGTTCAACCTTTGTTAATGAAACCCTTTATATTGATTGTTACAATAAAACAACACCCAGTTTAAACAACAACTTATAAATCTATTAACAACAATTATAAAGAAAGGTAGAAAGAAAAGTTACTGAACAAGAAAAAGAAAGACTGTATAACTAATACAAAATATGTATTATGCTAACTAATAAAGAGAGATTGTTCTATTTAAATGCGTTTACTCTACGAATCCAAAAATTACCCATTTACTATTTAAAACAGATAAAATTACTATTTTTAATTCAATACAGCCCGGTAATTTAATCACCCAAAGATTAAATTATGATAATCCCCGAAAACTGAAAAGTCTAAACACTAAAACCCTGAAACTTATAGGTAAAAACCACAATGATACTTAAAACCCACAATTTAACTTTACACTTTTAAGAAACAAAGGATTCACTACACAAGAGGTATATCAAAGAGAGAAATGAGTCCGAAAATATGTACTCTTAAAAACCCGCCTAATTACACCTGAAAATAAAGCCTCTTTGGTACTTGGTCAAACCGAACCCGATAACAGAAACTTCGGAACTTAGTAAACCGAACACGACAATAGAAACTTAGGAACTTAGTAAACCGAACACGACAATAGAAACTTAGGAACTTAGTAAACCGAACACGACAATAGAAACTTAGGAACTTAGTAAACCGAACACGACAATAGAACTTTAGGCACTGAATTGTGAAATTCCCCGATTAAGCATCTAACTTCTAAAGACAACCCTTAAATTATGCTAATTCAAATATTTAGATATTCCACCCTATAGAACGTACTAAAATCGATATTACCCCTCGGTACCACGTCTTAGGATATAAACAGTTTATTCTATCCAACCAATCAGAAGTCATTTCTCTCTAAGACTCTGCCTTAGATCATAAAACAGGGTCGTCCCAATATATGATTGTAGACATTACCGCTAGGTGACTCTAGTTATACCCTCTCGATATTTAATTAAAACCTTTTCTCTCTTTATGGACATTTTACCTTAAAAAATCATATCTATAGCTAAACAATACATTCCATACTTATAAAATAACCGTAAAAACGGTCTTACAAATAACATTCCTAATTTAACCTTAAATTTAAAGTACAGCAATCAGATTTACTTAAAAAAAACCCTTTTAAGCTGTTCCAGGGAAAATAAAAGAATAAATCTGATCCGACTTTTACATACATAGAATGGTCAAAATACAAATTCCAGGTTCTTCCTATATTTTCCATTTTTTTTCTCAATAATATGGTTCATAACATAATTATCTCATTATAATGGACCACCCACGAAAGTCCCTTTATTTATTATTCCCATCTGGGGTTAGATTTTAGCAAACAGCCTGCTTTTAGGGTATAGAAAAATAAACTTTATGACATAACGTTGGTTTAGAATAATTTGGGCAATGGTTATTTGTTTAAGAAAAACCGTTGGTATTTGTTTAAAATAGTTATACTACATTTGGATTTTATTATCATGTTTATGCTTAGAACAAAAGCTTTTAGAGCCCTTCTTTAAATTTTAAAATAGGAAACATATTGTTTTGCCTGAGAACGCACTTTAAATAAAAATAACTTAAAATAAAAAGATAGATTTTTGCGTTCTATTACATTGCCCCCACCTTAGAATGAATCATATATTGAATTAAAAAAAATAGGAAAATAATATCTACGCCACTGGTTTGCATCTTGTACATTCAAAACTCAACACAATATCTACCAATTTAAAAAAAAACTAAATCAAAATTAATATCAACAAAGCACTGATAACCATTCTGCTAAATGCAGTCTTTACGGGGCGATTCTCACACTTACCGGCACGAACCCACAAATTTTTAGCACACACTCCTGTTTTTCCGCGATTTATTAGTTCCGATTCTGTCCAAATTCGTTACACTAAGTCTTTTCTAACTTCGCACTTCTGTTCTGTCTTGCCACGACAATTGGCTGGCTTGCATGCCGCTTCCTGGTCCGGGATGTTTTCGGAATCTCATTCCCAATGGTACAATGGGCTTCACCATCACTCGATTCAGCTCTACATCTTCATTTGATGGGATTATCTCACCTCTAGTGAGTTACCAATGCATCTGGTACAGGTAGGTATAGGCTAGGTTGTTTCATCAGCTTGCTTCCTTAACTATATAGTAGTTATTAACAGCTCAACAAATAACTTACTATGCAAGCTTATCCATCGAGAACGTCACAAATGGAAAATGGATTTTCATCTTGAACAAAAGCCTTATACCTCCTCCGCTGCAGAGTGTCCCATGCTGGAAATTCGTGCTGCGAGAATAAATTGGGCATAAACTAGGAATCGGCGTTGTCAATGCCCACTATCCTCCTGGTAACCTGGATAGTTACTGCTTCCTAGTGTCGGGTATAACAGTGTCTGTTGAACTCTATACATGTCTTCCTGCGTATATATTCCAATGGAGCTTATAGGGGAAATGGAAAGTCCGCGCATTAAAACTCTGTCTTCCTCCTCATTGGCGTCTAATTCAAATACATCAGTGATCCTTCTCAACTCTGGGCTAACTTCCATCCAATAGTTAGCTGGGACTAGTGGTTGCCATTCCACTTCTGTTCTACGTTCCACCAATATATGTGTAATAGCGGTACGGAACAGATTTCAGTTTTGTATAGCACTTTACAGTGTAGGGTACTTCTCCCCATACTCCACTCACGTAACCTGAAGTCTGCTTTACAAGGTTTCGTACGACATCTGGCGATTGTTTGTCTAACGCTAATCTATTTTTAGGAATCTTTTCTCTCAGTTGGCATCTCTTCATGATGGACATAATCTCCTGGTACTGTGCTACGATGGCTGTCCAATGTCCAATTACTTGATCATTGTTTACTTGGTATGTAAAGTAATGTTCCGGTACGTACTGTCTCTTCTGGTCTACTTCTATTCTTTGGTATGATCTCCATATAGCTTCTTGGGTCCTGGCAAGGCTTCTCGGATAATAAGGACATCTTTTTTTTTAGCTCTCTGGTCTTGTCCGCACAATCATACGCTATTGCTTCTGGTTAAAACATATGGGCTAAGGACACTAGTGAAAAGATTCGTCGTATCATAGTTACTTTCCTTCTAAAACATCAAGACATTACTTTTGCTCACAACGGATTATATACACAGTACAACATAAAAAAAACCTAATAAAAAAAAAACTTTTTATTTAACTTCTCTTACAAACTAGACTTACACTATGCCACACACTTAAGTAATAAAACCTTATAATATGTAGGTACATTGACTGTACGAGAAGTCAATAGGCTGTACTTCATCTTTTATATTACACTTTCCTGGCTCGGCTTGCTCTAAAAAAAATTAATTAAAGTTATAAAACAATTTCCCCTTGAAATACGTTCAACTATTAATTTCAATAAATTTCTTCAATCTTTTACTTACCCTTTTTCCAAACTAGTTCACGATTTTTTAATCGTTCCTTTAAAACTTCTTCCATTTTATCTTACCTATTTTTTACTCTAGACTCACGATTTTTTAAAACTGATACCTAAAAATGTCTTCCCATTTTTGTCTTACCCAAACCAAATTTACCATTTTCTATATCCTTTTTCTTTAACATTTCTTCTATTCCTATCTACAGTTCTTCTTGTAGAACTCAAGGAATTTAGTAAGATATTCGATAAGGAATTCGATAAAGAATTCGACAAGGTGCTTTCGTGCTCGGCGCATGCTCTGAAAATCCGTAACAACTTTTACATTTCTACCCATAGGCCTATTTCTTCTTGTAAAAAGATATCTCGGTAACTTCCCAAAACTACACAAACTCTTGGTTTTCTTACGGAATCCTAAATTACTGCTATGTTCACTACCGAGTCTCCTGATGTTTTCCTGCTACGTTCACTGAAGAGCCTCCTAATATACTTCCTACAGAACATACTGATTTTTCCTGCTATGCTCGCTATAAAGCTTCTTGATACTTTCCTGTTACGATACTTTCCTAGTATGATACTTTCCTGAAATTATACCTTCCTGATATGATACTTTACAGTTCTCCTGCTATTGTCTCCTTGTTGTGAATGCAACATCTCCTCCTGCTACTATCTTCTTAGGCTCGCTACAACTCCTCCTGCTACTACTCTCCTGCTACAACTTCTCCTGCTACTACTTCTTATTATGCACGCTATTACTTCTCCTGCTACTATCTCCTTATTATACACACTATTACTTCTCCTGCTACTGTTTCCTTAGGCTCCTTCTGCTACTATCTTCTTCCGGGATCTTGCAATTGGCTTTAAATTTATTCTATGCTCACCGCGGAGCCCAACATCATTTACTTTTCCAACACAGAACTGTGGAGAGAATCTGTCCTATCCAAACTATCTACATCACCAATTTTTTTAACAGGGGTGGGGGAATTATTTATGGTCTGAAGTGAGGCAATATTTAGAAATCGGGCAACAGTGTTCTATTTTGTTTGTTTGTGGTTTTCAATGCTTACTATTTCGGTCGCCATACAAATGCCGATACATGTGTGATTTGTTGACTCGCAAATCATAGTACGTACGTCTACGAAACTAAGAAATTGCAGCCGTGAAAAAACCGGTAATTCTAAGTCTTCATGCAGTCTTATTGCTAGGGGTGATCAGTCCTTAGAGTTCGACTGTTAAAGTTTAATACTATTGTTAATCAGGTTGTTGTCCTTTTCTTCTGGTCTATTATTCATCTGGAAAAATCTTCTGTGCATCATCGGGACTCCATCCTTAAGATTTACAGCAAGATTTTTATTACTATTTATTGGTGAACCAACAGAACTAGACATGCATGCTTCATATTCAAGGTTAGGTACCATCTCCCCGGCACAACTTGAGCTCTGTATCTCTCTTACACGCTCCTATGCGCCCAGCACTCTCCTGAGCTATGTATCCCTTGTACACGCTCCGTGCTCCCTGGCTATCCACCAGTAAATTCAATTTCATTCTTCTCGCTTGTCGATCCCTTGAAGTGTCTTGCCTGCACTTCTGAAGCATACAGATAACACTCGCCTATCTGTGTAAATACGCTAGTTCCATCGCATCGTTGATGTGATTTTCAACGAGGTAGAGTCGTTCTAGATAACCATTTGCAATATCAAGTTATATCCACACAGCACCATTTTTTTATATTCTTCTAGTCTTCTATAGGCTTAAATTGATCCATAAAGCTCATTTGTTCTTCCATCTTTATCCGTGACTCACTGATATGTCTTTGTAATTTTTCTAAATGGGAGTCAGTCGTTTCATTGTCAACAACACAATTATCAAAGTATTCATCAACTAAGTATTCGTAAATGGATCTGTGTTTTCTGGATATATCTTCTTTTCTCCGGGAATACTCAACTATCCGCCAATTTTTGACGTAAGACAGCACATTACCAACACTTTTTTTAGTGAACACTTCACTAAATTCTCTCACTTTACAAAATTCCACAAAGCAACCTTAACCGAATATTCCTTAAAATAACAATACGTAGACGAAAGGTAACAAACCACCTTTAAAAAAAAAACAATAATAATAAAAAAAAAAATCATACCTTACATGACTTAATCTGGATGTTAATTCATTGTTAAAGAAAAAATAGCATTTTACCGGAAAGGTGATTCTCGTACGCGTTAAATAATAAACCTTTTTTAATCGCAAACACCTTTCAAAATACCGATCGGAATACCGATCAAAATACCGCCCGATCGTAAAACTATTATTATGCAAATGTAGCACCAGACCCCAGACTATCATATTTTGTGACGCGCCAGTTTAAAAGAAATTAACTAAACAATATCATCAATCGGTTATATCCGTAACCCCAAACAATAAAGATAGGGTAGGTACCCTTTAATCATAAACACCTTAATGGGCTACTACGTTCGCATAATAAAATACCTTGTGCAAATTCATTTTATTTAAATGAGGGTATAGAGTACTGATTCTCAAAAATCTACTTTCAATGCAACTACAGTATATTGCAAATAAATATTTCCATGCCTCTTACCTTTGTACCACAAAGTTTTTATACCCTTTTCAAAAAAAAAACTAAATCGACAAATTATATCAACAAAACCAAATTCCAATTAAACAACAAACAAAAACAATAACAATAACCTTATATGTTCAATGTACGTCCTGAAAGAAAAAAAAATACCTAAAAAGAAAAATGTACCTAAATAAAATACGCTGCACTGCGTTCATAATATTGAAAATTCGCTGTTATTCCGTCATCAATATCAGATCAGAACTGATTAAAATCAGACCTGTGAAAAAAAAATTTATTACTGTATGTAAATTGTAATATCGCAATTTAAACGATGGACAGTCGTACCACCATAGTACTGGTCACTTTCCAAGAAACTGAAATAAAATTAATAAATTATTATCAAAAATCATAATGGAACGCTACTACTTTACACTGCTCAAAAGAACTTTTATAGTTCATTAACACACAGATGGTTCGTTTACGAGTTTATAACAGTTTGTAGCTTCCAGGTAACAAAATATTACGCTGAAATAGAAACAGATTGGTTTGTTAATTAAACAAAAATATGTATACCTACAACAAAATTTCAATATTTAAATTATTATGGCCGGTTATTAGAAAAACCTCGCTAACAATATTATGTTATTATTACAATGATAACATACCACAGAATGAAATAAATAGACGCAGCTGTTCTGAATAATATCAACCTCAATAAGAGCTGTTATACAGCTTCACTCAGTAAATACGTTTTCTTATATTTACAAAAATCGCAAAAGGGTTGAATTTAATTAACTAAACAATAAATGATTTCTACACCTCATTTAAACAAAAATACGATGACATATATTTGCACCATACATGTCAAAGGAGCACCAAAGTTCTATTAGTAGTCAACTACTCCACAAAAAGTCAAAAATATGTTGTGTTTTATCTTAGTATACAAACCGAAAAAAATTTAATACTGATGGAATCTCTTATCTTTGTCATTACACGTCAAACTACGTATTCTTTTACATTTTACTTTTAATCCTTAAATCGGTTATGCTATAAAACCGTCTATTGAGTAAACAATTATTACTTTAACACAACACATTATGACCTAATTTAGTAAACATGCAATCCTTCTTCCTGTTGGATTCTTGCTGCTGTGCCCTTACTATTTCCTGAAAATCCCTATCTCTACATCTCACATTAACCCGCTAAAATCGAGATTAAGAACACTTTAATTATTGAGAAAATTAATCTTTAACTTTTTATAGACTGTTAATTTTGAACCATATACCTTTAAAAAAAATTACGCGCTTTACTTTTACCTAATTATCAGTAATTTCCGTTAATTTACTAATATTGCGGTAACATACCATTTCTGCGACAACCGAAAAACAAAATAATCCCAAGAAAAGCAATTAACTGTTACAGATATATTTTATTCCAGTGAATAAAATAAATGTAAGAAAAAGTTACATTTTACATGTGTTACATACTCGATACATGACAGATTGATTAAAATTAGAACATATCGACGATGAAATACGCTAAAATTCACGGTTTATACAATTTTATTGTGACTTTTAATCAATTAAATACAATTATTTAAACAAACAGATCAAAGATTAATACATACCACAAAACAAATAAATTTCTTTCAAAATTCATTCATATTCCAATATGTAGGTCCATTTTTAGCTAATATGTTCCAATTACCACAATCAACTCAATATTTAAAACAATACTATGCTTTTTTGACTCAAAAGCAATTACTTTTCTAGGTAAAATTTACTTTATTTACCTACTATCCGACAAATATTCCGTCAAACAAAGAAAACAAAAAAAACTGAATGAACAGAGAATGGGTTCTCTGGTTTTTGACAAAGAATTATATTATACGCATTTTATGATCATTGTTATTTAGGGCTATTAAAACCATTCCAGCTGACGTAAGGTTCTCTATCTTTGTTGCTCAGCTTACATCATTATTACAATCATATTCTTACTGATAACAAAAACATTGTTACATTATCCTTTTGACAACAAAAAAAAACTATCCAAAAAGAATACACAGCGTACAGGTATTAACTATTTTTTTATGAAAAAACATTGAAATTTTTCAAAAAGAAAATCGATACGCTGACATCAAGCAAAAGAGAAAAGTAGTGGTCACTTTTTATGTGAAAAAAAAAAAACATTTTAATTCAGCAAAAGAAATTCCCTAGTTGACCAACAATTTTTTTATCAAAGATTGTAAGCTAGCAAAAAGACATTCACTAAGCTGCCACCAATTTTATGTGACAGGATTGATCTGGTATATCACTAATTACTAGTTAATTACGCGGTAGCGTTCTGACTATAATAAACATTATTAATTATCAATGGTAGCGTTTCTGACCGAGAATACCAGACCTGGTCCTTTCACATAAGGGTAGAATTACTAGTATAAATAACTAAGACAAATATATATATAGCAAGCGCACTCTTGGAGATGATGGAGTTCTTCATGATAACTTCAACGTCGTCTCGTTCTGTTAGTTGTATCTACTGTTAATACCAAACGACTTACCAATGTCGACCAAACAGCAATATCCAGGTGATGATGTTAACAATAACGTCGCCGCGACGCGTCTTTAGGGCGCGAGAGCGAACCGTTCAACCTTTGTTAATGAAACCCTTTATATTGATTGTTACAATAAAACAACACCCAGTTTAAACAACAACTTATAAATCTATTAACAACAATTATAAAGAAAGGTAGAAAGAAAAGTTACTGAACAAGAAAAAGAAAGACTGTATAACTAATACAAAATATGTATTATGCTAACTAATAAAGAGAGATTGTTCTATTTAAATGCGTTTACTCTACGAATCCAAAAATTACCCATTTACTATTTAAAACAGATAAAATTACTATTTTTAATTCAATACAGCCCGGTAATTTAATCACCCAAAGATTAAATTATGATAATCCCCGAAAACTGAAAAGTCTAAACACTAAAACCCTGAAACTTATAGGTAAAAACCACAATGATACTTAAAACCCACAATTTAACTTTACACTTTTAAGAAACAAAGGATTCACTACACAAGAGGTATATCAAAGAGAGAAATGAGTCCGAAAATATGTACTCTTAAAAACCCGCCTAATTACACCTGAAAATAAAGCCTCTTTGGTACTTGGTCAAACCGAACCCGATAACAGAAACTTCGGAACTTAGTAAACCGAACACGACAATAGAAACTTAGGAACTTAGTAAACCGAACACGACAATAGAAACTTAGGAACTTAGTAAACCGAACACGACAATAGAAACTTAGGAACTTAGTAAACCGAACACGACAATAGAACTTTAGGCACTGAATTGTGAAATTCCCCGATTAAGCATCTAACTTCTAAAGACAACCCTTAAATTATGCTAATTCAAATATTTAGATATTCCACCCTATAGAACGTACTAAAATCGATATTACCCCTCGGTACCACGTCTTAGGATATAAACAGTTTATTCTATCCAACCAATCAGAAGTCATTTCTCTCTAAGACTCTGCCTTAGATCATAAAACAGGGTCGTCCCAATATATGATTGTAGACATTACCGCTAGGTGACTCTAGTTATACCCTCTCGATATTTAATTAAAACCTTTTCTCTCTTTATGGACATTTTACCTTAAAAAATCATATCTATAGCTAAACAATACATTCCATACTTATAAAATAACCGTAAAAACGGTCTTACAAATAACATTCCTAATTTAACCTTAAATTTAAAGTACAGCAATCAGATTTACTTAAAAAAAACCCTTTTAAGCTGTTCCAGGGAAAATAAAAGAATAAATCTGATCCGACTTTTACATACATAGAATGGTCAAAATACAAATTCCAGGTTCTTCCTATATTTTCCATTTTTTTTCTCAATAATATGGTTCATAACATAATTATCTCATTATAATGGACCACCCACGAAAGTCCCTTTATTTATTATTCCCATCTGGGGTTAGATTTTAGCAAACAGCCTGCTTTTAGGGTATAGAAAAATAAACTTTATGACATAACGTTGGTTTAGAATAATTTGGGCAATGGTTATTTGTTTAAGAAAAACCGTTGGTATTTGTTTAAAATAGTTATACTACATTTGGATTTTATTATCATGTTTATGCTTAGAACAAAAGCTTTTAGAGCCCTTCTTTAAATTTTAAAATAGGAAACATATTGTTTTGCCTGAGAACGCACTTTAAATAAAAATAACTTAAAATAAAAAGATAGATTTTTGCGTTCTATTACATTGTGGAGAATGATAGTTATATTTTTTTAAATGGAACATCCTGTATATTTTTACTTATTTTGATTGTCGACTTAATTTTAAACATTTTTTATTAACCATGTGTTATACCTAAATTCATTACTTTCCTAGAAATCTGCGTTTCAAATAATAACGTATAACGATGCGATTTTCGAACATAGCGAACAACAAAAATAAGGCACGACCATGGTTACTAATAAATAATTAATAGTTTGACATCTAAAACTCAAATTCTGACAGAAATAGACAAAAAAGAAAATAGCATGGCATTTTGACTTACTGAAACAGAGAGAATTGATATTTTAATTTTAAGGGGGTTTGGCGATAAACAGAGATCATATCAGGAGGTATGTAATATTTACAATAATTTGCATCCAGACAGGCACATTAAAAAAAATGCAGTTTTTCGAACTATTGAGCGTTACAGAATGACTAGTACTGTAAAAAACCGCCCAAGATCTGGAAGACCTAGGACTGCTACCTCCAAGGAAAAAAAGCTGGACATTCTGCTTGCAATAGAAGAAAATCCCAAACAATCCAACAATCAGCTTGCTTTGGATCATGAAATTGATCAAAAATCTGTACGAACCGTTCTTCATACTGAGAAAATGCATCCATACAAAATTAATGTTGTACAAGAACTTTTTGACGTTGATTGTGATCGAAGGCTAGAATTTTGCGAAATAATGACTAGAAATATGGAAGAAACCCCGAATTTTTCAAACAATATTGTGTTTGCGGATGAAGCGACTTTTACAATACACGGAATGGTGAATAAGCAAAATTACCGTTACTGGGCGCGAAATAACCCTAACTGGTATGAAGAGCTGCATACACAGTTCCCAAGAAAAGTTAATGTCTGGGCTGGATTGTTTGCGGGACATGTAATTGGACCCTTTTTTATCGAGGGAAATTTGGACGGTGATCGATATCTCCGGCTTCTTCGGCAAGAAATAGTTCCAGCTATAAACAACTTAAATGCTGATATTAACTTAACCTGGTATCAGCAAGATGGAGCTACTCCGCATTTTACTCGCGAAGTTAGAGAATTTTTGGATGCCACGTTCCCAAATCGATGGATAGGAAGAAGAGGGCCTATCGAATGGCCTTCACGGTCCCCCGATATTTCGCCATTAGATTTTTTTAATTGGGGTCACCTGAAAAACATAGTTTATCAAAATAAATCCAATAATTTAGAAGAATTAAAAATGAAAATTGTCAATGAAAGTGCGAGAATAACAAGGGAAATGGTTTTAAACACCCAAAGACATTTTTGCGATAATATGTATCATTGTCAGTTAGTAAATGGGGGTCATTTTCAACACTTATTAAAAAATAGAGCCGTTTTGCCATGATTTGTTTTACGTTTTTGTTTAAAGTTAACTTAATAAATTGTTTCTTGAAATTTATTTTGTGTTTTGTAGCTGATCAATTTATGTAGGAAAGTAATGAATTTAGGTATAACACATGGTTAATAAAAAATGTTTAAAATTGAGTGGACAATCAAAATAAGTAAAAATATACAGGGTATTCCATTTAAAAAAATATAACTATCATTCTCCACAACTTTGTGGGCGACCCTGTATATTTCAATTTATCACCGGTATTTTTAACAGCCCTACATTTTTTATATAAGACATTTTTTGATAACCCCTGTATATTTTGAAATAATCGACCGTTCTGGTAATTTTTCCCAACCCTGTATATATTTTATTATTTTGAACTTTTAAAATATTATATAATATGTGCCTTGTATATTTTAGCATTTTTCAATACTTTATTAAAACCTAAGTAACTTTTAATATTAACAGTACCTACTTTAGTGCTGAAGGAAAAAGTAAAGTATCTAGGATTGATACTCGACTCCAAGCTTAACAGTGTACCTCTTTTGAAGCACAAACACAAACACACACACTACACCAAAACCATACACATACACAAACACTCTCATAGTAAGTTGTAGTATAGTAACGTAGCTAGAAGACAAAACCTAACCTAGATACACCGGTATCTAGGCTAGGTGAAGTACGAAGCAAAGCACGCATTAAGCATGCAGAGCGGAAATACTAATCGAGTGGTCTGAAGGTTTATACGCCCTGGGCGCGGAAACCGCAGGAACACGAGGAGTTTAGTCGGTAGGCGGCCCTTTTAGGGTGGAATCCGACACTACTCTGCTTCACAAGGTGTCAATCTTTGGAATATTCTTCTCGTTAAAAGAAATTGCTGAAACTTCTGTGTAATCAAACAAACTCTCCAGTGTCCATACCTATCTGCTGGTTCTAAAGATATTTATTTTTGAAGTAACGGGTTATTTTTTACATTTTTACATTTTTTATTAGAATATTTTTTTTTAATATAAAATAACATTTTTTTAGCGAAAGCTTTTTAGAAATTTCGTTTCATTTAGCTACAAAGGCTTTAACTTGGCTTGCTTACTGAGAAAAATCATTCAATACAATTTTTTTTTTAAATATATATGAATATAAAAAAAATCCTTTAATCCCTAAAATATTTCGTTTAGACACACACGAGGTCGTTTTTTTGACAACATATTTTTGCAACTATTCGATATTTTTTCCGGTAACAAAATACCGTTTAACCATTAAAATACGTATCGAATAAAATATTTTTAATAGATGATTTTTTAATTCCTACAAGGTTATCTAATTATCACAGAAGATAAACTAAAAATTTAAGTACCCTCTTTTAATATAATTAGATATTATATACTTTTTAGGAACTAAAATAGTTCCTTTTTTAAATTATGGAGAAATCGTTTAGGTACTTTCAGCGAGCGCTATATAGTCTATCCCTTACTACAACGGAACAGAGAGGGACGAACTAACTTAAAACAATGATCTGTCGTTGCTCCGCGTGGTTTAAGTTGAACGGAGTAATTCAAAACATATCATTTGATTGCAGTTGTTAATGGGTGATTGATGTCTGATGGTATGGTGTATTTTTAATGCAAATGTAAGGTACATGACTGCAAACCTAGTTTTGTCTTTCGTGATATAAGTGCTGTGTACCTAGATGTGTCCTTATATTCAAGGTTTGTGTTTATTTTTCCCTTAACCATAAACTTGATCCTCTGTTGTTATGTAAGAACTTCTACGCCATTATATTTTTTAATATGATTTTATTTCTTTATTTTCTCGAAATAAATATCACTGGTAATAGTCTGGGGCAAAATACCTACAGATTAAAAAGTATTATAATGTAAAATAACTTGCCATACTAATTTTTTCTTTTATTCTTTAAAACTTAGTTCCTATACCTAGGTAACTGGCTCAAAACGTCACTATCACTACAGGGATTTAATTTGGCTAAAGAAAAGTAAAGAAATCAACTAAAAAATAAAATAAAATGGCGAATACGTCACTGAGGGCCAATCCTAAAAAAAAGGAGTTCAGAAAAAGGTAATTTTGTAGTAGCTAGGTATACTGCCAATGATAAAAATAATTTTTTCTATTTGACGTTCATAATAAGTTCATTATGAATTTGAAATGAAGTTCATTATGAAGCTATTTCGATACGCGTTTTTTCTTTATTTGATGTTGGGAACATTGAAATTGAAAAATTGACGTAAAATCACGTCTTTTGAAATTCAAAAAAAATTAGCAAAATCGCCCGAATTTCCTAACGCTCTGTATATGTACCGAATGTACAAGGATCACACAACGTATTCCGTCCAATTTCAAATCTCATATCGCTAAAATAACTTTAGAATCTCGTGGTGAAAATGGGTCAATAAATCAAAAAATGACAGTTCGCAAAATAATTTTTGTTGCCCAGAGGTTACTATGATAAAAAATAGTATTACCAACATAAAATTTTGACATAAAAATTTAAAGGATTTATTTTCTTTTTAAATATGTATTTTTTATTGAAAAAACTACAAATAGAAAAAATAGTATAAAGCACGTGGTTCATAAGGCGTTTTAGCGCACGTGTCAATTAAAAAACTCGCCACTTCGTGGCTCGTTTTTTAAAATAGACGCGTGCGATAAAACCGCTTCTTATGAAACGTGTACTTTAATATACTATTTTCTATTTCACGTTCATAATAAGCTCAGTACGATACGCATTTGCGTATCGTAATGAAGCTATTTCGATACGCGTTTTTTCTTTATTTGATGTTCGTAACATTTAAATGTTTTATTTCATTGACTTGCGCGGCCTTTGTGATTTACGAGAAAACCCATTTTTCGCAGAGGAAAAATAGCTTGATAACCTATTTTTTTATTCTGTGTGGATAACAGTCATGTATGTTGGTTGCATAAACCTATAAATCAATCTTTTATAGATGCTTTAAGCTATCATTTTTTGCCAAATCCTATCCAAAATTCAATCTACTAACCTTCCAATGTCGATTTTAACTTCAACTTTATTTGAATTTTCCATCTTCCCTATACTAAATTGCAATGCCGTGACCGTAAAATAACGTCATTTGAAATTCGAAAAAAAGTAGCAAAATCTCCCTAATTTCCGAACGCTCTGTATATGTACCGAATGTACAAGGATCACACAACGTATTCCGTCCAATTTCAAATCTCTTATCGCTAAAATAACTTTAGAATATCGTGGTGAAAATGGATCAATAAATTAAAAAATGATAGTTTGCAAAATAAGTTTTGTTGTCCAGAGGCTACTATGATAAAAAAGTATTACCAACATAAAATTTAGACATAAAAATTTACAAAAGTTGAAGGATTTATTTTCTTTTTAAAATGTATTTTTCTTGATTATAAAAGGTGAAATAGAAAAAAAATTTATAAATCACATGTTTCATAAGGCGTTTTAGCGCACGTGTCAATGAAAAAACTCGCCTCTTTGTGGCTCGTTATTTAAAATAGACGCGTGCGCTAAAACCGCTTTTTATGAAACGTGTACTTTAATATACTATTCTTTATAGCTGGCAGACAATTTTTAGGATTAAAAAGCAATAGATAATTTTTAACTACATAATATGAACTCAATTATTCACAAAGTCATATTTTTTAATAAACAAAAGATATTTTTTACCACTTCAACATATATTTTTTTAGGGCAATAGAGTTGCTTTTTAGCAGCAAAAAAATAATATTTGAAAAACGATCATATTAAGGTTAAAATGTCATTTCAAAAAATTGAACCTAGTAGCAACAACAGAGTTGTTTTTTTGGTGCCTATTTAACACAGATTTTTTGCTACTACTAATGGATTTCTAGCTAAGGCTAATAGAGTTTTCCCTCAATGCTTAAAATATAAACTGCGAACGTCAACGACTTTGTTAACTAAAACCTTTTAAAATACCATTTGCAATTAAAATGAAATTGACGGTAAGCCGACAACATTTTGACTTTAAAAATAAATGTTATTTCAGCTTGTGGAGATATGAGTATTTTAACTTTGAACAATAAAATTGAACCTATTGAATTATAAATTGAGGAACTTATTGGCTGGAAAAATAATCGCGTTTAGCGTGCCAGTTCCCAGGTTTAGGTGATTGTATTCCGAATTTTAAACCGATCTATCGGGTTGGCTCGTTCCTTCGTCCGAACGTTTAAATTGGATATGGCATTAAAAAGTAAGATAAAAATGTGAAATTTGTTTTTTCTAAGAGGCATGTTTAGATTTACGATTTTAACTGGAAGTTAGAATACGACCGTGTGCCGTTCTAGATCACCTTACAAAACAATATTAAGTTAAAACAACCGAATCAACCTAATAGTTGTGTCAAGAATATTTTCTTTATATTGGTAATTAATATAAGTCCATCGACAGAATTCGGTCATAAACATACAGTTGACATCAGATTTCTAGCGAATAGAAACCTGCAATCTGCAGGGGCGGCTTGTGGTATTTGAAAGTGGTGAGGCACAGTTGGAAATTTTTTTTTAGCAAGGTTAGATTTTAAAGTTTAGAAAAGTTTTTTAAATCGCCATAACCACATATTGACCAAACTTTGTCGCTATTATTTGTTGCAAACAGAATACACGGCCAGCAAAATAATTTGTTTAACGTTACACTACCAGTAAGCCAGTCGTACTTTTCGTACCAAGTGTTTGAAAGCTCCGATTTGATTTCCCCACCCCACCGATAGTAACAAGACTACAAGACGTTTACTCAAATCTGGAACAGGTCGCTTTACTTCTTTTACTATGTACAATTTATCTTCATAGGAATTAATACTTGAAAAATGCTGCTCATTTACTAAAAAATTAACAAGATAACACGTTGGATTGCGAATGTTTACATTTACCTGAGGAAGTTGTGACGCTGTGCTAGGTCCCGCTAAATCCATTTTTCGCTAGTAAGCACAAAGCAAATAACCTAATAAGTAATAAAATTAATGTAATATTAATATTTTAGAAAAATCACTGCCCACTGTTGGAAAAAAAGCAAAACAAAAAACAGTACGGAAAACCACAAAAGTATTTACCGAATTTTAAACCTATTTTATTAAAAATGTCAAATTTGACAGGTAATGCAAGTCGTGCAGCTGCTTCAGTATACGTCATTTTTGGTTTTTAGGTAAGCAAAAACTAACTGCTTTTTCAATTTTTACCTATACCTAATAATAAAAAAAAATCCCATTTGATGCGAACTTTCTTGCGGACACTGTATGATTCAATTTTAAATTAAATCTGATTTATTTATTTTTCAGTAAATTTAATATAATTAAAAATTTTATACTGATTTTTAAAAACAAAATGTTTCATCCCATGATACCACCTTTTGTCCTAAATAAACTACTTATTTCTGACCACATTAACAGTATAAAAATAATAATTATTAATTTTGAAAAACGCGCTTGTACCGTGCGAGCAAAAATTATTTGCATCAAAGAGGGCCTTGTTGGGTGTCAGTAACTATCTGAATTAAAAATCAATCAGTTATTCCGTCATCTTTGACAGTCGTTACAAGCAATTTGATTCGGCACAAAACATTCATGGTTGAAGCGTATTTTCGAAACGGGGTTAGAGTAAATGGTGAGTGGCAATACAATCCGGGTTTGTGCATGGACGATTTTTGCGAACATTTTCCTAACGTTGCTTTTATTGCTGGGGATTTTTATCATTGCCTGAAAAAAACCGTGGCTGTCTTTAGGGAAACAGGTTTTATACAACACAAAAAAGAAGCAGGAAGACCATCTGTAAGAACAGAAGAACTTGTTGCAAACGGTCGTGAAATAATGCAAAATACGCCAACAAATTGTATAAGACGCCTGTCCCAAGAAGTGGGAAGATCTTATGGAACATGCAGGACTATTCCTAAGCAATTTATGTAATTATTTTTCTTTATCTTTCTGTATATTCTTACTTTGTTAATGTTGTAAACAACAAAAATAAATTTGTATTTGTCTACTTATTTTATTACTTACTCATTAGTTTGGCACATCATGTCATAATATGAATTTGACAAAATTGTAACCTAGATTTGGTTAGATATATCGTCCCCATATCATTGTGACCTAAACCAAGCCATACGTTTTTTAATCCAAGCCCTCTTTGATGCAAATAATATTTGCTTGCACGGTATTTTACTTATTCACATGCATCTGTCTTTATGTAGATCAAGCCTAAGAAAAATCCTCAGAAAAATCATAACTTTTATCACCGATAAGTTAAACTGACTGAAATAATTTACGATGTACAGCAAATATAGAGAATATGACGTCACGGTCAGCGGTCATTGACTTTAAAAAATAAGAATCCCAATAAATGGTCACTAATCGACGGAAAAAGTTCAGCGCATTTTTTTTTATTGTACCTGAATTAAAATGGTAATTTGAAAAAAGGCTAAAGTTTGCGAAACTTCAGGTGCTTGAAAAGGTTAATAAGCAAAAAGGAAAAATTAATTTATTTATGTATTTACGAATAAATCAATTTCAGATTCCTACGCAATTTTTTTTAGGGCTTTATTGCGCCCTGTTGCTTTAGGTAGGCTAAAAAATATCTAATTACATTGATGCACGTGCCTTTGGAGCAAAAAATAAAAGTTTTGCGTCAGAAAAGTCAAATTTAAAAGTAAAATTAAGTTCAAATGTAGGGCTAAAAGTAAGAAAATTTTCCGTCAAGTTTTATGCGCTTTATTAAAAAGTTTAATTTAAATTATATATAAAGAAAAATTTATTTTGCTGAACAGAAAAAGTTAAATATAAATACGATACTACGCGACTGAAACTGATGGCAGTGACTTATTAGCGTTTTGTGTTATACATGGTATTGGCTGAAGTTACAAGGCGGCTTTTAATAATAATAATAATAATAATAATAATAATAATAATATTAATAATAATAATAATAATAATAATAATAATAATAATAATAATAAAAATAATAATAATAATAATAATAATAATAATAATAATAATAATAATAATAATAATAATAATAATAATAATAATAATAAGAACAAAACAGACACCGGATACCTATGCAAAAACGAAACTCAAAGGATAAATCATCTTCTGTATGTTGATGACCTAAAGTTGATTGCAAAGAATGATCAAGAACTAACAAAGCAGATCGAACTTGTAAAACAGTTTAGTGAAGATATAAAAATGCAATTTGGGTTGGATAAGTGTGCTAAAGTGGCATTCTAAAAAGAAAGATTACAAACAAGTGATAATATTAGACTGACAGAAACTGAAGTGATCAAAACCCTTGAACAACACGAAGTTTACAAATACTTGGGCATCAGTGAACATGATGGGTTGCAACATAAAACAATGAAATCCAAGCTCATCAAGGAATACTACAGAAGAACGCGAAAAATACTCAAAACTGAATTAAGTGCAAAGAATAAAACAATAGCAATCACCTTGCTTGCAGTCCCAGTCATTCAATATAGCTTCGATATTATTAAATGAACAATTGCGGAATTACAGAAAATAGATAGGCAAACAAGGAAACTGATGACGATACATGGAGCACTACACCCAAGAGCAGACGTAGATCGTCTGTACATCCCGCGCAAGAAAGGAGGAAGAGGAATGTCAAGTGTGGAAAACAGTCATGCCATAGCCATAGAAGGATTAAAACTTTACCTTAAATTGAAACAATCAGACAAATATCTTGACATACTGTACAGGCAAACTCAAAAGCAACTTACAGAGGATAAAGAAGAAAACCAAGAATCAAGCAGCACCAACTAGCATAAACTTGAAACAAAAAGAGTAAAAAAGGTTAAAGAACAATTGACAGAAAACAAGAAGCAAGATCGAATAACGAAGTGGACAGAAAAAGGAATGCATGGCCAAATAGTAAAAGAAGTTGCCAAAGAAACGATAAACAAGGAACAATCATGGAAGTGGCTAACACATAATTGAACCTGAAATCTGAAACAGAAGCTCTCGTAACAGCGTGCCAGGAGCAGGCGCTTGCAACTAACTACGTGCGGACAAGAATCATGGGGAATTTGGGCGTGGCCCCAAAACTTGCCACTGCGACGTTCTTTTTTAATGGTAAAAAAAGTTGATTCAACCTGGTGAGTTATTGTTTAAATATTTGTATTCTTCATAACCCAGCTCTACCTTACTTTATACTACACATTTCCTCTTGCTTTCTTTTAGCCTGAATAGATGTCAAGAGTAAAGTAACTTATTGAATATAATATGAATATGCGAATCCCATTTGTCATGTTCCTGTTATTTTGCTCCACATTCTTAACCGAATTTCATATGGGTGGATAAACAGGTAGAAAATGTATATAACATTTTTTTATTATATTTTCTCGGGAAAGTGGTGCGGAAGTAAAATAAAACTGGGAATGGGTTTAAGGTTGGGCTTTATTTGCAAATAAAAATAATATTATCGTTCGCAAGGTAAGTCACTATTGATGGGTTGTGAAGGTCATTTGGAACATTAAAAGCATTGTATTCGCATTGGCGTAGCTACACATTTAAACAAAAATAATAAATTTTAAATTAAAATGAATTCCGTACTGACTAAATCCAGGTCCACACCAGATTGATTTAAAAAATTAACTCTGCTAACTGATTACATCAAAGAGTCAGCCGTCTTATTCAAAACTGATTAACGTAAAAATCATTACTGATTATATTTTAATGAATTTATATTAAATATTTTAATCAATAAAGATCAAATTGGCTTGGATGTGTAATAATTTAATCATTTTTTAGTTAATCTTAAGTTATTTTTAATTATATTTAACAAGCTTATGGACAATATTAAGAGATATTTTAAGACGCCCCTAAGGGGGACAACTAACCTATACTTTTGTATAGGCTTAACTAGCATAAACTAGTTTAAAATGCGCTATCGGTCGAATACACAAAATAGCTTCTCTTCAAAATATCTGATTAGGGTGTCAGTTTTGATGAATGCTAGTAAGAGAACAAAATAATAACAAATAGAAATGGTTGTATTTTGCTGACGAATTATAAAAAGGAAACTTATTTTTTTTGTCAAAGTCCTTTTATTAGAAAAAATTAGTAAGCAGATAGTTTAAAAAACACTGGAATACAAATGCACATAAACATACAATTTTAAGATGAAAATCTGGGAGACTTTCTGCGGGAGCAGTAGTGTAAAACTTGCCCATAGTGTTTTTAGAACCACCCATTTGCTTATATCATACCACATAAAAAACAAAATGAACAAGTACCATGGGGACGAAAAGTATAGTTTAATTACAAGACCAACTGCCACCTGTGGACGTGCCACAGGAAAACTGTGGAGTGGTACTCCCGACTGATTAAAATATTGTTTGTTATCCATACATCAAATCCCTAAAATCAAACATTATTTAAAAGTTGGCATATTTTATAAAATTGATCAGTATCGATTTAAGGTAATCCAATATGATTATTTAGCGTAAATAACAGTATAAATCATACAACTGATTTACAGCTTAAATAAAATTTAAATTAAAAAATTTAAACAATTAAATTAAATCAGACATCCCTTAATATTAATCAATTGAATTTTTTACTATGTAGGATGTTATATTGGGCAGGGGCGGTTCTAGACCCAAAATATTGGGGGGACACCACATTGGCGCAGCCACAATTTTTGGTAGCCTTCGCTTGATTGTATTTCTCTCGAGATATTTTAAAGTTTTTTCAGAAATGTTGGGGGTCCTGGGCCCCCCCAGGCCTTCCCGTAGAACCATCCCTGATATTGGAGAGGAGGGGCTGATAGGTACCACAGAGGTGTGCAAAAGCGCCATAGGCCAAACATTTTTTAGACCGCGCCTAAGTTTTACTAAAATTGGTGAATAATTTAATTTTTATGAATAATTATTTTATTAGTCATAAATTAAAAAAAAAATACCTCAATAATTTTGCGAGAATTGAAAAAAATAATTCGAATGACGAGAATAAATAAAAAAGGAATATTAAAGACAAATACTGCGAGCTACACAGACTATTAAAGAAAAGAAGCAAAGTTGCAACGTAACTAAATTAGATAATCATCTTTGTTTGATTGTTCTTTACAGCTCAGGAATTCTCCTGAATTCAAATAAACATTCAGAAGTGAAACAATCGTCTCCTAAGTTTACCAATCGGCATGACAGGAAATTGAAGAAACTAGAGATAACAATGGATATAACTAAAATAGTTTCAATCCCAAGTAACTTATAATTTGATTAAATTATACCTTTAGTTTGGAATTCTACTGATACTTAGTTCATTAAATGCACGCCCCAAACTGTAAATTATGTCTGACTTATAGGAACTCAAAAGAAAACATTTGAAAGAACATAGAACAACTTATTTAAAAATCGTTTTGTATCCGTTCAATGTTAAAAGTAACCTGTTACTGAAGTCATGCAAGATTACTTATTAGGCTTCTCAAAAAAGTGAATCAAAAATTATGTACATAATAGTACAGGAGTGGCGAACCTTTATGTATTAACGTGTCATTTTTTCTAAAGAAATGTTTAACGAGGCCATAGACGTGCCGTCAAATTCGTAATATAATAATTCATAGTAAACTTTGTCATCAGTGGCGTGCCCAAAATTTAATGTCGCGTCCCATTAATAGCACGCGAGCCATTGGTTCGCCATCCCTATAAATGGTATATCTACTAAATCTATTTATTAAAAACGCCAATAATGAACAGTGTAATTTATTTTTGCAATAAAATTACCTAACCTAAAAATACAATGGAATTTAATCCGATTAAGTATTTCAATCAATAAAAAGAAAAAATGGTAATTTGCCAACCAATAAGTAGAGAACAGTAGCAAAAGCACAGGCAATCAATTTAAGGATTGTACAGGGTGTCCCATTTTCGACACTTTTGACGGGTATCTCCGTTATCGTTGATCCTATCAAAAAAGTAATATAGGTGTCATGTCCTCTTTTTGGGTCAAACTTAAAATGGTAAAATAAAAATTTGAAAATTTTCGCTCGCTTAAGAGATACGGGGGAAAATCTAAAAATTGACAATATCAAAATTACCCTATATTTTCTGATTTAAAAGAGATACATAAAAATATTTTATACAAAAGTTTCTTTATAATGATTGCTGAATAATCTACCGGTTTCAGAATAAGTATACGGGGTCAGGTAAAAAAGTTATCGGACCTAACCTCATTTTTTTAAATGGAACACCCAGTATATTTTAATCTAAAAAGATAGCATTTCAAATTGTCTTTTCAAATATATAACACATCATGGATGATATTGGTTTCCTAGGCGATTTATTTAAACTTTATTACATAAACCACAGTAGGCCATGAAACAAAAGCTAATATCCTATAGAAACAACTATGTTGACAGTCTGGTTGTTTTTAACATTTAACGTCAATTTCATTTTTACATATTCGTTTGTGAAAATGGCTTATCAACATTACGAAAAATTTGATATGATATCAGTTTACATTGAAAGTGGAAAAAACGAAGAAATAGCGCAAAATTTATATTTTGAGCGCTATCCGGAAAGACGGCAACCATTTCAGGACATATTCCGACGACTGGAACATAATTTAAAAACATACGGCTGTTTTACGATGTCGAGATCAAAAAATTATAATAAAGAAAACAAGGAAAATGAAGAAATAAGCGTGTTAGGATTTGTCGAGGCCAATAATCAGGTAATATGTGATAGCTTAATAGCTTAACTTCTATTGAAGTGAAAACTTCTTTAGGCGCGTTTAGTTTAGTCGGGGAAAAAAGCAAGGTAATAAAATATGACCAAATGCATAGTGTATTTGCTTTTTATGGAAATATTCTATTATAGTCTTGAATTTGAGAATGTTAGATTCTGAAAGTTTAATGGATAATCTCGTCTTTGTGAGGTTTTCACTTCCGTCTTGTGGTCTTAATACACATCCTAATTTTATTCTCTACAATCTTTTTGTATTTTTAGGAACAAAAATCTACGTCCGTCAGAAACGTAGAAACTGAAACTGGAATTTCAAAATCTAAGGCGCAAAGAATTTTGACGTCCAATAAATATTTTCCCTATGTTGTTAAAATTACCCAATATTTGCAACCTGGTGATGATGTAAGACGATTGGAATTCTGTCACTGGTTTTTAAATAAATCTAACGAGGATCGTTCTTTTCATCAAAAAATTATTTGGTCAGATGAATGTCGAATTACAAGTTGCGGTATTCATAACCGACATAATGAAAGACATTGGAACTCCACAAATCCTCACATGGTACGACCTGTTCGCCAACAAGGTCGATTTGGGGTAAATATAAGTTGTTTCTTGTTCCGAAACAAACTGGTATATCGCATCTTTGAAGAAAATTTAAATGCAAACAGATATCTGGACATACTACAATTAAACCTATTTGATATCCTTGACGATATTCCTTTAAATGAAGTAAGAGATATTTACCTTCAACAAGATGGCGCCCCTACCCATAACGCCCTTCGAATAAGAGATTATTTAAATACTCACTTTGAAAACCGTTGGATAGGAACATATGGACCTATAAGGTGGCCACCACGATCTCCGGATCTAACACCTCCTGATTTTTTTCTTTGGGGAGTGTTGGAAAATAAAATTTATAAAGAAGTTATTTTAACCCCAGAACAACTTGATCAAAGAATCCATGAGGCCTTTGCAGAAATAAGACCATTACACATCATGAATGCCTTAAAATCCGTTCGAAAAAGATGTCAAGAGTGCATTGAAAACAACGGAGGAGCTTTCGAACATTTGCGATGATTCCAGTTAGTTTTTACCTTAATCTGAATCTTCTGTTTGGTTTCAAAGTAATAAAGTTTAAATAAATCGCCTAGGAAACCAATATCATCCATGATGTGTTATATATTTGAAAAGACAATTTGAAATGCTATCTTTTTAGATTAAAATATACTGGGTGTTCCATTTAAAAAAATGAGGTTAGGTCCGATAACTTTTTTACCTGACCCCGTATACTTATTCTGAAACCGGTAGATTATTCAGCAATCATTATAAAGAAACTTTTGTATAAAATATTTTTATGTATCTCTTTTAAATCAGAAAATATAGGGTAATTTTGATATTGTCAATTTTTAGATTTTCCCCCGTATCTCTTAAGCGAGCGAAAATTTTCAAATTTTTATTTTACCATTTTAAGTTTGACCCAAAAAGAGGACATGACACCTATATTACTTTTTTGATAGGATCAACGATAACGGAGATACCCGTCAAAAGTGTCGAAAATGGGACACCCTGTACAGAAAATTGTCCATGAAAGAAAAAATAATATTTATACCGGAGAATGCTAAAAATGTAAACAAAGAAAACCATTTATAATTATAGACTAAAAGCTTAAAAACTGTCATCATCACTTAAAAATTCTAAAAAGTCCTAGTCATCTGAGTCGTCCTCGAATGAAGCAATGCTCATCGGCGCTACTTCGACATCTGATACTTGTTTCGACATCTAATACTTGTTCTCGATCCCACCAATTCCTTATTAATTTTTATGTATGTTCCACCGATTTCTTCCAGTACCCCTGCGTAATATGATCCAACGAATCTTGCCAAACTATCTCTACTTGCGAGGATGTAAGACCATCACCTACATGTTTTTCATAAAAAGATTTTGCCCCAGCATTCTACCGCATTAAACTGGCAATGATATGGCGGCAGTCGTAGAACCTGATAGCCATATTCACGCAATATTTCATCTACAGCGTATATTTTAGGTAATTTGAGAGACTTTGATAGGAGTTCGGATTTTAACATATTCGGTAAAGGATTTTGGTTGTGTTTTTCAAGCCACTCATAAATATCACTTTTTCGCCAAGATGAACTGGTTGTTTATTTAAAATTCTTGAATGATATGATGCATTGTCTAATACAATTAAATACGGCTCATCTAAATTTGGGATTAATTGAGCTTTTAGCCAATTTTTCAAACATTTCGCAATTTATATTGCCATGTCAACAAAAAATGGTTCTCTTTCAACAATTAAAGTACTTTTATCTATTACTGCAATGCAGCATACCAGAGTATGTACAAATATCCTCTACGTGGTTATATACATATAATATACGTGATTAGATTTAAAAAAATAAAACACTAGTACCTTGATGTCATGTAAGGGTAAATCGCACAATTCACATCTACTACAAGAGCCAGATATACCGCAAATAGCTACCACCTTCAAAAATAAATACGTAAAAATATCTGGTACATCTGTGAAAAACTTCCACAAATCGTATTTCTTGACTACATAATATGATTTCTTGGCTACGTCATTCTTGCTAATTGCAATAATTGCATAAATGCACTATCGCAAATGATTTTATATATCGATCCCTTTGTTTATCCTCAACATACTTTGCAATTTCGAATGAATAGACCACATTATAGTCGATGCCTTGTATGAGTAAAAATTATTTGCATTAAAGAGGGCCTTGCGTCTAAGGACGTAATGCTTAGCCTTAGAGCTTAATACCTGTTGTGTGTCAGTAACTACCTGAATTAACAATCAATCAGTTATTTAGTCATCTTTGACAGTCATTACAAGTAATTTGATTCATCGCTAATTTTTCCAATTTCTTCAACAAACAATGGGCTTTACGAAACAGCACCAAACATTCATGGTTGAAGCATATTTTCGAAACGGGGTTAGAGTAAATGGTGAGTGGCAATACAATCCGGGTTTGAGCATGGACGATTTTCTCGAACATTTTCCTAACGTTGCTTTTATTGCTGGGGATTTTTATCATTGCCTGAAAAGAACTGTGGCTGTGTTTAGGAAAACAGGTTCTATACAACACAAAAAAGGAGCAGGAAGACCGTTTGTAAAATGATGCAAAATACGTCAACAAATTGTATAAGACGCCTGTCCCAAGAAGTGGGAAGGTCTTATGGAACATGCAGGACTATTCTTAAGAAGCAGCTAAATTTATTTTCTTATAAAGTGCAAGTATTCCAAGAAATACAAACCACATCAGATTTTGAAAGACGCAGGAATTACTCTCAATGGTTTACCCAAAATCTATTGGAAAGAAATGATTTATTAGACCTGACTTTTTTTCGGATGAAGCCTGGTTCCACCTCTCCGGTTATGTGAATTGTCAGAATACACGCATGTGGAGTAGTGAAAACCCCCATTTTTTTGTAATGGTAACGGTTATGGATTACTTCGTTTTTCCTCATTTAAAGAACACTATTTTTAAAACACCAGTTGCAAATTTAGAACAATTAAAAGAAAGGATTATTCAAGAATGTGGTAACATATTTCCAGAGATGCTGGTCAACACTTTCGAAAATATGAAGAGACGTGTGAATTTATGCTTGGAGCATACCGGTGGCCAATTTCAGCAAATTATGTAATTATTTTCCTTTTTCTTTCTGTATATTCTTATTTTGTTAATTTTGTAAATAACAAAAATAAATTTGTATTTGTCTACTTATTTTATTACTCATTAGTTTGGAATATCATGTCATAATATGAATTTGACAAAATTTTAACCTATATTTGGTAGATATGGTCCCCATATCATCATTGTGATCTAAACCAAGCCCTACGTTTTTTAATCCAAGCCCTCTTTGATGCAAATGATTTTTGCTCGCACGGTATTAAAACCAGTATTTATGATTTGAAAGTGTACCAATAAAAACAAAATAATGTAAAGTTTTCCTGAATAACTGCACTAATTACTTATATTATATCCGCTTATCTTAACATATTATAAAACAAAGTCGCTGTCGCTGTCTGTGTGCTTAAATCTTTAAAACTACTTAACGGATTTTGAAGCGGTTTTTTTTAATAGATAGAGTGATTCAAGAGGAAGGTTTTTATGTATAACTAGCTTCGCACGGGTGCAATTTCAGAAAGTGGCATGCCGGGTACTAATATATCGGGTTTGTTCGGTTTTGTATTTATACCAGCGGGTTGCAACTACACGCTAGTACATTAAATAAACTACAAAGGCTACAACCTTTCTAGATTTCCAAAAAATAGTTTCTTAACCTAAAAGTAATTCTGAATTTGCCCTAAATATACCCTTTGTCAAATACGCAACATAAGTTTCCTTGCTAGAGGGGTTTCTGTTTCTCTTAAGAACATAGCCACACCACTGTTTTTCATTTCCTTTCCACTGAATTTCTTAAAGTAAAAAATTTAAATTATTATTCTGCTTTCGTTCCATAGCGACAAACAGGTTTATGTGAAACGTATATACGAGTAAGTACTAGTTTTTCTAGCCCTTGTGCTTATACTTTAGCTCCTCGTGTTTCTCCCTTTCTATTTCTTTCCCTTGTCTCTATAGAGCCCATTTTTTTGGTTTCGAAAAGATAACATTTTCGACTTGTTATTTCATTATAAAAACAAGCAGTCAATGACCAGAGGACAGGCAATCACCTTAAAAGGAAGATAACGCAAATAATTACAAGGAATTATTAAATCATTCATTTGCCGACCTTTTACGTTAATTTACAAAATAAATTCGAGCATTATATTTCAGTGATTGGATTTAGATATAGGGCAATATTATTTTGATATTTCGTTTTTGTATCATATAAGCTTCCCTTTTTATTCTTTTACAGATTAAGTTTACGCAAACTTGTTTACTATTTCACATATAAATAGCTCGGTTAAATTAACAAACAAGAACTATTAATATTTGTTTAGCTAATTACAATTTAATATTGTTTAAACAGAAAAAATAACATTTTCTCACGAACAACCGAACAAAGCAAGTATTTTAATCAATAAATAAGTATAAAACAGACTAGATCCAATTGCAGTCTTGCGTACACAGCGACGGTCGGCGTATATGATATAATAACTAGTGTTGGGATCACTCGAGTGAAAAATAACCTATCATTCGTTTTTTTCAATCACTTGAATTATTCGATTATCTTCGGAAATAATTCGAGTGACGAACATATGGTTTTTATTTTCTAACGCGTCTCCAAAGTTGCTGCCCGCATGTCAATCACTCACTGCGGTCAGAGCCATCTCCTAGCGAGCGACTACACCGAGTGGTTTCGGTTATTGGCGATATAATTCAAATTAAATACTGCATTATGGGTTACCTGTGTAAGATAATATGATTTATTATTTAGATTTAAATACTGCATTACGGGTTGCCTGCGTAGGATAATAGGATTTATTATTTTATTTAGATTTAAATCGTCGGCGTCTACTGAAAACTTAATGTTTAGTGGTAGGTATTCAGTATTCATAAATATCATGAGTTATGCAATATCGTGACATCTCAAGATCAAGTAGTCAAGTTGTTAAATTGTAAGATCTGGAAACTGGGAGCCATGCCAAAAAATCCACAAAAATCTCCGCCACATTTAATAATCCGCAAAAAATCAATCGATTAACAACACCGAGTCAGTTATTCCCAATACAAATGCTGTATATCAACATGAACGATGAACCGCCAATGCCAATATTAATATTAGCATTTAAGTGAAAAATCGATTATCATTCGGTTTTTTAAATCACTCAAATGCTCGGTAGTCGATTATTAAAATAAGTCGATTTTTTCCAACACTAATAATAACTATGGAGAACTGGAGGGTCGGATGCCGATCGCAATGCATTGGATTCGGTCCCAAATTAGCATCGGTAATTCAGCTTTACGAGTCGCCGTAAGATGGCGCTCGTGTTCGAAGTGGGCTATCAAATAAATTGTTTCTTATGGACGCGATAACTATTTTTATTTAAATTAGTTCTTTAAGGAACAAATATGGACTTTTATATGAATTTACACTTACTTTGTTATACTTATTAGTAAACTCGGCCTTTATAAAGTTCCAACGATGCTTGGTTTTTAAAATACAGGGTATTAAACATTTTAGTCCTCATACGTTTTAGCTAGAAAGAGACTTAAATAAATATGGGAATCAATTACAATACAACGTTATTTATCTTGTCTTGTCTTCAAACCTTCAAACGTTATTTGTTATTTTGAAAAATAAAATGTTAATTGTCAAAAGACAAAAGTAAAAGTCCAAAACGAAGAAGAACAAGACGACACCCCCACTTGCGAAGCGAGAGCATCTATCGGCCAACTAGCGAACTAACCAAAAAACCGGGACAGAAATTGAAAATGCTGCCATTGTCGATCGGCCTCCTACCCACAGAAAAATAAAGGGTTTACTCCTACTCTCTAGTTCACCATAATAATAACATAAAGAATCTGTTTCGACAGTCCGCACAAAGGAATAATAGGTACAAGCCTTACAAGGCGATGTTGTTATAATCACAGAAGTTGGAAAAAAAGGTAGTGATTTCTGGCATTTTTAGTAGATAGTTGCAAACCTACCAGATTTTAAGGTTTTGTTTCTAAAATTTGTTTAAAAATCATTCATTGTCGTGTTTTTAGTTCGAAAAAAAAGAGAACAGGTCAATTAAACTATCTTATAAAATCGAATATAAAAACAAACAAAACCAGCAAAATAACCAATCTTCGATGTTATCGAGTACCTAATCTCAAGTCAAATATTGTATTTAACTTGTATTGATTTCTACAATTCGGCACGTGTAAAACATTTTCAAGCATAAATTTATTGTTCAAGAATTTGAAAAAGTTTTTGCTGGAGAACTTGACCCGTAAAATACTGTCAGCCTTGGATTAATATAAGCATAATATCTAGGTCTTACTTGATTTCTACAATTCGGCACGTGTAAAACATTTTCAAGCATAAATTTATTGTTCAAGAATTTAAAAAAGTTTTTGCTGGAGAACTTGATCCGTAAAATACCAGCCTTGGATTAATATAAGCATAATATCTAGGTCTTTACTTTTTTCTTTTATATAAAATATGTGTAGAGAAAAGTGTCTTTTACACTTTTTGAATTTGCCGATTTTCTGACTGATGTCGGCGACTGGTTAACTCGAAGTCGTACACCAGCGCTACTCTAGTTCTACGCAGTTACTTTACTTTTGCAATTAATAAATAGTAGTATGACAATCATGTCGACGTCGAGCGTTAAGGAAGTAGCCATGGCCGTGTATTATTTATTTTTCTGATTTTGGGGGGAATCTAGATTCTTTAAGATCTTTAAGAAATAATATGGCTTGTTTTTCCAGGACAGCTAAGGAGTAGTAGTAGTAACAAAATTTAATTAGCAATATGCTACAATTTCACAAATGTTATAAAATGTTAAAATACATTTTAAGATAACAGCTTTTAAGTATAATAAAGTTTTATCAGTTTTTATTCTGTTTTTTATCAATAAAAAATCTTTATTGATTTTTTAAATTTTTTCAATAACCTCAGAGATTTAATTGAAATATCCAAATTGTTGTATTCACTTAGTCCTTTAAAGAATACCGATTTATAGATCAAATGTTTTGATACCCTATCTAGACAGACATTTTTTTTATACCTAATTAAATAGTTATGTTATGACTTTCAAAGTTTTGAGTTATAAAATCTTGCAAATGAGACAGCTTACCTATATATTAATTTTATTAATTAATTTTAAAAAATTGTCTTACAGAATCCTATGCTATATTTTATGTTAAAAACAGTTATTAACGATGGAATATGGAAGTAATAGGAGCACCTCTTAGGACCTTTTTTGGACGAACGACTGACTAGTATTAGAAGTATCTATTTACAATAAATTATGGACACAATTTGGGCATGGTCCTGTCAAGAGAAGCGTATGTGTACATTACTATTCTTAGTATTCTTATAATGGCTTTAATGATGGGGTTTATAAGGTAAGTATTAAATATAAAGAACTTTTCCCCCACTGCTTTTCTAAGACATTGAAAGATTATGCTGAAAAATAATATTACCAAAAAATTACAAGTCTTTTGTTTCGTTATTTAGGGAAGAAACTTCTGTATGGTGGGTTTTGTTTATTAATTGTGAATATCTGTCTTAATCTTTTTGAAAAACAATATCATAATTTATTACAAATTAATCTTAACCAACTAATTAAGATGATTAATTATACTCTAAGGAAGGTAACAGAAGAACTCGAGCGTCTTTCAGCCATCATTTGATAAAGATTAATAATCAGATGAAACGACTTCCGTCTTCTCTTGATTAATCGAATAAAAAATTTTAGAGTGGAAAACCTACAGTAAATTTTAAGTTGTCCGTGTGACGACAGTTTAAGTAATAAAACCTGTACCAGTGGCGCAGCCAAGAACTTCGTTGAGGGGCAAGCGAAATTGGTATTTGGGAATACAATATCTCAAAATTTTATGCTATTTTAAATTAAACCGGAAATTAGTAAATACATTTAATTAAATTGAATGAAATTTTAGGATTTGTTAATACTAGCAAATAACATGAATTAGCCATTTGAAAGAGTCTAAAAATTGTATTTCTACATACTACATAATTAATTAAATGTGTATGGATTTTAAGGTCCTTAACATAGTCCAACTATCTGAATGTTTTATGATCAAATTGCAAAAATGTAACATTTTGCTATTAGAAGTTGGTGAGAAACTATGATTGTTAAATTTGAGGTGCTGTCCAAATACGGACGTACCTGGTCGGTTAATTTATTCTTGTACCGAGGGTTCTTACAGTTTTTTCAATGTATAAGGCTGGGCAGCTATTACATGATAATTAGTAAACTCCGCTTTTGTCAAATTGTGAAACATTTTCTTTATTTCTGCATAAATGAGACTGAAGATTGTTTTTTGTTTTAAAGGAAATTGTTGTATTTTTTAAAATTTTATAATATACTTTAGATATTTGAGTAGAAATTGGGCCTTTGTAGGATAAATAAATCTATTTTTTAGGTAAGTTAAATGCAGTTTTTTGATCTTTTTTTAATTATATTTTATTTTCAATCTTATCAACAATTTCATAGCCGTTGTTAATTGCTATTTGTTTAATGGTATTCAATTCTACATTACGGTTACTTTGTGACATAGGGACGTTAAGAGATCTGTTAATATAATAGTAGTTAAGGGCAGCCATTTTGTGATTAATATATTACATATAAATACAGTGTGACCAGTAAAGTCCGCATAATATGGGATTTTTTTTATTAATAGCTTTATTCGAAATTTGACTTTGGCATTAAGTTCTACTTCGATCGAGATGAAAATTAAGCAAAAAATTAGTAGTCACGTGATTCGCATTATCTGTCAAATTTTAATTTTTTCCAAAAAATAATTCAAAAGTGGGGTTATTTATGAAAATATCGAAAAAAGTTATTAGAAAAAGTTTATTTAAATGCAGTTTCTAGCCCACCTGCAAAATTTCAGCTTCATAAGATAATTTTGATTTTTTAACCATATTTTGTAAATTGCACCACTTTTGCAAAATAAGACTCAACGCAACCTACATAAAACTTCTTAGTTTTGACAATGCTTTATTTCAGATAGATTTCATTTAAAGTTGCGCCATATTAAATGTGTGTTTTTCTACAAAATCAAAATTGGGCTATTAAAATTTGATCGCATGTGATGCAAAGTTAATTATTTGTATTTGACCCTGTATAAGGTAACTTAGTAATACACCTTAATATTAAGACAAAAACGAACACAGTGTCATCAGTAAAGTGTTCATTAAGTGAAAAATAAATTTTAGTGGTGGGCTAGAAACTGCATTTAAAAAACTTTTTTCTATAACTTTTTTCGATATTTTTAGAAATAACCCCACTTTTGAATTCTTTTTTGAAAAAAAATTATAATTTGACAGATAATACGAATCACGTGACTACTATTTTTTTGCCCTGATGATGGCCTATTAATAGGCCGAAAGCGCTAGGCAATAGCAACATAAATCACCTTAAATACAAAAATGTTTAATTTGCTGAAAGATGGCGTACAACCGACTCTTCTTTTTATATATAAACCATAAGTATTAACCAGCGATTATATCGTCGATGTTGTTTTATAAATCAAATATGAAATCCTAAACGATAATGCTTTCTCTAGGATACCAAATAATATTTAGTCATGCTAGGAGATTGAAGTGGTTACTTGTGATCGATTAAGACAGATTAGAAAATAAAACTTTTAAGAGTTGTTTATCGTATGTAAAATAATGCATTTTTTTTGTCCTCCCTTGTCACTGAATTTATTCAAATCAAGACGTACGACCTCCTTCAGTTTGAAAATATTTAAAGACGCAATGTTAAACCGTGGTTCTAATAAAATGAATTTACAAATTTATTTTCTATTTTCAAACTACTAATATTTAAGAATTATTTTCTCCCAAAGTCGGAAATCAAAAATAGTACTAGAGTGTGTGCCATTTAAATTCCTGGATTTCCTTGCACAACATTCTATTCGAACAAAAACAATGCACGGTGCATGTTTTACAGTATAGGAACCAGAAGCGTAATACAGACTTTAAATTAGCTGGAATATCGCTAATCCGCACAAAAAGGTAGTTTGTTTAATTTTTAATTTAATTTTTTTTATTGCCTTTCTTTGTATCACACTTCTGTGGACTATGGTTAGGAAACATATCACATATTCAATTGTTAATAATAACAGCCGTCAAAATATAACCAACATTTTTTTCGTAGCTTCTGTCTGTAGCAATGAATCCTAAAGTTGCTGCAAGTCGCTCATGTAGTGTAATAGCTTGTCTTTATTACGTGTCTTGTTTGATGATAATAGGGTTAACTAATTTCAAAAGAGTACAATAGGTTTCGTAATCCATTCGTAAATAAATAAACCAATCTCTTTGTTCCAGTTTCAGCTATTTTAATAGTTTAATGTGAAAAATTGGGTTCTCTTCAAAAGCTTCGCCCACTTTGTCCTTGTTGTTTTTATGACTATTGCCCGCCCTATAGTCCTCCTTACGAGTATGTGGCTACGACACCTGAGAGGACACGTAAACAACTAATCTATTATCACACAAGAGATGTTATTATTTCGATATTTTGATCGATATAATTTCAAATCACAGGAGTGTGATAAGAAAGAAAATAAAAAATAAAAATTTTGTTAATTTTCAGGAAGTTACTAATATTAGAGGCTTCTTCGAGTGTTGATTAGCATGTCATTTAGTTTACACTTGCAGTCTGTGGGCTAATAAACTACTGGTAAAGTCAAATTCCTCTAAGAATACGACGTAATCGTGGCTAAGTCACCTGTCATTTATAGCACCCTGTTGAAGTCTGATCTATTTTACGGGTAAATGTTGAGCGATTGAGACAGGACTGGGCTAAGTTCTTTTACCATTGCATTCACCATACCTTAACCTAGTACGGGGGTCTTAATAGTTTATTACTTTATTAGCATAAGGGGTTGCAAAAATACATCGTCAGTTTTATTTACAATTGAAACATCGAACTCAACGTGCGATAGATTAAAAATTATGCCGCTATTCATTGGTAAAACATAGACATACATTTGACATGCACTAAACTTACCAATGAAAAACGCTTTGAACAAACCTGGGTTTTCAAATTATTAGAATTTAAGTTCGCGACGTTGGTGTTTTTAAATACAAACAGCTGGATTAGTTCTCAGTGAGTAGTAGGAAGGGCGGGGTACTGAAACACTTAAGTGCCTTTTTGGCAATTGTTTTATTTTTTTAAATTTTAAGTATTTTAAAACATAAACAAACCCTTATAATATGTTTCTTAATTTTTATTGCAGCGAGTTTTTTTTAAATTGTGTTTACGGTACTAGTAATAAATTCAGTAACAATTATTCTTAATTTGCAATAAACCAACAAGTAAATTTCTTTTACAAAAAAATCCAATAATAATGTTGTGAATTTAAATCAGTTTTAATTCCGAGACAGATATTTAGGTTTTTTTGTTTAGTGATATTCTTACAGTACTTTTCATTGTTTCAGATATGGAGTCAAACAGATCAACGTAAAAGACGATAAAATATTTATTCATCTCACCTATTCACCGAGGGCACTAACCCTTAAGCGAAAATTTGGAAACCCACCGATTCGGTATATTAGAACCAAACTAGAAAACAGTGAGGAATTCAAAATATTAAAAAAAGTGGTGAGAAGATACAAATTTTTAGATGAAGAGGAGGATCCAAATAAGCTAATGGCAGGACCGACATCATCATCGGTGATGGGTGGAACGAAAAGGAAATTGACCGTGGAGGAAGTATTTAGCAGCGAGAATGAGGACAATGATGTAATAATTTTATTTTTGTCTTATTTTACCCTACAATAGGAAGAGTTATGCGTCTAATGGTGTGAAGGGCTGACCGGAAGAAACCAGTATCAGCTGTTAATGTCACCTGTGGGTTTCAACTGTCAAAACGCTTTGTTTCCAGAAAAAGTTAACTCTAACCTTTATTATAAAACTGTGTACGTTGTTCTTGTTCGAACAGACTGTACGTCGAAGTAGCAAATCTGCCATCAAAGCCACAGTCTGTAACCAATGACATTAGAAAAAGAATGTTCCCTAAAAGTAAAGATTGGATATAAACAAACTGAAACCCATACTAACATCCGTAAAAAGGTATTATTTTTGGAGCGCTTTCACACATCAATATTCCATCGCGCGCCACTGGAATATTAGAAAGGTACAATTTCAAAGGCAGTACAATATGAAATACCTTCCCTAAGTGCAGACAATTTATTTTTAATCATTTAATAATTATAAAACAAAAAATTATAAACCTTAGTTCGTTAATTACTAAACTCGTTTCATTTCTAGTTTGTATGAAACAAGGGTTTCAAAAGAAAAACTTTATTTTTAATAAGTTTTCCACACTTTGAGGAATATATCATGCTTACGCGCGTTGACTTTAATCTTAAAGTTATGTAATTAAAGTTTTTTAGGTTGGGCTTGCAACGAGCATTTTCTAATAATTATAAAGGTTGGAGTCAACTTCTTATAAAAATTAATTTCTAATTATGTGGTAAGTGGGTTGGAGCCTGGCCAAATGTCAATTTATTGACAGTTAACAATTCAACCATTTAATTGGTCGATCTTCCTTGAATGTGATTGGAGGAAATACTGTAGTGTGCCGTCAGTAATTTATATATTTTATTTATTATTTCCTATTTCTTATTGCATATTGCTTATTTTTTAATTGTGTCCCTGCCTTTGGGAAACCTTTACCTAGACAGTGAGTGTACTAATACAAATATTTTTTTTATTTTGGTAAATAATACAGTTGTAATTCGCATTTATAAATAGAAGTAGAACTTGCTGATGACAACAGCTATAACTGGCTAAAAGATAAAAAGAGAAATTCTTCAGAAGAAAATTTTAAGTCTGAAACATTTGATTTTATATAGAGGAAAAAAATATAAACAAAATAATTATCGCTAGTAATCTCCCTAGTACTGGAATTACTACCAAAAATACTTTCGAGAACATGAATTTTTTAAGATAATTCTGGTTAGTAATTCAAGAACTTTAAGTTTGATCAGCCTTTCTTTAAAACTTTATTGGGGCTCCTTTCGCCTCTCAATAATGGCCTTAAAATTTGGAAGACGTTACCGACAGACACTTTTAATAACAACACTGCTAATATAACCACCTTTAAGAAAAACATTTCTTCTTTATCCGAAGGAACCGTACGCCATTTGACAACTTCAGGTAAATGCGTGTTAGGTTATATTCTATTTTATTTTGATGTGATCCTATTTATTATGTTGTTATTATGTTTTATTGTGATATTTGCAATTGAAGGGTACAGGGTAAAAAAGATGAATGTCCAAAAATATCGAATTTAAGGTTAAGGCTGGAATGTGTAGCTTAATAACGGTAGAATTTAATTTACTATGTAAACCGAGCAAAAACGATGAGACACAGACACTACATCAAGATTAAATATCGCAGTACAGGGGAAAAAAGATGAATGTCCAAGCGTTCAGAGAAAAAAGGATGAATGTGCATATTATCGGGAGGGGGAACAGGGCTCAGCCAGCCACCTTAACTCTTCCTCCCAACCCCAGTGTGTTATCCACTGTTGGTTGGCCTCTTTTATCATCCAACTATTTTTTATTTTCCTTTTCCAAGAAGTTCCGCTTATTGCCGACTTTTGCACAATAGTTATGTGACATTAATCGTTTTTGCATTAATTATGTAGGTTTTACCAATAAAAAAAAATATTGCACGTCTAGGACATCAACCTACTTACAGATATGCAGCTATAAATAATTAAAGGGAGACCTTATGCTATATTGGCAAAAAAAAAGAATTTGAAATATTTTCATATAAATAGTGTAGAAGTCTCTAAACACTAAAATTCGATTTTCTCGATAACTGTGTTTTGTGACATTCATATTTTTTACCCTGTACCCTTCAATTGTGATAAGAGAAAGTGTAGGTATAAGAATTTTTATAGCACTTTAAAAAATTTTAAATTTCGTATATCATCTGTTTTTATATAATATTGCTGTATTTTTTTAAGATAACTAGGGTGATAGACTAATTTGCAATTATAATACTACTACCAGGCAGTAATGGGTTACTGCTAAATAAATAAATAAATAAATAAATAAACGTGGGAGATTCGGTAAAAAAATTTAACGCCAAAATAATATAAAAAATTAAAACATGACTTTTTCTTTAGAAAGTACAGGTCCAGTAGGAACCTAAAACCACCAAGGAGGCTCTGAGCCTGTCAACATATCTAACAAATTCTGCAAATATAGACACCTGACAAACAAAAACTATAAAAATACAGCCTTCCGTTCACTGTAGTAATACAGATTTTTTGTTGACAGCTAATAGAATACATTATTTTTGACGAACAAATTTAATGTTTGTTTCATAGTACTAAAATCGTGGGAACATGTTTTTTCGGGTATATATAGAGACTCAATATAATTATTATAAAATGGACCATGAAGAATATTTGCAAAAAATATATTTTCGGTAACTTTTAGTAGCTAAACTTAAATTAAAATGGATTGCTTAAGAATTTGTTAATTTGTCTTTAATTATTTCATGTAACTTAAATTCAAGGAAGATGTTTCATTTTTGCTTTGTCAAGATAGACGAATAAAGGAGCAATAATTATTTAAAAAGCGTATCAGGGGTACTCACGGTACGCCACTGTCCTGACATTATTCTTGGCTGGTCCTTTACTGTCGGTATTGTCACCTATTATTACAAAGTTTCACCTAATAATTGTATCTTGTAGCCCTGGTAATACCATAACAGCTACCTCATCTTTTCATCGAAATTTTATAAACGACAAAAATAATCAAAAATAAATGATTACCTGAAAAAATATAATTCGGAAGTCACTGGCACACTGTTTTTTTTAACATTTGATAATTGTTTTTATTTTGTTTTTCTCAAAAGATGTAACTCTTTATGCTGAAGCGATGTACCAAATTTAAAATTAATGTCTTATAAAATACCTACCTACTTGAATTATTTAAGAAAATCAGTTTTCAATTTCCAACTTTGACGCCCTGTATACCGAACATTATACCTTTTTCTGATGCTTCATTAAAGTTGCTTACCATCCATTTTTTTTTTGTTATAACGACAGCAATACATTTATATTCTATCGAGTATTCCATTCATTGTTGTCATCTCCTCATGATGAGCGGGTTGTGTTCTCAAAACATATTAAGATAATCTTGAAGCAAAATTTGGGCTAATTTAGTTTCTAAATTAGGTTTAAAACATGTTAAGATGCGGAGCTAACTAAATTTGGGCAAATTAACTTTATTATTCAAATAAGTTTGTAGAGAAAGACTTTGTGCTTTTCTTCTTGTTCCTATACTATCAACTGCAATTTGAGCATGAACGGTTTTTCAAATTATCATAATTATTGTTGGCGCATGGTTATATTGTGACACAGAATATATAGCTACGCACTACACTATATACAGGGTCGCTACCTATGTATGGAAACTGTCGATTATTTTTCAAAGTAAGATAGTTAGTGCAAAGTGTAAAAACACAAAAATTTTAGTTCAAAAGAGTTTTGTCTGTTTCCTTCTGCCAAACCCATCCCCAGACGCGTTTCGCCGTTATTACGGCTCATCAGTGAGGCTCAGTTTGGCAGAAGGAAACAGGGCTCAAAGACAAATCACTTGTCAGGATCGATTATCGACGGGACTTATAGAACCCGGTGCGATATCTTGCGTCCTAGTACGGTACCTTAGAAAAGGTCAGTCGTAAAGGGGTTATTCTGTAAAAACAGAAAATTTTGCAAGAGCGCCCTCAAAATCGGTACAAGTGCCGGACCACAGATATTAATTCAAAAGAGTTTTGTCTGTTTCCTTCTGCCAAACCCATCCCCAGACGCGTTTCGCCGTTATTACGGCTCATCAGTGAGGCTCAGTTTGGCAGAAGGAAACAGGGCTCAAAGACAAATCACTTGTCAGGAGAGCGCTATCAAAACCGGTACAAGAGCCGGAAAATTTTAATTTGAAACTGTTATAAAATTTGTTGTAATGAAAAAAAATACTGGAAAATCAAAAATAATTTGACCTTATTATAGGTCATTTGCTATTCTTCAACTTTTTTATTAACATTTTACCATAAACTCAGCTATAGTACTTTGCTAATTCTTACTCTGTATAGGTGTAGCAAAATCAAACTACTTATACTAGGTTTTAAGCAGGGTTGATACCTAATCCATATACAAAATTTTATCATTCCCGGTCATCTAGGGACCCCAAAACATCGACATTTCATAGTGTAAAAAAAAATCGTGATTAGTTACAATAGATACCTATCTAATTTTCTGCCGGGGAAAATTAAACGAAAACTAGGAGATTAAAAAAATTTCTATTCATCTTTATTAATTGAGATTATTTTTGAATTTCTAAATTTCAAAGTTTTTAAACTTCATTGTAATTTTCCGGTTCTTTCATTTAAATTATCTTTTGTTAAATCCTATATTTTATTTCTAATAGATAGTTATATTATGTGACTTCTCCTGTTATACAGTGTGATCAGTAAAGTCCGCATCATATGGGATTTTTTTTTATTAAGAACTTTATTTGAAATTTGACTTTGGCATTAAGTTCTGCTTCCTTCGAGATGAAAATTAAGAAAAAAATAGTAGTCAAGTGAGTCGCATTATCTGTCAAATTTTAATTTTTTCTAAAAAATAATTCAAAAGTGGGGTCATTTCTGAAAATATCAAAGAAAGTTATTAGAAAAGGTTTTTTTAATGCAGTTTCTAGCAAACATGCAAAATTTCAGCTGCATAAAATAATTTTGATTTTATACCCATATTTTGTAAATTGCACCACTTTTGCAAAATAAGACTTAACGCAAACTACATAAAACTTCTTAGTTTTGACAATGCGTTATTTCAGATACATTTTCTTTAAAGTAGCGCCATATTAAATGTGTGTTTTTCTACAAAGTCAAAATTGGGCTATTACAATTTGGTCGCATGTGATGCAAAGTTTATTTGTTTTTGACCCTGTATAAACTTCATAAAATAAGTATTTTTGAAAACATAGTTTGTGTCTGAAAGTAATGTACTTTAATATTAAGACAAAAAAGAACACAGTGTCTTCAGTAAAGTGTTTTTTAAGTAGAAAATAAATTTTAGTTTAACAACGTAATGTTTATCTATTTTCAACGATTTAATTAAAAACCTCTATATATTATAATTTATTATTAAGATATGCCATATTGCCATAATAACGTTTTTGTAGAAAAACACACATTTAATACGGCGCTACTTTAAAGAAAATGTATCTGAAATAAAGCTTTGTCAAAACTGAGAAGTTTTATGTAGGTTGCGTTGAGTCTTTTGCAAAAGTGGTGCAATTTAAAAATATGGGTAAAAAATCAATATTATCATATGCAGCTGAAGTTTTGCATGTGGGCTAGAAACTGCATTTGAAGGGTCCAATGCAAAAAGTTTCTAAGTCACATTTTCGTCAATTTTGAACTAGTAGTGCCATCTGGGTAAACTTTTTGTAAGCTTTCTGTCACTATTTTCAAAATTGTTGTAAGATGTACCTAAGTGATTATATGAGAATATGAATTTTTAAAAAAGGTTGCCAGTTCAGTGCAACATGTGCCTAAGTTCAATAAAATAATAATATTGCTGCAAAATGTGCCTAAGTGAGCATTTCTTGTGGTTATAAATGTGTGACTTCAGTGCAAAAAGTGCCCTAGTCCACTGGCATAGTATTCCCGCGTAATTTGTTATTTACAATCAGTGGTTTCAAAGCAGTGATAGAAACGCACGTGCTTGTGTCGATTTAATTTATTTTAGTTAGTTTACGTAGAAAAAAAAAAATAAATAAAAAAAAAAATATATACTCAGACACTGATATCTATGAATAACTTGGTGTTTCTTTCTATGAATAACTTTGTGTTTCTTTAACCTGTTTTTGTATCTTTAAATAAAAATATGTAACACTTTTTTATTAAAATTTCATTGAATCCAAAGAAAAAAGTGCCTAAGTCCATTTTCGATTTTTTTTTTCTTTCGAAAAGTACGCCACTAATCTTATTTCAGTTTAAAGCCACTCATTCATAATAGTAATTAAATATAATGTGTAAAAAAATCAAGTAAATATTCGCAAAGGTAATATTTCCAGAAATAAAAGAAAACTTCAAACGCGTTTTTCTCAAAAACTGCAAAATGTGACTTAGGCACTTTTTGCATTGGACCATTTAGAAAAACTTTTTCTAATAACTTTTTTCGATTTTTTTCAGAAATACATTTAAATTATTTTTTGGAAAAAATTAAAATTTGACAGATAATGCGAATCACTTGACTACTATTTTTTCGCTTAATTTTCATCTCGATCGAAGCAGAACTTGATGCCAAAGTCAAATTTTGAATAAAGCTATATATTAATAAAAAAAAATCCCATATGATGCGGACTTTACTGGTGACACTGTATTTATAATATAATATTTTTATGTTTTATCGATAATGTATATTATCGATATTATATCGAATAACGATATTTAAAAAATAAAATATCGATATATCGATATTATCAATATTTATCGACAATATCGATATTTTTTTCAATATCGATATTTGATATTGGAATTTCAATATCGCCCAGCCCTACTCAATATAGGATTATTAAAATTTTACGATAAATTGAAAAAAAATACAGACAATAAAATATTAGGTAGATTTATTACTTACTCTTATATCGAAGCAAATATCCGCCTTTGATTTGTTTTTTCTTATTGGCACCTGGAATTAAAAAACGACAATTAGATTTATTTTGCAAACAAACCAGCTTGTTATAAACAAAATATTTATCAGGATTTTAATTCGTTGTAGGTTCGGTGAAGGTCGGGAAAAATAATTGGATTTAAAAGACGTCTAACTAACTTATCCGAAGGAGTCTCATTAATTATTAACGAAGGAACTGATTATGAAAAGGTTAATATAATTTTTGAAAAACCCTAAACCCGGCCAAAAATAATAATTTCATTACTATTTTTCTTTGATTTTCTTTCTTTCCTTTACCTATTAATATGCACCCCCATAATTAAAAAAAAATGGGGCATTTAATCAGTTACTTTAAGGACATGGTAAGTACTGTGTTATAACATTGTTTTGTTATAATGTTCAACAACACGTAAAAAAATAAAATTTATTATTATTTTCACTTGTAATCTCTCCAGAGCATGAATTATTTCCGGAAATTTTCTCGAGGTCACGAATTATTCGAAAATTTTCTTTAAAAAGTCGCGACTGAGGAAAGATTTCCGGATTTATAATTCAAGCTCGAGGAAGATTTGGTAAGAAAATTTCGGTCCTACACTGAGGAAACTGATCTAATACAGCAGGTTTGCTAAGACATAGTTTGTATTGATGGCTCTTTTTTTAATAACCCATTAAATAAATTGCCAGTGTATCAAAACCGCTTTGTGCTAGATCAATTCCAGATTTGCTAGAACAGCGTTTTTATTGATGGTGATCAGTTTCATTAGCAGCACAGACTTGTTGAATAATGTACGACTTTTAATGAATCAGTTTTTTTAAGTAATAAATTGTATCTTTTCGCATTTTCTTTTCAGTAAAGCGCTTTCTCTAGAATTAAGAAAGTAGAAGAGCCTTTCCAAAAAAGAATTGTATCCGTTAGAACCTATAAACCACAAGACGTTGGTGGCGGTTCGTAGCCATCAGCAAACGACGCGCGCCGTGCATAGACAATTTACCTTTAGATACGTACAGCTTATCTCCTGCGCAAACAAAAGTTACGTTTTATGGGTGAAAAAATACGTCCGAGTGCATGACTCGTCGGTCAGCTGTCTTCATTCGGGGAACCTTCGTGCATGCGCACAAACCTCGTGTTATCGGCCGTCCTACTTTATCGGCAATAATCGACGCACTCAAGAATACTCTCCAGAACCGGCTCGGCCGCCATTTTTGTAGTTGTGTTTTAAGGTTTCTCTTCTCTGCGGATTACTTGAAGAGTGGTCAAGCTAAGTGATCTAGGTGCCATAATCGAAAACTACCAGAAAATGTAAAAAACTGTTTTAAAGCTAAGAATAATACAATAGTACATTTTTTTATTGATATTGTGTTAATAAACATACACAAAAACATTCGTAGGAGAAAATTTTAATATCAGTTAATCGAAACAACGTTTGTACATAAATTGAACAAAAAAATATAGAAAAGGTCTAAGGCTTCTTTTATACTGGGATTCTGTATGCGAGATACAGTATCTGGGATTCAGAGTCTCGCCATCTATGAATGCTTTTTATAACGAATAGGATGAAATTGGCGCTTAGATCTTCTAGTAGGGCATTGGCATAGGTACATACATAGATCATATAAATATAAAAAAAAAAATTTTGAAATTTGGCACATAGATCACTTAGCTTGACCACTCTTCACTTGTAATTTTCTAAAGTTTTCAGCTATCGGATCGGCTATCGTGGATTGTGGGACTGGTGTTTAATATTTATGGATTTCTGGTTTTTGTGTAGTTTAGTTAGTGAATTGTGTTTGTGCTTTTAGTGACTCGGATTGTAATATAAACAATGACTAGTACTAGTTGCAGCCGTTGTATAATTGTATTATGCCCAAATAGGGGTAAAATAAACCCTCTATGGTGGCATATGAGCAAGAATTTAAATTTTAAAGCCCGGACCTGTCTATTTTCCCATTCGTCAAACGATAATATTGCAGTGCGCATGTCTAATAGTTCCCAGTTTTGTTTACATGCGCGAGGCCAGAAAACGGCCACATTCGTGATTATTGTTTGTTTATCTAAAGGTAAATTGTCTATTGCGCCGTGTTAATATTTTTAACGTATTTGTTGCGCAGGTCACATACATTGTTGTTCGGAGTCTATTAGCTGTCCTGTCTGAATTTGAATTTTATTGATCGTACCAATACCTGGGCAGTTCTACACGACATAGTCGATGTACCAGTAAACAACACTCAAAAATAAATTATGAAAAACTCTCTAACAGCGTACATATTTGCAATCGGTAAAGTGTCTAGATTATAATAACACCCGACGGTACCACCTTTTTTCATGTAAATAAAAAAATATAAGGATTTTTGTCCAGTAAGGCGCACAACCTAACTCACGACCGTCACAACTAATTGCTAATTAGTGACTTAAATATTTTGTTTAGAATTACAAAAACATTGTTTTCGTAAGTAACGAATCTTTGCTACATGATATTAGAAGAAAATCCATATCAATAACAGCGAACTTTGAAAAATTTTGAGAAATTACCAAAAAAATTTTTTTTATCTATTTGCATCTACAACTTTTGATGTTGGGCATACCCCAATAAATTTGCGTTCGGACTTATTGCTATCCTACACCTATACAAAATTAAATTTAAAATAATAAAAACACAGTCCAGAAATAAAAATTAATATTTTTTCACAACTAAATATTAAAGCATTACACAGCGTGACGGTTGTGAGTCGTGTGTGACTGGTGTGAGTTGTATATGACGTATATGTTTCATGTGACGGTTGTGCATTTTCAGACTTTATATTTAACAAAAAAAATGAAACAATTTCATCCCTTATTCGACTATTTTCATTTCTTATAAGATTTGTTGAACTTTTTGTAACCTGTTCATAAGAGCTGGAGAGTTTTTTCTGAACGCAATGGCGACCAAGGATTCCCTTCATCTTCTCTTTCATTTTATATTTAACAATGTGCTTTTCGGACGGTGAAAATCGTTTAGTCAAGACATCTCTTTCTAATGCTAATTGCCTTTTAGAAACTGAAGATGTCGGAGTTTCTAATCCTGACTGCAAAATTTTGCCCAGAATTAGTTTTCGCTTTACAGCTTCCTGTCCTTGACGCATAATTACGTTTGCCCTCTCATTAGGGGAGTTGTATTTCGGTGTTTTATTCTAGTATATTTTTGCTTCCATGCATTTACCAGTGTTTTAGAGTTTCTTAGCTTTTCTTTTAAACTCGATATTTCCTTCAGATGTTTTCTTTTAAGTCTTTTTATCGCGTTTCGCTTAGTAGATCTGGCACTATCTTGTAATTTTTCCATGCCATTTTGTAAGACGATTTCTTCGTCGCCTGAAGCCGGAGGGGTATTTTGTATCATCCTTTCTCGCTCTTCTTATTTTTTCTTGATATTTTGTGCATATCGATGATAACTCTGTCGCCATTTCTTCCGTTGCAACCTTTGATCTCTATCTGACAAGTCTCCAATCATTTTAATTTTTCCTTCTTCTCGCCTTTTTCGACTCCTTTCCCTTTCTGCCACTTTATAATTTTCGTACTTCACGTTGTCAGCTTTAAGTCTCTCTCTTTGCTTCCTTTTTCTTTCGGCTGCATCCCCTCTCTTTTTCTCTATTATTGTATGCAATGGTTTAGACTTCTTAACATTTAACTTTTTTTTTCCACTTTTTCTTAAAAGGTTTTCTAGGGTAGTGGCATATGTGCTTGGCGGATTAACTATTAACTTCCTTTGAGGTCTGGATACCTTATTCAAATTCTGTTCTTGCTCAATCTCTTGTTATTTCTCTACAATTTTAAATTCTGATTCTCTAATCCCTTGCTTCTTATTATAAATCACCCTTTCGTTTATATTAGAAACTTCGAATATTTCCTCCGTTGTTTTTTGTACTTTAGTTTTTATTAAAAAAGGTTTCGCTTCGTTTTTTTTGTCTCTTTTGCTATTAATTTGAGTATTTTTCTTTTTTCTGTTTTTCAAGGTATTTTACATGCGCCTCTTCCCGTAATTTTTTTTAACTTTGCCTGTAACTCCGAAATATTGATAGGCGGTCTACTTGGGCCCGGTATGGCTAAACTGCTGTCGCCTTTTTTCATTGACAGGTTAGAAATAATACCGTTAATGTACACTACGTTTAACAAATAATATTATTTCTCACGACCGTCACCTAAGTTTCAAAACCGTCACACCTAATTTTTTGCGCTGTGTGATGGTCTTGAGTGTGATGGTCGTGAGGCCCGCTGGATAAAAACGGTTAAAAATATCAATTTAAATACGATTATGAAATTGTAAGGTTATGTAAAGATACTGCTTTAGAAAATATATAATATACCTATTACTGGATATAATTAAGTAAATCAATGATGAAATAAGCCGCGTGACGGTCAAGAAACAAAAAATAATACCAGATTATAACACTTGCCTTTAAATCCCTTTAAATTTATAAAATATCACAAGAAACACTTGTTATCTATAGCTGATATGAATTCACCCTCGAAAATAAATGGAAATGCGGTCTCGTGCCGTTGGTAGCCCTAGTGGTGAAATTGTGAACCAATAAAAACTACTGGACGGTCTTGAGAGTCGATCGAGTTAGGCTGTTTTAATCGCCAATACCTATCTGATTAAACTTAAAAACTTAAAAATTTTACTTGGGAAGCAAATATTAGACATATAACAAATAAATGGAGCGAAAATTGTTAGTAATTATTGCATATAAAAAAAAATACAACTTATTTAAAAGTTAAAATAGCCAAAGTAACGCGTGACGGTCTCGAGTGTTAAGGTATAAAATTTTAAAAATCATATTTTTATAAGACATATTATGGTAAATTTATCGTAGATAAACATGTAATAGGACATTATGTAAGTAAATATTGGACACATAAAGGCTTTTTCAAGCTAATTTTTAGCAGTTACAGACTAATATCATAAATCGACCATGCTACGTAGAACTGCCCACCTGTTTCCAATAACTTATTCTTACTTGGTATTTAAATGTCTTTAAAGTTTGCATGTCAGATAAAGCATAGATGACTCTTATTTCGCAAACCCCATCATTATTATTGGACTTTATAATCTATGGACGAATTTTACCATCCCAGTAAACCATGTTGCATAATAGATATGCAATGTTAAACGACAAAAATAATATCACACTAAAAGCTATTTAAATTTTTGAGAACTACAGTACTAATTTTTAGTAGTTAGAATATGCTTTATTAAACGTGGCAAGCAAATGGTATATAAAAAATAATGTGTGTAGTGATATTACACAACGGTTTAGCAATTTTTGTTGTCTTACAGTAGAAAAGCACGTTGCCGTCACATACATATAAAACAGTTGTATAAAGAATATGTGAATTCTTATAAGGAATAGAACGCTTTTTTCTCAGTGTATATAAAATTTTGTAATATCGTTTTCAGTATCAAATTGATGTAGCAATATATTTTGTATAACACTTTCCTTTGTAAACCCAATGCTTACTTATATAAATTGGGAAAAGTTTCTGCGATGGCGGCCATTTTGTTTTTTGCGCATCTTTTTCGATAGTGCCAACATCGAAATTATATTTCTTCAAGGCCAAACAAATTAATTGATACCTACTACAATCACACTTGCATCATGCGCTTCTTAAAGCGCACCAATCGTTTGGGTCAAAAGGCAAACAGACGCAATGTTTCCCGAGACTGTTGAGAATTTCTATGCGTTACATTTTGCCTCTTCGCATTTTTCCGTCAAAATGGAATGGAACAATGACAGAACAATTGAGTTTATCGACTCGTATAGAAATTTCACTAGTTTGTGGCAATGTGATGACCCTAGTAACAAAAACCGTATTATACGTAATGATGCTGTTTAGGAATTATGCAAAAAATACAATATAACACCAAAGCAAGGCTTGAACAAAATTAAAAGCTTGAAGAAATAGGACTTTTTCCTCGGCAATTCTCTTATCCAACAATTCCGTTTACGTGGTTTATTTCTCGATGTTATAATAAAAGCAGCACACAACCCTCCAAATGTCACAACATCAATGTTGGAAAGTGCAAGACGCACCACCGATATCAATTTTAGTGTAAATTATATATTGCACGATATAAGAAGGTACGGCTTTATGCGCTATATTGTATGCGCTGCTGCACGAAATGTCGTATGCGCTAACGCACGAAAAAAGGCACCGTTTAAAGCTACCTTTACATCATGATTTTTAATAATAATAATAATAATAATAATAATAATAATAATAATAATAATAATAATAATAATAATAATAATAATAATAATAATAATAATAATAATAATAATAATAATAATAATAATAATAATATTAATAATAATAATAATAATAATAATATTAATATTTAAAAGTTCATCATATCATGTAAAATAAACCTAATTTTTGCCCTTCGCTGTCAACGAATTTCATGCTCTCGTAACGTTTTTTTATAGAAATGGTTTTCACTACGCCTACTACTTATTATTTATTAAAACCGGCTAAAAGGCATTAAACTTTCAAAACGGGTGTTCATAAAATTTATTGAACTGTTGTTGGAATAGAATTTATGGCAGAAAAAAGGCAACCAGTATTTATACTACGTATTCAGTTTTAAAAAAATTGGCATGGAATCAGAAAAATGTATATTCTTTTATTTTATTATTCTCGCCTGGAAGCTACTCAAAGTAAATTAAGCAAAAAGAAATTCAGAATTCTTTTAGAGAAATGATATTTAAGAAGAGTATTATTTTTTTAGGCCCAAGAAAAATTTTAAATGCTAGAGTGATAAAAAAAAAGAAAAATGGTCAATTTGTCAAAATTGTTATCGATCAGTTGATATTGGGACATAATAATATCCCCAGATTGGCACTGGACCGTAATGAGCCCAAACACCGAGTTATGAATTGCGTTTTTGTGCTTTTTGTTACATTTAATTACGGTTTCAAAATATTTAGTGGTTATGGTACCTTTTATTTTTACTTCCCACCGAGAAAAAAGTTTATTAGATCTAGGTGAAAATACATTTACAATAATTAAAAAGTTCACTACATATAGTGACTAGTGAAGGGTTCACTTAGCCTAAGTAAATGGAAAATGCTGAAATAGTTTACCTAGAACTAGTAAACACAAATAAACAGGTGTGCTTAGAAATTCGTTATCTGATCTAAACGAAATATTTACTTGGAATAGGTAACCCATTTATTAAATTATGTACCTTTAACCAATAAACCATTTATTTAAAATAGACAAATTGTTTAGTTAGAATTATTAGTGAAAGGGATACGTGGATCTATTAAATTAGTAAATGCAGAAATATGATCTTCTAAATTTCAATTTATTAACAAATACTTCATATTAGAACACTCCATAATATTGTAGTAAACCGCGATGTCCAATACGGAAACACAAATATCACAGCAACAGAGCACCAAACAATCCGACCGACTTCGCCTAGCCTAGGACGAAAAGAAAATGATAAATCGTATTGCGTGCGACGCCACGAGTTTTGAGTTTCATCCTGCCGAAGTGAAGCGGGAGCGGCTAAAAGCGAACCGAACGTTGACGAAAGGCCAAACAAGTGAACTGGACACTTTATTTAAGCAACCAACTTTACTTAGGAGAATATTTTGGTTTAAATATTTACAGTAAACTTTTTTACATGTCTTAATTTATCCAAAACAAGTGAACACAAGTTTAAATTAGGTGTACAGGGTGTCCCAAATTCGAGGGCGACCATTATGATCTCGGAAACTATAATAGATACGAACAAGTTTAAATTATGGCAAAGTTGCACAATTTGGTGCTTAATCAAATATCTTTTACAAATTCAGAAAATTCCTAGTCCTTCTCGAGATATCTGGAAAAAAGGTAAATTTCAAAAATTTGTTTTTATTTTTTCCTGACTTTATTTAAAGAAGAATTTTGAAATGAATTGGACTTTCCTATTGCCACTTTTTATTCTTTACAAAATGGCATTATCAGATTTTGAATCCGGCGTTTCGATGTTTTGAGCTCATTATCAACTTCATTTTTTTAAATACGGACCTGGATATTTTACCTCGGATATCGAAAGAACCTATCATTCTAAAAACAGACATGTATCACACTTGTTGGGTTATTAAACGTTTCGATGAAAAATTACATCAGCATCATCATTTGCCTCAATATAGATACTCCAAAAATATTCTGGATAATATGGATTAATTGCTATGGCAAGGGCAATAATTGTTTTTTTTGCAATGTGATCCTACAATGAATTGTATTTGTGGAATAAACGTAAGGTTTCAGCAAAAAACCTGTAATTTAGACAACTTTAGAAATAAATGAATGACCAAAAAATCAAAATTCTCGTAAAAGAAGCGACTTTCATATAGAGTGTAGGCGCTTTCTATACATATCATTTCAGTTGATTAACGCACAGGGTGAGTCAAAAATTAAGAAGATAGCATAGCTCGAGTTTTTCTACTATCATCCAGGGGGCTTTGAAAAAATTTCTACCAGTTTATTTTTTTCTTAAAGGTAAAGGAATTACCTACCAATAACCGGAAAGAAAATAAAAATCGGTCCATTAATTCGGAAATGACAGTGCTTCAAAGTTGCAACAAAAATTAGGTGCGTCACTTTTTTTGGAACTGAGTGTAGTTTCCGAGATCCCAATGGTCACCCTCGAATTTGGGACACCCTGTACAGTATACTTAAAAATTATATGTTTACTAAAAACAAATAAACATTATTTATTAATTTATTAGATCCAACTAAACCGATTGTAGCTAATTTGTTTTACTTGCTTTAAATAAACTAAATTTCTATAATAAATTAAATATTAGCCGGTATAAGTAAACTTTTCCCAGCTACCACAGTTTACTTGGAGCTATTTTCTCGGTGCATTGAATTTCAATCACTTTTGTGTGGCCAGTAAGTACCTACAATTATTATTATTATTTACTTGGCCAAAAATTTACAGGTTAAAATTTTTTAATTCTTTTTCATTAGGGATCATAACTATTATTGTGTGCCTTGCAGGTTAGTTGATTTCATCGATTAATAATAAGTTTAATTTCATCTGAACGTCGTTTTTGTCGAAAAGTTAGTTGGTGGAATTTTTGTTCTTAAAATGTTTGATCGTAAAGGTTAGGTTTCTAATGTATAATTTTTGCATTTTGCATTATCTATGTATCCTTTTCTGTTTCAAGAAAGAAAAATAAAAACATTTCCATATTATTAACCTTTAAAATCAGCTATTTAATTTCTATTATTGTTATTATTATTATTATTTGGCAATAGTAAGGTTAAAATAAGCTACTTAACATTATGCTAGCCTATATAGTAGTTTAAAAAGGCAACCATATTAATATGTAATAGGATAGCGAACAAATGTATAATTCTATTTTCTGGGTCTACGTATATAAGTGAAATTATAATTAGATATTACTATTATTATTGTTTGTATGGCAGTAAAATAAAAAATTTTACATTAAGTTAGCCTACATACAAGTTTAAAAATGTAACCGTATCATAGACAACAAATTCTATAAAAACCATATTTGGGTCTACGTACCTTACGTAAGTCAAAAACTGTTAAAGTAGAGTTTCCATTGAGAGAAAAATTAAATCCCTGGCTATAATAAAGCTTTTAACTTTATGTTAACCCACATACAAATTTAGAAATGTAACCGTATCATAGCCAACAAATTCTATAAAAAAATATTTGGCTCTATGTACCTTACATAGGTAAGTCATATATGGGGACGTAAGATTGTGTGTTTTATTTATTGGTAGTTTTTACCTTTGTTTTGAGACTTTATCGTCTAACAATAAAAATTCATGTTTATTATTACCTTAAAAATATTATACCTACTATTTACGAAATAAAATTTTGAAAATATAAGTATCCAAATTTTTTAAGTCTGGTCCTGGAATTCATACCAACCTATCAAAATTAAATAGACCAAAATTGACAGAGTATAAAAAATGTTTTACTATACTTATGGTGTGTAGGGTGTATGGTGTGGTAAGTCCGTCCCTGGAATTTGCATTATGATCTATGCCAATCCGGTCGCTAATAATCACATTAAACTTAAAAAATCGTAGTCGGTTTGTTCGGGTTTGTTCGAAATAGTATATTATTCGAAGAAAACACTTCTGAGAACGAGGCAGCCCCTTGAGTAGTCCTTAATAATAGTAAAAAAATATGAAATATTAATAAAAAATAAAAGTGAATTCGACCGTACTTGTATTATGATCATAGTTTTTAATTTGTACCCATTACAAAAAAAAACTGTATTCATGTGACCTTAAAGTTTTTTAAAATGCTCCAGACAAATAAAACATTTTGGAGAGATAATAATAATAATTATTAGTTCATAACCTCTACCTAGATAAAAATCTGGTTTATTTGCCCCGGAAACGCAGCGTGTCTCAATTTCCGGAATTGACTCCAGGTAAAATTGCAATTGCGCACTTTACGTTAACAAGGTTGATAACCCAAAATGCTGCTGTTGCCGACGGCGGGCTTTCCGTTTCTGCTAAGCGAATACGCTGGAATTTTCCGTGGAATTTTCCGATATGCGAGATTATAATATGCAGGCGGGTGCATAAATAAAATGATTCGAAATATTTTCTTGATATTCTATGTTTACTGTAAAAATATCTTTAAGATTGTATACAGATACACAGCCGTGGCGGGTCTTTGGCTAAACTATAGAGGAAGAGCCAAATCTTTCTACAGTCCACAGTCTATTTATTGCCAAAATATACTGAATATAAACAGATGCCTGCTGCTTGCAAACAAAATACCTCCAATATGGCATGCTTACTTCAAATTAGTGTCGGATGGGCCAACAAGAACATACCAGCTTATTAGGGTCGACCTGATCTATGAAGGATTAATAGATTCCTTAATCACAAATATTTAAATTTTTTATTAAATAAATAAGAAAATAGTAAAAACCAAAAACCTCTTATACAGTGTCACCAATAAAGTCCGCATCATATGGGATTTTTTTTTTATTAATAGCGTTATTCAAAATTTGAATTTGTTATCAAGTTCTGCTTCGATCGAGATGACAATTAAGCAAAAAAATAGTAGTCACGTAATTCGCATTATCTGTCAAATTTTAATTTTTTCCAAAAAATATTTCAAATATTTCTGAATATATCAAAAAAAGCTTTTAGAAAAATTTTTTTAAAATGTTGTTTCTAGCACACAGACAAAATTTAAGCTGCATAAGATAATTTTGATTTATTACCTATATTTTGTAAATTGCACCACTTTTGCAAAATAAGACTCAACGCAACCTACATAAAACTTCTCAGATTTGACAAGGCTTTATTTTTATTTATTCATTTTCTTAAAAGTAGCGCCATATTAAATGTGTGTTTTTCTACAAAATCAAAATTGGACTATTAAAATTTGGTCGCATGAGATGCAAAGTTTATTTGTTTTTGACCCTATATAAGGTAACTTTATAAAATAAGTCTTTTTGAAAACGTAGTTTGTGCCTGAAAATAAAAAATAAAGTAAATGTGTTTTAAATTAAATCGTTGAAAATAGATAAACTTTACGTTAAGTTAAACTAAAATTTATTTTCCTCTTAATGAACACTTTACTGATGACACTGTGTTCTTTTTGTCTTAATATTAAGGTTTATTACTTTCAGACACAAACTACGTTTTCAAAAATACTTATTTTATTAAGTTACCTTATACAGGGTCAAAAACAAGTAAACCTTGCATCACATGCGACCAAATTTTAATAGCCCAATTTTGATTTTGTAGAAAAACACACATTTAATATGGCGCTACTTTAAAGAAAATATATCTGAAATAAAGCATCGTCAAAACAAAGAATTTTTATGTAGGTTGCGTTGAGTCTTATCTTGCAAATGTGCTGCAATTTACAAAATATAGGTAAAAAATTAAAATTATCTTATGCAGCTGAAATTTTGCATGTGGGCTAGAAACTGCATTTTAAAAAACCTTTTCTAATAACTTTTTTCGATATTTTCAGAAATAACCCAACTTTTGAATTCTTTTTTGGAAAAAATTAAAATTTGACAGATAATGCGAATCACGTGACTACTATTTTTTTGCTTAATATTCATCTCGATCGAAGCAGAACTTGATGCCAAAGTCAAATTTTGAATAAAGCTATTAATAAAAAAAAATCCCATATGATGCGGACTTTACTGGTCACACTGTATATGATCGTATAGTATAAGATAAATTTTATTATTATTTCTTAATAAGGTGTGAGATGAATGGGCTCATGTGCTCCAATGAAGGAACCGCCACTGATTACAATAATTAGTATCTAATTATTAATTAAACATATTTCATATCAATTATGGATATTTAAATAATTTAACGTACTTTTCATTGTCATTTCAGATTTTTGCAATGAAATTTAATATAAAGTAAACGGCTTGAGACATTGTGATCTAAAATATCTCTATTCTATTCTTATTGGCAAATCATTTTATTCATGAGTTTTTTATGACGTTCTTTCGAAATTGGAATGTCGATAATCTTCGTTTTATATTCATTTCAGAAAATTTACTGTTATCTTAGATAGATAAGAAAAACGATTGAAAGTTGACTGAAATTGTTATATCTAAAAAAAAGAATTTTTTTAGCATCATAATATACAAACATATTCGTATGTATGTACATGCGCCACTTTCGTGATTCTATTAGAATATATAAAATTGATTTCGAAAAGTTATTTACATCTTTGATAGAAATACAAGGAAAACAGATGAAAGTGGAATGGGATAATTCAAATAAAATTTGGTAAGAACTATATAACGTGTTTTTTATGCCCAACCCAAAAAAAAATTATCAAAGAAAATCGGCACCTTTGATTGACATTTTCCTCTTTAATATACCGGGTTCATTGAGAGAAAACTCTATAAGCCGTGGCCAGAAATCCATTAGTAGGTAGTATAGCAAAAAATCTGTGTTAAATAGGCGCCGAAAAAAAAACCTCGGATCTACATATTATCGTCGGCTTAAAGTGTAAACCTGCTAAGTCCATTTTACGCAATTATACAGGACACGTAAAAAATGATTTTTTAGGGATTAATAATCATAAAAATTATTAAAATAAATTTGAAAAATGCTGAAAAATTATAAACAAGTAAACTAAGCGACTTAACTGTTTAACGAATCGAAATAGAAAATTAAAATCTTTATGAAAATGCTGAAAGCCCATTAGGTACACCAAAAAAATGGACTTAGCAGGTTAATACTTTAAACCACTAGATTAAAAAAATTACTTTAAATGCGTTAAATCGGTTTAAATCCACAAAAAATCGCCTACATTTGGTAAATCATCGGCGCGTTACAGCAAAACGCTTTAAATCTTTAATCGCTATTTAAATCATGTTAAATCAGATGGTATCAAAACTGATTTAAAATGCATGTACACTTTTTTTGGGAGTTAACAGCACTTCGATACTGACGCCCTTACGACCCTTATTTAGTCCACCAAATTAGTGCAAATGCTGGTCGTCTCGAGGTCAAATCGCCGTATATTTCCGACGTCAGATTTCAGATTAAGAAATACAACGTTGGCGCGAAGTGAAAATGCTAGTTGGGAATATTGTGCTTGTATGTTATAATAAATTAATTGTATTGTATCTATCTTTTTCAATCTCTTTAATCTACTAAAAACGGTAAAAATGCAAATAATTGTAAAATGAGCCTAACTGCAACAAGAAAACTTTCCTAATTATACGAATATTAAAAATATATAACCAACTGGCTAATGCCACCGCCATTGCACATAAATATATTGTCTTCAATATTATTTACGTAGTATTTTGTTAAACTGGTGAACAAAACTGCAGTCTTGCGTTTTCCATTTTGTTCGTCGAGCATCTCGTCGAGCAAAGCTGTCAACAAATCCGTAGTCACTGGGCTACTTTACGAGCCGATATGGCACGCCTATTGTTTACTTCCAAGCAATATTTTCCTCGATGTGCAAACATTTATTTGCATATTTTTTAAATAGATAAATTTAATGGTGTTTATATATTCCTTTTCGTCTAATAAATTTACTTATATTAAATTCGCCGAGGTACCTTTATTCAAATAGAGGCCTGGGGAGAATAAATAATATCCCATCGCTCCTGCCTTTAAAGCGCCAAGCTTCAAAGCAATTTGAAATATTATTAGTATTTCAGATGTATGTATAATAATAAATTATTAGGTATTATGAGTATTACGACCTAATTGTATCTTAACAAGACTTGGGTAAATGCTTCTATGGGCTTATTTTCAACATCAAGCTTGGTAGCAATTAGTGGTAGTAACTGTATGTATATTATACGTTATATTCTAAGTACCAAATTATAAAATAAACCATATTATTGAGACGTCATCGAACATGCTTTATTGCGATTTAAATAGTACCTGTACTACCCGTTGACAAAGTTCCTTACATTATATAAATGTCAACAATGTATAAACAAAGTAAAATAAAAATAAAATTGAAGAAACGGATTTTTTACAAGCAGAATATATTCGCAGTTGATTAATATAAAGTATAAATAGTTACGAAAAATAACCATACCTATTGAAAGTAATACAACGTGACCAAGATAAGGAGGGCCAGTACAGAGATCTCGGAAACCGTAAAAGTTACGAAGTCGGTTAAATGGAGGAAAAGTTGCGTATTTACGTGCCTAATAACATGCCGTTTAGAAAATTTTAAAATTCCGAGTAATGTCGGAGATATCCGGAAAAACCGAAATTTCGTAAACCACAATCAAATGAACAGTAAACAAAATATTCCAGAAACTTTATTTTAAACTAGGTACTGTACGTTGGTTCGGGATGTAAAAGAAAAGTAGGCTTTGAAACAAAAAAAGATGGTGACGTATGGTATTTGTTTCAGGATCGTACCCCAAAATCTCCTGATGTTGTTCAAAAAACCCTCGAAACGTCATGAAACCATAATGTGTGATACATCGTTGCATTCGGAAGAAAAAAAGCTCTCAAATTCCGATATCAGGAAAACAGGACCGTATTTAAAAAAAGAAAGTTGATAGTGGCCCCTCGAAGACGACTCGTCGGATTACAAAATAATAACCGCTGAGCGAAGAAAGTGGCAATGTTAAAGTGCAATTTACTTTAGAATTCGTTCTCAAATAAACCCAGGAATAAAATAAAACGATTTTACGAAATTTCGTTTTTTTCCGGATATCTCCGACATTACTCGGAATTTAAGAATTTTCTAAACGGCATGTTATTAGGCACGTAAATGCGCAACTTTTCCTCCATTTAACCGACTTCGTAACTCTTACGGTTTCCGAGATCCCTGTACTGGCCCTCCTTATCTTGGACACGTTGTATAGTATTTAAATATTAAGAACGGTAAGGACGATTTGCTTATCAATGAGATTTAGTTGGAGACTGAGCGCAGCAAATACAATTTTTTGTACTACTGATATTAAGACCTACGCAATTTTTTTTTAAATCGTCCTGCTTTCATAATTTATTCTTTAATATTTGATGAAAATGTTTACGTTGATTTGTTGTTGCCATGTATTTGTTTGTTACTACCTGCTGCTTTCATGAAACCTGTCATGTAGTTGTGAAACGCAAATTTTTTCGACAATTATTTCGCTTTTTTAATTTTAAAAAGAACTCTTTTAAAGTTAAAAGGCCAAAAATGAGCGAGTATGAGAATGAGAGTAAAAATTCTGATATTGGCTGAATAGGCTTGGAACATTATATATTATACCAGACAGATTAAAGGAAAGGTATGAAAAGACATACCAAAACTGGTTGGAGGAAAGATGTGTAAATAATTTAAGCGAAAAACTCCTATTAAAATATTTTGTACAAAGACATCAAAAATTAAAATCGCCTGAGAGTTAATGGGCAGAATATTTAATGTTCAAAGCTTCAATTTTAAATCAATCTATTGATATTTGTTAGTTCCACACATTAATTGCGTACCTCAAAAAAAATATATTGAACATTAAGGCGTATCAAGTACTTGCAGATGAAAGGAATTGTATAATATAACTCTTAATGATATCGAAGATCGAGAATCATTTATTATTATAAAAATTATTGTAATCATTTACCATTTCCAACAAAGAAGATGCATAAATACATTAGACTTAGACCAAACCATGCAAAATCCTAAAATCTATTTTTAAATTTTAAAAACGGGAAATGCACTGCACAAGTTGTCGGAAAAGGCACTATTATTGGAAAGTGGCCTATGATAATAGCCCAATATTTCAAGTTAGAAAATCAAACCAATTACTTAATTATACTCTGAACATTCTTTGAGGTGCACTTCAGCTACGCTTTTGGCAAATAAAGGCGTAGATGTTTTAGGAGTGAAAAAAAATTACCTGCTATATACGAATTTCCAAAAAACCGGAGGAAAAAGTTACAGGATAAAATCTTCGAAAAGTAGCGATTGTAAACGAATCTTAATTGTTTTATTGGCGAGGATTGAAATTCTACCATTTGGATTTATCGTCTTTAGTAAAACACAACAAAAATGGCGCCGAGCCGGTTCTGGAGTATATTTTGAGGATTTCGCCAAACAAGGAAAACCTAATAAAAAGAGGGTGGTGCGCATACCTAAATCTGTATGGCGGTAAGGTATATGACTGGCGAGCTATGCGTACAAACGAATTTTTTCCGATAAAACTCAACTTTTGTTGGCGCACGTGATAAGCTGTACGGATCTAAAGGTCAATGTTAATGTTTCAGCGAGAATAAGCGATTTTCCAAAGTCTCTTTATAAACCATGGTACTATTACTCAATGATACCATGATTATAAACTATATTATTCAAAATGTGAAGTAGGTATTTATCCATGTGGGATTATGGAGCTCTCTTGATAATTTTTTTTTTTGCACCGGATCCGATAAGATTAAATCTCTGGAAGAATATTATTAAAATTTAAACGACGGCAAAAAAATTATATAAAAATATAAACCACACGAACTTAGTAAAACTTTTGGACTTAACATCTTGCTCAATTTGTTACAAAGTTTGACATTTTTTAAGGGGAGAATCCACTTTCTGAAATTTTACTCTATAACGTTCGTTTTACTTGACTTTTAGTTCAAAAGGAGTTCACAACTTCTTCACTGAACTCGCAAGACAAAAGTAATGGCAAAAAAAATTTGAAATATTATTAGACGTCGACGTTATATTTAAAATTTATTAATATAATTTTATTTATATTCGTTTTATTACTAAGGATTTATTAACTTACACACCACATACATAGGCGAGCTCTGTTATACCAACGAATACTTACACCAGGGCATTATACCTGATTATATACCTCAATCCGATTCTGATCATTTAAACGCTGTTTTGCGACCAATCAGATGCATATTATACTGAATATACCCCGCATAAGTGGATATACCCCGGGCCACCTGTCACAACAATGCCAATGCATAACAACATCATAACAAGTTTAAAATATTTGATGGTTGCTATAGACCGTTTCTATAATAACAAAAATCCCTTTCAACAAATCAAGTTTTTGATGTTGTCAGATTCATGTCACATTTTTTTAAAAATGGAATCTTGCCGATTCGGTAATGTTTCAGTCGAAAATATAAGAAAAAACGCTGAAAAGACTATCCCAGAAAATACAACAAAAACAAAAAAGTATATAATATGGACCCAATTCGAGAAATTCTGCGAAACACGGCAGTATATATTGACCAAAAATACAACTATAATACAGCTAGCCGCTATATTGGAAGACTGGAGTTTTAATATGAAGAAAAAATATGGTTCTGACTACAAGGAAGGGGTAATCAAGACAATGTGGAACCAAACAGCCCAACTGCTTCAAGAAAGGTACTTCAATAAATACAACATTAAATTTGATCCTTTTAAAGATCCTGAATTCCAAAAAGCACGTATGGCTAGAAATTCTAAAAGAAAACTGCTTCAGGCAGATCCAAAAAATCACCGGAAAAGTGCAAGAGCACTAACCTACGACGAGTACAAAAAGATGGTAAAAATTTTTGACGAAAATAACCCCGAGGATTTACAGAAAAAGTTCTATCAAATAGCGGCTGTGGAATTAGCATGGAGAGGAGGAGAAGCCGAGACATGCCTAAATACGTATTTCAGAGAAGAATATTATAGCGATGGTACAAAAAGTAATAGAATGGAATATAACCCAATCTTTTTAAAAACATCCCAAGGCGGAGACAAGAAGCTTTCAAATTCAAAATGGTTAGTGGCAAACACAAAAGATGCCGATTTATGTCCAGTTCGCCTTTACAGAAAACTTATTTCAAAAAGAGGGCAAAATATAACTACCCAAAGACTATTCCTGACAGTAAATCCAAATTGGAAAATGGGAAATTGGTACAAAAACTGTCCCATTGGAAAAAATACTCTTTCTAATTGGACAAAACAAGCAGCACAAAAAATTGGACTAGATACTGAGAAAGAAAAAATCACAAACCATTCCAATCGAGCCACAGCTGTCTCTACATTAAGCAAAGCAGGTGTGAGCGAACAAACTCTTATAAAAATAACTGGACATAGTAGTGCTGCATCCATAAAGCCATACTTGCAGATGGACAAAACTCATCACGAAAACACTATTCAAGGTTTAAGAGGTCACCCTCCAACTAATGGGTTGGACCAACACGAAGCTCCAGTCTCTTGCAGCTCGAAGAGTTTCCAGCAACACCAGCAAGCCACTACTGTTTATTATAATAACTGTGTGTTTAACAATAATACTTATAACTAATTTTCTGTTAGTTTTATTACTTTGTCAATTGTTTAGGTTTTGTTTCGTTTTGTCCGTTTTTCTAGTAGCTACATAAATCATTTTAAAAATCTTGCATTTCGTTGTATTTTTTCTTTTTTTTTGGTATATAATCTCAACATATACCACTCGAGGTAAATATTTTATTTAGAATATTTTTTGACATTTTTCCGCAAAATTTCTATAAAAATTGCCCTCGACAAAAATTCTTTTAAAAAAATATCCCTCCAGCTTCGCTGTCGGGATATTTTTAAAGAATTTTTGTCTCGCGAATTTTTGACAGAAATTTTGCACAAAAATGTCAAAAAATATTCAAAAAAATATTCACCTCTTGTGATATAACTTATGAGAATTTTGGTTGTGAGTGTTAAAAAATTTAAATGAAATGTGAGTGTGGGGTTAAAACTTCACATATTGGGCATATGGGCAGTCAATAATAATAAACCAAAAGTAATAAAACGGTTTAACTAAGGTAAAAATGGCGTATTTGCAAACAGTTTTTGGAATGTCAAATTTTGCAAATTACTTTGAGTCTGCAAGTCCCCATATTTGCAGATCTGCAAAATTGAGGGTATTCATTTTCTGTAATCTCATGCACCCTAAGTTTTTTGTAAGTTACACGTGTTGCAATTAGTAATAGCACCCGGACCGGACCCATTAAAAAAATATATTCTCACCACCGAGCAGCTATAGAAAACGGCACGAATACTCTCGTATTAAAACAGATGACAGCAGAAATTTGTCGTCAGCTGATATTGGGTCATAATAATATCCCTAGATTTATAGTGGACCGTAATGAGCCCAAACACCGAGTTATGAATTGCGTTTTTGTGCTTTTCGTTACATTTAATTCAAAATATTTTGTGGTTATGGTGCCGTTTATTTTTACTTTCATTAAATTTTAATTACTTTTGTGTGGCCGGTTAGTACCTACAATAATTATTATTCATTTGAAAATTTACAGGTTAAAATTTTTTAATTCTTTTTCATTAGGGATCATAATTATTAATGTGTACCTTGCTCGTTAGTTGATTTCATCGATAAGTAATAAGTTTTATTTCATCTGAACGCCGTTTTTGTCGAAAAGTTAGTTTGTGAAATTTTTATTCTTAAAATGTTTGTTCGTAAAGGTTAGGTTTCTAATGTATAATTTTTGCATTTTGCTTTATCTAGGTATCCTTTTCTGTTTCAAGAAAAATAAGTAGAAATTATTTCTCTGACTTAGGTAGGCAGGGGAGAGTTGCCGGTAGAACCGATGAGACTATTGCATCAATTGTTTTAGAAGGTATCACATGCATAACTTTCAAGTCCGTTCCTGAAATTCGTGCCAACTTATAAAAATTTAATAGACCAAAATTGACAGAGTGTCACGTGACTTTGCCTCCATCTTGCGAGAGTATTCAAAATTTTTACTATACATAATATGTTTTTTTTAGAGGTATAGAACTTTGAAATTAAATAAAACACATAAATATCACTAATAGGCCATCGTATTTATTTTTATTTGAATGTTTATTGTATGCCATTAGTGCTTAAATATGATTTCGGACAAATGGCCGCCACGGCTGGCTCGAACGAAACGTAATCTGGAAGTCCAATTGTCGACCACTTTTTCAAGCATAAGTGGACTTATATCGCCAATAACGCGTCGTATGTTGGCTACCAGATGGCCCAACGTCGTTGGTTTATCAGAGTAGACTCGTGACTTCACATACCCCCACAGAAAATAATACAAAGGTGTGAGATCACACGAGCGTGGAGGCCAATTGACGGGTCCGTTACGTGATATTACGCGGACTTCAAATGTTCTGGCCGGCCTCATCCTTGAAAAAATATGGGCAAATGATCCCACCAGCCCATAAAGCACACCAAACAGTGAGCTTCTCTGGATGTAACGGAGTCTCCATAATCGCTTCTGGGTTTTCTGCACTCCAAATTCGGCAGTTTTGCTTGTTTACATAGCCTTTAAGCCAAAAATGAGCTTCATCGCTAAACAAAGTTTTTTTATGGAAATCAGGGTCAACAGAAATCTTATTTTCGGCCCATTGACCGAACGTACGACGAAGATTATGGTCACGTGGCTTAAGTTCTTGCATGAGCTGGATCTTGTAAGGTCGTAAACCAAGATCCTTTTGCAAAATCGTCCATAATGTGGACGGGCACAGCTCCAATTGTTGCGCACGATGGCGAATCGACTCATTCGGGTCGTCCTGAACACTACGACCCACAGCAGCAATAACTTCTTCGGTGCGCACTGTACGACGTCTCTGCGGATGCACATTATCAACCAGAGTATGCTTGGTGCGAAAACGATGCATGGTTATTCGGATAACTCGCTCGGAAGGACGATTATGTCGACCGTAAAACGGTCGTAGATTACGGTAAGTTTGGCGAACTGAACCACGATTTTCAAAATAAATTTGCACAATTTGGAAGCGTTCTTCCGGCGTAAGTCTATTCATGGTAAAATGGCAGACAATACTGAGCACAAACCAACTATCGGCGCTCAACTTAACCTTCACTAGAAGCGGTATTGCCAAGTAGAAAAACAAACCTCTAAAAAAAACACCCTTTACAACGTATGTATTTAATTATTTGTTGCTATGGAGGGAATGCAGCGAGAGTGAAATGCGCTCAAACAGAAGTTGGCAATGTTGAGTCTTGATCCATCTCTCATTAGTACATTCTGTATTAATTTCTGTACCTTAACAGTAAATTGAGGCTATGAGCGCAGTATCGGACTAACCCCAATATTAATAAATGTAGGAAAATAGGTTTGAAAAAATGGTGAAAATCAGTTCATTCATAATTTCCTTCTTTTAGATCAGAGGTTCCCAAACTCTTTTTTCTCATAGACCACTTTAAAAATTTTGCTGGTTCCCGGTGGACTCCCTGCAGCTACATTTCTACCATATTCACAAAACTCAACAAAAAATGTGAATATTAGATCTAACTAGGGGAGGTGCGCCTAAGAGTACGCACTTAATATTTATTTCTCAATAAAAAATACGTTTTATGAAAAAATCTATATTTTGTATCAAATATTGATAGATATATACGTTTTCTAACAACTAGTAAAACTAAAAAAATCTAGAGTAATAGATGTGTTTTTTACTTCCATTGCCTTTAGTTTTTCATATCACAACGTTTCAACTGGTAAGTATCTCCAGTCGTCTTCAGGTGAATACTAAACAAGTTACAAAGCTACGAGCCTATTTATACTACCTAGGGGGGGCGGAGCTAGTGACGAATTCGGGTGCAGTCGTGAGTCATCTGCTTACGTCACCATGATTATTCATCTGCTGACGTCATCCGCTTACGTTATCAAGTTTGCATCACTACTCAATCTGAGCCTACACCTATTTAACAAGGGCTTCCAAATGTTTCTTATATCTGCAGGGTATGTTATTTTCTGAGAATATATAGTGTGACCATTCGAAATTTGACTTTGGCATCAAGTTTTGCTTCGATCGAGATGAAAATTAAGCAAAAAAATAGTAGTCACGTGATTCGCATTAAGTATCTGTTAAATTTTAAGTTTTTCCAGAAAATAATTCAAAAGTACGATTATTTCTGAAAGTATCAAAAAAAGTTATTAGAAAACGTTTTTTAAATGCAGTTTCTAGCCCACATTCAAAATTTCAGCTGCATAAAATAATTTTGATTATTTTTCCATATTTTGTAAATTGCACCATTTTTGCAAACTAGGACTCAACGCAACCTACATAAAACTTCTTAGTTTTGACAATGCTTTATTTCAGATACATTTTCTTTAAGGTAGCGCCATATTAAATGTGTGTTTTTCTACAAAATCAAAATTAATTGGGCTATTAAAATTTGGTCGCTCGTGATTCAAAGTTTATTTGTTTTTGACTCTATATGAGGTAACTTCATGAAATAAGTATTTTTGAAAACGTAGTTTGTGTCTAAAAGTAATACACCTTAATATTAAGACAAAAAAGGACACAGTGTCATCAGTAAAGTGTTCATTAAGTGGAAAATAAATTTTAGTGGTGGGTAAAAAATCAAAATTATTTTATGCAGCTGAAATTTTGCATGTGTGCTAGAAACTGCATTTAAAAAAACTTTTTCTTATAACTTTATTCGATATTTTCAGAAATAACCCCACTTTTGAATTATTTTTTGAAAAAAAATTGAAATTTGACAGGTAATGCGAATCACGTTACTACTATTTTTATTAATTTTCATGTCGATCGAAGCAGAACTTGATGCGAAAGTCAAATTTTGAATAAAGCTATTAATAAAAAAAAATCCCATATGATGCGGACTTTACTGGTCACACTGTATAATCCTAGCAAGTAAACTGACGTAAGTATCTTAAAAATAATTATTTACTAATTCCCCCTATACAAAAGATACAATGTGCTCTGTGGAATCGCTAATTCCGGACACATTGTATACTTTTTACTATTCCACAGATTCCTGCTTTGAAATAAAGTAGACTAAAAATACAAAGTGACTTTTATCAGAAATATCAGATAATAAAAAATTCCAGAGATAAACGCTGGAAATGCCACGAAGCCGAAACAAGGACATAAGCACTTTTCGTCAATTATTAAGGAGTTTTTCCTTCGCGAAAAGCGCCCTGTTATTTGACGTCGCCTGAAAAGAGGGATTTATCTATTGTTTCGTATTGGCGAAAGAACTGAAAGCCCTGCTATTTAGCACACTTTCCTTTGATCTTTAAGGAGTACTTCGGATGAATGAAGCTATCATTTTATCTACGCTGAATTTCATTTAAGTAATTTAATTAATTTATTTAGTTCTCACTGCAGCGCGACTTTTGGCAGTGATTAAATTATGTCTTAATATAAATATTATATACAACGTCAGGATAAAGAGACGAATCAGGCTTTTATATAGAATACCGCCCACGTATTTAAGAAACTCTCGGGCCCTTCAAATTAAATTTTTTTAAATGCATTATTTTTTACAAATAACATACCGTTCGAGCAAAAATTATTTGCATCAAAGAGGGCCTTGCATCTAAGGACGTAATGCTTAGCCGTAGAGCTTAATACCTGTTGGGTGTCAGTAACTACCTGAATTAACAATCAATCAGTTTATTCCGTCATCTTTGACAGTCGTTACAAGTAATTAGATTCATTGCTAATTTTTCCAATTTCTTGAACAATTTACACAATGGGCTTTAAGGAACAGCACAAAACATTCATGGTTGAAGCGTATTTTCGAAACGGGGTTAGAGTAAATGGTGAGTGGCAATACAATCTGGGTTTGTGCATGGTCGATTTTCACGAACATTTTCCTAACGTTGCTTTTATTGCTGGAGATTTTTATCATTGCCTGAAAAGAACCGCGGCTATGTTAAGGGAAACAGGTTCTATACAACACAAAAAAGGAGCATGAAGAGGGTCTGTAAGAACAGAAGAACTTGTTGCAAACGTTCGTGAAATAATGCAAAATACGCCAACAAATTGTATAAGACGCCTGTCCCAAGAAGTGGGAAGATCTTATGGAACATGCAGGACTATTCTTAAGAAGCAGCTAAATTTATTTCCTTATAAAGTGCAAGTATTCCAAGAAATACAAGCCGCAGATTTTGAAAAATGCAGGAATTACTCTCAATGGTTTACCCAAAATTTACTGGAAAGAAATGATTTATTAGACCTAACATTTTTTTCGGATGAAGCCTGGTTCCACCTCTCCGGTTATGTAAATTCTCAGAATACACGCATGTCATTGTGGAGTAGTGAAAATCCCCATTTCTTTGTAGAGTCCACATTGCACCCTCAAAAAATTGGTGTCTGCTTGACAGATTGATCAGTTTTCGATCAGACATTGAATTCCCACCTATATCACCTTGTTTAACTGTTTTGGATTACTTCGTTTTTCCTCATATAACGAACACTATTTTTAAAACACCAGTTTCAAATTTAGAACAAATCCAAGAATGTGGTAACATTTATGCTTGGAGCATGGCGGTGGCCAATTTCATCAATTTATGTAATTATTTTTCTTTTTCTTTCTGTATATTCCTACTTTGTTAATTTTGTAAACAACAAAAATAAATTTGTATATGTCTACTTATTTTAATACTCATTAGTTTGGCATATCATGTCATAATATGAATTTGACAAAATTTTAACCTAGATTTGGTTAGATATATCGTCCCCATATCCCCCATCGCCCTACGTTTTCTAATCCAAGCCCTCTTTGATGCAAATAGTTTTTGCTCGCATGGTAGATGACTCCGTACAAAGATGTGACCTGCGCAATAAATACGTTAAATCTAATGATACGGCGCGCGGCGATTGCCGGTCGCTACGAACTGCCACCAATATTTCGTGTTCTGCTTTCGTAATAATTGTAAAGAAAGTTCTTTACTGGGAACAAAATGCATCGCATTGAGAAGATACAATTTATTTCTTAACAAAATTGCTGTATTAAAAGTAGTTTATTATTCAACAATACTATACAATACCAACAATAATTGAACACATATATTTTTATTTTTTGGGAACTCGACCCCTAAAGAAGTAAAAATAAATGTTTATATTGTAAAAATATTTTTGGTCGAATTTCCTCAGCATAAATACTCTAAACAGAAGTAATTTAACAGCTTGCGAAACACTTTTTTTTTTAACGTCTAGCCCTAGAGGGATGAAAAGGGGATATTAAAGTTTATATTAGAAAATAATTTTTTGACGGACTTTTTTGACGTATTTCAGCATTTTAATAAATTCAACCCCTAAGGTGTTTATAAACGCAAAGTCCATAGACAGGTTCTACCAGCATTATTAACGATTTGCAACGAAATAAGTATATTTTTTAATAATGACGATGAATCTATATTTTTGGTTTGAAGAAGTAGTCCATACTTGAAGTGGAGTGGAAATTTAGAAGGAAAGAAATAAGAACACAAAGTCTTCCTCCACTTTTATATTAAAGAAATAATTAAGGGTTGAAAAATTCTCTACATGTTTCGAATGCAGAAGCATTCATCTTCAGGAGAATAAGTAAAAAGAAAAAATTATTAGATATCACCTTAACGGAGCATCAAAATTTGTAGGCACAAAGAAACCGGTTCAATGAATAGAACGGAGAAAAAGTCATAATGTAACTTGCATTATGAAAAGGAAAGAAATAAGAATGTAAGGGTTTATGGCTTAGGGCACGTAAGAGTGCAAATGCAGAACGAAGGGTTCAGCATTTGTATAAGAGAAAACTAAAGGTAGATTATATTGAACGAGATGTAAAATTGAAGAATTATTTAAGAAAAATCAATATGAAAACTGTGAAAATGGAAGTTTGAGGAAGAAAAACTATATTAATTGTTCTAACTTATAGATGCGAATCTGAAAAAGAGATAACTTTTAGGTCACATCCATTGAACAATAATAGAAAACTTACCTCATAATGAAATTTTTAAGAATAAGTATAACTGAAAAGTTGTAGCATTTTAGGCTTAAATGCCATTATGGTAGTTAAATTTAAAAAAAAAACGAGTTTAATAAATTCTTAAGCAGGATCCAATACCACGTTCTACAAAAGACAGTCCTATGAAATTTCTGACAGGTCTTTTAAATATTAAAAAGAAGGCGTTTGGAGAAAAAAACACAGAAAAATAGCTGGGAAAACAAGGGAGCTGAAGGCTGACACAGAGGAAAAGTATTGAATCTATAGAATGTCACAGAGAAAAAAAAAATGGGGTTGGCGAATCTTTTACAAATTTATAGCTCAGTCAAGGTTTACAAAAGATATCCAATTGCATAAACCAAAACAGGATATGGGGGCCCACAATGCCTGTTCCGGAGAGTGATAAGGTACGATGAAAAAGTTAATAAATCAATATAAACAATAAGTGCACCTAAAAACGTTCAAACTTATAAGTAAAATTGGGTATGACCATAAAACACTGCGGGTTAAAGTCCAATTGGTAAAGGAAAAAAATTTTTTTTTAATATATACACTTTGATGAAAACTTGTTCAAAACGCACTGTAAAAAAGAAGTGTAACTGTAAGTTGAGTGGAAATTTTAAAAAAGAAAAAATAAATACAAAACTAAAGTGACTCTAGTCATATGGGGAAGTGAGAAAAAGTGAAAACCTGAGGGGTTGTAAGAAACAATAGTTGTAGTTATTTTGAAAAATTTGTTTTTAATATTTTAATATGAAGGTGTAACAAACAGGTCATCAGTCAAAATTAAGAGAGTTGAAAAAATGAGAGCAGCTGTGTTGAATTTGATCATTCAGACATTCTATGTTAATATTGTTTATAGTTTTGTTAATTTCTAAAATTTCAAGAAGATCTAATTTATTGCCTTTGTTGCACAAAGGTATTTGGTATTGAAATCCGGATTGAAATAGTGGTTTTCAGTATGTATGTGTCTAGAAAAATTTGATTTAATTTTTGAAGGAGAAAGGTTTGAATTTCTGGCTTTCACAATTTCTTTACAATGTTCACCCACCCTGACCGAGAACTTGCGGCCGGTTTGACCGACAAAGGTAGCCGAACAACCCTGTGCGGAACAAGAAACACTGTAGACACCTGATTTATTAGCGATCGGAACCGAGTCCTTTGAATTGCATAAGAGAGACTTTAAAGAATGTTGAGTTTTGAAACTTATGTCGTAGTTAAAAGAATTAAAAATATTTTTCAGTTTGTACGAAATTGATCCCCAAAAGGGTAGAGAGTAGTATTTAATGGTAGATTTATTATTGGTTATATGAATAAACATCTCAATAAAATTCATATAACCAATAATAAATCTACCATTAAATACTACTCTCTACCCTTTTGGGGATCAATTTCGTACAAACTGAAAAATATTTTTAATTCTTTTAACTACGACATAAGTTTCAAAACTCAACATTCTTTAAAGTCTCTCTTATGCAATTCAAAGGACTCGGTTCCGATCGCTAATAAATCAGGTGTCTACAGTGTTTCTTGTTCCGCACAGGGTTGTTCGGCTACCTATGTCGGTCAAACCGGCCGCAAGTTCTCGGTCAGGGTGGGTGAACATTGTAAAGAAATTGTGAAAGCCAGAAATTCAAACCTTTCTCCTTCAAAAATTAAATCAAATTTTTCTAGACACATACATACTGAAAACCACTATTTCAATCCGGATTTCAATACCAAATACCTTCATTTGTGCAACAAAGGCAATAAATTAGATCTTCTTGAAATTTTAGAAATTAACAAAACTATAAACAATATTAACATAGAATGTCTGAATGATCAAATTCAACACAGCTGCTCTCATTTTTTCAACTCTCTTAATTTTGACTGATGACCTGTTTGTTACACCTTCATATTAAAATATTAAAAACAAATTTTTCAAAATAACTACAACTATTGTTTCTTACAACCCCTCAGGTTTTCACTTTTTCTCACTTCCCCATATGACTAGAGTCACTTTAGTTTTGTATTTATTTTTTCTTTTTTAAAATTTCCACTCAACTTACAATTATACTTCTTTTTTACAGTGCGTTTTGAACAAGTTTTCATCAAAGTGTATATATTAAAAAATTTTTTTTTTCCTTTACCAATTGGACTTTAACCCGCAGTGTTTTATGGTCATACCCAATTTTACTTATAAGTTTGAACGTTTTTAGGTGCACTTATTGTTTCTATTGATTTATTAACTTTTTCATCGTACCTTATCATTCTCCGGAACAGGCATTGTGGGCCCCCATATCCTGTTTTGGTTTATGCAATTGGATATCTTTTGTAAACCTTGACTGAGCTATAAATTTGTAAAAGATTCGCCAACCCCATTTTTTTTTTCTCTGTGACATTCTATAGATTCAATACTTTTCCTCTGTGTCAGCCTTCAACTCCCTTGTTTTCCCAGCTATTTTTCTGTGTTTTTTTCTCCAAACGCCTTCTTTTTAATATTTAAAAGACCTGTCAGAAATTTCATAGGACTGTCTTTTGTAGAACGTGGTATTGGATCCTGCTTAAGAATTTATTAAACTCGTTTTTTTTTTAAATTTAACTACCATAATGGCATTTAAGCCTAAAATGCTACAACTTTTCAGTTATACTTATTCTTAAAAATTTCATTATGAGGTAAGTTTTCTATTATTGTTCAATGGATGTGACCTAAAAGTTATCTCTTTTTCAGATTCGCATCTATAAGTTAGAACAATTAATATAGTTTTTCTTCCTCAAACTTCCATTTTCACAGTTTTCATATTGATTTTTCTTAAATAATTCTTCAATTTTACATCTCGTTCAATATAATCTACCTTTAGTTTTCTCTTATACAAATGCTGAACCCTTCGTTCTGCATTTGCACTCTAACGTGCCCTAAGCCATAAACCCTTACATTCTTATTTCTTTCCTTTTCATAATGCAAGTTACATTATGACTTTTTCTCCGTTCTATTCATTGAACCGGTTTCTTTGTGCCTACAAATTTTGATGCTCCGTTAAGGTGATATCTAATAATTTTTTCTTTTTACTTATTCTCCTGAAGATGAATGCTTCTGCATTCGAAACATGTAGAGAATTTTTCAACCCTTAATTATTTCTTTAATATAAAAGTGGAGGAAGACTTTGTGTTCTTATTTCTTTCCTTCTATATTTTTGGTATTATTTCCATAAACAAAGCTCAGAGTTGAATGACAGTTTTATTGAAAGAGAAAAGATAATGTAAGAAAGCACAAAAAAAAATTCTTTGCAAAAAAAATATGGGTGTCTATTAATTGGGTAGTAGGGGAGACCGGGGGAATGCCCCACACGGGGAAATATCGCCCAGGCCACTGTAGAAAAAACTGCAACCAGGAATGCACAGGTGTATATCACGAATTGTTGCCGTAGCCATGTGAAGTACGCGCCAATAGTTTGGAATAATTGCCGGCAGTCGTTAACCAACAGCGAACGTGTTTGTGCTAAATGGATTTTTGATCTATCTTTTGTACAAATTAATCAGTTGATAATTATTAGTTACTGTGCATATTTAAAGAAGATATATTTTATTTTCACTTGCTAGGGCCTATAGAAGTGTTGTCCTAAGTGATCACCAATAAAATGTAAGTACTTTTCTTGAATTACATTTTCAGGTTGGAAAATATCTCCCGGGGAAATACCGCGCATAAACAATGGGTGAATAGCGCGCTGCGCGGTATTACCCCCTGTGTGTTCATCTTGTTTATTTTGGAAGGGACAACGAGGTCTGGTATCGTTGCACTTTCTGCTCAAAGTGGGCACACGCCGCTTGTAGTGGAAAAGAAAAAGGAAAAGTCTACCTTTGTGACTACTGTTGCTAACAGTTGTTTTTTTTACCTAAGTATCTGTTGGAATGTGTTTTTTATGTTAGTATACAATAATGTTTCTTTATTTTTTTGCTCACTTTTATATTTATTTATTATTTGGGTTACCTACATACCTGTATTTTATGTATAATAAAGTCTTAGTTAAACTGTATTGAAACACTTCACTGCGTGCCATTCCCCCAAATGCCCGGGTAATACCGCGCAGGCACTCATTTTTATTTTTTTGTGTTAATGGACATTACAAAAAGAAATGTTTGATTTCCAATGTTGCAATAGTTCGTGTATTGTATTAACACTCCTTATACAACAAATTACGTCAAGGATAAATATATTTAATAATTTAGGAGTACTTCGGCTTAGGTGCGCGGTATTCCCCCGGTCTCCCCTATATGCTGATTTTTTTCGTTAGCAAGTACATAAAAGCCGCAGATACCCGCTTTAAGAATTTAATAAATTGGGAGTAAATAGCAAGAAAACAACAATAATTAATGCCGGAATTATAAAATAAAACAAATAGCTTTTTGCTTCGCTCCTTAATTAATTAATTGACTTTGGCTGCCTTTCTTAAGCTTAACAAAAACTAGCTATTGAAACACCTAATAAAGCCAAATTGAAAAGAAACACGGATTCTAAACTTTTGTTGGGTTCGTGCCAACACATTTCGGAATGAATGAAAAGCAAAAGAGGACTAGAAAGTTTTAAATCTTCAGCAATAATAAAATAAATAAATCAGGCTGATTCTGTACAAGTTTACTGTAAGAGTGTTATGAAAATGACTTATTGTATTTTTATGGTTTCTTCTCGGGTATCATTGACAAATATTCCGTACGTTTTTTTCAATCAATAATCTAAAAAGCTGGATAAGGAGCCCTAATAGTAGGGGAAGGTCGCCTTTGGTGGCATACGGTTTTGCGTCATCCCGCATAGTTAAGACGGGCGCGCGTATTGACCGTTCAGTTATCAGTCGAATTTTAGTCGTGACGGATGTTTTTATGTAAAGGTATTTAATAGAACAGAAATTGCTAAGTGCCGAAGTATGGTGCAACCCTATTTCTCAGGAACTATTCACTCGATTTTAACGAGCAATGTCGCGTTTGGAAGGTAATTCAATTCCTTTTAAAATAAGGTATCACTTGACTCCCCTTTCCATTTAAGATTTTAAGGGTGGGAACCACTTTCTCGTAGGAATTCCAGCATGGTGGGGGAGGGTGAAAATAGCAAAAAAATATGTCCCCCTGAGAACTAAGGTTCCCGTATTCAAGCGTTGATTTATTTATTAACAAGAAAATAAACCTGGTTGGAAAGTTTTCGGTGCGCCACCCTGTGGATATTTCTAAATAAATCTGTTAATCCTCACAAAATGATGCCATTAGATTTTTAGTATCATTAGTAAAAGGGCATTATTTATTAATGCGACGCCTGTTTTTTTAGGACGCGCTGATTTTTACATCAACTTTTCAAAAAGCTCTTGGGTCCTAAATCAAACTTTCATCGCCCTGATGTAAATAAAGGGTAGAATTTTATTATCTAAAAATATTTAAACCTAATTTATTTTTTATTATTTTGAAATATAATAAGCTAATGGAATCATGGCAAACTTTGATCAATGGACTGCTAGAAATGTCAGAAACGCATATAAATATTGACATGTTTAGAACGTCTGATTAAAATAATCATGTAACAAATGTGTTGATCATTACTGGGGAAACGTGACAACATGTCATACGCATCCGCCCGTACCGTACCTTGCATAAATTAACATGACGAAGAAGGGCAGTAAATGCGGCAATCATCGAAATAACCAGTGTAGTGGAAAGAAAGACGTAGAAGACGTTAAATAAGCTTCGACACCTTGGACAGGTCTTCTTCTTCCCCAATTTATTTGGTTGGTTTACACCCCTTCATAATGTTTTAAACACTCTATGGTCTTACCATTATCAAATCGTTTATTTCATGTTTCTTCTATACTTCAGTTTTAAATCCATAAAAGCTCCATTAAGGTTCTAAATTTCAATTTCTCTTTTGCTAACACCATCAGCATAACTTTAAAAAACTTTCTGTCTCCTGATACAGATGCTTTGACTTTTATGAAAAACAATTTTTTTTTCTTTCCCTCTTATTTCAAAACTTTTACATGTCTCTGACAAATCTGAATAAAACTTAAGGTTTTTCACTACTTAATAAATGATTTTTACAAAGTCTGTTAAAACTCTCCAATTTTTCTTTTGCTCTTTTCATTTTTCTTCCCAAGACAGGGCCTTTCCACTAACCCTTGACTTTCCAGGGGTTTTTTGACTATTCAATTTTTACACCTCTTGTACACCATTGAAAGCTCCATTACGGCTCAATCCCACTATTATTTTCTCTATTGTTAACAACATCAGCATTATACCTTTCACTTTGTCTTCCTGATGATGAGTGTTTTTACACTCGAAACATGTCGAATTGAATTATTATGAATTATTCTAGGTTCGCCTAGTTATTCTAATAAAAAATTGTGGAGAAAGACTTTGTGCTTTTCTTTTTTCTATATCATTTAACTCCACTTTGAGTATGGTCTACTTCTTCAAAATTTCTACATTATTTTTTTTTCCCGAGCCTCTCAACAAAAAACATCAACTGAATAATTCGGATATGGGCCCCTCCATCACCATTTCTTTAAAGTCCAAAAGTATCGACATCTATGAAAAAAAATTGCCCATGAAGAGGTAAGTTATCTTTTCGTTACTTTGGAATAGAAAAAATCGTAATTATTTTTAAAATTCGTGACTTTGTAAAATAAACCCATTTTTTTTTTGCGACAGAAACATCAAAATACAACCGCCCTTTTGGTTTTCTTCTCAGCTATACAGTTTAGTTTGTATCTTTTCTCCACGTGTTAAACGTCAAAATTTTTTTTTTAATGAACAGACCTGTATTCTGTTTCACTTACTCCTTCTTAAATTTCAGAAGGCCTTGAATTTATGTAATGTAAATTTTGGTCCACGGAGTTAAGTAATTGTTTGATATATTGTATGACACACACGATAATTGCGTATTAAATTTGAGGTACGTAATATAAGTCATTACATCGTTAGTGATATAAATCCATTAAAAAAAAATTTAGTTCATATTTCAACATAAGAACATAACGTGAAAAATAAAATAAAATAAAATAAGAGTCAGCCTATTATTAAGAGCAATTAAATAACGAAAAAAATTCAGGGCTATGGAAATTTTTAAATAAGATCGTAGTTGCACAGGAAGAAAAAGTAATAACTATTTGTTATGTTTCACAAATTTAATCAGTTTCCTGACACGTGATTCGTGCTTGCCGGCCATTGTCAAAGGAGTACAAGAAGATACTAAATTCTACCTGACATTACAAAGGTATTTATATCATATTATGGTAACTACAAACATGTCATAATATGATATAAATACCCTTGTAATGTCAGGTAGAATTTAGCATCTTCTTGTATTCCTTTGACAATGACCCGCAAGGGCCGAAACACGTGTCAGGAATTGATTAAATTTGTAAAACATAACAAACAACTAGTTATTATTTTTTCTTCCTGTGCAATGAAATAACAGTTTCACCAAGCATGTAGCCCAACACAAATTAATTATAAGATCTTAGTGTTTTTCTTTCCTCGTGGTCGCGACGGATCGACGCCCTTCCTTATTAGTTTAATAGTTCTCGTTCTCGCGAACTAACCATCTTTAGCAGAGATGTTCAATATAAGTAATAATTAAAAATAGTATTGTTGAAAATATAATTCCTAATACATATTCTTTTAGTTTGTTCACAATAAACCAGCATGACTTTATTATCCAGTAATTTAAATGTTCTTTTTCTTAGTGCAAGATTTATAAAATTCGAGAAAAACCTGATAAAGAAAAATTGAAGACGAAGCGCAGTTCTAAGCTTTCCTGCGATCGATACCAGGTCATGAATGGAGCTTGATGTCGGGAAATACAAGGCATTTTTCAACATCAATGAAATGTAGAAAGCGGCATTTTCTATTTTAAATTTATATAAAGTGTTTTTTTTTAATTTTTAAAACTTATATATATTATTGTTTATAATCTGGTATTATTTTTATAATCTCTACAGAATATACGTTTACAGCGCCAGCTGTTATTAAAGTTATTTAAGTTATATTTACTAACTAACTACTTAAAGTGTACAGTGGCGGTACTAGGGGAACGCTGGGGTGGGTGGGAGCTCAACCCACAAAATACAACTCCCGGTGGCAGCCCCCCACTATGGCTCTGCTCGGCGCTTGTCAATGGTCATTAACTGGCGTCCAGAACTATAACTCTGAGTTGGTTACATTAACCAAACACACATGTCTATTATTTAAAACATAATACGTATTACGGTATTCGATAACATTTATTATTTCTTAGATTTTTTAATTAAAAATTAAAATAGAGCTTTGAATCAAGAAAGCGTATTAATTACGGTTTTGTGGTCTATTCTGGTGCTGCGTCTGTATATCTGGCCATTGCTGATTGTGTAGTTTGTTAGTGGTTGCCAGTTGTAGTTGTTTGCTGAGTGCAGCCGTTAGTCGTTGCAGTATTTTTTTAGTGGCAATAGCAAAGTTTATGTTTTTCATTTCAAGAAACCGTTTCTCTGTTTTTACCCTTTAGTTACTAGATAAAATCTCTAAATCTACAAGTATTCGTTGATTTTTTTTTGTGCTCTTGCTTTTTGTAGTAAAAGTCAAATTTAAACGCAAGATTATGATGATCCTGATAATACTAATTCTACTCAATCGGGAGTCAGTAGTGGCGGTAAAACATTTGAAAAGCAAAAACTTACTTATTCCAGTTGGCGTTAATATAATTTCAAAAAAATTAATTCTCCGACAATCCAGCCGTTCCTAGAAATGATATTTTCTTAAGACAGGTCTTATGGGGATTGAGGTTTCTACTTTTTTGTGTGTTCAGAAAACAACTGGGTTTTATGAATAGAAGCCAAAACAGCACATGAATTTTATTTAATTTTTTTGTAGAAATACTCTGGGGGAAAACACCTCCACACTAGCCACGTGGCGTGGTGAAATTTGAAATTTTACATGCATGGTGGTGCAAAATAATAACAGATACGATAACAGTCACTTGCAAGGGGGTAAATATAATACCCAAATAGATTTAAAGAAAATTATTTCACCTTACCCAAAAAAATTATAATACATTTTTATTCCAAAACGACTGACTAATACCGACAAACGCCGAGGCTCGTCGATTCTATTTATTTATTTTTAATTAAAATCAAGTTTTAAATCTGGCAACCGTGCTTTCAGATGTTCGGGCCGCATGATTCACGGTACAGAATGTCATATTACTGATATTACTATACCATCCAATAGAATCTTTTATATCGATATTACTTTTTTTAAATAAAGCTAGCAAATAAAAGAAATATCTTTGGTGCTTCTTTTCACTATATTTTGCTGCCTTTCGATAAAGTGTCATTTGTATTTTAGCTTTGTTTATAAAAATAACATGGGCATAAAAGCTTCAATTGGATATTGAGTACCGCTTTGCTGCGAATTTATAAGAATTGGATTGCGCAAGCTAATCCGTGGGGTACCTACCGTGTACTAATAATATTAATAATAACAACGAACAATATTTTTGGCTAGCAAACTTTAAAGTGTGAAAAGACCTGCATTTTGCATTAAAGTAAACAGAGATGCCAAAAACAATGGACTCTCTGGGGCCGAGAATACATTGACAGCTGTTTGGTTCTTGTTAAGAACTCATCAGAATGCCACAACCCGAAGCAACTCCACCGATAACACTGTAGCGCAATTAAACCCTGCTTAATAAAATAGCAAGTAGTAAATAAGCCGCAACGCCATCACGATGGAATTAACAACAATGCAAAATACAGGTACAATAAAGTGTGGATGTGAAATGACTCAAAAAAACAAAACGGCGTAAACACACTCCAGTATAGGATACGACATTTTGTACTTCTCCATATCAGTTTGCTTGATTGGCAAATACAGAAATAGATTGCACTAGTAGTAGTAGTAGAAGTACCCACCAGGGTGCGTGCTTCCGTTACAACGCCGTGTCTAATATATATAATATTTGCCAATCAAGAAAACTGATGTGGAGTAGTACGAGACGTCGTACCCTAAACGAAACGGCGCCAAAACTGGAGTGTTTTGGCGCCGTTTTGTTTTTTGAGTCCTTTCACATCCACACTTCATTGTACCTGTATTTTGCATTGTTTTTGATTCCAACATAAGGGCGCTGCAGCTTATTTACTACTTGCTATTTTATTAAGGAGGGTTTAAATGCGCTGCAGTGTTATCAGTGGAGTTGCTTCGGGTTGTGGCATTCTGATGAGTTCCTAACAAGGACGAAACAGCTGTTAATGTCTTCTCGGCCCCAGGCAGTCCGTTATTTTTGGCATCCCTGTGCACTTCAATGCAAAATAATCTTTAAAGTAGCCAAGATTATTTTTCGTTGATATAAATTATACGGACGCGATTACTCTATTTATCAATAATTACATTTATTTGTGCCAAGATATAAAATAAATTTAAAAAAACTTATAATAACTAAAAATAATTATCGGTGACAGTAACATACCAGTTGGCACAAAAAGGTAGGATTTTGGTTAAAAATTAATCAGGGTAAAAGACTAAAATCGCAATTTTTTGCTCTTTTTTATTGATCTATTTGCAAGATAATCTAATATCTTCCACTCTCGAACATTTTTGAGCAGCGGACAAACACACATATTTTGTTTTCTGCGTTTATTCGATTATTGAAGCTTAAAATCAAATCAGCAAACCAGCTGTCCGTTTTCAGGTCACACGAGTAGAGATGTAATCTCATTAATTGCTCTCAGAGTTGGAAAAACTAAGTAAATAGAAGTAGATTAAAAATATATCTACAGAACCACGTTTCTATTAAACATTTTTTTTTTTTTTTAATATTCCTGTGTAACACTATAAAGCATACTCTTTTGCCCTGGCATTATCAATCGCAAGACTATACTTCTGAAACAGGTTCTAATTCCTTATCGACGTCTTGTAACATGCATGTACCACTTTGTACTTTTTATACAGCATGCCACGTGTATCAACTTATAAAAGAAACTGTATTATAAGATGTTGTAAATATCCTCCACTAACTGTTCTGCAGTATAGATCAATTATTCTAAAAATTCATGTTGTACATTTTGTACTATTTGTAGAGAAATTTCTTGTACTACTTGTCGACTGGACTCCTTAAGTGTATCTATCGAGTTGGGTTTAGATTTATATAATAAATTTTTTACGTAGCCCCACAAAAAAAGTTTAGTGGGTTAAGATCGGGTGAGCTGTATGGCCACTCCATTGGTCCCGATCCACCGCCCCGGAAAAATGTATTTAAGAAATACCTTTACATGGGCAGCATAATTAGGGGGAGCATCATCCTGTCGAAACCATAAGGCTAAACTTCGTAAATCAGTATAATTATTATCATCTGAAAATAGAGTGGCAAGAGCTGGAACCAGATCGTCTCGAAGGAAATTTAGACATCTTTCTCCGTTGAAGGTTTTATAAAAGAAAAATGATCAGATTACTTTATTTTCAACAAAGCCCGCTCACACATTTTCATTACACTGGGTATGATTCTCTAGAAGCCGGTGAGGATTTTTCTGTGCCCAGTTTCTGTTTTGTCTATTAACCTGATCATTTAAAGAAAACGTAGCTTCATCTAAAAAACAAATTTTTTGGACAATTCGTACGTGATTATCTGTTGGTTCAGTCATTATTTCTCAAAATTGCTCTCGCCTATCAGGGTTATCGTCAAGGAACTCCGGTACATTAACTGATGGTTTGAAGAAATAATACTTTTCTTTTTAAAACAATTTAGATACGGTGATTTGGTGAGTATCGTCGTCACGCCCAAGTTGTGTGCTTGAGCTATGAAAATCTTCCTGTAGGGATAATAATATGTTTGTTTTTTTCTCCTCAGATGTACCAGCACGACCACTTTTAACACTATCTTGAGACACTGTCGATTGGCTAAGAATAGGTCAATTTGGGTATTTTTCATGGAACATCGACATCTTTTTTTTATCTCCACAATATTATTAAAAGTTCTAGGCGCTCATCTTCAGCGAGGCGCATTTTGAATGTATATCTAGCAGCAGAGCGAAATCCAAATTTGCTTGCATTTACTGATATTTTTTGACATAATTATATCAAACTTAAATAGCAAATTGTCAGTGTCAATGCCTTAAATATTTTGACTTAAATTCAGAAAGTTGTTTAGTCTAGAAACATATTATTATCAATTTTACACAAAAAAGCCGAAGGGTTACGGTTGATGTATATTTGGTTATCGCGTGCGTTATTGATTTAGTTGTAGCGTTTTCTCATAGATGACGATGATATTTTTATTCAACCGCTTGGAAAATATAAAAGTTGTTTAAGTTATTGAGTTTCGTTCGTTCTCTTTAGTATTGGGAAAAATCGACTTATTTTAATAATCGACTACCTAGTATTCGAGTAATTTAAAAAACCGAATGATAATCGATTTTTTTTTCACTCAATTATAATCATAGACAAGCGAGTTGCGCGCTCTCAAGGATAGATAGGCAACTTAACATACTAAATTGGTTCCCTGATAGCGCCACATGCGACCGGGGGCGAAACTAAATATAATCGTGGTGGGGGTAGGCACCAAGCATAAAAATTTAAATTTTATTATTACTTTGAATTCAAATTTTCGCGCTTCTAACTTAACGGAAAAGTTTCAAGCGCGAAACATCTGATTCAAGTTAAAATAATTTGGGAGAACGAAAGGAAATTATAACAACGTTTCTGATATGGCGACAAGATTTATTAATAATTAGATATTTACATAAATCGGTTTTAAATAAAAAAAACAGCTTAAATTATTATATTATTATTTTCTGTAGATTTTTCTAACAATTCCGTGTTATTTTCAAAGTTTTTATTTAATAAACTAGTTATTGTACCTTGTAGTTCATTAAGTTGTGAAGTAAAGTTTCTTTCTATATCTTTAATAGCTTTCTCTGTACTTTCCAATCGTTGGGCGACATTATTGAAGTCTTCAGGAGGTTCCACGCTTTTGTTAATTGCCTTGGTTTTTCTTCCCGATTTCTTTGGTCGCGACATATTAAATATATATGATTCTCAAACTACCGACTGCGCCATGTTAAGTTTATAAATTATATATAAATAATTATTTAATAATAACTTTATTTTTTATATATTTTACAAATCAATCATAAAATGACAATGACAATCTTTCACCAGTCCAGGTAAGACTTCAGGATCTGTCACAATAAGCCATATTTTTATCTTTCTCGCACATATGCTGGTACAGTTTAATACAGAGAGAGAGAGAGAGAGGTACAGAATGTTGGCCATGCTCATTCTAAATGAATATTCTGTTCCTACCAACGTTTAGGAGATGAACAACCTTATAAAACAAAATTCCTACAATAGCGCCACTAGCGACCGGGGGCTAAATTAAACGAACAGGGGACGACCTTCACCATTTAAGTTATCCTAGCCTGATTATAATATTAATTATTAATATTGGCGGTTCATCGTTCATGTTGATATACAGCATTTGTATTGGGAATAACTGACTCGGTGTTGTTAATCGATTGATTTTTTGCGGATTATTAAATGTCGCGGAGATATTTGTGGATTTTTTGGCATGGTTCCCAGATCTTACAATTTAATTTAACAACTTGACCTTGATATGTCACGATATTGCATAACTCATGATATTTATGAATACTGAATACTCACCACTAAACAAAAGTTTTCAGTAGACGCCGACGATTTCTAAATAAAATAATAAATCCTATTATCCTACGCAGGCAACCCGTAATGCAGTATTTAAATCTAAATAATAAATCATATCTTACACTACACAGGTAACCCGTAATGCAGTATTTAATTTGAATTATATCGCCAATAATAACCGAAACCACTCGGTGTAGCCGCTCGCTAGGAGATGGCTCTGGCCGCAGTGAGTGATTGACAGGCGGGCAGCAACTTTGGAGATGCGTTGGAAAATAAAAACCATATGTTCGTCACTAATAATGTAACTCGAATTATTTCCGAAGATAATCGAATAATTCAATTGATTGAAAAAACCGAATGATAGGTTATTTTTCACTCGAGTGATCCCATCACTAGTTTTCTTTATATTAGGGTCAGGCTAGGATAACTTGAATGGTGAAGGTCGTCCCCTGTTCGTTTAATTTAGCCTTCGGTCGCTAGTGGCGCTATTGTAGGAATTTTGTTTTATAAGGTTGTTCATCTCTTAACGTTGGTAGGAACAGAATATTCATTTAGAATGAGCATGGCCAACATTCTGTACCTCTCTCTCTCTGTATTAAACTGTTCCAGCATATGTGCGAGAAAGATAAAAATATGGCTTATTGTGACAGATCCTGAAGTCTTACCTGGACTGGTGAAAGATTGTCATTGTCATTTTATGATTTATTTGTAAAATATATAAAAAATAAAGTTATTATTAAATAATTATTCATATATAATTTATAAACTTAACATGGCGCAGTCGGTAGTTTGAGAATCATATATATTTAATATGTCGCGACCAAAGATATCGGAAAGAAAAACCAAGGCAATTAACAAAAGCGTGGAACCTCCTGAAGACTTCATTAATGTCGCCCAACGATTGGAAAGTACAGAGAAAGCTATTAAAGATATAGAAAGAAACTTTACTTCACAACTTAATGAACTACAAGGTACAATAACTAGTTTATTAAATAAAAACTTTGAAAATAACACGGAATTGTTAGAAAAATCTACAGAAAATAATAATATAATAATATAAGCTGTTTTTTTATTTAAAACCTATTTATGTAAATATCTAATTATTAGTAAATCTTGTCGCCATATCAGAAACGTTGTTATAATTTCCTTTCGTTCTCCCAAATTATTTTAACTTGAATCAGATGTTTCGCGCTTCAAACTTTTCCGTTAAGTTAGAAGCGCGAAAATTTGAATTCAAAGTAATAATAAAATTTAAATTTTTATGCTTGGCGCCTACCCCCACCACGACTATATTTAGTTTAGCCTTCGGTCGCGGGTGGCGCTATCAGGGAACCAATTTAGTATGTTAAGTTGCCTATCTATCCTTGGAGTGCGCAACTCGCTCGTCTATGATTAGGGTCTCGTCCGAAACCACTTAACCCTGTTCAATTTATGTTACAACGCATAGATGAGATGCGGCAAATAGAAAAACTTATGTGCTCCAGAACCCAGAAGAAGGAGTAAAAATATCCAAGAAATGGAAGTCGGAAGATCCACCGGATAAACAGGAGGAATTACAGTACCCTGAGCCTGAACCACCACCGAAACGGCGACGGCTAAACCCCAAACCGAAAAATATAGGCAGTGACGTAGCTGTCATAACCATGAAACCATGGAAACGGCCAAATACTGTATTGTCATTGGTGGTTTGCATTGGTTTCCATGGTTATGATAGCTACGTCACTGCCTATATTTTTGGGTTTGGAGTATAGTATACATGGCTTATTGTAAAGCTAATAAATAATATTAAATTCAAGCAATAATTATACATTCTTAGTGGTGGAAAACTATCGATAGTCCTAGTATTCGATATATCGATAGTCAAACTGCAAAACTATCGATATTATCGATAGTACTATCGATAGTTTTAAAAAAGTTTAATTTTTTTGCGCAAAAAAAATACACGCTATATTAAAAAAAACTTTGTTTAGCCAATACAATACTTTTCTCTTGCTCCTATTTCAAAAACAGTAACTCTAATAAAATGAGCAATAAACAACTTGTAGAATAATAGTAGAATAATAAGCACAGACTAATAATAAAGTTCTAATCAGCACGGAATTTTCTAATTCTGTCGTTTTGGACGTTTTGTGATTCCTCGAATTTAATTTGTTTACAGTTTACTGTTTTTTACCCCATAGGCAATTTTTTCTATGCATCAGGAATAAAAGGTCTCACAGAAAACATTTATCATAATAATATTACTTTTGTATAAAACCGTAAAACGTGATTTCTGATTTCTATTTCTATACTGGTCAATAGGTGTCGGATGTCATTAAATTACTATCGATAGTTTAACAAAATACTATCGATAATTCGATAGCGATAGTTTTTACAGAAATATCGATAGTATCGATAGTCACTATCGATAGTTTTCCACCACAATACATTCTGCCTTATACAACATCTACACACACGAAAACCAGTGTCTGAAATTTTCTTATTAACTTAGCTCTCTATCTGATATACCGAGTGGAGCATCGCCACAAACTACGTTTTGCATCACATACGATCAAATTTTAATAACTCCTAATTTTGATTTTGTAGGAAAACACACATTTAATATGGCGCTACTTTAAAGAAAATGTATTTGAAATAAAGCCTTGTCAAAACTAAGAAGTTTTATGTAGATTGGTCGAGTCCGATTTTGCAAACGTGGTGCAATTAATAAAATATGGATATAAAATCAAAATTATCTTATGCAGCTGAAATTTTGCATGTGGGCTAGAAACTGCATTTACTCATAACTTTTTTCGATATTTTCAGAAATAACCCCACTTTTAAAATATTTCTTGTAAAAAATTAAAATTTGACAGATAATGCGAATCATGTAACTACTATTTTTTTGCCTAATTTTCATCTCGATTGAAGCAGAACTTGATGCCAAAGTTAAATTTCGAATAAAGCTATTAAAAAAAAAAAATCCCATATGATTCGGACTTTACTGGTGACACTGTAAATGAACCTCAGCGTGAATGTTGTTTGCAATTGCAGAAGGTTTTAAACCGAGCAGGGGGACTTAAAAGGAACGAACTCTCTTATAACCATGATCATTAATATCCATTTTATCTCTTCTATTTATCTTACATTTTATCTCTCCATTCTATCTCTCTCTATTCAGATGTGTTGCCAACGATATCTGCATGAATCAAACAAAAAAACACTTAAGGTTGAATTCTCAACTTCATTTAATCTATTGCCAACCTATAACCTATTTCGCGTTGATTTTTTGAGTTTATTATTTTAATAACTAACATTTAAAGAAAATCAATATCGTCGGTACATTATTTAGATAGTATCTGATATATTACAAAAATATCAATTTATTTTATTGCTAATTTTGGGAGAATTGTATAGTGAAAGAACAATGGGTGACAATGACATAATAATGTTAAAAAAAATCTTACCCGATATTTTTCGCTATACAATTCTCCTAAATTAAGTTATGAAATTACTTGATATTTATTAAATATGTCAATTATTACCTATAGAATATCAAGTCGATACTGAATTTCTTTAAATTTTGTATAAAAGCTAGAAAACATAAATAAATCTACGCGAAATAGGTTATAGGTTGGCAAGCATGCTGATACTCCCACCTTAAGTAACATATTATTATTATTTGGGAAAGAAAGAAAAAACTAAAAGTCTTCCTCCACAAAATTTCATAGAATAAAGAATTATTCAAGGGTCTCTACATGTTTCGAACGTAGAAACGTTCATCATCAGGAGACAGAAAAATTTTATTTTATGCTGATGGTGTTAGCAAAAGAGAAAATTATAAACTTAATGGAGCTTTTATGGACTTAATTTTCTCTTTTGCAAACACCATCAGCATAAAATAAAATTTTTCTGTCTTCCGATGATGAACGTTTCTACGTTCGAAACAGGTAGAGAACCTTGAATAATTTTTTATTCTATTAAATTTTGTGGAGGAAGACTTTTAGTTTTTTCTTCCTTTCCCATACTTTAACTACACTTTGCGCATGGACTACTTCTTCAAATATTATTAAAACTAATTTTTCGATATTATGATTTATCGTAAACTAAATATCTTTTTATAACCTAAACGATCAGAAACATATTTATTAAATGCCTATAAAAGGTCTTTTAATATTTTTGGTACATAAACGTTTCTGTTTTCCTTGGCTCCATATTAGGTTAAATTTTTATGACAGTTTTATCGAGTTCCATTTTCTAGTTAGCCATGGGTTTAACGATACTCATATTAATAGCAGATTTGTGCTCGACAGCAGAATTGTAGTCTTTTGGGATACAAACCTGCCTTTCGATATATCGTGACGATCATAACTTGAAAGATGAAAACGGATTGTTACTAAATTAATGCATAATTTTCATTCCTTTCTTACATTTTAAATTTTATATACAATTAGATTACAAAAAGGGGTAAATGTTAAAATTTTTGATCAGAACTTATCTACTTGGTGGTTTGGTGGTACCTATTAAGGTGGGAGTATCAACATGCTTGCCAACCTATAACCTATTTCACGTAGATTTATTTATGTTTTCTAGCTTTTATACAAAATTTAAAGAAAATCAGTATCGACTTGATATTCTATAGGTAATAATTGACATATTTAATAAATATCAAGAAATTTCATAACTTATTTTAGGAGAATTGTATAGCGAAAAATATCGGGTAAGATTTTTTTTAACATTATTATGTCATTGTCACTCATTGTTGTTTCAATATACAATTCTCCCAAAATTAGCAATGAAATAAATTGATATTTTTGTAATAAATTAGATACTACCTAAATAATGTACCGATGATATTGATTTTCTTTAAATGTTAGCTATTAAAATAATAAACTCAAAAAATCAATGCGAACTAGGTTATAGGTTGGCAATAGATTGAATGACGTTGAGAATTCAACCTTAAGGATCTTAGGGAGCAAATAAAACCCAAACTTTAATTTGCCGACGTTTCGGAAAATATATTTCCTTTCTCAGGGCTTTAAATTATTAGGATTCTTTCTTATGTTTCAACAATAACAACATTACATAATTGATTTGTTTGGAAATAAGAATTTCGGAACATGCAAGATACTGCAGAAACTTTCATGTTACCAAAGACTCAAAAACAGCACTTTTTGACCATTTTAAAACACTTTTGACTTTGAAAATGTAAGCATTTTAGGGACAGAGATTAGTTATAAGAAAGGCATTTTAAGGAAAATGATAGAAATCAAAAATGACCTGGAAAGTATCAATCGAAGGACATATAATATAGAAACGTTCAGTATCTACTCCATATTTTAATTAACTTAAAAAAACGAGAAGGGAAAAAAAGAGATGGACAACAATAATTTATTTGTACAATATCACCGCAAATACCTGATAAACAAATCAGTTAGTTCTTACCTTGCACAGGTTGAATTGCAAAAATTTTTTTAAAAGCTACTAATTGTTTACGGTGCCTAATTTTATGACTCATATAACCCACATTAACTGTAAGTGTTTACCACTTTTTTGTCTGTGGATTTGTTGTTTTTTTATTAAGTTTACCCTTAGTCCCTGTTTTATTTTATTTTAATGAGAAAACTTTTCTCTTTTCTAATATGTTTTAATTTTGGTGTACTTTTTGAGAAAATTTAAATATGCAAATTTTTCGTAACTTTCTTTTGTCTCTCTTTGCAGTTTGAGCGGTGTTTCTAAAAGTTTTCTTTTTTTCTATAAACACCATGAGAAGAAAAATGACACCTGTTTGTAACCGTGTTACACTTTAAGATATCAAGGATATACCGTGACCGGCAGAAAGTGCGCAGCATATGGGAAAGTTTTGTATCTTTAAGTTAAGAAAATTAATTTTATTTTAGATAGGTTCTGCATGTTCTCAAACCAAAATAACACCCATTAAATCCGGTAAGTCTTATGGTATACGAGGTAGGACCAAAAATTTGAAATTCCGCTAAGAGTAAGGTACCTCCATCTTTCATTTTAAAATATTTTTTTACCAAGAATTATTGTTTTAATTTCAAAGTTATACCTAAATTCCAAAATTGCGCTTATTTTTGACAAAAAAATGGATTTAATCGTGTTTTCTGAATAACTCTGTATAAAAAATAAATGGCAACCGAACATTACGAAAATAAGATTTTCTGCAGACTTTGTTAGAGATTACCGTCGATCATAAGTCCGATTTGTTTGTTTTCATAATATTAAGTATGGCTTTTTAAAATAAAAACATAAAAATATTAAATATTTTTGCTGCACACCGTATTTTATTTTCTGAGGAAACAAGTTAATTTCAACTAACTGATATTTTTTGATTTACATTGACTGAAAACATCTCCTAAATAGTTTTTTATACATTGAAGTGTGCATAGAAAGTTTCCTTTTGATTTATATAGACAAAATTTAAATTAAAAATATATTTTGAACGGATTTTATTCGTCACGAAAAATAAGGATCAATAATATATTTTTAATTAAAATTTTTTTTTTATAAATCAAAAGGAAACTTTCTATGCATACTTCAATGTATAAGAAAACTATTTAGGAGACGCTTTGAGTCAATGTAAATAAAAAAATATCAGTTAGATGAAATTACCTTGTTCCCTCAGAAAATAAAATACGGTGTGCACCAAAAATATTTAATATTTTTATGTTTTTATTTAAAAAAACTATACTATTATGAAAACAAACAAATTGGACTTATGATCGACGGCAATCCCTAACAAAGTCTGCAGAAAATCTTATTTTCGTAATATTCGGTTGTCATTTATTTTTTATACAGGGTTATTCAGAAAACGCAATTGAATACATTTTTTTGTCCAAAATAAGCGAATTTTGGAATTTGGATATAACTTTGAAATTAAAACAATAATTCTTAGTAAAAAAATATTCTAAAATGAAAGATGGAGGTACTTTACTCTTAGCGGAATTTCAAATTTTTGATCCTACCTCGTATACCATGAGACTTTTACCTGATTTAATGGGTGTTATTTTGGTTTGAGAACATGCAGAAGCTATCTAAAATAAAATTAATTTTCTAAACTTAAAGATGAAAAACTTTCCCATATGCTGCGCACTTTCTGCCGGTCACTGTATATATTTATTTTCTGTTATATTGTGTTATCGAAAATAAGATTTATCATTTTTCCAAACAAATCAATTATGTAATGTTTTTATAGGTTATTGTTGAAACCTAAGAAATAATCCTATTGTTTTAGAGCCCTAAGAAAAGGAATATATTTTCCGAAACGTCGGCGTCGGCCAATTAAAATTTGCTCCCTAAGATCATTAAACCCATCAAACCCCCTACATAAAAGTCTATTGGATCATTCACAATTTTATTTTATAAATATTTGATATTAAAAATTTAAATGACATTTATTTTAATTTTGCTGGTTATGGGTAACTAGAAAAATAAAATTCACAGTTCTATAACGATCGAATTTATTGCAACATGCAAAATAAAACCAATTAATATCTACTTAAATTAATTTTTACAATTAGGAAGACCCATTTTTAAAGACATTTAAGAAGATCCTGAATATATTGTCTAACATTAACTTTGGTTTAAATCTAATTGCTACGAAAATTGTCATAATTTTTTTAAATGGTTTAAGAAAAATTAGAAATAACGAGAATTTTAAGTTTGACCAATATTCTTAAAGTAAACACTAAAAATAACTTTTAAATAGAATGTGATCTGTTCAATTTAGTGTCTATACAGGGTAAGGCAAAAAATAAGTATTTTTTTGTTTTTTGAATAGAAGGTCGTGACTTTTAATTCTAAACAACTTTTACAAATGAAAATTTTATCTGAAACGAAAAATAAGAGTATTTTCCTATTGGGCAAACTCTCTCGTATGCTCTACAATTTTTTTTTTATTTTAATAAGCGCATTTTTAGTTTACGGTGGCGCAGAAACTTTTATCAAGAATAATTTTTTTTTAGGAAATCAATAGTGAATAGTTTTTCATATGGAGCGAGAGTCCTATCGGTCACTGTATATTCACAAAACAACAAAGGGCCTAATAATGAGTAATAATGACTATTAACTTACTTAAACGTTAAAAGAAAGTTATAAAAAAAAATACTACAGCGTTTCCAAGGTTATTTCAGTATCCGCACAATCCCAAAGGAACATATTTAATTGGGAAACCCATAATTATAAATTTACAGCAAACAAATTTAATGAATGCTAACAAACCCAAACAAACCCTTTTCATTATATATAAGCAAACATTCTTGCTAATAATATTCTTTTAGAAACTATAACATTTGGTATATTGTAGATAAAATACCAATTAGAAATAAGAGTTTGCGAGATAAGATGAGAATGAGGTGTTTTTTTAGAAAATTAACATAAACCATACAGAAAAAACTAACGGTATAGATTATAATAATATACAGCAACCGGCATAATAAAGTAAGGAAAAATTTTTTATTGATGGAATTATAAAAACACTTTTATGTAGATTACCTCTTCCGATTATAACCTAAAAATATTTCGTTCGACGGGAAAGTTATAAAAATATATTTTGTCATGAAAATTTGTATCTACCTGACGACGAAATATCGAAGGAAGTTATTTTAAAAATGCATTTAGATTTTAATTTTATGCTTGTTTACAAAGTTTGATAGAAAAATTCAAAAAATACTTTTTTAAACTTTTTTGAAAAAAATATCCAATATTACTTTTATATTCACATGAATTTAATAAATAGGTCTTAATTGATCGAAAACCAAGGTATTAAATTATTAGTTAAAGATTTTAGTTGTTTTTTAAAGATTTTCTTTGTTAAAATTTAAAATTGAGCTTGTTACCATGTACTTGAGCCCTTTAGATTAGAAAAAACGATCGTTTGTAAGCACGTTGTATTAAAAATAACTATAAATGGTAAATATGGTTGTCAGATTCAGAGGCTAACCATACTCAAATATGGTGGTAGTAGTTGAAGGGGTGCCAATAACTGAACATTTTTGCACAAATTGCCAAAAATTAGGAAACTGAGACATTTAAAAATGTATTTGAACCTCTAAAATGTTTATGTACCCTTCCTTTTATCTATTGACGTATGTAACATTAAGCGCAGGCGTCATGAATAATGCCGAAAAGCTACGATTTAGTGCCGGTTTATCGAATTCATGAAAAAAAATAAGGTAAGTACTTATTGCTACTATGCAACTTCGGTCCTAGCTTCACACAGACATTTGAAATAATAGATTTTTTATATTTAAATTATTGATATGTCTAAATAACTCAATAAATCCAAAAACACCCATATTTTACGGTTAAATTTAAAATTATAACAGGAGTAGACTACTGGTATCGAAAAAATATACTTATCCAGTGACTAAACACCCGATCATTTACTGCAGATTTTAAATTAAGAAAACCCATAGCAAGTAGTTTGAACTATGTTATTTAAAATATTTTATGTATAAATACTAGCAGTTAATAAATATTATACCAATTTTACCAGCAAATAAATGTAGAAACCGAGCAATGCCAAATGTTCATTTACTGGGCTTACATTTTTTTAACTATCCACCAGTTATTAAATACAATGTAACTTTATTGTGTTTATATGACATTATTTATGCAACAAGGATGTGTTTATTACGAATGGGAATGGGAAAAAGACAATTTACGCACGAATTGCATACACTATTTTTTCTACCATCGGAAAATATATAATATAAATCAAAGTACAAACACTTTACTTTACGCACTAGTGCGTAAAGTTATTTGTTTTACGCACTACGGTATAACGTGTTTTTTGCATTGTTTTGTATAAACGAAAATAACAAAATCCGATAAATCATTGTCCATATCTTATTGAGATTTAAAAATCTATAATAAAATTAAATTAAAAATGCAAATATTACCTTTTTGATATCACAATTTTAACTTGCCACATTCACATCTTCAATAATTCAAAATAAGTTCGTAAAATGATACATAAACTTTATATCAATTACAAAATATCAACATTTAGATACGTCCAAAAAGAAATCGTCATTCGTCCATGTCCAACCAGACCTATTTTGATTAAAAATGCAGCTATGCATATTAAAGTAAGTATTTTACACACGCTAGTAGAAAAAACTTTTTTTATATAATAATATTTTTACTTGTTTAATGAACACTACCTATACAACTAGTATTACAAAAATATATAGGGCAGGTGAATGTCTTTCAAGGATTGCAGAACACCAAATTTTTGAAAAATCGTTAATAACTCAAAAACTATTTAATTGAAGCAAAAGATATTTTATACAAAATGTTCCTAAAACTGATCAAGGAACTCAAAACTATCATAACAGCCAGGGAGTTCCAGTTAAAAAAAGTATGTTTAATATCTCCTGACTTTTTGGGGCACCCTATATAATTTAAAATAACTTTAGCTTGTACCAAAACCCAATACTATCTTAAATATTTTTGATAGATTTAAAAAGTCAACGTACATACCAAGATGTTATTTTTCACCGTAGTCCAATAAAAACACAATATAAAATAAATGTAGCATGTTTAAATGCGATAATTAGTTAGTTAACTAGAGCAATTAAATACTCTGCCCAACCCAAACAAAGTTCCAAATATTACTGAATAATGTTTGAATTAATGTTAACGAAGCGAGGTGATTCGGTGAAACGTGGCCGGCATAATTGATCCCCTGTCTTTAACCGAAGGATCGCCTCGCCATGCGTTCTTCACGTCGGAAACACTGATTGATCTGTTGTCCTTATTGAGGGCATCAAAACATATTATTTATAGATGATCCGGTTTAACGTTTTCTTTAAAAGAGCCTTTATTGTTTATAAAACTTAACTAATTGCGACTTAACTTGTGTGTTGTTGAGGTAGTTTCCTTATACAACATATATTAAACGCATCACAATCTGAGGGTCTTAGTACTTCATTCGAAACATTACAAAAAAGTTCGGAAAGGTACATCACACTTCTAACAATTTCAAAGAAAGAAAAAGGTGGGTCGTACTTTTGTAAATTATTTATAATCAAGAAATTAAAAGTAAATGTGTATCATACTCAATTATATGGTAGTTCTCCAATAAACATAATATTAAATTATTACAAGAAATTTTTAAAATAAGGTATTATAGGTATTACCTTTCTGTATACCCGACATCTGTAAGGAACATGTCTGTTTACAAACAAACGAATAATACTTATACGAAAAGCTATGGAATCCTACGTGGAGAGTGCGCCAACCGGTATGTCGTATCCAATATAATGTATGTTAAAAGAAATACCGACATAGAATTCCCCTTGACAATATGCGGTTGTTTTGTAAAGGTTTGCATAAGTCACTTTTCTAAACCCACATATTAAACTAGGTAATTATATTAAACTAGGTAATTTAATAAATCCGTAAACCTCTTTTAAAGTAAAAAACCTAGGTACATAATATTGCAATATAAAATTAAAAAGGTATCATAATATGTAAATCTTTAATTTAATATCAATCTACACTTTTAAAGTTACTTTTAAGTAAACCGCCGTATAAGTAAAAAGTAAACTTAATACCTTACTTTCTTACCGGTACGTATTTACTTAAAACGAATGACTGTCGGAAACTAGTATTGGCACTTTCTGCAATTCTAGCATCTAACAAAACATCATCATAGAAAAAAATTCACAATTATTTTAAACTAAAAAAAAAACTACAAGAACTTACTGTTTTTGTGACAACTATCCTGTAGTGGTGGAGGGCCACGTGACATGCACAACGTAAACATGCTGAGCATCAAAGCAGGACTGAATGAACGTGAAACCGCTGCTCTGCCACAGACCGTTCGCGATTGAGCAAGAGTTGAGACAGAGCATTTTGGGAGGATGACGCCCTTCGCCAAGTCATGCGTTTGTCGTATCGGTAAACTGACCTTTATTTTACAGAATCGTGGAAAAGTCAAGCTGCTAATCATTGGGGTAGAGCCCTAATTTCCATAATTTTGTTATTGGAATAAGTAGGTTCAAAATAATTAAAATTAATTTACATACCATTTCCTTAAATGCCTTGTAAAAAAATAATATAGAATAAGTCTTTTTGTATAAGTTTTATTCATTTGTTTGTAAGCAGAGATGTTCTTTACCGATATGTCAGATATACAGAAAGGTAATAATACCTTATTTTTAAAATTTCCACATAAATATTCCATATGGGGATAAATATACCATGATACGATGGAAGACGTAAGATAGTACTGTTCCGCCAAGTTATCACATCCATATTGCTTTTTAATATTAAGTGTATTTAAGACGTTGTTCTACTTTGTAACAAAATTTATAATAAATATCTTTGTATTTCAATTTTAAAACTTAATCTGTTTGGCGCTTCATATAGCACAGAACTGTGATAACTTGCGTTATCCATTATAATCACGCTATTGCCGGAGATATTTTTAATATTCCAACCTTTTTTTTAAAAGTTTCGCACTTGTATTCATCTTCATGGTAATCTTAGCTCGAATACTTAATATTCCTGGCAGACAACAGCAAGCAATTTGGATCCCATCCATATTTCGATTCGACGTGAAAAGATAAAGGTGTTTTCGTCTGACACTTGCAACTAGAATCGACCCATCCTTTGGACACTGTGTCATATGTCAAACCGTGCTCTATCGAGATAAAATATAGACCTGTTTCCTGATCTATATCTTTTCATTTGCCGCAGAAAATTAAATCTCCAAGTCAGCACCAAGTCCATTACTTTTGTTTATTTTGCGGTATTTAAAGCCTATTGTGTAAACGATCCTGTGAATGGTGGCACGGCTAATATTTATGTTTGATTCATCCTATTCTAGCTTCATTTTAAGTTTATCCACAGTAGGGACAACCTGTTCTTCATTGAGGGAATATATCTTTCTTCATATGATTTCTTGTTGACATTCTTTTAAACGATGATATTAAAAATCATTGCGTTTTTTCCTGTTTATCGTTCCTGTACGGTTTAAAATATCTTTTATAGACGACGTTAGCGTTTTTGTAATAAACAGGTTTTCTTCACAGCATCTTGCTTAATGAATCCTCTATTTATAAATGATTCATACACATTCTTAACAATTTGTTTTGCATTCAACAATTCAATAACACGATAATTTTTCTTCCAGCGCCCCATATTACACTTAAACAAATTTTTCAAACGTACAAGACTGATTGCACCAGGCCCGGTCCTGGGGTCAATTAACAAGGGTGCCTAACCTAAATAATAAATGCAAATGCCATAAACTTATCGAAAACGGTGTGAACCTACCTGCTCTTGATCACAAGTACAACATTTCTATAAAAAATAATGGTTAACAAGTGACATTATTAAAATAGTAAATATTATGTCGTCCTGTAGACCTTTTAGGAATACAGCAATGAGGTTTTATTAAAATAAATGTGAGGTAGCAAAAGCCAAGACGATATACTTTAGCAAAATATGTTATAATGTTTATTGTAGAATCACAATATAACGGACTTTGACCAACGTTTGCTTTAATTTCTTGATTATAAATACTTTACAAAAGTCATTTATTTTTTATTATATTTATATTTTTTATATATTGGTACACATAATGATTTAAATATCAAGATTTTGAAAAGAACTAGTAATTGATCACGTAGAAATCTTAAAAGCTTTCAGTGAATTTTCCCTATATTTGCATTTTCATATTTTTTAGGGAATAAATTGTATATACTTATTTAAATTTGGAAATATATACATACTATTATTGTTATTATTACCATTAGTATTATTATTATTTTAAATGTAAAAAAATTAAATTACAATATGTTACGTGTTGAGGACTATATTATTATGCATCTTAGTGAGATAAATAAATGTAAATTAACTACTTACTATTAATATTATATTAAAATTTGTTGACAACAATGTATAAGCCTGCATTCCTTATGCAGCTCAAAATCAGTGGCGCAGACTTTACCTTAGGTACTCGTGTCAAGGTAATATGTTCAACACCTTTTACTCCAATATATTATTTTAACTTCCCTTACGTTCGCATAAAAAACGTTTTTAATTTTATTATAATTAAATGTCATACAGAATCTTTCCTAAAATGGCAATATCTGGAAACCTGATTTAACTTTTCCGCCCCACGAGACTGTTCACAATTTACCTAGAATTAAAGAGGGGCGTTTTGATGAAACATTATGTTTCTTGAAAATTGGAATATAACCTTCGTTTTACATTTCGTGGAAGTCGAGCTGTTAATCAGTGGAGTAGAGTTCTATCTTTTATGTTATTGCGTCGTACAATTCTTATCTTTCAAAAGTTTATAATACAGTGTGACCAGTAAAGTCCGCATCATATTACCCACCACTAAAATTTATTTTCCACCTTATGAACACTTTACCGATGAGTGTCATCGTGTTCTTTTTTGTCTTAATATTAAGGTGTATTACTTTCAGACGCAAACACGTTTTCAAAAATACTTTTTTTATGAAGTTACCTTATACAGGGTCAAAAACAAATAAACTTTGCATCACATGCGATCAAATTTTAATAGCCCAATTTAGAATTTGTAGAAAAACACACAATTAATATGGCGCTACTTTAAAGAAAATGTATCTGAAATAAAGCGTTGTCAAAACTAAGAAGTTTTATGTAGGTTACGTTGAGTCTTATTTTGCAAAAGTGGCGCAATTTACAAAATATGGATAAAAATCAAAATTATCTTGCACAGCTAAAATTTTCGAAGTGGACTAGAAACTGCATTTAATAGTATATTAAAGTATAAGTGGATATTAAGGCCTTTAAAACACGCGCGATTTTGCAAGCACGACGGCGCAGCCGGAGTGCTTGAAATAGAGCAAGTGTTTTAAAGACCAGTTATCCACGAATACTTTACATTATTTTTTTTTATTGGTACACTTATTGGTATTTATATTACAAAAAATGGAAATAATAACTTAGTAAGTAAGTGAAATGGTCGAATTCGTGATGTAATATACCTGTCGTTGTCATGAAAATGGGGAGAACAAAAAATAACTTTCCATCTGTCACATAAGATTCATTGTTGTCACCGTTGACATTGGTTTTGTATTGCTTAAAAAAATATTTTATTTGACGTTAAAAGGTAATTCTGTCAAAACAATAATTAAAAAGTTAACATATTTAGACTTCACGTTTCACGGGTTGTTGATGTTGCCATGGTAACTTTAAAACACGCGCGTTTTTGAAAGTTGGATTTAAACACGCTGAGGCGTACTTTAAATAAGCGAAATAGGGTATCAATAAAAAAAAAACTTTTTCTAATAATTTTTTTCGATACTTTCAAAAAAAACCCTACTTTGAATTTTTTTTTAGAAAAAAATAAAATTTGACAGGTAATGCGAATCACGTGACTACTATTTGTTTGCTTAATTTTCATCTCGATCAAAGCAGAACTTGATGCCAAAGTCAAATTTTGAATAAAGTTATTAATAAAAAAAAGTTCCATATGATGCGGACTTTACTGGTCACACTGTATAAGGATTTTTTTTTACTTATTATTAACACAAAAATACGGTGAGCGTGGTAACGTGACTATACGTGGACCAAATTTAATTGAAAAATTAAAACCATTTGTTTTGTCAATCTACAGCGACTGTCAGAAAGTGTGCACAGTAAAAATTCAATTGATTAGCAGGAAGAGATATCTGATTTAATTTACTTGATTATATTTTTTGATTTAAATTTTAATTAACTCTTAAATCAGTTGTATGATTTATAATGTTATTTATTCAAAATAATCAGATTGGGTTTCTTTAAATTGATACTGATCAATTGTATAAATTATCCCAACCTTTTAAATCTAATTTATTACAGAGATTTGACGCATGCAACACGCAACATTTTAATCAGTAGGGAGTATCACTCCCACCATTTTCCTGTGACACGTTAGCAGGTGGCAGTCAGTCGTTTGTTTTGAACGTTACTTATCGTTCGTATTGTTTTTGTGTGTGACATAAGCAAGTGGGTTGCTGTAAAAACACTAGGGGAGACTGGGGAGGGTTGATACGCGGGGAGGCATGATACACGTTTAAATTTCCCGCCTCGGTCCCTTACAGATGGCGTAACCGCGCGTATTGCCGACTGCGGGTGTTGAGACAGTGCCAACTAAAATCTAGCAATGATAGCGTGGCGTTTACAAGTTTTGTGGGTTAAAGTGTGTTTTCTACATATTCGATGTAAGTTTTTGCATAACAAACGTAAGGGTTTATCAATTTAACAATAAAAATTAACGAAATTCATTAAATTATGCTTCAAGCGCATTTAGTTTAGTGCATAAAGGACAGTAAAATATATCTTTAATCTAATGCCATAGTACGTTTACGTCATATATTCCATAAATTTTAGTGTTGGGAAAAACCGATGATTTTAATAATCGAGTAGTCACTACTCGAGCGATTTCAATAATCGAGCGATCGCTCGAGCGATTTATCACTCGAGCGATTTATCACTCGAAATTTCGGTTCAAGTATCAAGTAGTGAATGAATTCAATGACTAGCGCATTGAGCGAGTGGTTGATCGCTTGCCGCTCGATTCGATTCGATAGCGAATGACGCCGAGGGCAAGCGATCAAATACTTTAACTTTAAACTATGCCGCTGACCGCTGACGCGACAGTCAAATATCCAAAGTCCAAACCAAAACGACGAAAACGAAACGCATGTCGCGATAGCGCCTTCTCTTTTATGTTTATGTGCCGTTAACAAAGACGTATGTCGTGTGAGACTTCGGAGCATTAACTTGAAAGCCGTCAAGCGACGATGGCCGAGCGGATATCGAATGAACGAACTTTCGCTCAGTGGTTAGTGCTTGACTGCTTGTTAAGCGACGATTTTCGCTTGAAATTATAACTCGAGTAGTCGTGTCAATAACCGAGTGATGTCGGTTATTTCAATAATCGAGTACTCGAGCGGTTTTTCACTCGAGCGATCCCAACACTAATAAATTTGTCGTCCCGGGAGGTTTGATACAGTTTACATCGGGAGGGTTGATACGCGTATCACAGGCTCCCTATATGAAGTAAATGTATGTTGTATTTATTTATTTTATAATTTATAACAAATTATGACATTTTCTCGGCCAATGCAATTGGCTAATTGAGTAACATTGTTATAGATGCCATTTAAATGGAAATCCAAGGATTCGTTGCCAGCACTGTCTAAAAGGGTGCCATGCAGCTTGTGCGGATGTCAACTATAACATAAAAATGTTTACTTGCTAATTATGTACCAATTAAGTAGTGTTATAATAACAAAGGATTGCGTTTCTATTGCTTACCTATCCTAATTTCGTATTGTATCAAACCTCCCATTTATTGTATCAAGCCTCCCATGCATAGGGAGGTTTGAGACACTTTGCATTGACAATTTTAAAAATTTATAACCAAGGTTTATATTTGAATTTTCAATAATTTAATATTGCCAAATTCCTAAGCGAAGTCCTTAAATTGCACTTTGACATAAATGGATCTGTAAATGGTAATCACAGAATTTTAATTGCCATTTTTGTAGAAAACGTATCAACCCTCCCCAGTCTCCCCTACACACTGCAGAAAAGCTTTCGAATTTTCATCTTAAATTTGTATATTTTTATGTTGCATTTGCCTTCCAGTGTTTTATTACCCGCTAACCTATACTTTTTTTAATGAAATAATTTTTACAAAATAAATCTAGAGGGTAAAGTTTCTTTTTTTTACAACCTATCAGCAACATACTTTTATCTTACAAAAACAAAAACCTTTTTGTTTCCATAATGTTGTTCTGTTCCTAGCGAGCAAGTTCGATAGAGAGTGCCTTTAAAACTAGTTTATGCTAGTTCAGCCTATACAAAAGTATAGATCAGTGCTTCCCAAAGTGGTCCAAGTGGACCCCCAGGGGTCCACGGGAGACTCGACGGGAGTCTACGTTGGCGTAACAAAAAAATGGGGGTTCACAATTCGTAAGCGGGGGTCCACGAAAATTTATCTGGTTTCGATCGTGAAGAACTAACATTTTTTGTACAGTAGACTCCCGATTATCCGAAATGATGTGGACCGGACCGATTTCGGATAATGCGGAGATTGAGGAAAATCATTACCTATAGGAAAAGTAACTATATCTATGTACTTTTATAGATATACATATGTACATACATAACAAATTCTAATACTTATGTATGTACATTAGTATGTATTAATATTCATAAATTCAAGTAGAGGTAATTGGTACTTGTTTTAATTTTAAAGTCTGTCGGGTTTTTGGCCGCAACAACAAAACCAACATAACATTTCTTAGAAATTTCGGATAATGCGGAGGAATAGCAAGAATCATTTCGGATCATCCGGTTCATGGGTCGTTTCGGATAATGCGGAGTTCGCATAATTGGGTTTCGGATAATCGGTTTCGTAATTAATGTTTATTTTTAATTATATTACGACTTTATCATATTGCAATGTTATGTAAACCTTACAGTGTAATATGATAACATTATTAATTAATAGTGTAATAATTACATATTTAAAAAAATACAACACAAGAAAATATACTATTTTTCTTTCTATTTTTACCACTCCGGGAGTTTTCTAAATAAAATAGGTGAGAATTGATTGATTTCTTGTGCTGTGAGTAGATACCAAAAAAGTAAAGTTGGATGTATTAATCACTTTTTTGATTGGCCAACTTTACTTTTTTGACATCCACTCACAACACAATCAATTAATTAATAATTAACCAAGCAATTCTCACTTTTTTTTGGAACTCAGCAACGCAAATTTCCATAGTTAGATCTAATCTTCACATTTTGTGTCGAGTTTTGGGAATATGGTAAAAATGTAGCTGTCCACCGGAACCAGCAAAATTTTTAAAAAGGTCTATAAGAAAAAAAGTTTGGGAACCTCTGGTATAGATTAAGAAGCCCTTTGGAGGCGTCTTTAAATATCTCTGAATATTGGCCATATACTTCTTAAATTTAATCAAAAATGATTTAAGATTAACACATTCACTGCCGGGGAATATTAGTGAGAACTGACGGTGTGCCACCTATTTTTTTTTTCAATTTTCTATTTTAGTGTTTGTATTAGCTGGCAAGCACTGTATTAGATTAAAAAGTGTTAGTTTTTTTGCCTTTAAACCTTTTTTTTTTAAATTTCCTAATTTAATCTTTGTATTAGCTGGCAAGCACTGTATTAGATTGAAAATTGTTGGTTTTTTGCCTTTAAACTTACCTTCTGCCCAAAAAAAAATCGTTAAAATAGGCACTGCTTACAACTTCTTAAAACCAAACCCCGATATGTGATGGACTTAACCTTAAGAAAACGTCCGCTCAGTACGACAAACCAATTCAAACTGTCCCCACAAAATTATTACTATTTATTATTATTTATTATTATTATTAAATTTGTATTAGCACTACGCATGAACGCCTGTAGGGCGGTCTCGGCGCTTTTAGCATAGTCGGAGCAACGCCTCTGCGGCGGTGCCGGCAGTGAATGTGTTAAATAAAAAATGATTAAATTATTACACATCGAAGCCAATTTTATCATTGATGATTAAAGTATTTAATATTTTTTTTTTTATTTTTTTTATTTTACGTCGGCCTATATCCGCAACGAGGCCAATCACCGACGCCAGGGAATTTGTCACACACTATCTGGTAATTTTGCCGAATCCCTCTTTGTCGAGGGTAGGGTTCTTTAACGTGCCAACATCCATAATACGGGACCCACAGTTTAACGTCTCTTTCGAAAGACGGCGCAGCTCTTAAACCAAATTCCAAATTTAACATCGACGTTTTTTTTTTGCCGGCACGGGGGAACGAACAAAGTATTTAATATAAATCATTTATTATTCTTAGATTAATCAATTTTGAATAAGACGGCTAATTACTAACTCTTTGATCTAATGGTAAATTTTTTTTTTATCAATCTGGCGTAGATATGGTTTTAATCAGTACTGACTTTTTATTTTGATTAAAAATTTAATAATTTTTTTAAGTGTGTGCAGCATATAGGAAGAATTGTTAATATTGAATTTAATTAATTTCCCAAAAATTTTGCATGTCTTTAAACCAAAATAATACCCTTAAATCTTCATGTTATACGAGGAAGAGTAAATTCGAAATTGCCCTAAAAGTAAAGTAGCCTTATTTTTTACATTACAGAAAAAGGTTATTAGGAAAATTTTTTTTAATTTTAAAGTTATACCCCCAAAACCAAAAAAAATATTTTTAAATGATTTTTGATCAGATATTTTGGCAACATAATAATATATTTTGGCTAAAAAAAATTATTAATAATTTTTCTGAATTTTTAATATTTTTTGTAGAAATTGACGTCTAGTTTTGGCTTTTTAAATTTGGCAATTTCTTACTTTGAAATTGCATTAAGTACCTAGAATTTTGACTTGTTTCTTAAGAACTATTAACTTTTTCTCGTTATTGGTGACAAATTAGGCCTTAGGTTTTCTTTCACTTATAAACAAATAAAAATATAAACAGGATTTTAAATAATTAATAGGTGAATCAAATATTTACCCCTTTTTTGTGTTTCAAAAACTAATGATTGGAATTTGTTCATATGTTAATATTTTGTTATGGGAAGGTATAGGGGAAAAAAGTGAGTTTAGGGTTTATATTTTGTTAAAACGTTTAAATTTGTACTTTATTTTATTAAATTAAAATTAACGTCTTGTGGGGATACTGAGTTTTAACGCTCAGTGCCCCAAACCCCCATTTTTTTGAAAGGATATTTTCATTTTAAATACATAATTCTCTCTTATACCTAATTTTTATACAACAAGTTTTAAGTTTTACAATGTCTTCAATAAAAGCTCCATTAATGTTTTATACAATTTATCATTTTCTCTTCTGCTAAAACCATCAGCAACGCATTTATCTTTCTCCTGATGATGAACGTTCCTACGTTCGAAACATGTAGAGAGCTCTGAACTTTATTAAATTTTGTGGAGGAAGACTTTTAGTTTTTTCTTTCCTTTTCATACTTTCAACTCCACTTTAAGCATAGATCATTTCTTCAAATCAATAATATTGTTAAATTATTATAAAATATTATTTCAGAGAATTTTTACCTCGACTCTTGTATCAGACGCCTTTGGGCTACCTTACAGTTATAACGTTTTTTTCTTTTATAATTTTTATATTGTTTTAAATCTAAAGGTGAACATCAGAATTTTTTGGTACTTTAAAGTACCAGGCTATATACTCTACATCAACTTATATCCACTTTTTTTTACCTTGCTACTACAAGATATTAAATATGAAAAAATTTAAAGGTTTGTTATTAAAATATAAAAAAATAAACTGCTGGACAATTGCTTTCGAGCAAGAAAAATTTCGCCTAAATTTAAATGTTAATATTTTCTGAACCAGATATGATATCGACCTACGGTTTTGAATGGTCGATAGATTCATCCCTTGGGAAACAATTGTCAATTTTGGATTTTCTTAAACTGTCAGAAAATTTTATATACAGGGTGTTAAAGAAGACGATGATTTTTGCTCCAATTTTAATGGCGTGTAACTTTCACAATAATATTTTTTAATTTTATCACTCTACGTCAATTGAATCACTGGTTCATAGCAAAGAAAGTAATTTGTCAAATTTTTGCTATCTGCTATATTTTAAGAAATACCGATATTTTTGGAAAACCTTGCTTTATTTCAACTTATTGGTTGCTAGATCTCACTGTGCGTTGTATCGTGCAAACTTTGCGAGTGATTATTATATCTTATGAAAAGCTTGATAATGTTTAGTAACAATAGTTGCACCTAAATGTTATGATGTACAGTGGCGTACTTATAAACACCTATTTGTCTATGGTTTATGAGTATCTCACAATTTTTCACGATTGTTTTGTATTGGAAAGCACTTGCCCCTAGATTAGATAAATTTTTTAGTTTTTCATATCGCACTATAGGTATGTTATACAGTGTGTTTACAAAATTTTAACAAAGATAATTTTTTTAATTTAATTTTTGGAAAAAAATTATTTATTAATTTCTAACTTTCTAACACTATTCCTAAAATTAAACTTACATTGAAAGATACTTTGATATTAAATATCACTAGCTGCCGTCAAACCAAACCCCGTCCATCCGAGTGTATTAATTTGAATCGAGATTATCACAAAATAAACAATATTAAGTAAGCCATGCTAATGGCGTTTAGCCGCAAATGCTAACCATGTATCAAGTAAGCCATGGTTACAACAATGGTTTAATGTACAAATAAACTTTTAATGACAGCTTCTTATCACAATGCCACGTTTAACGGAGCACGAAAGAAATAATTGTGTCAGACTTCTTAATGAAGGGTTACCGGAACGAGATGTAGCCCGAATTTATAATGTGAGTAACGGTACCATTAATTACCTACGCCAGCATTTTCGTGCGACAGGAAATGTGGCATATTTGCATAGAGGTGGTAAGCCGAGGGGAATTGAGGGGCGAGTCGCAAGGACCTTATTAAGGGAAGTTCGTCGCAGACGAACATCAAGCTCCAGGATACTAAACGAAGACCTTAGGAGACAAACCGGAGTGTTGGTGTCAAATCGGACAGTGAGGAGAAAATTAAATGAAAGTAATCTAAGGTAAATTGATGGCTAAGTTAAATTTTTTCTTGGTATTAAAATGCAACTATTGATTATTTCAGGGCAAGGAGACGAGCAAAATGTGTGCGGCTTTTGCCGAATCATAAACGCCAGCGTCGGGAATGGACCAGACAGAGATTGGGGTGGAATAACGAGTGGCAAAACTGCTTTTTTTGCGACGAAACTCGATTCAACTTGATACACTCGGATGGAAGGGTTTTGGTTTGGAGGCAACCTGGTGAGCGCTACGAGGAGGAGAATATGGCTCCCCAAGAAGCTTTTAGTGGTGGAGGGATAAATGTGTGGGGAGGCGTAATATACAATGGAAAGTCGGAACTGTATATTTCACGGCGCACCGTTAATGCACAAATTTATAGAGACGATATTTTAAATACTATTGTTATACCATTTGCTGATCATTTCGGGGAGGAATTTATATTAATTGACGATAATGCAACACCACACAGAGCAAACATCGTTCAGGAGTTTTTGAGGGAAAGGAACGTTCAACAGTTAAATCTGCCGCCAAAATCTCCTGATTTAAACATAATAGAGCATGTCTGGTCTCGGCTAAAATTATTGGTGCGATCCAGAGAGAATCCGCCTCAAACTTTAGAGGAACTGGCAGTGGCCATTGAAGAAGAGTGGCAAAATATACCTAGGGCATTTATCAACCTGCTAGTCGCCAGTATGCCACGGCGATGTCAAGAGGTCGTTAATGTACGAGGAGGGCCTACAAGGTATTAATCTCATCAAAATCAAACTAGCGTTATTTAATTTTAAGGATCTCTTTCAATGTAAGTTTAATTTTAGGAATAGTGTTAGAAAGTTAGAAATTAATAAATAATTTTTTTCCAAAAATTAAATTAAAAAAATTATCTTTGTTAAAATTTTGTAAACACACTGTATAACATACCTATAGTGCGATATGAAAAACTAAAAAAATTATCTAATCTAGGGGCAAGTGCTTTCCAATACAAAACAATCGTGAAAAATTGTGAGATACTCATAAACCATAGACAAATAGGTGTTTATAAGTACGCCACTGTACATCATAACATTTAGGTGCAACTATTGTTACTAAACATTATCAAGCTTTTCATAAGGTATAATAATCACTCGCAAAGTTTGCACGATACAACGCACAGTGAGATCTAGCAACCAATAAGTTGAAATAAAGCAAGGTTTTCCAAAAATATCGGTATTTCTTAAAATATAGCAGATAGCAAAAATTTGACAAATTACTTTCTTTGCTATGAACCAGTGATTCAATTGACGTAGAGTGATAAAATTAAAAAATATTATTGTGAAAGTTACACGCCATTAAAATTGGAGCAAAAATCATCGTCTTCTTTAACACCCTGTATATAAAATTTTCTGACAGTTTAAGAAAATCCAAAATTGACAATTGTTTCCCAAGGGATGAATCTATCGACCATTTAAAACCGTAGGTCGATATCATATCTGGTTCAGAAAATATTAACATTTAAATTTAGGCGAAATTTTTCTTGCTCGAAAGCAATTGTCCAGCAGTTTAGGTACTTAATCATTTTTTTTTGTGAATTTTCATAATATTTGTGGGGTAGAGTTAACTTTTTCTTAAAACAAAGCGTTTCGACTGAAGAATACGACATTTGACATTAGCTGATCTGGTTTCGTCGTTAAAGTTCCCAGATCAAAAGTGGGCCGTAGCAAGCTCACGCGTCCGGTTGCGTCATATTATTTTCTTCCAATTTTGGTGTTTTTTTAACTGTTTCTGTGGCTGTTTTTTGTGTAGTGTGTATTTTAAACATTTTACTTTTGGATTTTATAAATTTTAGATACATATTTTCTTGGTGTTTATTATTTAAGTTTAATAGTGAGAATAAACACCATTTTGGTTAACTCATCTCACTCATCAAATCAATAAAGTGCCTAGTTAAACCATTCACTAATCGTTATATACAGGATGTCTCATAAACAATGGGCAAATACAGAAACAGGAGATAGTATACTTGAAAATATATCATTTATGCTTAAGGTTGAATTCTCAACGTCATTCAATCTATTGCCAACCCATAACCTATTTCGCGTTGATTTTTTGAGTTTATTATTTTAATAAGTAACATTTAAAGAAAATCACTATCGTCGGTACATTACTTAGGTAGTATCTGATATATTACAAAAATATCAATTTATTTCATTGCTAATTTTGAGAGAATTGTATAGTGAAAAAACAATGAGTGACAATTACATAATAATGTTAAAAAAAATCTTACCCGATATTTTTCGCTATACAATTCTCCTAAAATAAGTTATGAAATTCTTTGATATTTATTAAATATGTCAATTATTACCAATAGAATATCAAGTCGATACTGGTTTTCTTTAATTTTTGTATAAAACCTAGAAAACAAAAATAAATCTACGCGAAATAGGTTATAGGTTGGCAAGCATGTTGATACTCGCACCTTAAGAACGCACTGTTAATTTTCAATAAATATGTTTCGTTATGAAAGGTGTTTATTTAAATGTTTCTTGCCATCTAGCATTTAAATTCCTTTATTTTAAAAACTAAATGAAATGTCGAGATTAATGAAGTACAACTTTTTTACGTATAAAAGATCCCTCTTCCATAGTTTGGGGTAAAGCGGTCAGAAATGTGAAAGACAAAAAATATATGCGAGAATTTATTAAACTCATATTGTGTAGTTAGCGTTCTCTAGGAGATATCTTAAAACTTATTATGGAATCCTCCTTCTTGTCTTCAAAAACATAACTACACCCAATTTGATTTATATCCGCTTAACATTAAATCATCGCCAATTTCATAAAGTAAATATTTACTTGAATCACCCTGTATCTCTTTCCCCGTATTCGAAATGAAATGAATTGACATTCTCCAATCCACTATTTCCTGTTACTGTATAGCCTTTTAGTTGCGGGACACCCTATATATACAGGGTTGGGCAACTGTTTCGGAACGGCTTAATTACAGGCGAACGAAAAGTGATATCGGATCCGGGTTTTGGGCAATCTATAGGACTAAAATTTTACTATTTGACTATTATACCATCCATCCATCCAAAACATTTCATAGCCGACTTAAGATTTAGACATTTTATAAACAAAGAGTACAAGGACCAGCAGGTAAATGGCTGTGTATAGCTAAAGAAATAATATTGTCTCTATTTTTGAAAAGGTGGTTTTGAGCTCTCAGCCGAGTGGTTTAATTGCACAAGTTTCATTAACAAAGTTTATATCGAACGTGTATCATTTAAAATTTAATCTACGACAGTGCAAATAGATTTTATTCGTCTAAATTTTATTGATATCAGATAACGTTTTCGTAATTTTTAAAAATTTCAGGTGTCCATATTAGTCGATATCATGGTAACCGCATTTTTGATTGTTTCAATTTCGATAAAATTCGAAAAAAATAAACAGTGAATGTCGCTGAAACAAAGCGAAATAGCGCGGCGGTCTTGGCGTATTACACAGAAAGTCGGGGGAGAATGGATATACCAATCCAAAACAGTTCATAGCCGACTTAAGATTTAGACATTTCATGAACAAAGAGTAAAAGGACCAGCAGGTAAATGGCTGTGTATAGCAAAAGAAATAATTTTGTCGCTATTTTTGAAAAGGTGGTTTTGAGCTCTCAGCCGAGTGGTTAAACGTTGCAAACGTTTCATTAACAAAGTTCATATCGAACGTGTATCATTTAAAATTTAATCTACGACAGTGCAAATAGACTTTATTCGTCTAAATTTCATTGATATCAGATAACGTTTTCGTAATTTTTAAAAATGTCAGGTGTCCATATTAGTCGATATCATGGTAAACGCATTTTTGATTGTTTCAATTTCAATAAAATTGGAAAAAAATAAACAGTGAATGTCGCTGAAACAAAGCGAAATAGCGCGGCGGTCTTGGCGTAATACACAGAAAGTCGGGGGAGAATGGATATACCAATCCAAAACATTTCATAGCCGACTTAAGATTTAGACATTTCATGAACAAAGAGTACAAGGGCCAGCAGGTAAATGGCTGTGTATGGCTAAAGAAATAATTTTGCCGCCATTTTTGAAAAGGTGGTTTTGAGCTCTCTTCAATATGTACTAATATACAGATTATCCTATATTTTTTATTTTAACAAAATAGTCAAATTTACACATTTCTAAGTATAATTTGCACATTTGTAAGTATAATAATTTAATTATTATTTCAAACTAAATCGCAGCATCCATGCCGTCATAATAACGCGTGATAACGGCACGTTACATACTCACAGATAGGAGTAATCTATGCTGTGACATAATGGTTTCCTTCTCGCCACTGTGTGTAGTAGGTATTTTCAATACGCCTATGATACTTGCGTAGGATGCAAGGTCTGTGAATTTCTTTACAAATTATTAAGACTCCCTTACAAAATTTAACAAATGGTAAAGGCGAAGGTAAAGGTAAAGGAACTTAGTCCGGTTCTGTTTCTGTACCCAACCGCTTAACAACAGGGTGCCATTAATGACAGGTGATGCGGCGAGTTCTTAGATTAATTTGACTTTAAGTAGGAATTATTTTAACACAATGGTGCTTACATACAAAATATAATATATATTATATATTTAAACCAAAGGCTTATTTCATTATTCTTAAGCTCAGTCGAAAATAGGCCATTATTGCAAGAAAGATTAAAAAAAAAACCTTTTTAATGCTTCTTGGCTTTTAAAGTTGATTATCTCGCAAATTGAGGTTTCAGACTTCGATTAGACGCTTCAATAAAAGCGTAGTGGAAAAATATAAGTTTTAGAGCAGGTATTACCAAAAAATCATTTGCAAATTTTAATGGGAATTTTAGGTATTTGTTCTGCTTTTATTCTCTAGTAGACCAGGGCTGAAGCCCTTGAAAATGGTAAAAAGTGAAAAAAAATAATAGTAGGATAAAACCCATTGGAAAAGGAAGAGAATATAACAAAAATGAAAGGAAAAATAAATTACGGGCGATCCGAGGTCGGGTAGGGGGGGGGGGGGGGGGTGTTTAAGGGTAAGAAACGATTTATCTCGATTTCCGGCAAAACTACAAGTCCTATGGAAAAATGTTAAATAGCAAAGTTGTAGGTAATAAAAAGATTTACAACTTTTGTATTTGAACTTTTTTTACATAACCTCAAAATTTATGTGAAAAATTCCAAATAACCAAGTTTTTGGTTTTTTATTTTTATCTTTTACAAAAAAATTTTTTATACACGAAATTTGGTGAAAACTTTCCTTTTTATGTCCCAAACACACTGTAATTTTTTTGATTTAAAATATTTATTTTTTAACCTTATTTTGACTTAATATCGAAAAAGCAACCTAATTTTCAATCGAAAATTCTCACGTCAAAATATCTGATTTTTAAAAAAAGTCGGTGGGCTTTTTGTTCGTTGAAATCTCTACTTTCTGATGGTGTAAAAAAATATATAAATTACTATGGTAAATGTTCTCAATTTAATTCAATTCCCCTTTAAATCCTACCTTATGTAACATGGAATCTTACCTTTTTCGAGTAATTAAAGTATAAATTTTAATAAATAGCTCAAAATTGTACATAATGATTAAAAAAAAAAATTCGGATTCGAGTTGTTTTGCATTTTTTGGGAACATTTACCATGGTAATGTATATTTTTTTTACACCATCTGAAAGTAGAGAACAAAAAGCCCACCGACTTTTTTAAAAAAGCATATATTTTGACGTGAGAATTTTCGATTGAAAATTAGGTTGCTTTTTCGATATTAAGTTAAAATAAGGTTAAAAAATAAATATTTTAAGTCAAAAAAATAACTGTGTGTTTGGGACATAAAAAAGAAAGTTTCCACCAAATTTCGTGTATAAAAAAATTTTTTGTAAAAGATAAAAATAAAAAACCAAAAACTTGGTTATTTGAATTTTCACATAAATTTTGAGGTTATCTGAAAAAAGTGTAAATACAAAAGTTGTAAATCTTTTTATTACCTACAACTTTGCCGTTTAATGTTTTTCCATAGGACTTGTAGTTTTGCCGTAAATCGAGATAAATCATTTTCTAACCTTAAAAACTCACTCCCCTCCCCACACTTCCCGACCTCGGATCGCCCGTAATTTATTTTTCCTTTCATTTTTGTTATATTCTCTTCCTTTTCCAATGGGTTTCATTCTACTATTATTTTTTTTGGTTTAAAAAATTATCGACCCTGGTCTATAGGTACATTTATTATCTGTACAAATTACGAATTTATTTTATTACCTATTTATTAAAACGGCTTAGAAATAAACTACAAATACCAATATCAATTGAACAATCGACATATCCAAACAAAGAAAATCTAGTTTTATACGAATATGACTTAGAGTTGACGAGGAGTATTCTATTTTACAGCTGACCTAGAAAATTTATTTAATCTTTATGCGCTGAATTCTGAAATGTGTCAACACTATGAAAATAGCAATCGATATAAAGACATAAAGTTTCATTTTTATTACTTAATGACAAGAACATTATTTATTTGGGGACACAAATACTGTTTGTTGGACAAGATGTAATGCTCTATTTTCGATATAAAGCAACGGCATGTCAAAAAACAGCATGGTAATTAGATTCTATACGTAATAAATAGAAAATTACCATTTTTGGCAATTTAATTAATTTCTTCGTTTCATCTATAGGGTGATTCATGGGCTCACGCTAAGCATAGTGTATTCTATGGTACACTTATATGTAAATGGCGAAATATATGCAATGCATTTTTTGCATACCCATTTTGTCAATTTTATAATGAAATGCATATTTTTCATAAATTATTATTTTAAGAGCATATTTTTATGTTTTCGGTTTTATCAAAAAATTTAAAACGTTAAATGTTTAATGTCCAGTTCGATACTTATTTTAGAGATTTTCCAATCTAAAGATAATAATATTAATTATATTTACATTTTGGTTACACAAGGTATTTATTGGCCGTTTCCGAGGTTTGCAGGTATACCGGGTGTCCACGGAAGGTGGCTCGCCCCTCTAACTTTTTTGTTTTTCAAGATAATGAAATAAAATTCGGGGGATTTGTATACGACAGAAAACTGCATTTTTTGACAGGTGACTCAACATTATGGAACTTCCGGTTTAACAGAAAGTAACATAAACTTTCGATTTTTAAATGGGACACCTGGTATATATTTACTTTTTTTGACTTCATATGACATTCTAAATACAACGATGTGTCACTTGTCACTTTTTGTCACCAAGAAAATATTTTTTTCCAAATTTATTGTTTTATCTAGAGGCTATTATTATGAATACCTTAAAATCACTTATTTCAGTTCTCTAATCTTGGGAAAAATACAATTTTACTATTTTTGATCCAATGCTATGTAAAATTTATTCTTTAAAGTTGTATAACCGTTTTTTTTTAAATGGCAACATGGTGGCTCGCCGGGTTAAGAAAAAAAAATATTTTATTACGATTATTTTGATACCATACACTATTAGGTGTGACCAGCAAAACTGAAAAAACAAAACCATGCCTTGAAGAAAATTGAAATGCCAACAGCTTCTGCCAAAGTAAATTAGTTTGTTGTTTAAAAAACATCGAAAATAATAGTTTTACCAGGAGTGAAAAAGTTGATATGTTATTATTGTCAGGCTCATTTCGCATTTTCGGAACCAGTTCTGGATACCCAATAGTGCCGGGTTGGATGACGCCAATTAAAATATCTTTGTGCGTAAAGTCGTGCAGCATCGGTTGAATTATTTCTACATTCTCCAAACACTAATAACATATCTTCCTTTTCACTCTTTGTAAAACTATTATTTTCCATGTTTTTTAAACAACAAACTAATTTACTTTGGCAGAAACTATTGGTATTTCAAATTTCTTCAAGACATGATTTTGTTTTATCAGTTTTGCTGGTCACAGGCTACTTGATGCATTTATATCTAAATTTATTCTTAAAAGATGCTTCATTTTAGGAAAGTTCTAAGTAAACTTTTTAAAGTTTTTTAATGGCAGCTTTTCTAAAACCTAATAGTGTATGGTATCAAAATAATCGTAATAAAATTCTCTTTTTTCTTAACCCGACGAGCCACCATGTTGCCATTTAAAAAAAATAAGTTATACAACTTTAAAGATTAAATTTTACATAGTACATAGCATTGGACCAAAAATAGTAAAATTATATTTTTCCCAAGATTAAAGAACTGAAATAAGTGATTTTAAGGTATTTATAGCCCTGTAGATAAAACAATAAATTTGGAAAAAAATATTTTCTTGGTGACAAAAAGTGACAAGTGACACATTGTTGTATTTAGAATATCATATGGAGTAAAAAAAAGTAAAAATATACCAGGTGTCCCATTTAAAAATCGAAAGTTTATGTCACTTCCGGTTAAACCGGAAGGTCCATAATGTTGAGTCACCTGTCAAAAAATGCAGTTTTATGTCGTATACAAATCCCCCGAATTTTATTAAATTATCTTGAAAAACAAAAAAGTTATAGGGGCGATCCACCTTCCGTGGACACCCGGTATAGTTAGGACTTATATATTATATACTTCTGTTTTAGTTTGTCGGAAGATTTCAGTATTTTTAGTGTAAAACTAGTAATTTCAAATTTGTGTTTAGAATGTCTAAGAGAGCGAAAACGTGTTCGTGAATTAAAAATTTCCCAGTGTTAGAGTTCAGTGGAGAAAAAAAAGTCTTCTGTAAAGGTTGTACAAAAATTATTGTTTTTGAAAAGAAGTTCCAAATCGATCAACATTTGAAAACGCCGCTGCATCAGTCAAAGTTACAAAAAATGAAATCTGAGAGCTGAGTGCATTTCGAAATGTTGGAGAAAAATCGAAATCTGAAAAGGAAATTTTTCTAGAAGACTTATGCATATTTGGTAAAAAAATGCAAATAACCGCATATTTTAAAGGCAAACAGGGCATATGCGCATATTTTGGCTGAATTTAAGTATATTATAATCCGTCCTTTACTTTTATGTTTTGATCAACTTTTTCGTTTTGCTTGATTATTTAGTTATGGTATGTAGAATTTAACTGATTTTGAATGTTAATTTTTCCAAGCATACAGAAATTAAAGATGTTTTGTACATATGTATAGTACGTACAATTTAATCGCAAAATTATCGAAAAATACACAAAAAGATCATGCAAAAAATATAATAATACTTAAGTCGAAAATGCCACCTGCAACTTTTGTACAAAAGTGTATTCAGTATATTTATGTATAGTTTATTTTATTTTACTGTATTAAGATTAAAGCAAATATTTTTTGACATTTTGCAGTTTTCTGGTAAGGGAGTGATGAACGTATAGTTATGATAAATAAAGTAATGATAACACTAATCTTTTTAAGTAAAGAAAATTGTTAATTTTAATAATCAATATTTGGCAACAAATCAGTATCTAATATAACGTAGAACTCGAAATACCTACTTATGTTTAAAATTCACCCATTAAAAATTATAACAAAAAATACAAAAGTGACTCAATTTCATGTAGGTAACAAATATAATGCTTGTCAGAGTATAAGTTGGTGAACGATGTTCATGCACTTTCTCTTATTCACCACAATTTGTGTGTTTAATTACACCACTGGGACATATAAACTGTCTCCAAAGTTTAAAATTGCCACTTAAATGCTCGCCAAATTTGGGACTGTTCTGATTATGTAGTCAAAAGATCTCCAAATATTTACCATGATTGCACGGTATAAAATAAAAAACAGTCAAAAGTTCTACAGACAAAGTCAAAACTACCAACCAGAACTACCAAACATTTTTCAAATATAAAAAATTACGTGAATTACCACTACTATTTACCAACTACAAAAGGCAACAATAATAAAAATCCACAATTACTACTCTGGAAGTCCACGTTGACTAGCAATGCTTCTTTTATATCCCAGTACTCAAAGTCTCATTGGCCAAATAACGTCACTTCTCACAACTGATTGGTTAAATCACGGGAAAATTAGGTTCTTACCGCAACACTACTAATCAGCTCTCTCTTAAAATCACCAAATTTTACCATAATCCAAGGTAATGTAATATTAAAAAGTAAGGAGTAATTTTAGCAATAACAATAACAACATTAAAAAGATATTTAAATCCGCCATTATTCCATTTTTCCAAGTTCTTAATTTACAATTTTGTTTTAAACACAGTCTAGAACTTGAATTGTCCATTACAAACCTAATTGTGTTCATAACTTTTAATTTAAATTATGAAAAGTTATTAGGAAAAAAGTTTAAAAAACTTTGTTTACGAGCGCATTCACGACCTACGAACCAACAACTGAATCGCGTCCCCGCATGATTGAAAGATTTCCATTGGTGCTGCGAGCTTCAAATGTTAGGTACCTTCGAAATACCTCTTATAGAATAGACCATATTGTTACATTTTAAAGAAATCAAAGATTCCATCGTTCCAAGTTGCCTGATTAGTTGCATATTTCACTAAAAAAGCACTGGTACCAAACTTACTGTTACGTCACGTTTTATAAAAGTTATTGGAAATGAAGAAATTTATACAAAAAAATATATTATACAGGGTGTCCTATTTAAAACAAGCAAGTTTGTAACAACTTCCGGTCTAACTGAAAATTGCATATAGTCGCTATTAAGAGAGCGTTTTCGAAAACCTAATTATCCAATTTTGCAGGATTTAAATCGCAAATTGTTTATCGCAAATGAACCCCGCACTTCTCTTATGGAAAATGGCCTTCGGTTAAATTTTGTAAATTTTTAGTATGTTGTAGAGAATGCCATTCTGATCAAAAGTGTTCATGGCCACAACAATATCTGCCGACCAGTTTTTGAGATACAGGGTGTCCAAGTTGCAAAATATAAATTCTCAATACAAATATTTTCGTAGTTTATAATATTAATTCGTTTTGTTTTTTTGAATTTTTGTTGACCCTGTCATAGATAGGGTAGAATACTATAAAATTAGTTTAAATTTTTTTATTATGTACCGGGTGAGTGACCAAGATTATTTAATTTTTTTTGTTAAATCGTATTTTCGGCATTAAATTAATTGTTAACAAAATAATACTGTAGTTGTCATTAGCTTGGAGCAAGCTATCAGAATTTATATTATTTATATTTATACAGGGTAACTCAAAAAAGTTAATATTTTTTTATTAGTTTTGAAATATTTGAAAATATTTCTTTATGTACTACTTGTCGTTTATCGTATGCTTCCTAATATATATAATTATCAAGGTTATACAGGGTGTTTCCGATGATAAGCATATATATCATAAAAATGCATGTATTTATAAATCACCCGGTATATTAAAAATGGATCGGTTAAATTTCGTTATTTTTTAATATTTTTTGCTTGTAGTGTCTTACTTACATGTTTGCTATTGATTTCTCTATTCCTATGACCCGTTCTGAAGATATACAGCGTCGAACAGACTCAAAACTCAAAAAATAAGCAAATAAAATAACAATTTTTTTTAAATTTCAATAAAATTTGTTATGTAAGTTTATTTTATGGTTAAAATAAATATATTTAATGCTATACAGGGTGTTTCGAATAATTAGGGTATTCTAACACTGTAGGTACTTATTGCAAATAAGAAATTTGTATAAAAATTATGAATAATTTATTATATCCAAATTATTTTATCCAAAAATAATAAGTACGGCCCTAATTATTCGAAACACCCTGTATAGCATTAAATATATCTATTTTAACCATAAAATGAACTTACAGAACAAATTTTATTGATATTAAAAAAAAATGTTATTTTATTTGCTTATTTTTGGAGTTTTGAGTCTGTTCGAAGCTGTATATCTCCAGAACGGGTCATAGGAATAGGGAAATCAATAGCAAACATGTTAGTAAGACACTTCAAGCATAAAATATTAAAAAATAACGAAATTTAACCGATCCATTTTTAATATACCGGGTGATTTATAAATACATGCATTTTTATGATATTTTTTTATCGCTTATCATCGGAAACCCCCTGTATAACCTTGATAATTATATATATTAGGAAGCATACGATAAACGACAAGTAATACATAAAGAAATATCTACAAAATTTATTTCAAAACTAATAAAAAAAATATTAACTTTTTTGAGTTACCCTGTATAAATATAAATAATGTAAATTCTGATAACTTGCTCCAAGCTAATGTCATCTACAGTAATTGGGGTGTATTCTGTAGCACTTCCGTTAAATTTTAGAGGTCGTCAAAATTTTGGCGGCCGTTATAAATTTGTTTATATTCTGTATCTTTCTAATATGTCAAAATCATAACCTATTCTTCTAAAACTACCGGCTAAAGCAATAATTTTTAGAGGGCTATTAAAAATCTCCTTTGATTTTTAGCAGTCCGTTAAAACTAGTTTTTTTAGGGTAGCTTTTAATATTATATTTTTTGGTTTGACACTTTATTAGTAATTTGGGATTATTGACGAAGACAGTATTTATTCCTTTAAACAATGGCATTTTATGATGTTTATGGCGAGGCCTTGATGGAGGAATTAATTGACAACCATGAAAGGCGAATATATTTTTTTTATTCAGTGTTTTCGCACAATTTAAAATTACCGAAAGCATAAATGAACAAACACTCATTGGACCAGGATTCATATCTTCTGGCAAATACTTTCTACATCTTTTTTGAGCTAAGGGCTGTAATTTTTGTAGTGGTGAATTCAGATTACATTAAAGGGTACTCCGAGGCAACAGCGATCCTTTCCAGCTACCTAATACCACGTTCAAGAAAATATTTCGATTCAATAAGGACGTAGCAAGAATCATAATCGATTTAATTAGCCCGTATATGCAAGGACAAAGAACTTCAGCAATCCTAGAGAACTAAAAATTCTTGCAACCTTAAACTTTTATGGTACTGGTAGCTATCAATTATCCACTGGACAATGATACAATTTTGCTTTAAGTCAACCCAGCATGAGTCGTTGCATTTATGAAGTTACTGAAATAATCTATTATAACTTAATGCCGAATTGGATAATATTTCCCAATAACGATAACATAAGAAATACAGTTATAAATGGTTTCAGAAATAAGTATAATTTTCCACAATGTTTGGGAGCTGTAGATTGTAGCAATTATATCACCCCCAGGAGACTACCCAGCACTTCCTTACTTTTGTAGAAAAGGATAGTCTAGTATTAATTGCCAAATAATTGTCGACAGTGACTACAATGTATTGAATATGAATGCTCTTTTTCCTGGAGCAACCCAAGATGCGGCTATTTGGCAAGCTTCCAATATTAAAAATATCATGCAAGATCTATATATTCATGGTGTTAATTATTTTCTTATCGGAGACTCTGGGTACCCTTTACAACCGTTTTTACTAACCCTCTTTATGAGAACCCTGCGGTAAATACGCCCGAAAGTAATTATAATGATCACTTTGTAAGACGTAGAAACATAATTGAAAAGTTGAATGGAACACCAAAATCAAGATTTCGATGCTTATTAAAGCATCGTACTTTAAATTACGATCCTATTAAGGCAGGGAAAATTATTTATAGTTGTCGTATATTGCACAATATATTACGGTTTTACAAAGATGATCTTCCAGAAGAAATTTTATATATAGATGACGACAGTGCTTTCGATGATATTAAAATATGGCTGATGAAAATTGGCACAGATGAGGAGAAAAAATTAAAACTGGATTCATTTTTCCTCCTAACAGTTCTTGCTTTTCTTCTAAGAAATGTACAATAAACTCTTTCTGGCATTTTTTAGTCCTCGGAGCGCGAGACATTTTAAAATCAATAAACTAAATCGTAAAATTCCACAATAAAAGTGTCATAATAATGTCAAATTTCGGCGACAGTAATTCAAACAACTCAAAATGTGACGTTGCCATATTTTTGAACACACATTTTAACGGACTCCTCTAAAATTTATATTTTTTAAACAAACTCTAAAATTGGCCTTTACAGAATATCAATTTTACCAAACATTTTTAGAGGGTTGTTAAAATTTAAATTTTTAATGGCCTCTAAAATTTAGCGGCTAGTTTACAGAATAGACCCCATTCTTTGTTAACATTTAATTTAATGCCGAAAATACAATGATTTAACAAAAAATATTAAATAATTTTCGTTACTCACCCGGTATATAATAAAAAATTTTTAACTAATTTTATAGTATTCTATCCTATCTATGACAGGGTCAACAAAAATTCAAAAAAACAAAACGAATTAATATTATATAAACTACGAAAATCTTTGTATTGAGAATTCATATTTTGCAACTTGGACACCCTGTATCTCAAAAACTGGTCGGCAGATATTGTTGTGGCCATGAACACTTTTGATCAGAATGGCATTCTCTACAACATACTAAAAATTTAGAAAATTTAACCGAGGGCCATTTTCCATAAGAGAAGTGCGGGGTTCTTTGCTTTTCGAAATATTCTAATAGACGATTACCGTGAGACACCCTGTATAATGTGTGACGGAAATGTTTATATTCGGAACTTCCTCGCCTCGTTAATAAAATGTTGGCTAGGTATTATCGATTTCGCTCCATTATCTAATTCTTTATCGATAACTTTATCTTCTTCTTTCGGTGCCATATCAGCTCCTCCTAACGTGGGCAATTATATTGGCGAGTTGTTCGCGGTTTTCAGCTAATCTGAATAGTTGTTCGGCACTGCGTATTTCAGTCCAATCGCGAATGTTCTTTAGCCATGACATCTGTTTCCTTCCAATTAATTCCTCGGCTGCCTTCCATTTTACCTTTCATTGTAAGCTGGAGTATCTTGTATCGGTCTCCTCCAAGGACATGTCCCAGGTATGATATCTTTCGCACTTTAATAGTGTTAAACAAATTCCGGGCGGTATTTGCTCTATTTAATACTGCTTCGTTGGTCTGCACAGTATCGGACTGGGCCGCCGGTCCACCGGTCAAAAGACCGGTAGGCCCCCAGAGAAAAGACGGGTGGGGCCCAGAGCCGGCCGGAGGTCTATGCAGAGCTGCATCAAATTATTTGCAAACAAAAGGACTAGATTTTAATCAAGCATTCCACATAATTAAAAATTCACAGCAAGACATTAATAAGATGTATGATTTGTATCATTAAATAAACGATGGTGTTAAAAAATTTATTACTTATGTTGACAACAAAAATTGCTTAGAAAATACTAATATTGTTACTGAAGCAGATTTTCCTGTGATTCGTCAACGTAGAAAGAAATTAATGCCTGGGGAGGAATGCAGGGATGAAGTTCATATTTTAGATGAAAAAGGTGCATTTAAGAAATTCGAAATAGAGGTTTACAAAGTAGTGGTTAATCAAATAAATCAAAGCTTGACTAATCGATTTTCTGATCATAAAGTTCTTTATAAAGATTTTTTAAATTTTGATCCTCGAAATTTTAAATTAATTAATGAGGAAGATATTAAAGAAATCTCATTTCTCCCTGTTTCCAACTTAACGGGAATTTCTCCAAATGTTATTAAAAATTAATTTATAAGTTTCTAAAAACATTTCCAGTCGTTAAAAAACCAGTCGATTGTGGATTCTAGCATAAACTGAATTGTCATTGACGTTGATGGTAGTAGCAACAGCGAAAATGATAGCTCTGATTCCTCTTCCTTAGAGTACTTTGCAGTACATTCTAACAAGCAGTTTTGCTCTGGTTGTCTAATTTGTTGTTTTAAGTTGATGCATATAGGTATAATTTGCATACCCTAACTTATAGTAACTTGTATATTATTTACAAATGTCTCATAACTTTATCGTGCACACAAGCTTGTGAGAGGGTATTCTTTAAGTTAAAAATAATTTTGACACGCCTACGATCCTTATTTGGACAGGAGAATTTAGAGGCTTTTATGCTTCTGAGCGTTGAAGCAGACCTAATAAAAGATTTAGATTATGAGATCATAATCGACACACTTGCCAAAAAATCTCCCCTTCTGAAAGCTAAACTAGTCATTTAAGTGTTTTTGTGTAATTCTTTAGGGCAACTGTACAGAGTGGTCGGAATTGGTGTGTGGGGCCTTACATCCTTCCGGACCGGTGGGCTCTAAGGGTCCCAGTTCGACACTGGGTCTGCATGGCTGTCCAGGGTATTCGAAGCATTTTTCTATGCAACCACATTTCAAATGTTTCCAGGCGATTGATCGTGGCAGCCATCAGGGTCCAGGTGTCAGCTCCATACAACAACACGGACCAAATATTAGCATTTGATCATTCTTTGACGTAATTTTAGGTTTAAGTTGTCGTTAGAGAAAAATGATTTCATTCTCAAAAAAGTTGTGCGAGCTGTTTCAATTCTGCACTTTAACTCTTTATCAGGGTCTAGATGTTCTGTGATATAAGAGCCAAGGTATTTGAATTGGGTAACTCTTTCAATGTTTTGTTGGTCTATCTGTATGGAAGCATCGGCGTGCGGTTGGCGACTGAATCATAAATTTTGTCTTACTGACATTCAATTTCAAACCCATTTCCCTTCCTGTCGTGTTTACACTATTCACCAACTCTTGAAGGCCCTGGATACTATCGCACAAGATGACCGTTTCGTCGGCATATCGGATGTTATTAATCAGTTCGCTAATCTTTACTCCAAGGTCTTTATTTTGCAACGCCCATTTAAAGATAACTTTATTTACAAATAAAAAAAATTATATCCAAATTCACCCTTGATTTTTGAAAATCAAGTATCTTATTAGATTAAAGAATATTGAGCTTTATTGAAAAATACCCTTTTGCGTTTTCTTGAGCTTTATACCCTGTAAAATATCTTAGATTAAAATATACAAGATATTTTGATGATATTTAGTGATAACTGATGCATTTAATTATTTAGAGCCCAAAACAATTTCCAAAATTTAATATACTAACAAATTAATTACTCGGTTTTATTATATAAAAACACCTTTTTTAATCGTGTTCGTCCATTAAATTTAATGAATTTTATATCATTTTTAATTAGAAACCATCGGCCGTAAACAACATTTTACGGTTGAGAACATACTTTTGGGACTGATTTATCGGAAGAAAAATACATCAACTCCAAGCTTTTTTTTGTTTTTAAGGGTTATTTAATGAGAGAAACGTGGCAAGTTTAACAAGCATGGATTAAATTAGTTAAGAACATTTGAGAGGACCATAAGTAAGGGGGTCTAAAAAACATAACCTCCCTCAAATTCGGTTACACATTTTGTTTTTATAAATAACTAGCAAGTTCCACCCGCTTCGCTGGGACGCGGGTTTACGATCCATCGACTCGAGACGGTTCCGGTGGCTTTACTGCCAGATTTCGCTGCCGGCGCGGCGCTCATTTAACCATCCCGTCACCATTTGGTCAAGAAATATATTGCATTTTCTAAATTCTGCAAAATCTCGGCTCATAATTAGAAAATTTGGACTTTGAGATTTTTTCCTACATATTGCGGTACCATTATCTAGATATGTAGAAAATTTGAATTTCCCACCTTTGTTGTCTGAAGTCGGTTTTCTCTTCAGCACAAACACGGTTTTTTTATTACCATTATTTATTCCATACCCATATTTAACCTCTTTGTTAAATAAATAATTTTGAGAGACAATAGGAATACAATTTAACTTTTTGTAACTTCGACTTTCCCGATGGATTTATCCAAAAAGTGAAGCCAAACATCCGCGTCTTCTATTAATAACAAGAATTCACATATACTCTTTATACAACTGTTTACTATATTATGTGACAAAAATGCGCTCTCCTACTATAAGACAACGAAAATTGTTACACCGTTGTGTAATGATAATATTACGGTAATTTAGCTAATAGGAAATAGGAGTTAATGCTACCATGTTTATAGGCATTATTGCTCTAATTACTTACAGTAATTATCAGGTTCTATTGGGGGTGTAATCTGCTTTTACATACTGTATTGGTTCCGACTGGCAGTTGTAATGAAACTTGACATTAATCATATTAATACTGACTTGCAACGGTTAATAAAGCATATACTTACCACTTAAAATCAGTACTGTAGTTCTCAAAGTTTCAAAAAGCTTCTAGTGTGATATTGTTCCTCTCGTTTAACATTGATGACAACATGGTTTACTGAGATGTAAAATTCGTCCATAGATTATAAAGTTTAATACTAATGATAGGTTGTGTGAATACGAATCTTGTATTGCTTTATCTGACATGCAAAGTTTAAAAAAACTTAAATACAAATAGTAAAAATAAATTAATTGAAACAGGTATTGGTACGATCAATAAATCAATAGAATTTAAATCAGACAGGACAGTTTGAAGACTCCGAAAAACGATGTGATCTGCGCAACAAATACGATACTACGGCGCGCGGCGATTGCCGATCGCTACCTACCCCCACCAACGTTTTGTGGATTGTAGGTTCTAACGGATACAATTCGTTTTTGGAGACGCTGTTCTGGTTTCTCAATTATTGTAGAGAAAGCGCTTTACTGGGAAAAAAATGCGTCGCATTGAAAGGTTGCTATTTATTTCTTAACAAAATTGCTGTATTAAAAGTAATTTATTATTTTGTTCTAGCAAATCTGAAATTGGTATAACCCTGAAGCGGGTTTGATACACTAGCAATTTATTTATTATGGACTAATACAAAAAATACAAATACAAACTATGGTTGGTCGAGTTTTGCTGATATTTTTTTTTTAATAGGGCTCTTATTATTTTTTTTAATTCTGGCTGAAGGATGCTCTAAATTTGTTATTTATACAGTGACCTGCAAAGAGTTCGCAACATATGGGGAAAATTTTTATTAGCGGAATATTGAAAAATCTTTTTTGGGGGATTGGATGTGCATGTCCCATAACCTTAAAATCGATTTTGAGATACGTCACGTGACCAATGGTATGGCGGGAAAGTTGAAAAAACCAATATGAAATCATCATAAATCAGATAAGTTGATGAGATATCGAAAAAATTCCAAGAATAAAAAGTGTTTAGAATTCCATTAGAACCTAAACTACAATGTTTGGGATATCTACTTGAAAAAACATAGAATCGAATATTTTTGTAAATATTTTTTTACCAAATTAAAAATTTCCATATTTTTCCTTTCTTAAAGCTTCATTAAAGTAAAACTGACATCTGGTGACCACAACTAGAAATATTCTTTTGTTTTTCTGGCAATTTGGAGCAATAATTTAAAAAATTCGTTTACACTTGGATACCAGCTGTTGCAATAGTCTATTTCTAATAACCTTATCGATATTTTTTATATCGAAATATTCTATTATGTTAAGAAATCCTTAAATTCATTAATCCAAAGCAAATTATATTTATAACCGTAAAAAATAATTTTGAATTTCGCAGAAATCTTAAAAAAAATCTAAAAATTAATAAAAATTTAAATTATTTTAGATTTCTGCGAAATTCAAAATTATTTTTTACGGTTATAAATATAATTTGCTTTGGATTAATGAATTTAAGGATTTCTTAACATAATAGAATATTTCGATATAAAAAATATCGATAAGGTTATTAGAAATAGACTATTGCAACAGCTGGTATCCAAGTGTAAACGAATTTTTTGAATTATTGCTCCAAATTGTCAGAAAAACAAAAGAATATTTCTAGTTGTGGTCACCAGATGTCAGTTTTACTTTAATGAAGCTTTTAGAAAGGAAAAATATGGAAATTTTTAATTCGGTAAAAAAATATTTATAAAAATATTCGATTTTATGTTTTTTCAAGTGGATATCCCAAACATTGTATGTAAGATTCTAATGGAATTCTAAACACTTTTTATTCTTGGAATTTTTTCGATATCTCATCATTTATCTGAGTTATGATGATTTCATATTGGTTTTTTCAACTTTCCCGCCATACCATTGGTCACGTGACATATGTCAAAATCGATTTTAAGGTTATGGGACATGCACATCCAATCCCCCAAAAAAGATTTTTCAATATTCCGCTAATAAAAGTTTTCCCATATGTTGCGAACTCTTTGCCGGTCACTGTATATCATAATATATTTTGCTTTTAAAAATACTCCAAATTTATACTTAAAAAGTAAGAATCGCTTTAACAATGTAACGAAGTTAATATGTTTTAATATTTTTACCGAATTGTTTTATAGTTTTAAAAGGTTAGTATGCATGTTCAAAATTTACTTTCTTATTTCTCGTGCTACAACGTTCATTCTTATACGTAAATAATCCATTTAATTTTCACTGTTAAATCTATTACGTTTTCCGTCGCGAAACATCGGGAAATGTTCAGCACCGTTTGTGATCACGTGGTTTCGCGAGTCGCGAACTATACCTCTAAAATTACCTTTATGATTAACTTTTATATTATTTGGTTGAGTTTAAAAGCCACTACCGCCGGTAAGGACCCACTGCAGGACTACAAGTCCGCTGCTTCCCCTGTAATCTTTCGACAGATAAGCTTACAAACAGAAATATAATTTCCCCATGCGTAATATATTTTTACCCATTTTTACAACAATATTTTTTTTTTATGAAAAGATACCAACCCTATAATATCATTTTTAATTGCATGCCGTCTACCCTGTTTCCACTCTTTTTACTAGACATTGAATTCTCAAATTATATGGATCATAAATTTGTCCATCAATATTTTCCATTAACAAGAGCTCGTATTTCCCCTTTAAAAAGTAACCCCCAATGAACGTGCTTGAAATTGAGCTGACTCTGCAAATTTTTAGAATGGACCTTTTTCACAAGGAAAAGATCGTGTTTATTTGCACTTAATTAAGATGGCTGAGAAAAAGACATTTGAGATCAAAATGAAATGTATTATTATACAAAAAATATAATTTGGGTAAGTGCATGTCTTTCAGTTCATGACATATTGCATTTATTTATTTTTTAAAACTAAATCTTTAATAAAAACTAGGTACCTACTTACATACAGTGTGGCCAGTAAAGTCCGCATCATATTATGGGATTTTTTTTTATTAATAGCTTTATTCGAAATTTGATTTTGGCATCAAGTTTTGAATCGATCGAGATGAAAATTAAGCAAAAAAATAGTAGTAACATGATTCGCATTATCTGTTAAATTTTAATTTTTTTCAAAAAATAATTCAAAAGTGAGGTTATTTCTGAAAATATCGAAAAAGGTTATAAGAAAAAGTTTTTTTTAATGCAGTTTCTAGTCCACTTGCAAAATTTCAGCTACATAAGATAATTTCGATTTTTTACCGATATTTTCTAAATTGCACCACTTTTGGAAAATAAGACTCAACGCAACCTACATAAAACTTCTTAGTTTTGACAATGCTTTATTTCAGATACATTTTCTTTAAAGTAGCGCCATATTAAATGTGCGTTTGTCTACAAAATCTAAATTGGGCTATTAAAATTTGGTCGCATGTGATGCAAAGTTTATTTGTTTTTGACCCTGTATAAGGTAACTTCATAAAATAAGTATTTTTGAAAACCTAGTTGGTGTATGATAGTAATACACCCTAATATTAAGACAAAGAAGAACACAGTCATCAGTAAAGTGTTCAAAATAAATTTTAGTTGAACTTAACGTAAAGTTTATCTATTTTCAACGATTTAATTTAAAACCCCTTTATTAAAATTTGTTATTAAGCTATGTCATAAAAAAATTAAAAATAGTCTTTTATTATTTAAGTGCAGTTTCCAAAAAATTAATTACAATGATGCACCAAAACACGTTTACGACAAAATATGGGTAAAAAATCAAAATTATCTTATGCAGCTAAAATTTTGCATGTGGCTAGAAACTGCATTTAAAAAACTTTTACTTATAACTTTTTTCGATATTTTCAGAAATAACCCCAGTTTTCAACATTTTTTTTTTAAATTGTTATAACTCTGCAGAAAGTGCCTCATAAACTCTTAAGAACTGAGTCGATTATTGAAACAGTAATTCCTAATATTTTATTCTTGACAGCTCTTGTCAAGCAGTTTTCTCGATTGATTTTTCCAAGGCAAAACTTTTGCTGTTTTTGATATAGAAATTGACACCTAAGCAAACTAAGCATGATAGATCAAATGTTTCTTCCCGGTGAGAGCTATTATCACTTATTAGCCAATTATTTTAAATAAATAGTATATTAAAGTACACGTTTCATAAGAAGCGGCTTTAGCGCACGCGTCTATTTTAAAAAACGAGCCACAAAGTGGCGAGTTTTTTTATTGACACGTGCGCTAAAACGCCTTATGAAACATGTGCTTTATACATTTTTTTCTATTTCACCTTTTATAATCAAGAAAAATACATTTTAAAAAGAAAATAAATCCTTCAAATTTTGTAAATTTTTATGTCTAAATTTTATGTTGGTAATTACTATTTTTTATCATAGTAGCCTCTGGACAACAAAAATTATTTTGATTTGAAGAAGTAGTCGAAAGGAGTTGAAAGTATGGGAAAGAAAGAAAAAACTAGAGGCGCTGCATTTATAACTATAGATTTACGAACAACTCCACAATGGCGGTCAGACCATCTCCAATACAGTCTAAAACAGGGTTGTCAACTTTTCTCGAAGAACCGCTATTCTTATAGTTTGATATTTAATAGACAAAGTAATATTTTTCGGTTAAAAAATTATCTAGAAAGTGTTTGCTTTCCGGTCGATTGAAAAAAAGTAAGTTAACAGCACTCGCCATGCAGCTTACCCTGAAAATAGTACTTCCCGGTCTGTATCTAAATTAGGTACTATGTTTCAGAAAATAAATTATATTTCGACTTTTCCTTTGCTAACCAAATTTTGTGCTTCTGCTTCGTATATGTTAGGTTTGATACTATGCAACCCACATCAAATGTATTTATTTTCAAAAGGAAAATACCATACTGCTATCTGGTGTGAAATACCAGCAATGGATTTTTGGCTAGATTACACATTATGGCATCTTTTCAACAACATACAAAAAGAAAAATTAAAGAGTTAGAACGTTTGTATCAACTAAAATAGAAATATTCCAGTTATACGATATTGGTTCGATAAAACAAACTGTATTTTTCCGAATCTCTACTTTACAGCCTATAGAGGGCACCACCATTAAATATACATAAAACATTTTTATTAATACAAATGGGTTTGTAACTTATTTTTCTGAATAACATCTATTAGCTAGAAAGTAAATTTTAAAGTACCCAGCATTTTTTCACCTGGCATGCTGTACATATTCTTATTGTGAAAATACGGTATAATTTTCCACTAATAAGAACAAGATTATGTATTCATTGGTTCTTTAAATCAAAGATGGCTTTCCACTTAAAATCAATTTACTATAACTCCGTCTAGTGGCAGGGTTGCGTACATCAGGAGCAACATCTGAAAATCAATACTAAGTAATTTCATTATTACTTGATTTAAATATAGGTTCTCAGAGTTACCTTATATTTAGGTATAGCTGATTTAATAATAGGATCCAGAAATTCAATGCATAACATTTTCCATCAATCCAGGAGATATGCCCCTCCGGGAGTCACGCCCTGCTACGTGAAGTTCATGAACTGTTTGCAGGATGGCGCTATGTGGCAGTCCAGTAAGTTGATTCAGTCTAGACGTTCATAAATATCCGAATCTGTTGTTTTGTTAGCGCGTTGTTCAGTCTTTATAAACAATTTAAAGTAAATTTCTTTACAAACATCTCAAATTATAAGAATGCATATATTTCACTGCGTGTCCGGCAAGCTTTTTATTATAATTATAATAGCAGATTTGACTAATTAGGAAAATGATAGCGTCATGTAGATACGTTATCTGAAAATGTTTAGATTCTATAATCACTATGCCATTAAAATGGCGGATAGGACATCTATACCGTAAAATAGGACAGTTGTCCTGGAGCGTCTATATAGGATAAACGGATAGATGCTCATCTGGGGTATCTTTACCTCTTTATTACCTAATGTTTACTTGTCCTGAGTTTATGTATAACTAGGTGTAGGCGTTCATTAAAAAAATATTAAGATGGCACATTCTGCAATTCAACATGACAGGCAAATAAAGGCGCCTTAAATTTTGAATTTTCTTATTTCTGTAGACTACGAGATATCAAAAAATAATTGTGGGGCTAAAAACAGATAGTGGTCCAAAAAAGCTATCAGAAAAATTGAAGCAGAAGAAAAAAATCAAATAAAGTGTGTGTAAAAAGATTAGGTCGAAAACTGAAAAAAAAATCAAATCCTTGGGCACACCGTGTGCTAAGATACCGACTGTTCGATTTCCCCAATATACCATAGCAGTAGTAGTAGAAAGCTCTTCAATAAGAAGTGAATAGGAAGAATGTGTAGAATGCTTGAAAGGTTATTTTGAAACTAAGAAAACTGTAGACTGGGTACAGTGTACAATTTGTTTAAAGTGATTGCTCGAAACAAGTACAATGTAGTTAGGGAAATGTAATTTTTGTGTAGGAGGAAGAAGGAAATACGTCAGGAAAAACTCAAAACAGTTCAATAACAGTTTCAATCTTACTTTCTTACTTTTAAATGCTTATGTTTATTAAGGCATCTCTCCTTACTGGTGGGGGCATCTCACCCGGATCAACGGGAGAGATTACCAAAAATTTTTATGTATTACGTACAAACGGAGTTTATATTTTTATTTTATTTTATATTTAGTGAAGCTGCGCAAATAAAACTACCTATTATTGACAAAATTTCAATTGATTGGACGAAATGGTTCCCTGTTTCAACGTGTATTTTCGCGTTCTTAAAGTGACACCTTTTTTTTCAATTAAATAATTAATCTTCTTATTTTTACAGATTTAAGTGAGTTTAGTATCTTATCATAATCGATTAATTTCGCTTTTTCTGATTCAATACTAAGTACCAAGAGCGGCGGGGTGGCGCGACTAAGTATTGGACGAACCAGCGTTGCCAACCGCTCTTTAAAGAAATGTTGGTCAGGAAAACGCAAAAATAATAAAAAGAGTAAAGACCAGGACTCAGATTGTATGTAAGTTGAATTTTGCGGTTGCATTAGGGCGCAAAGGGCGGGTTCGGGCTAAGGGCGGGGGGGGGGGGAAGCAACTGCCCCCCCTGTGCCCCCTATACGGCACGCTACTGTACATGACTTCAATTAATCACAAAATAATTTTTTTATAAATAAAAGTCAGCCAGTTACTTAGGTACAGAAACCTAGTTTTAAAGAATAAGAGGAAAAATTACTATGGGCAATAAAATTATTGATGGTCTTATTTTATTTTTATATATAAATTTTTTTAATTTATAGTTTAATAAAAATAAAATGGCGTAGAAGTTCTGACCTAAAGAAACATATCAGTTCCGATAAGGCTTAATAAAACACAAAAATTAAGGATAGTTTTTTTATATGAAAATATTTATTTTTACAACCACGTAAAACCAAATAAGATACGTATTTATTTATTAAAAAGTATGTTAATAACACAAAGGATCAAGTTTATGATTAAGGAAAAAATAAACACAACTAAACCTAGAATATAAAGACACATCTACATAGCACTTATGTCACGAAACACAAAATTAGGTTTGCATTCATGCACCTCGCACTTGCACTAAACGTACCATACCATCAGACATCAGTCATCCACCAAAAATGGTAATCAAACAGTATGTTTTGTATTAGTCTGTTCCACTTAAAATACGCGGAGCAACGACAGATCATTGTTTTAAGTTAGTTCGTCCTTCTCTGTTCCGTTGTAGTAAGGGATAGACTATGTTGCGCTAGCTGAAAGTTACCTAAATGATTTCTTCATATTTTCAGTAAGGAACTATTTAGTTACATAAAAGAGGGTTTATTTTTTGTAATAATTATAGATATTCTTGAAGAAAATAAAAAATCATCTATTAAAAATATTTTATTCGATACCTATTTTAATGGTTAAACGATATTTTGTTACCGGAATAAAATATCGAATAGGCCAAAAATATGTTGTCAAAAGAAACGACCTCGTGTGTGTCTAAAAGAAATATTTTGTGGAAAAAAGGATTTCTTTTTGTAGTAACCCTTATATTTTCCTCAGTGTAGTCGGCAGCCGTCAACATTATTGTCAAAACTGAGAATCGGACAAACGCTAATACCTAGTTTATAAATGCTAACCTTGAACGTTAAAGACGAACGCTGACGCCAACGAGAATTTATAATTCCAGCTTAAATCTCACTGATTTTGGTATTTCTGAAAGCATTTTTTAAAAGCTTTCCAGAGAGGTGTTACAAATGGGTTAGTGCCACTTAAGATTTAAAAGTAGTTGAAGGTAGTGCCCGATTTCTATTCCCCAGCGTTTTCTTAGATCTTTTGATATCTTCTTTGGTGTAGAAAATATTGCCATTGTAAGTTTTTAAAAAGTTACCATATACATTGAATACCAAACTATAAGAAGGCCATATGAGCCGATTTCCTAAATCTGCTACGTCAAATTCATAGATGGCACAATGAGTTCACCAACAAGAAAGCGACTAACCTTTTCACTGCTAAATTAAAACATTGTTGCCGCCTGTCTGTTTGACTTGCTGCATGAGTTTTTTAAATTTATTTTTATAGCTTATCGTAAAACTTGATTTCACATAAGTACCTACATCTATCCTAGATTTAAGTAGCTTACATTTATTTTCCTACCTATAGTATAGTCTAGACCTAAAAATGTACCTATTTTTAATTGCTTTGTAGCATATAATATTTTCAACCTTTTGACGTCACAACGTTAATTATATGAAAACATATTGACCGCCATGTATTCTATTTCTAACAGAACTAAATGACGACTCTCACTATTCAATATCTACCTAGGCTACAACGTATAATATGTTGGGTAAAATATGAATGATGTGCGGTTTGTATAACTTGGTTTTTATTTGCAATTATTACTACTTTTCAAAATGGTTAAAGTAAGTAGGTTTTACTTTCTTACTTAAGAAACATTCAGTTCGTTTGTATTAGTGTATTACGTATTTTGCTATTTTTCGACGAAATAAAACCTATTTTAGTTATACTTGCTGTCGCTTTTTATCTACTTTTATTTGTTTAACATTTAAAACCTAATGCAACGGTAAAATCATTATGAAACTCGGTCCAATTACCCCGGAGTAATCAGCGTACATATTATTATCAAAAACATACATTCGGCTGGAAATGAGAACCTCCTATTTTATTGTCTGTTAAAAATGCTTGAATTCTTAAAAATTCCAATAAAATACGATATGCGGCAACACCACAACATCACATCAGTGAATTTGAGACATCAGTTGCCGAGGCGTTGCTGCATTATAAAGACAGACAGGCGACAGATTTAAGGCTAAAGTTACGATCAACTCCACAATGGCGGCCAAACCAGCTACAATACGTCAAAAAAATGGGTTGTCAACTTTTCTTGGACATCCGTCATTCTTATATAGTTTGATATTCAATGCCATATATCTTCGTGCTTTGGCTGTATTTATTGCAAATATAAAAAAATTGGCTTGTCCGTAAATAGCACATAAATTAAATAATAAGCATACCTATCTTAAATTACCAGTATCCCCTGTTTAATTAAAACAGGATACGGGATAACGGACAATAGGATATCCATTTAAAATTTAATTAATTCTCGTATTTTTTTCCTTAAAAATTATTCTGCATTTTCATATCATTTTTATTCATTATTATTTTCACGGATTTTTATTTTCATATAAAAGAATAAATTGCACAGTCAAACGAAGTTGGCCGAAATCCTTTGAGCTCCTCTGAAGTACGTAATGTATGCAGCGAAGAGCCCCGACGGAAAGTCGAAATTTGAGATTCCGCCTTTGCCTTCAGATGCTGTAATTCTGTTTTGTGAAAAACAATGGTTTATAATCTCACGTTTTAAATAAACACTTCACATCATGACAACTTAAAAGCCCTGTTTAAATGCTCTAATTTTTATGTCAAACTATAACTAAAAGTCGAGCTAAAAGTATAAGCAGCGTTAAGACCATTATTCGGCTGTCCCACTTCAAAACACAGTAACTAACATTTTTGTCAAAATTGAGTTTTCTAGTTTAGGTGATTTACTGTGTTTTGCTGAACATTTTTATATATTACAAACGAAAATCGGCCTATAAATAACGAAAATACAATGCATTCAAAACACGGTAACTGATCGCAAAAACCGACTATGCCATTTCAAAACACAGTAATTAACAAAACTTATATCAAAACCCAGTATCTGCTTAGCAGTTACTAGGTTTTGTTATGGTTTTTATAGTTACTGTGTTTTGTAGTAGGAAACTCGTTTATATTCAACACGAGTTACTATCCCCACCATTATAATTACCATGTTAATTGCAACCACCAGCCAGCTTTTGCCTTTTGGCCTAAACCATCAACGAAGAAGGATGTGGTCGGCCGAAGCAGTTGGTGTTGCCGTTGCATTATGCAGTACGCGAACAAAAAGTATGATTAGTTCTGCTCGTTCTTGCTTTAAAACGGTGAGTAGAAACTATAAAAAATCTTGCCAAATTGTCATTCGATATCTCACCAAAGGCCATACCCACATGACCGCGGATGGCATCCACGGCAATATGGAGCAGAAAATCTTAAGAAAGAGAAACATTTATGACTTTCAGGAACTTATAGAAGTTGTCCAATCTTCCAGAAAAAGTCTAGAGGTTCTTCAATTAAATGAGTTCCACAAATAAAAAAAGAATAACAAAAAAGCTCGAAGGCCCTTTAAAGGGTTTTCTAGTAAACGATTTAGTGGAAGTTTGTTTTACAAAGGGAAGTCACTGCATGCAATAAAACCGATTTTTCTCATGAATTCAAGGAGTTGGATTTTTTACAAAAAAAACATAATTCTTTAACTTTTACACCACAAAGAGTGTCTACTCGTGGCATTGCATCCTTGAAAAATAAATTTTTTTAAAAGACTTGGTACCATTAATGCCTACAAATAGGAAAGTATTTTGGGAAACAATGCCAGAATCGGAAAAATCTGCGGATTTAGTTAGCGCCGAGCAGGAAGTGGAAATAGATTAATGGATTCTCATATTTAAATTAGGCACGAAAACAAACACTTTCCATAAATTAGTATTGTAAGAGTTATTTAATTTGTTTCCTTGGTTTATTTTGGTTCCCTTTGGTTTCGTAAGTTTTGTTGTACTTTTTGATGTAATTTTTTAAATTGCAATAAAAAACGCTATTGACGTTCATTATTATCCTTTTTTTATTACAAAACACAGTAATGGTGTTTACTGCCCTTTAAAGTAAATTGCATTTCACCACTTAACCCATTACAAAACACAGCAAAGGTAATTACTGTGTTTTGGTATAGTATTATTTTATTTATTTAGAAAAAGATCCCATACAGAACCTATTTTTTAGCTGCCGATCTATTGTTATGATGGTATTATCTCTTCAAATTATAATAAAAATAATGCAATAGGTCATATCTAACCCATTTTAAACTTTTAAAGTAATATATCTATTAATTGCTTGAGGCTCTAAATTTATGTTAAAAATCGATTTTGCTTCATTGTTATAAAAATATAGTTACTGTGTTTTGAGTTGGGACAACCGCATAGCCTTCTTGATCGAAAAGTAGGGTCTCATACAAGGATGTCAACGATGATCAGACAGCTAGGAGGTTCCGAAAAGAAGAAATATCCCTGTTATTTTTAAAAGAATTAATAAAGAAAAAGGTAGGTTGCAATACTTTATCCGTGATGATAAATCTGGGACATCACAAATTCCAGGACCGGACTTGAAAATTATACATGTGATGCCTTCTAAAACAATTGATGCCAGAGTCTCATCATTTCTACCGCTTTAATATTGCCAGATAATAATAATAATAATTTCTTTTGAAAGTTTTGTTTTATAAATGTTATAATTTAAGGTGGGTTATAAGAGATATATGAGTTTTTATATGGTTTAAAGATAAAGTGTCGAAATAGATTTAAAAACTAACTAATATTGTAATTATCCAAATCTTGAAATTACTAAATTAACTGAAACGCAACTTTAAATAGGACTCTATCACTCATATTTACAACAGAATCAGATTATACCTATGGGTAAAAGATACCTACAGTTTAACATAAACTAATTGAATTCAGTCAGATATTACATTTAGGTACTGTCAAGGAAATCTCCATATATGACTTACGTAAGGTACGTAGACCCAAATAATATGGTTCTTATAGAATTTGTTGGCTATGATACGGTTACATTTCTAAACTTCTATGTGGGCTAACGTAAAGTTAAAAGCTTCAATTTAGCCATACATTTAATTTTTCTGTCAGTAGAAACCCTACTTTAACAGTTTTTGATTTAAGTAAGGTACGTAGAACCAGAAAATAGAATTATATATTTGTTCGCTATCGTAATACATATTAATACTTACACTTAATACTTCTTAAATATTATATAGGCTAACATGATGGTAAATATGTAGTTTATTTCAAGCTTACTATTGCCAAACAATAATAATAATAATAATAATAATAATAATAATAATAATAATAATAATAATAATAATAATAATAATAATAATAATAATAATAATAATAATAATAAAAAAAATAAATAATAATAATAAAAATCATTCACCAGGCACTCGCAAAGACCTACAAACTAATAACAGAGGAAATACCATACTACAAATACTCTCCAACCACCATCATAGATACCAGCGAATACAAACTGTACTGGGACGTAGAAATCCATACAGACAAGACAATAAGATGTAATAGACCAGACATCGTTTTCCAAAACAAAAAAGAACAAATCACCTATCTTATAGATATATCCATACCTAACGACCCCAACATTCAAACAAAGTATAGAGAGAAGATAGCAAAGTATTCGGAATTAGCCATGGAAGTTCAGAGACTTTGGAAACAGAAAAAAGTAACGATCATACCATTCACCATTTCAACCACAGGCATCACCCCATACATCTTTAAGACACATCTTGAGGAACTCGGTCTCGACCCAAATATCCATACAAACATACAAAAGTCTGTCATCCTTAAAACGTGCAATATAGTGCGATCATTCCTCAATTCAAGCAATAGACTCTGAGACGACTTGGTACAGCCCGTCATCCCAGAAAAGAAACACCATTTGATTAAGATTAAGTGAGAAAAAAGAAGAAGAAGAATAATAATAATAATAATAATAATAATAATAATAATAATAATAATAATAATAATAATAATAATAAGAATAATAATAACAATAATAAAAATTATTTCTTCGAAATCAAAAAGCTGATTTTAAAAAGTTAATAATAGGGAAAGCTGTTTTGGCATTTAGCAGAACTAGGTGGTACACGGTTTATCAACCTACCCGGTTTTGTCCTACTCTCCCCTGCCTACCTAACTCAGAGAAATAATTTCTACTTATTTTTCTTAAAACAGAAAAGGATACTTAGATAATGCAAAATGTAAAAATTATACATTAGAAACCTAACCTTTAAGAACAAACATTTTAAAAACAAAAATTTCACAAACTAATTTTTTGATAAAAACGGCGTTCGGATGAAATGAAACTTATTACTTATCGATGAAATCAACTAACGTGCAAGACACACAATAATAATTATGATCCCTAATGAAAAAAAAATGAAAATTTTTAACCTGTAAATTTTTGGTCAAATGAATAATAATTGTAGGTACTTACCGGCCACACAAATGTAATTAACATTTAATGAAAGTAAAAATAGAAGGCACCATAACCACTAAATATTTTGAGAACGTAATTAAATGTAACAAAAAGTACTAAAACGCAATTCATAACTCGGTGTTTGGGCTCATTACGGTCCACTACTAAACTGGGGATATTATTATGTCCCAATATCAGCTGATCGTTGACAAATTTCTGCTGTCATCTGTTTTAAAACGAGAGAATTCGTGCCGTTTACTATACATTATTAAATAATATACTATCATGAATTTGGCCGTTTCGAGGAGAACATATATTTCCCATTCCTGCAGAAGACATATTATGTTACCTTGTAAAAGACACAATACCTATAGAGAAATACATATTGCCAGCAACATTAAAACAAGCTTTTTCTTGCATTATCCTATGGTTTCAGCATTTTTGCTTTTGTACTAAATTTTACTTGGACTCCGAAAAAAAAAGAGCCCGTACTTTTGTGCACAAACAGGACTTTGCGTTAATTAAATTTTCTGTTGGCCTTTTTCGTTTGTGAAATTTAGAGAATGCAAATAATGGCGAGCTGGCAGTGGCGGAATGACGTAAAACTAAATGTTAATTAATTCTAAAAATATTAGAGCAGTTCTGTCTTACTTTACTAAAAATAATTAAAACTTGAAGAAATAGTCAATACTTTAAGTGAACTGTAAATTTTAAATTAAGAAATGAGACACTTTAAGTCTTCCTCCGCTGGGATATTTCATTTAAGAAATTTGGATGATTGTAAATTTTCTAGAGGTTTGGAATGTATAAACATTTATCCTCAGGAGAATAAAGAAATATTAAAAATTCAAATTATGCATATTATTATTGTCTTAATGACGCTTTATTTAAAATAATAAAAAGGACATCCTAAAGAAACAACGTATTATGAAAAACTAAAAGAAATAAAACCTATAAAAGGCGGTTATTAATGTACCGGGTGAACAACTAAGAATGGTCGTCGGGTATATCTCGGAAACTACTAAACGTAGAAACTTGGGATAAAAAAAATTATGATTAAAGCGGTCATGAGAAAATTCTGGAAATAATTTTTAAGTTCCGGATTTTGCCGCAAGAGGGCTTAATTAAAAAGTAAATTTTAAAATTTTACATAACTCCGAAAATTCCACATTAAGGTATATGTTTAATAACACCATTTTAAAGCTTGGATAATTATGCATCATTTTTGTTTTATGCTCATTGGCGTACCGACTTTAATAAGAGTGGGGGAAGCTGTTCAAAGTGTAAACATTTAAATCGCTGTAACTTTTAAACGACTTATCCGATTTCAGCAAACTAAAGACTGTTTGGAAGAGAAATATATGCACTTTTACCAGTCGTATTTAGTTGTCCATAATAGTACTCAATAAAATTGCTAGAAGGCGCAATTTGTAATAATAATAGTTTTTTTGATTTTATCCCAAAAATTCAAATCATACGGTATAATTATGATACCATAATCGAAAAGACGATGAAATTTTCTAGAAAAAATATTGAAACCGCAGCTCGATATCTTTGTTCGTTTCAGAGTTATTGCCAAAACATTAATTTTTAATACAAATTGCGCCCTCTAGCAATTTTATTTGAAACTATTGTGTACCATTGGATAAGACATTTAAAGGTACTTACCTTTCTCTTCTAAACAAGCTTAAATTGAGTAAAATCGGATAAGTCGTTTAGAAATTACAGCGATTTTAATGTTTTCACTTTCACTTGATAAGAGTGGGAGAAGCTATTGAAAGTGTAAACATTAAAATCGCTGTAACTTCTAAACGACTCATCCGATTTTACTAAATTTAAGCTTGTTTGGAAGAACCTTCAATTGTCGTATCTAATGGTACACGATAGTTTCAAATAAAATTGCTAGAGGGCGCAATTTGTATTAAAAATTAATGTTTTGGCAATAACTCTGAAACGAACAAAGATATCGAGCTGCGGTTTTAATATTTTTTCTAGAAAATTTTATCGTCTTTTCGATTATGGTATCATAATTATACCGTATGATTTGAATTTTTGGGATAAAATCAAAAAAAACTATTAATATTACAAATTGCGCCCTCTAGCAATTTTATTGAGAACTATTATGGACAACTAAATACGACTGGTAAAAGTGCATATATTTCTCTTCCAAACAGTCTTTAGTTTGCTGAAATCGGATAAGTCGTTTAAAAGTTACAGCGATTTAAATGTTTACACTTTGAACAGCTTTCCCCACTCTTATTAAAGTCGGTACGCCAATGAGCAATAGACAAAAATGATGCATAATTATCCAAGCTTTAAAATGGTGTTATCAAACATATACCTTAATGTGGAATTTTCGGAGTTATGTAAAATTTTAAAATTTACTTTTCAATTACGCCCTCTTGCGGCAAAATGCGGAACTTAAAAATTATTTCCAGAATTTTCTCATGACCGCTTTAATCATAATTTTTTTTATCCCAAGTTTCTACGTTTATTAGTTTCCGAGATATACCCGACGACCATTCTTAGTTGTTCACCCGGTACATAATAAAGAAAATTACATAAATTTATTTTCAACCAATTAGAAGGCCTCCTTTGTGTTAACGTTGCTTATAGTAACGGGATATTATCGCGATAATTTTGTTAGTTCCTATTAACATAATGAAATTAATATAAGTGATAATTTTTCAGTCAAAAATGAACTGCTTTTATATCTATTGGCAAAAGTCATTCAGAATAAAATCAAAATACATTTTGTGCTAACGTATAATTTTTATTAATACTAACCAATTTGCTTTACATATCGAACACCGGGGCTAAAAGAGACACATCAAAAATGTAACTAAACTCATCGGAAATATGTTTTTTTAAGTTTCATTTAAAACTATGTAGACATGTAATATATAAACCTTAGTTACTAACAAGTAAAATCAACTTAGGGGAGAGATGGGCAAGTTGACATAGGTGGGCAAGATGACACAGTAGCCCTTCCATGGAAACTCCACCGTCATCCGAGCATTTAGCATGCTTAAACAAGTTTGCTCGTTGGCAGTGTCCACTTAGAGGTGTTTGTGGGTGGAAGTTTTTCGCGGTGTTAGAAATATTAACGATTTTAAGTAATTTACGATTTCGTTTTAATGTAAGTATACTATGATAAAGATTATAAAAAAATTACTTGACTGTTTTTTTTATATTTTTTAATTTTGTTTAATAAATTTAGTTTTCAACTATTCATTTCGCGATCAATCTTTTTTAGATTTTATTTTAAAACCCATTTTTTAATTTTTTTAAATTTACGTTCATTGTCGGGCAGGATGGCATACCTTCAAACCGAGTATGTCATCTTGCCCGCACTGAAAAGATTTTAGACTAGAAGTCTCGCCAATGGGCTCACGTTGAGTGTGCCGGCCTATCCAAAAAATCAAAACAATTTATTTGTGATTTATATTAACTAATATTTTATATTTATACCTACTTATTTTCGTATGTCAACTTGCCCTATAGGGTAGGGCAAGATGGATTTTTGTATTATTTTTGTTAAAGTGGTATTGTTTGTACAAGGAGTTTATATTTCGTTTCGTTATATATGTAGGTTAAAGACATATAACAACTGTTTTATTTTGCTTACATTTATTAAAAATAAGTCTTGGTTTTTTCTAAGATATTTTTGTTTAAACCTTAGGTATGTCAACTTGCCCACCCCTCCCCTATATTGTAAAAATACAGTGCGTCATTTTAAACTAAACTCATCGGAAATATGTTTTTTTAAAGTTTTATTTGAATTTACAACTATAAAGACATTGGGTTTCAGATAACAAATTCGGTATTTAATGTTTCTCACATTTTAGTAATAAAAATGAGTTACTAAGGGCTAAAACGAACTTTATTTCTAAAACTCTAATTAGTTACAATTAACTAAAGCCGCCGGAAATATATTTTTGTAGCATTTTAGCAAAAAAATTACAATAAAAAACTCACTCACTCAAAAAATTTTCTTACCGAATCTCCCACGCAGCAGAATGAATTCTCGATAATTTCGCTGCTAGGGAGATTATAAGTGAATATTATATTATAAGAAGATGTACATACATTGTAGCAGGAGATGTGTAAATATAAAAGAATTATTGTTATTAAAATTAGAAGAAAATTATAATTGAGGAAGATTGAATTGCATTGAAAGTTGAAAGATTGGAGAGTTGTCGTTATGAAACGTCACTGAAATGATGTCGTAAGCTATTTACTCTAAGCTTAATTTTTAATTAGGAAACGAACAAAGTTCAAAAAGTCCTTTTCATTTTACTTACTTTATTAAATAATCATTATTTCAGGATTTTTTAAAATAATTAAACAACAGAACATGATATTTAAATTTATTTAGTATTTTACTGACATCTAGCTACAAAATTATAAAACTTAATGTGAGACTTTAAAATACAGGGCGACGTATCGCAAACTTTTTAAGCAGGCCTGTAATCTTTTAAATTAATAAATCAAAATACGTAAGGATTACATAAAATATATATAACCAATATATCGCTAATAAGATATTGCAAGATTGCGACCAGATGGAGGACTAAAGCGGGATACGGAGTTTGCGCGGTTCACATCATTTTGTGGATCATGTAAACAATAAACAGGGCCGGCATGAAATAATAAATTTGCATATGTATCGCATGGGGTTTTTAGCTTTTTTTATAGATCAGTTTATAAGAAAATGAACAAATTTACTGATACATTTTTAAATTAAATTAAAATACGAATTATTAAAACTGTCATGTTACCGTAAATATGTTGTATTCTTTGTTTTAGTAAAATTATTAAGAATAATAAATGCTTGTTCAGACACTGGCGCTGGGGTGGTGGGAAAAAGTATGTTTGCAACATCTAATTGAAAATTCAATTTAATATTATTTTTCATTATATATATCTAATAGCAGTCTAATTTTCAAAGAAATGCAGGTGTTTTTAACAGTCAGAGTTATAGAATAGAATTAAAAAATGTATCGTAGACTTTTAACATTATTTTAGATAAGGTTATCTTATAACTATAGAGTGGATATTAGATAGTCGAAGGACCTTCGAACCAGAGTCAGCATGAGGACTCATTGGAAAACATTATTTATTGTTATTAAAGAGACTAAAATTTTGCAGACAATAATTATAGTACTTACCACAAAGTGGATACATACAAATTGACGGCCGTCCATTTCCCCAGGGGGAAGCTGCTCCTAATTTAATACCAATATTAAGAAGCCAAGAAGCGATATCTCAAAACCGGTAACTCACATGAAGCTGAAATTTTGGAGACACCTATGTTTGATTGTACATTAATGCACATAGGTTTTTAACAATAATTACCTTATCAGGTAACTATGACTGTGACAGTAATGATATTTTTGAAAATCATAATTTAATCACAATCAAAGTAGTTCGGTTAGCTTAACCCTAGAACCACAAGGTGGAGTTAATGGAACAATAACCATAAGGTGGCGTCGTATGCGACATCTACATGAAATAGCCTTTTTTTCTACATATTACGTAAAAATGGCCACCAAAATATATATTTTTATTTTATTTATGGCATAGTAAATTTAAATAACATTGTAAAATTAAAAAGTGTAATATATATATGTACATATATCTGAATTTTAATTTCACTGTTAGTATACTTGACAATAAAATATAAACGTTCATCTGTAAAAAATAAATCCCAGATTTTTTTTGTATCTGCAATATTTTTAGCTTTGCCTTTTGGACCAGGCAAATGATTAACTATATTTTTCTCGGAAGTTCAGGTGGTTTTGGCATGAAAACTAGTTAGTACCATTTATGCTTATTTTTAGAGTACATCACACTTTTTGCTTGCACAGCTGGGTCAGGTAAAATGGGATTGTCTATATCTGGTATTATAGCATCAAACTCATCATCGGCGATATCATCAGTTTCTGTAGAATCTTCGTTGTCACTCTCCTCGCTTTCCAATATGTCACAGTCACAGTCATTTTTATCTTCATACAGGTATTTCTCCAGTTCAGAATCTCGTAAAGGGCGTGTTCTTTCATAATATGTACCAGAACTTGTTCCGGGATCATCTAATCGAGGGTTTTTTGACTCCATTTTAGCGCAGGTAAATAAAATAGAAAAAAAAAATAAGCAAGGTTTCAAACATGCAATAAATCATAACACATACCTTCGAAATTTTTTTTTCTCATAGAGCACAAGGTGGAGTCGTATGCGACCGAGACGAAATAACTCAAAACTATCAAAACTACACGCACCGTCTCACTAAGCCATCAAAAGATTGCTAAAAATGCGGAAGGTACTTAGACGCTAAGCGACGAGACTAAAATGACGTCAATACGAATGGGGATATTGCATTTTGATGGTCGCCGGCTACCTTGTGGTTCTAGGGTTAAGGTTGTACAAGATTGCACTAGTTTGTACAAGTTAGTATAGGCTTGTTCAAGTTTATGCCGGTTAGTACAAGGTTTTACAAGTTTTTACACGTTTTACCATATCTCTATAAACTTGCACAAACCTGTAATAGTGCATACAAATTTGTACCGACTTGAATAATCTTATTCAGACTTGTACACACTTGTACCCATTTGTTTAATCTTGTACAAATTTGTATAAACTTGTACAACCTTGTATAAGTGCGTACAAACAAAGCTAACCGAACCACTTTAATTGTAAATAAATTATGTCTTTCAATGTCACAGTCAAAGTTGCCTGATTAATTAATTGTTGTTAAAAGGTACCTTTGTGCATGCAAGACAACATAAGTGTGTAAAATAATTTAAAAACACTAATGGATTTAGCAGTTTCTTGTTAAAATTTAAAGGCAAAACATCTTTTTTTTATGCAAATTTTACAATTAGACAGTTAAATAGAGATATTAAGGAAAAATTCAAACTAGGAAAAGAAAAATGACAAAAATTGTAAAATAATGGTTTAAAAAGATAGTTGCGTTCGCTAAATGTATATTACAGGCAAATATTACAGGCAACGTTTCGAGTAACTAGTTACAGATTTGTACGTTGTACACAAGGGCGTCCATAGAGCGTTTCTCAGGGGGGGGGGGGGGGCAAAAACTTAAACAATACTTTTTGCATACAGTGTCGCCAGTAAAGTCCGCATCATATGGGATTTTTTTTTATTAATAGCTTTATTCAAAATTTGACTTTGGCATCAAGTTCTGCTTCGATCGAGATGAAAATAAAGCAAAAAAATTGACGTTATTCGCATTATCTGTCAAATTTTAATTTTTTTCTAAAAATAATTTAAAAGTGGGGATTTCTGAAAATATCAAAAAAAGTTATAGAAAAAAGTTTTTTTAAATGCAGTTTCTAGCCCACATGCAAAATTTCAGCTGGATAAGATAATTTTTATTTTTTACCCATATTTTGTAAATTGCACCACTTTTGCAAAATAACACTCAACGCAACCTACATAAAACTTCTTAGTTTTGACAATGCTTTATTTCAGATAAATTTTTTTTAAAGTAGCGTTATATTAAATGTGTGTTTCTCTACGAAATCAAAATAGGGCTATTAAAATTTGGTCGCATGTGATGCAAAGTTCATTTGTTATTGACCCTGTATAAGGTAATTATTTTTTGAAAAAAAATTAAAATTTGACAGATAATGCGAATCACGTGACTACTATTTATTTGCCTAATTTTCATCTCAATCGATGCAGAACTTGATGCCAAAGTCAAATTTTGAATAAAGATATTAATAAAAAAAATCCCATATGATGCGGACTTTACTGGTGACACTGTATAAGACTATGTATTTAACTTATGCCTAATGTATTAATTTATTGATATGTTTTTATTATGTAATTGTTCAGTTTAGTGATTTGTTGGTCTACTAACTAACCACTGTAAGTACTATTCAATATTTATACTGAATTATGAAATAAAATAGTAATGTGGGCGCCTAGGGGAGGGGGGGGGGGGGCAAGTGCCCGTTTTGCCCCCCCCCCCCTATGAACGCCCTTGGTGGTACACAATTATGAGTAAAATGTTTATATTGGATGGTTTCTCTTGGTTATATTTCTCTTTGGTATCATGGTTCTTGGGCCACGACGTCTGACGGGGCTGGGCGTTAAAACGCAAAAAAGTAAGGTTTTAGCAGTGCCAGCATGAGCGTGCACACTTTCATGTTTTCAGTCGTAAATAAAGAAATCGTCCCTAATATAAATCACCATAAAACATAAAATCATGTTACTCCGTCACTGGCAGACAGGCGAATCAAAATTTATTGGTGTGTTCGTATTAACACTCAATGTGACACATTATTAAATAGTATATGTGATAAAAGAGACAGAATAGTAAGCGGTAGAACTAAGCGCACGATATGGACAAGCTCGATACCATGAATATAGCTGGGTTGCCAGATTTAACAAAATCATCGGTTTTATCCAGATTTCTTTTAATATAGTCTTAGGTATAAGTATCGCTTCGTGAATTTACTTTAAATGATTGGTATTATTTTAGGACGGAGAAGTATATTATGTAACCTTACTCAGATAAATAAATGTAAGCAAACTATTTAAAATAATTTATATTATATTGAAATTTGAACTGAGCACTCCTGCAACAGTGTATATTTTGTGCCCGCATTCACTCGGCAAATCAAGATCGGTGATGCGGACTTTACCAGCTCCCTGAAAAAGACCTGCTAGTTAGCTATTAAAAGCCAATAGATGCCACGACGGATTTTCTTAATTAGACTTTTGTCGGTATTTCTCTCATAAAAACTCCATCATTGCCAGTACAGTGACCTTTTGACCTGAAAACCGTACAGTACTTAGTTCCGCTTTAAAGTTTTCTAGATTGTTAAAAATTTTACAAATATTAAGAGTGTTTAGAGTGTTGTATTTACCAAGGAACAAAACAAAACAAGATAAACATGTCATATTATACATAATATATAACAGGATTGGTTATAAAAATACATTTACTAAATCAATAACATTTTGCTAAAAATTTGATTTCGTTATTATGTTGCAAGTTTATGAAAAGAATTTGCGTTGTAGAATACATCGGAAACACAATTTTCCATAATACCATACAAGTTATATTCGAAATTCTATATAGAATAAATACTTGATTGAATTTGGCATTAAATTGCTAAAATTTTATTTTGCGACAGACAAGTCGATAACGAATAATATGATTTCAGACTTTACATTTTTTTTACTATATTGAAATTGTGTTTTAAATATACGTTTAAAAAAAGTACAATGGATGTAAAAATAATATTCAAATTATTTAGCGACTTATTGATAAAGAATTTTACTGTAAACAAATTTTGTACCTACGTAACGTACAGTTGACGACAGATAATTTCGTACGCTAATCTGTGGCACTGTAAATACAACTTTTTTACCTTAATTACCTTTGTACAGTGTTAATTGTTATCATGATATCTGTCAAAGTATTGTCATTATCTTATTTGATTCAAAAATGCCTCATTTAAGTATTATTAAAAAAGCAAGAATAATATGTTTAGTAGAAATAGGGTGGTCTTATGGAAAAATAGCTGATCATTTTAGTGTACCTAGAAGTACTGTTCAAGGAATTGTAAAAAAATGGCGCTATCATCAAACATTTGAAATGTCTGTTGGGTCTGGTTTAAATAATAGAAAATCATCAAATGAAGAAGACCGAAATTTGGTGGAGTATTTAAGGCAAAATCCATTTGAAACTGCAGTATCCGCTATGCACATAACAGGGATTCCCTGCTTCATCTAGAACTGCGCAACGCCGTAGAAGGACAATGTTTCGAAGTAAGAAATCGAGCAGCTGCATCCAAACCGTTTTTAAAAAATAGTGATTAGAAACAAAGAACTTTTACAACTTTTTGAATCGTTATATCTCAGAAACGGTGGCTCGTAGGAAAAAAAGGATTGATACATATTTTATAGATAATTTTATGTTCTAGAATTTTTGTCAAAGATATTTTTATGATAAAACTTACCGTTTTGCTAAAAATCGCGAAAAACTAATTTCTTTGACATTTGACCTCGAGTAATACTTTTCCATACACGGGAATGATGGGGAACTTATAAATTTTATTTACAATTATATTTTGAACAATTTTGCTGATTTTCAGATTGTTGTAAATTTATGTACTTTCACTATAATTTTTTGGTCTAGATTGACCGGCTATAGGTGGAGTGTACAAATTTATATGTCGTCAACTGTACGTCGTACACACTTTTATTATTAGCGGTAAAATATTTATACTGGATGGTTTCTCTTGGTTTTATTTCTCTATGCAGATATTAAAATAATTTGTCATTACAATTTTAAACTAAACTTTTAAAGTAATTTTTCTACTGACGTTTTATAATAACCTCTTTTCGATTGTCATTATGGTTTTTTAATAACCTCCTTTTAAGCGCAGCGTGCTTAAAAACTTTTAAGCACGTTACCAGGAGCAACGTGCTTAAAAGTAACGCAGGTAATTATTTACAATTAAAACGTAACCACAGACTAGGTATAATTTAATATTTTTTGGCAAGTGTGAAACATAGGTAATAAAATGTTAGTAAAATTAAGTTTTTTATTATAAAACCTCAGTAGAAAAAATATTGTATACAATTCGTGTTGTCTCGTTGGACAATTTCACGTCGCGTGCCTAAAAGACATTCATTTCGCAACTTATTGTATAAATAGCTATTTTCTATTTCACGTTCATAATGAGTTCAGTACGACCCTCATTTGCGGATCGTAATGAAGCTATTTCGATACGCGTTTTTTCTTTATTTGATGTTGGTAACATTTAAATGTTTTATTTCATTGACTTGCGCGGCCTTTGTGTTTTACGAGAAAACCCATTTTTCGCAGAGGAAAACTAGCTTGATAACTTACTTTTTTATTCTGTGTGGATAACAGTCATGTATGTTGGTTGCATAAATCTATAAATTAATCTTTTGTAGATGCTTCAAGCTATCATTTTCTGCCAAATCCTATCCAAAATTCAATCTACTAACCTTCTAATGTCGATTTTAACTTCAACATTATTTGAATTTTCCATCTTCCCTATACTAAATTGCAATGCCGTGACGTAAAATCACGTCTTTTGAAATTCGAAAAAAAGTAGCAAAATCTCCCGAATTTCCGAACGCTCTGTATATGTACCGAATGTACAAGGATCACACAACGTATTCCGTCCAATTTCAAATCTCATATCGCTAAAATAACTTTAGAATCTCGTGGTGAAAATGGGTCAATAAATCAAAAAATGACAGTTCGCAAAATAATTTTTGTTGTCCAGAGGCTCCTATGATAAAAAATAGTATTACCAACATAAAATTTAGACATAAAAATTTACAAAATTTGAAGGATTTATTTTCTTTTTAAAATGTATTTTTCTTGATTATAAAAGGTGAAATAGAAAAAAATGTATAAAGCACATGTTTCATAAGGCGTTTTAGCGCCCGTATCAATAAAAAAAGTCGCCACTTCGTGGCTCGTTTTTTAAAATAGACGCAGGCGCTAAAACCGCTTCTTATGAAACTCGTACTTTAATATACTATTATGCCATATTAGTCAAATTTCAACTGCTTTACCAATCTTGTCAGAACTTGATTTGATTTTAAATTATGCAACTCTTGCTGCATATGGTATAATAATAATTATATTTAGTCGTGTAACTTAAATTTATGTTTCGAAACAGGTAGTTAAGTGGTATGTCGTGCCTTGCATGCAAGAAGTTGAATTATTTCGTTTTCTAATTTAGGCATGATTTGACTTTTTTATTAAAGTCACTGAATATATTATTTTAAAAATAGTTTCGGAGTACTTATAACAACCTATCAGGGCATTTCTGGGAAACTTGTTTTTATTGATTGCACGTAGGAAGTCTAATCACTTAAAATAACCGACTTCTCTTATTGTATACTGAAAAATTAATGTCCTTTTATTTGACATCATTTACTTTGCAGTAATCATTTTATTTCAATAAAAAAATAAAAGGAATAATAATTTAATTCGTATATTTTTAGGGATATACCGGGTGAAGCAATGCCATAGTGGTTATGGGAAATCGCATGTAAATTTTGCTACGCTCCCCTATTACTTTACCATAAAAAAATTTATTAGCCCTTTTTGACAGTCCTTGTATGATAGACTTGCAAACAAAATTTTGTTATTTTAAACACGCTTTTATTAGCTTCACCTGTATGTTTGTTTGTTTGTCTGTAACCGACTATTTGAACCCGATTTTGACCCACTTTAAACGGTCAGATTTAATTTAAATTTTGTAGACTTATCAAGAACCGCTGACAATACAATAATCTACACGCAAAAAATTCTCCTGTCCAAATTTGACAGCTGTCAATATGTCAAATCGTTTAAAAAAATTATATTAATGATAAAACTATAAGGTCGTACCTATGTATATTGACGGTGAAAAGTTGAAAAAAATACGCAAAAAAATCTCTTGTCAAAATTTGACACCTGTCAATATGTCAGAATTATTACAATAACCGATAGTAATGAAACAAACGTGGGGTCGTATAGATATTGTCGCTAAGAATAGAGAAAAATAAAAAAAAAATTCTACCCGTCAAAATAAAATTTTGACAAATTTTTTTTTTTTTATTTTGATAATTTTTGTCGTTTGTTCGGGTTTGTATGTAAGTTTGTTTGTAACCGACTTCTTTGAACCCGATTTTGGCCCACTTTAAACGGTCTGATTTAATTTAAATTTTGTAGACTAATCAAGAACCGCTGACAATACTTACGATAATCTACTAATCTAGCTTAATCTACTCAAAATTTTTTTTTCTTAACAATAACTCAAACTAAAAAATAAAAATATGAGGAAAAAACACACAGTCGTCTCCACAAATAATTTATAAGTAGTCAGTTTATACAGGTGGACATGTTTCGGCACTAGAAAGTGCCATCATCAGCACCGAAGGGCCCAAGTGCCACTTACACGAATGAATGTAAACAAAATTTAAAAACATGAAAAGGACAAGAACATGTTGTATAATTGGACGAAAACAAAGTTAAAATATTTAAAAAGTGTTAAAAAAAATTAAAAATCGATTTTAAAAAACCAAACGGAGTTTCCTCCTCTTTTCTTTCCCGTACATAGCAATCAACTTGATTAAAGGACGATGACAAGTCTTGACTTGGCCCTTCGGTGCTGATGATGGCACTTTCTAGTGCCGAAACATGTCCACCTGTATAAACTGACTACTTATAAATTATTTGTGGAGACGACTGTGTGTTTTTTCCCCATATCTTCACGGCTCCACTCTGAGATAATGGACTACTTTCGTAAAATTAAAAAATAAAAAATAAATATAGTTTAAAAAAAACTAAAAAACACGCTTTAATAATTAATCAAACTAAAAAATTAAAAATAAATATAGTTTAAAATAATAATTGAAATTCTTAATATAGGCAGAAAATAATAATGAACGATAAACATTAGTATTATTGTGATACAAGCGTGGCTCGCTTTGTGCTATATTTTTCGTATATCGAGCACCCCACGCTTTTTTCACAATAATACTAATATTTATTGTTCATTATTATTTTCTGCCTATAGGTATTAAGAATTTCAAGAATTATTTTAAACTATATTTATTTTTAATTTTTTTAATACCTAATCCAATTTAAAGTTATTCAAAAAAAATCTTGGTAATATTCTTAAAAACAACAAAGCCGCAGTCTGTGGGCTACTTGACGATTCCATCACATTTTTCTGTGCACTTTCCGTATTTCGTTGCAACTGATCACAATTCTATTGTACCGCGCCAACTCATGCAGAATCAGTCATTGGTGAGAAATTTAGTGCAGGGAAAGGAAAGAAAGAGAGTTATCCTTCTCAGGATAATTTCTAATATAAGTCGGGGTTCGACTTGTGTCGGTATGCTTTAGGTTGGTATTATTAAATATGACATTAAGATGTTTAAAATAATTATTTCATAATAAAAAAGAACGTTTTAACGCTTATGAAAAACCCATTTCAGATTGCTGTTCCCCAGCTGTAACCATCTTTTTTCTTTATTTAAATTTCCTTAAACATCGTAGATGGTCATGTTTTCAACCAATATTCCTTACATTAGGTGCTTCGTAAGCTCCATGGCCTATAGTAAATAAAATTTAGCAAAAAATCTAAGTAATAATATCAGGTTTCAGTTTGAAATTTAAAAAGTAATAAGCTGGTTTAATTAAACTTAGAGGGCTTGCATTGAACTAAAAAATTAATAAAAGTATCTTAATATAAAAGGTTTTTAAATCGCATTTTCCAACGATACATTTTTCATAACTTTAGAAGTAAAACAACTAAAAAAGCTTAATAAGATGTAGCTTTGACATTACAACAAAGCAATTTTATAGGTAGGGGATACCGGGGCTAGTTGATACAAATTTAAATTGTTTAAATGTAAAATAATTCTCATATTTATACTTTTCTAGAAGTATGGTTTTTTGCTGGTTATTTAATCTTTCCATTTATGAAACCTAATAAATTATTATTAGGTATTTGTTATTCTTAATATTTATTGTAAAATATGTATAAATTGCACCTAAATTGAGGAAAATGATCTAATACAACAGGTTTGCCAAGACATCGTTTGTATTGATACCTATCTTATTTTATATTTACCCATATTAAATAAATTGCTAGTGTATCAAACCTGCTTTAGTGTTATATCAGTTCCAGATTTGCTAGAACAGTATTTTTATTGGTTGTAATGTTCCATTAGCAGCACAGTCTTGTTGAAAAATGAACTTCTTTTAATACAGACATTTTGTTAAGAACTAAATTATATTTTCTCTAATGTGACGCATTTTTTCCCAGTGAAGCTCTTTCTCTACAACTAAAAAAGCAGAACAGCGTCCCTAAAAACGAATTGTATTCGTTAGAACCTATAATGCACCAAGACGGTGGTGGGGGTTCGTAGCGATCGGCAATCGCCGCACGTCGTCGTATTAATTTTAACGTATTTGCTGCGCAGGTCACATCATTGTTCGCAGTCTTTTAGCTGTCCTGTCTGAATTTAAATTCTATTGATCATACCAACAATACCTGTTACCAATTAATTTATTTTTGCTTTGTATATGTAAAAGTTTTTCAAAACTTAGCAGGTAAAGCAATTGAAAATTCTTATTTTGCACAAACCATCATTACAATTGGACTTTATTCAGTAAACCATGTTACATAATAGATAAAATCATATGCAATGTTAAACGACAAGAACAATATCACACTAGAAGCTATTTAAATTTTTGGGAAATACATTACCGATTTTTAGTGTTAACTGTTAAGTATATGCTTTATTAACCGTACTAAGCAAATATTATTATGATAAATGTCAAGTTTCATTACAACTGCCAGTCAGAACTAATGCAGTATACAAAACCAGATTACACCCAGTGGCGTAACTAGCCCTTTGACCTGGGGGTCGCCTAGGGTGGGCCTGTTATTGGGACTTGCAGTGGGGGCTTGTGTAGATGCGGGCCGCCGAAGAGCCCGCCACCGGCGAAATGCGCCGCAGGCAAAAAAATTTTTGGACCACGCCCAAGTTTTAACAAATTTGGTCAATAATCAACAGTAATATCACAAGACCTCGTTTTTTTATCGGTTAGATTTTTCAGCTGTCACGAAAACTTTTTTTGGAAATTTTTGTAGTTGAATCTGGACACGTTTATTCTGATTAGATCCCAAGATTTAATTTTTGAATAAACAAGCCCAAAGTTTACCGAGTATTGCCAAAAAAGTTTGAGTGAAAAATTTAAAATTTAACCAATAAAAAATGATGGTCGAGTGATATTTGAAAAGAATATTTAAATTCGTACATCGTTGAATAAACATGCCCAAAGTTCAACGAGTAAAATTGCCAAGTAACTTTGAGGCTATAGGTATTTGCGAGGCGAGTAGCGAGCTTACAAAGTCAGTCTTTTCTTCTGGGGGGGGGCCTAGCGACGTCTGGGAGGGGGCCGGCCCCCCTGTAGTTACGCGCTACACCCCTAATAGAACTTTACTGTTGAGTATTTAGAGCAATAATGGCTATAAACCATTCTATGGTAGCATTAAATCCTATTTACTATTGGCTAAATTACCGTGATCACTACACAACGGTCCAGCCATTTTCGTTGTCTTACAGTAGGAAAGCGGGTTGCTGTCACATATAGTATTAAACAGTTGTATAAAGAGTATGTGAATTCTTATAAGGAATAGAAGGCAGTGGCGTACCCAGACCTGAACCTTGGGGGAGGGGGATCTAAAAATATTGTTTTTTAAAAACCTTTTTTTTTTGATTTCTGTGATTTAAAGAAAATAAAAAATAAAGCATTACAAAATAAAATCCATACGCCTTGGCTTGAGAGCAAGGTCATCAATTATTTAATTAGTCGAGATAGCTTTTTTTCTATGCACTGCCATCATAGCAAGTCCATTAAGCCTCACTTGAGCGGTAGTATTTCTTAAATAAGTGTTTACACTTTTTAAGGTTGAAAAAGTCCTCTCTGGTGTCGCAGTGGATACATGCAATGTACAAACATTTTTTAAGAAGTTTGTGAACGTTAGGGTAGGCAAGTTGACTACATACTTCCAAACAAGCGAGTGCCTGACGTTTGGTTTTTTTTTCGAGGTATTTGTTTAAAAATGTTCGTGCCACATTTTAATTTCGGATTTTGTAATAATTTTTGGAACATCAGGTAAATATAAATCGAGTGGTTTATCACACTGACTATTATCTGAATCAATTGCTTTGCCTGCCGCCCCCTTCTAATGATGGTGATAATAAGCACATAAATCCGTAAAACATCCTTTATGATTTGTAAATTTTTGTTCTAGCTGGTTTATGAAGAAATCTATAAACGGTAAATAGATGGTAGTTCGATAATGGCTGGTAACAGGCGTTTCTGAATCTGGATCTATAATGGAATTGATATCACTTTTAAGGTGGATGTAACTTATGTAACAACATAGTGATTTTTTTCGTACGAAAAAAATTAATTTCGTGTATTACCTATACCGGGTGGGCCACTCTCAACGCAGGATTCCATAGCATCTAAACTGTTCAACTTTTTAATATTTTTTAAAAACAGAGTTATGGGAAGGCATTGGGTCTATAATTTAAAATTATTTCAAATTATACAGGGTATCTCAAATAGTCAATGTATATCAAACATACTTTTTTTAAAATTAAATACCCTATGTTTTATGATATTTTTGGATTGGATAATCAATTCTAAGAATATTCTGTATAACATATAATATGTTTAAATTTAACAGTTTTTAAGTTATTAACGATTTTTCAAAAATTTCGTGTTTGCAGCACGTAAAGAATATGCACCTGTCGGTAGTAGAGACGGCCAGAAATAAATGAAATTTGGGTTATGGAATATGATGGTTCAGTAGCGTCTAAAGCATATTTTAAAAAACAAAAATATTTACCGAAGTCTTTTAAAATGCCTTTCTAAATGTAACAATTTTAAAAACGTAAAAATTTTTAAAAGTCTGTTATTTTAAATACATACCTTACTATTTTTTTGCCTAATCGAAAGACATTTTTAATACAATTCTAATTATACTAGGGTTCCCTATACCCTTTTATAGTTTTCTCTGAAATAGCTATTTCTTCCTTTACCATATAAACTCGGTGTTTATTTTCGCATAAATTGCCTTGAATGCCGCACCGTGTCCTTACGACGCTGTTTTCTAGAGTGCTATGGACACCCAACTATTCCTATTATTAATCTTAAGCCATTTGAAGTTTTTCCTAAGGGAATAAATTAATGATATTGCTTAAAATTAAAACAACAGAAATATTTTTTTAATTTACAAATACTGAAAAATGTCACTTCAAATGACTTAAGATTAATAAAATGAATAGTTGGGTGTCCAATGTACTCTAGAAAAAGAGCGTCATACGGACACGGTGCGGTATTCAAGGCACTCTATGAGAAAATAAACACCGAGGTGGTAAAGGAAGAAATAGCTATTTCAGAGAAAACTATTAAAGGTAGGTATAGGGAACCCTTAGTATAATTAGAATTGTATTAAAAATATCTTTCGATTAGGCATAAAAAATAATAGGGTATGTATTTAAAATAACAGACTTTTAAAAATTTTTACGTTTTTAAAATTGTTACATTTAGAAGCATTTTAAAAGACCCGAAGTCTTAAATATTTTTGTTTTCTAAAATATGCTTTAGACGCTACTGAACAATCATATTCCATAACCCAAATTTCATTTATTTCTGGCAGTCTCTACTACCGACAGGTGCATATTCTCTACGTGCTGCAAACACGAAATTTTTGAAAAATCGTTAATAACTCAAAAACTGTTAAATTTAAACATATTATATGTTATACAGAATATTCTTAGAATTGATCATCCAATCCAAAAATATCATAATATATAGGGTGTTCCATTTTAAAAAAAGTATGTTTGATATACCCTGACTATTTGAGATACCCTGGATAATTTGAAATGATTTTAAATTGTAGACCCAAGGCCTCCCTATAACTCTGTTTTTAAAAAATTATAAAAAGTTGAAAAGTTTAGATGCTATGGAATCCTGCGTTGAGAGTGGGCCACCCGGTATATCAATTGTCTTTTGATTGGCAACCCATTAGAAATGAATTATAGGTTTCCGTTACATTAACAATTATAACTTTTTATATTTACGGCAATAGACTTGGTGCATTTTACATATACACGTAGGGAAAATGTTTGTCCGCCCATCTCTTAGTAATAAGCTATTTTTTAACAGACAAAACTCTTTTCAATTTCTTAGTAATAAGTTAGAATAGTACAAATATGAAGTATCGCAAAGCAAACAGAGGTAGGTAGATTATGTTTCCCCCGCTCCATCTTATTGCATCTCGCTCATGGTACTCGCTGGTGGCATGCCGCGCCGCTTCGATTCTATTAATATCAAATAAATATTCATTCTTTCGTACGTTGCCGCCTGAATGAAGGGATCAGGATCAAGCAAAACGCATCGAGTCAGCCAGATCCGATGCGATGGAGTGGGGGAAATATAATCTACCTATTTCTGTTTACTTTGCGATACTTTATATTTGTACTATTCTAACTTATTACTAAGAGATGGGCGGACAAACATTTTCCCTACGTGTATATTTATAAACTTATAGTAAACTTCGCATTCTTGGCAAAGTCTATGCGGGGGAGGGATATATCCCCTATATCCCCCCGTAAGTACGCCACTGATAGAAGGCTTTTTTCTGAGTGTAATCGGTAAAAAAGCCTTCTAAGGGGGGAGTTTATAAGGATAGAAAACGATCCTATGGAAAAACGTTAAATGGCAAAGTTGTAGGTAAAAAAAAGATTTACAACTTTTGTATTTGCACTTTTTTCACATAACCTCAAAATGTATGTGAAAAATTCAAATAACCAAGTTTTTGGTTGTTTATTTTTATCTCTTACAAAAAAATTTTTTTATACACGAAATTTGGTAAAAACTTTCCTTTTTATGTCCCAAACGAACTGTAATTTTTTTGATTTAAAATATTTATTTTTTAACCATATTTTGATTTAATATCAAAAAAGCAACCTAATTTTCAATCGAAAATTCTCACGTCAAAATATCTGCTTTTTTAAAAAAGTCGGTGGGCTTTTTGTTCGTTGAAATCTCTACTTTCTGATGGTGTAAAAAAATATATACATTACTATGATAAATGTTCTCAAAAAATTCAAAAAAACTCGAATCCGAATTTTTTTTTTAATCATTATGTACAATTTTTTTATTTATTAAAATTTATACTTTAATTACGCCTACCAACCACATTATCATAGAAATTTTGAACACGTATCAGAACTTAAACAAATATATCTTTTTTGTTTGGGTAAAAGCCCACATACGTATTACAGAAAATGAAATAGCAGATAAATTGGCCAAAGAGGCAACTAAAATACCCACTTCTGTAGATCATTTTAAATTACCCCACACAGACATCATCAGCCAAGCCAAGGACAAAATGATAAAAGGTTGGCAGGCGCAATATGAAAGTTCTCAGAAAGGTTTATATTATAAAAACATGTTTAGTAAAATACCAAAAAAACATGGTTTTACAAGGTAACAAACAGAAGCTTCATCCAAACTTAGACTTAGACTTAGAAGTGGACATGCCCTATATCCTAAACATAAGAAAAAAATTGGCTTACAAAACCATCAAAATTGTGAATGTGGTGAAGTGGGAGATTTGGAGCATCATATTCTAGGTCGCTCCAGATTAACAAATTTTAGAAATACTTTATTTAATAATATACTTAACTTAGTAGAGCAACCTTTCAATCTTACGTACCTTCTCTCTCTTAACAGTTACAAATTTATAGCAGTCTTTATAAATATACAACAGATGCACAAATTAAAATATAAAAGAGCCATTACAACTGATAGCTATTAATGTAAATATGTTGATAATCAAATCTGATTAACGGCATATGTTCAAAAAAAAAAAAACATGTATACCTACTTACTTTGTTAAAAAAAAAAAAAAAAAAAAAAAAAAGGAAGATAAATAAGTAGAACAACAAAAAAATATATAATATATTAAACAAAAAAGAATATTTATAATTATTATTGATATAAATGGAAAAAATAAAGAACAGAAAAAAAAAGAATAAAAAAAAGAAAACATCCTTATAAAATACATACCTAAACCATGTAACGACCCCAAGCTAAACAAACTTTAGGTTGAAAAACTACTTAACACTACAAACGCGGAAAAAAAATGGATCCTTTAGAAAGGATGCTGGCCATTTGGTTTCAACCAGTGCCAAAACCCCTCTCTATATATATACACACACACACACACACTTTAATTACTCGAAAAACGTAAGATTCCATGTTACATTGATAAGCAAAAAAATTACAAATCCATAAAACATAAAGATCGCAAAAAACATGCGTAAATAGTTGAGGAGTGATTATGCAAAAGTCGATAAATCCATAATATCCTGTTTTGAGTAAATGATAAAAAACGCTTTTTGTCACCTATCTAAAAAAAAATTCTATAAATGTATTTGTCTTGAAGGGGTGCTTAAAAGCAGCATTAATTTTACTGCATAACATTACCCAATAAATTTTTAATTAACTTTTTAGAATTAATTTATCGACTTTTGGTAAATTAAAATTGGATTTATCGACTTCTGTTCAATTGAAGAGTGCATTTAGCAAGTTTTGCTGAGATAAAATTGGTTATCTCCCTTACATTAACTAAAAAATAAAAAATTTTAACTTTGTTTTTATTATTTTATGGTATACTTACTTATTTTGTTTTTAAAAATAAAATGTAAATAAAAATAAAAGTAAATGGAAATATCGACTTTTGCTTAACCGGGCCTTGGATATACCGACTTTTGAACGACCGACGAGCTTTAGTTTGTAAATTTAAATTGGATTTAAAGATGTTTGTTTAATTTCGGTATGCCAAAACCTAGATAAAGCTATGAAGTATAAAAATCAATATATATCTGGAAAAAAGTAAAAAATGGATTTATCGACTTCATAATCACTCCTCAGTTGATCTAAATATAATTAAAGGTAGGATTTAAAGGGGAATTGAATTGAATTGAGAACATTTACCATAGTAATGTATATATTTTTTTACACCATCAGAAAGTAGAGATTTCAACGAACAAAAAGCCCACCGACTTTTTTAAAAAAGCAGATATTTTGATGTGAGAATTTTCAATTGAAAATTAGGTTGCTTTTTCGATATTAAGTCAAAATAAGGTAAAAAAATAAATATTTTAAATCAAAAAAATTACAGTGTGTTTGGGACATAAAAAGGAAAGTTTTCACCAAATTTCGTGTTTAAAAAAATTTTTTTGTTAAAGATAAAAATAAAAAACCAAAAACTTGGTTATTTGAATTTTTCACATAAATTTTGAGGTTATGTGAAAAAAGTGCAAATACAAAAGTTTTAAACCTTTTTATTACCTACAACTTTGCTATTTAACGTTTTTCCATAGGACTTGTAGTTTTGCCGGAAATCGAGATAAATCGTTTTCTACCCTTAAAAACTCCAAAACTCCCTTCCCGACCTCGGATCGCCCGTAATTAATTTTTCCTTTCATTTTTGTTATACTCTCTTCCTTTTCCAATGGGTTTCATCCTACTATTATTTTTTTTCACTTTTTACCATTTTCAAAGGCTTCAGCCCTGGTCTAATTGCTTTACGTAACAAAATAAAGAAAATAAAAGGCTGACAATGTTATTTTTTCATATATTTTTATTGCTATACTGTTCGGTCTCGGTTTGCGAGATTTTTTTTGGAAAGTGCGCTATTTCTCGTCTCGTAAAACACTTGTTGTACTTCTCCCATAATTAATATTAGGTAAAATATCGTGATAACGTGACAATAGTAACACAAAATGACATCGTCAAACATCACGCAACGATACCCAATGTCCTGTGTATAGAAATGTGTGCCAGTCCCTGTATATAGAAATACCTGACGAAACCTACTAATTGCATTGTTCGGACAAGCAATTTCATCAACACAAGCGGTTCGTGCACGATTCTAGCGCTATTAGCGCTGATAGAAGGACTTTCGTCATTTTCAATTTGCGGCCAATCTGCCCTAACGACTAACTTCACAAGCCTGATTGTCTTCGATTAGATTTTGTCCCTGTTAAATTTCAAAATCTCGATAAAACACCTGACGATTCCCGTAAAATAAGTTTTGTCCCTGGGTTTTACTGCAAGTGCTTTACCTCAAAAGTTCTTGAACTTTTTTTTAAGCAATTTACTGAAATCAATGGTATATACAGGGTGCCCGGTAAGTACACGGCATACTCTCAGGAGCGTATAGGGTAGGTCAAAATAACTCTACTTTGTCATATAAAAAAACCCTTAACGGAGATACAGGGCCCCAAAGAGGTACTCAGAGACTTCTCTTTTCGGCTCTAAATTTTGAACCGACATTCTCTTATGCCCAATTGCACCGTTGCTGTATTAAACGATGATTACTGAATCGTTGATTATAATATAATCAATGATTACTTTTATTGGAGTTGCACCGAATAAAATAAGGGGATGTTTACCTAATCAGAGAACACGCTTGGCAACGTTGCATTTTCTTGTTCTTCGCTAACTTCACAACGAAACTATCACACCTTTTTTGTTTCTGTGGCTTTACTTACAGTTGAAAGTTGAAAATAATATTAAAAATGGAATCTACCGAAGAAATAAAAAGAAAAAGGGCTCGGTGCGTGAGTTTTGGTGCTGATGAAAAGGTGGTTATTGCAAACATTTGTGCCAAATATAAATATATTTTGGAAAATAAAAAAACGGATAGCATTTCTGCAAAAGAAAAAAAAGAAATATGGGGAAAGATTTCGGATGAAATAAATTCTACATCAGTACATGGTACATATAGGTCTCCTGATATTTTAAAACGCTTTTATGAAAATAGGAAACGGGAAGTAAGAAAAATTGCTGCAGAGGAAAAACAACAAATCTTTGCTACTGGAGGGGGGCCAGAAATTAAAATAAAGAAGGATGCATGTCACGACATCATATTATCTATGATGAATTCCAAAAGCGTTTATGGGTTGGAGAACAATTTAGATGGTGACGCACCCCATAATGAAAATATAGGAAACAGTTCTGCATACACTGTAGAGTCAGTACGTATCTTTTTTTTTAACTGGCATTTATTGTTAAACAAATATAAATTCTAATCAACAAATTATTTTAGAAATAGACATATAATATTACTTTATTGTTTACAAAATTACGTTTAGTCTTTGTTTTAGAGTTCTTCTGCGAAGCCGAATGATATAGAAATTGTTTACGATGAATCAGAAATAGAAGACTTGTATGATAATCAGGTGGGTAGTTATGTTTGCTAGCTACTGTTAAACTTGGTACGCATCTTCTATGAATCAAAGTTTATAAGGTCATACCAAAGTTATCATAAAAAAAGGTTTTTTCATAAAATTTTACACCCCTAGTTCAACAGAAAGACTTTTTTAGGACACATGTAAATATGAAGTTTTTTTTTCTCAAAATGGTCCCAATAATAATAACCTTAAATATTAGCATGTTATTTAAAAACAGCCTGTATATATCCTATATTGATATAGCCATATTTATATTTTAGGATATTGAGGAGTCTTCATGGAAAAATTATAAGGCTGCAGATCTCAATAAACCAATAACACCAGCTTTAAAAAGGAGAATTGACAATAAAGGTATTTTTTATTTATTTCATTTAATAATAATGTAAAAACCTAAACCTGGACAAATTAAAAAATAAAGGCAATGTAATTACAAAACCCACCTTCCATTAAAAAATAACTCTTGTCTTGTCTTTAATCATCAAACTTTTTTTTTTAGATGACAGTACACCTAGAAAGAAGCTATTGGCTTCACGTCGTTGTCCTGCTGCCACGGTAAAAGCACTGACATCTTCAGAATTGGGTGCAAAATATAACTTATTGGTTAACAAACGCATAGAAATAGCTGATCTGCAGAAAAAAAAATTGCAAGAAGATATATCCCAAGCAAGTGAGGAAAATAAACTAAAACTACAACTTTACCAGATTAAAATAGAAGTGGAAAGAAAAAAACTAGATACATAAAGAATAAAGTATTTTTATTTATAAGAAAACTTTCATCTTGATACTTATCTGAGTAACTCTGAGGTGATGTCTTAACAAAGTGTTGTTTCCTTATGTGTGTACTTATTGGACTTTTTTTATTAGTTTATTAAAAACGAAATAAATATGGAAATAATTTGTTTTATTAAAATATATCATCAGGACCTATCATATGGATTTCTATGTTTTGGTTTTTAATATTTAAAAAATATACAACCCTAAGTATAGGTTTCTTTTATATTATGAAAACTTTTTTCTCATATATAGTTTAACAACTTAAATTTGCATACGCATAAATAACTTTTTTTTTTATATAATATCTTATAACCCTAATTGAGAAAAATAATTATTTATTAACTCATTCCGAAAATAATTTGGTGGAACGTCTTCATTCATATTACCATTTGGTACATCTGCTAAATTACCTATTTCTATAAGATAATTTATGTCATTTTCGTCCAAATCTTCAGGTAGTGGAGGTTCATCTTCGAACATGTCTTTAGCTAAATTATAAAGCACAGCGGTAGCTACAATAACAGACAGAACGGTTTCTTCCTTAACTCTCATTCCATAAGCAATGATCGGAAATCGTCTTTTCCACACACCAATACAACGTTCCACACAATTTCTGGTTCTGATATGAGACTCGTTATAAAGTCTTTCACTTCTTAAGGCGGGATTAACCAAAGGTGTTAAAAAATAAGGTCTCATTATGTAGCCACTGTCTCCTAAAACCCAAATGTAATTAGACTAATAAATATATACAGCTTACAGGATACAGCTTGTTACTGTTTCAGGATCCAATCCTATCTAGGTACATGTATTATATTCTTATCTGTATTGTATTTATTCTGTCCTTTGCTTTGTGATTTTATATTGTAATTGTAATTTTGACCCTTTGCATGTAATTACCAATTAGGTGTTTGTAGAGTGAACAAATAAATAAATAAAATAAAATAAAATAAATTACTGCATGTAGGACTACTTACCCAATAAAATAGAATTTTGAAACTCATTGCCTTCAAACCGACCCTTTAATCTAGAGTTATTAAATATAGTTGAATCATGAACTGAGCCTGGCCATCTAGCAACTAAATCCATTATCCTTAAATTGGAGTCGCAAACAATCTGAGCATTTATAGAAAAATATCCTTTTCTGTTTCGGTAGATTTCAGCATCTTCACCTCCTACAAAATTATTAACATTTTTATTTTATTATTGTTAAATAATTGCATTAATATACCTACCAGGGGACTGTATCCGAATGTGAGTACCATCAACAATACCAATTACCCGGGGGAATGAAGCCATTTTGAAAAAGTCTGTTTGGGATTTCAATATTTCAGCCCCTGTGGGCATTTTAATAAATTGGGGATAAAGCCTTGCTATGGACAAGGAAACTCTTCTAATAATTCGAGTGGCTGTCGCAGGGTCCATTGGAATAAAGTCAGATATACTGGCAAGATGCCCAGAACTAGCAAAAAAACGGAGAGTGGCCAACACTTGATTTATTGGGGAAACACTGTTATTGCTAAAAATTAAAAATAAATATAGTGCGACTGTCAGTAACAGTTAAAATTATACTTACAGATCATTGGTATACTCTAATTCTGCCTCGACCAAGGTTAAGAGACGCAACACAGTTTCCTTGGTAAGACGGAATCGTTTAAAAAAAGTGTAATCATCAAAATCATAGAAACGGTTGTTTCTTACATATACTTTTTTAGGAAATCCATAATCAATAATCTCCAAAATATCAATATCATCGTCGAAAATATCATCATCGGAATCCATTCTAAGAAACTTTAATTTTTGTTCTGCTTTTAGAAAAGTTAAAAGGCAGTTAAAATTCAATTCAATCCAAAAACATAAAAACTAGTTTGAATTTTGAGGTTATAAATCGATGTTTATAGTTAATCGCATCTCTAACCGCCCAAATTTGACCGTTTAGATAATTTAAGCGATTAGCAAAAATAAACAACGATTACACCACGGTGCAAGGAATTTTTAAAATTAATCATGGTTTAGCTCTAAACACTGTTTATAACGAATGGTGCAATTGGGCATTAATCTACGATCGACCCTTTCAAAAGTTTTTCGATGCGGTAAACGCCGATTTAGAAATGTATCAGACTAAATTCTTCTTGCCTCCACACAATTACCGAGTGCTTGTAAGTTAGATGCGTGTGAGAATTAATGAGGTGTAATAATTTATTTAATTATTTTAGTGCGTATAGTATTAATCTTAAAGTTATTCTATTAGTTATTTTATTTAAGTAGCTTATGTTAATAAACTTGATTATTAAATACATTTCGAATCAATGCTCTATGGCCTACACAAAATACTAAATTTAGTAAGGTAAGTCGCTGGGTACCTCTTTGGGACTCTGTATCTCCGTCAAGGGGCACTTTAGGTCCGCAAAACGATCACTAGTAATCTCCCTAGTACAGAAATTACCACCGGAAATATTTCCGGGAGCATGAAAATGCCCCTTTGATAACAGCCAACTGACTATAATAGCAGTGTCGCTAGGTAGCCAATCACCGTTGTGGACGAAATTACGTCACGGACTACCCTATACCTATAAGAAAATCATAAATCGTCTATGGTTAGCCTCCCAGCAAGTTCAATCTACCCTTACCCTTCAATCCTGTGTCCCAGATTGAAGACAGGATATTTTATTTCCTCTGATTTTTCTTTCTAATTAACAAATTTAATGGACCCTATTTACCCGTCGCTATCAGATTTAATTTCCTAAAAACATTTCTTTTACACGGGAGCTTACAAATGTCCCGAATCCCTGATATTTAAAATAAGCCTTATTTTGGCAATAAATCTTAGTAGGCAATTATTCAAGGAACTTTCTTGTAAAAATAAAACCTGGATATTTCTCGACAAAGACATGATTTACGATATTAAACTTAAAAAGGACAAGTGTTGGTTTTTATGTTTCAATAAAAATTACGCAGATATTATAAATCGTGTATTATACGTATAAAGAGGGTGTTCTCTAACTAAGAGGCAATACAGCAACAGGAGATGCCGTACCGTATAGGTAAGCTCCAATTTACAGTGGCATTTTGTGGGTATGAGAGAATAAATATTATATAAATATTATATATATATTTTATAGTAAAACACTTATAGCTTTTTAATGTTTCATTTAATATAGAATTGCTCTACATATGTTTCGCCTTTCCAGGGCTTTTTCAAGACTACTTATGATACTAAAGTCAAATTCTAAATTTACAAATTTAGAATTTAACTTTAGTATCATAAGTACTCTTGAAAAAGCCCTAGAAAGGCGAAACATATGTATGTAGAGCAATTCTATATTAAATGAAACATTAAAAAGCTAGGCGAAACATATGTAGAGCAATTCTATATTAAATGAAACATTAAAAAGCTATGTGTTTTACTATAAAATATATATATTAAAAATGTTTCACAAGGAACCAACTGCTGAATCAGTACAGTGTATATAAATATTATGTTTGGATGCCTACAATAAGGAAAACAGATCAATCAGTGTTGCCGAGGTAACCAACGCATAATATGTGCCTTAGGATATGGTCAGATTCAGTTTCATTTTTTCCAACGAGTTTCAAAAATCTGCCGTGCGAGCAAAAATTATTTGCATCAAAGAGGGATCACAATGATATGGGGACGATAATATATCTAACCAAATCTAGGTTAAAATTTTGTCAAATTCATATTATGACATGATATGCCAAACTAATGAGTAATAAAATAAGTAGACAAATACAATAGTATATTAACGTACACTTTTTATAAAGCATAATTTTATAGCACGCATCGATGTTAAAAAACGAGCCGCTTGCGGCGAGTTTTATAACGGGAGAAGTGCTCAAAACAGCTTTATATAACACGTAAGTTATACTATTTTTTCTAATTTGTAGTTTTTTCAATAAAAAACACATATTTAAAAAGAAAATAAATCCTTCAAATTTTGTAAATTTTTATGTCTATATTTTATGTTGGTAATACTATTTTTTTATCATAGTAGCCTCTGGACAACAAAAATTATTTTGCGAACTGTCATTTTTTGATTTATTGACCCATTTTCACCACGAGATTCTAAAGTTATTTTTGCGATATGAGATTTGAAATTGGACGGAATACGTTGTGTGATCCTTGTACATTCGGTACATATACAGAGCGTTCGGAAATTCGGGCGATTTTGCTACTTTTTCGAATTTCAAAAGACGTGATTTTACGTCACGGCATTGCAATTTAGTATAGGGAAGATGGAAAATTCAAGTAAAGTTGAAGTTAAAATCGACATTGGAAGGTTAGTAGATTGAATTTTGGATAGGATTTGGCAGAAAATGATAGCTTGAAGCATCTACAAAAGACTGATTTATAGATTTATACAACCAACATACATTACTGTTATCCACACAGAATAAAAAGGTAGGTTATCAAGCTATTTTTCCTCTGCGAAAAATGGGTTTTCTCGTAAGTCACAAAGGCCGCGCAAGTCAATGAAATAAAACATTTAAATGTTACCAACATCAAATAAAGAAAAAACGCGCATCGAAATAGCTTCATTACGATACGCAAATGCGTATCGTAATAGACTTGTTATTTTTTTTTTTTTTTTTTTTTTTTTTTTTATGATCGAGCACAAGCACTATAGGAGGTTATGATACCAAATTAGAAAAATTTATTTTTGTTGTTTAGAAAATTAACAAAGTAAGAATATACACAAAGAAAAAGACAAACAATTACATAAATTTCTGAAATTGGCCACCGCCATGCTCCAAGCATAAATTCACACGTCTCTTCATATTTTCGAAAGTGTTGACCAGCATCTCTGAGAACACGTTACCACATTCTTGGATAATCCTTTCTTGTAAGTGTTCTAAATTTGCAACTGGCGTTTTAAAAATAGAGTTCTTTAAGTGAGAAAAAACGAAGTAATCCATAACCGTTAAACAAGGTGATCTAGGTGGGAATTCAATGTCTGATAGAAAACTGATCAATCTGTCGTCGAAAAAATTGCGTAAGTGGTTAGTAGAGTCGGCGGCTGTATGGGCGGTTGTACCGCCCTGTTGAAAATATCCAAAAGTTCGTCGTCAAGTAATTGCTCCGCAAATGGATTCAAAATATTGTCTCTATACCGCTGTGCTGTAACTGTCTCATGGAAAAAAATAGGACTAACAATTCTTCTTCGGGAAACAGCTAACCAGACACCAATTTTTTGAGGGTGCAATGTAGTCTCTCAAAAAAAATGTGGATTTTCACTACTCCACATGCGTGTATTCTGAGAATTCACATAACTGGAGAGGTGGAACCAGGTTTCATCCGAAAAAAATGTCAGATCTAATAAATCATTACTTTCCAATAAATTGTTGGTAAACCATTGAGAGTAATTCCTGCGTCTTTCAAAATCTGCTTCTTGTATTTCTTGGAATAGGTACTTGCACTTTACAAGGAAATAAATTAAGCTGCTTCTTAAGAATAGTCCTGCATGTTCCATAAGATCTTCCCACTTCTTGGGACAGGGGTCTTATACAATTTGTTGGCGTATTTTGCATTATTTTACGAACGTTTGCAACAAGTTCTTCTGTTCTTACAGATGGTCTTCCTGCTCCTTTTTTGTGTTGTATAGAACCTGTTTCCCTAAACACAGCCACGGTTTTTTTCAGGCAATGATAAAAATCCCCAGCAATAAAAGCAACGTTAGAAAATGTTTTCTGCGTTTAGAGAATTAAGTAAATTTTAGGATTTTAGTTTAAATGCCCTTTGCGTTTTTAGGTGAAACCTATATTTTGTCACCCCCTCAACGGCTCCAGGAATTAAGTGTTTCTATTCAAAAAAATCATAACTTTTTTTTAACGTTTGCAGAATTCAGTATTTTTCGGAATTTTAGTTCATTTTTATCTAATTTACGTTTTAATATGGTGCCCATATTTCCATATTCCCTAAAGCGGCTTCAAGAGCGAAGTTTTCTATTTAAAATATATGAGCACCACATAAAAACGTAAATGAGATAAAAATAAACTAAAATAAATATAGTTTAAAAAAACTAAAAAACGCGCTTTAATAATTGATCAAACTAAAAAGCGGAAAATAAATATAGTTTAAAATAATTCTTGAAATTCTTAATATAGGAAGAAAATAATAATGAACGATAAACATTAGTATTATTGTGAAAAAAGGCGTGGGGTGCTCAATATACGAAAAATATAGCACAAAGCGACCCACGCTTTTGTCACAATAATACTAATGTTTATCGTTCATTATTATTTTCTGCCTATATTAAGAACTTCAAGAATTATTTTAAACTATATTTATTTTCCGCTTTTTAGTTTATTAATTATTAAAGCGTGTTTTTTAGATTTTTTTAAATATATTTATTTTTCATTTTTTAGTTTAAGTTATTGTTAAGAAAAAATTTTTTTTTGAATAGAGATAGTCATAGAGAGGTCCGGAGTAGAGATGGAATACTGTCACTAATTTAACAATGACTTTTTGAAATGGCTAGATTTAAAGCAGTGGATCCATTTTTTTTTTAAATGGCTAGATTCAAAGCATTGAATCCACAAACCCGAACAAACCCGCTGATAGCGAAAGAATGTACCAACACTATTAAGCCGAGTGCTCGAGCCGGAAAGTAGGTAGATAGTACGCATGCGCATACGGTGAGCTCTATCTCTCTTACTCTCATACAGAGGATCTGTAAGGAAATGATTTAATTCCGGCGATCCTGATCAGGATAATGAGATAAACTTATCAAATTAATGTATTGTCAGCGGTTCTTGATAAGTCTACAAAATTTAAATTAAATCTGACCGTTTAAAGTGGGTCAAAATCGGGTTCAAAGAAGTCGGTTACAAACAAACATACTACAGGTGAAGGCTAATGAAAGCGTGTTAATAATTAAGAAAATTACGAAATTCTGCGCTGAAGAATGTAATAATTTCTTAAAATATAAACACTTTAATTCCGAAGCCGATTAGGGGTGCCAAATACAAGCACCCCATTAAAACGTAAAGTACATTAAAATTCCGAAAATTACGAAATTCTGTAATCGCAGAAAAAAGTTATGATTTTTAAAAATATAAACACTCTATTTCTGGAGCCTTTTGGGGGGTGGCAAAATAGGCAATACATAAAAACTTAATTATTAAAGAACTAAATGATTCTACTTATTGTTCCTGATTTTGTAGGTACGTTGTCACAATTTACTTCTACTACACCGCCAGACATGGGAGCGTAAACTTTTAGGGTGGTTCGAAAAAAACTTTTTTTCGAATTTGATAATGGCCCGGGTGGCAAAAGTTGCCATTCATAAAAGTAAGTTTTTTGACAAATTTTTTTTTTTTAAATTAACCCCTTCAGGTGCCCCAACACCCTCAAAAAAAATTTTTTTTGGGAAAAAAAATCCGATACGGCCCTATGTGTAAACTCTTCTTGAATGTTTAAAAAGTGTGTGTTTAAAAATTGGAGGTTCTCGGAACATTTTTGGAGGTGCCCCAGGTAAGTAAAAAATATGTGTTTTCATTAATTCTGACTCTCAAATATATTTTGGTTACTTTTCACGTTATTTCGTTTTATTCAAGTTAATTAAATCTCTGTAGCTAAAAATGTTATAATAACTATTGTTTCAGATACCAAACAAAGTAAAATGAGTCCAAAAACTCCTACCAGGAAAACCACCCTTTGTCCCATCTTTGAAACCCCTGCCGAGATGTCCCAGCTAAGACTTTCCACAAATGCGGATATAATGCGACACTACTTGTTTGTCAGGAATAAAAAAAAAGGCATTATGGCCGGCAAAGATCCACCAGCTTTAATAATGGCAACAGAAACTGCAAACACCATAGTGGACATCTGGAAGACGTCATCGGTTCCAACAATTACATTTAAAAAAGTTACTGAGAAAATAAAAAAATTGAATACTGACTATAGGACTCTACTTAAACCATATAAGGGCAGACAGCAATCTGAAAGCTACACAAAGAAGCTCAGAGATTTAAAACTTAGCTGGGAGGAAACTCTCTTTGATATTGCTAGTTGCAAATGTAAAGACCTCAACGATTGCCATTGTTCCAAAGAGAAGAAAATTCCAGCACAAGAAAGGGAATTTGTAATAGATCAGCGAACTACCAGAAACCTAGTCATAGGATCAATTGATATAGCATCCTCCAGGAAAATAGCAAAAAGAAACCAAAGACAGATGGAACGATCCCAAGAACCCGAAGAACAATTGGAAAAACGCCCAAATTTAAATTCTAAAAATACTGCATCTGGGCCAGGAGACTCTGAAAATGAGACTAGGAATGATCCTGGAAAGTTACCTGACTCTGATCCCCAGCCCTCTTGTTCTTTCACAACTAAAGACGTTTCAAAATTGCAAATGAGGGTAAATCTCACAACCTTTGCTAGGGAGTGCGATCGTTACGGTGTTTCAGACAGAAGCGCTGCATCACTTTCTTCCGCTCTGTTACAAGATTTGGGCATCATTAATGAACAGGACACTTCTAAAATAATAGATCGAAATAAAGTTCGTCGGGAAAGGGAAAAGCACAGGAAAGAATTGCAATATAAGAACATGGAGGCAGTAAAAGCGTTATATTTTGATGGACGGAAGGATAATTCCCTGACACAAACTAAGAACGGCGATAAGTATTACAGTATCAGAGTCAAGTAACTTTCCAGGATCATTCCTAGTCTCATTTTCAGAGTCTCCTGGCCCAGATGCAGTATTTTTAGAATTTAAATTTGGGCGTTTTTCAAATTGTTCTTCGGGTTCTTGGGATCGTTCCATCTGTCTTTGGTTTCTTTTTGCTATTTTCCTGGAGGATGCTACATCAATTGATCCTATGACTAGGTTTCTGGTAGTTCGCTGATCTATTACAAATTCCCTTTCTTGTGCTGGAATTTTCTTCTCTTTGGAACAATGGCAATCGTTGAGGTCTTTACATTTGCAACTAGCAATATCAAAGAGAGTTTCCTCCCAGCTAAGTTTTAAATCTCTGAGCTTCTTTGTGTAGCTTTCAGATTGCTGTCTGCCCTTATATGGTTTAAGTAGAGTCCTATAGTCAGTATTCAATTTTTTTATTTTCTCAGTAACTTTTTTAAATGTAATTGTTGGAACCGATGACTTCTTCCAGATGTCCACTATGGTGTTTGCAGTTTCTGTTGCCATTATTAAAGCTGGTGGATCTTTGCCTGCCATAATGCCTTTTTTTTAATTCCTGACAAACAAGTAGTGTCGCATTATATCCGCATTTGTGGGAAGTCTTAGCTGGGACATCTCGGCAGGGGTTTCAAAGATGGGACAAAGGGTGGTTTTCCTGGTAGGAGTTTTTGCACTCATTTTACTTTGTTTGGTATCTGAAACAAAAGAAACAATAGTTATTATAACATTTTTAGCTACAGAGATTTAATTAACTTGAATAAAACGAAATAACGTGAAAAGTAACCAAAATATATTTGAGAGTCAGAATTAATGAAAACACATATTTTTTACTTACCTGGGGCACCTCCAAAAATGTTCCGAGAACCACCAATTTTTAAACACACACTTTTTAAACATTCAAGAAGAGTTTACACATAGGGCCGTATCGGATTTTTTTTCCCAAAAAAAAATTTTTTTGAGGGTGTTGGGGCACCTGAAGGGGTTAATTAAAAAAAAAAAATTTGTCAAAAAACTTACTTTTATGAATGGCAACTTTTGCCACCCGGGCCATTATCAAATTCGAAAAAAAGTTTTTTTCGAACCACCCTAGACTAAACAACGCGGTGGTGATTTCTCAGCCGGTCGAAATGACTGGGATTCATCAAAATACAATTATATTGGACTTTAAAACGGTAAGGAAAAAACCGAACCGCCTAGTTAGAACTACATGGCATAAATGGATTTAGAAAACATTTGGGTTTTCAATTGACTTACAGATTAAGGATGTCCAATGTTTTATAATGACGGTGAAGGTCTATATTAAACTAATTCCCGACTTATTGGTAAAAACAACAATTAATAAATTCACATATTGTTACGTGAAATTTGTCGATGAAGATGGAATAAAATATAACATTTTAATCAGCGAAGAATACGATAAGGTGACGGTATGTGTTTAAGATCTACCCCTGGAATTAAGTAATTTGAAAATTCAGGTCAAGTTAGTTGATTCTGAGTACATTTGCAAGGAGGTCTACAATACCCCTTTTTACATAAACATGACGTTAGTTCCAATAAGTCATCTGGAATACATACAAATTTCCTATATTCTGGAACAAACTCGCATTGGTTACTTATCGTCCAATCATAATTAGACGGAGATGGAACACTTTGTTGAGCACTACAACAACGTTGCCAGACCATCGTCTGGAAATGTGTCCGTTATATAGCTGGCATCGGTGAGCCATTAGTAGGAGGTAAATTTTGATGAAGCCCGTTTCACCCTTTATTTATTCTAAGGCTCACGGCATTACATTTGCACCAGACTATAGAACGTTTGCTCTTAGTCAGGCCTATTTACAAACGCCCGAAACCAAATGCTAGCATATATGACGTTAATTTAAATTTTCAGCGCACTTACATATCGAATCTCCAAGCCATTAAACTTTCTTAAACTTTAAAGTTTTCTCATAAATAACATTCATGTTCCTCTATTTAACTCATACTAATTTGAAGATTGTATTATGTATATTTATCTACTATACACTATGCATAATACAACTATTGCCGTTACTATGAAAATAAGTATACAATGCTAAAAACCAAAAGGTCAAATAGTTTTTAGTTTTTGAAGAAAAACGGAATTACGAGTTCGATTGTCTCCATCGACATCGGCCCAATAGATTACTCGTAGTCCCAATGAACCGCTTATTTTTATTAGAATTAACGAATTGATCAGTTGTTTTTATGGGAATACGTGTCTCTTTTTTTAGCCACACTTTACGTTTTTTCTTATTTTTTTTATTTAGTAATAACATAATATCTTATTTATTTAGCAAAAAGCTATAATAAAATATTTTTTAATACATTTTTTAACACATTTTTATAGATTTATTTTTAAATTTTAAAACGCAACCTTCTTCTAACAAAAACAGACAGACAGTAAAGTAAAGTAAATTGTATCAAATTATTACCTATCATTTTGTTTTTTAATTAAATGTAATTTTAAAGTTTTTTTAAACAGTTTTAATAATGAATAGAATTTTCCAAATTATTATATTCTATCAAACCTTTATAAAAAATAGATTTATAAGCTAATGTTTTAGACACTCTATCCACATAAAACTTTTGACTAGTTCTTGTTTTACAATTATTAAATTTATCATGATGGTCATAATTAAAATAACAAAAAATTTTTAAACAATCAGGCAATAAATTATTTTTAATTTTATGTATAAAAATACATACTAAATAAATTTCTGACATTCAACCAATCTAAATTTTTTAACATAAAATTAATTTTTGTATATTTGTCACAATTTAAAATAATCCGCATTGCCTTATTTTGTAAAATTTGTAATTTCTCAAATATTTCCTCACTAGAACAATATAAAATGGAAGAATAATAAAGAAAATGTGGTAACATAATAGTATTAAATACAGTTTTTTTAGAAAACAAACTTAAATTAGAACTGATTCTTTTAAAATAACCTACTTTTCCGGCAATCGTCGATATACCTAATACTTTCAAAATAATTAAAAATTTTTAATTTTGAATCAATGATTATCCCTAAATATTTAAAACTGTTTACTAATTCCAATTTTTCACCATAATTACAACATTTATATTTTGACAATTTAAATTAATACCCATAACCATACAGTTAGTTTTTGAAATATTTAATTTTAATTTATTTACTTTCAGCCAATTTAATAATATATTTATCTCAGAATTTAGAGTATTTAGACCATCAAAAATGTTTAAAACCTTAATGTAAATTAAGGTGTCATCAGCAAACATTTGTAACTTGCACATTTTTAAAAATAAAGGCATATCGTTGATGTGTAAAATAAATAATATTGGACCTAGTATACTTCCTTGAGGAACTTTATATTATTTATTTTTTTTATTTGAATATGTTTTTGATATTTTTGTTTTTGTGACCTGTTTTAAATAATTTTTAAACCATTTATAAACGTTTTCGCGAATACCATACTGATACAATTTACCAATAATCTAGCCCTGTCAATTGTTTTGAATGCCCGCTTAAAATCCAAAAACGCAGCTATAACATTTTCCTCTCGATCAATGGTTCTCTTCCACGTCTCAATCACACATTGAATGTCTGTCTCTGTGGAGTACCTTTTTTGAAAACCAGCTTGACCGGAAACTAAAATTTTGTTGGCATCAATGAATTCTAATAACTATATATAAATATATATATAAGACTTTTTCCAATAATTTCTCAATATCCCATAAAACATTTGCTGGCCTAATCTCATCCCATCTTTTAGTGCTTTTTACTTTTGACACTGGTATAATGTAAGAATATTTTAATTCATCAGGCATATTTCCATATTTTAAATAAGAATTTATTAAATTTAATAATGGGTAACCAATGCTGCCAAATGTTTCTTTTAACACCTTTTTATTCAATATTTCACCATAGCTGTTATTTGAATTTAATTTTGAAATTGCTAGTTTTAATTTATTTAATGATATTTCATTGAATTCTTCAAAAAAATTGTTACTTCATTTACTATTTGGCATAGTTCTTCATTTCTTCATTTGAAAGCGATTACTAGTCCAAACAGCGCAGGATTTTTGGTAAATTCACATGCACGTGTGGACGTGTTGACCGGCCACCCGGTAACCATCCTTCAGTTGGACTCATCGAATTGAGAATACAAAGGAAGTAGGATTTTGCATAAACCGCCTTACAACGCAACCGACGGAAGTCGGCCATTTTGAACCCCCATCTAATGTCTAAATATGACTCCATGTTTGTTTTGGTGGTTGACCGTGGTTGACACTAGTTGACAGGTCGAGCTGTGATTTCTGCTTTCTTTGCTGTTTTTGAGTTAATTTCCATTTTAATTAGTTAAGAACCATATTTAACGAATTCTAGTAAACTTATAATTACTTTAGTGCGACAGTGGAGTATACTTTTAGCGCTGGACAGCGATTAAAGCGGATTAATTGTTTGGTATTATGGGTTAATGAAAAAGCTATAAATATGGTTAATTGTGCTGCTTGTGGGTGCTCCCAAACGCTAGGAAGTAAAAAACTGGGCATTACATTTCATCGGTAAGTTTATGTTTAGATATATAAACTTTTTTAATCTGTAGAGAAAAAAAAATGTAAATATTTTAATTTAATATCAAAATACACATAACCTCCGAACCTCGCACCCATTCGTCATTCATGGGCGTTCGTCTTATAAAACCAGAAAAATATTATTTATTTATTAATCGACTGGGTTACCCCATTTCTACAGAAAAGCAAATTAAAAATACTTATTGGTTTTTAGTTTTCCACATAATTATCCAAGAAAAAAGGCATGGTTGAAAATTGTAAACCGAAGTGATTGGGATCCTATATGAAATAGAGTTCTTTGCTCCAAGCATTTCTCTGAAGATTGGGTTGACAGAACTTCAAGATTGAATGTTAGATTGGTCCCAACTGCAGTAGTGCCTACTTTTGAAGTAGCTAGGTTAAAAAATGTAAGTTTTGAAACTATTGTATCAGGTCATTACATAATATTGAAAAATATGTAGGTAGGTAGAATTAAGAATATGAATACAAATAATTCTGCATTATTTATGCTTCTGAGGAAGCTGCTTTATCACTTTTTCATAAATTATGTAGGTATCGTTAAAAGTTTTTAGATGTTTTATTGGTTTAATCTATTTTTAAAATTTTAAAGCCATGGATAAAGAATGTAATAAAATATGGATGGTAGTATAGGTACGATAAACAAAGAAATTCATATTTAAAGATTGAAGACAATGATGTTTCTAGAATGATAGAAACGTTTTCCCAGTATTCACCTGAGGACGACTGGAGATACCATTGATTAAAAAAAATAAATTCAAAGCAAGTCCCAAACCTTCTATCATTCAAAGAAATTCATATCAAAATATAAAAAAAAAATTACAAAGAGAGGTTGTATCACGTTATAGGTACTTTTGTGTCATTTGGTAAAGGTGCCAAACAGTGATAATTAAAAAACTTATATTTTTTTGGCAGGTACGTTCCTATGCAATATCTTATAAGGCACCATGTCAAAACCTGCCTGAAGATAATTATCCTACTGTGAATCTAAATGGAACACCTTCTGGTTACAACATATATTGGATATGGCTCTTCAGGACATGGCTCTTCCAGGACATTTTACTATCCAACAACACACCGAAGATTTTAGTATCTTCCTTTAATCTTATATGAGAATCATTAATGGAGAAAACCAATAATTATTTACTTCAATCATAATTGTTAAATATGTTGCTCGAGAAGCTCATGGTCTTTATATGCTCGGATTTATTATAAGAACTTGTAAATACTTTAAAAATGTTAACGCCATAATAACTTTATATTAATCCCTGGTAGTTACAAAACTTTAGTATGCATGAACTATTTGGGATCCTCAGTATGCCAATAAGATTGCTCTTTTAAAATATATTCAGCGTACATTTTTAAAATTTTTGTACTACAAGTCATTTTCAGTTTATCCGCCAAGAGGTACAGATCAAGGGCTTTTGTGTAATTTGTTTAATTTCCCTTCTTTAAGACTATTGCGTATAGATGCAAGAATTATTTTCTTATATAAAATAATTAGAGACAAAATAGATAATAAAGAGTTCTTAGGACTGCTTCTGTTTAGAATAGGCTTAGATCCGCACATGTATTTTATATTCCTACACCAAGGACAAATCTATACAAAAACTCACCACTTATAAAACTGTGCTCTATTTTAATAAATATTGTGGAGACATTGACATAATATATAATTTAAACTATGGAAAATTAAAATTAAGGAATGAACTGCTTAGGCAAATGCTAATTGAATATTTATTATAGCTTAGGATAGCTTTTAGAAATGGGGTTTATGTATCTATAATTAACTTAAGTTGTTGATACTAGAAAAAAATAAAATGTTTGTATTATCTGCATAGTTTGTCATTTGACAATTTTCTTGTATACTAGAAATCTCATTAATATTATTTAGGTACATATAATAAACAGGACTATATTATATTATATTTTATTATTTTCTTGTGATTTGGTTCATGAAGAAATAGTAAGGTTTTTTAAAATTTTATTTTTTAACGTAGACGTTTTGGCAATAATTTTGCCTTCATCAGTATTTATTATCTGAAACAATTTGTTTCCTGCAATTTTTTTTTAATGTATAATAAAAGGTGTTTTTTAGTTATTTAACCAGATATTTACATTAAGGACCTTCACCTCCGTTACCTTATTTAAATAAATAATTAAAAGAAATAGTTGTATTGTTTTATTACACCAACCTTAACGTATCTTATAGGTATATATGAATCTAAATATTTTTTCTATTTTCTTCGTCAAATAAAATTTCATTAATCATTTTATTATTACCATTTTAATGATACGCCACAGGTGGACCGGAAACGCGCATGCGTCAAATGTTGCCGCCATCGGCCCCCATCCCGGACAACTGTCAATCTACAATACCCTACTTCCTTTGTATTCTTTATTCGTAGGTTGGACTGTTCAGTCTCGACTGACAGATCTGCCGCATCGTGTGTAGCCACCTTTAGTAAAATACCCTTGCAAATAAATAATATAATTTACCTGCAAAGAGCTCCCAAATCGGAATAACCTAAAAACCGTTAAATCACTTTTTGATGTTCACCAGAACGCGTGCTCATTTGGAGGGCGACCGCCCAAAAAATGTAAATTATATGGTTGATTCTCTGGATGAAGAAAGTTATTTATATATTTTTTTACACGAGCCCTGAGAGAAGAATACTTTTGGTAGTTTTTCTGGAGTTTTGATCAGTAAAACAGTTAATAAGAAAAATAAATAATATTATAAAATAAATCTAACACACTAATACCATAAATTATCAGGTAGGTTTAAATTAAAAATTTACTTTGCTGTTTTTGCAAAAATGTATGTCACTCTTAAAATTAGGCATATTTTTTACTATGTATTATTTATTTATTAATCCAGGATTTTTCCGATGTTAAGGATAAAATTTGTAAGTTGTTATGATTATTTATTCTGTTTTTAGGCCCGATTGTATAGGTTGCGGTAAATCGTCATTTCGTTTTTATAGGTTGTGATAATCAACAGTTCCTTTGAGTAAATGCGAAATTATAGGTTATGATTAGGTCCAAACCAGCACTTTAACCAAGAATTAACTTAACCGCCCAAAGAGCACCGGTTAACATCCACCGGTCATGATTAAAATGTTAAAAAAATAGGTTTTTTTAAGAAATAGCATTAATAATAGTACAATATTATAACCTTATAATAATTTTCCCTTTAAAGATTAATGAAATTGAAGAATTATTGTATGATGACCATGAAGACATTAAATATTGTGGAAGCCGAGACCAAATCATCTAGAAATCTGGAACGATCAGGAGTTTGTAGTGTAGATTGGTTTAGGGTTAGGCGTTAGGCTTTTAAAAAGCATATTTTTACTTTAATAGTATTATTGAAACTCATTGCATTATGTGTATCAAAATAAGGTATTTACATAGATTTATTTACGGTTTGTTATGCTTATTTTTGCTGTGTTAGTATAGGTACTACTTTAAAATTAAAACAATACAGTAATTATTTATTGACCATGAACACCTTTTAAAAACCAAAAAATAGGTTAGAAAATCTCTTAATTGAAGATAGGCGCAAAATGAGGTCGAAGGCGTTTTGGATTGGTTTAATTGCATAACCTGCATGTATAAAACTGAGAATCAAAAATAATCATAACATTAAAATTGTGATTAATCTCTTGTTTAATGTTCTGATTAATCGACACCTATACAACTGGGCCTTAAAGGTATTACTTTAATATCTGTTGATTTTGTTAAAACTGTTCATTCGGTAAAAAATCTGTTGTATTAGAAGGTTATTCTGCAACGTAAATTTAGTATGGCGCATTTTTTGGTAATAATGTATTATGGACCATAATAGATAGTCTGTATGTAACTTATAATTATTTTGAAAATTACTGTTTGTATTTATAAGGTTGCAAACATACCAAAATTGCCTTGATAATCACGGATTAGGTCGCTACATCGATGACACCTGTTTGTAAATCAATTCAATATTTTTTTATGATATTGTACATGAACATATCAAAGTATAACTTTAACTAGCCGCTTATCTCGCCCAGAGCATACCGAATACAAGATGTCGACATTTATACCATTGCTGCATATGAAAGAGAATCATGTAATATCCAAGAAGTATAAACATTTGCTTAGCTTTTTCATAGATACATTTTAATTTTTGGTGAAATGTATTTAATCTTTTTAAGGTGTACCTATTCGATTAAAAAAAACGTTTTTGACTTAGATTACACGAAACAACACTTTTTTCTGCTTATATTAGAATAAATTAATAATATTGAGTATTGAGTGACTACCTGAATAACTAAATGTTTATGTCTACATTGTACCTATATTATGTGACAAAGGTTGAAAAACCCCAGTTAAAGACTACAGTCTCTCTTGGGTAGAAGTCAACATTTTTATTATTTCATAATTTTAGCTAATTAAAAAATCAAAAACCGACGTCCCTATAATTTTCTATATATTGGACCAAAAGTAGTTTTTTATTACCAAAAAAGCGAGTTTTGTGTAGAATAACCCAGGTTTTCTAAGTTGTCGGGGCCGCCAGTTGCCGGCTAAACTGATTGATGTCGGCAACCTTTTTAAATAAATTATTGATAGTTCCGACTATACAAACTTGATGATTCATAGAACATAAAACTGTTACTTACACCGCTCGTACTCGGACTAAAAAAAATACTTTTATTTACTTTTAAATAATTGTCACGAATAATAAAAGCTTGATCAGACAAAATATTGGGAAAAAAGTAAAATAATAATAATTATTGCTTATAATAATATAAATATAATGGAATAAAAATCATTTTATAATTTAATTTTCTTACGAGACATTATGGCAATATTATTAAAGTTGGCGTGCCCTGCTCCAGTCAAAATTAATATGAGCGAAGCAGTTTCATATACATATATTATAAATACATAATATATGAAGGATATTCATGGGAAAACTTTAATGTTTTGAGAAGTTTAATGGCTCGCAGTTTGGATAATATGTTACTTAGAAGAAAATCAACTTTTAATATAATTTTTTAACATTATCAAAAGATATGAAGTTTTTACGTTATACAGTGTCCGCAAGAAAGTCCGCAGCTGCACGACTTGCGTTACCTGTCAAGTTTGACATGTTTAATAAAATATGTTCAAAAATGCCCTTATTTATCAAAATATCGAAAAACTTTATTGGAGAAAGGTGTTTATTTAGGCATTTTCAGCCTCTGTACGAAATTCAGTCTAATAGAATTTTTATTTTTTGCCAGGTTCTTGATAATTTTGATCAACCCTCGTAGATTAACTTTTATTCATCGATGTAAAACCATTTGCCTTTACTTCATTTGTAATCTTAATGCAATTTTGTGTAAAATTTTTGTTTCCCATTATTTAATTAATATTAATTATTAATGCATCGCCTATTTGTAAACTATATTTTTGTTGAATAAAATGTTTCGAGCGATTAATATTAAAATTTATTCTTTTTGATCCAATATTAATTAAGTAAAATTTCAACGAAAGCTTCCTAATATTTTCTTTTTGTACATCTGTTTACTAACTAAAGAAAAATGAGAAACGTCGGTTTTGGCAAAACTGATGTAATTAGATAAACTTTGCATCAAACATTACATACTGGTCAATAACAATTTTAGTTTTTGAAGCAAAATAAATAATTGGAAACAAAAATTTTACACAAAATTGCATTAAGATTACAAATGAAGTAAAGGCAAATGGTTTTACATCGATGTATAAAAGTTAATCTACGAGGGTTGATCTAAATTTTCAATAACCTGGCAAAAAATAAAAATTCTATTGGACTGTCAAAATTTCGCACAGAGGCTAAAAATGCCTTAATAAACAACTTTCTCGAATAAAGTTTTTCGATATTTTGATAAATAAGGGCATTTTTGAACCTATATGTAAGAAAAACAAAATGCATTATTGGGCACCTATAGTTTTTGTTAATACAAACAATATCAATTACCCCGATTATTGATATATTATTGATTTTGACATAATCGTGCCGAAAAGTTTTTCCGCACTAGTGTGGAAAAATCAATTTTCCGCACTGATATCCGTGCGGAAAATTGGTTTTTCCGCACGTCTGTGGAAAAAATATATTTCCGATGAGTTCAGTTAAATTTTTGATGTGTTTCTTTTAGCCCCGGTATTCGATATGTAAAGCAAATTGGTTAGTATCAATAAAAATTATAAGTTAGCAACAAAATGTATTTTGATTTTATTCTGATTTACTTTTGCCAATAGATATAAAGCACTTCATTTTTGACAGAAAAATTATTACTTATTAATTTTATTAAGTTAATAAAAACTAACAAGATTATTGCTATAAGCAACGTAAACAAAAAGGAGACTTCTAATTGGTTGAAAATAAATTTATGTAATTTTCTCTTATATTGTGTTGAAAATTTAAAATAGCTATTTTTTCTACTCTAAAGAATATTATCAAAAAACCAAAAATACCATTGCTGCAAATACGCGGGAGAATAAAACCCAACTTGTGCCAACTAGCTGAAAAGGCATCCTGACAAAACATCAGTCACGTCTACATAAAATATTTGGTTTCAAAATTTCAACAAACTGAATCCGTTGGAAATAAAAAAGACAAAAATCCAGACTTTTGGATGAACATATGCAGATTAAGGTTATCGGGCCAATTTCTATAAATTTAAAGGTGTCAAAGTGTTTTTAAATCGAAATCAATAAATGGGCAGTTCTACACGGCATAGTCGATGTACCAGTAAACAACACTCAAAAATAAATTATGAAAAACTCACTAACAGCGTATATATTTGCAATCGGTAAAGTGTCTAGATTATAGAAACACCCGACGGTACCACCCTTTTTCATGTAAATAAAAAAATATAAGGATTTTTGTCCAGTAAGGCGCACAACCTAACTCACGACCGTCACAACAACTAATTGCTAATTAGTGACTTAAATATTTTGTTTAGAATTACAAAAACATTGTTTTCGTAAGTAACGAATCTTTGTTACATGATATTAGAAGAAAATCCATATCAATAACAGCGAACTTTGAAAAATTTTGAGAAATTAGCAAAAAAAAATTTTTTTTATCTATTTGCATCTACAACTTTTGATGTTGGGTCACTTATACCCCAATAAATTTGCGTTCGGACTTATTGCTATCCTACACCTATACAAAATTAAATTTAAAATAATAAAAACACAGTCCAGAAATAAAAATTAATATTTTTTCACAACTAAATATTAAAGCATTACACAGCGTGACGGTTGTGAGTCGTGTGTGACTGGTGTGAGTTGTATATGACGTATATGTTTCATGTGACGGTTGTGCATTTTCAGACTTTATATTTAACAAAAAAAAATGAAACAATTTCACCCCTTATTCGACTATTTTCATTTCTTATAAGATTTGTTGAACTTTTTGTAACCTGTTTATAAGAGCTGGAGGGTTTTTTCTGAACGCAATGGCGACCAAGGATTCCCTTCATCTTCTCTTTCATTTTATATTTAACAATGTGCTTTTCGGACGGTGAAAATCGTTTAGTCAAGACATGTCTTTCTAATGCTAATTGCCTTTTAGAAACTGAAGATGTCGGAGTTTCTAATCCTGACTGCAAAATTTCGCCCAGAATTAGTTTTCGCTTTACAGCTTCCTGTCCTTGACGCATGATTACGTTTGCCCTCTCATTAGGGGAGTTGTATTTCGGTGTTTTATTCTAGTATATTTTTGCTTCCATGCATTTACCAGTGTTTTGGAGTTTCTTAGCTTTTCTTCTAAACTCGATATTTCCTTCAGATGTTTTATTTTAAGTCTTTTTATCGCGTTTCGCTAAGTAGATCTGGCACTCTCTTGTAATTTTTCCATGCCATTTTGTAAGACGATTTCTTCGTCGCCTGAAGCCGGTAGGGTATTTTGTATCATCCTTTCCCGCTCTTCTTGTTTTTTCTTGATATTTTGTGCATATCGATGATAACTCTGTCGCCATTTCTTCCGTTGCAACCTTAGATCTCTATCTGACAAGTCTCCAATCATTTTAATTTTTCCTTCTTCTGGCCTTTTTCGGCTCCTTTCCCTTTCTGCCACTTTATAATTTTCGTACTTCACGTTGTCAGCTTTAAGTCTCTCTCTTTGCTTCCTTTTTCTTTCGGCTGCATCCCTTCTCTTTTTCTCTATTATTGTATGCAATGGTTTAGACTTCTTAACATTTAACTTTTTTTTCCACTTTTTCTTAAAAGGTTTTCTAGGGTAGTGGCAGATGTGCTTGGCGGATTAACTATTAACTTCCTTTGAGGTCTGGATTAGTGATGGGAAAAATCGAGTTATTTCAATAATCGATTACCGAGCATTCGAGTGATTTAAAAAACCGAATGATAATCGATTGTTCACTCAAATGCTATATGAGGGGCAATTTAAAAAAAAATGAATTTTTTTTAATCACTTAAATAATCAACCACATATATTTTTAGGCTTCTAAAAAAAAAAAAAAAAAAAAAAAAAGGTCGCCACTTCCATAATTCCATAAACTAACTACTTTATATAGCCCCGCAATGAGTGATCGGTATTTTTTTAACTCAAGTGATCCCATCACTATCAAAAACCATTATGTTCATTACTCATTTCGTCACTCGAATGATTTCCGAAGATAATCGAATAATTCGAGTGATTGAAAAAACCGAGTGATCGGTTATTTTTCACTCGAGTTATCCCATCACTAGTCTGGATACCTTATTCAAATTCTGTTCTTGCTCAATCTATTGTTCTTTCTCTACAATTTTAAATTCAGATTCTCTAATTCTTTGCTTCTTATTGTAAATCACCCTTTCGTTTATATTAGAAATTTCGAATATTTCCTCCGTTGTTTTTTGTACTTTAGTTTTTATTAAAAAAGGTTTCGCTTCGTTTTTTTTGTCTCTTTTGCTATTAATTTGAGTATTTTTCTTTTTTCTGTTTTTCAAGGTATTTTACATGCGCCTCTTCCTGTAATTTTTTTAACTTTGCCTGTAACTCCGAAATATTGATAGGCGGTCTACTTGGGCCAGGTATGGCTAAACTGCTGTCGCCTTTTTTCATTGACAGGCTAGAAATAATACCGTAATGTATACTACGTTCAACAAATAATATTATTTCTCACGACCGTCACCTAAGTTTCAAAACCGTCACACCTAATTTTTTGCGCTGTGTGATGGTCTTGAGTGAGATGGTCGTGAGGCCCGCTGGATAAAAACGGTTAAAAATATCAATTTAAATACGATTATGAAATTGTAAGATTATGTAAAGATACTGCTTTAGAAAATATATAATATACCTATTACTGGATATAATTAAGTAAATCAATGATGAAATAAGCCGCGTGACGGTCAAGAAACAAAAGATAATACCAGATTATAACACTTGCCTTTAAATCCCTTTAAATTTATAAAAATCACAAGAAACACTTGTTATCTATAGCTGATATGAATTCACCCTCGAAAATAAATGGAAATGCGGTCTCGTGCCGTTGGTGGCCCTAGTGGTGAAATTGTGAACCAATAAAAACTACTGGACGGTCTTGAGAGTCGATCGAGTTAGGCTGTTTTAATCGCCAATACCTATCTGATTAAACTTAAAAACTTAAAAATTTTACTTGGGAAGCAAATATTAGACATATAACAAATAAATGGAGCGAAAATTGTTAGTATTTATTGCATATAAAAAAAAATACAACTTATTTAAAAGTGAAAATAGCCAAAGTAACGCGTGACGGTCTCGAGTTTTAAGGTATAAAATTTAAAAAATCATATTTTTATAAGACATATTATGGTAAATTTATCGTAGATAAACATGTAATAGGACATATGTAAGTAAATATTGGGCACATAAAGTCTTTTTTAAGCTAATTTTTAGCAGTTATAGACTAATATCATAAATCGACCATGCTACGTAGAACTGCCCAAATGATGTGCAGAGACTTACAATCGGGGGCGTATTGGAGTGTGCGGCGGCGGTTGAAGTGATTGTTAATGGCGAAAATATAATTTGTGCATATATGCATCGATCACCATGTAGTAGCATATCAAATCGAATCAAATCAATATCCTTTATTGTTTTGAAGAACAATCATTCCTATTAACAAAGCTAAAAAGAAATACAACTAATATGCTACGAATACATAAATTAAAAGACAAAAAATTGAAATAAATAATTATTTTTTTCTTAAGGTATACATGGTCAAAAATATATATGTAAATAGGAAAACTACAAACATAGTAAACAGGACAAAGACCAGTGGCGCACCCAGGGGGGGGGGGCCAAGGGGGCCTTGGCCCCCCCAAAACCACCAATGAAATGAAAAATTATGAAAGTGGATAAGTATTTTAAAAAGTCAATTTTCTTAGATTTACCTTACGGGCCTCGTTTGAGGGGGGCCAGGTGGGGCATTTGCCCCCCCCCCTCCCCCTGGAAGTTGAGTTATTGACAAAAGTTGACTTATTAAGGTTTAATATGGTTTAATTGAATGTATGAATTTATTATTTCGAGTTTTCCTTTATATTTTTGTTATTATTTTGGGGTAGTAAAGACTTATTTTAATAAAAATAAACAGTTTTAATGCCAAAACGACTATGAATGTTTGAGAAACAATTTTAGCTCATTGAGTATTGAGCAAAAAATTGAAATTAAAATTAAGGGAAGACCTAAACTCTCGAAATGAACTTGATACATACCACAAAGTGTAAATCTAGGGACTTTATTGTTATTGATAAGTTTGCTGCAAATAAAAACAGATGAATGAACTTTACTTTTAAACAATGTACCCACTAATGAAAAATAAATTGACCTTTTTGAAGTGAAAACTTCTTTAGGCGCGTTTAGCACTTTTTTGTGGGCACTGAATTAACCTTGTTGAAGTTTTCACTTCTGTCGTGTGGTCTTAAGCACACACAATTTTTATTTTTTATCTTATTTCATTTTCAATAGAATAAGAATGTAATCATAAATTTTTAAAATATTTACTATAATAATTATTGACCAAATTTGGGCGTGGTCTTAAAAAATTTTTGCCTGCGGCGCATTTCGCCTACAGCAGGCTTTTAGTACACCCCCAAGTTAACAAGTCACAAGCCGCCAATGCCCCCCCCCCCCTAAGAAACCGTTTAACGACTCCCATGACTAGGCTATTGCGATCTTCCCTGCAAGAGTACCTGTTAAAGCGTAACTTAAAAGTTTATTAAAAAATTTGCTTCCAGCACTGGTTGGCGGGCCCCCCCTAACATAAAATCCTGGGTTTGTCTTTGTCAAAGACAAACCCAACAAAACAAGAGGACGAAATGCTTGCCGAAAATACTCAGTTAAAAGGCGTCGTTGTAATACTCGACCACCTCGTAATAGGCTCTTCCCACCAGTAGTTCCTTTATAGTTCTTTTAAAAAATTTTAGGGTAGGTATGTTTCTTATTTCCGCAGGAAGATGGATAAACAATTTATGGCTTTCGTAAATTATAGAGTCTAATAAGGGCAGAAGACGATATGGGCAGGTACAGGTTTTTTGATCTTCTAGTATCATGAGAGTGGTCAGGCATCGGCAAAGTATCCCTATGCTTGTAAAATCATGCAGACAGTTTCAAGAATAAACAGGCATGGCAAAGTTAAAATTTTCTTAGATATAAATAACGGTCTGCTCTACATGACTCTCTGCCATACACACAACAAAGACATCTTACAGCACGCTTTTGCAGAATAAACAAAAAGTTCAGCAGGTAGTTACACGTATTCCCCCAGAACACAATTCCATATCGCAAGTGAGGCTCCACCAGTGAATGGTAGACCCTCTTAGCAAAGGTGGCTCCAACCTCCATCGATGTTAATCGCACTGCGTAGAATCCCGAAGCCACTTTGCACGCAAGTCCCAAGATATAAGAGTCAAACCTCAGACATCCATTAATTAAAAGTCCCAAAAACTTTGCGTTAGCTTGTTTTGATAGTGGAGCTCCTCCAAGATACAAACCATCCATATCATATCGAAAACCCGCAATGTTGGTCTTGTCAAAGTTTAGGGTCAATAGGTTAGCATCACACCATTGTCTAATTTTAGAAAGACCAGACGAAGCTTTGATCTTTAATATATTATAGATAGCTTCCTGTCCTCATTAAAAAATATACTAAATTTATTAATAAGAAATGAATCAAATACATGTTTCATTGCCGGCGACTTTAATTACAAATATTTTTTTTACTTTAATGCAATCTTTTGGGCTATGACCTACAATTTCAGAGATCACCGGGTTAACGAATCAAGCGGGCATCTGCATCTACAATATAATCACTAATAGGTACGACTGGAAATCCAGTGTGATTGGAAATAAAATATCCGATTACAATACTCTAAAGGTATGTTTCAGTGCGAATGATTGTAAGAATGACAGTACTAGATTTAAGAGGTTTTTTAATAACGAAAATATAGAAAACTTTAGGCATATGACTGAGGGGGAGTCGTGGCCTCCTGTACCGTGCGAGCAAAAATTATTTGAATCAAAGAGGGCTTGGATTAAAAAACGTAGGGCTTGGTTTAGATCACAATGATATGGGGACGATATTATATCTAACCAAATCTAGGTTAAATTTATTTTTGTTGTTTACAAAATTAACAAAGTAAGAATATACAGAAAGAAAAAGAAAAATAATTACATAAATTGCTGAAATTGGCTGAAATTGTCAGGTCTAATAAATCATCTCTTTCCAATAAATTTTGGGTAAACCATTGAGAGTAATTCCTGCGTCTTTCAAAATCTGCGGCTTGTATTTCTTGGTATAGTCCTGCATGTTCCATAAGATCTTCCCACTTTTTGGGACAAACGTCTTATACAATTTGTTGGCGTATTTTGCGTTATTTCACGAACGTTTGCAACAAGTTCTTCTGTTCTTACAGATGGTCTTCCTAATCATTTTTTGTGTTGTATAGAACCTGTTTCCCTAAACACAGCCACGGTTTATTTAAGGCAACGATAAAAATTACCAGCAATAAAAGCAACGTTAGGAAAATAAATCGTCCATGCACAAACCCGGATTGTATTGCTGCTCACCATTTATTCTAACCCTGTTTCGAAAATACGCTTCAACCATGAAGGGTTTGTGCTGTTCCGTAAAGCCCATTGTGTGAATTGTTCAAGAAATTGGAAAAATTAGGGATGAATCAAATTACTTGTAACGACTGTCAAAGATGACGGAATAATGGATTGATTGTTAATTCAGGTAGTTACTGACACTCAACAGGTATTAAGCTCTACGGCTAAGCATTACGTCCTTAGATGCAAGGCCCTCTTTGAAGCAAATATTTTTTGCTCGCACTGTTCAACTGGAATTCCAGTGTGATTGAAAATGAAATATCGTATTACAACGCTCAAAAGGTATGTTTCAGTGCGAATGATTGTACGAATGACAGTACTAGATTTAGGAGGTTTTTTAATAATGAAAATATAGAAAACTTTAGGCATATAACTGAGGGGGAGTCGTGGCTTCCTGTATATGAACAGCATATTGGAGATGCAAATTCTCAGTGGATGATGTTTATAAAAATACTATTACCTATTTTTGAACAATGCTTTTCCAAAAAAATTATTAGATTAAGATACAAGAATAATGCTAATTAATATGTTGCTGCTTACAAGAAACGGCTGGACCTACTATGGGTACTCTCAGCAAAAGATGAGCATTTTAAAGACCAATATAGAAGTATGAAACCTGAGTACGGTGAGGCCCTAAAAGTAGCTTGACAGCAAACCTACAGGGTGGCCCTTTAGTGTGGCAAAGTACAATAGCTCCGTTACTATTTAAAATACATTAAGAATATTAATACAAAAGTTGAAGGGCAGTAAGTAACTTATATTGTAAAATTATTTTTTTAACTCTATAGGGTGGCTCAAAAAAGCGGAACTATAAAAAATGTATTTTTTTCAAATGGAACACACTGTATAATTTTTCATTTTTAAATTCCACATAAAATTATAAATATTTTTTATTAAATACATTATTAGTCTATACTTTATAATTTCCGAGATATTGACTCTTGAAAAGTGACATTTTTGAACTTTGACAGCTTCTAACTTTCTAACAGTACGTCTTAGAGCAAAACGGCTTACATGTCCCTATCTTCAATTTTTATTATCTTCCCAAAAAAAATCAACTTCCGGTTAAACCGGATGTTACTCGAAAGCAGGAAATATAGTTGTTCCGGTTTAACTCTTTGAAGCACAAGATATGGCACATTTTTAACACCCTTTCTGCATGAAATAGGTTTGAAAAATAAAATTGTGAAATTTTACCAAAAACATGTTTACTTGCTTATAAAAATATGGGTAATAAGATTATTTTATTTTAAAAAAAAAATTTTATTGTCCAAATTTAAAAAAAATAAGTGGTTAGTTTAGTGGACCACCATGCACAGGAATCGAAAAGAAATGTCATGAAATAATAAATCATATTAGGTAATCTAAATTATTTTTTGTGAAAATTTTGAAAACATTCCTTTCCTTTCCGCAAGCACAAGGGAACGTTGCATGTGGAACACATCCAAATAGTACGAATGGGAACTTTCTTGGTACTGCATGCAGCACAGCGTTTTGATGTGCTTCTCATTGGCTGATGGCTGGAAGATTCCAATCTTATATTATTGCTCACATGAGGTTTGTGACCTTTAACTTGAACGCTTTTACGTTTTGGGCCAGTAGTATCCAGTGGACAAACAATAGCATTTGCTAACAATCTTTCATATAATGCCCGACGAAACTCTTTGTTAGTTCATTCTTCATATCCAATTTCTTTGTGAATAATAAATGAATTGGTGATGGCGGCATCCAAAAAATGAAAACCTTAAGTACCATTTCTTACCTTTTCGATCAATTTGATAGTCATTTTTTAACCTATCAAAGTTGTCAACGAAGTTCATGGTACTATTGTAGTCTTTTAAAATTTTAGGGCAGGGAATATAAGAAATACTTCCATCTTTTTTCTTCCTCTGAACGGTTAGAGTTTGATTAGGATCATGATGGTTGGATAAAAAATGTACATCCTTTTTATCTTTCCATTTAAACATCGTTAATCCATCGTCTGATCGCTTCCAATCTTATTCACCTCTTGGTAGTCCTTTATCGCTTATGCGTGGTGAACACGAGCACTAACCACTTAACCTAACGTACATAAATCCGCTTCAGGATAAACAATCACTGTAGTAAATATGCACTCTTATTTAGGACATATCAAAACATGTAACTTACAAAAAGAACACATCCAAACTGCAATATGCAAGTAAAACTTTAAAAAACACATCAACAATAAAAGCAACTCGGTTATTTTGACGTTTACCAGCATACAATTGTTTGAGCTTTCCAACTAAAACAACCAAATTCGAAAACGAGTTCGCTAGCGACATCTGTACATTGTACATCAAACTAGGTTAGGTGGTTCCAGATCTAGCCACTATGCGTAAGTGCCTGGCAATAGGATGAATTTCGTGGTTATTTACGCAAACCACCATGCTTTTTGGGTCGCAAAATTGGTGGATATTACAGCTAACCACCGTGCTTCAAAGAGTTAACTGAAAGTTGATTTTTTTGGAAAGATAATAAAAATTGAAGATAGGGACATGTAAGCCGTTTTGCTCTAAGACGTACTGTTACATTATAAATCACTTACTGCCCTTCAACTTTTGTATTAATATTTTTAATGTATTTAAAATAGTAACGGAGCTATCATTGTACTTTGCCACACTAAAGGGCCACCCTGTATTAAACAAAATGGATAAAGGTACAAATAAGTGTAAGTATGTAATGCAAATTATTAATAGCTTGAACAACAAAACTAATAATGTGAAAGAAATGCAAGTTGAGGGCAACCCCCAAGAAGGTTTTTATAAATGCTGCAACGAATATAAAACCTAACCGTTTAAGTGAGGCCACTTGCAATCAAACATATAACAGAGAATTTGTTTTTATAGAACCTGTTAATGCGATGATGTCTTAATAAATAACCTTAAAAACAAAAGAAGTGTGGGTATGATGAGTATGAGTATCATTGGTAAAGTTTTGTAGGTATGAGCTCGCGGAGCCCTTGGCATACGTGATTAACAATTCTCTAGAATATGGAATATTCCCTAATCAGCCTAAGATTGCACTGGTGAAACCAGTCTCTAAAAAAGGGGATCCAACAAAAATAGAAATTATAGACCAATAAGCTTTAGTACCGTCCCTCAACCATTTCGTATAACACAAACGACATATGATACAAGAACATCTAACGATACCATACCTAATCATAAACTATCTCTCTTTAGAAGATCATCATTCTACAATGGAATTATTTTTAAAAATAAAATCCCAGTCAACATTACGTCGATTTCGCATCAAAGTGTTGCTAAATATAAAAACGCAATTTTTTAAATATCTACTCGACTTGGAAAAAGGCGTTGTTGCTTGGAACCCTACAGTGTTGAGTAATTTTTAACCTTATAAAATCGTGTGCTGACGAGGGTAATAGACTGTGATCTAATTTTAAAATATAATGTAAATGCAATTGAGTCCTCTGTATTTATTTTTTTCTGTTTTTTAAAAGTAAATATATCATGAATTGAGTAATTCTATAAATTGAATACTATAGAGTGATTCAAAGTGAACAATTTCCATGTTTCATTAAAAATCAGATAGAATGTCGTTTTACATAGTAATTGTAGCCCTAAATCGCAATAACTCATAATTTCTTGTCAAAACAGGCAAGCTCCAATGGATTTTGATTGCAGAAAATTGGGATTAATTTTAAAATGTACAAGCTAAATTGACATTTAAGTTTTGAACCGTATAGTTTCCTATTCAATTTTAAAAATCTGAATACAATCTCCAATGGGTTGTTTTGCTGGTAGTTTCGAATTATTTCAAAGCGTGCAAAACCCTGCACAGACTTGTTGATAATAATTCGCGCAAAAGCCATGCCGAATTTACTTTTTTTTAGTTAGTTGCATGTGATGCGTGAAGCATTAAACAGTGGTTGTTTGTTGTTTACTATTTTTTTTTGTATTTTTCATGTCATTTAATGTATTGTTTTTAAGATTAAAAATTTTGTGAAAAATGATCCTTAAATTATTTTCAAAGTGGCCAAACTCCATATTATTTGCTATTTTAAAAATGGACAAATTTTAATTGTGATTTCCAAAACGTACAATCTTCATCTCCTTTTGCAAATAACAAATTGGTTTGTTAGTCTAAGATGTGCCATAAATACAGTAAATTTTATTTAATGAATTATAAGTTTGTTTCGTCTACTGAAAATTTAGGAAACATGGAGATTACACACTTTGAGTCTATACCCCTCAAATGTTTTGCTATCGGCTTTAAAATGGTTAAAAAAATTTTACCAGAGGAACTGTTCGATGTAAAAATTACATTTTTACTAAACGGGTCAAGGTGCTCTTGATGGTCTTTACCTAGCTACCTATGTCCGGTAATTTTTTTTCTATTTACTTTAGGCATTTTACCAATTGCAACACGTGTAACACAAAAAAACTCACTCTGCACCCAACGGCACAATAAAATGAGTAGGGGTATTCAGGCTAATGCGAGCAAGGGGGCTCGGATATTTTAGAACCTAAATGAAGTTTCAAATTTTACTGAATAATTTCTATCGATGAATCAAGGCGACGAGGTTATTTTTTTCTATGGTAACTTGACCCTTCTGAATTAAATAATTATTTCTTGTTATTATCACAATATTATTATCTCCAAGTTCATTTACTAGAAGAAGAAAAACAAAATCGAAAAACCACCTGATAAAGGTAATAAGCATAAAATGCCATCACCGCGTCTCCTGACTCTCCTGACTTCTATTTCAAGAGCAATTTGCATGTTTATCCTTTGCTAAAGCCTTGCATTAATGAAAGATGCCTGCATACAAAGTATTCTGGAAAAGTGCTTTCTATTAGCCTATATAGTTTTCCTTATACGGGGGGGGGGGGCATTTCTTTGTCTAATGCGACGGCAATTATTATTTATACTTGGTTTAATAAAAAAATTACCTAGTACATATGGCATCTATTTCATTATAGATCGTTAATAAAGCTTACAGAACCTTTCCATGGCGTTTATAAATATTAAACTCATAGGGGTAGAATTTATTAAAATATGTCAAGAACGTCCGTCAAAAAATATTTTTTTCAATATATAGGGTTAGTTGAAATAAATTGAACGGCTAATTTTCTTCAAAACTACCAAGGCTAAATCAATAAATTTTGGTACATGTGGATAACTTAAAAAACTGAATTGAAAATTGTCCATTGCGACGTTGCCAGATTTTTAGTTTTTTCTGTTACTCAAGGAATGTTTTTTTTCAAAATGTAACACTACTCTTTTTTTTATTGAATTCGATTCCTCCCATCAATATTACCATTTCCTGATAGAATCAAATTTTAATCTCAAATAGTTCTATGGGAAAAAAGTTAATTAGTTACAACTCTAACTCTAAAAAAATCCAATCTATTTCCATTTAAAAACGTTTCAAATAATGTGAAAAGGAAGGTTGGTAGACATAATGTACCTTAAACGATAACGATAATAACAACAACCACTAACAATAACATAGCTAGTAGTTTTTACTAGCTATGTTATTGTTAGTAGTTGTTTGTTGTTATTATTGTTATCGATATTATTAGGTACATTACGTCTACCAACCTTCCTTTTCACATTATTTGAAACATTTATAAAGGAATAGATTGGATTTTTTTAGGGTTAGAGTTGTAATTTATTAACTTTTTTTTCCATAGAACTATTTGAGATAAAAAATTGATACTATCAGAAAATGGTAACGTTGATGGGAAGAATCGAATTCAATAAAAAAAAAATAGTAGTGTTACATTATTTGACAAAAAAACATTTTTTGAGTTACAGAAAAAACTGCAAATCTGGCAACGTCGCAATTGTCAAATTTCAATTCAATTTTTTAAGTTATCAACCTGTACCAAAATTCATTGATTTAGCCTTGGTAGTTTTGAAGAGAATTAGCCGTTCCAGTTATTTGAACTAACCCTGAATAACCCGTTTTCATCCCTTTAGTTAACAAAATATAAGAAATAAGTGTCTCATTATTTGTGTTATTGATGCTGAGTTTCAAGAAATTTGGAGCAAAAAATTTTTTTCAATTTCTTTCACACCTTTAGTCGCCGATTTTCAAAAAAATAAGAAATACGTTTTTTATGATTTGTGTTGTAGATTATTTCTGGTACGTTTCAAGAAAATAAGGCAAAAATAAAAAAAAAAAATGTTTATACCCCTTTTCACCCCTTTAAAAAAGTAAGTAATACGTATTTAATTATTTGTACTGTAAAATGTTTATGTTAATGTTCAAAAAAATTTGACTATTAATATTTTTTAATAGAAACTTTATACCCCCTTTAGGGACCAATTTTCAAAAAAGTAAGCAATTCGTATTTTATTAATTTTATATTATTAACGTATTTATGTCGAGTTTCAAAATATTTCGACAAAAATATTTTTTCCAATTTAATCTTTTATACCGACCCTTTTTTGCCTTAGGGGTCAAATTTTTTCGTAAATTCCTAAACAAACGTTTATTTTTGAAGAAGTAGTCCATGCTCAAAGTGGAGTTAAATGTATAGAAAAAAGAAAAGCACAAAGTCTTTCTCCACAAGTTTATTAGAATAACTAGGCGAACCTAGAATAATTCATAATAATTCGACATGTTTCGAGTGTAGAAACACTTATCATCAGGAAAACAAAGTAAAAAAGTAAAAAAAAATAAGTAAAGGGGTTTTAAATTAAATCGTTGAAAATAGATAAACTTGACGTTAAATTAAACTAAAATTTATTTTTCACTTAAAAAGACTTTACTGAAGACACTGTGTTCTTTTTTGTCTTAATATTAAGGTGTATTACTTTCAGACACAAACTACGTTTTCAAAAATACTTATTTTATGAAGTTACCTTATACAGGGTTAAAAACAAATAAATTTTGGATCACATGCGACCAAATTTTAATAGCCCAATTTTGATTTTGTAGAAAAACACACATGTAATATGGCGCTACTTTAAACAAAATGTATCTGAAATAAAGCCTTGTCAAAACTGAGAAGTTTTATATAGTGGGTTGCGTTAAGTCTTATTTTGCAAAAGTGGTGGGTGCAATTTACAAAATATAGGTAAAAAATCAAAATTATTTTATGCAGCTGAAATTTTGCATGTTGGCTAGAAACTGCATTTAAAAAAACTTTTTCTAATAAGTTTTTTCGATATTTTCAGAAATAACCCCACTTTTGAATTATTTTTTGGAAAAAATTAAAATTTGACAGATTATGCGAATCAAGTGACTACTATTTTTTTTGCTTAATTCTCATCTCGATCGAAGCAGAACTTGATGCCAAAGTCAAATTTTGAAGAAAGACTTTACTGGTCACACTGTATAAGGATTTTTTTACTTATTATTAACACAAAAATAGGGTCAGCGTGGTAACGTGATTATACTGGTGACAATGTATTTTAAATTTAGGCCTTTCTTTGGGAGAGACTTATTTTTATAGTTGGCGGCCTACTCATACTAACACAAATTATTGTATATTTTAAAAAGAAAAGGGTACCCAGAAAATTCGCTACATGGGAAACAACGTTTAGGGTTAGGTCTTTCAATATTTTTAAATTGAAGTAAATCGTATCTGCGGTTTCTGAGAAATGCGGTGACAAAGGTGGGCAAAAATTGAGTTTATTTTACATGGGGTGATCCACTCTAAAATTGTATTATAGGGTATACGTTTAGCGTCAATAAAAAAATGTTTTTATCACCAGCAAAAGTGTTTTGAATAATTATTATTATTATTTATTATTTATTTATTTGCAGGTTTTTTTATAATAATACTAAAAATAAATAACATTGTTTTTTTTTTAATAAAAATAAATCCAATGAAAGCATCATTACAAAACCATAGATTAACAAATCTGTCCGATTTTGTAATGAAAAAATATACTTACACCCATTTAAATTATCAATTTTAATCACATCATAAATATACAGGGTGTAATTTAATAAGTGTTTGATATTCTACAGGACGATTCCCCATTTATTTATAAGGTGAAAAGTTCATATAAGCCTAGGTTCGCAAGGCCTTCATTTTGAAGATACAGGGTGTTAAAAATTTTATTTTATTTTTGTTATTCGTAAATAATTTTTAAAATAATGTCGATATTTGGAAGATAATTAGTATTTGTGGATTTTTTACTATGAGAAATTTAAAGTTGACATTATTTCAAAAATTATTTACGAATAACCAAAATAAAATAAAATTTTTAACACCCTGTATCTTAAAAATGAAGGTCTTGTGAATGGTCATGCTTATATGAACTTTTCACCTTATAAATAACTGGGAAATCGTCCTGTACAATATCGGACACTTATTAAATAACACCCTGTATTTAAAAATATAAGTAAGTAATTCAAAAATATTTCACCAAAAAAAAAAGAAAAATTATAAATATGGCAGAAATTGTAATATTTAGTAGGTATTATTCGAGGTATTATTATTACCTATATATAAGTTGGCTTACCTTTATATAATTTTGCATAGCCCATGATTTAAATTTTCTTTTAAATGCCAAAAAAACTCATAGTTTTCAAATTAGTATGTAATATATTAAAAATGTTGATGCCAACAAATATAAAGAATTATTTTTTAAAAGTGTTAAATTAATATTATCAATAACATAAACATAGATTTGTTTTTTGTCTTGTTGGTATAATATATGAGTAAAAGTTGTTTTAAACTCAGAATATTATTATTAACAAATAAAATCTTTGAAGGAAACAAAATATGTTTATTAAATATAATTTTTAAACATATTTTTGTATTGTTATTGGCGGTTTCAAATTCAAGTCGTATGCACTTCCCCAACCAATTATACCATAGGAAAGAATTGATTGAAAAAGTGCATAATAAAACATTAAACAAAGTTTTTTATTCACAATATTCTTAAAAGTCTAAATTTACATAAAGTGTTTCTTAATTTTTTTGATGATCCCATTTTAAATTTTGGCAATCAATATTCCTAAATATTTCATAAATCCAACTTTTTTAATTTTATTTTGGCAAGGACAATTATAATTAAATCTAACTATATCTAATATTTCTAAACAATTTAAATCATGAATTTTAATTTCTTTTAAACTATTCGGCTGAGTATCTTTATAACAAGAAAAAGTCATAAGTTTTGTTTTAGTTAAATTTAAGTTTAATAGGTCATAACTCAAATTATTTTTTATTATTGAAATGTCTAGTTCTGAATTTAAAACGCATTCATTAAAATTATTAGCTGGTATTATTAATACAGTATCATCTGCATATGAAAATATTTTTCCATTTAACTATGATTTTAATATATCATTTAATATAAAGTAAGAATAAAATTGGTCCCAAAACAGTAGCCTGAGGAACACCACAAATTAAAGTAGTTGTTTTACTACTGAAATTATCTATTTTTACTTTCTGTTCTCTATCTGATAAGTAACTTTTAAATAAATTATATGCGATACCTCGAACTCCATAAGATTCTAGTTTAGATAACAGTTTATTGTGTGATACTGTATCTATCAAATGCTTTTTCAAATCTAAGAATATGCCAATAAATTTTTTTATCAAAGTTGTTTCATTTTAATTTGATGTATAATCTAGTTTTTACAATTATAAGAAAAACTGTTAGTAAATTACACTTTTCGAAAGTAAGTGTGCAAAACATGTTTCTTCTCTATATTATTTTAAATTTTTTTTAAATTACACCGCTTAAAAAAGAATTAAAAAAATTCACCCAAAAATCATTTCCCTTAGGTTGAGAAACACCCTTATCCTTGCTGGCTTTTAATCCTGTTCCAATATGGCGCAGGGCGTCCTGCGCGCTCCTGCCACCCGAATCGCAACGTCATTGCTGCAGGACGTCAGACACACAACACAGTTTGGTCGCGGATCTTCATCGCTTGTATCGCTTACTTTCTAGCAATCGTGGGGACTAATATTGCTTAAATTTACTTCTAAGTGCAGTGAAAACATCAACACAATCGCTAAGGTAAGCTCTAGAACCTAAACAGTTATATTTAAAGGCAAATAATACCGTAACTAGACCAAAAACCATAGCTGACTTTAAGAAAGCTATAAAGATCTTTAAAGTTGGCTGCGATCGAAATTCTCACTTTTCTAATGGAAAGCGCATTTATTTTCTATTACCATTACATTTCGATTATGGGTATTAAATGATGGAAATTTGCATGGTTAGAGCGTTAGTAGCGTGTATGGATGTGTGTGCTTTGTTAAATAGGCTTTCTAACCTATTTGGAATGGATAACCTGAAACGTGAGGGTAAGGTAGTAATATTTAAGATATATTATGAGTAAGGTATCTATAAAGAGTGAACTAAAAACATTTTAAATTATATTGATAATTTAATAGGTCGTCTTTCTAAAAAAGTAATTTAATATGGAAAAAAGGTATTACTAAAGCCCAATGCAATCAATTTGAATGTGGTCAAGGTCTCGGAGACAAGGTAGTTAGTAAATACACATTTTTTTAAATGTAAAAAAAATTGAGCAATATTTTAAAACTTCGTTCTCAATACGGAATAAATTTATATGTATTTTTTGTCATTCGTTAACCGTTTGGTCCTAAAACAATATATTATTATTTGGTTCGATTTGTGCAGTAGCCAGTACTTGACGAGCGGCTAGTCGAGGACCTCGATGTACATTCTATTCGTTCAAAAAAACCCGCAGAGTGTTACAGTATAAACAGCAGGCAGTAGTGTAGTAGCCGACAGACTACAGGTTTAAACTAGGTTACGTCATGTTGATATACAGCCGACGCCGACGGTGCCTCTAATATTAGGAAGTAACTAAAAATTAAACGGAATTAAAAAAAAAAATTAATTTTTGATTTTTTTTATTGTTTTTATTTGTGTTACATTCCTGCGGTCTGTCAGAAGGTATTTTATCTTTTGTTTTTAAATCAAATTACATCAACTAACAACAACGACAACAAAACAACGACAACAAAAGATTTTGTTAATACCTAGATACTTTATAATAATATATGTCATTATCGTATTAGCCCGGGAGGCAGCGTTGTAAATGACACAGTCATCTAATTCTTATTACATGTAATTCTTATTGGATAGTCATTTAAATGATCTGAGCGTCAGCTGCTTAAGTAGCGGTGGACCTCGTCGTGAGAGAATGTCAATTATGTAAAGAAAAAATCTAAAAATGATTTCGGGTCGCTTGAAAATTTGTACAGCAAATGTTTATATAATGACAATAAATTTACAAAAAGTCAGCTGCAAAGATAATGGAGGATTATGCGTCAGCTGCTTATTCAGGGTCCTCCATCCTTTCTATAGCTCACTTATTAATTAAGTTGACATTTTGATATTTTGCAGACCTTACCTGTATCTTGGGCGCATTTCAGGAAAATATTTTTTTTTCATACAAGGTGTTCCAAACAAGTGTGACGTCATAAGGATGTACTTTTTTAGATTACATGCCATATATTTTCTTACTTATTTGGGTGTCTCCTATAGTTACCTACATACCCCTAAAATTTTATTAAAAGTCGATTCAGTATTACAGGCGAAAAGAAAATAAAAATTAAAAAATATCAGGTTTGCACCACTGGCACTGGTTTTAAAAATTATTAAAAAATAAATATAATGCCTTGTTAATAAAATTATACAAAGGTACTACTAACTGTACTACTGAGGTGCATGACCCAAGATGCGCAGCTGATGCATAATCCCCCGTTATCTTTGAAGCTAACCTTTTATTTATTTATTGTCATCATATAAAAATTTGCTGTACAACTTTTTAAACGACCTGAAATAATTTTTAGATATTTTTTTTGACATAATTGACATTCTCTTACGACTAGGTCCACCACGACTCTAACAGCTGACGCTTGTTTTGATTGCTAGCTATATCTAGACTATCGAATACACACAAAATCAAGCGACCTGAAATCACCATTAAAAATGCAACGCTACCTCCCGGGCTATATAGGATGTCCCTTAGGGTAAATCAAGAAAAAATCTATTTTCATATTTTCCATATCTTCCGACGAATTAAAGGACTTAATTGATGATATTGACAAATTTGAAAATAATATGTCTTTGCCAACATTTTCTTGCCACACCTAAGCTGTAGATAGGACCTTGTAACATAGACTTCTCGAGCTGTTTCAGGCTGACAAGCTAAAGACGGGTTCCTAGGGCCAAAATGAACTCTAGGAACAAGTTTCCATACTTTAATACCAAAAGTGATTTTTTTTTTGTCAAGTAAACAAAATAAAGTTGCCACAGTGGATCTTTGCCCGTGCGTCATCAATCAACGATCAGGACTCGACGTGGTTAATAACTCTGCATCCTTGTTTATTACAGTAACAAGTTTGAATAAAAGCATAAAAGAACGTCTCCAAAATTCCGCAATAATATAACGTGCTAGGCAAGGATAAAACTATAAACGTCAGTTAATTACTTTCTTTATTTGTTTAGTTGACAACCGTAGTATTTTAGAACGTCATTGTCAACCTTATTTTGATCTGCCAATCTAATTCGTATTTTGTAAATCTGTGTGCCTTAGAACTGTTCCTGTTTCTAAAAATAGATCTTTTTAGAGGTAATTATACCCACCATCTGTTTTGGCGGTAAGTATTTATGGATTTTTATACTAACTAATTTATTTATTTTAAATATTCTTACCGTGAAAGTTCTTTGAAACGTTTACGGCAGTGGCTAAATTCCCTTAAATGAAAGGATGTTAAAAATTTGACTTTTGCGATTTTAATAGAGTCAATAAAACACCAAACTTTTGTAGATTTTAAGCTTTAAAAATAGTATTAAATGTATAAACATTTGTTTGTCAATTTCTTTTAGATAATAGAGAATGCCGGGCAAAACTTAAAATAAATAATAATTTTTCGTGATATTATGTACGTACGTCAAACGGTAGGCAGGCACGTCCATTTTATGAACTTAACTTAGTTTTGACTTTTTTCGTCTCGTAATTTTGATTTGATTCATACGATTTTGATGACGTAAAAGTGATGACGCACGGGAAAAGAACCACTGTGGCGACTTTACCTATAATTTGCTTAACAAAAATTACATCAAAAATATATTTTTTAAAGTTTACTATTTTAATTTTTTTCTCAATTTTTTTATATCAGGGAATCCAGATATTAATTTAAAAATCTGAATTTAATAAATCTATAAACAAATAAACAACAATGTTTTCAAATATTTAAAAAAAAATTTGCGTAATTTCCCTCAAAAAGGTAAAATATTGTTAATTTTCCTTAACTTTGTTTAAGTTTTGTTTTTTGTAATGTTAAACTAGTGACAACTTTCGACAGGTAAGGTAATGATTTTATCGATTCACCCTAAACTGTCACTATACTAAACTAGAAGAGCTTGAAACTCATCTACGGTTTTTCGCAAAATTATCCAAAAATTAAGCAGTCTTATTTATTTTTTTGCAAGAGGACTATGATAAACAAAGTAAAAACATGTATCTACCACATATTTACAACCAGTATATCGGTAATGCCATGTTACCATATTGTGACCCGTGACCCCTATGGAGGACTAAAGCGGGATACGGAGTTTGCGCAGTTGACATCATTTTGTGGATCATGTAAATACTGAACAGGGCCGGCTTAAAATGTATTTAACTATGTTTTGGTACTAAATTTTGTAAACACTAGTTTATTGCAGAGGATAGCAAAGGTAGTTAGGCATCTTAACCAAAGACACAAAACTTATAAATCACACAAACACTGTTTGGTCATTTACCAGGTTTATGGTAGGGTTGTTATTATGTTTGTAAATTTCAATTGATTCTAAGATATTAAGTTTCTTTAGGAACATTATACAAATGGTTTGCGAAATTAGAATTTTCTTTGTATAACAAATAAGATGCCTTATTATATGTTCATTAAATGTAATTTTAAAATTTCTTCCTGTTTGACCTATACAGTGTCCGCAAGAAAGTCCACATCAAATGGGATTTTTTATTATTATTAGGTAAGTATAGGTAAAAATTGAAAAAGCAGTTAGTTTTTGCTTACTTAAAAACCAAAAATGACGTATACTGAAGCAGCTGCACGACTTGCGTTACCTGTCAAATTTGACATTTTTAATAAAATAGGTTCAAAAATGCCCTTATTTATAAAAATATCGAAAAACTTTATTCGAGAAAGTTGTTTATTTAGGCATTTTTAGCCTCTATACAAAATTTTGACAGTCTAATACAATTTTTATTTTTTGCCAGATTCCTGAAAATTTTGATCAACCCTCGTAGATTAACTTTTATACATCGATGTAAAACCATTTGCCTTTACTTCATTTGTAATCTTAATGCAATTTTGTGTAAAATTTTTGTTTCCTATCATTTATTTTGCTTCAAAAACTGAAATTGTTATTGATCAGTATGTAATGTTTGATGCAAAGTTTATCTAATTACATCAGTTTTGTCAAAACCGACTTTTTCCATTTTTCTTAAGTTAGTAAACAGATGTACAAAAAGAAAATATTAGGAAGCTTTCGTTGAAATTTTACTTAATTAATGTTGGATCAAAAAGAATAAATTTAATATTAATCGCTCGAAACATTTTATTCAACAAAAATATAGTTTAATATAATTAATTTAATTTAATAATAATAATTAAGTAAAATTTCAACGAAAGCTTCCTAATATTTTTTTTTGTACATCTGTTTACCAACTTAAGAAAAATGAGAAACGTCGGTTTTGACAAAACTGATGTAATTAGATAAACTTTGCATCAAACATTACATACTGATCAATAACAATTTCAGTTTTTGAAGCAAAATAAATAATTGGAAACAAAAATTTTACACAAAATTGCATTAAGATTACAAATAAAGTAAAGGCAAATACTTTTACATCGATGTATAAAAGTTAATCTACGAGGGTTGATCAAAATTTTCAAGAATCTGGCAAAAAATAAAAATTGTATTAGACTATCAAAATTTTGCACAGAGGCTAAAAATGCCTAAATAAACAACTTTCTCGAATAAAGTTTTTCGATATTTTTATAAATAAGGGCATTTTTGAACCTATTTTATTAAAAATGTCAAATTTGACAGGTAACGCAAGTCGTGCAGCTGCTTCAGTATACGTCATTTTTGGTATTTAGGTAAGCAAAACTAACTGCTTTTTCAATTTTTACCTATACCTTATAATAAAAAAAAATCCCATTTGATGCGGACTTTCTTGCGGACACTGTATATGAGCTATTGCATTCGGTACAACTTAACCTATAAACTCCTGCGTTTTTAAGATGGCGGGGGGGGGGGGGGGGGTTATTTTATATTGAAGAATAATTGAGACTTTTTTTGTGCTGGTGTGAAAGCTACGTTTATGTTGGTTTTTGAAATTATGTGTGCTGTTTTATCGGAAATGGAACAAACATATGTTATTTTTGTATATCTATCATTTTCACTATTTTTTATGTGTGAATATATTTTGTCTAGTGTTATTTGTTTTAGTTTCTTATTTATTAAAGAATTAATGATATTGGATTTAAATCCGTTATTCATTTAATTATGGTGTTTAGTTCTTTTTTACGGTTGTCGTCATTTAAGTGGACTGTAAAGGCTCAATGTATCATGGATTTGTATGCCGCAAGTTTGTGGGAATTGGGATGAGTGGAGTGATTGGGAATTGTTGTGTGTGTGAATGTGGGTTTTCTATAGATATCAAAGTGAAATTTATTATCTTGTTTTGAAATTGTAATATTCAGAAACATGATTTTATCATCTATTTTCTTTCCATGGTGAATTTAATTTTGTTATTTAATTTGTTAAGGTGATTTAAAATTAGCTGTAAATCTGCATCCTTACCGGTAAAACACACAAAAATATCATCTACGTATCTGCACCAAAAAACTTTGTTTTTAAAAACAAAATACGCAAAAACATAGTTTTTTGGTGCAGATACGTAGATGATATTTTTGTGTGTTTTACCGGTGAGGATGCAGATTTACAGCTAATTTTAAATCACCTTGAGAATTTAAATAACAAAATTAAATTTGCAATAAAAAAACAGATAGACGGCAAAATCAATTTTCTGGTTATTACAATTTCAAAACAAGATAATAAATTACACTCTGATATCTATTAAATACCCACAGGGACAACAATTCCTAATCACTCTATCATCCCAATTTCCACAAACTTACAGCATACAAATCCATGATACATAGAACCTTTACAGTCCCCTTACAAGACGGCAACCGTAAAAAAGAACTAAACACTACAATAAAAATAGCAGACAATAACGGATTTAATTTGAGTATCATTAATTCTTTAACAAATAAACAACAAGAACAAATAATACTAAGCAAAATATATCCACATTAAAAAGTAGTGAAAAAGACAGATATATAAAAATAAAATATTTTCGTCCAATTTCTAATAAAATGGCACACGTAATTTTAAAAAACAAAGTAAGCTTTCACACCACCACAAAAAAAATTCAATTATTCTTTAATGCCAAACAAAAAACACACCCCCTTAAAAAAGCAGGAGTTTATAGGTTAGGTTGCACCGAATGCAAAAGCTCATAATAATATATAGTTCAGACAGGAAGAAATTTTAATATTAGATTTAATGAACATAAAGCATCTTATTTGTTAAACAAAAGAAACTCTAATTTTGCAAAACATTGCTTGGAGAGAGGTCATTGTTGTTGTAACTTGAGAAGAGAAAGCTCCACAAGCAGAGACAGAAGAATTTAATATTTTTATCTAAAACCGTGCATGTCATTTGAACTAGAAACTCTGAACAGATCATCTTAAAAAGGAATATGGAAGATGCGTGCAGAAAATGCAATTTCCTTGGAGACATGATAGATCACATTAACCGCACACTCTGTGTAAAAACGAGTTTTTTTAAAATGTCGACCGTTAGAATTTTGTGTAACTTTGTATAATTTTAATATGTAGCCTGTTTTGTTACTTTTTATCACTTTTCACTGGTTTGATCCCCAAGCCACTTACCTAATGTCCAGTTCACCCATTAAGATCTACATGAATAATCTCACATAAGTTATCCCTGAGGATGGAAATTAACATTTCCGAAAACTTGAGCCAACCTTAAAGAGTAGATACTCTTTCATTTGCTGCCAAACCCAATATATCCCTAGTTTATTCCTAACTAGTCAGCAACGACTACCCTATTAAAATAATATATATTTATAATATATTAAAAAAATATGGATTTTTTAGTCGATTTTAAATTTGTATGATCCAAAATAAAGTTAGTTTTTCCTCTTGTATTGTGAATATGTAGTTTTTGATAATAATATGGTGCTGATATATTAAATTTATTTTATATTTACTATAATAAAAATTGCCACTTTTCAATCTCACCGCACGTTCCTGGTTAATGCCCTGTCATATTTGTATACAGTCGGGCTTTTTATCAAATTGTATTTTTATAGACACGCATTAACTTTATTTCTGTTAATCTATTAACGTGAAAAATTACTTTAATTACAGAAAATTCATTTTTCGTGTTTTACAAGAACTATAGGTAATATCATAATTAATTTGAAAAAGTAGTCCATACTTAAAGTGGAGTTGAAAATGTAGGAAAGAAAGAAATAACTAAAAGTCTTCCTTTACCAAATTTAATAGAAATAAATTCTTTAGGGGTCTCTACATGTTTCGAACGTAGAAACGTTCATCTTCAGGAGACAGATAAAATTTATATTGTGCTGATGGTATTAGCAAAGGAGAACATGTTATAAAACCTTAATGGAGCTTTTATGGCATTGAAAAATTGAAATTTAGAAGTTACGTATATAAAAAATTGAGGAGAGGTAAAACATGCTGAGCATGTGAAGAAAGTTGGTAAATGAAGTATAAACAATCAAACTAAAAGAGGAAGAAAAAAGGCCTTCTAAAGAGAAGGTGTCAAAGATTTTAAAATCATTTATATACATTTTTTTTTTGTAAAATCATTGATAATATTATGTCTGTAGGACAGTATAAAGTTAAGAATCTTAGGTAGAATTCATGATCTGTAAAAATGAAAGTTTGAAATTAAAATCAAAAGTAAAATTTATATCTTTTTTATAAAACTTTTTGGTTAAAAAAGCAAGTACTTACATCAGAATTTTGAAAATAGTTTTTGGGGTATTGGGGGTTAAAGCCCAATAGCCATTTTTGGGTCTACGTACCTTACGTAAGACAAAAACGGTTAAAATAGGGTTTCCATTGACAGAAAAACTAAATCCCTGGCTAAATTAAAGCTTTTACTTTTATGTTAGCCCACATACAAGTTTAGGAATGTAACTGTATCATAATCAACAAATTGCATTGCGTACCTTACGTAAGTCATATAATATGGGGATTTTCTTGGCAAAAAATGTAATATCTGACTGAATTCAATTAGTTTATGTTGAATTGTAGGTATAATCAACAAATAAAACAAAAAAAAAATTGAGTCCTATTTAAAATTGCGTTTCAGTTAATTTAGTATTTTTAAGGTTTGGATAATTATAATATTATATAGTATTTAAATCTATTTTGACACTTTATCTTTAAACCATCTAAAAACTTTGATGTTTATTATAACCTACCTTAAATAATTATAATATTTATAAAACAAAACTCTCAAAAGAAATTATTATTATTATTTGATAATATTAAAGCGGTCGAACCGATGAGACTACATCAATTAGTTTAAGAAGATGTCACACGTATAATTTTTAGGTCCGGTCCTGGAATTCATGCCAACTTAAAAAAATTTAATAGACGAGAATTGTCAAAGGTCACGTAACTGGGAATCCATCTTGCGAGAGGATTTAAAATTTGTAATATACATATTTTTTAATGGTTGGCGACATTGAGTTTTGTTTTTTTTAATTCAATAACTCATAATTCCTGATCTTTTTGATATTTTTATACGAATGATATAACCAACTTAATTATGTTATTTGTGCAGTACTGTTTGCCAAAAAGCCTGGTGCTAATTCCATTATTTTCTTGTAGATGTAGTAAAAGTTCTAAATCTGTATTATTTTTTTGTGATATTTTTAAATATATCACTATTTAGCTCTAAGTATAGTTATATTTATTAATTACAGTCAGTGGCGGCTCGTGACAATCAAGTCAGGGGGAGGGGGCGCTGGTTTAAATAATCCGGATATCTATAATCAAAGTTTATTTTTGTTAAACATACCAACTGACATAATATTATTTTTTGAAGTGAAAATCAAATCTTCATTTTTTTTCGGAAATAAACTTCTCGGTGACTTTGTTATTAAAATTATCTATGTCCCGAACCATCGCTTTTTCGATTGACAGCATTGCTGATGCTGCATATTAGACGAAATTTTCCAACTTTATAACATAACTAATGAATTAGTCAAAACAAAACATCAGCGGCATCGAAAGCTCGCTTCGCGTCGAAACCCGAACATCTGTTGTTGGACGGAAAATTTGGAGCCCCATCCGTGCAGCTCGTTGTGCGATGTGTAGGTGACGTCACGCCTCTGTCGTCATGGCAACCGACTTAATAGTCGCGTTGAAGCGGGACGGATAATCGGCCACCCGCGCTTCCCTTTGCGAATAGAAAATAGGAAATGCTCATTCGGTATAACTTGCCCCTTGGAATATGGCTATGTTTGGTTTAAATTATATTTTTTTAATTCTTTTTAAAATATTTGCAGGGAGGGCCGCGCCCCAGAGCCCTTCATTACGAGCCGCCACTGATTACAGTTCATTATTCTTAAAACTACGAACAATATTTTTAGGAATAGGTCTGTCAGGAAACATCGCAGATAACATTTCAGATACTTTCCGAGAACTATTTTCCATATAGTATCATTATTTAATCATTGTTTTTTTCTTAAATACATGTTGAAACTAATAAAAATAAAATATTAACAGGCAATATCATAAATATTACATTTGATCTTGGAAGTATGTAACACAGCCATATTTAATTTTTAAGAATTTTAGGAAGAACTTTTTCTACATAACTTTTAATTGGCTTATTAAAGAATAATAAAATTTGGTGTGCGAGTCTATCATATCGTGCGAGCAAAAATTATTTGCATCAAAGATGGCCTTGCATCTAAGGACGTAATGCTTAGCCGTAGAGCTTAATACCTGTTGGGTGTCAGTAACTACCTGAATTAACAATCAATCAGTTATTCCGTAATCTTTGATAGTCGTTACAAATAATTTGATTCGTCGCTAATTTTTCCAATTTCTTGAACAATTCACACAATGTGCTTTACGGAACAGCACAAAACGTTCATGGTTGAAGCGTATTTTCGAATCAGGGTTAGAGTAAATGGTGAGTGGTAATACAATCCGGGTTTGTGCATGGACGATTTTTACGAACATTTTCCTAACTGCTTTTTGCTTTTATTGCTGGGGATTTTTATCATTGTCTGAAAAGAACCGTGGCTGTGTTTAGGGAAACAGGTTCCATACAACACAAAAAGGAGCAAGAAGACCATCTGTAAGAACAGAAGAACTTGTTGCAAACGTTCGTGAAATAATGCAAAATACGCCAACAAACAGTGGCGGCCCGTGACTAGCGAGTCAGGGAGGCGCTGGCTTTAAATAAAAAAAATTTAAAATGTCGATTGTTTTCGAAAGTACGTGTCTGTTTTTTCTAACTTTCTTGTTGTGAATTTTAATTTCATCAGCATAAGCACTACTTAAACAAGTTAAAATATTAGTTTGTTCTATCATCTCAAAACTTACCACAGTATGACGATGTTTTGCACTATTTTCATATTTTTTTATTTTCTCTGAAAGATGTTTTAAGTCCTGCACCCCATTTATAGTCTAATTATCATCCCCGTCAAAAAGAAGACACACGAAACAAAAAAAAAATTTTTGTCCTCACAACCGCATATTATCCAGGATTTTTATTATATATTTCTTTGTCAAACTTACGCATAAACTGTGCCTTACTTTTACATTTTGATTGCACTTGTACTATGTTCAATATTGGTAGTGGCCGCCCTGCATTTTTTAAATCAAGTTTTTCACTTAAGCTCAGAGAATTAAACACAAGCTTCTGTAAATCACTGACCTTCATATTACACGAAATTTTCCAACTTTATAACGTAACTAATAAATCAAATCAAAACAAATAAACAAAACATCAGCGGCATCGACAGGTCGCCTCGTCAGAGTACATAATATATCGATTATTCTAAAATTCTACCGTGGCATCGCGATTCGCGAACAGCTGTTGTTATGCGCGAAAAATTGTAGCTCATCCGTGGCCGCTCGTTGTGCGATGTGTAGGTGACGTCACGCCTCCGTCGTCATGGCAACTCATCGAGAAGTCGCGTTGAATCGGGACGAATAATCGGTCGCCCGCGCTTAGTATAACCTTGAGAGCGCGCAACTCGCTTATCTATGAGTATAACCTGCCCGTTGAAATATGCCTATGTTTGGTTTAAATAATTATGCCCGCGCTTAGTATAACCTACCCACTGGAATAGGGCTATGTTTGGTTTGAATTATTTTAATGGATTGCTTACATACATTGCTTTATTGGTTTTTTAAGTAAAGTATTTTTGGATTCTGTTTAAAGTAATTGCAGGGAGGGCGGCGCCCCAGAGCCCTTCATTAACGAGCCGCCACTGCCAACAAATTGTATAAGACGCCTGTCCCAAGAAGTGGGAAGATCTAATGGAACATGCAGGACTATTCTTAAGAAGCAGCTAAATTAATTTCCTTATAAAGTGCAAGTATTTCAAGTATTCTTTCTGTATATTCTTACTTTGTTAATTTTGTAAGCAACAAAAATAAATTTGTATTTGTCTACTTATTTTATTACTCATTAGTTTGGCATATCATGTCATAATACGAATTTAACAAAATTTTAACCTATATTTGGTTAGATATATCGGCCCCATATCATTGTGATCTAAACCAAGCTCTACGTGTTTTAATCCAAGCCCTCTTTGATGCAAATAATTTTTGCTCGCACGGTATAAATGCATGTCGCGAGCAAAAGCGGTGATGCCTTCTTGGCTAGTTAAATAGATCCTGTCACTATTATTCCTTTTATGAAAAGTATTCATGAAATAATAAAGAAGCCCGCACTTCTCTTATGGAAAAAATGGCCCTCGGTTAAATTTTCTAAATTTTTAGTATGTTGTAGATGGTTGTAGAGAATGCCATTGTGATCAAAAGTGTTCATGGCCACAACAATATCTGCCGACCAGTTTTTGAGATACAGGGTGTCCAAGTTGCAAAATATGAATTATCAATACATTATATTTTCATAGTTTATAATATTAATTCGTTTTGTTTTTCTAAATTTTTGTTGGCCCTGTCGTAGATATGATAGAATACTATAAAAATAGTTTAAATTTTTTTATTGTATACCGGGTAAGTGACGAAAATTATTTTATATTTTTTGTTAAATCATTGTATTTTCGGCATTAAATTAAATGTTAACAAAATAATACTGTCGATAACATTAGATTGGAGCAAGCTATCAGAATTTATATTATTTATATGTGTTTAAAAAAAGTAACTCAAAAAAGTTAATATTTTTTTTATTAGTTTTTAAAGAAACTTTTTACATAATTATTTCTTTATGCACTACTTGTCCCTTATCGTATGGTTCCAAATATATAATTATCAAGGTTATACAGGCTGTTTCCGATGATAAGGGATAGAAAAATAACATAAAAATGCGCGTATTTATAAATCACGGGGTATATTAAAAATAGATCGGTTAAATTTCGTTATTTTTTAATATTTTTTGCTTAAAGGGTCTTACTTACTTGTTTGCTATTGATTTCCCTTTTCCTATGACCAGTTCTGGAGATATACAGCGACGAACAGACTCAAAACGCAAAAAATAAGCAAATAAAATAACAATTTTTTTAAAATTAAGTTCATTTTATGGTTAAAAATAAATATATTTAATGCTATACAGGGTGTTTTGAATAATTAGGGGCCTACTTATTATTTTTGGATAAAATAATTTGGATATAACAAATTGTTCATAGTTTTTATATATATATTTCTTATTTGCAATACAGTGTTAGAATACCCTAGTTACTTACCCTGTATAAATATAAATAATATAAATTCTGATAGCTTGCTCCCAGCTAATGTCATCTACAGTATTACTTTGTAAACATTTAATTTAATGCCGAAAATACAATGATTTAACAAAAAATATAAAATAATTTTCGTCACTCACCCGGTATATAATAAAAAAATTTAAACTATTTTTATATTATTCTATCCTATCTACGACAGGGCCGTCAAAAATTTAGAAAAACAAAACGAATTCATATTACAAACTAGGAAAATACAATGTATTGAGAATTCATATTTTGCAATTTGGACACCCTGTATCTCAAAAACTGGTCGGCAGATATTGTTGTGGCCATGAACCAATACCCTCTGTTTCAGAGGGTATTGCATGAACACTTTTGATCAGAATGGCATTCTCTACAACATACTAAAAATTTAGAAAATTTAACCGAGGGCCATTTTCCATAAGAGATGTGCGGGGTTCTTTAGTAATATTTTTTTTCTCATCAGACGATGACTGTTCGCATGATAATATTTTTAATTCTGTAAACAATTTATTCAAAATAGCAAACCGCAATTTTGTAAACAATAACATCCAAGAGTTAAAGGTTGTTATTTATCATTAATTATAAGATTGTCATTAATTAGTATTTAGTTTATTAAAGATTATTACGGAACTATAAATAGCTGTATCTCATATTACCCATAACTAAAATAAAAACAGTTGATGTATAAAACTGTGTGGTAATAAAAAACAAAATTTTTCTGATTAAGTGCTATAAAAGAAATCAATTCATCATGTATTTTAGGAGCTTCCTACTTTCTTTAAAATTTCATTGTTTTAGAAATCAATTTATTATGCTGTTTCTTTAAAATCGGGTTTTGTACTTTTTTGGTAATGATACTAGTACATCATGACTTTGGAAAATTGAAACAACCGTAAATAAATCATGTAGTGTGAGTTTGTAACATGCAGTAAATAAATTTAGTAAATCCAGTACAGGTTTTTTTTGGAAAAATGCTTGCACATGGGTAGTAACAGTTTAAGCTGTGGTATTTTTAATATAAAAAAAATGACACAGTATGTCCCAAATTAGAGATATGACTATATCAATAAGTTTTTTGACTGACAACCCTAGATTTTTATTAACTATTTTTAAAATGCATATTAAATTATACACGGTGTCCGGAAAAAGGAGGTTGCCGTTAACCATAATATATTCCTTGAGCAATAATAATATGACTTTTATAATGCCATTTTTCATTTTTGACCCTTATGTTCGATATATACAGGGTGTCAAAGTTTGAAATTAAAAATTGATTTTTGAATAATTCGAGTATTTATTAAGATATTAATTTCAAATTTGGTATACTGCTTAAACAAGAAGATTTACATCATTTGAGACAAATAAAATAAATAAAAAATATAGTTTAAAAAAAGTAAAAAACACGCTTTAAAAATTAATCAAACTAAAAAGCGGAAAATAAATATAGTTTAAAATAAAAAAGCGTGGGGTGCTCGATATACGAAAAATATAGCAAAAAGCGACCCACGCTTTTTTCACAATAATACTTGTTTATCGTTCCTTATTATTTTCTGCCTATATTAAGAATTTGAAGAATTATTTTAAACTATATTTATTTTCCGCATTTTAGTTTGATTTTTTTAAACTATATTTATTTTTCATTCTTTAGTTTGAGTTATTGTTAAGAAAAAAAAAAATTTTGAGTAGATTGAGCTAGATTAGTAGATTATTGTATTGTCAGCGGTTCTTGATAAGTCTACAAAATTTAAACTAAATCTGATCATTTAAAGTGGCTTAAAATCGGGTTTAAAGAAGTTACAAACAAACGTACAAAACCCGAACAAACGACAAAAATTTTCAAAATTAAAAAAAAAAATTGTCTTTTTTTTTTCTCTATTCTTAGCGCCAATATCTATACGACCCCACGTTTGTTACATTATTGTAATAATTCTAACATATTGACAGGTGTCAAATTTTGACAGGAGAATTTTTTGCTTATTTTTGCCGAAGTTTCCGCATCGGATGCTATACGACCCCATAATTATTTGTTTCGTCAAAATCGCTGCTTCGTTTTATACCTGACAGCTGTCAAAATTTGACAGGAGAATTTTTTGCGTATTGATTATTGTATTGTCAGCGGTTCTTGATAAGTCTACAAAATTTTAATTAAATCTGACCGTTTAAAGTGGGTCAAAATCCGGTTTAAAGAAGTCGGTTATGGACAAACATACAGGTGAAGCTAATAAAAGCGTGTTAAAAACAAATGTCAAATATATAAAATAGGGGGGTCCAATACCCGCTGACCTCCTCTATTTTTTAGTACGTGCACCACTGACTTCCGAACTATATTTTTTTAAGTTATCATTTGTTTTTAAATATTTTTGTCTCTTATAAAATATCGATGAAATTATGCGTTTTGAAAATAATTTGAAAAGTATCGGTCGTTAAATGATGCCAACGCGGTTTACGTAAATCTCCTAATTTTCAAATGGTAATTCAATTCAGCCGTTGTGGCATTACCATGGATATGTCGTAGGCTGATAGTGAAATCCGTCATTTCATGAAAAGCCTAGTCACTTCATGAAGCGTCGGCAGATTGTGTAAAAACATTAAATTACACGATCTGCCGCGTCACTTCATGAAGAGACCTTGATGTTTCGGCGTATTATGTATAACACAATCTGCCTAATTTTAAATATCGTCACTTCATGTAGTACCTAACGATGTCATGTCAGTCGGCAGATTGTGTAATTCCGCCTAAAAGGTATATTGGCAACTGGTTTGTTCGTTGTTCCCCAGAGCATTTTTTTTTAATTAAACTTTTTTAACTAATATTATTTTATAAAAATAAAAAAAATGCTCTGACAAACCCGAACAAACCAGTTGCCAATATACCTTTTAGACGGAATTACACAATATGCCTTGTTTTTGTGGCATTTCATGAAGTGACGATATTTAAAATTAGGCAGATTGTGTTATACATAATACGCCGAAACGTCAAGGTCTCTTCATGAAGTGACGCGGCAGATCGTGTAATTTAATGTTTTTACACAATCTGCCGACGCTTCATGAAGTGACTAGGCTTTTCATGAAATGACGGATTTCACTATCAGCCTACGACAGATACAAGATATAAGATATAATCAAGTATAATTTTATGACCTTTAAAAATACACTGGTTCATATTAGCAAATTGCAAACAAGAGGGGCTTAGCCCTCCCTTCCGCCTTCAATGGATTTGACCATTACAGTGCAAAACGATTTAAAATATTCGCTATATCATCCTATTCCTTACTGTTCACAGAATTCACAGCAAAAAAACAATTAAATTTATAATCTAATGAATTTTGTTATCCAGCCAGGCTTCCTCGACCTCATCCTCCCCCACATTCAAACATAAAATTCATCAAAAATCATATTTTCGGTATACAGTATGGCCTTAAAAGCCATTGATCTCTCGTTTAAATTGATTAACACGCCGAAGGTTAACAAAAATGCAAGGAAAGGTAAAAAGGTTCTTATTTAAATAACAAACCTGAAGATAGCAGCCAGAAGACGAAACTTAGGACTCAAAATCTCGGAACGCCAGTTACAGAAAATAATAGGTGAGAAGGAAATTGTAACTAGTATATTACATAACAAGTGTTGAAAGTGGTACATTTCAAAGGAGGAGGTATTTGGCACGAGGCGTCAGCCGAGTTCGCAAATTCTCCGAGTGTGAGAAAATCACTTTCCCACGAGTAATGTCCACCATTTTTTCTACGACCATACAAAATAATCAAAAAGAGTTTGATTTGTTTTTAATTTAGTTTGTAGTTATCACCATTGTGTTAAACAATTTTTTTCAACACTAGAGTTGAAAAATGTATTTCAACTCTAGAGTTGAAAAATTTACTTCAACTCTAGAGTTGAAAAAATAAAAACAATGCCCACTTACTCATTTTAACTTACCTAGATTTAAATAAAAAGAATAACTTTTTTTCCTATTTGCTTACGCACATCATACCTACTATCTATAATGTATCTAAAATCTACTACTACTACCACTAATCTTCTATCTATGTGTATTATATTTCTGCTCTATAGCTGCCCCTTTTTTTTTCTGTGGTTCAAATCAGTTGACAATGTTGACAGTGTTGACAGGTTTGATGGGTTGCCTGACATATTTCCCCTTTTTAATATATTATTATTTTTATCATAAATACTCTTAGGTTCCCAAAAATAACGAAAAAAAATTATTTTTTATAATTGCAGTAATGCCCTAGTGTACTTTACCCCACCCAGCACCCCAATTCGCTCCACGGGTCCCGTAAGTTTGTTATTTTTTAAATAGTTTTGTTGTCAAATTGACACCTGTTTAAATTAAATATAGTGTGCTTTGTATTTCCACACTCGTGTTGAAATATTTTTTTTCAACACGCGTGTGATATTTAGCACTTTCTAGCCAAGTTAACCGTGCTCTTATTGTAATTTTCGTAGGTGGTCGTAGGAAAATTAATTTTTTGCCATCTTTGTAAATAAAGCTAGGGAAAAATAAAAACTGTAACGAGAACTCTCGGTTAATACTTTATCCAATTTATTCTTTGCTGTATTTCTTACCATTAACAAAATTCCAATGGTGAGTATCGAATTTGTAACACTCTGTATACCAAAATAATCCACTCCCTAAACCTTAAAATAAATTTTAAGGTCACATGATGTATTGAGCTGAACGAGCGACTTCATGCCGACTTAGACTATCGGAAAAGTCTCGGCCAAAACATAATCTATTTATCAATACAAACATTAGAGAGTATAAGCGGCTTTTGCCTTTTCGACAGGCACATCACATAACACATATCGGCTGTGCTGTGCTGGGATATCTATTAGCTGTATAACATCGATTTTTACATCGAAAGCGGCAATCTATATCGATAAAAACTTAATATTTATTAAAATAGATGTAGTTGATGTTTAAATATTTAAACTTTGAATCGTTGAGGCCATTACTTGATGGAAATTCATTATAACTCAAAAAAAGACAATTTACTTTGTCAAATTTCCATTTTTATTGGAAAAACTTTTTCTTTACACGACGCGTTTCGCTACATCGTAGCTTCTTCGGGTGTATGGTGCTAACTAATTTTATTTCAGTGAATAACAAAATGGTTTAAATACTTAATTACTTAATACAGGCTTAAGTGATACTGGCCTAGTAATACTATAACTATCACTATCACTATAACTATAACTTATTTTGGAAACCCATTGGATAAAATTAAAAAACACCTTAATCAAAGGAATATCAACGTCGCTTATAAAACTAACAATTCTTTGGGAAAATTAAAAAAAAAAACTATAAATCAAAAAGCAACAGGGATAATAAATCGGGGATTTACCAATTAAATTGTGGCTCTTGTGTCAAAACTTATATAGGCCAAACAGGTCGATCATTTAAAACGAGAATTTCGGAACATAAAAGAAGTTTTCTCAGTCAAAAAACCGACTTAACTTATTCTTATCACCTTTTACAAGAACAACACAATTTTCATAACAAATTTAAAATTTTACATATTGAAAACAAGGGTCAAAAACTTAATCTTTTGAAAAGTTTAGAAATAAATCGATTAAAAAATTCCGGTGAATTATTAAACGACCAATTAGAACTAAATAGTTCCCCATTGTTAAATCTGTGCCAATAATCTGAATAGGGTTCTTTGGATTTCCCATAAGATTAAGATATATTATACCGACAATAATATTTAAGTTTACAATACCTAAACAGTGTTAAGAACATATAATTAAATAATTAAGCTTGTAATATGTATATGTCGTAGGCTGATAGTGAAATCCGTCATTTCATGAAAAGCCTAGTCATATCATGCTGCACGCTAAAAGGGTATATTTGCAACTGGTTTGTTCGTTGTTCCCCAGAGCATTTTTTTCAATTTTTTCAACTAATATTATTTTATAAAAATAAAATTTAAATTGAATTTAAAAAAATTGAAAAAAATGCTCTGGGGAACAACGAACAAACCAGTTGCAATATACCTTTAAGCCACGCTTCATAATACTAGACTGGGTACATATCGCTAATCGTCAGCCGAGAGTGCATCTCATATTAGTACTAAAAAAAATTTACGATAAAAAAATAATTTTTCTTTTCTTTTTCTCTATTTACTATTACTTTTTTTGCCTCACCTTCCTGCGGAACGTGAAGGGAAAACATATCGCCAAATTGTCAATATAACAACTGACCATAACTAGAAAATAAAAAGAAATGGAGCAAAATTTCCGTTTTCTCATATAGATAGGTAGTATTTGGACGGCATCGTATAGTGCTCAACGTCTCGTTTCCAATACCGCCTCGCTCGATTCGCTACGACTTTTCGTTGCGGAAATATATGATATTTAATATTATGATATTGACATTTATAGGTGCTTTTTAAACTCACACACCTTTGTGCAATGTGGGATATATACGTTCCATATTTTATTATAATAATCACATTATCAGCTAATAAATTTGTGGAAATATTATTGTGCCGAGCCCTTCGGGCACGGCACTGTTCAAGTTCGTTCGTTTCATTTCATTCTTTTGACAAAGCCATTTGTTAGCAAGCCCTAACTGTAAGGAATGTCGATTCGCGATAAAAAAAAATGTGTGGTTTCTTCACAACCCAGGTGGCAATAAAAACATAAATGTGTAATTTTTCACTACCCAAGTTCGTTTTTTTCGTAATAACAAAGCTGTGAAATTTTGAAAGGTAATTGTCAATTATTTTTTAGCTTTTTTGTAGCGAGGGTTATAGCTGTAATAATCCTAAATTAAAAAAATTTTCAGTACCAAAATAACAAAGTTCTATACGACAGCTGTCAAATTATGACAGGCGGGTGTAAATTTTTTTAATCTTTTTTCATATAGAGGATTATAGCTGTACAAATCCGAAATTTAAAAATTTTTCAGTGATTAAATAACAAAGTTCCATACGACAGCTGTCAAATTTTGACAGGTAAGTGTCAATTTTTTTAAAGTTTTTTCGTAACGAGGATTATAGCTGTAAGAATCCCAAATTGAAAAAATTTTCAGTACCTAAATAACAAAGTTCTATACGATAGCTGTCAAATTTTGACAGTTAAGTGTCAATTTTTTTTTAGCTTTTTCGTAGCGAGAGTTATAGCTGTAAGAGTCCGAAATTATAAAATTATCAGGTCCCTAAATAACAAAGTTCTATACGATAGCTGTCAAATTTTGACAGGTAAGTGTCAATTTTTTTTTAGATTTTTTGTAACGAGGGTTATAGCTGTAAGAATCCTAAATTTAAAAATTTGTCAATAACTAAATAACACAGTTTTATACGATAGCTGTCAAATTTTGACAGGGAAGTGTCAATTTTTTTTTAGATTTTTTGTAACGAGGGTTATAGCTGTAAGAATCCTAAATTAAAAAATTTCTCAGTTCCTAAATAACAAAGTTCTATACGACAGCTGTCATTTTGACAGGTAAATATCAAGTTTTTTTTAAGCTTTTCTTGTATCTAGGATTATAGCTGTAAGAATCCGAAATTTAAAAAAATTTCAGTACCTAAATAACAAAGTTCTATACTACAGCTGTCAGATTTTGACAGGTAAGTGTAATTTTTTTTTAGCTTTTTCGTATAGATTATTATAGCTGTAAGAATCCAAAATTTAAAAAATTTTCAGTACCTAAATAACGACATTAAAAAAAAAATTAAAAAAAAAAAGAAAAAAAAACACTGGGGTTTGAACCCTCGACCTTCGTCTCCAAAATCAACAGTCTTTAGTACTACGCCACCGAAGCTCACAGATTGATTTGTGGTAAATAGGATATTAATGACGTATTCGATATTACATAGAAGTTGAGTATTGAAGATACACACAAATAATACACTTTTTTCAATTATTTTTGGTCAACCGCAAAGAAAAAGGTCCAAGACAAGTGTTTCATACATTAAATACTCTCCAAATATTATAAAAACTATAAAAATTGATTAATATGCCTCCTGCAAGCCATTTTTATTATTACAAGTACGGGATAAATGCGATATTTTCCCCCTTATTTTTGGTCAAACGAAAAAGATAAAGGTTCAAGGTAGGTATTTCCCACAAAAGACGTAGTCTAAATGGTCTTATTCCTCTAAAAAATCAATTTAGAAATCGCATTTTTCACCTATTTTTGACAGATGGTATAAAAGTTAAAGTTCAGGAAAACGCACGTGGTAAAACCATGGCCAACTTTTTCTAAATCGAATGGTGTTAGAATTTGAAAATTGTGCCTGTTTCCGCACCCAAAAAAGCAACTTTGCTCAAATTTGCGAATATATTTTGATAAGTTTGGACATGCAGGAATATTGAGAAGTAATCAGCGCATATTTTGAGAAAAAAATAAAACGGTTTTGTTAAAAATTGAATAAGCTACAGTCGATATAGTAAAACCTCTGGTGAAGGAACCTATAAAAAAATCATAAATTAATTTTTTTGAACCACAAAATATGTTTTCCCAAAGATCGCTTATAATACAAATTAAAGCTTCTTTATCCGTTGATATAGTGTACCAAGAAAAAATTCAAAATGTTATATATTATAGACACTTGCAGAATTATTTAAGCAAACCAGTGCAACGCCAAGAGAAATTACGGGAAAAAGTTCATAAGCTGCCGTTTTTTCCGTATTAAAGATAAAAAAACGAAAAAATATCTCTTAAATACAATTTGACGGCTCTATCCGCTAAAGTATACAACGTTTCAATCAAAAGTCGTTTTCCGTACGAAAAAAAATAAACGGAATAAAAACGGAGAAAAAAATCACGCCTTACACTGTGGTTTCCAGTTTCTTACCATTTTCGGCAATTTCCATTCCAGTTAGGTATAGAACGATATATTGGAAAAAGGTAGATTTTGAGATGGCCTAACCGATTATCCAAACCGAATGTCGATTGGATGCACCCAATTCGACTTATTAGCGATCCAAGAGGTACCATTTTCGACCAAATTTTGACTTTAAAAAAATCAAAAAAATTACTTCCAAACTTTCGATCGCGCTCACAAACAATAGGGTTCTGTAGCCCACGGACGTCTACGCGTCGAAAAAGTTTAAATCAAAAAAACTCATTTTTACGAACTGTATCGAATTTCAACGAGATTCCGATAATTATCGACTTTAAAAATTAATAACTTTTTTCCGGCACACCCTGTATATTAGAAATTTTCACACAACGTACCCCCACTATTCCTCTCTAAACCGAAAAAGTTTCAATCGTCCCACTCTAACAGTTTCCGAGAAAAAAAATCGCAAATGTGAAAATGTCGAAACTGACGGCGACGCCGACAACATACGCACATATTTCAAATGAAGCAGACGATATAGTGCAAAATTTTCAGGAGTCAATCGGGGTTGCCGTGATTCCGAGTGAAGGAGACGAATAACATATCGCGTGTTCGCGCGATATGTAATGACTAGGCGTTTCATGAAATGACGGATTTCACTATCAGCCTACGACATATACATGTATTAAGTATTTAAGTATCTAGACCATTTTGTTATTGTACTGAAATAAAATTAGTTAGCACCATACAACCGAAGAAGCTACAATGTAGCGAAACGCGTCGTGTAATGAAAAAGGTTTTTTAATAAAAGTGGAAATTTGACAAAATAAATTGTCTTTCATTAAGTAAATTTATTTAAAATTTTTAGTTAAACAACTTAAGATTTCAATTTGGAACAAAACAACTTACCTACGTGAATATTCCCCTCCCAGCAAAAAAAAGGTTATCAAAAACAACCTAAATCCCCTTTAATCGTTAGGCCGCCCTGTGGTCGCCACTTTCCCTTTTTTGTAAGTACGAGACATACTCTGACAGCCAGGCAGCCCTTAGAGCACTAATATGCAACAAGGTGACATCAAGGAATTCTGACAGAACACATGGCTATTATTAAGAAGCACCTGCATCAGATGCTACTGTACACGGAGATAGCTCTAAGCTGTAGGCTTTGTGGACAAGATAAGGAAATTGTACAGCATATAATCTGCCAATGTAAAGCACTGGATCGAAAGAGGTAGGTACCAAATATTCGGTCAAACAAGACTAGAACCCAGAAAGGACGGACCCCTCACTCGAATGCTGTCTATGAGGTCACCTTGTTAGTTTAAATTTTGACTTAAATTGACCACTAACGACAGACCTATAAAAAAAAAGTAAAACACTACTTAACAGGCTATATAAATGGCATACTATAGTATCTCTGTACTAATAGGGTTTTGGTTTTTATAGGTTGGTATACACTAAATTTGAGTTGGCGGCATCATTTCAACAGACTGTAACTTACTAGCGATCGATGAGCGCCAAATTTAAAAATACAGGGTTATGTTATTTGGGTTTGTTGAAAGGTCAATAAAAAATAACTAATAATTAGAAGATAATATAGTGTCGGCGAAAATTATTAAAAAGTGAATATTGTGGCATATCGGACAAGTGTGTAACTGTTTTTTATATTGGAATACACAGGGATTCAAGCACAATAGTACCCTGGGGCGGGTAGACCACGACGGCCGTTTCGTCCTTGTTAGGACTCTACGTTCAGCCATAACCCAAGCAATCCCGAAAACGGCGGTAAGATGTATTAAAAGGCTTTTTGCAAGATCAAAGCGGCCATCAATACACCGTAGCGCCATCACAGCGGAATTAACTCCAATATAAAAGTAGTCACACCGGCATTATCGAAAGGTAGACAACTTAATCAACCACGAAGTGCATCACAATCCAGTATAGGGAACGCTATTTGCGTTTTCACTGAAACATCTGCCGTTTTTCAGACTAGAAACAGTGTGTATTCCAATATAAAAAAAAGTTACACACTTGTCCGATATGCCACAATATTCACTTTTTAATAACTAATAATATCTGGACCTCACCACACATATTTTTTTTTAAATTTTCTTATGATATTTATACATCTTAATAAAACAACGCGCCTATTGAGATTAATTACCTGTTGAAAGAGATATCCTCTACCGCACTTTTTACACTACAACAATTATGCTCTAAATAGTTTGTTTATACCTATTGTTTTGAAAGTTTATATATCACATAAATAACAACAAATTGTTCAACCGAATTAATAAATACTGCAATAATAAACACGCGAACAAGTTAATAACAATAGGCTCGACTGGCTCGCCGACTCGCCGTGGCTCGGCGAGACTCCTGTTTTTGGTTGGCGTTAATATAATTTCACATGGTTGGCAACGTTCTTCTGGAGAAAAAAAATAATTTCACGATAAGACAGACATATTAACGACGACGAAATTTTAATAACACAAGATTTATGGGGAACAAGTATTCTACTTTTTTTCATAGGCCTGTGCCACTAACCAACGAAGAGGAAACATAATATTTTCATGTACACCAACATCGAAAGGCAGCCAGCCACTGATAATTAATAATATTTACATGGAACCTCGATGCACATCGCCCAGCACTAATAGTAGTTCGGCTCTATCTTTACGGAACATGCCGCCCGCGGATTCCTTGTCTTTTTGAACCGATCAATAACGAGCATCCCAAGTCAGTTCCGAAAATTCGCTTTAACTCAAATCAACAAGATGCATTTTCTTGGGGGATAGGCTTTACGTATATTTTACGGTGCCATCCGAAATGTTTTTATTTTGGTTTCATAAAACCTTTTTGTTCTAAAACCCTATAGAAAAATGATGGGTTCGTACGAAAATTTGGAAATTTCAAGGGGTTTGGAAAAAAATATTTTTCTCCAAAGATGGGCAACTAGTAGCCGTAGAGATTGATGGTGGCAAAATTTTATAGTATTAAAAGTTTTATACAGGGTGAAACAGAAAAGTGCTACTAACTTTTAATGAAACAATGTATATTTTTTAATTTTCAGAGTCTGCAATCAAGTTTGCACATTTTTTATAAACCATGTCCTTATACAGGTTCCTGCAATAGTGCGTCAGACTTCCATAGCTCCAATACGAATTAAGATAGCAACTTCATTCTTATGCTGACATATTATTTCACAAGGTGTAGGTACTTCAGTAAAATATTTTCTCATATTATAAACAGTTATAAAGGACACCAATGCAAACTCAAAAACACAAAAATATAGGACCACCATGTATGCGAAAATATTTTCCTAAAATACATCCTGTATAAGTCAGCATAGGGTTACACACTACTTGTCCGATATGCCACAATATTATCTTTTAATTATTTTCGCGGACACTATAATAACGGATATTAACATTTTTTATGACTTAAAACTTAAACATATTGCGCGCATTCTAGTGGGTGCCGGCGTTGATCTGTTTTCTGGTCTGCAAAATGGCAGATGTTTTCGGTAAAAACGCAAATTGCGTTCCCTATACTGGATTGTGATGCACTTCGTGAATTATTTAGTTGTCTACCTTTCGATTATTACCAGAGTGACTGCCTTTTATATTGGAGTTAACTCCGCTGGGATGGCGCTACAGTGTATTCATGGCCGCTTTGATTTGGCGAAGAGGCTTTTAGTACATTTTACCGTCGTCTTGGAATTGCTTGGGTATGCCTGCCCGTAGAGTCCTAACAAGGACGAAACGGCCGTCGTGGTGTACCCGCCACAGGGTATCAATTAAACTGGGATCCCTGTGTATTCCAATATAAAAAATAGTTACACACTTGTCCAATATGCCACAATATTTTCTTTTAATTATTTTCGCCGACACTATATTCTAATTATATTATAATTTTCCATTTTTTTTTATAATATAATAACTAAGGGTAGGTAGGTCTATTCTGCTAGTAGAAATATTATATCAACTTCCTGAATTATTTTCCCTAAATAAAATCCCTGCGAATAGTGCTATTGATTATAAATATTTTGTATCAAAAATGCAAAAATATCTAAAAATAAATCTCCCTTTTCAATAATTCTTTCTTTTACAGATGACCTTATAACCCAACCGAACGCCTGCTTGTCGACACAGTTTCTATCAGGAAAAGTCTCTGAAACAACATAATAATCTTTCGTATTTTGACAGCGACATAACACATATCACCCATCATAGTTCGGCTTTATCTTTGCGAAACATGAAGTGTGTTTCTTGTTCCTTGAATCGATCGATAACGCGCATCCAATTCGGTTTTGGATATTCGCTTTAACGTCAATCAGCAACATGCAGTTCGTTGTGTTTGCGGCTTTATTTCTATGCCACGTGTACGCTTTCGTTCTGGACGGTTCTTCCAACTCTTATTCGCAGTTTAGGAAGTGGGGTGGCGGTACGAACGGTACTTTAGAGTTCGAGTTTAAGACTGAACAACCCAATGGACTTTTGCTCTATACGGACGACGGCGGGACATACGATTTCTTCGAAATAAAACTCGTTGAGGGTGCGTTGCGACTTCGGTACAACCTCGGAGGTGGGGCACAAATCATCACCGTCGGAAAGGAACTAAACGATGCTCACTGGCACAAGGTCCAAGTACAACGTCATGAGGAACGCACCATCCTTACGGTAGACGGGGTTTCTCAAATGCGAACCTCACGGGGCAAGGAATTCAATTTTGGGAAATTTGAGACTAATTCGGACGTGTATGTCGGTGGCATGCCAAAATGGTATAACAAGAAATTGGCGTTGTTGGCGTTACCGAGTGTTATTTTCGAACCACGTTTCATGGGGTCGGTTAGAAATTTAATTTATCCAGACGCGGAAGGAGGTATATCCAGGAGACAGGAAACCAGGCCTAAGGATCATAGGGTAAGTTTTATATTTATTTTTCTTTTCATAAAATGTACAAATGATTTAAATAATTTAACATAAAGTTACTAAATTTTATTAAAACGATCGAACGATTTTGAAAATGCACGCTTAATGTAAAATTGAATTCTTAAATTTATTTCACTACTTATAAGTAGATAGGTATTGAAAAAAGGCAAATTTAAAAAAATACCAAGAAAGCTCAAGGAAGATAAAGGAAACCACTTTAGAAAATAAATGCGCTCCGGCTATAAGTAACAGAAACAATTTAAAACATAATTTATTTGATGTGATCCAATTTGCCTAGAATACGAGACTTTTTGTTTAGATTTTTTGGTCCGACTAGCGCGAATTATTTGTATTTAGTTTGAAATTTTGATGTTATTAAATTGTTAATAAAGTATAGTGGAGTTATATATGGCCCACTTTACTGTAAGGGGACTTACTTTTTTTTATCAACATAATAGAAAATTATGCGGTTGACATTACATTTAACTCACCGACTGATTGCCCGATGATTTATCACCCTAAATCAGCGTAAACCTCTAATCCTAGAATCATGAAATTTTGAGAATGTCTTCTACTTATAACGTAGGCATCCACTAAGAAAGGATTTTTCAAAAACCAACCCCTAAGGGGGTAAAAACGGGGAATGAAATTTTTGTAGGAATGTATGTATATCTCAAAAACTCAAACTGATGGCAGAGGTAATACAAATCATTCCACATGACATAGAAATGTCATGTGGTTCTATAAATAAAATACGTTTAAAATTATTCGAAACTATGAGTTTTCTATTTGAAAACATGTTTCAATAACATATTATTTTAGTGCGATTTTTGGGACTGCATACTGTTTACCAACTGCGGAATCCTTGGTTCAGTGCTACTCAAAACCAAGCGCATGTCGGCACTGGCATCCAAACGATTTCGATGTTTACTCTTAATTATCAAAAGCGCCGAGAATCCCTGCTCACATAAGTATGTGGTTGAAAATAAAGTTAGGTAACGTAAAGCAATTTCTCGAATTTTAGGGAAAGAAATTGCTTTTTGGGCCCAAAAATCTTTAAGTTTAATTCCTGCCTCGATTGTATCCTTGCAGTTACTATCGTGTTGCATTTCAATTATTTCTTCTTGAATTACATCAGGCACCTCAAAAATATTAACAATGAAAAGATTGCGGATCAGTTTTTGAATACCTTTGTCCTCCCAGTCAGGAAAATAGCGATTAAATTCATTTTTTAAGTTTTGCAAATGTAGTGTAATGTGCTTTTTCATTTCTCCTTTGATCTCAGCACACTATTTATTAATAATTGGATTCAGCGTATCAAACGCTGAAAAGTTCTCTCTTTCGAATTTGCTGATCCATAGGTCGATTTTAGCGATAAACGCACTGATTTTATCTTCAAATGCAAATATATTGCTCGTGTATTTCAACTTCATATTTCCTGACCCTGCAGCTGACGGTTCAATTTATTTAGTTGTGCAAAAAAAATCCACTAAATAAGCGAAATGTATTTGAAATTTGAACTGACAGAACTGATCCAGCAATTCTTTGTTCTCCTTATTAGTTAAGAATAATGTTACTCCCTCTCTCAGTTCATACAACCTTGACAGCATGTTTCCTTTGGAAAGCCAACGCATTTCGGTGTGAAAAAGCAGCGTTTCGTATTCAGAGTTCATATTAGAGCATAATTTTTTGAAGAGACGAATATACAATGCACTCCTTTTTATAAAGTTGACTATTTTTATAGCTGTTTTCAACGTAACAGCAAATTATTTATTATATAAAATTAATAATTTTAAAATGACTTTGCGGACCACTTCAGATACTTTCAGGGATCACTAGTGGTCCACGGACCACCGGTTAAGAACCACTGGGTTAGATTTATAAAGTAAATTTTTGACATAGCCTCACAAACCAAAGTCCAGTGGGTTAAGATCGGGCGATCTGGGTGACCACTCTGTTGACCCACGTCTAAAATTGTATTTACAGGAGTACTCACATGAGCAGCCTAACGCGGAGAGCACCATCCTGTTGAAAAATAAGGTGAAACTAGTTAAATCAGGATTATTATCAATCATCATCTGGAGTGGCAAGAGCTGGAACGAAACCATTTCGAAGACAATTTAGATAAATTTCTCCAGTGACGCTCTGATCAAAGAAAAATCCGGTCCGGTTACCCTATTTTCAACAATGCCCGTCCAGACATTTACCTTTTCATTATACTGGGTGTGATTTCCTACGAACCAGTAAAGGTTTTCCTGTGTCCAGTATCTATAGTATTGTCTATTAACCTAACATCTGACATTTAAAGAAAACGTTGGTTTATCTGAAAAATCAATTCTTTGGACAGTTCCTGCCTGATTATCTGTTAGCTCAATCATTATTTCGCAAAATTGCTCTCGCCCATGAGGATCATCGTCCAATAACTTTACTGGTTACGTTCGTCCTGCAATCTTTGGTGCGCGTGCCTTAAAAATCAGTTCTCGCTATTTTATCATAACTATAAGCCTACTAAAAGCCCTACACTGAGAAAGAGCCTTCTATTCCTTATAAGAATTTACATACACTTTATACAACTGTTTAATACTATATGTGACAGCAACGCGCTTTTCTACTAGTAATAATATCACAGTAATTTAGCCAATACAAAATAGGAGTCAATGCTACCATAGAATGGTTTATAGCCACTATTGCTCTTAATACTCACAGTAATTATTAAGTTCTATTGGGGGTGTAATCTGGTTTTATATATTGTATTAGTTCCGACTGGCAGGTATAATGAAACTTGACATTAGTCATAATATTACTTGCTTGCTACGGTTAATAAACCATATACTTACCACTAAGAATCAGTACTGTAGTTCTCAAAAATTTAAATAGCTTCTAGTGTGATATTGTTCTTGTCGTTTAACATTGCATATGATTATCTATTATGCAACATGGTTTACTGGAATCGTAAAATTCGTCCATAGATTATAAAGTCAAAAACTAAAGATGGGTTGTGCGTGTTAATTTATCTAACATGCAAAGTTTCAAATAGGCATAAATACAAAGTAAAAATAATTAATTGAAACCGGTGATCAATAAAATTCAAATTCAGACAGGCCAGCTTGAAGACTCCAGACAACGATGGGACCTACGCAACCATTACGTCTAAACTAATACTACGGCACGCGGCGATTGCCGATCGCTACAAACCTGCACCAACATCTTGCGGATTATAGGTTCTAACGGATACAATTCCTTTTGGGGGACGCTGTTCTGCTTTCTTAATTGTAGAAAATGCGCTTTACTGGGAACAAAACGCGTCGCTTACAAACTATGTATTAACAACCGACTGTATTAGATCATTTTTCTCAGTGTATAATGTACAGTCACTTCGATCACGAGCCGCCATTGCACTTTACACTGCACTGCTGAAAATAACGATAACAATTGCCCGGCTTTATCACTTTCAAAAATAAAAAGTGCCCTGAAGCAAGCATTAAATTTTTAAAACACTTCCAGCGGGCTTGATGTAAAAACAACAAAAACAAATATGATTTTCTTGTATTGAAAAATTAGGCATGAAATATTAAGTCACACAAGCGCTTTTAAAAATTGCGCAAAAAAGAAAGGTATAGGCGATGTTACGGAAAGAAAGTTTTACCGGTTTATTTTAGGCATTAATCACTGTCTAAAATACCCTCGTCACTTTGTGCCTATTATTCTATGTAAGGGAGTGTCATATCCGCAAAGAAAACTTTGAATGTCAGTAAATTTTCGGATTTAATTACATTAGATTAGTACGGGTACACATTTTTGAATATTTATATTAATATTTTTATATCCTCCTGAGACCCGAGCCTTTAGTTTTTCAAATTTTTCGATAAAAGTTTAGTATTTATATTAATTATGGTCAAAAAAACACATGTGCATTTTTTCAAATTATTTTTTTTGTTCCTTTATTGAAAAAAAATTAAGTCCATTTAAATGGACATTAGGGCGGTATCGTTACAAAGTATTTTATGTGAAATTCTTTTTGTTTCCTGTAAAACATAAAAATACATCACATGCTTCACAATAAACTTTAGTTTTTTGCTTGCACCCAGGATTCTTACATCTAACAGAGTTCTTTAAGTCAGAAGCCATTGCAGGAAAGTGTTGAATACTTGTTTTTGACAAACGGCTTTGAGGTAATCGTCTGGAACTTGAAGTGCTTCTTGTGACCAAAGGGAGAGTATTGGTAAAGCCAAAGAATTTTCATTATTGGTATCTTTGAGTAACCACTCAGACACACCTATTTTAATTCCCAAAAATTTCATAACGGATTTGTTAGTATACCCAAGTTGTTTTCGATCATCTCTGTAAAATATCCAAGAATTTGCAAACGCCATGTCAAATAAGTGGAAAATGTTGAAAAATTTCCACAATTGGACAAGTCAGAGTTTTCTAAGCATTCTATAAGCTTTTCGTCATCCTCTCCAGGCTTTAAATAGGTTTTCTTACCAAAGATAGCTAAAACAAAAAAAATACTAGTATCATTTTTGTATGCTAAACGACCTGACGTCCACTTAAATGGACGTAGTAGTTTTAGGCTTAAAAAAAATAGATAATATTTTGCCAAAACCTTAATACTGCTTGTCTCTATTCACTATATCCTAAACAACAAGTTTAATAAAAAAAATGCAATTATAACTCAATATTACTAGCTACTTACCATCAATTGTTTCTCTGCGAAATGAAGCCATTTTATCACCTGTTTACAACAGCAGTAGACGCCTTAAAATATTCTTGGAATGAAGCTGTATGTCCACCACGGTGGACCGTGGGACTTCACGCTGTAATTGCGGCTGTTACCAAAATAATAAATAAAAAGGAAATGTCCATTTAAATGGACGCCAGGTCTCAGGAGGATATAATAGACAACATACTGAAAATATGCCTTAAGGGGATTGAATGCGCTATCGCTAGTTCACCTATATTTTATTGCATATTAGAAATATACAGCCAAAGAAGTGAAGCTATAAAAGTTGGAACAGGGCCGTCTTGCCTGCACCAGTTTTAGCTGGTGAAATATTTACTTTTTAAGTGAAAAAAAATTCATTTGACAGAGGGCTATCGTTAAAACAAAAAAAATTCACATCTCTTTCATAGCTCAACAAATATGTATAGTCTAAAAAAGGTAACATTTACCTAAGGTTTTTACTATAAAGCCCGACAGGTCGCTTTACAGTCAGAAGTGAGTAATATAAACTTACGGCTACTTAATCACCTAGGGGGAATAAAACCAAGGTATTAAACTGGTAAAAAACACCTGCCATTAGGAGAATTGGGCTTCATAGACCAGGCCAAGTAGTCTTCTTCGTGGTCTTTCTTACCTGTATTTAACTTTTATGGGTCTATGTTGGACCTGGTATGGGCTATGGAGTTTATAGAAAACCATAACCACCATTTAAAAAAAAAGATAAAAATATTATATTGTTTTTATTTTTATCGAAGCGCAAGAGGCAGGAGTTTTGTTAAATCAGAACATGTCATGTCAGACGCTATTGATTTTTAAAATGGACTGGTAGTATATAGATACTTATAAAATCACAATTTCATCGATGTGAGGTGAAAAACTAGGTGGGCGTAAAGAATTTTTCTATGGATTTCAATTTTACCTTGAAAACTGACCCCCTAAAAAAAAGTCATTCAATTAAAAAAATTAAAATTGGTAAAATACAAAAAATTTAAAGTATAGCCAATATTTTGTGGTTCGACGAATAAGTAAGCTCGTTTATGTGCTCGGTTTTTATAATACATTTGTTTTTATTTTAGTAGTTTAACAAGTATAATTTAAGATAATACACCATTTTAAAAAAATATGGTGTTAGTAAAATAATTTCCTAAAGATCATGATTTTCAAAAGAAGAGGACTGCCTGGCTATAAAGAAATTATTTATAACTACACAAACTGTAAGAGTAATATAGAGTATGTCCTCATCCATCCATCACCTCAGAAAATGTTCACATTATTACCGGACCATGAAGATATATTAAAGACAAAACGAAGTAATTTTTTCATCATTTATGGGCCTAAAAGCCTTTTTAGCTTTAGGGCCCAATCAATTTTTTAAGGGGTGTCAATTGCATAACTTTTGTTAATTCAAAAGCATGCCACTATGTTAAAAGTAGATCGTTTAACATGCTTACCACCTTGTTACATATATGCCCCCCTATTAGAAACAACTTTTACTTTTCTAAAATGTATTAAGGTTTTTGAAAAAAGTAGATAAAGGCTTGGGTGTCCGCCACTGCGGCAATCTCCCCTATGGAATTTTGTCGGTGGCTTATTAATACTGCAAATGAGAATCCAAATATTTTGCGCCTAATTTTGTGGAGAGATGAATCTAATTTCAGCAATAGGGGCATGTTTATTAGAAAAAACCGGCATTACTGGAGTCGCGAAAATCTTATGCGTTACCACCCTGGTAATCCGCAAAGGCGTTTTAGCCTAAATGTATGGTGTGGTCTTATCGGTTCAAAAATAGTTGGACCTGTATTTTATGAAGGAACCCTGACATGCGAACGCTATGTACAACTATTAAGAAACACAATGGAGGACTTTTTAGATGCTGTTAATTTAGCAGAACGGCAAGAAATATTTTTTCAGCAAGATGGTGCGCCGCCACATAATACCTATGTTGTTGCCAATCTGCTTGCCGAACTATTTGGACAACGTTGGTTAGCTACACGCGGACCAATTTTATGGCCACCGCGATCACTAGATATTACTCCCTCGATTTTTATTTTTGAGGGTTTTTGAAAAACGAAATTTACAATAAAAGATATAGGTAATAATGTTAATGAACTGCAAGAATCCATTATTAACACTATTAATAATATTGAGGATCGAATGTCTTACTATAAATATTATACTTTTTCTACCAACTTTAGTAAATGAAAAATGTTACGCAACTACAGAATAGGCTCTCTTTTACAATTTTTTAAATATTTTGCTTAACTAAAGTTAGTAATTTTTATTTTGTTTTGAATATATATATATCGATACCAAATAACATTGTGTAGATGCTTTAACTTGTAAAAGTATTTTTTCTACCAACTTTAGCAAATGAAAATTATTACGCAACTACAGAATAGACTCTCACAATTTTCTAAATATTTTGCTTAACTAAAGTTAGTAATTTTTATTTTGTTTTTACTATATCCAGTGATACCAATTAATGTTGCCAATAATATTTTAAAATTTGTAATAAACATTTTTATTAAATCTTTTTAAAAAGTATTATAATGACAAAATGAAATAAAATATCATACGATACACGTCCGTTAGGTAAAGTAAAGTAAAGTAAAGTTACTGTCTCCGAGATATAGTTTCCTATCTAATCTCTCGACAGTAATGAAACACTTTCCACCTCGGTACGTAATATACTATTTCGAGTTCCAGGCTAATTTTAATAATTTTTAACCAAATTTGTTATATAATATTTAACATTCTATTGTAGGTAATCGATTATTATATTAATGATAAGCATGCAGTTCCGAAATCTAATTTCCTACAAAAAATGTCGCGAAAACTATAACGCCATATACAAAGATTATAGTGTCTGTTAATAGGTTGGAGGCAATTACTAAGCTTACACGAGTGCTTAATGCGGATTAACTAAACATGCCATTTAGTGAAACTACGCTTTAAATTGTATTTATACGATTAGCTCTAAAAGGAATTTTTACGATTACGTTAATCAGCTATTGACCGTTGCCAATATAAGAGAGTTTCCGTCATTTCAATTGTTACTTACATTCAATATTAATTTTCAACAAATTTGAAACATCCACAGATCACAAACAAGAAAAATCAGCGAAAAACAAATAAAAAAGCTGACTCGAAAAAAGTGAAGCTAACTTTAAAATGTCACATATAAGTTGGTAGCCCTGAGACATAATGCGTATTCACGTTTACACGAGGGTTAAATGCAGTTTTCAATCGGATAAGACACACGTTTTAAATTAATCCAAAATATGTTCTTTAAAACCAGGGCCGATCCTAGCAGGTGTGCAGCGCGTGCACCGCACGGGCGGTGAAATTTCTAGTTTTTTTCATGTAGTACAAGAGGTATATAATTACTTTTCTGCGTCCCCATATCGATGGGATTTACTCAAAAAACACGTGAAAACTCTTACTTTAAAACCGTTAAGTGAAACAAGATGGGAAAGTCGTATCAATGCTATTAGACCTCTAAAACTAGAGCTAAAAAACATTATTACCGCATTAAAGGCATTAATTGAAGATACCACCAGAGACACGAAAACAAAAATGGGTGCTAAATCAATAATTAAAAGTCTTGAAACATTTAAGTATTATTTGTGTTCAATTTTAATTCGGCATGATTTATTATCAAGAATTGATGTATTGAGTTGCTTCAAAATCCTAAATTAAACATCGCGGAATGCATTAAAGGCTTAGATATTAGATAATCTTAAAAAATATTTAGTTTCCCAAAGATCTGACGATAATTTTAAAATATTTGTCGATTCAGCAACAATACTTGCTAGAGATTTAGGTATTGATCCCGAATTTCCCATCTCGAAGCTCAGAAAAAAAGTTCGTTTATTTGATTACGAGGGCAGTGATGAACCAGTTTTAAATCCCTTCCTGCAATTCAAGATTGCTTTCTATTTTGCAGTTCTTGATTACGCGATCTCTTCGATAAATGAAAGATTTACCTTATTATCTGAGTGCTATTCAATATTCTGCTTTCTGTATGAGTTTCACACCATTTCTAATGATGACCTCATGAAAGCCTGCATGGACTTAGATACTATTAAGTTACAGGTACAGGAGGAAGGGACTATTGTGAAAGATATAGACGGTAGACAACTCTTTAATGAAATAACTTCATTTAAAGATATTTTTCCAGGTAAAAAACATCCAATTAAGATATTAGAAATTTTAGTCAAAAATAATCTCATTCCCTGTTTTCCAAATTTTGCTCTAGCAATAAGTATTTTTTTAACCTTACCTGTTTTTGTGGCTTCAGGTGAAAGAAGTTTCAGTAAATTAAAAATTATTAAAAATTACTTGAGAAATAATATGACACAAGAAAGACTTTCAGATTTGGCCATCATCTCTATTGAATGCGAAATCTCTGAAAAAATTGATCTCACCGCAATTATTGACAAATTTGCTTCTCAGAAAGCCAGAAAAATTATTTTATAAATTGTTAGGTAGTCTTCGAGAAAGGACTGATTCATATATACTTTTCGTTTCGCGAGATTTATGCTTTAGTACTTCTCGTTATTTTGTATTTTCTGGTAAATACTGTTGTTTTACATTTCTAATTATAAAATGTCTATTTTTGTTTCAAAAGTAATATTTTTGTTGGTTTATTATTTTGTTAAATTAAAAATAAAAAATGGTGTCGCTAATATAACATATTAGCTGGCCCAAAAATAAAGTCTTTCCCGTAAAATTTTATCTGTAGTTTGCATTTTTATTAGTGTTCAACTTTTTACTCTTATGTACATGTAGATGAGTTTATAACGTCAACGTTAAGTATTACTCAAAATAGGAAAAATTCTTTAGAGGGGCGGCATAATAGGTCTTTGCACGTGGGCGGCTGACACCCTAGGATCGGCACTGTTTAAAACGTTTTAAGCGTGTTTATACACTCGATTTAATAAAATTCGCATTCGGTTAACGCGCACTAGATCGCTCATGTAAACTACACACAAAAAAATTATTAAATTTTTAATCAAAATGAACTTAGTACTGATTGAATCCAGGTCCAAACAAGATTGATTTAAAAAATTTAAATGCCAAATGATTACTGCACTGGCCGGGTTTTCATCTCGGGCCTCTACGCAGCCCGACCCGTCTCTCAGGTTCGGGTCGGGTCGGGCCACTAAATCAATAAAGGTCCGGGCCGTCAGCGTCGGGCTTTAATAAATGTTTTCGGGCCGGCTGGGCTTTTTACGTTTCATAAATAGATAATACGCAACAGCTGATGGGCCGAAGACAATACATCATAGGTTCTGATAGTTTGGGCTTCATGTTTTATGTTATGGTATATCACTTTACCAGTTGAACAATAGATTAAACGTCACTTGAAAAACTTGTGTGATGTTTAGTATATTGTTTAGATGCTATAAATGTTAACGTATATTTGTTCAATTAACTTTTCGGCCGGCTGGGTTTTTCGGGCCGACCGGACTTTTCGTGCCGTGTCAAAATGAGCCTATAATGTAGCAATTGCTTTTTCTCATAAAATCGAAGTAATTTCTTGAAAGCCAATAAATAGAAACTAAAATAATCGCTTTTGCGTCCAGCGATTGCTTAAAAGTGCAGGAATTGCTTCTAGTCAATGCTTTTTCTTAAAAAAAATAGAAGCGAGCGCTTTTGTTTGCTTAAAAAGTGATGAATAAATTAAGGATTTTTTTTTTATGATCGAGCACAAGCACTATAGGAAAAATCCTTTAAGGCGCTCTGGGAGCGGTGCGTGTGCGAAGAAAGCGATTCACGTTTTTCTTGAATCGTTGTAGGTTATATTCAGTTGGAAACATGATCTCAGAAAGGCCGTTCCACAAAGATTACGTCCTCCAAATGAAAGAGTTCTGAAACAATGATGTTCGGGGTGTACTAAGTTGAACCACATAGGGATGGGCGGCATTGGTTCGTCGTGTGTTTCTGCTATGCATTACTCTAGGTGGAATCGAGCGGGCAATATCTGTCGAACACTTGCCATGGAAATATCTGTAGAAGAGAGTCAAATCACCAACCTGTCTTCGATGTTCTAAGCTGTCGAGGTTCTTAGTCAGCTCGTGGTCGCCGATTAGACGAACGGCTCTCCTTTGGATGGAATCCAACAACCGAAGGGTATGCTTCGGTGCAGAACTCCAGATATGAGAGCAGTATTCCAGTGATGGTCGAATCTCGGCTTTATAGAGTGTCAAAAGTTGTTGAGGTGTATACAACTTTTTGGTACGGAAAAGTATACCGAGCTTCTAAGAAGCTGCCCTGGCGATTGCCACAACGTGATTATGCCAAGACATATTTCCTCACAGGTTGACACCCAGCAAATTAATAGACGAAGTCAGTGGAATTGCGTATCCTGCCATAACGATTTCGGGTTCTGCAATGTTAACCTTTCTAGAGGACACTGCTGCCTGGGTTTTTTGAGCGTTAAATTCGACTTGGTTACTGTCACCCCAAGACAAAATTTCTTCCAGGTCTTTATTGAGTCGTGATACCTCTTGTTGTCTGCGAAGATGTGCGTCAGCAGCCGATGTTTGAGACTTCAAAGTAAAAGATGAGATAAGTGTGCTGTCGTCAGCAAAGCTATATATTGGATTTTCTGTTTTCGCTAGTAGGTCGTTAATGTATAGTAAGAAGAAAGTGGGGGATAATATGGACCATTGAGGAACACCAGCATTGATGGTGAAGGTGTCTGAGAGAAACCCGTCAATCGCCACTTGCAGAGAACAGTCCTTGAGGAAGCTAGACAACCATGAACAAAATCGACCGGGCATACCATAAGAACGCAGTTTACTTAGGAGCCCCTCGTGCCAGACACGGTCAAAGGCTTTAGAGATGTCCAGTGCAATAGCCCGGGACTCCCCATGATGTTCGATTGCGTTGCTCCAAAGATGAGTGACATAGGCTAGAAGGTCTCCTGTTGATCTGGACTTACGAAAACCATACTGATGGTCGCTGATAATTTTAAGGCCTTCTAGGTATTTTAGAAGTTGTTGGTTAATAGCTTTCTCCATCACCTTTGATATAACTGAAAGCAATGCGACTGGTCGACAGTTGTTTGGCAGGGTTTTCTTGCCTTTCTTTGGTATAGGCTGGACTCGCGCCTTTTTCCAGCAAAATGGAAATATCCTTTTTTGTAGGGTAGGTTAAAAAGTCTACAAAATATTGGTGTGAGTTCATCGGCGCATTTCTTGAGCACTATAATAGGAATTTCATCTGGACCAGAACCTTTTTTGGCATCGAGCCCCTTCAGAATTCGTTTGACAGGACGCTGACGGAATACGATATCAGTCATTTCCGATCGAACTGCTGGAATGTTCGGGGGTGTTTTTCCCTGAAAGTCCACCGTGGAGTGTGAAGCAAATAGTTCTGCGAGTGAGTTCGCTTTATCTTCAGCCTTGGTTGCTATTGTGCCGTCAGAACGTGTTAGTGGTGGAATATTTGATTCGGTAAAATTTTGACTAACGGCCTTAGCGACTGATCAAAAGGACCTAGATCCGTTAGGACTGGCGAGAAGTTTATTTTTGATCCTCATGTTATGAGCCTCTTTGTTTTGATCTATCGTTTGCTTACACTGGTTTCGAGCGGTAACAAAGATGGTGCGATTCACATCGGTAGGATTTTTACGCCATTGTCGGTAAGCTAAATTTTTAGCTCTGACAGCACGCTCGCAGTTCTTGCTAAACCAGGGCTTGCCATTAGAAGGGCGCTTCTTGGAGAAAGGAATAAAGGCTTCCATGTCAGTAAGAATGACATCGGAGACCTCTTGAGCACAAGCGGATGGATCATCTGAAGAGAAGCATACTTCCAGCCAAGGAAAAGTGCAAAAATGGTCCCTTAGGTCTTCCCAACTAGCTGATGTGTAGTGCCAAATTTTACGAGGTTTAGGAGGTTGTTCAGAACAAATTGGCAGCTCGCTTAGAGTTGAAATAAGTTTGTGATCGGAAGATCCTAATGGAGGATGAACGGTGACTGTGTATAGGTCAGGGTTGGATGTCAAAAAGAGATCCAAAGGACTAGCAAAATCTCCATCTCGGTCTGGAATTCGCGTTGGTTCTTCCACGAGTTGAGTTAGACCAGAACTGATCGCAAAAGATTCCGCCTTACGACCCTGTTCATCGTTGGTATTTGAGTATTTGAGCCAGTTGATATTGTGGACGTTAAAGTCACCAAAGATAGCGACTTCGGCATTAGGATGGTTGGTTTGCAAGGAGTCAATTGTGTTTGCTAGTGACGAGAAGAGTGCTCTGTAATGGGTGTCACTTGGAGGACGGTAAAGGCAGCAGATAAACTTGGTGATTTTCTGCGTTGATATTTTAAACCACATTACATCAAACTCGGCTGGTTCAAGTATGTCCTCTCGTTGGCAGCAAAGATCATCTCGGATAAAGAGACAGACCCCAAAGTTGCGTCTAAATCAGAAATGAATATCGTATCCAGGATATAAATAGCTGACGGTGTTCGTTGACGATCTGAATTGCTTTTTCTAGCGCAGCAATTGCTTTCAACTTTTTAAGGTCTGCCCCTGCATCATTTGCTTGGTAGCAGTCAACTTTAGTTCTCCGCGGTATACACGTGCGTTGCTCTTAATTTGTGTCTTCAATTATGGCTGAATATATGAACGTCCGTAAAAGAAAAAGCTACAGTGTACGTAAAAATGGCAGATAATATAATGATTTTAGAAAGTTATATCGATTTGACTGCGAAAATGTTGAGTGATTGGCAAATTATTTTTTGACTGATACTGGTAAAAGGCTAGGGGGTGCACTGTCGCCTTGAAATAAGATTAAAGTCCTTCTGCGGAAATTGTCGGATCCGGGCTTTCAAAATTCTGTAGGTAAAGAACTCGATGTTCACCAAACTACTGTCTGTAAGACTTCTGTAGTGGATGCAGTTTTGGAGAAGGTCAATATTTTTATTAAAATTCCTACAAGTGCTAAAGCCATTGTGGAAGCTAAACGGTTGTGGTTAGAGAGATTTATTTATATTTCTTCAATTTGTGAACGAATATTAATTGCTTGTCTTTAATTTCTTCATCACTACTATAACTTTCCTCATTTTCATTGAAATCTGCCATATCACAAACATAAGTTTCCTATTTTCCACAAAAACGTAACATATTACTATTGTACTAAATAAATAGACCAACGTTGTTGTATTTACGTCAACTCTTTTGCAAATTAGGCACCAAACTGATAATGAAATCTATAATCTGAACAAGTGAATAAGCCACGTCTGAACTTGTGTTGAATAAGCATTTGCTACAGAGGTATAAGAAAAACAGCAATTGCTTCATTTTGTTCATATTAAGATCTAGCGATTGATTTTACTAAAAAGTAATTGCTTCAAGTAATTGCTTAATTTTTAATCATTAGGCTCAATGTCTTGGTAGCCGGGCCGGGGCCGTAAAGTTCCGGCGCGTGCAGGGCTCTATCTTTTCCTGCCTTCCTGTTAATCAATTGATTTTTTACTATGTAGGTAAATATTGCTCCTTGAATGATACAAGCGTTTTAGAATTGTATTGTCTTTATTTGTTTAAAATTACAACGTTTCAACTGGTAAGTAGCTCCAGTCGTCTTCAGCTACTTTACAGCTTTATTGATACTAGATGCACTGAATCATAACCAAGATGGGTGCAGTCAAGCGTTTCATTCGTACGTGGTATTATTCTAAGATTGCATCCACTTAATAAAGGTTTCTAGATATTTCTTATTAATAACGATAGCTTACTGAAACAATTTTCCCTGTATACATCGTATAAATTATGAATTCAGTCAACGAACCTGTTTTTATTTAGCTTTATATTCATATTCTCGTGTTTTTAAAAGCTCGAAGGCATTAAAATTTTTTCTCGGGGTTGTTAAATTATTGATTTGATGTTATCTTACATGACTTCGTGTACAGCCAATATTGATTTTGTGTCTTTGTCTTCAACCACACTTAATTTGGCACAAGTGATTTATTTCTGCTAACATTTAATAATAGTTAAAGTATTTTTTCAAATAATAGAGTCATGCGAGTATTTGACAAATATGAAAATAAAATTAATACATAAAAGGGTTATGCCATGCTAAATTGAAACTTGTACGTCTCCCTCTCCTGTGTTTTTAACATTTATTATTTTTTGATTTTTATATTTGATAATTATTATCACCATCTACAATTTACTATAAAGTAAAAATAATTTCATAAAATATAACGTTAGAATAAAGCTTTTTGGTTATGTAATTAAAATTCCTATCAAAAAGCGCATCTACCAATAACAAATACAAACTGTAAGTATTGAAAGCATGCAAAGCAAAAACATGGACATTTAAATAAGCATTTAATAAGTACGTGCTTATAAAGTTGAAAGTATGAAAAGGAAAGGAAAAACTAAAAGTCTTCCTTCACAAAATTTAATAGAACAAAAATGAGTTCAAAGGTCTCTACATGTTTCGAACGTAAAAACGTTTATTATCAGGAGACAGAAAAATGTATTGCTGATGGTTTTAGCAGAAGAGAAAAAGTGGTATTAAACCTTAATGAAGCTTTATGGAATTAAAAATTGGTGGTTTCATGTTAAAAATATTGCCAGCAATAACCTCCCGAAGTTTGTCGAAGTACTTTTGAATCACCCTGTATACATCCGGAAGGTATACGTTTACAAGACTCGCACGCTTCCACTTTCTGCTTCATCCTGTAAGAGTATTTTCCAGTCTTGTAAGTTAAACTACCATTTTTTGTTACGATAAGCATTTATCAAAATTTTAAATTAGTATATTTCAATATAAAAAACGTTCTTTTACAAAAAAATTTTAAAGCTGAGAATTTCCCACATTCATTAATAATGATAATACTAAAGGTAAAACTACTCAAGGTAAAACTACTCTAATTTAGGCGGCAAGAAAACTATTTTCATGAAGTCAGTACTTAGGAAAGTTAATGACCGATACAACTTTGTGCGTGGGGCGTCTGGTGGGTATCTATTAGGAATAATATATAGGCTAAAATAATAAATATTCTATATTCATTGTAGTAAGAATAAGCTGGCATCAAATTATCCAATTTCTTTCTTGATGAACGTTAACTTAATAATAATATAATAATGATAATAATAAGATCACTACCTACGTAATTAACTATATAGGTACTAAAAACTTGTCTTTATCATTATGTATTAGATTTATGCATGATGCGTTATTATTGTCGAAATTTTATTAAATGTCTTATTTTTGATTAGTTTAAGGTGTTTTATTACGCTTTACTCTACGCTATCAATAGGTATTCGCAGAAACACCAAAGTTTTTTAAATAGGTTTATTGAATGAACACACAGCACATAACCCTTCTATTAACTAGACAAGTTTTTGTGCTTACTCCTTGTTCTACAGGGTATGTCAACAACTCTTTTGATAGCGTCTAATCAGAGATTTATAAAAAAGTGTTCTATAAAAGTTATAGAGGGTTTACAATGGAGCATAACGTCAAAATATTTTATAATATACAGGGTGATTCACGTTGAGTGGCCTATTAGAAGATCTCGGAAACAAGTAAAGTTATATTTCTAAAAATTTGGTAGCGGGCATGATTGGCTTTAAACTTTTAAAATATTATATTTTGACAATTGTATCACTTCCGGTTATTCCGGAAGTTATGGCCAACTTTAGTATTTCAAATGGAATACCCTGTATGTTTTAGCATTTTTGGATACCTGACTGAAACCTAAGTAACTTTTATTAACAATTATCTATACCTATCTCTAACCGTTTTTGAGATATGAATTATAAAATGCATATTTTTATGTAAAAACCTTACCGAGAAGAAAGTTCAGTAATTTTGAAATAAATAAAGCTAAACATTTAAAATTTTGTAGATATAGATCTTTAGACTACATTACTTAAGTTTTATGTTTTGCATACAGGGACTTTTTAAAAGTGTGCCAATGTGGCCATTTAGATAAATGTGCATAAGTCAATTTTTGCAAATGGAACACCATATTTTTTATTTAAGTAACGTGTAGAGAATCAACTTTTCCATCAAAATGTTTAATATGTCAGTATCAATATTTTTAGTCGTTTTTGAATTACACCATTATCAAAGGGGCTCATTCACCAGGCGATTACCGAAAAACCAAGTCGTCCGACCAAGTTGCTTAAAAAGTCATGACAAAATCTGGTTGCTCAGAAACTGTCCATTCTGTAGGCGACTTTTCAAGCGATTTAGTTGTTAACCATCTCCTGCAATTAGTTTTTATTTTAAATATAGTCGTATAGTGATCGGTTCTAAATAAAATAGATGGTTTTATGAACTCTTTAGTACAATCGCGTTCCTTTTTTTCATCTTTGTTATAAGCATTTTCCATTTGACACGTGTAAAACAAAACTACCAAAAGGATTAAAACACGACGAAGAACCTACTGACTTGCACATTGCACTACAAGCAGTTAGATACACACATTTGTATAGAAACCATCTGACAATCTGTGTAAGTTTCTTTCAATCGCAATCCGATTCACCTTCCGTCTGGTAAATTAAATAATCGCTCGACAATTAAAATATCGCTTGCAATTTAATTGCATCGTCCAATAGCGGGGCAATCTCTAGGAAATTTGATCGCAAGATACTACATTGGCACTCTGCACTGAGGACAATGATCTAATACAACAGGTTTGCTAAGACATAGTTTGTATTGATAGCTTATTTTTTATTAACCCATATTGAATAAACTGCTAGTGTATCAAACCCGCTTTAGTGTTATATCAATTCCAGATTTGCTAGAACAGTGTTTTTATTGGTAGTAATCAGTTCCATTAGCAGCACAGGCTTGTTAAATAATGAACTACTTTTAAAACAGCAATTTTGTTAAGAAATAAATTTTACCGTCTAATTCGTAGCGATCGACAATCGCCGCGCGCCTTAGTAACAATTTTAACGTATTTTTTGCGTCGTAAGTCACATCGTTGTTCGGAGTCTTCTAGCTGTCGTGTCTGAATTTGAATTTCATTGATCGTATCATACCCATTTCAATTAATTTATTTTTACTTTTTATTTAAGTTTTTTTAAACTTTGCATGTCAGATAAAACAATAGAATATTCTTATTTCGCACGACCCATTACTCGTATTGGACTTTATAATCTACTAGCGTATACCCGTCCTGCGTTGCAGCCCGGCATTATACGACGTCGCTTTCTCTGAGATAATACGGCGAGTTCACCATCACGTCAAGATTTATAAATACAAACCCGAACAAACCTCTAAATTTATCAGTGTTTCTCTACAATATTATGCATGTATTATACATAAAAACCTTCCTCTTGAATCACTCTATCTATTAAAAAAACCGCTTTAAAATCCGTTGCGTAGTTTTAAAGATTTAAGCACATATGAAAGGGGACAGACGGGCCACAGCGACTTTGTTTTATACTATGTTAAGATGGACGAATTTTAACATCTCATTAAACCATGTTGCATAATAGAGTGTAAAAGCGCTGCTCACTGTTCAGACAGATGAGTGCGAACTCTGCCCTTGTGGGAAAATTGTATAACTCTGTATTTTTTTTTATTTGCCTTAATGATTTATTGTATTACTCTTTTCCACAATAAAAACAATGATTATTATTATTATTATTATTATTATTATTAATATTATTATTATTATTATTATTATTTTCTACGCTAACTCAGCTTTCGCTGGTAATCATTTAGCCTGATGACTAGGCTGGGTAACCTGGTGGAAAAACAATTCAGTTCCGCCCACTCAGGCTCCGTTCAGGAATTTGCGGACTATATGACAAGTCTGCCTTCTGCGCGTATACTGTGATGTTCTGGGATAATCCGATGTCCTGAAGATTTTTAGGGAGATTCGTCGAAGTAATCCCTTCAGCCGAAATTACCAGTGGGACTATGGAAATCTTAGACAACTGCCAGATGTTCTTCAGCTCTACTGCAAGGTTTTCGTACTTTGTGACTTTTGCTGCCTCAGTTCTGCTGACATTATTATTATTATTATTATTATTATTATTATTATTATTATTATTATTATTATTATTATTATTATTATTTTTCTGTTTCTCACATAATTGTGGTTTATTTTTTTATACGCACTGACGGGCTATGCCAAGTCAGTGCATATTCTATTATTACTATTCTGAATTAAGGAATGATCTGACAATATGGCATGTTTTTAGAATGACTGATTTCTGAAAGTTTCGATGTATGTTTGTGCTGATTCCTAGTTGTTTCAGGTGTGATTTAAATGTTCCTGGTGTGAGGCCTGTCACTGACATAATAAGAGGGATAATATTGACTTTTTCTTGCTTCCAAAGTCTTTTCATTTCCATTGCCAGGTCTGTGTATTTGGAGATTTTCTCATTGTATTTCGTTTGGATGTTTTTATCACTAGGAACAGCTATGTCAATTAGGTATGTGGTTTTTTCTTTTTTTAACTGAAGAGTGATATCTGGTCTATTTGCGGATATTGTTTTGTCTGTTTGAATATTTATATCCCAGTACAGTTTGAAATCTTTGTTTTCGAGTATGGATGTTGGTGTGTATTTGTAGTATGGTTCTGAGTTTTCTACGAGCTTACACGCTATGGCCAGTGCTTGGTGAACTATTTTTGCTGCTGCGTTGTGTCTTGCTGTGTATTCTTGGCCAGCAAGTATTTTACATCCACTTGTAATATGTTCAATTGTTTCCTTCTGGAGGTGGCATTTTCTGCATGTGTCGTCTGTTATAGCCGGGTCTTTGATTATATGTTTTTGATAATTCCTTGTTGCTATAACTTTATCTTGAATAGCGAGTAAGAACCCTTCTGTTTCTGGAAAGAGCTGACCATCTTTTAGCCATGTATATGATGATCCTTTGTCGATGTAATCTTGTTTCACGTGGTATCTATGCTGTCCATGGAGTATTTTCTCTGACCAGGTATTGATTTTATCTTGTTGTAATTGTGTATCATTGTATGTGTCTGCTGGGTGGTTTGTTTGGGATAGGTTGAGGGGCGTATAGTTTTTATCTGCATTGCTTATCGCTGTGTGGAGACTGGTATTTTTAGTATGAAAGAATTCTCTGAGTTTTTGGATTTGCCTTGTGTGCAGGGATGTTACGTCTATAATTCCTCTTCCTCCTACATTTCTTTTGATTGTTAGCCTTTCTTTACATGAATTGGGGTGTAGCTTTCTGTGTTTAGTAAGTTCAGAGCGTATGAGGATGTTAATATTTCCTAGGTCTGTTTGGGACCACTTGATAATACCGAATGAATATGTGAGAGTAGGTATGGCGTACGTATTTATGGCCTTAGTAAGGTTCTTGGAATTTAACTTCGTTTTTATCAGTTTGGTAAGTCTATTTTTGAATTCACTTATAAGCTCTGTTTTGATGTGGGTATGGTTTAGTTTGGTGCCTTGATGGAATCCTAGGTATTTGTATGTTTCGTCTCTGAGCATGTTGTCTAGTGTTTTATTATTGACTACCTGAACATCATGATGTTCTTTCCACTGACCTTTGTTTATGTGGAGTACTCTGCATTTACTCATTCCAAACTCCATGCAGACGTCTGAGGTAAATGTTTCCGTGATTTTAAGAAGGCCCTTCAACTGGGTTTCCGTGGCTGCGTAGAGTTTAATGTCGTCCATATATAATAAGTGGTTTATTTGTTGTTGGTTTTCTTTATTATGCCTGAGATGAAAGCCATGCTTTGTATTATTAAGTATGTTTGAGAGTGGGTTAAGGCAGAGACAGAACCACAGGGCGCTAAGTGAATCCCCCTGGAAAATACCACGCCTGATATGGAGTTCGTCTGTTTGGATATATTCGGTTTCTGTGTTTAATCGGATATTCGTTCTCCAGGTTTTCATGGTTTGTATAAGGAATTCTCTGATATTCTTATTGATTTTGTAGATTTCAAGGACCTTTATTAACCAGCTATGAGGTATGGAGTCAAAGGCCTTTTTATAATCTATATACCCGATGTGGAGGTTTCTATGTTCTTTTCCAGTTTGTCCCATGATGACATTATCTATAACCAGTTGTTCCTTACAGCCCTGGCTGTTTTTTCTGCATCCTTTTTGTTCCTCTGTGAGTATGTTGTTGATCGTTAGATGTTGTTCTATTTTATTGCAGATTGTGGCTGTGATGATCTTATATAAGGTTGGTAGGCAGGTGATAGGTCGATAGTTTGAGGGGTTTTTAGTGTCCGAGTTTTTAGGTTTTATGTAGGTTATTCCTTGAGTCAGGAAGCTGGGAAGCGCCTGAGGTTGCTGCATAATTTTGTTAATTTGGCGTGTAAGTGCTTCGTGTGTAGTAGTAAACTGTTTATACCAGAAGTTTTTAATGTTATCTATGCCAGGGCATTTCCAGTTTTGTGTGTATTTGATTGTATCTGCGATTTCTTCTGTTTTAAGTATGATATCTTCTTGTTCTATTATGTGTTTGTGTCTATCTTCTTCGGCTTTAATCCAGGTGTTGTTATTGTGTTGTTTTGATTCCGACCATATGCTTTTCCAATAATTGGTTATTTCTTGTTTGTCTAGTGGTTCTGTTATTCTTATTTCCTGGTTGGAAACGGTTCTTTGGTAGAATTGCTTTTCATTTCTAAGGAAGAGGTTGTTGGTATCTTTTCTTTCGTTTGACTCTTTGTATCTTCGGAGTCTTGAAGCGTATACGGCTAGTTTTTGCTTAAGGGTATCAAGGATCTCTGACATTGTTTGGGTGGGATATTTGGATTTTATTTTTTCTGCTGTCTGTGTTACATGTTTTGAGGTATTCCCTTTGGTGAACTGGGTGAGGTGTCCTAGACTTTTCCTGATTTCATTAATTCTGTTTTCTAATCTTATCTGCCATTTGAATTTAGGTTTTGTTTTGTTGAGATTTCCTTGTCGTTGTGGTAGTTTTTGATCATTCTGTACGATTGAGGTGATAGCTGCTGCGTAGATTATTGTATGGATATATTCGATTGTACTTAGGTTTGTTATGTATTGTGGTATTATATCTTTGTTAATTGTATCAAGGATTTGTTGTGTGTTTTGATTAAAGATCAGCCGAGGAATTGGGTTTCTCAGTGTAGGGTCTGAGCCTAACCATTGGGTTAGGTATTCATCCATTTTCGTTTTAAGTTTTATTGAAAGAGGTGATTTGGAAGGATGTTGTGTGAATGTGGTTAGGTGTGAAGATTGGTTTATTGGTGTGTCTATGATGTTTTGTTGCGGTGTTTCCGCTTTCTGTATGTGAATGTTGGGGGTTGTGCTTTCATTGGAAAATGAGTAAATTGATGCTTCTTGTGTTTTATTTTGCAGGGTGTGTTCTAAATGTTCGTTAGTATTTCTAACGTGGGGCTGATCTCTGTTAAGTTCGGCAGCTACTGTATCTTTGATCATTTGTAATTCAAATGGCGTGAGGCGATTGTTCTTGGTGATGGTTCTTTTTTGATCTGTTACTCTCTGTTCTGTAACATGTTGTTCGAGGTATGGATATTGGGCTAGAAAAAGTCTTCGTAATTCATGCCTGTAGCCTGATTTTATTGTTTCGAGTTTTGTGGCAGTGTAGTAACAGCGCATTACTGTTTTATTCATTTCAACTGTCCATTGTAGGCGCTGTCTTTGTTTGCCAGCATTGGTGGTTGCAGGTTGTTCCTGCAAAACATCCGTAGCCGGGTTTGGATCTATATTTTGTGGGGTTAGGAGCTCAAAGTGTCCTGATGCTGGGTTGCCTGTCAGAAGCAGGTGTATGTTCTTATCGTGTTTTATTTTACTTATCGTTGTTGGTTCGCTTACGACTGTAAAAGTTCTTGTTCTTGTAGCTCGTGGTCTGGTGTAAATGTGAAAGTTCATGCTTAGAATTTCGGAGAGAGCAAGTATTTCAAGACTAGTTCCATAGACATTTGTCTTCTTCATGTTATTATAGTAGATTTTAATATCTCTCATCCTGTCATTTTCAATTAGGGCATGGTTTTGGAGTACGGGCCAATTCTCTTTTATATATTCTAGTGCGTTTAGTCTTAGCTGCTCGTGGCACCCTTGGTGACCATATAGGTACAAGCTTACCGCTCTAAATAGGCAGCTTCCGTCGCCCACAATATCGGATATGGTAAAGGTGTTGATATTAGGATTATCCAGAAGTGTAGCCGGGTCATCATAGTTTTGATCGGGCTGAAAATTCCCGCGTCGCACCCGATCGTAACGACGCTCGTCCGAGGCTTTAATTTTTGTAAAGTTCTCCATTGAAAATGGGTATGCATTTTTAAGCTACTGCCAGCTTACAGGGTGAAAGGTCCATCTCAGCAGAGCCCTGCCGTACCACTACTCATTTCATGGTAGTACTGAGATAAGGGGATTTTTACTTCCAGTGGTCCCCTGGCCCACTGTGAAGTGCTCGGGTCCGTGGGGCCGCAACACCCAAGTATACCTAGATATACCCCTGCGGTTTTATTATTATTATTATTATTATTATTATTATTATTATTATTATTATTATTATTATTATTATTATTATTATTATTATTATTATTATTATTATTATTATTATTATTATTATTATTATTATTATTATTATTATTATTATTATTATTATTATTATTATTATTATTATTATTATTATTATTATTATTATTATTATTATTATTATTATAATCATATTATTATGCAATGTTGATCGACAAAAACAATATCACACTAGAAGCTATTTAACTTTTTGACAACTGCAGTACAGATTCTTAGTAGCTTAGCTTTATTAACCGTAGCAAGTAAATATTATTATGATTAATGTTAAGGTTCATTACAACTGCCAGTCGGAACTAATATAGTATATCAAACTAGATTACACCCTCAATAAAACTCGATTATTAGGTACTGTGAGTATTCAGAACAATAATAACTGTACGGTCTAGCAATTTTTATTGTCTTACAGTAGGGAAGCGCGTTGCTGTCACATATTATAGTATTAAACAGTTGTTTAAAGATTATGTGAATTCTTATAAGGAATAGAAGGCTTTTTCTCAGTGTGGATGCTAGATAATCGCCAAAAAGTCTTTACAGCGCGAAATTTTTATTTTTTCTTAAAATTGGAATTACCTTTTAAACTTTCTGTAATTTTTCAGTGATTTTTCCAAACTAAATTTTCTGAATTATTTTTAGTGCGGCATAAAACATATTCTGTGTACTAATAATAATTATTACAATATAGCCACTTTGAGTGTTTTTTTTTTAATTACTTGTCGCCAGCAGGTGTAGAAGAAAAGAACTAAGGCTGAGTCCTTACGGGAGTAAATTTAATAACGTAACTGTGACGCCATTGGTCGAATAGGCCACCATTTTTAAAAATGGCTGCTAATCAACTAATCATTAAAGAGTAGGTGCGCTGTCAAATTTAGACCCGTGGGGATCCAGTTTAACAAAAATTAGACCTTCCCGTTGTTCTTTACCGCAAAATAACTAAAATTCCTAAATATTAAAATATTAGCACGCATATACCACAGCTCGGTGTGGCTGTTATTTGCATAACACGGCTCAGATTGGGAGATCAATTAGCTGTGGCAGAATATGCATTGCATTTCATTATAATGCACGTATGAATTGCGAAATTTAAATTGCAAAACCCGAGACTAATATAAGGCTCAATAATTATATTTTTGGAAACAATATCCAGGGTGTTCCTGGGTAAACAAAACCAGACTTTATAAAACTTTAGGTTAATCTAAAAAGTAATATTAAATATTTAAAGTTAATTGACAACAACCTAGCTTAACCCCTTGTAAAGTCACAGAATAAGGGATAGGAAACGAAACTTCTACCATATATTTTATTATATGCCAATTATTATAAGGCATAAGGTAGCAATTAAAATAGCTTCTTGATTTAGTAATGTTATAAAATTAATAATGTTTTTAGTGCTTTTAATATAAGTACAACAACATGTGGCAATTGGGATTGGGAATTCCTCTATTGAAAGGCGAACCTTCCTATATTTCTTTTCACGAACTAGCCAGGTAGTAAAATGGAATGTGCTGCAAGTTCAATCGTCCACTCTACCACCTCTACTTAATATTATATACCTATTAATTGTAGGTTTATAATAATATAGCAATCCCAGGCAAAAAAAAATTTTGACCACGCCCAAATATTGCTAAATTTAGTCAATATTTTCATAGTTAATATACTACTTGATTTAGGACATACTGTTGTTATGAAATTTTTCGTTTTGTTTGATTATTTCGTTATGGTACGCCGAATTTAATTTAGTTTGAATGTTAGTTTTACTAATACCATACAAAAATTAAAGAAATTGTACCTATGATTTTTCATGTTTTCATTTTTTCCCCTATACCGGGTGTCAACGAGATTATTGTACATAGCACCACAGTGTTATGTTAAGAGATAATTTAATCAAATTTGGGTTACTGTAATGTTTGAAAGGGATCTTTATTTTTACCTAGAAACCAACTGAATTTCACTTCCGGTTTAACCGGAACTACGCCATTTATGTTTTTTTTAAATGACAACCTGTATATTATATTGCACAGTTAAATTCTCCTCAAAATTCTCTTTTCAACGACATACAACAAGTTGACATTTACTTTCAAAATGGCGGCGTAGGACTCATTTTACCAAAAACAAAATGGTGTCTATAAAACAACGTATGCAATTGATACGGGAAAAATAGTGATAAAATCTTTTAAATTGGTCCCTTTTGTAATTCTCTAAGTACTGACATTTACATTTTCTTCTTTTGTTTTTAAAGGAAGGTATTTTTTTATTGTTTAAAAAAATCTTAACTTTAACCCTATTTTACAGAGTTTTTTTAAATGTTATCATATACTTTTTATTATTTAGTATGAAAGTATAAAGTATCCTTAAGCACCTAGGGGTATTTTCGAAATCAGAATGCGTTTTGCTTCAGTTTTAAACAAGAAAAAAAAACCGTGCATTTTTCAATAAAAACGGCCCAAAATCTTGTATTATTCCTATTAAACATACACATGTTTGTAAATCTTGCCTCGTCGGAAAAAAGTATGTTTCGATGAAAACCGTTATCCACATTATTCTCCTCCAAAAACCAGATGCAGTATTGTAGCCTTCTGACAGGATCGTTTTCTCCCAAGTGGTGGTGAACTTGGTATTTAAACGACTTAAATCCATGTTTTTTTAATATTGCTCTTACACTTTCGTGGCTAATATTACATTGTTTTCCTATTTCTCGCAAAGATGACGTAGGATCAACAGCAATGCAAGCCAATACATTTATTTCAGCTTCCTCGCTTACAACAAAGTTATCATTAGCTTCTTGATTATCGTTTTTTTCCGATTTTAATTTATTTTCTAGCCACGGAAAATAACTTGAAGAAGGCAATTCACGAGCTGGATAGCGCTCCCTATACAATGTTTCAGCACGACAGGCATTTTTGTGACTTTCTCCGTAAATAATTAACATATTAATTTGTTCTTCTCTTGTAAACTTAACCATTTTATTCCTATTTAACGAAATATGAATCAGACCCACGACCAAAAGCACAACACACTACAACATTTTCATTACAAACTAATAGTCTGATAATGGAGTTGACAAATACCAATAGTAGGGTAAGAAGGCCGGTGCTCACTGCTCCCCCCACCACTTTTTTTGATCCGCCCACTTGTGGTGGGGGGTGCATTGAGCACCGGCCACCTTGTTATTGGTCGACCCCCTCCATTTCATATAGGCCACGCCCCCTTCCCACTTCCGCACCTCCCTCAACATTTTTGATTGGTCGACCCCCCTCCATTTGAATATCCCTCCCATATAAAAAAAAAAAAAAAATTTGAAAAATAAAAATATGAAAACGAAAAAAAAAAAAAAAAAAAAAAAAATTGAAAAAAAAAATAAAAAAAAAAAAAAAATTTGAAAAATAAAAATATGAAAACGAAAAAAAAAAAAAAAAAAAAAAAAATTGAAAAATAAAAATAAAAAAAAAAAAAAAAATTGAAAAATAAAAATAAAAAAAAAAAAAAATTGAAAAATAAAAAAAAAAAAAAAAAAAAAAAAAATTGAAAAATAAAAATAAAAAAAAAAAAAAATATTTGAAAAAAAAAAAATAAAAAAAAAAAAAAAAAATAAAAAAAAAAAATATTTGAAAAATAAAAATATGAAAAAAAAAATATAAAAACGAATATGAAATATGAAAACGAAAAAAAAAAAAATTACAGGTACAGGACAGGTACCGCCCATACCACATTCCTACTTCCCCCGACTGGCCTCGTCTGCTTTTTTCGATTCTCAGTTGCATATAAGTCTTCATTCGTCGTTGTAGCGTACCAGTATTGTGCATTTATTCCTTTGTTCATGTTGTGTTTGTTATTGTGTTTGTGTTATTGTGTTTGTGTTATTGTGTTTGCCTCTGTGCCTGTGCTTCATTTAACTTTTGTTATTACTGTTACCCCTCGATTATCTTCTAATCACGATATCATTGTTTAAACTAATACCCAAACAACAATTTCCTCATTATAAAAAAAAATGTCTTTCTTGTGCACACGGTGTTTACGCGAATTTGCAGTAAAGCGAAACGCGGTTCGCCATGTTAAAGAAGTTTGCTTGGATAACAACTATGTAGCAAATCCTGATGATTATATAATTGATGGTGAGTTGTTTACTTTTACCACTTTATTTTTAACTAATAACATTTATTATTTTTAGTAAATAAACAATTTTTCACGCAAGACGGGATTCGCCGATGTGACGACTGTGATGTCAAAATATCTAATAAATGTTGGTCGTCACACTTAAAATCAAATTCTCACAAATTAAATGTCTGTAAAGCTTGCGAACCTGGAATAGAGGTGTTGAATAGCGCCTTTAAACAAAGAATTATTTCATATAAAATATCTTCAGCACAACACTTTGTGAATTTAAAGGATTTTCAAGAAAACATTACAGATAAAGTTATTAAAGTTATTCAAACTAACTTGAAAAAACATCGAGCTATAAAAGTTAATGTGGAATTGTTTGGATTATATTATTTGCCAACTTCTCGGATTTCTGAAATTAAATCACAGAACACAGCCTATGAAGTTGTAACTGAATCTACCAATATAGCTTTATTGTATGAAAAATTTATGGGGATAATTAATGGAAAACTCGATGAATTTGCAGAACGTGACTCAGGTGTGTACATTTTAGATTACTAATTTTTTATTAGTTTCGGGGAAAATGTATCTTAAAATATTAAATAATTATTTATTTATTTAAGGATGGATTCTGGAGCAAATTCTTCACTTGGAAGTTAATATAAACAAGTATAACCCATTAAAAAGTTCTTCCTATGTGCCTCTACCCAAAGGAATTATGAGAAAAAATGCCGTTATAAATGTGCAAAATGATGATGACTTTTGTTTTGGTTATGCAGTTGTATCGTCATTGTACCAAGGAGACCCTCGAAATCCAGCATCATATCCAGACTTTAGACAGCTCTTCAACTTTCAAGGTATAGAATTTCCAGTATCCCTTAAAGATATAGCAAAATTTGAGGAGTTAAATAATGTATCAATAAATGTGTATGGATTAGAAGCCTCATACAAAAAGGGTAAACATATTCATGAGGTTATTGGTCCTCTGCATTTTTGTAAAGTTAGATGCAATACTCATATAAATTTATTGTTATTGTCTAAACAAGACGATATGAATAATATTAAAAATCATTATTGTTGTATAAAAGATTTTTCTCAGTTAGTTTCAAGCCAAGTTACCGCCCATGAACATAGAAAATATTTCTGTGATGGTTGTTTACAGTTTTTTACCACTTTAAATATTCTCAAACAACACATGCAAAACGACTGTAACTTTATTAGAAATGATTTTCCCTCAAAAGATTTTATAATTGATAAGTTTGGAAATTTTGTGCCGGAAAATATTTTAAAATTTGAAAATATTCAAAAGCAAATGAAAATACCATTTGTAGTTTATGCTGATTTTGAATGTGCATTAAAACCTATTCAAAATGATGTGACAAATTTGTCACAATCTTACACATTAAAGAAATTTGAACATATTCCGCATTCATTTGCATATTACATAAAATGTTCATTTGATGATAAAATTACAAAATTTCATTTATATCGAGGTATCGATTGCATTGAAAAATTTGTAAAAGATTTGGAGATTGATATTAGATATTTGTATTCAAAGTATTTAAAAGATATTGTACCCATGTCTAAATTAACGGATTTTGAGGTGGAAAAGTTTCACAGATCAAGTTATTGTCATATTTGCAAAAAAAAGTTTACAGACAACTCAGATAAGGTAAAAGATCATTGTCATATAACTGGAAAATTCAGGGGAGCAGCACACTCTGCATGTAATTTAAATTTTAAAATTCCACAATTTATTCCAGTTGTTATGCACAATTTAAAAAATTATGATAGTCACCTATTTATAAAATCATTATGTTTAGCCAAGGAGCAAATTGATGTTATTCCTATGACTAAGGAAAAATATATTTCATTTAGCAAATATCTTTGGGTAGATAAAATACAATATAAAAATGGTAAAACAAGAGATAAATTTATAAAAATAAGGTTTATTGATTCTTATCAGTTTTTACCATCATCATTGGATAATTTATCGAGTATTTTAGATGATTCTCAATGTTTAGAAACTAGAAGAGAATACTCAAATGATTTACAGTTTAAGCATATGCGAAAAAAAGGTATATTTCCTTATTCATATATAGATAATATTGCAAAATTTGACCAAACTAATTTGCCGGCTGTAGATTTATTTTACAATGAATTAAAGGAGGAACATATTACGCGTGATGAATATCAACGTGCTGAAGTTATTTGGGATATGTTTCAATGCCAGACACTTGGTGATTATTCAGATATTTATTTAAAAACGGATATTTTGCTACTAGCAGATATCTTTGAAAATTATAGAAGTCTTTGTTTAACAACATATAAGCTAGATCCAGCACATTATTTTACAGCACCGGGATTAAGTTGGGATGCAATGTTATTATACACAGGAGTAGAATTAGAACTTTTAACAGATCCTGACATGCTTCATTTTTTTAAAAAGGGTGTCAGAGGAGGTGTTAGCACTTGCACAGGGCGAAAATCCGTTGCGAATAACCCATTTCTTGATAATTTTAATTCATTAGAACCTACAAAATATATAATTTATTTAGATGCGACCAATTTATATGGTTATGCAATGAGTCAATACTTACCTCAAAAGGATTTTATTTGGCTATCTCAGGAAGAGATTGAAAATTTTGAAAAACGTATAAGTGATATATCTGACACAGCAGAAACAGGTTATGTTCTGGAGGTTGATTTAGAATATCCAAAACAATTACATGATAAACACAATGATCTACCTTTCTGTCCTGAAAATCTGATACCCCCTAATTCAAAATATTCAAAATTAATTCCAAATTTAAAAAATAAAGAAAAATATGTGATCCATTATACCTATCTAAAACAATGTTTACATTTTGGTATAAAACTAACGAAAATACATAGAGCTGTAAAATTCACTCAATCTCCATGGTTAAAAGACTATATTGAATTGAATACAAATTTGAGAAATTCTTCAAAAAATAAATTTGATAAAAACATGTATAAGACTAATAATAATAGTATATATGGGAAAACAATGGAAAATGTGGATAGAAGGGTAGACGTGAAACTGGTGTCGCATTGGGAGCGAGTTGGTCATAAAATTAATTGTGCCGAAACCTTTATAGCAAAACCTTACTATAGAGATAATAAAATATTTTCAGAAAACTTAGTGGCTTTACAAATGAATAAAACGAAAATTGAATATAACAAACCTATCTATGCGGGTTTTTCAATTTTAGATATTTCAAAAACAGTAATGTATAATTTTTTTTATGACTATCTTAAACAAATGTACGGAGAAAATGTATCCCTTTTGTATACTGACACTGATTCTCTTATACTTGAAGTCTCAACTGACAATTTTTATAATGATATAAAATGTAACCTAGATAAGTTCGATACATCTAATTATGATAAAGATAATATTTATAACATTCCTCAAAATATTTCTGCGGTTGGTAAATTTAAAGATGAATATGCTGGTGAACCAATCAAAAGTTTTTATGGGACAGGAGCAAAAGCATACTGTGTTGAAACTCAACATAATATTCTTAAAAAAGCAAAGGGTGTTTGCCGCTCTTCTATTCAAAAACAATTAACCCTTACAGATTATATAAATGTAATTGAGAAAAATTCTAAAGTATATTGTACCATGTACACATTTAGATCACATTCACATACAATGTATACCGAATTAATTAAAAAATTGGCATTGACAGCTGATGACGATAAACGGTATTTAATTCCTGGAACTAGTAAAACTTTAGCTTGGGGTCATAATGATATTCAATTACATGAATTGTGTAAAACTATGGATGAACTTGTTGAATAAATAGCTTAAAAATATTTTATATATAATAAGAAACTTTTTTAGTCTCAGATTAGTAGTTAGACACTCTTTAAGCAAAATGATTGTCAATAATGTGTTAGTTTTATCTGCTGTAATAGGAAATATTATATATGTAAATTATATTCCAAAAACACACTTGGCTGAGATATGTCTTAGTACAAATAAATCAAATGTTAGTTTAGAATATTGTGACATTATGAAAATATCTAATGTAAATGGAAGTACCATGTGGCATCACCAACTCGATAATAAGTATATAAATGCACCAAGTTATTTTAAAATTAAATACTTATATCCGAATAATACTATAATTAATTCAGAATGGCGCCTTCTATCACCACAAAAAAATCAATTTTGTTGTGAATATTTATCTAATTTATATGTTACACTTTTATGTTTTGCTTTGATGTATGTCATGTATTTATCTATTTTATATTTCTTATGAAAAATATATAAACTTTTACAGTAACTTAATTTTTTATTTAACCTTCTCCCACTACATACACTAAAGGATGGAGTGGGGGTATATACTATAAAGGATTGAATATGTTCAGAACATATTTAGTTAAGAGGTTGAAGTTAAGAGTATAAAATGAGTGCATCCAATACAGTTAGTCCTAACGAAATAAATTCATATTATAGTGGAATACCCCGTTCAAGTTCAAATAACAGTTTAAATAAAAGTGATAGTGATATAAAAAACACAAGTATTATTCAACAATGGTTTCACCCTTTAAATAAATCGATTACTAAGTATATCTGCGTTGGTTTAAACGTGGAAGATTTTAGTGCATGCATCAAGCTGTCAGGAACAAAAGGAATTTCCATAATTTTTAATGAAGATGAGTGGAGGGAAATAATGGTGTATCAAGGTGTAATAACTAATAATTTGTTTTCGTCAGAATCACGTTGGGAGTCGTTGGAACTTGGTAATATTGTATTATCCTTTGAAAAAATTCATGATTAAAATCTAATGAAAATTAGGAAAAATGGATTTTATATCTATTTAGGAAGAGAAACGGTTTGCAATTGGTGGCAGTTAATACCGTTAATAGAAAAAAAATTAACTCTTCTTAAAAATCAACAATTTGCAGCATATTTTTCAATCTTTAAAAACAGTTATGCTTATGATAGAAGTGATATTATCAATAAAATATTCGGCGTATTATCAGCGCAAGAAAATCCTAGTGAAAATGTGTGCACAATAATGGAATTAGTCATTTCATATCCAACCATCCTGGAACGTAAAATTAGACAATAAAACATGAAGAAAGTGCGGTTTGACGAGAAGATGAATAAAGTTTATACAATTGTGGCCTGGAATTACGCTTACAAGCAAGCTAGAGACAATGTGTATGAACGATTGGCCCGGGATCGTGCTCATTTTAAAAGAAGAATTCAACGAGTTTCTATTATACTTAATAGAGTTTTAACTACAGCACATAGAAATAAAATTTATTGTGAACGCTTTGTATGTAATAATTAAGTTAAAATAAAACAATATAATGATGATAATGTTTTTTATTTAATTTATACAATTTAAAGTATACTAATTTACAATTTCAGTTTTAAAAATCCAAGAGTTGTGTGACTTATCCATCCCTAACCATTTAACGTAAACTTTGTTTCCTTTTCTTCTTAATATTTTTTCGACTAAATATACATCTGGATGTTTAACTTTCTGCAACTCCTCCTCATAAAATCCACCTTGAATATCATTATCTTTTTCATCTTTAATTAAATAAACTCTCGGATTCGTTAGTTTTACTTCTCTTATTTGAAAAATTTCATTTGACCAATTGGGAGTATACCCTTTTTTAAATGCTTCGCGATACTTACTTATTCGAACAAAATCACCAGTTTTAAATTTTAATTTTTTGGGGTCAAGTGTTTTAGGAAAAGTGTATGCATATTTTAGAACATTATTTTCATTATTTTTATTTACTTCAATAGGTTTTAAACGAATTGTTTTATGCTTTGTATTATTATACTTTAAAACAATATCGTTTAAAATTCCTAACCATTTATAATTTCCTTGCAAACTAAATCTTTTCCACATAAAATTTTTTAAAGTTCTATTTACCCTTTCTACAATGCTGGCCTTTAAGTTTGAATACGCGCTATAGTGGTTAATTTTATATTCATCCATTAGATTTTTAAAATGCACATTATAAAATTCTTTTCCCATATCAGTTTGAATATTTTTTGGATGCGTTTTAGCAAGTTTTAAAATATTTTTCATCGCTAAGGTTACTTCCTTGGCCGTTTTTCTTTTAACAGGTTGAATCCATACATATTTAGAAAATACGTTTATTACTACTAAAATATATCGATATCCTTTATTAAATTTTGCATAAGGAAGCATTTCAACTAAATCTGCTTGCCATAAGTCGTTTAAACCTTTAATTATAACACGGCGTCGTCTAAAATTTTTTCTAGCTGGTTTATGTAGCTCATTTACCACGATTTCCTTAATATTTGCGCTCATGATTAGTTTTAGATACTAACAATTTTTAACTAAGTGTCAGCCTTAAATATTATAATTTTTGATATGGATTAGATTTATTGCACTGAAGTTGGGTTCCCTTTAATACATATTTTAGATTGTACTTATACTTTGTTACAACAGAATATAAATTGCCCAACGTATCCTATTTAAGAACAGCAATTTTCTCTTTGAATTCAGTTTCTAAGTCATCAATCCGTCGCTCAATCATATTAAACGGCATGCGAATATCACTCACAGTCACACATTTTTCATTAATTGCAGAATTCATTTTTGTCCATAATCTATCTTCAATATTTTTTAAGTCGTATTTATCGGTGTCCTTTTGAATTCCATTTACTTTTTCAGCGGAAGACCATATCATGTTTAGTAATTTTTCTTCCAATTTTTCAGAATGCAATTTAGCTATATTTAGGTTATTGCTAATTTCTTTCATTTCTATTGAAACATTGGTAAATTTTTCATCTAAAGCATCAAATTCAGTTTTATGAACTAATAATTGTAACAAAGATGACTCAATTTCAAGTGTTTTTTTATCCATGCGAATGTGATCTTCTTGAAATGTTTTTATTGCTGAACTAAGCTTCTTATTAATACTCTCTATTTTTATTGCTAACTCTTTTTCTAAATCTTTATGAGATGATTCATGTTGCTTAGTTATCGTATTTGTTAACACATCATGTGGAAATATTCCTTGCTTCAATGGTTGAATATCGTTTATTATTTGGTGAACATTGGTTGTTTGCTCTTTGATAGCATCCTCTAAATTTATTATTTTATTAACATTTTCGTCTTCATATAACTTCACCTTTTTCACAACACTTTTTATTAATTCATCGTTTTCACTTACTCTCTTATTTAAACTTTTAAAGTTTCTCTCACTCTCCGTCTTTGATTCAAGAGTTTTTTGAAAATTTTGAATAATTTTGTTTTCTATGTATTTCACATCCTTAGTAAAGTTATCTGTAATTGTTTTCTCCGCAGTTTCAATCACCTTTTTTCCCAATACAGCAGCAGAATAATTAGACAAGTATCGTTTTGAACTATGACTTCCAAATTTATCGATCGACATTGTTGTAATGAATCAAATTTATAATATTTCCTTCTTTTATAAAATAATACGAGCTTCCCTCAATTCTTCCAAAATTGATATTATTTCATTTTGATGTCCTGTATGTCCAGCCATTTGTGATGCTGTCAACAACCTTAATCTATCAATTATCTCGTTTAAATTATCATAATAAACATAATCCACCTTATTTTTTGATAAATTTAACATTGCACCCTTTCCTGTCACGCTTTTTGTGGATTGTGATCTCGTAGAACGTGGTCTTTGTTGTGGTTTTGGTAACCCTCTGGATGTACTTGGTAGCATCAAACGATAATCTACTTCCGATGATGCACTTCCTGTTTTTAATATACCATTTTTTAATAAATATGGTTTAATTATTTCTACATATTTAATGTCGGTTGTTCCTTGGATTTGATTATTAGAATCAAAATTTCGTCTGTATGCATTCGTTCTTTTTAAAATATCCATATAATTTTCCATATCTTTTGTGGAATAACCAACAGGTTGTTTCTTAAATATTAGTTCATATAAACCAGGTGTTCCCTCATATCTAACACCCTCAACCTTAACATCTTTTCCTATAAAGTCTACTTCAGACTTCGCGATTTTATATTTTTCGGAATTAATATCATGATTAAGGCCATATTTGTTATCAAATTCACCCTTTGTATCCTTTATTAATTTATCAACATATGGTCTTACCAACGGATCATAAGCATTCAAATAATCCTGATAAGCCGGTGTTTTTGTTATTTCCAAGACACTTTGTTGTATCTCTTCTAAAGTAGGTTCGATTGTTGAATCATGGTTGGATTCCAGTATACTAGGTTCTTCTAAATTGTGCCAAAATACATCATCATTATCTCTTAAAAATGAAGGTGTGGTTGTTGGAAGATATTTATCATAGGCATTTGATTTTCTTGCAATGCGTTCTGGAGGAGTAGGAAATTGAAATTGTTGTATAGGAGTTGAGAACATTTGCGGCGAATAATTTTCTCTTTTAATAAACGGTTCCGATTTAATGGTTCTGATTAACTCTTGCAAAGGTTGAGAAATTGGTTTAAATTCTTTTTTTATGCGATTTTCTTTATCGGATATATCTAATTTTAAAGCATTGTATTTTTGCCTAACAGCTTTTCTTGTCTTTATTAATTCTTTAGCGATTTTTTCATCCATCTTTACGAAGGAGTGTTTGATTATATAATAAAATAATATTATTTAGGTAGTTAGTTATATAGTTTAAATAAAAATAAAATTATCGAATCCCTTTCTATACCGACCATCATTTAATGAACAATCTTTGTCTATAACCATAAAATCATATCTATGTTGCCAACACGCTGCGCATAAATCTTTAAATTCTTGAAAGGACATGTCACTATTTACATGATCATCGTATATATGTTTTAAATTTGTAGCATCCTGTTGAAATATTACTAAAAGGTTAGCATTGTCTCGTATAAGTTGTTTAGGTATGGATGAATATGTTTGGCATAAATAAAAGCAGTCGGTATTTTTATGACGACCAAAACAAAAATAGTCTCTCATAAGACTTTGATTGCTACAAACAATATCATCAAAAATAATTATTGAATTGGGTTTTATGTCATTTGGTAAAACAATATCTTCAGCGTTTGAGGAATCAAAATAGCCAATATATTTTAATGGTTCAAAAAGCTTTTTTAAATATTCATATTTTGATTGAAACAACGATTTTGAATATACATAAATATTTTCAAATCTTAAGCCATTAACATGGGTTATAAGTGAAAGTATAGTATTTGTTTTTCCGCAACCCGATGGTCCTACCACTAAACATCGTTTACAATTTCCACCAAATATTAAGCCATGTTTTCGGTAATTATCTTGATTTAAATCAAAGTTTTTAATTGGGAGTGAAAATTCTTGTTTTGTTATCTTCATTGCTCGAATATCAGTATTTAAGTAAGAACATTTGTATTTTGAATCATTTATATATATATATAATGATTAAGCACAACATTAATAACATTCGCTGTCAGGAAGGTGCGCGGAATGGTAGTGGTTTATTAAATACATTAATTAATAACTTACCCATAGAGCTTCACATTCCTTCATATAAATTTTGCGGACCTGGCACTAAATTAAATAAGAGATTAGCTCGGGGAGATAGGGGTATAAATTTATTAGACGACGCTTGTAAAGAACACGATATAGCATATTCAAAATATTCCGATTTGGAAAATAGACACGAGGCTGATAAGATCTTAGCTAAAAAAGCATTTAATAGATTCAAAGCCCCAGACGCCGGATTGGGTGAAAAACTATCGTCCTTGGCTATAAGTGGAATAATGAAGGTTAAGAGAAAACTAGGTATGGGCATGAGAAAACCAAGAAAACATGGACGCAAAAGAGGAGGCCAAATTTCCTTTAACAGTGCAGTTAGAAAGGCGCGTAAAGAGCTTGTTGGAAAAAAGTTTAGTAATGTTAAAAATGCTGTTAGTACTGCATTATCATCATTAAAAAAACAAAAATTTAAGAGACCCAATCAAAGAATTATTCCAATAACTGGAGGATTTTTACCGCTAATACCTATTTTTGCTGGATTATCTGCCCTGGGAGCTTTAAGTGGTGGCGCTGCTGGTATTGCACAGGCGGTAAACGCAACTAAAAATGCTCAAAAAAAATTAGAAGAACAAAAAAGACATAACAAAGTTATGGAGAAAATATCAGTCGGAAAAGGACTTTATCTTCACCCATATAAAAAAGGGTGCGGGCTTTATCTTAAGCCATATTCAAAAAACTGTTAAAATTGCTACCTCGTATACCTTTAACAAATATAGATTTATTGAAGTATGCAAAATTATTAAATTTACCAAATTTTAGAGGTGTTTTTATGAGAAATAAGTTACCCACAAAAATTAATAAATATGAAACAGGTATTATTAACTTGGATAATAATTCGGGGACCGGTACTCATTGGACTGCATATGTCAAAGATAAGAAACACATAAATTACTTTGATAGTTTTGGTAATTTAAGACCTCCAATAGAAGTTATAAATTATTTTTTTAGCGATGGTAGCAAAAATTATGTTAAATACAACTATGAAAAATATCAATCCTTTAAAGAGTCTACTTGCGGACAATTATCTTTAAAATTCATTTATAATAATGTGTAAGTTGATTTAAATTTTATTCTTATTACGACCATCATGTCGTTTACTATAGCTCTTTCTGGCAATTCTGCTATTCTGCAAGCAAACTTTCATCCACCTATTTACTTGGATCCTGATAAATCCTATGTTATTGGTCTTACAAATTTTGAAACATTTAATGCAATTCCAAATATTGATGAAAATAATAATAAGGTATATTTTGGGAAAAATAATGATTTCCTAACAATTCCAACAGGTAGTTATGAAATGGATGATGTAAACAAATATTTACAACACGAGTTTGAAAAACAAGGTATTTCCTTTCATTTATATGCTAATAACAACACGTTAAAATCGACAATCAAAACCACAACAGATATTATTTTTAAAGATGGAACAATGGGAAAGATTTTGGGTTTTAATCATGGAATTGTAAAGGGTGATGGATCTCCAAATATTTCGCAAAATCCTGCTGAGATTATAAAAGTTAATTCTTTATGTGTAGACTGCAGTATCGCTGAAGGTTCCTATCTGAACGGAAACCCTGTCCATATTATTCATCAGTTTTTTCCTAATGTTAGTCCAGGATTTAAAATAATTGAAAGTCCGCAAAATATTATTTATTTTCCGGTCACCGTGAAGGTTATCGATAAAATAACAGTTAAAATAATTGATCAAGAATTAAATATTGTTGATTTTAGAAAAGAAACTGTAACTATTCGGTTGCATATAAAAGAATTATAGTAATGATTATCTTTAATAATAAAAGTACTTTTCATTCACCAAAGAACTATTCAAAAAACTATAAGAAGAATAAACATCGTAAACCAAAGATTAGTAGAAAAGTACACATTCAACGAATAACATCTGAAAATAAATTTTTCTTGAAATCTCTGGGTTTAACGGTTTTGGTATAATGGAAATCCTTAATGTAACTCAAGGTCTCTTCACGGATAATTCTATTGTACACTGCGAATTTCATGGTTATGAGCCATATCTGCCTACGAAATTGGGAAATAATGATGAAATTATAATCCCAGTCAATGAAGTAGACAAATATACTCTCCCTTGCGAAAGTTATCTTTACATTGAGGGTAAATTAACAAAAGATGATGGTAGCATTTCAAGAACATTAAAATTAATTAACAATGGAATTTCATTTCTTTTCAAAGAAATTCGATACCAATTAAATGGTGTCACTATTGATTCCGTTAGAGATGTTGGATTAACTTCAACAATAAAAGGATTTCTATCCTATAATAAAAATGAATGTAATAAACTTAAAAACGCTGGTTGGTTTCCCATGGAAAACTCACAAGTTGTTAACGCTGAAACAGGTTTTTTTAATGTTTGCATTCCACTTAAATTTTTAATGGGTTTTTTTGAAGACTATAAAAAAATAATTTTAAATGGTAAACAAGAACTTATTTTGGTTCGAGATAATTCAGACAAAAATGCTACCGTCAATACCGTAGATGAGAATCCAAAAATTCAGCTTACCAAACTAACTTGGAATATACCACACATATCAGTAGCTATTCCACAAGAATTGGCTTTAACTAAAATAATTGATAAAAATGTGGATATAATAATTGCGTTTAGAAGTTGGGAATTAATAGAATATCCTGAGTTATTAAAAACAAATCGTCATAATTGGCCTGTCAAGACCTCTACAAAGATCAATACCCCAAGACATATAGGGATTTGCTTTCAGACAGATCATAGGGATAAGGCAATATCTGATATGTCAAACTTTTCCAATATTAAATTGCGAAACATCAAAGTATTTTTAAATTCTGAAAGATATCCCTACAATGATCTCTATTTAGACTTTGAAAAAAATAAATTTGCAACATTATATGAAATGTTTGCAAGTTTCCAAAAATCCTATTATGGGTTAACGCCTGAACCAATTTTTTCTCCCAAAGAATTTATTGATAATGCGCCTATTGTATATATTGATTGTTCACATCAAAAAGAAACAATTGATTCTGGACCAATTGTCATGAGAGTTGAATTTGAATTACATGAGGACCTTACAGAAAAAATCTCGGCTTATTGTCTTATAATGCATGATAAAATCTTCAGCTATAATCCCTTAACCAAAAATGTTCGACAACTCTAAAACGCATGCGCATATATTTCTATATAATCCATTAGTTTTTTTATTTTATTTTAGTATTGTATAGATAGCTATGAAAAATGTATACTTACGACGTTTGCTTAAACACATTAAACATTTAAATAATCTAAGAAATAAAATTAATAATTATTGCCTTAAACGAAAAGTTTTTAAAAAATTTGAATACTTGAAGATTTAAGCATGAATATTGTTATTGATATCCAAGGATTTAAAATAGAAAAAAATAAATTCATTGCAAAGGAGTTTGCAGCATATGATGGATATCATATTAGTCACTATATTTTTAAACAACCATTTCCTATGAATCTACTACCGCCGGAATTACAAAAAAGTAATCTATGGTTGACAAGGAATCATCACTGCATTCCATGGAATGAAGGTTTTACACCTCTCCACAAATTTTCCGATATTATTAAATCTTTAACAACCAACAGCGGTTCAGTCTACGTAAAAGGAGCAGAAAAGGCTGAAATAATTCGCAAGTATAGCTACAAGCCAGTGATTGAACTAGATATCCATCCACCTCTACAACCTGAACGAGTGCACTGTTTTTTTCATAATAAAGAAAATTGTATTTGTGCACTGACAAATGTTTTTAATTTATATAATAATTTCCTAATGGATGATAAATAAAACAAAATAGCTCCTATAAATGTATTTTATTAACCTTTTTTATTCATATAATTCGATCACAAACATATCACAATCATTTTTGTGTTGAAATTCATTTTTAAATTCAACGGATAATCGTTGAAACATAAAAATCAATTTCCAGTTTAATTTATTTTTAAACATTCTAATAAACTCTTCAGATAGTTTTTGACTACTAGAAACCCATTTCCAGTCAACTTTGTCTGCAAACTCTCTTATAAAATCTTCAGACAAATTTTGATAACGGGAAATCCGCTTCCAATATACTCTATCTTCAAATTCAGCTATAATATCTTCGGTGAGTTTTTGACAAGCAGATATTCTTGCCCAGTCAACCCTATGTTTAAATTTTCTTATAAGGTTTTCAGATAGTTCTTGACGAATAGATATCCAGTCCCAATGAAGATACTCTTGAAATTCTTCAAGAAATTTTTCACACAGTCCTTTATGTTTAGATACGCGTTTCCAATCAATAAGTCTTCTATGAAGATATTCACTTATTATTTTATTCGTTGTATGATGTTTGTATAGTCTACATAGCTCATTTATTTCTAAGCGTTCCAAAAGCTCATCGTAGTTCATTATAAAAATATATTATAAGCGGTGAAAAGATACTTCTAAACTAAGGATTGTTTTCACTTTTAAACGTTATATAATATTATTTCTTTCGCTGGTGGGGGAATATTTTTGATTGTGGTGGGAGTGAAAATAAAATCAATAGAATACTTAATATTCGCATTGTTTATACATTTTCTGGAATAATTTTCAACATTTCGATGGATAGTGGTGTAACCAAAGAATTAAATTTATTGTTTTTGCCTCCTGTTGCACAACATAAAACAGAATGCGAACTTATTAGAGGGTGTGGATTTAATTCTCCTTTTATCAATCCGTTTTTAATTCCATTCCACCACAGCTTTCCACATACTACATACAATTCTTCATTAACTATACTATGAGAAATATTTCTTAACGATAAATATGTCACTATGTTTATAGTCTTTTCAATTTTTTTTACTGTAACAAAAATTATAGATAACACCATTATTATTAGGACAATGTTTACACATCTTAATATCCTTAAAACCTATTAAAGAACTTATTGTTTATATAACCATTTAACTCCTCAGTTACTTCTTCAATCGTCTTTTCTTTATTTATTAATGAGTAGAGCAGGGTTGCTGGAAATATTCTTTCACACCCCACAGACTGTAGATCTTTCATAACACCATTAGTGCACAGGATATAATTATCGGTCACTGAGTCGCACAGCTTAATTCCATCCAATAGCTTATCAAATTTAACTTGATAATTATAATAAAAATGCGTGTAATAATCATTCCAATATTTAAAAGTTGTGCGTTCTTCAAAATATTTGCGTTGCAAATTAGAGTGTTCCTCTAAAAGGTGCAATCTTATCAAGCTTATAACTTTATGAACAAATATAACCACTTCAGAGTTACAAACACCACACACGTTCATAATATTACACTGATAACTACTAACTTTAAAACTAAACTAAAGATCTTCAGTTTTTATGCGACTCTCCTTTCTCTTTTTCCCTCTCCTACTACTTATCGAAGTGGGAGTAATATTGGTGGGGGGAGCTTGGGTAGAAATGGAGGCGTGACCAGGAGAGGGGATAGTTAATCATAGGCGGAGCCAAGAGTGGGAGACAGCCAATCAGCGTAGAGGTGGGCGGTGTCAGGAGTGGGGGTTGACCAATCAAATATGTTGAGGGAGGTGCGGAAGTGGGACGGGGGTGTGGCCTATATGAAATGGAGGGGGTCGACCAATAACAAGGTGGCCGGTGCTCAATGCACCCCCCACCACAAGTGGGCGGATCAAAAAAAGTGGTGGGGGGAGCAGTGAGCACCGGCCTTCTTACCCTACTACCAATTTTGTTATCCAAAGCCAACTTAGGTGGAAATAAGTTATTCAGTTTCTATTGAAAAAGGCACGGTTTTTTTTCTTGTTTAAAACTGAAGCAAAACGCATTCTGATTTCGAAAATATCCTTAGGTGCTTAAGGATACTTTAGACTTCCATACTAAATAATAAAAAGTATATGATAACGTTTAAAAAAACTCTGTAAAATAGGGTTAAAGTTAAGATTTTTTTAAACAATAAAAAAATACTTTCTTTTAAAAACAAAAGAAGAAAATGTAAATGTCAGTGCTTAAAGAATTACAAAAGGGACCAATTTAAAAGATTTTATCACTATTTTTCCCGTTTCAATTGCATACGTTGTTTTATAGACACCATTTTGTTTTTGGTAAAATGAGTCCTACGCCGCCATTTTGAAAGTAAATGTCAACTTGTTATATGTCGTTGAAAAGAGAATTTTGAGGAGAATTTGACTGTGCAATATAATATATAGGTTGTCATTAAAAAAAAAAAAATGGCGTAGTTCCGGTTAAACCGGAAGTGAAATTCAGTTGGTTTATAGGTAATAATAAAGATCCCGTTCAAACATTACAGTAACCCAAACTTGATTAAAATATTTCTTAACATAACACTGTGGTGCTATGTACAATAATCTCGTTGACACCCGGTATAGCCAAAAAAATTGTCCGTTATATTGTGCGTTTTTCTTAACGCGGGCCATAGGGATTTACATCGTAAATCTTTAAGTCTAAGGTTAGGCACATTTCTATTGAGAACTACGAGTTGAAATTTTACACAAATATTTCTTGTGGTTTTATATCCAATTTAGGACCATGTTTGTATTACTTTACTAACGCAAAATATTAAAAAATACCATTTTCAGTTATAATATCACGTTGTTTTGCTCAGCCCTGTAAATTAAGTTTACCCAGGTATATTTGACATAAACTGGTATATGACATTTTTATAATATTTGGCAAGTTGTACCGAAATTATACAATGTTGATGATTATTTAGTTTGTATTAAATATGTTTTATTTTAAGTGGTTTAAAATGCATTAATTTTCTTAATAATTCTAAAGCAGAAATTTTATTTCAATAAAGTTTAATAATTTAAACTAATTTCATGAAAGTCAGGAAAATACTGACAGCCGTGTCAATATTGTTCTTTATCTAAGGTAGTTAATTACATAAATTACAAGGGGGTAAAAAAGTGTAATTTAAAAAAAAATAAAAGAGCTTTTTTGGGTATCTCTTGGAGATTTTTTGCACAGATTGTATGTTAACTTCTTCCTCCCATCTCATATTTTATCTATTCTCAAGTTTTAATATTATTTGTTTCATATAAATGTGCCTAACATAGGCTTAAAGATTTACCATGTAAATCCCTATGGCCCGCGTTAAAAAAAACGCAGTGTATACCCGCAGACCCAACCATTTTTTGTAGAAATATTTTTATTAAATTTCCGCTTACGCATTTTTTGTCCGCCCTAACTTTTTTCCATTTTAAAATCGGACAACGCTGCGGCTAAGTTCTTAATTTCCAGTTTTTGTTCCAAACACATTGTAGAAAATGGATTGTCCATTAAAAAATTAATCGTATTCAGAACTACTTTATGAAAGTTAACATTAAAACTACTTTGTTTACGAGCGCGAACAAAATAAAACAACATGCGTTCGAAACACATGAACCAACAACTGAATCGCGCCACCGCGTGACCAGCAGGCATACCTTCAGTCCTGCAACTGACTGAAATATTTCCATTGGTAGGAGCCTTGGACGCCTGACTTTTAAAAAGTTAGGTACCTCGCTATTATTGGCTATGAATTTCACTGTAATTGAAGGAAAACTGCACTGAGAGAAAACTCTATTAGCCATAGCTAGAAATCCATTCGCAGTAGCAAGAAATCTGCATTAAATAGGCGCCGAAAAAACAACTCTGTTGTCGCTACAAGGTTATTTTTTTTGAAATGACTTTTTAACCTCAACATGGTCGTTTTTTAAATATTATTCTTTTGCTGTTGAAAGACAACTCTATTGCCATAAAAAATATATAATGCAGTGGTAAACAAAAATGATTTTGCGATTAATTGAGGTCGTGTAGTTAGAAAAGTATCTGTTTATACTCCTAAAAATAATCAGCCAGCTATAAAATAATTTTATTTTTATTGTAGCTAGTACACCTAGCTACCTACTACTAAATTCCTTTTTTTAGCTCCGTCGCCAAAATGGCTGTGGTTGGTGGACTAGTTTATAGTGGATGTTTTTGGCTATTGATTTGATAAAATTTTTATATTTTAATAATTCTATATAGGGTGGTGTACTTTTAGTGCAACGTTATACAATAAGTGTTGTGGCGGTGTGTCTCCAAATTCAGATAGGTACAATTATTTTACCAATAATTATATTTATTTTTTATATTTTTTAATTCATTCCGATCATGGCCGCCATTAAGTTTCCGTTTTGCACTTATTAGGGCAGTATTTTTGATTAAAATTGTATGTTAAACTTTGTTTAATAACGGGGGGATCTGACTGATCTGAAAGTAACAAACTGCTAGGAACATGACCCGTTTTAGCCATTTTTTTTTTATTAATAGGTATCAGAAAACCTAACAAATGCGATTTTGCATTGCAAAATTTAGAACGGGGAAGAAATATCTCAAAAACTCAGATTATTTTCCGATTCTATCCCCTAAATTTGTATTGAATTTCTGAAAAAATTAATTTCTCGCCTAACAAAATTTAAAGACTCACCTAAGTCAACGATTTTTTGTAGGTACCTAAGTAGAGTAATGTGATAAACATGAGTTACTTATTAAGTAATAAATATAATTATTGGTAAATTAATTGTACCTACCTGAATTTGGGGACACACCGCCACAACACCTATTATATAACGTTGCACTAAAAGTACACCACCCTATATGAAATTATTAAAATATAAAAAATTTATCAAATCAATGGCCATCAAACATCCACTATAAACTATAATCCACCAACCACTAAACAAACTAACAACACTGCAAATGGCAATAAAATGAACCAAAACGATTTCACCATGTTTTAAAAAAGCAACTGTTTAGTTCCTAAAAGGTATATTTTAGATAGGTATAAAAGATTGGTTAGTTTTTATTTTTATTTTTGTGGTAATAAGATAACCCCTTAGGAATTAAAAAAATACTTTTTAAAAACACTTTATTGGATACATATTGTTATGGTTATATGATATTCTGTTACCATAAAAAAGCATTGAGCACACATAACAATATTGTTGTCAAAAAAACGTCCTTGATTGCGACTAAACGAAATATTTTAGGGATAAATGGATTTTTTCTTGTGGTAATACACATATATTCAAAAAAATACTTGTATTGAGTGATTTTCCTCAGTGTGATGAACTGATTTATGAATAATCGCTTTGATAAAGCACGACAGCGCGTTCCAGTTTTAAATATATTTTGCTTATTGCTATAAAACTAAGAATTTAAATTGTAGGTGGTGTGACAAGTATAGTGGATTTCACCTTAGTTTTTAATGCTTTGACGTCTCTCTTGTCAAACATATTAGCCAACACGTGATTTTAAAATCCCTAATTCTATAAACGGCTTTCAGGCACGGGCATTGGCTAGATTAACAAGAGATGGATATATAACTGACCGTATAGTTACATGTACATGACGAAGATGCACACTACACAGTTTAATACGTTGCCCTTCAATGAGCTCAAACTCGTCAAAAGCACAGCATCGCTCGTATATTATGCCGTTAGTATGTGCATCTTTGTCTTACGCATTTGCTCTCGCATATCTCTTTTCGTACTTCATTAATTCGATTGTCTCGTCGCGTTCTTTAAATATCACAGAGCCGCATTGGGACACACCGCGCACCGCGTGGAGTCTGCTGTTAATTCTTGATCGTTTGTGTTATTGTTTTTAGTATTTTTCAGACCGTATTTTGCTTATATTTTGTGCGTATTAGACTTTTTGGTTTTAAACTGCCGGACTGTGTGTATCTGTGACGTGTTTCTTTTTATGCAAAAGTAAGTAAATAATTATTAATGTCTCGGATGGTGACGACGACATCGACAGCTTGTCAGATGAAGAGCAAAAATAATAGGGAACTTGCAACAAAATTAAATTTGAAAACCACAGTATACCATTATGCTAAAATAAGTTTTACATACAGTTGTATTGAAGAGTGCTTGAGGTATCTGTTCTGCAAACGCATGGACAAAAATCTTTTTTTGTAGTATCTACTTACATTATTTTTTCTTTATTCATTAAAAAAAAAATACCTAATTTGATAACATTACAAACTTTTGTTGTTTTATTATAAACCAACGACAAGTTAGACCTATTGTAAACTTTAAACTCTTTAGAACCTAGTCTAAAGAAAAAAATATCTACCCGTGAATAAGAAAATAAAAAAGTAAACAATTAGCTGTTAAATATAATATATAGATTTTTTCAACTTAACACTGCATGGTCTAAAATCAAATTAAAAAACAAAATAATTCTTTAATAAAAAACGTAGTTAATTATTGATGATACTAGATTCACGACTGCCCCTTGTATATTTTTTATTGTACTAAATTAAGAGTGTGTTTTTACCAAAATAACAGCACTTTATTATATTATGAATAAAAATTAAATGAAATTGTTTTTCTGATATTCTATCCTATTTCCATTCCCCTTCAGTGTTTTTTTTTGAAATATCTTAAAAATTGCTTAGGTAATTCTCGTTTCCATCCATAATTACAACTACAAATAAATTGACCCATGTTCACACGTAATTTTTAACTCCGAGCCTGGCCAATCCTTAAGTTCTGTAAAAAGAAATGTTATAAATGACCTGTGTCAGCGGCGGCCATTAAAAACTAAGGTGAAATCCACTATAGGTAAGGCCATTTATTTCTACAGTGTAAAAAAATAAAGTGTACATTTTGATATCCGTTTTGTGATTTTGCAATATAAAATAAATTCATTCTTATTTTGGCATAACCAAAGGAAAACTTTCAAAGCTCGACTCCAGTGAGACATTAGGTAAAAGGCCACATCTTGTACAAAGGTCAAATCCATAAATCCAATCCTACTCAACTAACGGCCAAGTCAAGCATTGCTGCTTAAACGTAAGCATCAATATTTGTTAAGGGTAAAAACTTATTTACCTTATCGCTTCCGCTCTCCTTATTTTGTAAGACATCAACACGGGTCATTACTTTTTCTTATTTAAAAAAAATCGATTTCGTTACGGCCTTTAAATTTTCTTCTCAAGTACAATATTTTTTTATATTGAAAAGAGGATCGCGACTCCCATTTGCTCTGAATGGATGAAATAAGTTTACTTTATGGCGAGGATAATGCAAAGGAAAATATGAACCTAAATATCGCCTTATCATTTTAAGAACATCTCTCTTACTCCTTAAGAGTAAAGGCTAGTGGCGCATTCGCCATTTCGTTTTTCAATCAATATTTGGTTACTTCTTTGTTTTATCCAAAGATCGGCCAAATACCGTCTTTGGAGTACAATTATACCGTGTGAGTTTGTAACTTGAAATAAATTTCGTAAATCCAGTACAGTTTCTTTTTGGAAAAATGCTTCGACACTGGTATTAAGATTTTAAGTTGTGGTATTTTTTATAAAAAATATATTAATCTCGCAAATTTAAATATGCAATATTTAAATTTTTTTAAATGGAACACAGGAATAATTTTAATATTTTAAATAGAACGCTGCTTATAACTGCTCTGAGAATAAGATTTCTCTAAAATCCAAAAATACATCCTCAACGATTTTTTATGGGCCACGCTTTTGTCATTTAAAAAAAATTGGGACCCCAAAGGGGGGGGGGGCGCAGCCCTATCCAACTTTCTTTTTTCAAATTAGACGATACCATTTGTGGCACCTTTTTGGGAAGCTTATTGAAAAAGGAGTTTGTCCATATTATTTTCTTTTACATCTGTCAAACCATGTGTCATAAATTTAATAAAAACTAATTTTTAACGAATAATTACATAAAATAACTTGAAAACTGTAATGCCACTTTTTTAGCGTAACAATTTTTGAAAATGTGCCCCCATAAACCTGTTGGCACAGACCCAACCGATGGTACTTACTCTTTCCAAAACTTCTGGAGTGATTAAACTTATCTCTGCTCAAATCCTTACTTTCAACTCTTCCAGATTCTAGGTCTGGTGACATTGACCCTGCTTTTTAAATCGCCCTATAAATAAAAATCTAAGGGTGTAATATCCGGGGATCTGGGTGGCCATTCTATAAATCCTCCCCGTCCTATCCACCTATTTGGAAATGTCATATTTGAGAATTCTCCTACATTTCTTGCAAAGTGCGAAGGGGCTTCATCCTGCTGGAAAAAATCCTTTGATCTAGATTTTCATAATAAGGGAATATTCTTTGGAGTTCTAGTATTAAAAATGTTTGAAGAAAATTAAAATACAGTTCTCCATTTAAATTGCCTTCAAAAAAGAATTGACCAATTATTCCAGCCCAAACATTCACTTTCCCTTGGCGTTGAGAATGACATTCAAAAATCCAATGAGGATTTTCGTCGGAATAATATCGGCAATTTTGTCGATTAACCTAAAATGGAAATTAATTATTAATATGTTTAGATTTTGCCCAGCGATTGTATAACCGTTAATTGCATTTAAAACATAATTTTTTGCCTAACTTTTAAACTTACTTGACCATTTAAAGTAAATGTTGCTTCATCAGAAAAAAGTATCCAAGCTAAATCAATTTGTCGGTGGTCCAATGCGGCCATCATAACATTCTACCCTTCTCTCTAAGTCATCCTCCAATAACTCCTGTACTTGCTGCATTTTGAATGGTTTTATCCCAGTAGACTTTGTGATCTTTAACACCGTTTTATGATCGATATTGTGATCACGAGATAATTGCCTTGCTGGTGTAATTGGGGCTTCTTGATAGGTCAATATGATATCCAATTTAGTTTCACCTGATACTTTTGGGAGTCTTCTTTGAAGAACTTGCCTTACATGACCCAATTCTCGATACAATACATACAATCTGGCGGCTTCAGAAGAATTTTTCTGGTCACTCCAAAAATTAGGATCATATCAATTTGTTTATTTCTAGTAAAACTAACCATTTTATCTGATTTACAATGTAAGTTTAATCAACTTCAGAAATATAAATTATTAGTATTTAATACACTTACTTTCCTTTTCTGTAATTACAGTTTTAATTTAAAACTATATTGGTTTTTAAAACCATTCCATTGTTTTTCAAAGCCGCTTTTATATTTCTTTAGAAAAGAGGGGGCGGCAATAATGTACCTAGAACGCTTTTAATTTGCGATTGGGATTTAAGGCAAATTTTTCAGTGTCAATTTTAAAATAGCATAGGAGTGTATGGTATCAAATTATTGAAAAAAAAATGCTCGTTTTTATTTTATTTTATTACTTAAGAAAACGGTTGGTTTACAATAGTTGGGTAAATTTGGTTTTATTATAATTTTTACTTTGCAATCAAAAACTTTTAGAGTCCCTCCTTGTATCAAAAGAAAACATTTTCTTCTGACTCGTGAGAATGCAAAGTATTTTTGCGGAAACTGTCGGATCCGGGCTTTCACAATTCTGTAGGTGAAGAACTCGGTGTTCACCAAACTACTGTCTGTAAGACATACACTTCTGTAATGGATGCAGTTTTGGAGAAGGCCAATATTTTTATTAAATTTCCTACAAGTGCTCAAGCTGTTGTATAAGCTAAACGGTTGTGGTCAGATAGATTTATTTATGTTCCTTCAATTTGTGAACGAATATCAATTGCTTGTCTTTAATTTCTTTATCACTACAAGCACTTTCCTTATTTTCACTGAAATCTGCCATATCACAAATATAAGTTTACTATTTTCCACAAAAACGTAACAGATTACTATTGTACTAAATAAATAGACCAACGTTGTTGTATTTACGTCAACTCTTTTGCAAATTAGGCACCACACTGAACATGAAATCTATAATCTGAACAAGTGGATAAGCCACGTCTGAACTTATGTTAAATAACCATTTGCTACAGAGGTGTAAGAAAAACAGCAATTGCTTCAAAATTTTATTCATATCCAGAATTAGCAATTGCTTTTACTTATAGCATTTGCTAGTCAAGTAATTGCTTTGACTAATAAGTAATCGCTTCAAGTAATGGCTTAATTTTTATTCATTAGGCTCATGATCTGGAAGCCTCTTCTTGTCCAAAACCAACAGCTCAAACTTCACATTCCAATAAGCACGTAGGCGGATTCATCAAGCTATTGAAGATAGTTGCCTTAGAATTATAATTTATTTTACACTTGAAAACGGTTAGAGGTACTAACTAACCGAAACGTTGTGTTAAGTAACAAAATAAAGACAATGAAAGTCACAAGGTAATTTTTTTAATATTTTAGTTCATGGTTTTTTATTCACAGCCAGCTCGTCGAGCAAAGCTACGAACAAAGCCGCAGTCTGTGGGCTACTTTAGATGAATTGCCGATATGCCCAGATATTTTACTTGTAAGGGTATATTATTATTTAAAAGGCATAATATAAGTGAAGTGAAAAAAAATATCCAAAAAAGTAAAAATGTTCTTTTTGACAAACCCTGTATACTAATCGCAAATTTGATATTCGAAATTGTAGTTTTTCAGCACAAGAAGTATACGTTTTTATAAAGAAGGACTTTTTCTTCCATAACTACTAATAAAAACGTTTTTCCTCTTTAAAATTTTATCTGTGGACACACTGTATATTTACATTTATTTCTGTATATTGTTTAAGCAAACTTGCAAGGTATACGCAGTAAAAAAACCCATATCGTTTATTATATAGAAAATATTACCAAATTATTGGATTTAGGTACCATTTAGAAAATATATTTGAAAATATATCGTATGGTATAGCCGCAAAACGGAAAGTAAGCCATAAAAAGTTTTTTTCGTCAAAAGTTTTTGGAAGAGCATCCCAGCTAATAGCTCAACCGGCCACCGGATGGAATAGAATTTTTTATATTACAAAAGTTACTTGAATAGTTTCTGTCTGGAGGAAAAGCGATGTTTGATGAAATGAGAAGCAATAACTTTAGTTTGGCCGAAGATTCCATTAGAGTGTAATGTAATATAGGTAATATTAGTGGCGGGCAAAAAAGGGAAACGGTCCTCCACTATACAGGGTGTCAAGCAAAATATGGGAAATCTCCCGGATATGAAAAAAACACGTGAAAAGAATACTACAAGTTTATATAAACTTCTTTCGTATCGGCCTCTCCTCTTCGGAGATATGGGCTCCCAAAATTCCCCATGGAATTAAGTTTTTGACACATAATTATTAAACCAACAGGTATATTTCAATTTTTTTTTCATATGATGTGTACCAGGTAAGTGTTGCCAATTACTCACAGCTGCAGGGACGGACTAGCTGTGACACTAATGTGCCCATTTTTTTACGCCCTGTATGATAAAAACTTTGGACAACGTTTTTTACATACCTTTAACTATTGACTAAAAATTAAGTACTCTTCATTTATGTCGCTAATCCTAATCGTTTTCGGAAAAACGTCATTTTATTGCGATCATGTATTAATATTAAGCAGTTAAAAGTGAACATTTATTATTTATAGAAACAAAGATGTATCTTTTATTGAAATACGCTAAATATACATAGTACAGTATAAATTGGACTTCACATAATAGAGGTTTATTTAAGCTTAGATCTAATGAATACTATATACATATAAGACACAGCGTGGAAGCTTACCGAAACTCCTTTGAGTAACCGGTTATGAAACCCAATGCTATCGATGCCTTGGCCACCACGCATTCGATATGATTTACAAATAATGATAACTTGGGATCAAAAAGAACACCTATATCTTTAATAATATTAGGCCTTGTAAGTACAACACCGTCAACATTACAATTATCAATTATATAATTAAGTTTACGAGTAAAAGACATTATATTGTATTTAGGACGATTAAGAGAAAGTTTATTTCTGCAACACCGGCTTATCCAGACATCTCTGAAGCCTAATGCAATCCTCAATAGAACGTATTTCAAATAAAAGTTTGAGATCGTCAGCATACAGCAAATAATCAGTCTACCAGTCAGACAATATATCATTGATAAAAAGAATAAAAAACAAAGGCCCAAGCACGGATCCTTGGGGTACTCCAAAAGTTTGTGAGAAATTGGCAGATTTGTAACCACGATGCTGAACATATTGATATCTATTGGAGAGATAATATGATCTTACTAGCTGGATGAGCGGCAACGAAAAACCGAAAAGTGAAATTGTTTCTATCAAAATACTGTGTGTTTTATGCTGTTATCCTTCAAATACTTTCGTTGATGCCGATGACGCAGTGGCAACACATGACAAAACTGATGATATGGCAAGAAATTCTTATAATATTGTACACCGAATACATTTTCTTTCTGCTTTTTTAGCTCCTTGCATCCTTTCACTAAAATAATAGGTACGTACAAAATCCTTTAAAAACAACAAAACTAAACAATAAACACTCATCTCCAAGAAGTCCTAACCTCAATAATTGTGGATAGATAGAGATGGAGTTAAATATCGATAATTTGTTAATTATGAAAGTCCTATATTCGATTAATTTTGAATATTGCTCACATTATTATTAAAATAATGTTAATTAGTTAAAGCACATTTACTTGTCCTGTATCCTTAAACATTGTATAGGTATTCTATCCTAGCTGAAATAATTGTAAAAATCGAACCTAAATTATAACTCGGAATTCGATTTCTGTTCTAGCTAAACCTTTTTTTCTGTGGCTCAACTCAATTGACATATTTAGTGGGTGAAAGTGCGCATCTCCCTTGTCTATGTTTAGCGGGTTGCCTGACCTTTTTTCCCTTTTTTCATATTTTTATTATAAAAACTGCTAATGGTTCCCAAAACTAACAACAAAAAAAGTTTTTTTTATTTACAGTAATACCCTAGTGTAGTTTACCCTAGTGTTGGGAAAAATCGACTTATTTTAATAATCGACTACCGAGAATTCGAGTGATTTAAAAAACCGAATGATAATTGATTTTTCACTCAAATGCTAATATTGGCATTGGCGGTTCATCGTTCATGTTGATATACAGCATTTGTATTGGAAATAACTGACTCGGTGTTGTTAATCGATTGATTTTTTGCGGATTATTAAATGTGGCGGAGATATTTGTGGATTTTTTGGCATGGTTCCCAGATCTTACAATTTAACAACTTGACTACTTGACCTTGAGATGTCACGATATTGCATAACTCATGATATTTATGAATACTGAATACTCACCACTAAACATTAAAGTTTTCAGTAGACGCCGACGACTTAAATCTAAATAAAATAATAAATCCTATTATCCTACGCATGCAACCCGTAATGCAGTATTTAAATCTAAATAATAAATCATATTATCTTAGACAGGTAACCCGTAATGCAGTATTTAATTTGAATTATATCGCCAATAACCGAAACCCCACTCGGTGTAGCCGCTCGCTAGGAGATGGCTCTGGCCGCAGTGAGTGATTGACATGCGGACAGCAACTTTGGAGACGCGTTGGAAAATAATAAAAACCATATGTTCGTCACTTGAATTATTTCCAAAGGTAATCGAATAATTCAAGTGATTGAAAAAACCGAATGATAGGTTATTTTTCACTCGAGTGATCCCAACACTAGTTTACCCCACCTGGCACCCCAATTCGCTCCAAGGGTCCCGTAAGTTGGTTATTTTTTAAATAGTGCTGTCAAATTCGTCAGCCATGAGCTGTTTTTCATTTCGACACTCGTATTAAAAAAACTATTTCAACACGCGTGTGATATAAAGCACTTTCTAGCCAAGTTAACCGTGCTTTTTTTTCTCATTTTCATAGGTGGTCGTAGTAAAATAATACTATTTAAGTATTTAATATTACAATTGACTAGAAAAAGTAGGAATCCCGTTAAATTAAAACTAGTGCCTATGCGCAGAAGTTCTTTTTCAGAAAATAATCCTTTATTTTAATAGTTATTAATGATACTAAATCAATATGAACACGAATCAAACCACTCGGCTAACGCCTCGTCGTTTAACGTTGCACACGTTTCATTAACAAAGTTCATATCGAACGTGTATCATTCAAAATTTAATCTACGACAGTGCAAATAGATTTTATTCGTCTATGTTTCATTGATATCAGATAACGTTTTCGTAATTTTAAAAATTTTCAGGTGTCCATATTAGTCGATATCATGGTAACCGCATTTTTGATTGTTTCAATTTCGATTTTGACAACGTCATTATTGCTGTCTAATTTTCTATTGTATGCCAAGTGTTGGCCAAAAATAATTTAAATATGGGAGATTCTAAATCAGAAAGTGTCCCTTCGGATGTTTACAATAAATAAATACAAGCCGTTTTTCTTAGTTAATAATAACAAATAAATAGTTTGCACCAACTTTCTTTTTGTTTTTGTATCTTAACATGTGGATGTTATTATCATCATCAGTCAGATGCCATTATGATGGTCATAATGCTAAAAATGATAATGCTAAATACGTCATAATGGCACTGTCGTAGATTAAATAATGTACTTATGGCACAATACGTATTAACTTATAATGCTGTACCAAAACTTACCATTTAAGAAAGTGGCATTATTTCAATTTTGGTAAAATACTAGTTATTCCACTGGATAGATACACTAAACCTGTCCGACCTTTAACCAGTCAGTGTCATTATGATGGTCATAATGCTAAAAATGATAATGCTAAATACGTCATAATGGCACTGTCGTAGATTAAATAATGTACTTATGGCACAATACGTATTAACTTATAATGCTGTACCAAAACTTACCATTTAAGAAAGTGGCATTATTTCAATTTTGGTAAAATACTAGTTATTCCACTGGATAGATACACTAAACCTGTCCGACCTTTAACCAGTCAGTGTCATTATGATGGTCATAATGCTAAAAATGATAATGCTAAATACGTCATAATGGCACTGTCGTAGATTAAATAATGTACTTATGGCACAATACGTATTAACTTATAATGCTATACCAAAACTTACCATTCAAGAAAGTGGCATTATTTCAATTTTGGTAAAATACTAGTTATTCCACTGGATAGATACACTAAACCTGTCCGACCTTTATCCATGTCGAAATTTGGGGAATTCGGTACGGATTCTAACATTATAGAACTAATACTGTACGTATAGTAGCTAACTATAATAATTTGAATTCGCATTTATTGGGACATTGTCAATTAAATTAAATGGCTCACTTTATGCGTAGAAATTGCTATTGCAAAATTACAGAAAGTAAAACTGTGTTCAGTTTGATATTTAAAAATTGTTCATCATGCAATCATATTGGCAACTTACGAACAAACGTACATTTTTTTACTTCACTTGTACGTCTGACTGATTTTCTTCCTAAAACCCTCCAACATATCAAAGTCAGCAGAGCTTTGAACATTTTCCGTTTCAAAAACATTACGTTGGTAGCATTCAAATCCAAGAAAAATTGAAACCTGTATGTTATGTTTTAGAATAACAAACAAACATTGAAACAAAATTATAACTACAACCGTTTGATTCTCGAAAAATTCCTTCTTAGCGGATGCATATACGTTATAAGAAGAAGACATGATTCTAGGATTAGGAGTTTGGGATTGGCGTTGATGAATCATTCAGCCACTTTACAATTTTATACAGGGTGTCCGGGAAAATGTGGGAAATCTCCCGGATATGAAAAAAACACGTGAAAGAATACTACAAGTTCATATAAACTTCTTTCGTATCGGCCTCCTCTTCGGAGATAATATGGGCTCCCAAAGAGCTCCAATGGAATTAAGTTTTTGACAAATAATTATTAAACCAACAGGTATATTTCAATTTTTTTTTCATATGATGTATACCAAGTAAAATCCTTTAAATTACTATCCCAGAAAGCAGAAAGTATTGCGAATTACTCACAGCTGCAGGGACGGACTAGCTTTGACACTAATGTGCCCATTTTTTACGCCCTGTATGATAAAAACTTTTGACAACGTTTTTTACAAACCTTTAATTATTGACTAAAAATTAAGTACTCTTCATTCATGTCGCTAATCCTAACCGTTTTCGGAGGTACATCATGTATTTAGCGTATTTTGATAAAGATACCTATTTGTCAAAAAATAAAAATTTAAACTTTACCTGCTTAGTTAAAAACTTCGTAAGTGGGTCCAACATGGGCTGCGTGAGGTCTGATACACACTCGCAGGCACGACGAATTGAGGACTGCTCTACCCGCTGTGATAACATAACCCAGCTTTGTTCCTTAATGCTTTTTTTTTGTTCCAAATGACGCATATGTACCTATAAAGCCTCGTTCTCAGAGCTACGTTGTGTCGCCAGCGACATCATCATGACCAACCAGGAGCGAATTACGGTTCGGTGAACCTATGCATGAACCTACACAGTTAAGCAGTTGCATCAGCAAAACACCGAATTGCAGTCCCACTTTTTATTACAAAGTCATCAATAAATTATATATAAATAGTAGGTTTAATATTGTAATAATTAGTTCTAAGTTTATACTGTTAGAATACCATTATTGTTAAGTGTTTTAAATAAAGGTCTTTTTAAAAAGTACCTGTGACATAATCAACCCTTAACTGGCGCAGTCGGTAGGATAGTGGAAGAGTCCCTAAGGATCCTCGTCGTTCTTGAACGTTTATCCACTAAACGAACCAATCTCCCGGGAAACTATAAAAAGTTCGCCTAAGAAGATTTTAGTGATAGTGAAAACAATTTTTTATTTTAAGTAGTGTAGTGCAGTCTGTTAGTGCTCGTGTTTAGTAAAGTGATATGCTTTTAAGCATCATCTTAATTTAAGCTTAATAGTGTAAGCATTTAATGTCTACAGAACAAGACTTACTTACTGCCCTCAGTGCCCTTAGCATTACTAACCTAGTACCTAATTTACCACAAACTCAACAACCTACTGTCCCGACATTACCCGTTACCATGGCAACCACACCAGAGTTCGACGTCAAAAATCTCAGTATTATTCCAGAATATGATGGCAACCCCAACGAATTGTATAACTTCATCCATGTGGCAACGTTACTACTAAATCACTACTGGAAAACCAACGACATCACCTGCTTTCAAAACCATGTACTTGTACAAGGTATTATCAGCAAACTGAAAGGCCGAGCAAAAGAAGTAATTTCAATTTATGGATGTAGCGAGTGGCCCCAAATAAAAGATGCCCTTATACAAAACTTTGCTGACCAACGTAACGAAAATTCACTGACCAGAGACCTAGTAAATTTACGCCAGAGTTCCAACGAAGCCCCACAACAATTTTACGAAAAAGTTATGGCCTTACTAAACACCATATCGAACTACGTAGAATTGCACACAGTAGACGCGAACATCAAAACAAGTAAAAAGTCCTTTTTCCACCAACAAGCTCTTACCACTTTCCTAGCAGGACTAAGAGAACCTTTGGGATCAACAATAAGAGCAATGAGACCCAAAGATCTAGCAACTGCTATTCAATTCATTCAAGAGGAAAACAACATCAGATACCTCCAGAAAAGCCTAAGCATCCCGCAACCGTCAGCTTCATCCAACTTTAAAGCTACACCTCTACTACAAAGACAATCAGCACCCCATGATGCTACAACCTTCACACCTCCTCAATGGCAACCATTCACGCCTATACAGCAACCATTCGGGCCTACACAGCAACATCGCTCACAGTGGTCTCAGCAGCCATTTGGACCAAGACCACAATTTAACTTTGCTCCACAACAACCCTTCAAACCATCAAGACCTATTCTCCAACCGCCAAGATTCCAATCCAGTCAACCATCACCGAGGTTTCAAAACAGCCTACCCCCTAAATCAAACATTTGGACCAATAGACCCGGACCATCCCAGTTTCAAAAAACGACACCAATGGACACAGATTCCGTAAACACGGCTCAAACGTTCAGACCTCCACAACAATCTGCCCCCAAATTCACCGTTGAAGAATTGTTCAACATAGAACAACGAGACGAAGCTATTGCCTACGACCCCTATAGCTACTTCGACGAAAGCTACCACCAACAAGTTCCCCAAAATTACTACAACCAAGAAGAACACTATCTACACGAAGAAGAAGAAAATTTTTACGACGACCCAAGGGAAAACGAAGAAACATAGTAGAGCTTCACAACTACACCGATAAAAAAGAACTTCCTTACATATCCATATCAAACCCTCCTCTTAAACTCCTTATTGACACCGGCGCTACTAAATCTTTTCTTAATCCAGACATCGCATTTAAATACTACCGAAATAACATCCAACACGAACCCTTTATTGTTACTTCTATTTTCCAGAATCATTCGCAAGATTATTGCGCAACAATTCCAATATTCCCTGAATTCAACTCCAATAATAATTTTAAATTTTACCTCTTCAAGTTTCACCAAACTTTTGACGGCCTCATAGGCCTTGACAACCTTAAACTTTTAAAAGCCAAGTTAGACCTACCAGCCTCCCTACTTAGTACCGAAAATTCTGTGCTTCCTATCGAATATTACGAAACCAACAAAACCCAGTTCTACTCCATCCAACTAGAACCTCACACGATAACCAAAGTGCGACTTCCAGTCAAAGAAACCGAAGGCAACATTACCTTACCTCAACAAGAAGTTCAAGGAGCTGTCCTGCGAGAAACCCTCACCGTAGCATGCAACCAACTAGCCTGGACAGAACTGATTAATAATACAGACGACCAACTTCAAATTGCCCTAACAGGACCAGTAAAGAGCTGCAAGATTGACCTCCAAAACTTCAATCTCTATTCCGCAGACATCCTGCCTCAACAAAATCCCGAATCAATCATGGAACCCGAAATTCGAACCGACCATCTAAACCCAGAAGAAGAAAAATCCATAAAACGACTATGCAAGAAATATGTCGACATCTTTCATCATCCAGATTCTCCACTTACCTTTACCAACCAGTTTAAACATGAAATAAAGACCAAAGATGAAGTTCCAGTATTTACAAAGTCCTACAGATATCCCCATATACACAAAGAAGAAGTGAAAAAGCAAATCTCGTCAATGTTAGATCAAGGAATTATCCGGCCAAGTCAATCTCCCTGGTCATCTCCTATATGGGTGGTACCGAAGAAACCTGACGCCTCTGGAAAACTTAAATGGCGAATTGTGGTCGACTACCGAAAAGTTAATGAGAAAACAATCGACGAGCGATACGTCATTCCTGATATTAGCGACATTCTCGACAAACTTGGAAGGTGCCAATATTTCACCACCTTAGACTTAGCAAGTGGATTCCACCAAATAGAAATGGCAACACAAGACATCCAGAAAACGGCATTTAACGTAGAAAATGGCCACTACGAATACTTAAGAATGCCTTTTGGCTTAAAAAATTCAGCAGTTACCTTCCAGCGAGTCATGGACAACGTACTGAAAGGACTTCAAGGAGAAATCTGCCTAGTCCACATGGACAACATTATTGTCTTCAGTACATCCCTACAAGAACATCTAGTTAGTCTGTCAAAGATCTTCCAACGACTAAGAGAAACCAGCTTTAAGATACAAGTCAATAAATGCGAATTTTTGAAGAAAGAAGTGAGCTTTCTAGGTCATATCGTCACACCTGATGGTATAAGACCAAATCCAAGCAAAATCAAAGCCATTCTAGAATATCCTATACCAAGAACAACTAAAGAAATCAAAGGATTCCTTGGCCTACTTGGGTACTATAGAAAATTTATTAAAGACTTTGCCAAGATTACCAAACCACTCACTCACTGTCTCAAGAAGGACGTAAAAATCGAACACACCCCAGAATTCCTGAATTGTGTTAAAACTTGCCAAAACCTTCTGACAAACGAACCACTCTTGCAAAATCCAGATTTTTCAAAACCGTTTAATCTCACAACAGACGCAAGCAACTTTGCAGTCGGAGCTGTGCTTTCGCAAGGACCTGTTGGCAACGACAAACCAATCGCCTATGCATCCCGGACACTGAACGAAACCGAACTTAAATACTCTACCATCGAAAAAGAGATGTTAGCAATCGTCTGGGCTACAAAATACTTCAGACCTTATTTATTTGGACGAAAGTTCAAAATTCTTTCGGATCATCGCCCTCTTCAATGGTTATTTTCCCTTAAGGACCCAAACTCGAAACTGGTCAGATGGCGCTTGAAATTGGAAGAATTTGACTATGAAGTTGTATATAAAAAAGGAAAATCAAATACAAATGCAGACGCCCTTTCTAGAATCGAAATACATACAAAAGAAACACTCAATAGAACTGACGATGCAGAAGACGACATATCATCCCTGTATAACAATCCAGCGTCAATATACTATGACCCAGAAGCCGACATAACTAACGAAGACGAACTGAAAGTTATAGAGGACTGCCTAGGACAAAACAAAAATGTCAGACCTACATCCAGTACAAATAACAACGATCAAGCCACCGCGGAAGAAAAGAAGAACGAAGATAACCACAATCCCGAAACCGATGATAGAAGCGATGATGACACTCAACATACAACTCAAGAAAATCCAATACTAGGAATTCCTATCAGCGAGAAGCCTCTTAATTACTTTAATAATCAAATCATCTTTAAGACCGTCAACTACAACCCAGCAAGAACAGTAAAAGAAGAAGCATTTGCCAACAAAAAAAGGTTATATGTCCAACTTGGGAAAAACAACCTTAAAAATGAAATCATTCGATTCTTCAAAGACTACATTGAACCAAAAAAGAAATATGCAATACTTTTTGAAGATGATATACTCTATCGATTTCTGTGTAACCCAATTCGAGAAATCTTTAAGAACTCTGCATTTGACCTTGTAAAGTGCAACACTTTATTAGAAGACATCAACTGCGAAGAAAGACAAAAAGAAATTATTTTAAACTACCATCAAAGCAAGACTAATCATCGAGGCATCCATGAAACAGAAACCCAGATTCGAAAAAAATACTTTTGGCCTAACCTAAAAAGAGATATTGAGGACATGATCAACGTTTGCGACATCTGTCAAGCCAATAAATACGACAGAAACCCAGCAAAGCCCAAATTTATGCTGACACCAACACCATCCAAACCACTCCAAATTATTCATCTAGATACTTTCCAAGCAGGAGGCCAGAAATTCTTAACAATTATAGACGCATTTTCCAAATATGGACAAGCATATCCAATAGATGGCTCAAATGCAATCAACGTGCTCAATGCCCTTCTAATATTCATGACTCACCATGGAGTACCTCATATGATAGTTGCCGACAGTGGAACAGAATTTAAAAATGGCCTTATGCAAGAATTTGTAGATACTCACAAAATTTCAATCCATTATACCACCGCAGATAACCCACAATCCAATGGAATGATAGAGCGATTTCACTCAACCCTCGTCGAACATCTAAGAATCCTACGAGAAAAGAAAAAAAATCTAAATATTAAAGAACAAATGCCTTATGCTATCCTCGGCTACAACAACTCTATCCACTCCATGACCAATATGAGACCAATTGACATTCTAACTGGCCACTTAGACGCCCAAGATCCATTTGATATTGACATCAGAAAAACTCTCATCAACAATTATACCCAACAGCATAGAGAAAAAACAAAGACAATTTATAAAGAACTAAACGAAAAACTTCAAGAAGCCAAAGCAAAGTACATAGAAAAAAGAAACTCCACGAAACAAGTCCCAATAACATACAAACCCAGTACCAAAATATATACAAGAAAAACAGTAAAACGTAACAAACTACTACCAAGATTCTCTCCAAAATTAGTAAAAAACGACAATATCGTCACTATTGACACACAAGATACAACAGTTCATAAAAAAAATATTAAAAATCAACCAAGTAAAGGCACTAACTTGAAAAACACTTTACAAATGTACTTCAACGTCCGCCCGGAAAGTCCTAACCCAAGACCTGAAAGAAAACCCTGGAAAACTCCCCCTCAAACTAGGACAATCACGGATTCAGACCAGTACCCATGACTTGATATACCACCTCAACCTACAATATAGAACAATTATTCCACTAGCCCCTTATCTAGCCTCCAACAATGAACTTTACTGTATCCTGAGAAATTCATTCAAGAGCACACAAGAAGTTCCCATATCCACATTTTACAAGGCTAAGCAGTACTGGACAAAAAAAAAAAACAACAACCCCAGAAGGAAACCAAATTCAAGACGAAGAAGACCCGAAGCAGCCAGTTTTGTTCGTCCCTTACAAAACTTCCCCAGGGGATGGAGAAATTACGGTTCGGTGAACCTATGCATGAACCTACACAGTTAAGCAGTTGCATCAGCAAAACACCGAATTGCAGTCCCACTTTTTATTACAAAGTCATCAATAAATTATATATAAATAGTAGGTTTAATATTGTAATAATTAGTTCTAAGTTTATACTGTTAGAATACCATTATTGTTAAGTGTTTTAAATAAAGGTCTTTTTAAAAAGTACCTGTGACATAATCAACCCTTAACTAGCGCCTTACGCCATTACCCCTAACCCCCAACTAGGTGTCGCAAGATCGGTGTCGTTGTCGTTTGTCGTTCAATTATTTCAACTTCAACGTCGTGCCGTTTATTTGCAGCAGCTATTTTTGAATTTTGTTTGTGTTTTGATATTGTTTTGTGAATTTTCAGTTTGGTTTTAAATAGAAATTAGCATAAACATAGCCTAAATTAATTTTGGAAAGTACCTTTTACCTCCTCTTATTTCCTCTTTATCTGGTTTTCCTTAGTACTGGAGCGTTTGGCTTTTCGCCAAAGATAATACGCTATTAATAAGTTACTCCTTTCCATAATAAACTATTCAAAACAAGTTTACAAACAACAATATTTATTACAAACAAACAAATCAATTGATAAGAGTGGGGATGTGTCGCTAGCGACATCCGTAGCTCTGGGAACGAGCCTTAAGTTGGATTTTACACGTCTGTTGCCCCCCCCCCCCCCCCCCATCGTAAGTGCCTAGTGATGCTCTTGCCCGCGTTCGACGCTCGTACTTTAATGGTGATTTTCTTAATATAAGGGTTATCTTTTAAATGGCAAAGCACTCGAAATGCGTTTACCTTAAGGCAATTTTTCACTTTATGTTAAATTACAAAACTTCATAAAAGAATATCAAGGGCTTAAAAATTGTATTTTGGCAAAAAGCATTCCTACGCGGTGGATCTATTATCCCGATTTTAATTTTCTTAAAACAAAAAAAGTAATTGGGATTTATTTTCGTCAGTCTTTTGTTTTTGGCTTACAAGCGTAATATAGGGTTTCCCTTTAGGTACGAACAAAAAGCGAACAATGGAGGTTTAGTCTTACAAAAGTTTTTTTTAATTATTAAGCAGAACCGTGAAGAAGGTTGGTATGTACCTAATATTAATTAAAAAACTAGAAGTTATTAGAAAACAAACGATTGGTACGATATACGGCCCAAGCAAAAAATATAAGATACACGGATACTGGTTACATATTACTCCAAAAGGGTTGAACATTATAACTTCTGTGAGTATTTAGAGATATCTAAAGCTCCAAGTCCTCTCGTATACTATCGTCGGCACTGATTTAAACTGGGTGAGCAGCACACAAATGGCTGGGAATATGCAGATGCACGAAAATCAAAGCCATAGTTTAGGTTACGTTAGGTTAAAGTGGCAGATCTCTGACACTGTCCAAACAGTCTCGCTTAGTCTTAGTCCTATACGGATCGTTGTGGTAGTACACGTGTTCCGCGAAACCCATCCGCATTAGCTTCCTGATGGTTAACGCGACGTAGACCATAGAATAATCTTGACAGCTCATTCAAACCAGCCACTGCTGTTTATAACTTGGTGAGGCGACCCAGTTATAAGCTGCTCACTTCAGATCATTACAGAATGGTTCGTCCAAGGGATTGAACATTCTTCTCGCGAGGCCGGGGCATTCACACAAGATATGCTGAACACTTTCCTCCTTTTCTTCATCTCTGCCACTTCTGCAGAAGTCGTTAGGGTATTTGCACACGTTCGGCGTGTCTACCGAAAAGGCAATGTCAGGTGACTACGGCAGTGATATTTCTTAAGTCTTTCCGACTGTGCTGTAATAACGCTGCGGTTTTCCTGTTATCATGAAGGGGCCACAATTGTTTGAAGATGCTACAGGTAGTTAGTTCTGTTTATCTGGCTTGCGCAAGTTGTTTAGCTATTAGATCTATCTAGTCTTTGACAGATCCCAGTGATCTAGCAACAGTATTTTCTGCTAGTTGGACAGACCTGCTTGCGCCCTCCCTGGCGAGCGCATCAGCAATCTCGTTGCCATATATATTTCTGTGGCCAGGAACCCAGCACGAGGTGACCCGATGCTGAGCATCAAGTGTGCAGAGATTGTTGCGATAGCGCCTTACTAATGTTGATTTAGTACTGCTAAAACAAATTGTCTTTATATCTGCTTCATTGTTTATATAGATAGCTATAGACGCAAACCGAAGCCATTACAAATACCGCGCGGGCAAAAATTATTTGCATTAAAGAGGGCCTTGCATCTAAGGACATAGAAAATGCTTAGCCGTAGAGCTTAATACCTGTTGGGTGTCAGTAACTACCTAAATTAACAATCAATCAGGTATTTCGTCATCTTTGACAGTCGTTACAAGTAATTTGATTAATCGCTACTTTTTCCAATTTCTTGAACAATTCACACAATGGGCTTTACGGAGCAGCACAAAACATTCATGGTTAAAGACTATTTTCGAAACGGGGTTAGAGTAAATGGTGAGTGGCAATACATTCCGGGTTTGTGCAGGGACGATTTTCACGAACATTTTCCTAACGTTGCTTTTATTTCTGGGGATTTTTATCATTGCCTCAAAAGAACCGTGGCTGTGTTTAGGGTTTGCCTTCTATACAACACAAAAAAAAAAGCAGGAAGACCATCTGTTAGAATAGAAGAACTTGTTGAAAACGTTCGTCAAATAATGCAAAATACGCCAACAAATTGTAAATTGTATAAGACGCCTGTCCCAAGAAGTGGGAAGATCTTATGGAACATGCGGAACTATTCTTAAATTAATAAATTTGACTTTACCAACATAGAAAAAATTTATCAAAATGTCAATCTTCCAAGTTTTTGTAGTCAAAATTTAAAAAATTTTCTATGTAAAATTTTCCTGTTAGTTGAATACTTAATCTTTATTAAAAAGAAATTAAAAGTTTTCATTCTTTCTACAGAGCTTTTTATTTTTAACAAACGACTTTTATTGAAGTATAAAAACTTTGTAATTTCTTAAATGGTCTTTATAGGCTCACGTTTTACACAAATTACACATAATGATTTATAGAGGCGCTCTGAATCGGATTTTTGTAAAAAGTTAAAAGTTACCTAATTTATTACCAAAAGTTTTATTCGGATCAGTTCAACTGTTATATTATAATATTATGGAAGTAACTCTTATTATATACAGCGTGTCCCCGATAAGAAGGCATTCTACAGGGATCTCGTAGACCGTAAATCCTATATTTGTAAAATTTCAAACTTTTGTTCCTTATCATAATTTGTATTTTTATGGTATACCATAATCTAAACTACTTAAAATAGTATAATTTACAAGCCTTAATTATGTGTCAGTGTTTAAGTACAATTTAAAATTATATGAAATTTTAAGTTAATAAGCATTTTTAATTATGTTTTTAATATAAGCTTCAAAGGTCAAATATTGATCAAGAATTATACCAAGATTTCTAGCGGATGTTACCAACGGTATCGCAGAATTATTAATAATCATTTTGAAGTAGTGTTGATTATTATTTTTGAATAAATATATTTTGGACCGATTCAAAGTTTTGTTTTCATTAAGTTTCTAGACATGATCCTCTATTACTTTAACAACATTAGAACACAGAATATTATCATTTTTGTTTTGTGATATATTTTGTTTATTATTGTATAAAGTTAATAAATATATTACCATATTTCATGGATAAATAAAAATCATGATTTAATTATAAATATTAAAGGATCCAGTATCACACTAAAATTTTTAAACCTACTTTGGTAAAAAACTTTGCGGTACTCACCAGTTTAAAATATTACAAATTTTACTGTATTTCTAATTTATTTTAAATAAAATATATTTTAAACGGGTTATAGTCTGGTCAATCTAGACCAAAAAATCATACTGAAGGTACATAAATTAACAACAAGCTGAAAATCAGTAAAATTGTTCAAAATATAATTATAAATAAAATTTATAAGTTCCCCATCATTCCCGTGTTTGGAAAAAATTTTACTCAAGGTCAAAGGTCAAAAAAATTAGTTTTTCGCGATTTTCAGCAAAACAGTACGTTTTATCATAAAAATAGCCCAGACAAAAATTGTAAATCATAAAATTATCTATAAAATATGTATCAATACTTTTTTCCTACGAGCCACCGGTTCTGAGATATAACGATTCAAAAAGTTGTAAAAGTTGTTATCGTCATAATATGCACACGTTATTTTTTTTAATGATTTTACCGCATATATCTCTGCGAGTACTTCTGTCATGCCGCTTCCTTGCATAATATGACCAATTGCTCCCAGAAAAGACATCAGTAGATAAAATCCTCCGAGTCTGATGATAATTTTTGATACTTCAGAGCCCTCAGGTGTGGCTGATGCTGATACCATTTCTCGAGCTTTAGCATACAGGGGCTGGTCGAAAGTCACATACAGTGTGGTCATACCGTTTTGCATTTTCTAATGCACAAAGTAAAGTCGTATAGATAAGTATTATAGTTACTTGCTGGTTGGTGAATAAATGGTAAAAATGAAATTTGAGATTTAGAATAATTCATAATAATATGCTTATTTGTTAAACGTTCAATAAAACCATTCCAACCGGGTAAAGACGAATTTTCCATTTTGACGATACCAACTTTTAAAACTTTTTGAATCGTTATATCTCAGAAACGGTGGCTTGTAGGAAAAAAGTATTGATACATTTTTTTTAGATAATTTTATGCTCTACAATTTTTGTCAGAGGTATTTTTATGATAAAACTTACCGTTTTGCTGAAAATCGCGAAACTCATTTTTTTTACTTTTGACCTTGAGTAAAATTTTTTCCAAACACGGGAATGATGGGGAACTTATAAATTATATTTATAATTATATTTTGAACAATTTTACTAATTTTCAGCTTGTTGTTAATTTATGTACCTTCGATTGTCTAGATTGACCGGACTATTAACGGCAAATTGCTGTCAATTAACCTTCAGTAATAATTTATTGGTTAGAGTCACACGGGCTTTGTGGAAGTGCGTCGTCTGCCTCTCTGCTCCACCTGTTCCGACTTTACCCTATGCAAATACCAGCTAACGACTTCTGTAAAAGCTCTAGAGATAAAAAAGGGGAAGAAAGTATTTAAAATTTCTGGTGCGAATGTCCTGGTCTCGCAAGAAGAAGATTTAATGCCTTTGGCGAACCATTTTTCGATAATCTGGAGAAAGTAAGCAATTGACAACTGTGTCGACTCAGTACGTTTATCAACAGTAGTGCCGACTGGAACGGATGCGGTTATGTTCGCGAAACATGTAGTAGGGAAGAATCACACTGAGCGACCATGATCGACCGTCCGCGATCGACCAGTGACGATCAAATTTCCAACACGAACATTCTTACCACAAAAATCACACTGAACGATCGTCCTCGACCGTCCGCGACCGATCTACGTCGACCCTGTTTGAAATTCCAACCTGCTGGAAATTTTGGTCGGTCTCGGACCATCCCACTTAATGCGCATGACATTTTTTTTAATTTTACACTAAGTGGAAGTGGCGTGCAACTCTAAAACCTAGCCCTACTTTTTCACGCTGGTTTTATTTGCTCTTGGTCATTTGTGTTTATATAGACAAAGTATTATCTACAAAAGAATCTTGACATTTGACAGGTTTGACATTTTCGTACGAGCGGTCGACAGCTGTGGTCGGTCGACCAGTGTGACTAGAACCCTGACTTTAAGCTATTTTGATTGTTGGTCGTAGCCGGTCGATCGCGGACGGTCGATCATGGTCGCTCAGTGTGACGCCTGACGTATGGTATCACAACAATACTCATAAGACGACACGTAAGGCTGTTTGTACAGTACTAGGAGCCTGCCACTCTAATTCAACCTAACCTTATCTTTCCCTTTTATCAAACTACCTTTTGCAGTCCTCCAAAACGCAGCCAAAAAAGTTTCACGGTCTACTAGTAGTTCTATAAAGTTTTATGAAACTATCTTTATATTATAATATATTATTATATTATATTATCACCGTTCCACCCTTTTTGACTCGGTTAGAACTTACTGCTGTAATCATACAACAAATTAAACACTATTTCCAATTCCTGCTTCTTCCTGTAGTTTTCAGGCAGAAACTCACAGAAACTTAATTAATAGCAGCAACGAAATAATTTCCCTTCATATTCCCTATAATCTGACCCTTCGCGTGATGCCCTACGTCTGCATTTCATCGTTGCCCTTCCACTTAGTCCCTAAATACCGCAATAAGATAAGGCTAGCCAACCGATTAGCAGACGCGGCAAATCCCAATCTGACAGCCAGGTTTGAATTGTCGGTTCTGATTCTGGATTCTGATAACCTACAGTGGACGTATCGAATTTCGGTGAATCTTGGGGTAAAGTTTTAACAGAATTATTGCGGCGGCCCCGGCCGATTCATATCTGGGAATATTGTATAAACATTTTTACCGCATTTATACTTGGAGTTCAGAATTTCTTTCTTTCAGAGATCCTGTCATACCGTGCAAGCAAAAATTATTTGCATCAAAGAGGGCCTTGCATCTAAGGACGTAATGCTTAGCAGTAGAGCTTAATACCTGTTGGGTGTCAGTAACTACCTGAATTAACAATCAATCAGTTATTCCGTCATCTTTGACAGTCGTTACAAGTAATTTGATTCATCGCTAATTCTTACAATTTCTTGAACAATTCACAGAATGAGCTTTACGGAACAGCACAAAACATTGATGGTTGAAGCGTATTTTCGAAACGGGGTTAGAGTAAATGGTGAGTAGCAATACAATCCGGGTTTGTGCATGGACGATTTTCACGAACATTTTCCTAACGTTGTTTTTATTCCTGGGGATTTTTATCAATGCCTGAAAAGAAGCGTGGCTGCGTTTAGGGAAACAGGTTTTATACAACACGTACACGTATTCCAAGAAATACAAGCCGCAGATTTTCAAAGACGCAGGAATTACTCTCAATGGTTTACCCAAAATTTATTGGAAAGAAATGATTTATTAGACCTGACATTTGTTTCGGAGGAAGCCTGGTTCCGCCTCTCCGGTTATGTGAATTCTCAGAATACATGCATGTGGAGTAGTGAAAATCCCCATTTTTTTGTAGAGTCCACATTGCACCCTTAAAAAATTGGTGTCTGGTTAGCTTTTTCCCGAAGAAGAATTGTTGGTCCTATTTTCTTCCATGACATTGTTACAGCACAGCGGTATAGAGACAATATTTTGAATCCATTTGTGGATTTGACGACGAACTATGTTTTGGATATTTTTAACAGGACGGTGCCACCGCCCATACAGCCGCCGAAACTATTAACTACTTATGCAATTTTTTCGACGACAGATTGATCAGTTTTCGATCAGACATTGAATTCCCACCTAGATCGCCTTGTTTAACGGTTATGGATTGGGTACTTCGTTTTTCTTCATTTAAAGAACACTATTTTTAAAACACCAGTTGCAAATTTAGAACAATTACAAGAAAGGATTATCCAAGAATGTGGTAACATTTCTCCAGAGATGCTGGTCAACACTTTCGAAAATATGAAGAGACGTGTGAATTTATGCTTGGAGCATGGCGGTGGCCAATTTTCGCAATTTATGTAATTATTTTCCTTTTTCTTCCTGTATATTCTTACTTTGTCAATTTTGTAAATAACAAAAATAAATTTGTATTTGTCTACTTATTTTAATACTCATTAGTTTGGCATATCATGCCATAACATGAATTTGACAAAATTTTAACCTAGATTCGGTTAGATATATCGTCCCCATATCATTGTGATCTAAACCATGCGCTACGTTTTTTTATCCAAGCCCTCTTTGATGCAAATAATTTTTGCTCGCACGGTAGTGGGTTGACTGGAAGCACGGTATTGTCATACAACACGAACGTCAAACATCAGTCAGTTCATTCGTCAGTGCTACGATTCCTAGAGCGGATAAAATAAATGTAGCAACACCGCATTAAGCTCATACATTTAAGCCTACAATCAGCCCAAAACACTAAGTCATCTTAACTAGGTTCTTAAACGTTTTTAATTCATTGATTTTTTATGGATTTTTGACTTTAAAACGTGTTTAAATGTGAATGTAATGTTGTGTAAAATTAGGTTTTATTTTGTCGTTTATGTATTGTTGACTTAAAAGTAGGTCAAATGCGTCACACGCCAACAAGAATACTAATCAATTCGAAAATTCGACTCTTAACGTCCGCATACGGCCAATCGACTTGTCGCTGTTCGTTCGCGATCTAACAGCAGCTTAAAACTTCCTTTACTAATTACGAAGCAGTATTTGCCCACACCACCATTTAGCATTTGCACATTTACAGACACCGACACGAGAACGGCAGTGGCTTTTTATTATAACCGAACTTTGAAGTTAATTTTTATGATTATCATTTGTTTTTTCCCAAAACCAGGGTTTTGTCTGCACAAGGTCAATTAAACTAAGCAGCCATTTAAATTAATTAACTTTGGTGCTTTGCACAGATAAAATCAAACACCACAGAAGTTATGAAAAATCGACAACGACACGAGTGAGATGGATGCTCCTTGACGGCAAGTCTGCGCCTGCAACGACACGACACGATACCGATAAGTCGGTAAGTGTGAAAGTATAGCACTAATTTAATTCACATAAAATTTCGCCTCCACCGGCATTGGACGTTGCAGGCGCAGACTTGCCGTCAAGGAGCATCCACCCCACTCGAGTCGTCGCCCATTTTTTACACTTTGTGGGGTATTTGGTTTTATGCGTCAAAACACCAAAGTTAATTAATTTAAATATCTGCTTAGTTTAATTGAACTCGTGCAGACAAAACCCTGTTTTTGGGACGAAACAAATGATAAATTATAAAAATTAACTGGAAAGTAGTCTACTTGAGTCGGCAGCCGAATGGAATTCCGGCCATAGCGAAGAGCTACTGCCGTTGTCGTGTCAGTGTCCGTGCCCATTCTTAACACATCGTTACCTAATTCTTATTCAAATGGGCGTTTTCACACTAGCCGACACGACACCGGCACGACCACGACACGGTAGCGATACCGACACGATAAATCGGCGAGTATTTTCACATTTGCCGACAGCCATCTCTGTCGTGTCGTAGTGTTGTGCCGGTATTCGCAAACATGGCTCCTTTAATAAATTGTATTTGCTATATTTATTGCATTTAAGACTCAATAAGCGAAGACCGCAAAGAAATTTTTTTCTCTGAGTATTTTATTATTTTCGTTTATTTTGTCCCAAAAACACGGTTTTGACTCTACAACTTCTATCAGAGTAACAATGTCATACTTGAAATTAGCCATAGTTCTATTAAAAGTTAAGTAGGTATGTCAAAATTATCATTTAAATTAAGTAGGAATATTGTCATTCTGTCGTTCTAACCAAAACAACTAGGAAAAGGAAAAACCGCCAACGACACGAGTGGAGCGCTTGCTGCTCGCCGACCTGTCGGCGCCTGTAACGACACGATAACGAAATATCGGCAAGTGTGAAAGCATTCCCTTTACTTACATGAGATTACGCGTCCACCGGTGTCGTTGTCGTTGTCGTGCCGGTATCGTGTCGGCTAGTGTGAAAACGCCCATTTAAGCTAAATTTTAGGTGTCCCTATTTTGTTGTTTAATACTAGTGTACTTTTAGATATTACTTATAAATATTATATTTGTTTTGTTTCCTTTGTGTAGTATAATAGTTTAGAACTACTAGTACTTCAGCACATGCGTTAACAATAGCTTTAACAGTGCAAAAAATACTGCAGTGGTAAATAAGAGCTGCATTGTATCGTGAATATAACAATATTTATCCACAAAATTCGACTCACCTGCGAAAAACCATACGGGTTGCCACTAGTCTACAAGCTGCTAAACGTTATTGTGTGTAGATTTTATTATTGAAATAAAATATTACACGAATGCAAATAATAACACTATTAACCGTGTTTATTATAAACTCATTTAAAATTGTTTAATCCTGATGTCGTAACTATTACCCCAACCAACGTTGCTCATAGTAATAGGCCAAATTATGTTCAACAGAACAGCGAAGCCTGCCAAACCAAGATAAACCCAAATTGAGTTGTATTGCTTTGATTTATCTTTCAAACTGACGAACCATTTACATTATTCAGGATGTGAGGGCGTGATCCGAAATTAGTTGTTTGATTTCAGAGAAAATCGTGTGACTTACATTTCCTTGGCGTTTAAACAGGAAATACTAACACAATCTTAGACATTTCAGGACATGCTTAATTATTATATCGCGAAAGAGTAACCAGTTTTTAGTGATTTTATTTACTCGCATGCCCAAAAGTCATTCAAAAATGACGTTAGTAGGGGCATATACCGGGTGTTTTAGAAGGAACGCTCACCCCTATAAATTTTTTATTGTTTAAATTCCAAAAATAAAATTTGGTGGTTTGATCATATTATGTGATATTCTTTTGCACATGAAATTACCTTAATAGATTTTTTAAATGTATATTTTTCGCCAAGTCGATTCAGAATATTCCAAATTCAACGACACCCCATAATAATATGTCACTTTCATTCATTACAATCATTTTTATTTTTATTTTTGTTATCTAGCTATCTATATGAGCTAGCTCTCTAAAATGGTTTACTTCTAATATAGGCCAAAATCTTGATAAAAATGCAATTTTTTAGTTATATTATTGTGTTTCACATTTTTAAAATTTTAAAAAAGTATTTTTCCCAGATAACTCAATTTTTTCAATTGGCTCACTCGGGCAACAGGATAAAGCAATTTTTTTTCAACAATTTTAGATCCCACACCTTATGTTCAGTTAAAAAATAGATAATTTAATTAAAATACCAATTAATGGCAAAATATACAACAAGAAGCGCAAACGGCTTTGCATTTATCTAGGTACCCATGACGCGATAATGCTAATAAACAAATAAATATATATAATCACAAATTTAAAATCCGCCATCATTGAAATTAGTTTCACATGTAGATGTAAACCATTTTATAGATTTCATAGTAATTTATAGATGAAAAAACTGTCAAAAAGCGACGTATAGGGTGTCGTTTATTTTGAAATGGTATTCTGAATCAATATGGACAACAATATACAGGGTGTTCTATTTAAAAATCGAAAAATGAGGTAATTTTTGGGGAAACTGAAAGTGACAAAATGGCATCCGTCATGTCATAAGATGCATAATAATATTACATACCGTGCGAGCAAACATTCTTTGCATCAAAGAGGGCTTAGATTAAAAAACGTAGGGCTTGATATGGGTACGATATATCTAACCAAATCTAGGTAAAAATTTTGTCAAATTCATATTATGACTTGATATGCCAAATTAATGAGTAATAAAATAAGTAAACAAATACAAATTTATTTTTGTTGTTTACAAAATTAACAAAGTAAAAATATACAGAAAGAAAAAGAAAAATAATTACATAAATTACTGAAATTGACCACCGCCATGCTCCAAGCATAAATTCACAGGTCTCTTCATATTTTCGAAAGTGTTGACCAGCATCTCTGGAGAAATGTTACCATGCACATTCTTGGATAATCCTTTCTTTTTCCTTTTTAAGAATAGTCCTGCGTGTTCCATAAAATCTTCCCACTTCTTGGGGCAGGCGTCTTAAACAATATGTTGGCGTATTTTGCATTATTTCACGAACGTTTGCAACAAGTTGTTCTGTTCTTACAAATGGTCTTCCTGCTCCTTTCTTGTGTTGTATAGAACCTGTTTCCCTAAACACAGCCATGGTTCTTTTCAGGCAATGATAAAAATCCCCAGCAATAAAAGCAACGTTAGGAAAATGTTCGTGAAAATCGTCCACGCACAAACCCGGATTGTATTGCCACTTACCATTTACTCTACCCCCGTTTCGAAAATACGCTTCAACCATGAATGTTTTGTGCTGTTCCTTAAAGCCCATTGTGTAAATTGTTCGAGAAATTGGAAAAATTAGCGATGAATCAAATTACTTGTAACGACTTTCAAAGATGACGGAATAACTGATTGATTGTTAATTCAGGTAGTTACTGATACCCAACTGGTATTAAGCTCTACGGCTAAGCATAGCCCTCTTTGATGCAAATAATTTTTGCTCGCACGGTAGCTGTGAGAGTGCATTGATGGACTTAACTGATGATATTCAGAGGGCAACTGATAAAAATAAGGTTTTGCTGGATTTAAGTAAGGCCTTTGAAGTGCTAAACCATGAAATTCTTCTGGCAATATTTCATTATGTTGGCTTTTTTATTAATTAAATTAAAAATTAAATTTTAAATACTGTAATACATTCATGTAAAAGCTTGGGATTACTGCTTGATTCTAATTTGCGTTTTAAAAAACGCGTTACTGCAAAATTAAGAAACGCGTATTAAGCTTATTTATGGTAATCGGCTTTGCCTCTCCCAAGAAATCCGAAAACCCTTATTTGATTTATCGTGTTGTCGCAGTTTAACCACTCTAGTGGAGTTTACATGCCCTGCCTGGATGCTGTGGACCGTTCTCGGATAGTTCAGAATTAGAGTTTGAAAGTGGTTTATGGTGTTAAATGAAGAAGTCATATTTCCTCTTACCTGGCTATGTCAGGATGGTTTAATATGTAAAATAGATTTAATTTACACTGTACTACATATAACTTGAAATATTTTAAGTTAAATACTTAAATAATCTCTTTGCCTGATAAAATTACTTTTCGAACAGATATTCATAACTTGGATTTACGCGAGAGGAATATATTTTTACTGAATAATATGATAAATTTGAACATCCCACTTTTGCATGAAATGTTGGTGAACCTTAGGAACTTATTAGTAGTTTTTTTGTTACGGGAAAAAAGCATTCAAACCATATTGTCTTTTACTTTTACCATATCGGCAAGAATTATTAAATAAATCCAAATCACTTTTAAAAAAAAATTTGAAGTATACAACCAGATAATATGGCAGATTTACGTTCCTCTGTAAAATATATTAGAGCTCTGCAGGTGCCGGGTTTTTATCTCGGGCCTATATGCGGCCCGACCCGACTTTACCAATTTCTTGTATTTTGAAAAGCTAAATTTTGTTCATATTTTAATATCTCTATCTCATAGTATCAAGGTATAAAGGAAACAAATGGGTATAGGTTAATTATTTAATGTATATTGCCTGATATTATATTTATCAAAGAAAAATTAAAATTCACCTACAACAGAAATGACGGCTTCAATTTCTATGTTATATTTGATACATTTCATTATTATCCAATCTGTACCATTTTATTTTGAAAAATATCTATTTTTAACACATTCTAATTTAAGATATGTACCTACGTACAGTTAAAATTATTTACAGAAATAAAAACTTTAGGAAAATCAAAAAAGTTGTTTCTTTCATCAAATGACAAAATATTTTAAATTATAAAATATTTTTTTGGTAAGACTTTTTTCGTGGGTTACAAGACGCGTTCAGAGTAGCTTAAAGTCGTTATAAAATTTAATGTTTTTTTATAACTTATACAAGTACTGTTTTAAAGTTAAAGTAAAATATCAGAATTTTTTTTTGGTTTTAATTTTATGAATAGTAAGTATATTTTTTCTTATTTAGTGTGAAAGTTTATGCCGGCTCTTTTTCTAGAAGCAAAAACAAATTAATGTCTTAATGGCGGGGAAATTTCTTTAATCATTCATTTGATAAAAGAAATAATTTTTAAAATTTCTGATTTTTAAAAGTTTTTACTTGTGTAAATCATTGCAAAATGGATCACTCTGTATTTCTTAGATTATAATGTTTTACGAAAGAATTATTGTCCAAAAAAAATATTACAGATCATTACCCAACAAACAATTATAGTCTAAAAAAGGTGAATTTTACCTAAGTTTTTAACTATAAAGCTCGACGGACCGCTTTACATAGTCAGAAGTTAGTCATTTATACCACTTTATCACCTAGTGGGGAATAAAACCAAGGTAATAAAGTGGTAAGAAACACCTGTCATTAGGAGAATTGTTCTTCATAGACGAGGCCAAGTAGTCTTCTCCGTGGTAGTAAAGAGGTGTTTTTTACCCGTATTTTACCTATGTGGGCCTATGTTGGGCCTGTTATGGGCTATGAAGTTTATAGAAAATCATAACCACAATTTTAGAAAAAGATAAAAATAGTATTTTGTTTTTATTTGTATCAAAGCACAGGAGGCAGGAGGGTTCTTAAATCAGAACATGTCATGTCAGCCGCTATTGATTTTTAAAATGGAGTGGTAGTATATAGATAGGTATGTACTTATAAAAATCATTATTTCATCGATGTGAAGTGAAAAAATGGGTGCGCGTAAAAAATTTTCGTATAGATTTCAATTTTACCTAGAAAAACTAACCGCGCCCCAGAAAAAAGGCATTTAATTAAGAAAAACAAGGTAAATTAAAATTGAAAATACCAAAAATTTTAAATGTAGCCAATATTTAGTGCTTGGACGAATAAGTTAGCTCGTTTCTGTGCTCGGTTTTTGTAATATATTTGTTGTTGCTTTAGTGTTACAAGTAATCTAACAAAATTAATTGAAAATAATACACCATGTTGAAAAAAATATGGCGTCAGTAAAATATTTTTCCTAAAGGTCGTGATTTCCTGTGGTTTGGGCCTTAAAAAAAATTGGACCTATAAGTCAACCCGTATTAGGTTACGCTATAGGAGAAAATTTCCTATTTTGTATCTTCCGTCTTGATAGGTCTAAATTAGGAGAAATATTCGTTTATATGGCATAACTTTGTAATAATGAGTGTTTATGAAGCCTAATTTGGGGTTTTTAAGAATACTGCAGGCCCTATGTACGGCCAATTACTCCATAAAATGCGAGATAAAATGTTTCTATCGGGGTTCCTGCATTAATGCCTCGCAACGGATTAATAGCCACTATTATAATGTAACTAACCTTACTTTTTGGCCGAGTTCGAATATAAACGTACAACGTTTTTTTCGTTGTTCCGGCGTTTTGTATAGCTCCTACCCCTTTTATTTCGCCGAAAAAATGGAAACTAATTATTTTAAAATGGAGAGGGTCAAGCTCCTCCTTGGATTATTCTTATGTTCCCCACAAGTGGGAAGATTACCACAGTGCAATAAACTTAACAATCATCATTCAAGTTTTCTAAGCCAGAATCTCTTTAAAGACATAATTTTTGGAAGATACGGCTTTATATCCGGTAAAAATCACTTTGAGGACAAAATATTAGGCTATAAAGAAATTATTTAACTTATAACTATAACCTATTTTAAACTTTAAAGCCTTCTGGGCTTTAAGTACAAAATGTAAGACTAATATAGGGTATACATCACCTCAGAAAGTGTTCACATTATAACCTGACCATGAAGATATATTGAAGACAAAACGAAGTAATTTGTTCTTCATTTATGGGCCTAAAAGATTATTGGGCTTTAAGGCCCAATCTAAGGTAAAAAATAACCTGGTTGGGCGTTTATTACTGACTTTCCTTAGACCTAACTATCAAGTCGATTTACAAGGTAATTATCTACTCTTTTGGACCATCTCTTGGGCCTCTTATATTTTCCCACTTTGAACCCGTATTAATAAGTTCGAATTACTTTGTTTGGGCCAAACTGTTAGTCTCTTTGGCCGTTTCGTCTAAAAAGCCGATTTGAAGGTAAAAAATAGACTATTTTTTACTTAAATAGGTCATTTTCTCCAAATGAGAGGTCGCCAAGGCTTTAAATGTTTGTTGGGTACGATATCAGTAGATTTTTTTTTGATAAATAAAATAGCAGGCAATATACTATTCATCAACCTATACCCACATTTTTCCCCTATACTTTGGTACTACAAGATATTAAAAGATAGATAAAATCCAGCCATTTGTTTTTGAAATACCAAAAATTTTTAATTTTTTTTTGTCCATGCATTTTCACAATTTTTAAATATTATTTTATTAATTATTTTATCTGCCTATAAACTTTTCAACATCCTAAACATATTTTATAATGAAGAAAAAACTTTTGACCTAATTTTCCAACAGGAAAGAAAAAAAAAAGTAAATAGTCTTTAAGAAGGCAATAACTCAAAAACTAGTCATAGGATTGGATTATGACTATACATACATAGACACATTTACTCATGACGTCAGGATGTATATGTCGTAGGCTCATAGTGAAATCCGTCATTTCATGAAAAGCCTAGTCACTTCATGAAGCGTCGGCTGATTGTGTAAAAACATGAAATTACACGATCTGCCGCGTCACTTCATGAAGAGACCTTGACGTTTCGGCGTATTATGTATAACACAATCTGCCTAATTTTAAATATCGTCACTTTATGGAGTACCTAACGATGTCATGTCAGTTGGCAGATTGTGTAATTCCGTCTAAAAGGTATATTGACAACTGGTTTGTTCGTTGCTCCCCAGAGCATTTTTTTTTTAATTACATTTTTTCAACTAATATTATTTTATAAAAATAAAAAAAATGTTCTGACAAACCCGAACAAACCAGTTGCCAATATACCTTTTAGACAAAATTACACAATATGCCTTGTTTTTGTGGCATTTCATGAAGTGACGATATTTAAAATTAGGCAGATTGTGTTATACATAATACGCCGAAACGTCAAGGTCTCTTCATGAAGTGACGCGGCAGATCGTGTAATTTCATGTTTTTACACAATCTGCCGACGCTTCATGAAGTGACTAGGCTTTTCATGAAATGACGGATTTCACTATCAGCCTACGACATATACAATATAAAAAAATCAGAAAAATTAGTTGAGAGCTTTTTTTCATAAGCGATTTAAACTTGTAAATATTTAAAAAATCATACAATAACCCCAATTTGCGTATGACGGGAATCTATGGAGAAAACTGCCCTCGTAATGTTACAACCATTCATTTTAATTATTCCAAATTGGTGTGCTTTTAACCAATTAGGCCATATACGTCATTAAAGTTCGTTCTATTTCTTTGCATTAACCTGAATCTGCCATAAATAAGTTTCCTAATACATTTTTTTCTTATTACTTACTTTTATTAGGTTTATTAATAAAAAGGCATATTAAAAACTGAAAGAATAAAATTGAAATACGCTGATTGAAATGCAGATGGCTGTAACACGAACGAAATGTGAGGTTAAGGTTGCTTGCTTATGGATATTTCGCGTGACTACTACTCTAGAAAAAGAAAATCACTTTATGAATTCCAATAACGACACAGCCTTTTCGGTGGCGTTTCTACATTTTGTATTACTTTTACTAGATATAGATAATATTGATTTACTATTTTAAATTTACAATATATCATGTCTAGGGTCAGCACCTCTGGTACAATCAATGCTAAACGAATAACCAAAAAGAATGGCTCTTCCATAATCCAGCCATCAAAAAGGCGTACTTTTTTTTCGAGGAGAATTTTCTAAAGACTGGCACCCTGTGAAGCAGAGTAGTGTCGAATTCAACCCTAATGGGGCTGCCTACCGACTAAACTCCCCGTGTTCCTGCGGTTTCCGCGCCATAAGTGTATAAACCTTCAGACCACTCGATTTGTATTTCTGGTTTGCACGTCTAGTGCGTGCTTTGCTTCGTACTCCACCTAGACCTAGGTATCGATGAACCTACGTTTTGGGTTTGTCTCATTACATTGTTTACAGCTTACTGTGAAGGTGTTTGTGTAGGTGTAAGGATTTTGGTGCAGTGTACGTGTTTGTGCTTCAGAAGAGATAACACGTGCCCATGCTCCACGGCTATGAGGATCCCACTATTTCAGGAAGAGCACTTGCAGTGCTGATCAGTAGCAGTAGTAAGCTGTTGCGGAAGTTTTAGTTGTTAGCTACTTGCTGTGATAGTGTCTGTGTAGGTGTCTGATTTGGTGCAGTGTAGGAGTTTGTGCTTCAGAAGAGGCACACGTGCGCATGCTTCACAACTATGAGGACCCCACTGTTTCAGGGAGAGAACTTGCAGTGCTGATCTATAGCTGTAGTAAGTAGCTGCTAAGAACTACAGTGTTGTGTGTAGTAAGTTCTTGTGTGGTAGGTAAATTTTTTTGTAGGCTTTTTATTTATTAACTACTAAACTAGGTATGACGGCATCTAGTTTAATGACTCCTTGCTGGATATAATACTTCTGGGCAGAATCAATTCAATTATAATACTTCTAGTTTCCTTTTTCTTTATTCCTTATTCCAGCAGCAAATTTCCTTTAAACTATTACAAAAGCTGAATCCTTGGGCGCTTATAGTATACCCTCATTCTTTCCTCGTCCTGTACTGGATCATAATCCAGTAATTCTTCATTGGGATGAGTTCCTGCTTTTTCAAAAACTTTGACTGCTTTCCCATTCAAGATCTATATGGATGTAGGCATTTCTTATAAACCATGATGCCGCTATTGCTTTTCTTACATAATTATTTATTTTCTGTGTCCTCCAGCCGTTTTATATATAGCCCCACGCTGCTGAGCCGTACATCAGCTGTGGTCTAGCTACTGCTTTTATCATTTGTAGTTTGGTTTTGAGCCCATTGTGCTCTTTGGACCTATTAGTGAGCACAGTCTACCCACACTTGCACAAAACAGATGGACAGGGCTGGCAACTTGTAGAATCTTCAGGCAATTATGGCCCCTACTTGACGGCAGGAAAACTGCAGTGCTATTACAACACGGTCGGAAGGACCTAAGAAACATCACTGCCCTAGTCACCGGGCACTGCCTGTTCGGTAGACACGCTGAACGTATGTAAATACCAACTAACGATTTCTGTAGAAGTTGCAGAGAAGAAGAAGAGGAGGAAAGTATTCAGAATTTCTTGTGTGAATGCCCCGGCCTCGCTAGAAGAAGGTTCAATTCCCTGAGCGAACCATTCTTTAATGATCTGGAGCAAGTGCGGAACACGTGTGGTACCAAAACAACTACGTGTGACTGTTTGGTCAATGTCAGAGGTCTGCCACTCTAACATAACCTACCCATACCTGCCTTTGTCTTCTTAATTACTGAAAAGGCGTACACGGATCTGGGTAAACTAGCGGTGCCAAACAGCTCAGTGGCGAATTTAGAGAGAGGGCGCGGACGCGATCATAACCTCCTTGATCATTTCTAGATTATAGAGGCTTTTATAATAACTCATGTATAGTAAAAACCTTTCGTCTTGACGAAACCCTAAATGAATATGCATTAGGTATTAGCAGTTTAATCTAAACTTAAAATTAAATCCTCTATACACTGCTGTCGCATCATGTATTCTATATATTATTAGTGCCCTACAACGTGTCGAAGTGCCAGAGTCGTGAAAATGTATTTGTCCGTCTATTGTGATCGAGTAGGGGAATAAAAAATGGCATCCAAAATTATATTATGGTAATTTTTTAAACTGAGTATTACCATTATGTTGACAGTTTTTCAGTTTTCTTGTTACCAAATATAAATAGTGTGTTATAATACGTGCTTTTAGAACACCTTGTCGGTTATTTATTTACAAAAATGATTTAAAATATATTATTATGTCTAATTTTTTTGTAACTTACTCTTTTTTAATAGCGTTAGAAATCAATAAAAATGCACAACACACAGTACATGAATTCAAATTCACAAGTTTACATAAAATTGAACAATAATTTTACTGACGATAAATCACCGGCATGAGAATACGAGTTGCCCAAGACTGATTTATTTTTTCTCACGATCGATAGCGGCCAGTTTTTATCTTCATTACGTAAGCCAAATGAATCAGTACCTTTTCTAATACCTATATCTTAACTAATTCGATAATATTTAAGACGTTTTTAACAATAGAAATATCTCAGTTTATAATAAAAATTAGTGTTAGTAAAACTGTCAAATACTAGGGTCCTAATACTGTTAAAACAATACCGCAACGTCATCAGTTTAATGGCAGCCAAGCGCCGCCATCACACAACGAGCTGTTTCCTTTACGACCGACAACCACCATATTTTTTGTGTTTTTTGGCTCTGTTGCCACTAAAAAAAAAAAAAAAAAAAAAAAAAAAAAAAAGCAAAGAATCTAGGATTGATACTCGACTCCAAGCTTAACTGGGGCATGAACTTACAAGAACGAGTCAACAAAAAGGCGTCAGTTGCGTTCTATGCCTGCAAAAAAGCTATTGGTAAGAAGTGGGGACTTAAACCTCACATAGTACACTGGATCTATACAGCCATTGTAAGACCTATACTTACCTACGGGGTCCTGGTCTGGTGGACTGCTTTGGAAAAAGCAATAAACATGAAAAAACTGACGAAGTTACAACGGGCAGCTTGTTTAGGAGTGACCGGTGCCCTTCACTCAGCACCGACGGCGGCACTGAAAGTGATGCTGCATCTTATACCCGTGGATATTTACGGAAAAAGTGCGGCTGCAAAAAGTGCTCTACGACTGAAAGAGTCGAAATGCTGGACCAGTGCCAACTACGGACACAGCAGCATACTAAGGATATATCCAGGCCAAAATTTGCGAGAGCCGACCGATTACACTGTTTCGCTGCCAGACTTTGGAAGGGGCTTTTCTATGCTCATTCCGGGTAAGGAAGAGTGGGAAGGCAATCGAGTAACAATGGAGGCGGATCACTCGATCTTCACAGACGGTTCAAAAATGGACGTCGGGGTGGGAGCTGGCATCTTCTCCGAGAGCATGCCAATACAGAGGTCATACAGACTCCCTGACTACTGCAGCATTTTCCAGGTGGAAATTTTTGCAGTGGATAAAGCAGTCAGTACCCTGCGGGATCACCCTGGCTTGAGAGGACCTGCGTCTAGAGCTATCTATATAGACAGTGAAGCAGCAATAAAGGCAATTTGCTCCAGCAGCACTAAGTCAAAATTAGTAAGGCGCTGTCGCAACAATCTCTGCACACTTGGTGCTCAACATCGAATTACCTTGTGTTGGGTTCCTGGACACAGCAACATATATGGCAACGAGACTGCTGATGCGCTCGCCAGGGAGGGCGCAAGCATGTCCGTCGAACTAGCAGAGAATACTGTGGCTAGACCACTGGGATCAGTCAAAGAAGAGATAGATCGAGCAGCTAAACAACTTGCGCAAAGCAGATGGACAGGACTTACAACTTGTAGCATCTCCAGGCAATTGTGGCCCCTACTTGATAACAGGAAAACCGCAGCGCTATTACAGCACAGTCGGAAGGACCTAAGAAACATCACTGCCGTAATCACCGGACATTGCTTGTTCGGTAGACACGCTGAACATATGCGAATACCAACTAACGACTTCTGCAGAAGTTGCGGAGATACGGAAGAGGAGGAAAGTATTCAGCATTTCTTGTGTGAATGCCCCGGCCTCGCGAGAAGAAGGTTCAATGCACTGGGTGAACCATTTTTTAATGATCTGGAGGAAGTGAGCAGCCTGCATCTGGGTCGACTTACTAAGTTTATTAACAGCAGTGGCTGGTTTGAATGAGTTGTCAAGATTCTTCTACGATCGTGTTAACCATCAGGAAGCTGATGCAATAGGTTCCGCGGAACATGTGTGGTATCACAACGGTCCTATAGGACTACGTGTGACTGTTTGGTCAATTCCAGAGGTCTGCCACTCTAACCTAACCTAACCTAACCTAAGGGACACTTGTCGAACGGTTATGTTCCAGTGTTATTCTCTGAGTATTTCTAGTCTACCAGCCATCGTATTACTCGCATTTTTGTCACTCGCACCCCCGTATGATAAAGAATTGAACGCCATTTTGCATTTCTATTCAACTTGTTTAGATTTTTTATGGGGAACTTTAATTTATCGTTCAATAGGTCTCAGTTGTATGACGGAGTCAATTTGGCAAGCTCGCTTTGATTTATGAGGCGGAAATTAAAATTGCCCTTTTTTACTTTTTGCCCCTTATTCGCTAGTGTAAATCACGACTTATCAAATATGCATTCTCTTACAACGTCACGAAAGAAAATTTCTATTTAATATTAAAAGAATGGTAGGTTGCAAGAACAAAGTCGATAAGAAACAAAAAAGTAAAACAACTATAATACAGAAGTAAAAATTTTTACGTTTATAACTAATATTACCTTAATAAATTTTAATACATTTATCGTAAGCTATACAGTGTGACCAGTAAAGTCTGCATCATATGGGATTTTTTTTATTAATAACTTTATTCGAAATTTGACTTTGGCATCAAGTTCTGCTTCGATCGACATGAAAATTAAGCAAAAAAAATAGTAGTCACGTGATTCGCATTATCTGTCAAATTTGCATTTTTCCCAACAAACAATTCAAAAGTAGGGTTATTTCTGAAAGTATCGAAAAAAATGTATTAGAAAAAGTTTTTTAAATGCAGTTTCTAGCCCACATGCAAAATATGCATAAGATAATTTTGATTTTTTACCCATATTTTGTAAATTGCACCACTTTTGCAAAATAAGACTCAACGCAACCTACATAAAACTTCTTAGATTTGACAATGGTTTATTTCAGATACATTTTCTTTAAAGTAGCGCCATTTTAAATGTGTGTTTTTCTACAAAATCCAAATTGGGCTTTTGACCCTGCATAAGGTAACTTCATAAAATAAGTATTTTTGAAAATAAATGTAGTTTGTGTCTGAAAGTAATGCATGTTTATTAAGACAAATAGAACATAGTGTCATCAGTAAAGTGTTTGTTAAGGGGAAAATAAATTTTAGTGGTGGGTAAAAAATCAAATTTATCTTATCTTATCTTTTTTCGATATTTTCAGAAATAACCCCCCTTTTGAATTATTTTTTGGAAAAAATTAAAATTTGAGAGATACTGCGAATCACGTGACCTCTATTCATCTCGATCAAACCAGAACTTGACAAGGGTGAAAGCAAAAAAATTTATTAAACTGGTATAAATTTGATATCACTAGGTAGCTAAAAGTTCAAACGTTGTTTTTTTTGTAGAAAATAAGTTTTAAAGTTGGCCTATTTATACTAACACAAAAATAACAGTAGATTTTGAAAACAAAATGGTAGTGAGAAAATCTGCTACATGAAAACTAGAGTTTAAGGGCTCTTTCACACGGGCGTTTTTTAACCGATCGGCAAATTTGCCGACAAAATTTTAACTTGGACGGCAGCCGATCGATCATTTTGCCATCGCCGCTCTCGTTTGAAAGCATTAATCTAACCTTATAGAATTAAAATTTTTGTCGGCAAATTCACCGATCGGCAGATTTAACGATCGGTTAAAAAACTTAGCACTTAGTGCTCTTTCACACGGGCGTTTTTTAACCGATCGTTAAATCTGCCGATCGGTGAATTTGCCGACAAGGATTTTAATTCTATAGGGTTAGATTAATGCTTTCAGACGAGAGCGGCAACGGCAATATGACCGATCGGCTGCCGTCCATGTTAAAATTTCGTCGGCAAATTTGCCGATCGGTTAAAAAACGCCCGTGTGAAAGAGCCCTAAGTGCTCTTTCACACAAGCGTTTTTTAAACGATCGGTAAATGCCGATCGGTGAATTTGCCGACAAAAATTTTAATTCTATAGGGTTAGATTGATGCTTTCAGACGAGAGCGGCAACGGCAATATGACCGATCGGCTGCCGTCCATGTTAAAATTTCGTCGGCAAATTTACCGATCGGTTAAAAAACGCCCGTATGAAAGAGCGCTAAGGATAGGTCTCTCAATGTTTTTAAATTGAAGTACCTAAATCGCAGGTGCGGTTTCTGAGAAATTGGGAATTTAGAGAGTATTAGGAAAGGGCAAAAATTGGGCTTATTTGACTGGTGGTGATGCACTTTTAATATTTGTTGGTTAATAATGATAATAACTAAATTAATCCAAATAATGTTATGCCCACAGATTTTATGCCATGCTGATAAACCATACACAATTTACCTTTAGATAAGCAAACAATAATCACGAAAGTGGCAGATTTATGGCCTTGCGCATGTAAACAAAGCTAGCCACTATTAGACATGCGCACTGCAATATTATCGTTTGACGAATGGGAAAATAGACAGGTCCGGGCTTTAAAATTTAAATTCTTGCCAAAAAATTGGACTTTCTTCTCAATTTTTGATCAAGTTAGGAAAAAAGGTAGTGATTTCTGGCATTTTTAGTAGTAGCAAACATATCAGATTTTAAGGATAGAAAATTGTTTTTAAGGTTTTGTTTTTAAAATTTGTTTAAAAATGATTCGTCGTCGTGTTTTTACTTCGAAAAGGAAGAGAACAAGAACAAGTGAATTAATGTTGTCTTATAAAATCGAATATAAAAACATACATAACCAATCTACGGTGTTATCGCGTGCCTAACCTCAAGTTAAATATTAGTTGGTATATAACTTGTATTAATTTTTACAATTTGGCAAAAACTTGAGTACGTGTAAAACATTTTCAAGCAAAATTTCTTGTTCAAGAATTTGCCCGAGAACTTGACCCGTCGAATACTGGCTTTATTAAAAGCTAAATGTCGGGGTGTACAGATTTTAACCAAAAAATTAACCAACCAGCCACTTTGACAGAATTAATTTTCTTACGATCAGACAATTTACTAAACTACACAAAAACTAGAAATCCGTAAATATTAAACACCCACAATCCACAATAGCTAAGAAAACTACAAGGAATCCACAGAAAAACCTTAAAGCACAACAACAAAAATGACGGCCGAGCCGGTTCTGGAGTGTATTTTGAACATGTCGCTAAAGTAGGACAGGCCGATAACACGAGGTTTGTGCGCATGCCCGAAGGTGCCCAGAGGGAAGGCAGCTGACCGGCGAGTCATGCGCTCGGACGTATTTTTTCACCCATAAAACGTAACTTTTGTTTGCGCAGGAGATAAGCTTTACTAATTTAAAGGTAAATTTTGTATTTGATAAACTTTATAAGTAACTTTTTCTATAAATTCCCTATTCTTTTTTGTCTAAGTCCGGTTCTGGCTTTCATACATATACAAATTAAACCGACCAGAATTATACATGCATCCGCAGGATGACGTTATTGTCACGTGATTTAGCCCCAACCTTGCCAGACGCTGCAAAATGCTAAGATCTAAAAATATTTCCTAATATCTTTTGTATTTTTTTTTGAATAAATCTATCAATTGTACCAACAAACCTGAACAGAAATCATCCTTTTATTGCTTTGTTAACTGTTATAAGAAGCTAAGTTACGATTGTAAAAGAAACCGTGGGTGTTCTTTTCCTTTATCTCTAAATTCCTTTTTGTTTAATTCTTTATCTCCCTTCTTTTTTAGGTTCGTGACAATTGACAAATAACTTTTTAATGTTAATCTGGGTTTATTTCACTCTGATGTGTTACCCTGAAATTTTCTCGAAGTAATTGTAAAGAGAATAAGAATTTTTTGTGAATTTTTTTTGCCCACACATACTTTCTTAAAGTATTGACACTAGAAAAAAGGTTGAAAGACGAGAAAGAAACATTGGAAACGCAATAAAATTACATTCGGTAATTAATAGTATATTAACGTACACGTTTTATAACGCATCATTTTATAGTACGCGTCCATGGTAAAAAACGAGCCGCTTGCGGCTAACGGGACAAGTGCTTAAAACTGCTTTATATAACACGTACGTTATACTATCTTTTCTAATTTGTAGTTTTTTCAATAAAAAACACATATATAAAAAGAAAATAAATCCTTCAAATTTTGTAAATTTTTATGTCTAAATTTTATGTACGCAAATGCGCATCGTAATAGACTTGTTATGATACCAAATTAGAAAAAAATTGTTAAGGCACATCAGACAAAAATAAGAGTTTTTTAAAACCAATGCTTGATTAAAAATATAGAAATAAACAGTGGCAGGCAAAAAGTGCTCACAAAACGAGGAAAAAATTATTGTAGCAAGAAGATAATATTTTAAAGTGTCCGCGAAAATAATTAAAAGCGAATATTGTAGCATATCGGACAAGTGTGTAACTGTTTTTATATTGGAATACACATGGATCCAAGCACAATGAATTCCCTGGAGCGGGTAGACCACAACGTATCGTAATATATCGGACCGCTGTGACGGAATTGCTTGGGTTATGGTTGCCGGTAGAGTCCTAGCAAAGACGAAACTGCCGTCATGCTCTACCCGTCCCAGGGTATCCATTGTGCTTGGATCTCTGTGTATTCCAATATGAAAACAGTAACACACTTGTCCAATATGCCACAATATTCGCTTTTAATTATTTTCGCGGACACTTCATTATCTTCTAAACATTTTATGGCTTAAAACTTAAACGGATTGCGCGAATTCTAGTGGGTGCCGGCGTTGATCTGTTTTCTGGTCTGCAAAATGGCAGATGTTTTCGGTGAAAACGCAAATAGCTTTCTCTATATAATGGATTGTGATGCACTTCGTGGTTTATTTAGTTGTCTATCTTTCGATTATTACCAGTGTTTAATTATACTCATAATAATAGTATATTACATACCGAAGAGGAAAGTTTTTCATTACTGTCGAGAGATTAGTTACCCAAGTAGCATTTTGGCGACGACAACCACATAATACACCAAAATAAACGTTGTGTCTAGTGTAAAAAATAGTCACTTATGAAACGACGCCCCCGAAACCAGCGGACAACGTCGTCTCAATGTTGGGCATGACTTTGGTTAAACTGCGACGTTGTTACAACCTTTACCCAACCGATTGCAAATCAACTACAAGTAGTAAATATTAAGGTAATGGTAACAACGTTGTAAAAACGTTAAAGTGACAACTTAAGTTGTGTTCAACGTTTTCCTGGCAGAGAACCGAACTATATAATACAGTGGGCAATTTTTTAGTTAAATTGAAATACCTTAATCGTCAATTATTTAATAAGGGACAACCTAACTTAAAAAAAATAAAAATGAAGCGGGCGTTTAAATACTCTGCCACCTATTATAGGCAAAAAAAGAGATTATGTCGTGAAGAAATGTTGGGACGAGTTATAGAGGAAAATGTGACATATGACATAAGTGATGACAGAACTCTTGATTTGGTTTTGACAGCTGGAAAGGCGCGTTCAGTTTGTTTTTGGTCGGATAGGCAACTCCAGTCGTGCCAGCCGTAAAATGTTGGTTGCCTGGCTGCCTATGGTTAAAAATTAGTATAATATTTGTTACCTGATAACATAAGTCGCATTGACGCCTATAATGCGTCTACGCCATATTAATGTCATAAAACGTCGTGGTCGGCCATTAAAATTTGAGATACAAGGAAATAATGACAAGGCGTATAAGCTCTATTTTAGATTTCTAAATACAATACATGCCTCTTTATATTGGGTTTTAAATAATTATAAGTTTAAATACACTTTATGCGAATTTTTTTTATTTTTTTTTATTTTTATATACATTGGAATTTTGAGAAATTCTTAACTGATTTAAGGCGCGCGTGTTTTTCGCATAAAGTAATAGTATATTTGACAGTAAAGTAAAATGCGTTACTAATTTCTGCCTAGCAATCGGCTTTTTTAGCAATATACGCAGGTTATCTTGTAGCCATTTTCATTATTAATACACGGTGTCCATCAGTAAATTATTTGGTTAAGAAAATTACCATTTTCTAAACATTAATCAATCATCGCCACACAAGAGGGCGCAGGTGATGAGTCGTTTCAAAGTAAATTTCGCAACGTTTAGCAAACGACAAATCGTTAACTACAGTCAAAATGCAAACGTTTTAAAAACTCAAAAATGATTGACCATTTTGGTGTAGCAGAGGGTTGGGACGACGTTCTTTTAAGGTTAGTGACGCAACTTATGTTTGGTTGCGCAACCTTTTTAAACCCGTCGTCCCAACGTTAAATTGCTACTTGGGTAATCTCGTGACAGTAATGAAAACTATCCCCTGAGATTTGTATACTATTTTATTTACAACCACACCGTTAATTGGAAATTAGATAATATTTGATTTTTTCAAAAAATGTAGTAAAAATGTCAAAATATGACATTTATTGTTTTGACGCCAAACAAAAATATGCTGGTTGAATGACAAGAATGAGGGAAATGAGTGAGGGAAATGGGTGAGGGAAGTGGAAGAAGAGGGAAGTAGACGTAGGTAATGTGACACTTTCAAACTTTTAAAAATGTTGTAATGTAATTTTTTTTTATTTACCTCTCGCGTGCCCCACTAAAAAAATTCCATATGCCTAGGCCTGGCCAGACTGTCGCATAAAACAGAAAGAGAAATAAATATATTTCAATCTCTTACTGCTCTCCAAAGCAGGCCGCGATTGGCGGGCTTATTTTTTCTAGCACTCTAGTGCCAATCGGGTTAGTTCTTCGTTTTTGCTACAGCTACCAAATACCAAATAGAAGCTGTTTTTTTATATGGGTTTCCTTGTCAAAATATTAACTTTTAATTATATTTCTATCATAACTGAGTTATTGTTGTAGATAGACGTGTTATCAAGGGTTGATTAATTTATTTTAATCCCTTATCGCGTTTCAAAATAATTACAATCAGTTTTGTAAAATATTCGCGACCTGCTGCGCTTTCCTTGGTAAAAAATGCACGTAAAAGAATATAGGTCGTACTACATAAGAAACAGAGTTTTAGGATAGATCTTTCTATATTATGAAATTGAAGTATAATGTGCGGTTTCGGAGAAATTCGGTGACAGCGGAAGGCAAAAATTGAGTTTATTTTACAATCGATGATACACTCTTAAAATGCCGTGAGAAATTGTTTGTTGTGAAATATTTAAAACTCAATGAAATACAATAATTTATTTTGTCAAATTTCCACTTTAATTGAAAAAACTTTTTCTTTATACGACGCGTTTCGCTACATTGTAGCTTCTTTGGGTGTATGGTGCTAATTAATTTTATTTCAGTACAATAACTACATGGTCTAGATACTTAATTACTCAATACAGGTATACACGTTACAAGCTTAATTATTTAATTATAATATAATATTATTGTCCGTATAATATATCTTAATCTTATGGGAAATCCAAAGAACCCTATTTAGATTATTGACACAGATTTAGCAAAGGGGAAGTATATAGTTCTAATAATTGGTCGTTTAATAATGCACCGGAATTTTTCAATCGATTTATTTCTAAACTTTCCAAAAGATTAAGTTTTTGACCCTGGTTTTCAATACGTAATATTTTAAATTTGTTATCAAAATTATGTTGTTCTTCAGTGGCGGCTCGTGACTAGTGAGTCAGGGCTATAAATTAAAAAAAATTAAAATGTCTATTATTTTCGAAAGTACGTGTCTGTTTTTTCTAAATTTCTCGTTGTGAATCTTAATTTCATCAGCATAAGCACTACTTAAACAAGTTAAAATATTAGTTTCTCCTAACATCTCAAAACTTACCACATTATAACGATGTTTTGAACTATTTTCATGTTTTTTTATTTTCTCTGAAAGATGTTTTAAGTCCTGCACCCCATTTATAGTGCAATTATCATCCCCGTCAAAAAGAAAACACACGAAACAAAAAATAATAATTTTTGTCCTCACAACCGCATATCCAGGATTTTTTATTATATTATATTTAGGTATTTGTCAAACTTACGCGTAAACTGTGCCTTACTTTTACATTTTGATTGCACTTGTAGGTACTATATTCAATATTGGTAGTGGCCGCACTGTATTTTTTAAATTAAGTTTTTCACTTAAGCTCAGAGCTCAGAGAACTACTAAACACAAGCTTCTGTAAATCAATGACCTTCATATTAGACGAAATTTTTCAACTTTATAATGTAACTATATAATAAATAAATCAAAACAAATAAACAAAACGACAAAGAGGGATTCAGCAAAATTACCAGATTGTGTGTGACAAATTCCCTGGCGTCGGTGATTGGCCTCGTTGCGGAAAAAGGCCGAAGTTAAATAAATAAATTAAAAAAAATAAACAAAACGTGAGCGGCATCGACAGGTCGAATCGCGAGTCGCGAACAGCTGTTGGGCGAAAAATTTTGAGCTCCTCGTTGTGCGATATGTAGGTGACGTCACACCTCCGTAGTCATAACGAGAAGTCGCGTTGAATCGGGACGAATAATCGGTCGCTCGCGCTTAGTATAATATTGAGAGCGCGTAACTCGCTTGTCTATGAGTATAGCCTGCCCGCTGGAATAGGGCTATGTTTGGTTTAAATTTTATTATGCCCGCGCTTAGTATAACCTACCCGCTGGAATAGGGCTATGTTTGGTTTGAATTATTTTATTGGATTGCTTACATACATTGCTTTATTGGTTTTTTAAGTAAAGTATTTTTGGATTCTGTTTAAAATAATTGCGGGGCGGCGCCCCAGAGCCCTTCATTAACGAGCCGCCACTGTTGTTGTTGTAAAAGATTATTAGAATAAGTAGAGTCGGTTTTTTAACTGAGAAAACTTCTTCTATGTTCCAAAATTCTCGTTTTAAATGATCGACCTGTTTGGCCTATATAAGTTATGGGACATGAGTCACAATTTAATTGGTAAACCCCCGATTTATTATCCTTGTTGCTTGTTGCTTATTTATTTATACTATAACTCTACTTATTCTAATCATCTTCTACAAGAACAACATAATTTTGATAACCAATTTAAAATTTTAAATATTGAAAACAATGATCAAAATCTTAATCTTTTGGAAAGTTTAGAAATAAATCGATTGAAAAATGCCGGTGCCTTATTAAACGACCAATTAGAACTAAATACGTCCCCTTTGCTAAATCTGTGTCAATAATCTAAATAGGGTTCTTTGGATTTCCCATAAGATTAAGATATATTATAGGGACAATAATATTTAAGTTTACAATACCTAAACAGTGTTAAGAACATATAATTAAATAATTAAGCTTGTAACGTGTATACCTGTATTGAGTAATTAAGTATCTAGACCATTTTGTTATTGTACTGAAATAAAATTAGTTAGCACCATACACCCGAAGAAGCTACAATGTAGCGAAACGCGTCGTGTAAAGAAAAAGTTTTTTCAATTAAAGTGGAAATTTGACAAAATAAATTGTCTTTCATTGAGTTATAATGAATTTCCATCAAGAAAAGGCCTCAACGATTCAAAAATATTTAAAACATTTTAGTTTAAATAATTTCTTCTTCTTATAGTGCATCTCCTATCGGAGGTTTGCTATCATAACAGCAATCCGGACCCTGTTGACTGCAGCTCTGAACAGCTGAACATTGCTACAATTAAACCAATCCCTTAAGTTCTTTAGCCAGGATACACGACGTCTGCGAATACTCCGCTTTCCACTAATCTTTCTCTGGACTATCAGTTGGAGAAGTGTGTATTTCTGTCCCCTCATTACATGACCCAGATATTGAAGCTTTCTCCTTTTTAGGGTGTTAACTATTTTACACCCCTTCTGCATCCGGTTCAGCACTTCGACATTAGTAATTCTATCGGTCCAGGTAATCCGCCACATTCTTCGGTAGCACCACATTTCGAAGGCTTGTTGTTTGTCCATGTGGTTTTTCTTGAGTGTCCATGCCTCAACTCCATACAAAAGCGCGGAAAAAACATAACAACGAAGCATCCTTATCTTAAGTTCCATCTTAATATCCCGACTCATAAATAACTTTTTCATTTTTATAAATATTGCTATCTCTATCCTTGTTCTTATTTCTCTTGTTTGATCACCCGTTTGTTCTATCCAAGTTCCTAGATATTTATATGTTGGCACATTCTCAATCGTGGTGTTTGCCACCGTCAGGTTCACAAGGTTCAGACCCCGCGGGAACTTTGTAACTATCATTAACTTGGTTTTCTTAAAGTTAATTTTTAGTCCGTATTCATTACATCGCTCATTTAATTTTTCCAAAAGGTGTTGCGTGTCTTCAAGATTGCTCGTTAACAGGACGGTATCATCAGCATATATCAAATTATTAATCACTTCTCCATTTATAACTATTCCCACTAACTCATTTTCTAAGGTTTCCTTGAAAATAGCTTCGCTATATAGATTAAAGAGAAGCGGGGATAGGATGCAACCTTGTCTCACACCACGACGGATCTCCATTTCTTCTGTTGGTTGGTTTTCTACCATTGTATTAGCTTTTTGGCCCCAATATAGGTTACTAATTACTCTAACGTCGCCCGAGTCAATGTTTTTGCTAACGAGTAGTTGATGTAATTTGTCATGTTTCACTTTGTCAAAGGCTTTCTCGAAATCGATGAAACACGCATACACCTCCTGGTTTATATCGAGGCAGCGCTGGAAAAGAACGTTTATCCCGAAAAGCGCCTCACGTGTTCCAAGTTCTTCGCGGAATCCAAACTGTGAGTTGCTAATGTCTTCCTCAAGTCTTCTGTAAATTCTTTTGTGGATGATTTTCGAGAACAACTTCAGGGTGTGGCTCATGAGTGCGATGGTTCGGTAATCTGAGCATTCTCTTGGATTTGGTTTCTTGGGTACGAGCACAAAGGTGGATGATAACCATTGTTTAGGAATTTCTCCCTTCTCATAGATGCGGTTAAAAAGGTCCAGCAGAATATCAATCACATCATCATCAAAGAGTTTGATAAGCTCTATGGTTATTTGATCTGGACCAGCAGCTTTACCGGGTTTCATAGTTTCCAGGGCATATACTATTTCAGATCTTAATATTTTTTAAATCATTGAGTCCTTTAATTTATAACGATTTGTTTATTTATTAAACTGTACATTTTGTGCTAGTCTTGGATTTTAAACGTAGGTTTAATTTACCATTTACCGCTCCTCGATATTTTATGCCATGAGGCTGTACTTATAAATCTACCAGTGGCGTGGCATATGATAAAAATTAATGGTTAATTTTCTCGGTTCTTAAAGCAAAGCAGCAATTCAAAATATTTTTCTGCGATGTGTTTTTATATAAGTATTAAAATTAACGGGTTTAAAAATAATAAGGTAATTCCATAACACCCTTTATTATCACTAGAAAAATCATAAAATGCTTTTATATGGTTCAACCTCCTCCGAAACGTTTCGTGCTTAAATTGAAGTAAAGTGTCCAAATTACTAATAACGAAATTTTCTGTTTCAGCTATATATATTTCTCGCAAATTCTCTATTTTACTACATTTTTAAAATTTAATAAAACGTGATAAAATATAATATTCTTCACATACGTACGTCGTACAATTCCAAATTTATCAGGCTTATTTCAAAACATGTTGTTTTAAATTTGCAGTGTGACGGACCAATTGTCGCAGGGACTGAAAGTATTTGTCTACCCCAATCAAGGGTGAGTTTTAGTATTGCAATGCTGTAGTAGAATCAGCAACTATGTAAATTGATTAAAAGTTGCTTTTAAACACACAATTTGAAGTAATTAAGCTTAAGAAACTTATTCTCTAATAATATTTGCTACTTTTAAGGCGACCAGCAAACCGATCCTTTTATATTTATTAGTGTAAAAAAGATACCAGGCAGTAGGTATAATCATTTTAAGCGACTAACTTTTATCGGACGGATAGACTGGTTATGTGTGATGGCGTATTATTATTTATTAAACGCGCATAAGAGACTGCCAAGAAGTGTGTAGCATAGGAATAAAATTGTTAATTTTGAATTGAATAAATTTATCTCATTCATCATCAACAATTTTCAATGCCATAAAAGCTCCATTAAGGTTTTTACCATTTTCTTTTCTGCTAATACCATCAGCACTATATAAATTTTCTGTCTCCTGACGATGAACGTTTCTACTATTGGAACCATGTAAAGACCGCTAAAGAATTTCTCTGTTCTATTAAATTTTGTGGAGGAAGACTTTTAGTTTTTTCTTTATTTCCTATACTTTCAACTCCACTTTAGGCATAGACTACTTCTTCAAATTAAAAATTATTTAATTTTAGGGCATCCAAAACTGCAAAATATACAGGGTATTCTATTTGAAATAACAAAGTTGACGATAACGTTCGGTATAACGGAAGTAATTCAAACGTAAAAATATAATATTTTAATAGTTCAGAGTCAATTATGCTTCCTAACAAATTAAAAAAAAAAACTTAACTCGTTTCCGAGATCTTCTAATAGGCTGCTCAACGTGAATTACCCTGTATACTTACACAAAGCTTGATGAATTATAATTTTCAGTTTTTATAACACTAAAAAGTTTGCAACTTCATTGTTTGCCAGCATACCAAATGTGTTTACAAGCAACTATACTCTTTTTTTGTGTAAAAATATACTATAATGTGACTGTTACGTAAATGTTAAAATGTTAAATATAAAAAAAAAGTAAGTGTGTAGTAAGTAGTAGCTAACCTAGTAAACTATGCTTTGCTTCCGATTCACATGTTTGCTCTGTAGCAAGCACTAGTAGAAAAATTTACTTCTTATACACTAAAATAGACCTATACTAATAAAAAGTCCAATATTTCTGTCAATGCCTCATCGCTTTGTTTGTATTAAATATCTTTTGTGTTGTATACTTACACTATCAGTCTGATGAAAATGCCTGGGTAAAAACTTTGTAAAGGCAAGCTGAAAAGTGGGTAACGAATAACTCCACAAGGCATTCTTACATATAAGAAGCAACATCTGAAACAAAAATAAAAGGGAAATCGTGTCATATCATTTTAGCAGACGTTTTGATACTTATAATGATGTGTATAATTATAACGAGAAATTAATTATATTTAACTAAGAGGAAAAGTGGTTTAAATTACTTACTAACCTTTAACTAAGCAAAGCTACTTTCCATAAACAATGAATTAGATAATATGTATTATTTATTTTTAAATAAACACATTAAAAAATAAAAGCCATAAACTTAATTTGTTGGCAACTTTGGAAATTAACCGTCATAAAAATACCGGTCTACTTTTGAATGACCAAACAGATTTGAATAAATCGCCCTTATTAAACCTCTTCAATAATTGACCATATTCTAAAAACAGCTCTGTGGGTATTCTTTCAATATAATTACTTGTTTAAGAAAAAGATAATTAGTATATAAATATTTAGGTTAAAAGTATAGTACCCCATTCGATTAAAAAAATCCCTTGATAAAGCTACAGTGTAGCGAAACGCGTCGGGTTATAAAATAAATATTATATGGAAATTAGACTAAAGTATTTATTGCAATAATTGTGACTTATGTTTAGAACGAAGTCGAGAAACATGTCATTAGCCCCACATACACCAACATATAAGTTGGACCGATTTGATCCGTTGGGTTTGGTCTGCGAACTAGGCCTGGCACGTACCAAAACTCTCGGCATTTTTGGGCAGCCGAATTTGGCTCGTCGACTTTAAAAAATTACTTTGACTTTCAGACATTTGTTAAGTATGGTTTCATGCCTTATTTTTCAAATTTTTTTTCATATAAGCTTTGCATTTTACTTGCCACAAGCATGGATAACTTTGGTAAATGTTAATAAATTCCGTTATAAACTCTTTTGATAAGTAACGTGAATCGGCAGACATTATTTGTTATTATTATTATTATTTTAATTTAACCTTAAACCAAGTTGGATGACTTTTGATGATGACAAATTAACCTAGCTAATCTATTGACGGGTTAAAACCGGCTGATTTCATCCGTGGCAGATATTACACGGCCCGAGGAAGCTCGGCTCGCCTCATACATGTAAAGTTTTATTGGCGTATTTGGCTCATGCCATATCAAATTCGCTAAGTTATCCGCGGGTGTATGAATAAATTAAAAAAAAAAATTAAAGTGGTTAATATTTGGTAAATGATTGAAGATAGGTATGAGGCATGATTTATGAAAAATATCTATATATGTAGTGCAGAATGTACAAATGTAAATATAGAGTATTTATGTTTCATTAAAAAAATGTAAGTTGATACACGTATCATTTTTATGATCGACCCTGTATAATATCTTTAAAAAAAAAAAAGGAATTTCAAAGTAATGAAATAGACGAATCTAAGCGATCCTTGATCAAGTGGGCGGTATTCTATATAAAAGGTTAATACGTTTCCCTATCATAACGCTGTATGGGTATCGACCCTTCAACTCTAAACTACCGTCCATTTTTCCCTGATCCTGATTCTTTTAGAAAAGAATTACACGACCTCCGACAATGAAGTTAGTTATCTGTAGCTCTTAGTCTCTTAGTCGGAGCACCTTTAGAAAACGTACATAAAGGGATCAAAAGTCAAGTGGGTGTAAAAGAACTTACGACAACGCCCCAAGCTTTTAAACAAACCCTAAAGGATATCTTTCTTCGAGTTGAGCGATTGACTTTACGATAACCACCCTGTTTAAACAGCATTTTCTTATATTTTGCGTTGATATGTTTCACGGTGTATCAATAAATTTAAATGCAGTGTTACCAATGAGGAAAGCTTAATAATTGAACACTGATATAGTAAATTTTTTAAATCTCTCGCAAGATGGATTCTAAGTCACGTGACACTGTCAATTCTGGTCTATTGAAAGTGGATTTTCGTAAATATTATATTTTAAGGGTAAAAATAAACAATTTTTATATGGTTTTAAGATCAAGTGACAAAATAGAGTTAAAAACTATTATAGCATAATTACCCAAACCCAAAAATACCAATTAACTTAAACGCAATTTTAAATAGTCTTGTCACTTATATTTACAGCCGAATATTTTTTTTTCTTCGTTTAGTTTAGATTATAACGTGCGAGCAAAAATTATTTGCATCAAAGAGGGCTTGGATTAAAAAACGTATTGCTTGGTTTAGATCACAATGATATGGATAATATCTAACCAAATCTAGGTTAAAATTATGTCAAATTCATATTATGACATGATATGCCAAACAAATGAGTAATAAAATAAGTAGACAAATACAAATTTATTTTTGTTGTTTACAAAATTAACAAAGTAAGAATATACAGAAAGAAAAATAATTACATAAATTGCTGAAATTGGCCACCGCCATGCTCCAAGCATAAATTCACACGTCTATTCATATTTTCGAAAGTGTTGTGTTATGTTGTTTGCAACAAGTTCTTCTGTTCTTTCAGATGGTCTTCCTGCTCCTTTTTTGTGTTGTATAGAACCTGTTTCCCTAAACGCAGCCACGGTTCTTTTCAGGCAATGATAAAAATCCACAGCAATAAAAGCAACGTCAGGAAAATGTTCGTGAAAATCATCCATGCACAAACCCGGATTGTATTGCCACTCATCATTTACTCTAACCCTGTTTCAAAAATACGCTCAACCATGACTGTTTTGTGCTGTTCCGTAAAGCCCATTGTGTGAATTGTTCAAGAAATTGGAAAAATTAGCGATGAATCAAATTACTTGTAACGATTGTCAAAGATGACGGAATAACTGATTCATTATTAATTCGGGTAGTTACTGACACCCAACAAGTATTAAGCTCTACGGCTAAGCATTACGTCCTTAGATACAAGGCCCTCTTTGATGCATATAATTTTTGTTCGCACGATACCTATAACTACAGTTCAACATAAACTATTTATCAGATATTAAATTTACTGTCAAGAAAATCCCCATGTCAACAGTTTTTGGCTTATTCCTACACGGACCCAAAAAGAAGACTAGGTATATACTATGGAGGGCTTTAGGTTAGGAGTCCGATCGCAATACATTGGTTTCGGGCAAAGTTTTGGATCGGTAAAGCAGCTTTAAAAATGGCCGGCAGGGGCGCATGTGTTCCTTTAAATCTGTAAAATGCATGGGTTCTTATGGGATAATCAACTGTTTTATTAAATTTAGTTTAGTAGCTAAAACCCTCTACAGGCTGAGATATGTATATATTATATCTATAATAAAGCTTATTTTATTAATTATTGGACAAAAATACCTCAGACGTCTATCAAGACCTGTCAAAAGTAAAACACTTGACGATCACTGCGCCGCGACCGGGAAACAGCGAACTAACTACTAAACAGGGACGTAAATTTAAAGAACAGCCATTTTCGATCGGACTCATTCTTAAAGCCCTCCATAATAATAATAATAATAAATCGACTTTTATTCTTGATAAATTGCAAATTATAACAAATATATTCAACGTATATACAGGGTGGCCCTTTAGTGTGGCAAAGTACAATAGCTCCGTTACTATTTCAAATACATTAAAAATATTAATACAAAAGTTGAAGGGCAGTAAGTGACTTATAACGTAAAATTATTTTTAACTCTATAGGGTGGCTCAAAAAAGCGGAACAAGAAAAAATGTACTTTTTTCAAATGGAACACCCTGTATATTTTTTCATTTTTAAATTCTACATAGAATTATAATTATTTTTTATTAAATACATTATAAGTCTATACTTTATAGTTTCCGAGATATTGACTCTTGAAAAGTGACATTTTTGAACTTTGACAGCTTCTAACTTTCTAACAGTACGTCTTAGAGCAAAACGGCTTACATGTCTCTATCTTCAATTTTTATTATCTTCCCAAAAAAATCAACTTCCAGTTAAACCGGAACAACTATATTTCCTGCTTTCGAGTAACATCCGGTTTAACCGGAAGTTGATTTTTTTGGGAAGATAATAAAAATTAAAGATAGGGACATGTAAACCGTTTTGCTCTAAGACGTACTGTTAGAAAGCTAGAAGCTGTCAAAGTTCAAAAATGTCACTTTTCAAGAGTCAATATCTCGGAAACTATAAAGTATAGACTAATAATGTATTTAATAAAAAATAATTATAATTTTATGTGGAATTTAAAAATGAAAAAATATACAGGGTATTCCATTTGAAAAAAGTACATTTTTTATTGTTCCGCTTTTTTGAGCCACCCTATAGAGTTAAAAATAATTTTACGTTATAAGTCACTTACTGCCCTTCAACTTTTGTATTAATATTTTTAATGTATTTGAAATAGTAACGGAGCTATTGTACTTTGCCACACTAAAGGGCCACCCTGTATGGTAAAGGCACAGCCATAGCAAGGCGAGATTTAGCTGCAATAGCTACTCTTGCATCGAACCGTGCATGGCTGTGTAAATACAAACGAGCAAAAAAAACAAAAATACTATCTACATAAGAAGTACTTAACTACTAAAATTGGAATATAAAAATAAATAAACATAAAGAAAAACACATAATTACTTATATAATGATTATGATACAAGTTAATTTTATAGCAATAAAAAGCCAACATATTTGAGGACTAAGCAGCGTTGGTCATTTGAGAAGTTAGCAATACATTCCTATATCTTCTTTTAAAATTCTAGACTAGACAAAAAATCAACACCGCTAAATCTAGCACAAGAAGATAACGGCGAACCAGAGGAAGATAACCTCGAGGATAAGTGGAAAAGAAAGGAATTACATGGCAGATATCCAGCATTGCTGGCACAACCACACATCAACAAGGAAGCATCCCTCATGTGGTTAAAACTTGGATATCTATTTCCCGAAATAATATTCTTCTTCTTCTTCATATCCATTAATGTATGTTTGCTACCACATTTTTCATGGCTTCTCTATCTCTGGCCGTGTGTATCAGTGTCTAAATGTCCGTCCATTGTCTCACGTTCCTCAACCATGACATCTTTTTTCGTCCAGTCCTCTTCTACCCTCGATCTTGCCCTCGATAATCAGTTGCAGAAATTGATATTTATAATTACGCATTATGTGGCCCAGGTATGCTGTTTTTTTTTATAATGATGAGGAGTTCGCGGTCTTTGTTAATACGCCTCAGAACGTCCTTGTTTCTTATTCTAGCTGTCCATGGTATCTTGAGAATTCTTCAATATATCCACATTTCAAATGCTTCAAGTTTCTTTATAGTTTTTATTTTCAGAGTCCAACCTTCCACACCCCCACACCGTACAGGTCATTGCTTTGCTATTCATCAAATAAATCTCTTAAAAATCCTTAGTATTTCAGTGATTAAATAGCACACCATAAGGGCACAGTAATAAATAAACATAAGTCAAAACCATCTAAGCTACACAAGCCAGTCGCATACTATTCTGATTCGCGACAATATTTCAGAATATTACCTAAATAATGTGCCGACAATATTGATTTTATTTAAATGTTAGTTAATAAAATATTAAACTAAAAAAATAACGAGGAATAGGTTATAGGTTGGCAATAGACACTTTAAAGAAAGGTCAAATTCACGGAAATACAAAAAAAACTATTAAATTCACACATCGGCAATATTTACAAAACAGAATGCACAAATGCATTTCCCATTATGCAAACAATAAGATTTACGACTTGCAAAACCCGACGATCTGATGATAGCACTGCATCTGCGGTAGTCCTGTTCCTGTAAAAAGTTACGGCTCGCAGGGGAGCACTTTCCAGCTAAATGCAGCGGTTTTCTGATAGATAGCTCTCCCCAGTCCGTGTTGTAAGTTGGGAAAACTAGTGTAAAGATGAGAAAAGTTGTTTGCGTAATTTTTAAAGATTTTTAAATATCCGTCGTTGGCATATTCTTAGGCAGGGCTCTTAGGTAGGTTAGGTTCACTAAAAAAATACCTTAGAGAAATCTATCGGTTACCTATGTCTTTGAAACGTAAAGTTATATTTTTTAACATTTGCGGCTACTAGTTGCAAATAAGGAAACTTTTTATTCTTACATTCTTAGAAAAACTTCTAGGAGGTCTGGAAAAAAGAAGTTTAATATTACCGGTCCAATCTTTTACCATTTGAGGGTATTGCGAGTGCCTGTTTGGACAAATCTGTGTTCCTTTTCCGTACTCCAATAATTTTAAACATTTTCTTCATTGTGAAAGAAAGAAAAAACTAAAAGTCTTCCTCCACAAAATTTAATAGAATAAAATTCCTCAAGGTTTCGAATGTAGAAACGTTTATCATCAGGAGAAAGAAAATATATTTAGTGCTGATGGTTTTAGCAGAAGAGAAAATGGTGATAGACCTTAATGGAGCTGTAATGTAATTAAAAAATAATGTGTAAAAGAGACATAATATGGAGAAATTGATAAAAGTTAAAACATACTAAGTATGTGAGAAGTCAGTAAATGGGGTCTAAACAAACCAAATAAACTGGGAAAGAAGAGAAAACCTTTCTACAAAGAGGTGTCGAAGATTATTTAAATTTTTTATAAAACATTTTTAAGTATATTATGTCGATAAGACATTGTGAGGATAAAATTAGTCGTAATTATCAAGGTATCACAATGGAATTACATTCAGTAAAAGTGCTTTGTGGGGTACCGAGGTTACCCACTTTATTTATTTATTTGACTTTGGCATCAAGTTCTGCTTCGATCGAGATAAAAATTAAGCAAAAAAATAGTAGTCACGCGATTCGCATTATTTCGCGTTTTTTAAATGTAGTTTCTAGCCCACATGCAATATAATAAAAATTAAAATTATCTTATGCAGCTATAATTTTGCATATGGGCCAGAAACTACATTCGATATTTTCAAAAAAAAACCCCACTTTTGAATTATTTTTTGAAAAAAATTAAAATTTGACAGATATTGCGAATCTCGTGACTACTATTTTTTTGCTTAATTTTCATCTCGATCGAAGCAGAACTTGATGCCAAAGTCAAATTTTGAATAAAGCTATCTATTAATAAAAAAAATCCCATATGATACAAACTTTACAGGTGACACTACATATCAATATTTTCTTATGTGCCCTGTAAAACTCCGTACCTTCATTTCAAGGGGAGACTCTAATTATTATAAAAACATGAAGAAAGAAGATTGAATTAAATATTTTTTTCTTAAATGTGTTATAAGGACGATATTGAAATTCCAATCGAATATCGATAGTCGATATATCGATAATATCGATAAATATTGATAATATCGATAAATCGATATATTTTTTTTAATATCGTTTGTCGAGATATCGATATATCAAATTTTTGCCCAGCCCTAGTCTAGACCCCATTTACTGACTTCTCTCTCACATACTCAGTTATGTTTTAACTTTTATCAATTTCTCCATATTATGTCTCTTTCACACATCATTTTTTAATTACATTAAAGCTCCATTAAGGTTTTATACCACTCACCATTTTCTCTTCTGTTAAAACCATAAGCACTAAATAAATTTTCTGTCTCCTGATGATGAATGTTTCTACGTTCGAAACATGTAGAGACCGTTGAGAAATTTAATTATATTAAATTTTGTGGAGGAAGACTTTTAGTTTTTTCTTTCTTTCCCACACTTTAAGCATGGACTACTTCTTCAAATTTTCTTCATTGTTTAATGTAAAGTTGCATTCGTCCATAAAACAATCATTGCGTAAAAATTCCCAATTGTTATTTACCCTCCCATAATTTTAAAACAACTTGTTTGCTCTTCGTTTTTCATCGCTTTCCCTCAATTCCTGATTATGATTATACTTATGTTAATTTAGGCAATATTGTGAAGTGACGCTTTCCTACAATTTTACAAAAAGCCTGGTGCTTATTCCTCTGTTTTCTTTTACAGGGAGTAAAATTTATAAATCTGCATTATATTCTTTTGCTTCATCATCAAGTACGTCATTATTTTGCTTTAAGCAGTTGCTTTTAATAATTACAGTGCCTTTACTCTCAAAATTACGAACAACATTCAGGTTATTTTGTTTGGAATGGGTTTGTATATGGAAATATCGCAGGGAACATTTCGGATATTATCCAAGAACTATTTTCTTTGTAGTAGGTACCAGTAAATCATTGTTATTTTTTTCTGGAATCTTGTAAAACATTTCATTTGAAAACCTTTCGAAAAATTTATTTAAAGAGCGTATTTTTAAAACCTTATTTTGAACACCCTGTATAAAATATATTTAACTTAGAGTATCTCTAGACTCATTGCCTTACAATGCCGTAATTTAAATAAAAACCTTTAAAATTTTTGACTGCAAAACTTTTTGAACACATGACATCTTACTAAGCAAAACGTACTTATTGTTATTAGTTTTTATGTTCCCACTAAACATGCGGATATTATGGCACCCAAAAATTAGTTATTCTCGGTTTTACTTCAACACTTTTCTTCTTCAGTTAAATTGCAAAACTTGTTCTTTTATAGCTTTCCTATTTTGCGCCGTCTTTCGAATACCAAATAAGTGTTATTTATTATGGCGGCGTTTTTCCCCAGCGTTTTATGCAAAGAATGTAAAAGGGAATTGAAAAAAATAAATTTTTTCCAGAATATTTGGGTTCCGGATGAGTTTGTCTCCATATGGGGGCATATTATCTTTTCTTTTATACTCTTGTCTCTATGTATACTTATCTGCTTTTTTGAATAATAATGTTATGAAAATAATTTTTGACCTAAGTAAGATGAGCAGATTAAAATAATTCCAACATTAAATAGAAAAGAATTTGAAAAACTTTGTTCGAGCGCTATTCACATTTCACCCTCGCTGCAGTCCCCCTCCTCAGCAGCAAATACGTTTGTGTGTGTATCATGGGTTCGGATTAGCTAGGCGGCCACCGCCATATTTAATGGTTTCACTTTTCAGGTATAAGCCAACGGCGAAATATCTATTTTGAAATGGTTTATTAAAACTGCCTAGAGGAAGTGGTAAAAATATTTTGTTTAAACATGCCACGGTACTCTTAATGACTCACTTTACACTCGACGGCACAATAAAATGAACTGAGTAAGGGTATTCAGTTAGATGTGGGTGAGGGACTGGCATATTCTTGTTTACTTAATACATTTCGTCGTCTATGCGTCGATAGGTCATAAATTCGTATTGTACGTATTATTACAAAGTGTGACCAGTAAAGTCCGCATCATAATGGGTTTTTTTATTAATAGCTTTATTTAAAATTTGACTTTGGCATTAAGTTCTGCTTCGATCGAGATGAAAATTAAGCAAAAAAAATAGTAGTCACATGATTCGCATTATCTGTCAAATTTTAATTTTTTCCAGAAAATAATTCTAAAGTGGGGTTATTTCTTAAAGTATCGAAAAAAGGTATTAGAAAAAGTTTTTTTAAATGCAGTTTCTAGCCCACATGCAAATTTCAGCTGCATAAAATAATTTTGATTTTTTACCCATATTTTTGTAAACTGCACCACTTTTGCAAAATAAGACTCAACGCAACCTACATAAAACTTCTTAGTTTTGACAATGCTTTATTTCAGATACATTTTCTTTAAAGTAGCGCCATATTAAATGTGTGTTTTTTTACAAAATCAAAATTGGGCTATTAAAATTTGCTCGCATGTGATGCAAAGTTTATTTGTTTTTGACCCTGTATAAGGTAACTTCATAAAATAAGTATTTTTAAAAACATAGTTTGTGTCTGAAAGAAATACACCTTAATATTAAGACAAAAAAGAACACAGTTGTAGTGTAAGTGGAAAATAAATTTTAGTGGCGGGTAAAAAATCAAAATTACTTTATGCAGCTGAAAATTTGCATGTAAGCTAGAAACTGCATTTAAAAAAAAATTTTCTTACAACTTTTTTCGATATTTTCAGAAATAACCCCAGTTTTGAATTATTTTTGAAAAAAATTAAAATTTGACAGATAATGCGATTCATGTGACTACTATTTTTTGCTTAATTTTCATCTCAATCGAAGCAGAACTTGATGCCAAAGTCAAATTTCGAATGAAGCTATTAATGGTTAATGAGAAATTTTTACCATGACACAACCAGTCATATTTTTCATACGTTTTTACTTACTCTGTTACAGTCACAAGTTCTGTTTTTTTACATTTGTGATTAACAAATTAGTTTGTATGGCCGGCACTTTTAATCTCAAGGTAACGAAGAAAAGCAAATTGTTTTTTAAATATTGGCCAAATAACAATTATTACACAAACAGCTGCAAACTGCGCACGCGTTTTGGGTAAAAATATGTAATGTAAAAATGTGGACTGTCGCGGGGAACAAGGGGTTGGTAGGCCAGAGCACCAGAGCGGTTCCTCCAATTAGAATTCGATGCCGCCGAGCAATGAACGAAGGCATTGGCATTTTTAATAGCAGTCGTGGCGTCGTGTCAGCTTCACGGGGTTTCGGGCTTTCCCGAGTCGAGATTGTTGTGAGAGGGATAGTTGTTTGGTGACTCCAATCAGTTTCATTAATGATTCCTTATCTTCTAAATAAAGAGTCGGCTGAAATTCTCGCTCTAATGCGTGATTGCATCTTGCTGCAAGTTTTTTTAATCACAACTCACTATGTAGAACAACTTTATATAGCATACTATTATGGCCTATCAGCTGTCAATATGAAATTATATTTTATTTTATGTACTTCACTGGCGTTGTCGAACTGACATTAAAATTTCTGTTTCAAATTAAATTTTTCTCTAACATTCTTTGTAACAAGGGAAATAAAACAATTTGTATTTGCATGCGCAAGTGGCTGTTTATTTAATTTGCAAATGATGTGATGCGTGAAACTAACTTTAAAAGTTGGTAAGCCATTAATTTGAAAGCGTTACCGAGGTTTTTACTCTGCTTTCGAGATAATATAAGATAAGAGATAATTATTGTGTCCGTGAAAATAATTAAAAGCACCAAAGTAGGGGCAACTCTCTTTTGGCTATGGGTCAGGGTATCCATTATATTTAGATACCTGACGGTCGGTCGCGGCGCGACGGAGATTCAAAACCGTCTCTTCTTGACTGGCTGTGTGAACAGATTTATTGCAAGCAAATAAATAATTGCTAGTATCAAATAATTTGGCATAGATGCATTTTTTAAATATTATATAAATACTAAAAAGCGAATATTGTAGCATATATCAGACAAGTGTGTAACTGACTGTTTGAAGGTTGGAGACAATGATGTTTCTTGAATGATGAAAGAGTTTTGGATTTCCATTGTCTTTATTTGTTTTAAATTACAACGTTTCAACTGGTAAGTAGCTCCAGTCGTCTTCAGGTGAATACTAAATAAGTAAAATAACTACAAAACTATTTATACTAGCTAGGTGCACTGAAGCATAACTGAGGTGGGTGCAGTCATGCGTTCAGTTGGCACGCGATCTTATCCTAAAATTACATCTATCTAACAAATGTTTGCAGATATTTCTTATGTCTAATGACAGCCTGGGTTCTGGTGAATAGCAGCAGCTTCCGTTAACTTTCTTTTCCTCCAGTGTGGTTCCTTATGTAGGATTTCAGCTTCTGACCACATGATATGGTGACCATGTTTCCAGGCATGGTCAGCTGCACCTGACTTTTCGGTCTCTTCTTTTAACGTATTGTTTTTGTGTTCTTTAATCCTTCTCTCGAGCGGTCTTAATGTCTCACCTATATAAGATTGTCCGCACTCGCAGGGGATCTGGTAGACGCAGTTTTTCCGATCTTCAGGTGGCTTCTTTGGGTGTCATTTGAGTGGAATACGGTGTTGATGTTATATCGTTGTCCTTGTCTTATTTTCTCAGCTACTTTTGACATACGGAATACGGAATATTAAGTGTTGGTTGTGTCTCTCTGTTTGCTTCTTGCGCGTTGGCTCGATTCTTACGATTTTCCAATATTGTGTCAACTAATCTTGTGGGGTAGCCATTTTTGTTAAAGTCGGTCTTGATGTGGTGAGCTTATTTTTTAAGTGCTTTTTCCGAGTTACAGATTGTAATTGCTCTATCCACGAGAGTTTTAACTATGCCATGTTTCGTGTTGTTTGAGTGATTTGATGTAAAATTGTAGACAATGGAAGTCCAAAACTCTTTCATCACTCAAGTGTGTAACTGGTTTTATATTGAAATACACAGCGATCTAAGCACAATGGATACCCTGGGGCGGGTAGACCACGACGGCCGTTTGTCCTTATTAGGGCTCTACGGGCAGCCATAACCCAAGCAATCCCGGCAACGGCGGTAAGATGAATTAATAGCCTTTTGCAAAATCAAAGTGGCCATCAATACACCATAGCGCCATCCCAGTAAAATAAACTCAAATATAAAAGGCAGTCACGCTGGTACAAGGAAGACAACTAAATAAACCATGACACAATATTCGCTTTTTAATTATTTCGCGCTCACTATATTATCTACTAATTATATAAATATATTTATTTGTTTGTGGGAACTAATAAAGAATCAAATAAATGCTAAATGAAAGACAAATCCTTCAAAATATCTATGTAATACAAGAATTATTTGTTCGGAAAAAAAAATATTTTCCTACGACCACCTATGAAAATAAGAAATAAAGCACGCCTAACTTGGCTAGAAAGTCCTTTATATCACACGCGTGTTGAAATAGTTTCTTTCAATACGTGTGTTGAAATATAAAACAGCTCATGGCCGACGAATTTGACAGCAAAACTATTTAAAAAAATAACAAACTTACGCTACCCGTGGAGCGAATTGGGGTGCTGGGTGGGGTAAAGTACACTAAGGCATTACTGCAATTATAAAAAATCCTTTTTTTTTCGTTATTTTTAGGAAACTAAGGGTATTTATGATAAAAATAATAATATATTAAAAAGGGGAAATATGTCAGGCAATCCATCAAACCTGTCAACATTGTCAACTGAGTTGAACCACAGAAAAAAGGGGCAGCTATAGAGCAGAAATAGAATACCCTAGGAAATACCGATTTATAATTTTACAATTATCTCGGATAAAAATATCCATACAATGTTTAAGGATATGGGACAAGTGAATATGCTTTAAGAAAGTAAATTTATTTTAGCATTATTCAAAATAAATCGAATATAGATGGGGAACTTTTATAATTAACAAGCTATCGATATTTAACTCCATCTCTATCTTTCTATAATGTTGAGGTTATGTTTTAGTTTTGTGTTTTGTTGTTTTTGTATGTATATTTAGGTATATTATTGTTTTATTGAAAGAATGCAAGCAACTAAAAAATCAGAAACGGAATTTATTTACTGTACATAGATAGTAGGTATGATGTGCGTAAGCAAATAGGAGAAAAAGTTATTCTTGTTATTTAAATCTAGGTAAGTTAAAATGTGTAAGTAGACATTGTTTTTATTTTTTCAACTCTAGAGTTGAAATAAATTTTTCAACTCTAGTGTTGTAAAAATTTGTGTAACACAATGGTGATACCTACAAACTATTAAAAACAAATCAAACTCTTTTTGAATATTTTGTATGGTCGTAGGAAAAATTGTGTACATTACTCGTGTGATAGTGGTTTTATCACACTCAGGGAATTTCCGCACTCGGCTGACGCCTCGTGCTAAATACCTCCTCGTTTGGTAAGTAGGTACCACTTTCAACACTTGTTATGTAATATACTTATACTATCGGCATGAACAAATGTTTATCAATTACATCATTTATTTAACTATTTCTAAGTGTTTTTTATCATTGTCCGTGGCAGCTTATTTAAATAAACTGTTTAATATAATATGATTTTAATTATTGTGCTCTCATTTGCTGTTGCTTATAAGTAATAATTAATTAAAATTAAATTATTATTTTTGGGTTTTCACGTCTATGGTACTTGTCTGTCTCCCCTAAGATAGAATCCTGGTTACACCAGTGACCTTAAACTCCCCAATACAGAGATCCGTCCAAACACCATTTTCTCTCTGTTTCTGCGTTTGTCCACTCGCAATCATCGTGGAGGGCCATGGCGTGATATTAATTGCAGTGGCAGAAACAAATTAATTATAATAAATATGTCTAGTAGTGAAATAAAAAATAGATAAATAATCCACTTTAATTGTAAGGAATGGGTCCTGATAAAATACCGACTTTCCTCTTACGTGATTGTGCATACGTCTTTGCAAAACCTCTTTGTAAAATATTTAATTTGGCCCTAAAAACCTCATGCTATCCTGATATTTGGAAAAAATCCAAAATAACTCCTTTGTATCAAAAAGGGGATAAAACCAGAATCGAGAACTACAGACCAATAAGTATCATCAATAATTTTTCCAAATGTTTTAAAATGTTTCTTCATGAAAATTTGTACTTCCAAGTTTGGAGTAAGCTGTCGGATAAACAACACGGTTTTGTTAAGGGCAAATCTACAACATTCAACATACACAACTTGTGACTGAAGCCTTTGATCAGAACTGTCGGGTTGATGTTATTTTTAGAGATTTTTCTAAGGCATTTGATAAATTGAACCATAGAATTTTACTTAATAAACTCAACTCGTTTGGTATCTCAGATAATCTTATAAAGTTTTTCCATTCTTATCTAAATGAACGACAACAAATAGTGGAGTGCGGTTGCCAATCATCTGTGCCATTGGATGCTACATCGGGTGTACCAGAGGGGTCCATTTTGGGTCCTTTAATGTTTATAATATTTATTAATGATATTATAGCTAATAATCTTGACAGTGATGGTCTTCTTTATGCCGATGACAAGAAAATCTATGCTCGTATTCGTAACCTGGCAGACTGTGAAAAACTTCAATTGTCCATTGACATGATATTATTATATAGATGGTGTGTTCAAAATAAATTGCCGTTAAATACCAGTAAGTGTAACATAATGACCTTTTCATTAAAACGACATACCTTTGTGTATGATTACAAAATTAATAACATTACAGTGGACAGAGCTAAGACTTTTTGCGATTTGGGTGTATTATTTGACAGTAAACTATCTTTTGTTCCCCACATAAATGACCTTGTTGCCTCCTGTCATAGATCCCTAGGTTTTATAATAAGAAATTCTCGTGCTTTTTTAAATTGTCATAGACTAAAATTACTTTTTTTTTGTAAGATCTAAATTGGAGTACGCTTCGGTTGTATGGAATTCATATCATGAAGTGCACCTCAATCGCATTGAAAGGGTCCAACGACGTTTTCTAAAATATCTTACTTTTAAAATTGATGGTCAGTATCCTGAAATCGGTATTCTAGAAGAAGCTCTACTGCAAAGGCACTCGTTTTGCTCCTTAGAAGATTGAACGCACAGTTTCTCAACTTAAATTTCTTCATAATATCTTGCCTAATAGAGTTGAATGCAGTGATATATTAGAAAACCTGCAATTCCTCGTCCCTAGAACACGTCATTCCCACACTTTTTATGTACCAATATCTGTAAATACTCCCCTATATATCGATTGTGCAACACATACAATCTGCACCAAAATTGATTTGACATTTTTATCCACTATAAATCTGAATTAGCGTGTTAATGTATTTTTGGGCATAATTATTCCATTTCAATATTATAATTTAAGTCTAAATTTCTTGTTATCACAACATTTTTGAATTATCGTTATATTATTACCTATTTTATTTTAAATAGCCTATATACCCATTTGTTAATTGGTTCATTATAACTGTGAAATGGTGTAAAATAAATAAATAAAATAATTTTTAATTTTCATTATATATTATCTTGATATTTATTTTCTGGTTAATTACATTAAAATTTAGCCACATCCAAACTAGATTTTACTCTAAAAATGCGTGCTTTCCTAAACATATGGCAACGAACTACACAAAAAAGCTTTTGTGTTAAATTAAAGCATTCATTAATACAGCATGCTTGTAATCGAGCCAACTGTGCCATTTTCCCTTTGAATGCGTCCGAAAAATTTTTAGAGATAAAAATGCTTTACTATTTTAACAACAAAGGAAAACATGTTTGCAAATAGAAAAGTCTTCTTTTGTGGAAGGTTTACAGTAGTATACAGTAGTTAGTAGGTATACAGTACTATACTATTAATGATCGCCAAGATAAATATTTCAAAATGAGTTGCAGGCGCTCGGCTGTCACTATATAATCATCACCGGTAAAATTTAATTAAATAGGTATAAATTTGGTATTACTAGATACCTAAAGGTTCAAACGTTGTTTGCCTTTCAACAGATTTTTAACCCTTTTTTTTAATGTTCTTTATAATTTGTAGTACCAAATTTTTTTTTGCATACATACAATCATTTTCTAAACAGTGCTAGAAGCTCTGGCCTCGAGAATAGCTTACTCATATGCTTACTCTTCTCACGAACCGATGTAAGTGCAAAAAAATTAGAAGATTTAGTGTCTCTACAGTGTCTGCCACAGATTAAAGTTAATGTGTTTTGCGTCTTTTTTTTAGTTTTGCTTGTAAAATTCAGTACTTTACTGCGTTAAATCTGCTAATTGTTATAATTTTTTGTAATAAAGGATCTAGCAGATGATTTTAGTGTTGTTTATGAGTAAAGGGCGGATTTTATGCACTTACATTCAGCCAAAATTTGCGCATATATATTATATGCCATTTTTTTTACCAAATATGCATACTGGTATGCAATATTTCGTAATTTATTATAGTAAAATGCTGCGACCAAAGCCTTGCATAAGTCTTCTTGAAAAATTTCCTTTTCAGATTCCGATTGTTCTATAACATTTTGAAATGCGTTTGTTACACTTAGCTGAAGTGGCTCAGATTTCATTTTTTGTAACTTTAACTTATTCAACTGTTTTTAAATGTTGATCGATTTGGAACTTCTTTTCACAAACAATAATTTTTGTACAAGCTTTACAGAAGACTTCTTATTCCCCACTAAACTCGAACTTTGGGAAATTTTTAAAAACCTATATAATTTGCCTTAAGAAAGTACTCTTACAATTTAGGGAAAAGTGTGATGCATCATTAGTTTTGCGAGGTCAAAAGCTAGAAAAAAAAATTTAGGTCCGTATTTTTAATTTTTTTATATATGTGGTGGGTATCTAGAAAACGAAACGTCGTGTCTGAAAAATAAAATTATTTCCTTGAAAAGCATAAAAGAGTGCCTTAAGAAAGTGCTCATCATTTTAAAAAAGTAACAGCATTTTGTCGTAAAAAAACAAACATTGATTTTTTCGATTTTTTTCGGATATCTCCGGAAGTTATCGGAATTTTTTAAATTTCTTCCTAACATGTTATTCAGCATTAAAATATGCAGCTTTGCCTTTATTTGGCCAACTTTCTATCTCTTATAGTTACCAAGATAGCGATGCTAAAGCATGCTGTATACATAAATTTAGTAATGTACTCAAAATAATTAAAATTTTCCTGACCTGACCTGACCCATTCACAAACACATTTTCTGAAATTAACAAAAAGTGGGAATTGTCTTTTTAAAACAAACATTGCCTCGATAAAGCAGCAATTTACTGAATGGCGTGTACTTTTTTATTTTTACACAATTATTGTCAGTAATTACATCTGCTCATTGCAGCCTTTGTTTTGTTAATTATGAGAGTAATTATTGTGATGGCTCTTCTATAACAGGGTCTTGTTATTGTTGTCAATTCATTTTAACCTTTTAATTATTTTTAAAAATGGTTTTCTTATTTGCTTTCGTCTTGCATTTTAACTTTTCTCGAAAGAAGGGAGCTCCATTATTATAGGGACATACAGGGTTCCCCATTTAAAACGAAACAGGCTAAATATCTGGTTCCACGTTAATTTAAAAAAAAAACGCTCGGACCCGTCGATTTTTATTTCGAGGGGGACATATTTTGCGTATATTGTCAATCTTGTTACTTCAAGCCCCTAGGAGGGAGAGGGGGTAAGATCTAAATCTTAAATGGATAACCCTATTTTATATAATTTTTTTGGATTCTGCATAAAATTCTGAACATTTTTTAATAAAAGCATTATTAGTCTATACTAAACAGTTTGCGAGATATTGACTCTTGAAGTACTATATTTCTTACAACCGGTTTAACCGGAAGTTGACACTATTGGAAAGATAATAAAAATCGAAGATAGGGACATGTAAGCCGTTTTACTCTAAGACGTACAGTTAGAAAGCTAGACGCTGTCAAAGTTCAAAAATCTCATTTTTCAAGAGTCAATATCTCGGAAACTGTTTAGTATAGACTAATAATGCTTTTATTAAAAAATGTTCAGAATTTTATGACAATATACGCAAAAGATGTCCCCCACGAAATAAAAATCGACGGGTCCGAGCGTTTTTTTTTTAAATTAACGTGGAACCAGATATTTAGCCTGTTTCGTTTTAAATGGGAAACCCTGTATATTGTGATTAGTAAAAAGGTTGAAATAAAACTTGAAATATCCTTCAACGTAATTTTATGACTCTACAGGGTGACCTAAAAAATCGACACAAGCAGCATTAAACATTAAATATCTAATAATCATAGCAGATAGGTACATAGTGTGGTTGTTTAAGTGTGCAACATATGGGGATTTTTTTTATTACCGATTTCTCAAAAATTTTTATTCTTGATAAAAGTTGGTGCTTGCTCGATAAACAACACGGTTTTGTTAAGGGCAAATCTACAACATCCAACTTAGTTTGTTTTACACAATTTGTGGCTGAAGCTTTTGATCAGAACTGTCAGGTTGATGTTATTTTTACAGATTTTTCTAAGGCATTTGATAGATTGGACCATAGAATTTTACTTAATAAACTCAGCTCGTTTGGTATCTCAGATAATCTTATAAAGTTTTTCCATTCTTATCTAAATGAACGACAACAAATAGTGGAGTGCGGTGGCCAATCGTCTGTTCCATTGGATGCTACATCGGGTGTACCACAGGGGTCCATTTTGGGTCCTTTAATGTTTATAATATTTATTAATGATATAGTTAATAATCTTGACAGTGATGGTCTTCTTTATGCCGATGACAAGAAAATCTATGCTCGCATTCGTACCCTGGCAGACTGTGAAAAACTTCAATTGTCCATTGACATGATATATAGATGGTGTGTTCAAAATAAATTGCCGTTAAATATCAGTAAGTGTAACATAATGACCTCTTCATTAAAACGACATACCATTGTGTATGATTACAAAATTAATAACATTACAGTGGATAGAGCTGAGACTTTTCGCGATTTGGGTGTATTATTTGACAGTAAACTATCTTTTGTTCCCCACATAAATGACCTTGTTGCCTCCTGTCATAGATCCCTAGGATTTATAATAAGACATTCTCGTGATTTTTTAAATTGTCATACACTAAAAATACTTTTTTATGCATTTGTAAGATCTAAATTGGAGTACGCTTCGGTTGTATGGTCTCCATATTATCAAGTGCACCTTAATCGCATTGAAAGGGTCCAACGACGTTTTCTAAAATATCTAAGTTTTAAAATTGATGGTCAGTATCCTGAAATCGGTATTCTAGAAGAAGCTCTATTGCAAAGGCACTCGTTTTGCTCCTTAGAAGATCGACGTACAGTTTCCCAACTTAAATGTCTTCACAACATCTTGCATAATAGAGTTGAATGCAGTGATATATTAGAAAACCTACAATTCCTCGTCCCTAGAACACGTCATTCCCACACTTTTTATGTACCAACCGCGCGTACCAATATCTGTAAATACTCCCCTATTTATCGATTGTGCAACACATACAATCTGCACCAAAATAGATTTGACATTTTTAGCTGTGGTTTATCCAGTATAAATCTAAATTAGCGTGTTATTGTCTTTTTAGGCATAATTATTCCGTATCAATATAATAATTTAAGTCTAAATTGTTATCTCAAATTTTTGAATTATTGTTATATTATTACCTATTTTATTTTAAATAGCCATTTGTTAATTGGTTCATTATAACTGTGAAATGGTGTAAAATAAATAAAAAATAAAAATAAATAAAATAATCATATAAGATGCACTTGGAATGGTTGCAAGTCAACCGGCGTACAGGGTAGGCCAAAAATATAAAACTTGCACAAGAATAAAGTACCCCTATTTCAGAAAATTCAGCAAAATGTTTTTTAAGGTTTTAAATGTTTGTTAGATGCATACATAATACGTACATAATTTGCGTCCATTTTAGGTACATACCTTTTTTTTTTACATAAATTGGATAACCATATTAGGTGCACTTGGAAGGGTTGCAAGTCAAACGGCGTACAGGGTAGGCCAAAAAATATAAAACTTGTACAAGAATAAAGTAAGTACCCCTATTTCAGAAAATTCAGCAAAATATTATTAAGAAAAGTTGTTTAGAATTACAAGTTATGCATAGATTTAAAAACGTGAGCTCCGAAAATAAAAAAATATATTTTTTTAAAAAACATTAATAATTTCCCAAAAAAATTTTTAGTTATTAGGGAATCACGAACTTCATGTTTGTTGCAACGATATTAAACAAAACTTTAAAATATCCTAAAAATTCTTTTTAACAAGATAAAACATTAGTAATGATAATATGCTAATTAAAAAACTATCATTTAACGTGCAAAATTTTTATTTTAAATGTTTATTAAAAAACTTTATTCTTTTGCAAGTTTTATATTTTTTGGCCTACCCTGTAAGCCGTTTGACTTGCAACTATTCCAAGTGCATCAAATATAACTATCGAACATGCACCAACTTTTATCAAGAATAAAATTTTCTGAGAAATCGGTAATAAAAAAATGCCCATATGTTGCACACTTAAACAACCACACTGTATACTACATTAATATGTACATATTAACACAAGAAACACATTAGGCTTCTTTATTTTTGCTTGTACAAAAAATATGCTGTTGAGTGATGAATAGGCCTTAGAGAACAAAAGTATTTATTAATTTACCAAAGTTTCTAGTTTGGGGTATTTAATTTGTAATTAATTATATAGGATGGTTCTTTGTAATTAATGATTCTGTGAGGCTGTCAGGACCTTTTTTATACGATATAACCAGATTTATTAACAGAGGAAGTTTTTATGTTACACTTGCTAATATTTAAGGCCTTAAAAGAACCAAATTCAATATGGTCATACCAAAATAAAAAAAATAATTTTTTAGACAAAACATACACGATGAAATATTGTAATATCCCAGCGGTCTTATTGATTTTTGGCAAGAAGGACATGATTAACAAAGTATCTAATAATAATGACCGAGTTCCTATTAGTTAGTTTTAAATAGCAAAGCAAAGCCAACGGCTAAGTTGAGAGTTCCTTTTAAAAGTTTCTACAAAAAAAAAGTATGTAGGAATAGGTTTTATTATACAGGGTTAGGAAAAATTACCAGAACGGTCGATTATTTCAAAATATACAGGGGTTATCAAAAAACGTCTTATATAAAAAATGTAGGGCTGTTAAAAATCTACATATCGGTGATAAATTGAAATATACAGGGTCGCCCACAAAGTTGTGGAGAATCATAGTTATATTTTTTTTAATGGAACACCCTGTATATTTTTACATTATTAAATTCCACATAAAATTATAATTATTTTTTATTAAATGCACTATTAGTCTATACTTCATAGTTTCCGAGATATTGACTCTCGAAAAGTGACATTTTTGAACCTTGACAGCTTATAACTTTCGAACAGTACGTCTTAGAGCAAAACGGCGTACATGTCCCTATCTTCAATTTTTATTATCTTCCCAAAAAAATCAACTTCCGGTTAAACCGGATGTAACTCGAAAGCAGGAAATGTAGCTGTTCCGGTTTAACAGGAAGTTGATTTTTTTGGGAAGATAATAAAAATTGAAGATAGGGACATGTAAGCCGTTTTGCTCTAAGACGTACTGTTAGAAAGTTATAAGCTGTCAAAGTTCAAAAATGTCACTTTTCGAGAGTCAATATCTCGGAAACTATGAAGTATGGACTAATAGTGCATTTAATAAAAAATAATTATAATTTTATGTGAAATTTAATAATGTAAACATATACAGGGTGTTCCATTTAAAAAAATATAACAATGATTCTCCACAACTTTGTGGGCGACCCTGTATATTTCAATTTATCACCGATATGTAGATTTTTAACAGCCCTACATTTCTTATATAAGACATTTTTTGATAACCCCTGTATATTTTGAAATAATCGACCGTTCTGGTAATTTTTCCTAACCCTGTATGTATAGTGTAGACTACTAAGCGTGCAACAAATGTTCTTTTATTAGTTGTAAAACAAAAGTTTAAATACTGCCAAAACAGTTGATGTATGCCCGATAACTATTTCGGATGTACTTAAAATAACGTCAAGTCAAATAGAATACAGGGTAGGGCAAAAATTATGAACATCATTCAAGAGTAAAGTACCCTTATTTTGAAAAATAATGCATGGCATAAAGAAAAGTAGTTTAGAATAAAAAATTATGCTCGACCGATACGGTCCGCAATTATCACGATATCGTCGGCAAATCTTAAGTGATTTAATTTTTAGCCCTTATAGAATACTATTACTTTTTTAAAATAATAAATAATTTACAATCCATAATCCCTCTTTCAACTTTACATGGCCATTTTTCTTTAAAACACTTTAATCCCATACTTAACACGTAGCCCATTTTAATCGCAGTGGGACATGAAAAGGCAGTCTCTGTTATTGGCCGATTTATGGGATTAACTTTCTTTATAATCCCTTTTTATTTTAGTCCAATGCAGTGTAAAATATTACGGATTATAACACTAGCGCGCCACTACTTTCCTTTTTGGGTATTCCTAATGTTATCGTCCACTATAGGTCAAAATAGCCTCTTTACTTTTCCAGGCAAAAAAAAATCAGATGGGAGATTTATTATTATTATCCTTAATTTTCTTTTTCATAGGTTTTTGGTGGCACTGTCTCTTCACTAAGTTGGTTCCAGTTGTATACAACAGGATTTGAGGCGAAGTTCCTGCGAGATGCTTCGAATATTTTTTATCCTTGAGAGTTTCTTGTTGTGGCCCCTAAGTTTTTAGGTTGCAGGAGTAATGACCGGTGATTATTTTAAAGGTCCCAAATAGGTCGCCCAGAATCGTTTTTAGATGAAGGGTTAGACGGTTTAGTCTTTGCAGTTTTTCTGGATGTGGTAAGATTTAATGTTCCATGGCTAGTTTGGTGGCTCTCTGTTGGACCCTTTCCAATCCTTCATTGTCCTTTAGATAATAAGGATTTCAAATATCCTGGGCATACTCGAGTCTTGGTATTATGTGCGATTTATACAGTTGTAGAAATATTTCGGAGGTTAGTAGTCCCTTAAAGGTTTTAAACACCAAGTATATAAGGCTATTGATCTTCTTAATAATGCTATTTATGGGCGTTTCCATTTAAAGTCTTGGTGTATGATAATAACTATTACTTCACCATGCTTATCTGTGTGAGCCTCAGGATAGGGGAGTTTAGGGTTGTTTATTCCAAGGTGGAGTACGGAGCACTTTGAGTCATTTTAAGACATCTGCCAGGTAATTGTGCAAGATTTAATGGTTTCTATGTCTTTTTGTAGGTCTGTAGATTCTATTCTTGGATTATAGTAGCATTTGGTGTGTTGGTGCCATTAGCCAACGAGTATTTATTTGTCTTATATATATAGATGTGACAATTCGTTGATAGTAAATAGGTGGGGCCAAAACCACTTTTTCGTCTATCGCATATAATCGTTTAAAAAGCAAAATTATTAATACATTATAATTTCAAGTTTTGAGCGTGGATATTAAAGATAAAAATTTTAGAACGCACTAAGTTAATTATTTGCACTTAATACTAGCTAAAAACGCTACCCATTCAATTAATAGAACGTCCTAACAAGCTAGAGGCCGAGCGGCTTGGCCATCATGCCCTCAAAAATAAGCTGGTGAATAATGAAACGTTAAAAAAAGAAACGGTATTTAAAATAAAACTGACGGCAGAGCCCAAAAGACTAGTATCCGGTGATCGGTTTTTGTTCGACCGCATTCGACAACTTTTAAAATAGTTCTTCATGGCTGGCGGTTGTAAATATCAGCTTATATACCTTTCTCTTGATTGACCTATAAAGTTATATTTGAATTATACCGCACTGCAAAAAATAACTTGACAAAAATCAGTTATTTCGGGTTAGTCGAACAGACGCCAGACATTTTTGTATCTGTCGAACTGAACCTCGTCCTTTTCTATGAACAAATAAATACCTTGATTATTGTCATTGTAACTATGTAAAATTAAACGAAAAGTATACCTACTATGTTATTTATCACTAATTTTTATTTAAACATTTTGGCGTTACAGCCGTTTCGTAGTACAACTACATCTTTAAGACGCTAATCTAAAATTAACAACTAAGAGTATAATATAGGTTAACAGAGTCATAAAATTATTGGATCTACCTAAAGTATAATATTATTTGGTACACAATGGTGTTTTACAACATTCCCAATTATAAGGGACAGGCTGGACAATGTATATAAAATCTTAATGATAGATAAAACTTATTATAATTTTCCGTTTTGAGCACATACAAAATGTCATTATTCTCCTTCAAGTAAATTTTATGCCTTCAAACCAACATACAGACAGACAAAGCGACAGATCGAAAATGGATAATATATATAATAATGGTCTTTTTAGTGATCTAAAACATCGATGGGTGCTAATATCTCAAAAAGTTGGATTCGCAATTACAATGGCAATAAAAGTAATAATATTTTAAATGAATTTAAAATTCTGGAAGTGATTTCACAATTTTTTTGGTAGAACTTGTAAAAATTTGAAAAGCTAATATGGATAATGCTGGAGAGTAGTATTCAATATAAATTTAAATTGAGGCTATTTGAATTTAAATCGAAAGAATTCCTCCAATTCCAGAGTGACAGTAATTTTATGTAGGACAGATGGTAAATAATTCGGTTCTCCATTTTTGTATTAGGTATTGTGAATCGGTATTTATTTTATGAAAGACTATGATACTCAATGGACTGCTTATAATTTTTCTATTGCGGGAATGTCAATCTTGGGGTTTGCCGAAACAAATATTTATTTTCTATTGTCTGAACAAATATTTATTTGAAAATATGTCTAAAATTATTTGACGATTGAGACGATATTAAATATAATAACTATTTTACCGTAAAATGAAGGCCACAGGTGGCCAAGATTAAGGTTTAAAAGCCAGTTATAAACTACACTATAATAACCAACACTGTAGTTCTTTCCATCACCAATAAAGATAAAGTACTTCGACTGGAAACTCGAACTGTCAGGACGGCATAGCGGGGTTATCGCAACGGTCCGAAACCCTTCCAATTGTCTTAAATTATGTGAAATCAAAAAAAAAATAAAAAATACCTAGTATAATAAATAATTTATTATCACAAATAAATATTTATTTGAGGTAGCAAAGGACTGTTAAAGTTTGAAAAGGGATGGCTATTAAATACATTTTATTTGATGAAAATAAATAAAAACTAATGAAAAAAGTATATTCTTTTATTCGTTCACAGTATGGGTTATAATGACAACCAAGACGTTTTTTTAAAAGGGCGAAGAGTCGTCTTAAAACAAACTTCTTAAAGACGTCTTCACTTGTTTTCGTGACGACTCAGAGGAATATGAAATAAATCAAGACGCCCCAGAGACGTCACCTTGCTATATACTTGGGGGATTTTGAAATTTTGGTTCAAGCTTGATCAAGGATGATAGGTCTGGCCCGAGGTCTAGCCAGAGTCTGGTCATGTCTGATTATAAATTATTATTCCTTCTATGGATCGTAAACGTTTTTTAAACTGGAGTCAGGACGCCAAGGAAGTTTTAACAAATTTATTTAATGACAAAGAAAAGCAAAGCAATGATTAATTGTGGTAAAAAGTACAATCTTACAAACTAGGAAAATAACCAAACAAATATGTGTTCACAAAAATATTAATTTAAAGAGTTACTTTAAAGAAGAGTCGCCTTCTTGAGACTCACTTCAGGAGTGGTGGTTTAATCCAAGTAAGTCAGAAGAAACAACACTATGCCTTTATAGTTAACTCAAACCAAAAGAAGATCAAAACAGTTTACGCCTAAACACGTTATAAATCAATGTATAGAGAACACTTACGCAATGGGAGCAAAGTAGACTGATTCTGGAGCAGTTACTTCACTTAAATTGACAGAACTAGTACTTTGAATTGACAAACGGGCAGAGGTTTCCCTTACACTTGAATACTTTTTACAACTCTTTCTCGTATGCGCCCTTTAGCTTTGTAACCCCTATACCAATTGGAAAAAGGGGTTCCTTTTTATGCTGTGTCATGAATTATTTTCCAAAACTGTAAAAGAGGGGATTTTCTGGATGTACTACTGTGTACTATTCAAAATGGAACCCTTTATTCTAACCAATTATAAACAATTATTTTTATAAACATTCTTATTCTGACTCCTCCTACTAAACTCAAATCTGACTGTCTCTCTTCTACACACTAGTTTTTTTTTATCACAAATTTTTATGATAAGCTCCGCCACCTTAAGAGTCTTTACATTGCAGTTAAGTTTTTACAATGTCATCTAGCCTTAAGGATGCCAATCCATATCCGACAATATATTGATCAAAAAACGAAATAGCGCATAAGTCTTTAGTCCTAACTCTTAATATATTCGTGTGATTTACGCGCTTGGCTGATGCCTCGCTTACCAAATATTACACAACTATATTAATAGTTACCGCATGTAAAATTAATCGAATTTTTGCACTACGCTGTCACCGAATTTCTCCGATACCGCATATACAGGGTGTCCCAGAATATGTGGGCAATCTCCCGGATTCGGATAGAATATGAAAAAATAATATAACAAGTTCCCATAAAAAAATTTCCTACAGGCCCTCCCTACTGAGATATAAGCCCCTGAAGGACGGATGGATAAACTGCTAGTACTAACAATGCTAACTTCTGCTTTTGAGTGAACTTCTTTTATTTTTGTATTTTGCGTATCTTTCTGCCCTATGATTCTTTTTGCTATTTCGTTTTTCTGTTCAATGGAATTTTCTATATAACTCTCGGCAACTGAGCTTGATCGCCAACCTCCATGACGCTTTAAAACTGTCATGTCCGCTCCAGAATCTGCCAACATTGTTGCACAGCTGCGCCGGAAGCAATGGCCAGTGTATTCATTGGTGTTGGAGAGTCCAAGGAATTCTGCTATTTTTTTGGCATACCTCCAATTGTATTAATTCCAACTGGCAGGGTACAGCATTTACCACTTCGATATGTCAAGAAAAATCGCTGATGTGTCGTATTCAGTAGACGAAGTTTTGCGTACTTACGAAATAGATCTAAAAAATTGATGCCATCTATTGATCCCTCAGTAATCGTAAACATTCTTGGAACATGAGTTTTTGTGTTCGGAATTTTGACACTGATAAACGACTGACAATCTTTGATGGCATCTAATTTCAAAAATGTGATTCTTCTCTTCTACATGCCCCAAATACTCCAACGATTAAAACAACTTTGGCTAACAGAAATTCTTTATCATCAGCTTGTTTTATAAAGCGTTAATTTCCAGCTTTGTAAATATTTTTGATTTCTTTGGCTGATATCTGGTAGTTTTCCTTTTTAAAAATGCAATAAGGTTTGTAAATTTGCAAATATCTATGTTTTTGTTCAGATAAATCATGGTGAGGAGCATCGAATATTTGCTCCACAAAGTTGACGGCCTTAAGGTGGTGGATAGCTTGAGGAAATAGGCTAGTAATACCTTTTCTGTAAAATTCGCAATATGTTTTTCTTTGGCCCAGGTTTCAAAGTTGTCGTAGGTTTTTTCGTATAAATGTTTCAATTTTTCGGGTACTAACGTGGATAGCGCAGCTTCAGCAGCTTGTTCAATATCCAAAGACTAGTCAATATCACTCATTTGAAGTATTTTTTTGGAAAAACTTTGCGGGAAAAAAGGCAAAACGCGACGTTTGAACTTGACAACACACTTGACATTAAATAATGCATAAACAATGCCTTAGAAACAGATTGCCTGCCTACTTTTCAAAATTTTAAAAATACTAATAAAAGCTTAAATTATCAAATTCTCCGCTTTCACAAAAAATCTTGTATATAATTCCTTACGAAACGATGTCTTTTAGCCACTAGACGTATTGTCCAACTCGGCTTTGCCTCGTTGGACAATTTTCACGTCGCGTGCCTAAAAGACACTCATTTCGCAACTTATTGTATAAATAGCTATTTTCTACTGACGTTTTATAATAACCTCTTTTTGATTGTCATTATGGTTTTTTAATAACCTCCTTTTAAGCGCAGCGTGCTTAAAAAACTTTTAAGCACGTTACCAGGAGCAACGTGCTTAAAAGTAACGCAGGTAATTATTTACAATTAAAACGTAACCACAGACTAGGTATAATTTAATATTTTTTGGCAAGTGTCAATGAAACATAGGTAATAAAATGTTAGTAAAATTAAGTTTTTTATTATAAAACCTCAGTAGAAAAAATATTGTATACAATTCGTTACGAAACAATGTCTTTTAGTCACTTTGACGTGTTGTCCAACTCGGCTTTGCCTCGTTGGACAATTTCACGTCGCGTTCCTAAAAGACACTCATTTCGCAACTTATTGTATAAATAGCTATTTTATTCTTTGTCTTTTTTGCCGCGTAAGTATGAAAATAAAATTTAGGGAAAGGCAATAATTATTGATTTTCGCGAATGTCATTTGTGAAGAAAGGTCGACCTTTGACATCTTCACTACATACGTTGTCGTTAAATGTTCTGACATCTTACACAATGTTTATTTCTCGAGTGTAAATCTACTCATTTATTATTTTCTGTTATATTTGGAAAGTTTACCGGATCCTATAATCCAATAAAGCATCTAGCAAAGTTTGACGAAGACAAATTGAATAATACCGAGTAAATTCATATTCGATGTAGGCCAACCGATGCTTAAAGGTAATATGAGTTTGGTTAGCACTTTATAGCTCATGTATGTACCATGCAGAAACTATGATAATAAAAATATGATCGTTACATTATGAATAAAAATATTTAATCTTGATAACATGAGGCTTACAGGTTTTAAATTGCTTTAACAAAATTTAAAAAATACGGAAGATAGCTCAAAAGCCATGTTTTCGAAACTCAGCATTAACATCTCGATCTTCCTGGGTTTGGGTACTGCTTTTGGTCAGGGATAAAGATTTATTTTAGTACTCATGTTCCATTCAAACTTTCCTTCGTACAAATGACCCTGTCGAAGTTATCCCCTTTCAAACTTAATCCATCCGAAGATAATAATATTTATGTCTTTTCTAACTTACATCCTTTCGAAGTAATAAGTTTTGAAAGATTTGGCAATTGTTTTTATATGCTGTTATATCTTGATTATTATCCCTATTTCGCGGATGCTATAGAATCGAGACAATCTTGAAATGGGATCTAAAATTGACACGAAGTCCATCTTGAAACTTCTGGTTGTTATCTTAAAACATATGTAGGTAGAAGTAATAAAGGAGAGGTGACATCATGACTAAATATTTTATGACAAATTGCATCTCTCATTTTAATGCTCAGTTAAATAGAGGGGATTATTTGTGCTGGCCAAATTAGCTCGATAGAAATTCAGACACTTACCATGTTTACATAAAGTATTCAAATCGATTTAAATCCGCTTTGCGAATTGAAAATTGTATAAATAACGGGTATTGAGTTCAATTTGAATCTCAAGGTCGATTCGGTATATTTTATTATTTTGGGATCCTATCGGGATCAAAACTTCATAAAAACGCAACAGAATTGAACTGGGATTGAAACTGTCAGATTGACGCAACCTAACCTAACTTTTGACTTGAATTTATGTTAAAATCAGAACATTTGTTTAAAAAGATTAGTACAAAAAACTGGGGCCGAGTAGACATTGACAGCTGTTTCGTCCTTGTAAGGAACTCATCAAAATGCCACAACCCGAAGCAACTCCACGGATAACACTGCAGCGCATTTAAACCCTGCTTAATAAACTAGCAAGTAGTAAATAAGCCGCACCTCCATCACGTTGGAATCAACAACAATGCAAAATACAGGTACAATGCATCATCCAATTTGGCACCCAGCTACTTGCGGAGACCAAAATTTTAATATACCAGCAGTGGCATAGCTAGAGTGGGTGACACCCTAATGCGCAAGTTTCCATATTAACACCTCATAGAAGGCAATAGAATAAAATATGCACCGCAGGCGAAAAATCCATCTGGAATTCTTTATGTAGAAAAATGTTTATTTTATCGAAAACTTTGGGGTTTTAAAGTAATAAAAACAGAAAAAGGACCAAATTTTTTTCTTAGTGTTTAATTCTTTTTAAATTTTTTTACTTAGATAAGTTTCAGGCATTAATCAAATGAAGGTACTATCAGCATTAGCTGTCATTATTATGACGTGAAAAGTAGAAATTCAAACCTTTTATAATATACGTGAGAACTATACTGTAAAGTAGAATAACTACCATCACGCTACCCTTTTATGGTTATTTTTATGTAATTTTCTCGGCGACGCCGATGGCGTCGTTCAGCTCGATATGCTTAACAGCCTGTCGTCTGGAACTAACAAGTCGAAAAACTCTTTATACCTATATCTTTAAATAATATAGTTGATATATTCAAAGACTATATTGTGGGTTTAAATTTACTTTATATCAGTAGAGTCCGGGTTTAAGGTAGTGCAAGGAATGTAGGTAAACCAAAGTCGGCACTAGAACTCCTTGGAAAATATTATTTATTATTAAAGAGATAAAAGGGCATAAATACATTGACCGTCACCTCTTTTCAGGAAGCTGAAATTTTGTACGAATGTGTTTCATTATGGCAGCACAAAGGTGTTTACGTAACCATGCAAGTTGGGGCAGTAATATCGTTGACAAACATAATAATGTACTTCAAGACTTTCTTGAGATTACATTACATTAAAAAAAAAATATTGAAATTTTTACTTTTACTAGTTGGTGCAAAGATTCAAACCATACTGTATAGTCGAGAAGCAAACTAAAATTGCAGTTGTATTTTAATATTTTTGTCACAGGAAAAAAAAGGGTTTATTTTGCCAAGTCACGAATTTTTAAAAATAGGCCCTAATAAGTTATAATAAGATGGTGATAAAGGAGATAAAGGAGCTCATATCCGAATTATCCAGTTGATGTTTATTGTTGAGCGACCCGGGAATAAGCTAATGTAGAAGTATACTGGTTGCCACAAGCCTTTTTTTTTTTGATGATGGTTTTTTTAAATCTTTTGTGTTGTTTTAATTCAGTATTTAAAAACATCTCTTTAAAGGCCTCTTTACCCTTAAAAACTAGTTATTTACAGAGATCCAAATCATTTCATAGAATACCTACCTACTTTTTTTTTATATAAATACTAGCCACACCCCGCGCGCGTTGCTACGCTACTTACTAAAATAAATTTGAAGGAAAGACATTATCCGGCATCCCGACATCCCGGAATCCCAGCATCCGTTGCGCCACTTTTTTTTAATGCCGAAACCTTCCTCGGCCTGCACACAACAACTCACCAAATCCCGGCATGCGTTGCGCCACTTTTTTTATGCCGAAATTTTCCTCGGCCTGCACACAATAACTCACCAAATTTTCATCGTAATCGGATAAATGTTATAGGAACGCATACGGGAAATACAGACAGACAAACATTCATTTTTATATATATAGATTCACTTGCTTTTTAAAAGTTAAAACAAAATTACTTTTACTGGCCTTTATATAGTTGGACCTGCATCCAGGAACGCAACAACAATATTGCATTATTACTATAAAACCTGAAAAGCTAAACCAGGAATTTATTATTTAATAATTTAGACAAGAGAGATACACTTATTATTTAATATGAATAAAAGAACATCAGCGCAAATGTAAAACCAACATCGAATAAATTCAGCTGATTTCGTAAGGTCACGCGCCACAGAATTCATGTAGACGATACGGATGGCAGTAGTATGCTGCGCTAAGGGGGCTTCAAAATCGCTTTTGCATCATTTAATAGTATATTAACGTACACGTTTTATAAAGCATCATTTTATAGCACGCGTCCATGTTAAAAAACAAGCTTGCGGCGAGTTTTATAACGGGACAAGTGCTTAAAACTGCTTTATATAACACGTACGTTATACTATCTAATTTGTAGTTTTTTCAATAAAAAAACATATATTTAAAAAGAAAATAAATTCTTCAAATTTTATAAATTTTTATGTCTAAATTTTATTTTGGTAATACTATTTTTTATCATAGTAGCCTCTGGACAACAAAAATTATTTTGCGAACTGTCATTTTTTGATTTATTGACCCATTTTCACCACGAGATTCTAAAGTTATTTTAGCGATATGAGATTTGAAATTGAACGGAATACGTTGTGTGGTCCTTGTAAATTCGGTACATATACAGAGCGTTCGGAAATTCGGGCGATTTTGCTACTTTTTTTCGAATATCAAAAGACGTGATTTTACTTAACGGCTTTGCAATTTAGTATAGGGAAGATGGAAAATTTAAATAAAGTTGAAGTTAAAATCGACATTGGAAGGTTAGTAGATTGAATTTTCGATAGGATTTGGCAGAAAATGATAGCTTGAAGCATCTACAAAAGATTTATTTATAGATTTATGCAACCAACATACATGACTGTTATCCACACAGAATAAAAAAGTAGGTTATCAAGCTATTTTTCCTCTGCGAAAAATGGGTTTTTTCGTAAATCACAAAGACCGCGCAAGTCAATGAAATAAAACATTTAAATGTTACCAACATCAAATAAAGAAAAAACGCGTATCGAAATAGCTTCATTACGATACGCAAATGCGAATCGTAATAGATTTGTTATGATACAAAATTAGAAAAAAACACTTTCATATGTGCCTAGTCGGTACAAACCTCTGTGTGTATCATCGCCCAAAAGGACAAACATAGTCAGTAGGTGGCAGATGCCTTACTCATCTTAAAAATCTTTATTTACCTACTTTAAAAAAGGAGAAAAGGTTATATATTTATCAACAATATTCCTGGAATTTCCTGCTTCTCATATAAATTGTAAAATTGTCCAAAAACATTTTCTAATTCCTGCTTAGTTATTTCCTGCATCAAATACGTGCCCGATCAAACGCGAATGTTTCTGGAAAGGATGCTGCGGTGCACCGGGTAAAACAGAATCAATATTTTTAGCAAACATGACAATCATTTTATATTTTATAGTAGTAAGTTCGTTAAAAAATCATATAAATGTAAAAAATTGAAATTTATATTCTACACTTAAGGGTACAGAGAAAAACAGTTTTTATCAAAATTAGGATTAGGAGTGGTAAGAATGCCTTCCCAGTTAGTTTGCTCTTGACCAGCCTGTGTAAAAACGTGGAGGTGATTTAAATAAAGAAAAAAAAATAGAGCTGTGATATATTTTTTTTTTTTTTAATTTTGTAAAAATATTCATGATCTAGAAAAAACCAGTTATTAATTCAAGTACGTGGGATATTCGGTGAGAAAATTTTACACTCATTTATTAAAAAACCTAGGTACGTAAAATTTTTTTTTATTAGAAATGACATATTACATTAGTATAATATAATTTTCTAGCTTTAGTTATATGAATCATTGATAAGTAACTTAAAAACATTTTATATTTTTATTTTTTATTAACTTTATTCAACTTAACTTGGTGGAACATAATTTTTTGTTAATATTTTTGAAGCATGTACCTATCTACTTTAATATGGCCAAATTCTCCACAAAATAAGAAATTTGTTGGTGAAATAAAATATAATTTTCCAGCTTTAGTTATACGAATCTCGAGATGAATCTTTAATAAGTAACTTATAAACATTTTATATTTTCATATTTTGTTAACTTTATTTAACCAAACTTGGAGGAACATCATTTTTTGTTAATTTTATTTTAAGGTTTACTTAGGTAATCAATAAAATGCGAAATTTGTTATTGAAATAAAATGATATTTTAGAGCTTTAGTTGTATAAGTCTTTGATAAATAACTTAAAGACATCTTATAATTTGTTTTTTTATTAACTGTAATCTGCTAATCCAGGTGAAATATCATATATTTTTATATTGAATAAATGACGTTTCAGAAAAATTTTCATTAACTAATTTTATTACAAACGTCAAAAATTCCCGGTTATTCTTTAGGTTTCTATGGTAACCGAAGAAAAATCAAGCTTCTGATTGGTTGAAATTAAGAGTGTAAAATTTTCAAAATAATTTTAAATTTCTTGTAACTAATAACTAACTTATTTTCCTATAATTAACTATTTGTTTTTATTTTAGAAAATCTGACTTTATTTTAAATTTTATGTTATTCATATTGATTTAAAACTTGTGTGACCTTTAAAGAATTTAATTGAAAATAAAAATGTATTTTCTTTCTCCTCAAAAATACTAAATTAATATTAATATTATTATTATTATTATTAATAATGTTTGATCAATATTTTATTAGTCCTATCCAAGCCTAAAAGAAAAATGGCTAATACACTTCAATAGCATGTTAAAACCCTTTATCCTTTCAAGCATCTGTACGCTTTGTACGAAGAACTAATATAGTTTTGGCATTACCTATTTTGCTAACCACGGATCGCCATTGGACCCTTGACCCGTTTAATGTTTTTGACGGGCTGTTTGTGTTAGCTATTTAAATTTCGACCAGTTTAACAAAACAACCCCGAAAACTGTTTTAATTTTCTATCCGAAATAGAGTCTATTCTAAATTTCAAATTTCGCTAGACACACAGTTTCAGTAATGATGGGTAATCCGATTTAAAAGCAATATTCTGCCGTATATAGCTGTCCGTCGGCGTCCCAACGTAACGTAAGCATGTTGACGCGGGAAATCCCAATATTTAATGTGACATCGGAACGGAAAGGACAGCACCTGGATATCCAACACGCCCAGGAGCTTTTGACGGAAAATATTGATCTTACTTTTTGGTTCCTGCTTTAGGGGTAATTTAATGATCTAAACATATTTTTTATAATAGTACCGTGCGAGCAAAAATTATTTGCATCAAAGAGGGCCTTGCATCTAAAAACGTACTGCTTAGTAATACTTGTTGGGTGTCAGTAACTACCTGAATTAACAATCAATCAGTTATTCCCTCATCTTTGACGTTCGTGATATAATGCAAAATACGAAGACGCCTGTCCCAAGAAGTGGAAAGATCTTATGGAACATGCAGGACTAATCTTAAGAAGCAGCTAAATTTATTTCCTTATAAAGTGCAAGTATTCCAAGAAATACAAGCCGCAGATTTTTAAAGACGCAGGAATTACTCTCAATGGTTTACCTAAAATTTATTGGAAAGAAACGATTTATTAGAGCTGACTTTTTTTCGGATGAAGCCTGGCTTCACCTCTCCGGTTATGTGAATTTTCAGAATACACGCATGTGGAGTAGTAAAAATCCCCATTTTTTTGTAGAGTCCACATTGCACCCTCAAAAAATTGGTTAGCTGTTTCCGGAAGATGAATTGTTGGTCCTATTTTTTTTCCATGACACAGTTACAGCACAGCAGTATAGAGATAATATTTTGAATCCATTTGTGGAGCAATTACTTGACGACGAACTACGTTTTGGATATTTTCAACAGAACGGTGCAACCGCCCATACAGCCGCCGAAACGATTAACTACTTACGCAATTTTTTCGACGACAGATTGATCAGTTTTCGATCAGACATTGAATTCCCACCTAGATCACCTTGTTTAACGGTTATGGATTACTTCGTTTTTCCTCATTTAAAGAACACTATTTTTAAAACACCAGTTGCAAATTTAGAACAATAATTACAAGAAAGGATTATCCAAGAATGTGGTAACATTTCTCCAGAGATGCTGGTCAACACTTTCGAAAATATGAAGAGACGTGTGAATTTATGCTTGGAGCATGGCGGTGGCCAACTTTTTTTCAATATGTAATTATTTTTATTTTTCTTTCTGTATATTCTTACTTTGCTAATTTTGAAAACAACAAAAATAAATTTGTATTTGTCTACTTATTTTATTATCTCATTAGTTTGGCATATCATGTAATAATACGAATTTGATAAAATTTTAACCTAGATTTGGCTGGATATATTGTCCCCATATCATTGTGATCTAAACCAAGCCCCACGTTTTTTAATACAAGCCCTCTTTAATGCAAATAATTTTTGCTCGCACGGTAGAACGTACAAAAACTGCCCATTTGAGGCGCTGGTTCCCCATCCACCCCTACACGGATGATATTTTGTCTCCTTAAGGGCCGCGGCCACGCTAGAGCATGATCGACTGATGAACTTCGAACCGAGCTAAAGGCGCCAAGCATTTTTTTATATTCATACATACGCAACGAACTTTCAGTTCCAAATTTAAAACCGCAAACGCCAAACCTCACTGTGTGTAAAATTTTTGTGCCGTTTCCACACTATAAAATTATTTCTTTTTAAGTGCTTATTGCTGTATTCTTGGTTTGTTAGGTTCAAAAGGCCCTCCGATCTCTCCCTACACTTATGAATTCTGCCTAAAACTTTTTATTGTAACCCACTAACCGACATTTTATCCAAAAGGAAAATGTCAACCCAATAACACATAAACATAAACAATCTTTATTTTCAAATTTGTTACAGGAAATAACAAAGTGAAATGACGTCAAAACATAGTTCCGAAGTATTATTATACAAAATATAATTTTTATAAACAATAAATTAATATATTACATATTTAGATAATCGTTCAGACAATAGGATTCCAACTGAATTAGAATTTTTTTAATTTCGGCTTTAAACAGGCGTTGACTATCAATGTGTTTGATTCGTAGTGGTAATTTATTGTATAATTTAACACACATATATTCTGGGCTTGTGTCTGTACTATAAAGTCAATGTATGGGGTAACTGAAATTGTCTGTTCTTGTTAATCGAATGTTATTTTGTGAGATAAACTAATTTTGGTTTCTACGTAAAAATATAAGATATTTATAAATGTATAAGGCATACACAGTCATGATACCGATTACTTTAAAAACATTTCGACAGGACTGATTGAACTCCATTTTTTTAATTACCCTTAGTGTCCTTTTTGGCAGAAAAAAAATATTTTACACATGGCTATGCCGAACAAACCCAAAAAATTATGCCATATTTTCGAACAGACTCAAAGTTTGCAAAGTATAGAATCTTCAAGGTTTTATCATTCACGTATCTATCAACAACTCGAACTCCATAGCAGACTGAGTTAAACCTTCTCAATAGCTGGCTTATGTGAAAAGACCAGTCTAGATTTTGGTTAATATAAATACCAAGAAACTTTGCATTTTCAAAGACATCTAGCCGATTTTCTGCGGTTTCAAAGTGCATGTGTAATTTTTTTGTTTTAAGTCGAGAAATATTGCTATCTTGGATCATTAGTAAACTCTCAATGGGACCAGTCTATAGAAATAAGATCAAGAATTGAAAAAGCGAGAACAGCGTTTAACAACATGAAATCATTACTTATTAGCAGGGATATATCCTTGCAGACAAAAATCAAATTAGCTAAGTGCTACATATTTTCAATTCTTTTATATGGGGTAGAATCATGGACGATGACAGACCGAATGATGAAGAAACTGAAGGTCTTCGAAATGTGGGTGTACCGTCGCATTTTACGAATATCGTGGACCGATCACATCACCAACGAGGAGGTTCTCCGCAGAGTCGGTAAACAGAGAGAAATCTCATTCACTGTTAAAAAACGTAAAATGGAATACCTTGGGCATATAATGTGCCATGAGAAGTATCGTATCCTGCAACTCATCTTACAAGGCAAAACAGACAGCAAAAGAGGACCGGGTAGACGAAGACATTCATGGTTGCATAACCTGCGTAAATTGTTCGGACTCACTTCAGTAGAACTTTTTCGGAGTGCAGCAAACAAAGTTAGAATAGCCATGTTAATCGCCAACGTCCGCAACGGATAGGGCACCACAAGAAGAACAAGAAAGTACATTGATTCTAAAACTACAACAAAAATATTCAATTTCATAAGGAATGGCGTTATGGAATTTCAGGAGGGTACGGTTTTCTGGTACTCTTATGTTGTACCTGTGGTAGTTAAAGGGTTAAGTAAGTCAATCGACATGTTTTACCTTACAAATGTTAATAATAATATCTACCTGGTTAAAATTAAATATTACCTCTTTGAAAAGTGGAAATAATATTGTTTCTAAACGTCTCAGAACTTAGTAATAATAGGCATACGATTTTTTGCCACTAAAAAAATATAAACTCGGGTATTTTAGTGAATGCATTATGTCTATTCACTGCAAAAATGGAGATACGATTCTTTACCTCTAAAGTACAGGTTTGCTGTATCATGTGTTCAAGTTCTCTGTCTTGACTGAATTTTTCAGGTGAGCGTACGTTGAAATATTTGTTTTTAGATGGTTTATTAAACCTTACCAGAGAAACTGCTCGGTAATATAAACATATTGCCCAAATCGTTAAACTAATAGCTGTCACAATGTAACAGAAAATTTTAAATCGTCATACCTTGTGATAAAGGACCTTTTGTGAGAAATCGAAAAAGATTCGGAACAATTTAGTAAATTAAGGCAGCGACCAGTGACCTTGGCAGCAGCGACCAGTTATCTTCATTTTTTTACTAAAATAAGTTTAATATCAACGTTTACTGCATGAGCGATAATACCGTCAGATTTCAAATATAAACAGCTAAGTATTTAAGTCGTCGGTTTAAGTAACCAGTGACCTCGTAGTCGCTGTCACCGGTATACCGGTGACTTGATATAGTGGATTTCACCTTAGTTTTTAATGGCCGCCGCTGACACATGTCATTTATAACATTTCTTTTTACCGAACTTAAGGATTGGCCAGGGCCGGACTTAAAAATTATGTGTGAACATGGGTCAATTTATTTGTAGTTGTAATTATGGATGGAAACGAGAATTACCTAAGCAATTTTTAAGATATTTAAAAAAAAAACACTGAAGGGGAATGGAAATAGGATAGAATATCAGAAAAACAATTTCATTTAATTTTTATTCATAATATAATAAAGTGCTGTTATTTTGGTAAAAACACACTCTTAATTTAGTACAATAAAAAATATACAAGGGGCAGTCGTGAATCTAGTATCATCAGTAATTAACTACGTTTTTTATTAAAGCATTATTTTGTTTTTTAATTCGATTTTAGACCATGCAGTGTTAAGTTGAAAAAATCTATATATTATATTTAATAGCTTATTGTTTACTTTTTTATTTTCTTATTCACGGGTAGATATGTTTTTCTTTAGACTAGGTTCTAAAGAGTTTGAAGTTTACAATAGGTCTAACTTTTCGTTGGTTTATAATAAAACAATAAAAGTTTGTAATGTTATCGAATTAGGTATTTTTTTTTAATGAATAAAGAAAAAATAATGTAAGTAGATACTACAAAAAAAGATTTTTGTCCATGCGTTTGCAGAACAGATACCTCAAGCACTCTTCAATACAACTGTATGTAAAACTTATTTTAGCATAATGGTTCACTGTGGTTTTCAAATTTAATTTTGTTGCAAGTTCCCTATTATTTTTGGTCTTCATCTGACAAGCTGTCGATGTCGTCGTCACCGTCCGAGACATTACTAATTATTTACTTACTTTTGCATAAAAAGAAACACGTCACAGATACACACAGTCCGGCAGTTTAAAACCAAAAAGTCTAATACGCACAAAATATAAGCAAAATGCTGTCTCAAAAATACCAAAAACAATAACACGAATGATCAAGAATTAGACTCTAAGAATTAACAGTAGAATGCACGCGGTGTGTCCCAAGTCCCAATGCGGCTCTGTGATATTTAAAGAACGCGACGAGACAATCGAATTAATGAAGTACGAAAAGAGATATGCGAGAGCAAATGCGTAAGACAAAGATGCGCATACTAACGGCATATACGAGCGATGTTGTGCTTTTGACGAGTTTGAGCTCATTGAAGGGCAACGTATTGAACTGTGTAGCGTGCATCTTCGTCATGTACATGTAACTATACGGTCAGATATATCCATCTCTTGTTAATCTAGCCAATGCCCGTGCCTGAAAGCCGTTTATAGAATTAGGGACTTTAAAATCACGTGTTGGCTAATATGTTTGACAAGAGAGACGTCAAAGCATTAAAAACTAAGGTGAAATCCACTATAGTCCTGTTAAGCTCATCTCTCAGAATCGTCTTTATCTATTAGTTATATATTGCTTGCAATATATATATCCTTAATACAATTTATTTAGAATGATGATTGCCCTATAAAATATATTAAACAAAAAAATATATAGATCTTTCTTTTCAGCATGACATGTCAAGAACCAATTATTTTATCTCTTGCTTACGTGATAAGTATGCCGTAAAGTAGAATACTCATTACGTTGCCGTTTTATGGTTATTTTTATGCGACTTTTATGAAAACGTTTCGCTTTATACGGTGAATTAGCCTTAAGGGAAAAAGCCGTAAGATAATACAAAATAATATAAAGTAAAATTCTTTATAAGATGAATTTTATAATCAGCTGGTATACTTGTTTGGTGCAGTGGCGCAGCCAGAGATTATAGGGGGGGAGGAAGATAAACGTTTCTTAAGCCCCCCCCCCCATATATATGCTTGGAAGCAGGCCCGGCCAGCGTGCTTAAAGGTGTATGGGAAGTACAAAGGTATTAGTGCAAGAAACGAAAAGCTTAATAAGTAATGTTAGTTAGAAAGCCGCTTATTTGAAATAGGACAAACTTTATCATGTGAAAGAGCACTTCAGTACTATTTTCTGTCCAGTCCTTGCAACAGAGTTAAAAAAACTCTTCAGATGGGAGTGGCAAAATATTTTTGGGCTATAACTTTTGAAGGAAAAATATTATGGAAAAAAGTGTCATACAAATGTTTTAGAGCATTCAATTTTACACCAAAACGGTATTTACAGCTTTTTCTTATCTACAATCGACAGGCCATAAGGCAAATTTGAAAAAACAAGTTTCGGTCAGACCTTCAATAAATAATGTCGATATCGAGTCATACTTAAGTAGGGTTGCAGAGTAAAGTAGCCTACAGACTGCGGTAATTTCCTGGTTCGCCACGTTCTGTTTCGCCACGAAAAGGAAATTTACCTGTTTTAGTAGCGTTTTGCCATGGTAATTAGATAACCTAACATGTCAGTGCAGATTCGCCACTCGTCCTTTCGTCTATTACGGCATTGAGGCTACCTGGGTCAATCCCATTGTGTATTTTAATCCGATTCACTTCAAAATTGACTTTGACATAGAATCTTACGTTTTTCGAGTAATTAAAGTATTTATAAATTTTAATAAATAACTCAAAATTGTACATAATGATTTTAAAAAAAAATTTCGGATTCGAATTTTTTTCGTTTCTTTGCATTTTTTGAGAACATTTATCATTTTTTTTACACCATCAGAAAGAAGATATTTCAATGAACAAAAGCTCACCGACTTTTTAAAAAAAGCAGATATTTTGACGTGAGAATTTTCGATTGAAAATTAGGGTGTTTTTTAATTATTAAGTCAAAATAAGGTGAAAAAATAAATATTTCAAAGCAAAAAAATGACAGTATGTTTGGGACATAAAAAGTTAAGTTTTCACCAAATTTTGTAAAAAAAAAATTTTTTTTTGTAAAAGATAAAAATAAAAAACCAAAAACTTGGTTATTTAAATTTTTCACATAAATTTTGAGGTTATATGAAAAAAGTGTGAATACAAAACTTGTAGATCTTTTTATTATCTACAACTTTGCCATTTAACTTTTTCCATAGGACTTGTAGTTTTGCCGAAAATCGAAATAAATCGTTTTCTACCTTTAAACACTCACCCCCTTCCACTTCCCGACCTCGGATCGCCCGTAAATTATATTTCCTTTCATTTTTGTTATATTCTCTTCCTTTTTCAATGGGTTTCATCCTACTATTATTTTTTTTCATTTTTTACCATTTTCAAATGCCTGGTCTATTAGCCAAGCTTTCGATAATGTTTATTATCTTCTAATTAAAAATTATGAGAACCAATACATGGTAAACAAAAATTAATATTTTAATAATTAACTTTTGTATAATTTTAAGATAGTTTTGCAAGAAAAGGCATAAAATCTAGGCAGGTAAGAAATAAAAGTATGCATGGCAAAACAGCACTCGTTAGAAAATATGAAAATTATGCGTGGCGAAACAGCACTTTTTTATTGCCGTGGCAAATGTGAAATATTCCCAGACTGCGGCGTTGTTGGCTGCTTGGGAACTAGAGCTAAGGTTAAATTGAGCTAAAGTTGCACAATTTGGACATGACTGACAAGCCGTTAAAAAATTATGAGTTTTTCCGTTATTCGGATAAAATCGAAAATTATAGTTTAGGTTTTTATTTTTTCCTATCTTTTTTTTTTACACACAGTGTGACCAGTAAAGTCCGCATCACATGGGATTTTTTTTATTAATAGCTTTATTCGAAATTTGACTTTGGCATCAAGTTCTGCTTGGATCGAGATAAAAAAATGAAGCATAAAAATAGTAGTCACGTGATTCGCATTATCTGTCAAATTTTAATTTTTTCCAAAATATAATTCAAAAGTGGGGTTATTTCTGAAAATACCAAAAACAGTTATTAGAAAAAGTTTTTTAATGCAGTTTCTAGCCCACCTGCAAAATTTGAGCTGCATAAGATAATTTAAATTTTTTAACCATATTTTGTAAATTGCACCACTTTTGAAAAATAAAACTCAACCCAACCTACATAAAACTTCTTAGTTATGACAATACTTTATTTCAGCTACATTTTCTTTAAAGTAGCGCCATATTAAATGTGTGTTTTTCTACAAAATCAAAATTGGTCTATTAAAATTTGGTCGCATGTGATGCAATGTATATTTGTTTTTGACCCTGTATAAGGTAACTTCATCAAATAAGTATTTTTGAAAAGGTAGTTTGTGTCTAAAAGTAATACACCTTAATATTAAGACAAAAAAAAACACAGTGTCATCAGTAAAGTGTTTATCAAGTGGAAAATAAATTTTAGTGGTGCGTAAAAAATCAAAATTATCTTATGCAACTCAAATTTTTGCATAATGTGGGCTAGAAATTGCATTTAAAAAAACTTTTTCTTATAACTTTTTTCGATATTTTTAGAAATAACCCCACTTTTAAATTATTTTTTGGAAAAAATGACAGATAATGCGAATCACGTGACTACTATTTTTTTGTTTAATTTTCATCTCGATCGAAGCAGAACTTGATACCAAAGTCAAATTTCGAATAAAGCTATTAATAAAAAAAATCCTATATGATGCGGACTTTACTGGTCCACTGTAGATTGTAGATGGCGATAATTAATTTTATATTTTTATTTTCGCTTTTTATTTTTATAACAATCGGGTACCATCATCAGGTCTGTATTTTTAGTTACGAACATATATTTTTTGATCCAGTTTCGCAGATTTCGTATCTAATAAAATAATAACTTTGCGGCAATCAATCAACTAGGTCTTTTGTAATTCGCATTATTAAAAATTAAATTATCAAGTTTTGGATTATTTATCGAAATTTCTGATAACCGAAAAAGGCCAAAGATTTAAGATATTAAATATTCTCGCACTTATAAAGAGACGTATCGTTTTTGTATTAAGGTCGCTTTTTCCCATAATAATCATCTGCCGTGAGCCATTCGTATATCCTCCTACTCCAACCAAAATTTCAGTGTATATTTTTATAATCCCTAATTTATTTTTAATTAAAGGTAAATTTAACATTGTTATTCTCGGAATATCAAGTTAGAAATAGGAAGACTATAAATACCCTTCATGCTTTCGGTCCTTTGATATCATCATATATTGCACACGCCAGCCAAACGTCCGAGGTATTGTATGACGTCATCATCATTTTAAAGCGATTTTTCGCAAATAAAGTACTCGTTTATATGGAAATAATTTAGATATAGGCGTTGGAAAAGGTGTTGGGTAGGTCAATATTATTAAAGGTGAATGAAATAGACTTATTAACCTCCATATTCCATTGGCGCCTCGTCATATGAATCATGAGAATCATTTGAGACACATAGAATTTTGATGAAATAATTTAGTCAGCTATACAACATTCTCTGAGTTCGTCAGATTTAATTATAAAGTCTACATTTGAGGAGCTCATATGCATAAACCGACAAATCCCCTTTTTGTCGTTTTCAAGATATACCTCTACATCAAATCTGGCCATTTTTGACCTACTCTATCAAATGGTGCACTCAAAATTTAACAAATCCCATGAAATCCATACCAAAATCACGGTTAAAGTAGGACCTTTCAAGCAAAACTCTATAAATCCAAAATCCAAGAAAAACCCCTTAAATCCTGTATTCGCCATCTATGAACGAGAAGATAAAACGGAAAATTACTTCTTACAGATTGGCAAAAGAAAACTGTAGAGTTTAAACTATTATGTTTATGCTAGTTATAAAAGCATTTCATAGGTGGATACTAGCTGGAAAAGGAATATTGCAGAAAGCAGACAATTTTGTTTAAACCTGTTTAAAGGTTGTATTTTTTTTTAATAAATAAGAGTTATTCCTAAGTTATGTTTATTGTTCTAATATATTCTTTAATTAATACATATTTTTGATAAACAATATTACTGTTCTTTTGTCAAAAGAATCAGCAAACTCCAACTTTCAAGCAAAAACCGATAAATCCAATTTTTTTTTCTTTTAAAAAACAAAAAGTCTCAAGTAACTTCTCGAGTAACTTTCTCAACTTCATCTGACACCCAAATGTCACCAATACAAACGCTTAAAAGTTGGAATTTGTTGGAGGATTGGCCTGTGGAAGTTTTTGGCCTTTTTCTCGAAATCATAAAAAGTGGATTTATCGGTTTTTGCATGTGAGCTCCTCATTTATGCTTTATTGTCTGATAGTAAATATTATTAATGTTGTTGTTGTTAATGTTAAATATACAAAAACAAATTTTATGTTAAAAAATTTATATTGGTTGAATCTCAGAAATTGAATTTTTTATTTAATAGTATGTATCTTTATACATCAAATTAAAAATAATTTATTACCTCATTGTTTAAAAAAATTTTGTTCTTTCAATTATGACCCTTATAATTATAAAACAAGAACTATATTATTCAAAATAATTATGTGGATAAAGTGTCTAAAACATTAGCTTAACAGTATATTTTTCATAAAGGTTTGATAGAATATAATAATTTAGAATATTCTATTAAATCTAAAATATCATTACTTAAAACTATTTAAAAAAAAATTCAAAATTACTTACATTTAATTAAAAAACAAAATGATACTTAATATTTGATACAATTTCCAAAATGTTTAATTTTTCTCTCTGTTTTTGTTAAAAGAAGGTTGGGTTTTAAAATTTAAAAATAAAACTATAAAAAAATTTTAATTTATATTAATACACGGAATTCTAATCATAGAATTAAAATTATTCGTTTTTTGAGTCCCAGGATATTTTTTGTGTGCGATTTATTTTTAATCCGTGGGAGTAAATTATTAAACGACATTATTTTTGTATTATAAAGCTAAAATAAAATATGAAACTCTAAATAATTTATTTGCTCATAGCACCAGACCGCCCGGAGAGCATTATGTGACGTCATCAGTTTTTATTGAGATTTTGCAGAAACGAAATACTTATTCGTATGGAAATAAATTATTTCTATACGAGTGGGAAAAGGTTGTGCGTACGTCATTTCCATTAAGGCTTTGACCCTTGTATAGGTACGTAACGATTTATGGAAAACCTAATAATACAGGGATACAACGGGATCTCGTAAACGATAAGAGATGTAGGTACAGCGAATGTTAATGTGTGGCAACGTCACGCAATTTGGACATGACTAACAAGCCGTCGAAAAATGTGGATAAATTCGAGTACTCTCGAGGATTTTTGCAAAAAATAGAAAATTCTCATTTCCATTTTTATTTTTCCTAGCTTTATTAAAATGACAGCGATCGCGAGCTACTACGCTACTGCTACCCATACTATAAAACATACACTGTTCGGCGAGTGCACTGAGGAAAATGATCTAATACAACAGACATAGCTTGTATTGATATAGCTTATTTTTTATATAACTCATATTAAATAAATTACTCGTATATCAAACCCACTTTAGTGTTATATCAATTCCAGATTTGCTAGAACAGTGTTTTTATTGGTAGGTAGTAATCAGTTCCATTCAGTCTTGTTGAATAATGAACTACTTTTAATACAGCAATTTTTTAAAGAAATAAATTGTATATTCTCAATGCGACGCATTTTGTTCCCAGTATAGCGATTTCTATACAATTAAGAAAGCAGAACATCGTCCTCAAAAACGAATTGTATCCGTTAGAACCTATAATTCACAAGATATTGGCGGGGGTTCGTAGCGATCGGCAATCGCCGCGCGCCCTATCATTAGTTTTACCGTATTTGTTTTGCTGGTCACATCGCTGTCCTGTTTGAATTTAAACGTTATTGATCGTACCAATACCTGTTTCCATTAATTTATTTTTACTTTGTATTAACGTTTTTTTAAACTTAGCATGTCAGATAAAGCAATAGAAGATTCTTATTTTGCACAACCAATCTTCTTCAGCATTCTTTTTTGCTTATATTGCTTTCCAGCTAGCTATATGTGAGATGCTGTCAGAAGCAAGTAACAAGTCCACAAATACCAGGTTAAGCGAAAATGGATTGGACGAGATTGTTTATTTAAAAGAATTGTTTCAATTACAATAATTCTTGTACCACCGATATGGTCTATGCATTGAATGATTTGGTATATTAAACCTATTTAGTTTATTCTATATAGGTTTGTTGATTGCCTTGTTCAGTCTTGCTTCAATAATTTAAGCTGATATTTTATTTACTGATATGAGAAGAACCATACCTCAACAGAATAATGCTGCATGCATGAGATATCTTTTTTTTTTGTAGCTTTGCTTGAAAAAATGCTAGTATTTCGTCAACTAGCGACAAATGGCCTCAAAGAATATTCATGGCACTAAAATTTTTAGAGATAAAAGTTTTTTTGTTAGAATATAATAAAATGGTGTGGAAACTGCTAACATTATTTATCCAAAATAACAGAAGACTTCGTCATCCAAATCACGCCGGATGTTTTTCTCTAATAGTCTTTGTGATAACTTATCGGTATACCAGAGAACCATTGGAGCCTTGATCTCCCGTAAGGTAAGGTGGGGTAAATGCAACTGGTTTTTTGAATAGTTGACTGAGTTCCATAAAAAATATGAATGATTTAAATAAAATTTTGCAAAAAATACCATGGGGTGTTCAGTAATTTTGCCATTAATTTATGAAGGAATTTTGGTAAAAGCTTAAACTACATTTTTACAACATATATTTTTTTAATAATATCAACATATTACATTTACCCCAGCAAATGGGGCAAATGAATAGCTGCCTGTATTAGCAAGAGGTACTCTATATGAGATTCGAAAACGGGGCAAATGTAAAAGGAACGGTTTTTACTACATATGGTTTTTATTTCAACTAAATTCCATTATAACTGAAGGTGTTACAAACTTTTTAATGAATTATGATTAATGGTATCATTTTCAATAAAACAAGAACTAAAGTAAAACACAAATGTAAATTGTTATTTATTTAAATTGCATTTTTAAGTCATTTTCATTGTATTTTGGGCCTTGGGATTTTTTGACATATATGTTTTGACCATGACGCCTAAAACAAAAAAATATCAACCATAAGTCTTAAAACAAATAATGGGGTAAATGTAACAGAGCCTATTACATTTACCCACTACAAACATGTTACATTAACCCCAAAACCGATTTCTCTCGAGGCAAATGTACTACATGAAATAAATCGGTCGTAAATAAAGTATTTATTATAATTTCTGATTTGAATCGATATATTGGCCCGATCTGACCGTGTAAACTCATATTTACCTGCTAATACTTTTCGTAATGTAAAATAGCCGGCACCGAAATTTGTAACACTTATTTGAAAACTCAGTGCAAAATCAGGTGTTTATCTCGCAGCCATAAGCGTCTTACTGAAGTGACAAACATAGATATGCGCATTGCAGAATGGACGAGGACACTTTAACTACGAAATTAATACATGCGGCGCCATCTCATGCTCAAGGGCGTAAATTATAGGACCAAATAACACATTTACCCCAATCTTGCATTTACCCCACCTCAGTGGCGGCTCGTGGGGTAGAGCCACAGTACCATGGCACTACCTGCCCTCCTGTCTAGCGTCCTGCCCTTTAAAAATTACCAAAACCTATTAAAATTAATATTCTCGTTTTTAAAGCAATTAGCAAAATAATTTAAAAATGGAACACAGTCGGGTGCAAATTTCCATCTAAAAGGAAGCGATTATGCGTAAAACGGTAACGTAGCTTCCGCGCCAAGCGCGACGAGACACACGGGAGGTGACGAAACGCCATCACCTCAATAAAAAACGTTGAAAAATGACCTTGAATGCAAGCATGCAAAAATCCCGGCGGGTAGCCAGGCTCTCTTCGTTTGACCGTTTGATGTTAGACGTTTCAAACAGCAAACAGCTGATGTTCGCGTCGCGTCTCGATTTGTTTTGGTTCGGCCGGCTGAACTTTTTATTTTAGAAATACATAAGTATTATAATGAATACTATTAGATTCTTAAAGAAAACTTTATGGAAAAAATACTTGGGTGAGCGGTTGTGATGAATCTAATAGACTATTTTGTTTTATGTGTGTTTTATTTGGTGGGAAGCAAACTTGGTCCCAAAAAGGTACAGATGATTTGGTCCATTTCTGGGACAAAATGAAGACACATGAAAAATCGAAGGTACATTTAAACAATATATTTAATTTCAGTATGCTTGGTAAAATTAACATTAAAACTCAATTAAATTCTGCATATCACAATGAAATAATGAAGAAAAACGAACAAATTGATAAAAACAGATACATATTAAACCAAATTATAAACTGCGTTCGGTTTTGTGGTGCATTTGAGTTGGCTTTGAGAGGTCATGACGAAAAAGAGACGTCGGAAAATAGGGGCATATTTCGTGAATTAATAAATTTCAGCTCAGAATTAGACAAAAGTCTTAAAGATCATATTGAAAAATCGAAAGTATTTAAAGGAACATCAAAACCCCTACAAAATGAACTTCTGGACTGTATGTTAGATGTGTATCATGATGAAGTCATAAAAGAAATAAAGGACTCTCCGTTTATCGCTGTTATCGCAGATGAAACCACTGACATTGCTTGTGTGTTTCAACTTGTTATCGTGTTTAGGTATATTCAAGATATGATTGTAAATTCATAAATTAAATTAGGTGCCTTTTTGCTTATTTTTCCTACTTTAAAAGCAAGAACTATTAACAAAAAAGGGCGTGGCACCCAAAATTTTTTTGCCTGCGGCGCTAAGGGTTTACCTGGCCCTACTTCACTAAAATGGCACGAGCCGCCACTGCCCCACCTTACCTTACATACAAAATTTTGCTATAAAATTATTTATATGAAACTTCTATAGTTTCTTCTTAATTCCGTACCGTAAAGTATGTCAAATATTTATTAATATTAAACACAAAAGAATGTTTTTAGCGGTAGCATAGCTTTCAAAATAAAATGTAAAGCTTTAAATCTGCATAGCTGGGCAAAGTAAATACTAGAGATACGTCGAGCTTTTCTTTATCGTCTGGATCATGAGAGTCATAAACTTTGCTACCATGTTAGAAGCCTCACGACGTTGCCAGCTTCAACTATGTTTGTTCAATTCCTTAAAGTAAGGTAAAAGTTTAGGGTACTTGTTAAGTTTATTTTGTTCCTTTAATTTAATTTATGTAATATTATGGAGACTATAAAGTGGAAAAGTTTTAACCTTTAAAGATAGGATGATGGCTAAAATATGTAGTAGCTGCAGAGGTGGATAGTGGCAGAATCTACGGGTTGAATAAAGAGAGGAATGTTTAAAAGTATACTCGATTTAAAAACCCAATAAATATAGATTTGACAAACCTATTAAGTTAAATTAAATTTATCATTATTTTGGTAAAGGCGATATTATTTTAAACTTATTACAACACAACGTTTTCATTCAGTGACATCATGCGCAATGAACACAACCGTCGAGAGTCTGATTACCGAATGATGAATCATAGGCCTTCGTGTTAAAGAAAGTCATTTTGAGGTTAAGCGATGAAAAGCCGATTGTTGTAAATTAAAAAAATAAAATGCTATTTAATAATAAGTATTGGTATATAGGTTTCTTTAAAACGTCACGTTTACCAAAAACATTCTCCTTTTCAGATTTCTTAAAAGTTCATCACAGAAAAAACCTACAGGTATTGAGAATATAATAAATAATTCAACAATAAACAGTATCTTTTAAGGCATGAAAGAAAGCAACATAATATTACATACGTTAGGAATAATCACTTATAATCTCCCTAGCAGCAGAATTATCGGGAACTAATTCTGCTGCGTGGGAAATTCGGTAAGAAAATTTAATAAATTGGAATTTTTTCTTATTGTAATTTTTTCGCTAAATTGCTACAAAAACATATTTCCGGCGGCTTTAGTTAATTGTAACTAATTAGAGTTTTGGAAATTAAGTTTATTTTAGCCGTTAATAACTCATTTTTATTATTAAAAAAATGTGAGAAACATTAAATAACAAATTTGTTTTCGGAAATCCAATGTCTTTATAGTTTTAAATTCAAATAAAACTTTAAAAAACATACTTCCGATAAGTTTAGTTTAATATGACGCACTGTATTTAAGCAGCAATGACAAACGATGATAACATAGACATCGAGGAGACAAACAGACAAGTAACAGCAGCAATGAGGGAAGCGGAAAGTAAATGCAAATCGGCTAGAACTAAGGGAAGAGATAAGTTGAGTAGTGATACTAGGAACCTGATGAAGAAGAGAAGAGATTTAAAAGCAAAACACACAGGGAACGCCACACAGCTAAGAGAAATTAACAGAGAGATATCTAAAGCAATTCGAAAGGATGTAAGGCTGCATAACACTGAAGAAATAACCAAGGCAATAGGCAACAGGGAAATAAAAGTACTGAGGCAAAGGCTGTCCAAAGGCAGAAAACAAATATGCAGAGTTACAGATAGTAAGACTGGACTAACCACGACCAATAAACAGGAAATTCTTAAGATTATGAGAGAATTCTATGAGGAAGGAAGAAAACGACAGTATTGGAGGGCAACACAAATATCCCCAAAATACAAAACCAGGGGTCAGAGGATATCCCAGACATCACAATTGACGAAATTAACAACAGCTTGAAGGACATGAAGAAAAACAAATCACGAGATGACGACGGAGTTAGCATTGAAAATATTAAAATGGGAGGAACAGAACTGCTAAAAATACTTTGCAAACTATATAATACTTGCCTGAGGAATACGACTACGCCTGAACAATGGGATAAGGCCATCATAATACTGCTGCATAAAAAGGGTGATATAGCCCAAATACAAAACTATAGGCCAATCAGCTTACTCTCGCAGATTTATAAACTCTTCATGAGAATCATTACCAAAAGGCTAACAACAAAATTTGATCTCTATCAGTCGAACGAACAGGCAGGTTTCCGTAAGAGCTATAGCACCAATGATCACCTACACACATCCCATGTGTCAAAAGAGAAGGGTCTTCAACCAGTGTGTCCTGCCTGTGCTATCGTATGGAGCCGAAACACTGACTCTAACAAAGCAAACAGCAAACAAAATAAGAGTGACACAGAGAAGCATGGAAAGAGCCATGTTGAGACTCTCCCTGAGAGATAGTGTTCCGAATGCGGAGGTGAGAAGAAGAAGTGGAATTGCGGATGCCATCGTAAGAATAGCGAATCTCAAATAGAACTGGGCGGGCTACGTGGCTAGGATGAACGATGACAGATGGACGATAAAAATAACCGAATGGAGACCTAGAGATCATGCACTTCGCAGCAGAGGCAGACCACCCACTAGATGGTCAGACGATCTGAAGCGCATTCACACGAACTGGATGAATGCAGCGCGGGACAGAGAGAGATGGAAATATTTACGGGAGGCTTATGTCCAACAGTGGACGACTATATAGCTGCTTGATGATGATGATGATGACTGTATTTATACAATAGAAGTTGATTTTACTTGTTAGTAACTAAGGTTTATTACTAAAATTCCAGGAACATTAAAAACATTAATTCGAATATCATTAAGTTAATAGGAACTAACAAAATTATCGCGATAATCTCCCGTTGCTAGAAGCAACGTAAACAAAAAGGAGCCTTCTAATTGGTTGAAAATAAATTTATGTAATTTTCAGATTTACAAGTGTACATACCGCAAATATCAACATTAAATAATAATAAATACAATACTTCTTGAACATTTAGCAATTATATGTCATAATTTGAATATATAACCCCAGAAGGTAAAGAGTTTCAATGTTATTACGTAACGAGAATTGTTAAATAAAAATATTTAAAAAAAAACGAATATTGTCATGTGTTCCTTTTTTTGTTTTATTAATTATTTTGTATTTTGCAATAAGATTTCTCAATACAAAAAAAATCAAAACCTGTAAAAGTAGTAAGTACATTATTAACTTAGGTAAGTTAGGTTTAGTCAAACATAATAGTAACACTCGGGGAGGTTGTAACATCACTAGTCCGTTCTCAAAAATATACAATTTTTTGAAATCTAAACGATCCCCTTCAAAAAAATATCGCGTTGGAAAAAATTCCCATATTCACAATTTTTCCTCTGCGAAAATCAAGGTAATTCGTTTAGTTCATTATTTTATTTCATCAGTTTTTTCGCCTCAAATTAATAGGAATAAATATAATGATTTATGTGCGCATTCTAACATATTTATTTTTAAGTTGCCCGCGCTTTTGAGAGCGTTGATTGGGCGGTTGAAAAGTCCACAGCCAGACTCTAGACACTTGTTAGAAAAACGAGCTTGTGGCAATACTGGTGTCACAGGTGTTGCTCCGCTTATTTGCATCTGCTCTGCAATTGACGCAGTTTAGTTTATTCTCGAAATAAGACGTACTCAATTAGCAAATTGCACTCAAATTCTAAATCATATTACGCGCGAAGAAATTGTTTGTCCATCCGTGAAATTAACTCGTTTTGATCTCAAAAATTCATTATTATTGGTAATTACAGTACTAGAAAATTTCCAGATTAACTACTTTTAAACTAAGTATAAACTAGTGAAGAAAAAACCACATATTATGTACACTACGATAGGTACTTTCCTTTTGCTTCTTTTAAACAGCAAATCAAAGAAAAAGCTTTTGCTTGTTAAAGGAACGGTTCGCGAACGCTCAACTTAGCCGTTGTCTTTGATTTGATATTTAAACATAAACTAAAGGAACTCGGCTTGCTAACCCCCATTTCAAGTTAAGATCAGAAATGCGTTACTAGTTTGTATTAGTAGAATAGAGTTGGGCAACACGACGCACTTATATTAAATTTATTAGTTATACAAATAAGAAACGTTAAAAAATATACATTTTTATGTAAATAACTTACGTTAAGTAATGCTACACCAAGCAACACATTTTAGTGTTAAATAAAGAATCCTTACCTATTAAAAAAATATAACAAAATATATAATGCCTTTGATCAATTTGATCCATATATGGGGTACAAGTCTCATTAATGTGGAGGAAATATCCGCACACCCTTTAAAGGCAAAAATCGCATTGGACATTTTTTTCATAATATGACTATCTTGCCACTTTTTTTCAGTCCTAGCACTGTCGTCAATAATTGGAGTGTTTACTTTAGTTCTAGCACTGAAACCAATCGTCAATATTTGGAGTGTTTACTTCAGTCCTAGCTCTGAATCCAATCGTCAATAATGGAAGTGTTTATATTTATTTTATTATTAAGTCACTGCAATCTAGACATATATCATAAGTTACTTTTTTTTAATTTCAGGCTCGGTTTCTGATTCTATCTGCATATAAATTTCTTCTTGTGGCTTTTATCATTCCTTCCATGCATGTTGTTTTTCTTTTATATGTCCTAAAACAAGTAATCATAAAAAATATATAATCTACCTACAATTAATATTTGAAAATGTCATATCGCAGTTTAAGCTAAGGATTTGATACAATATCTTAGCGCTTCACGATTCTGTCTATAAGAAATATAACTTATCTCATAAAATATCTTCCCCAACACACTCCTATATGATACAAATACACGTTACCATCATTCGATACTATGGGATAAAATTCCTAAGTAAGAATTTTACCCCGTTCAGATTTTTACCCCGTTCAGATTTTTACCCCACTCTACTCTACTTTTAAAAACTTTCGTTACTCGTACTTTTAAGGACCTTCGTCACAATTACAGCATACAATTAAAATAAAAATTTGTTCACTTAAACCTTGTGTTTTAATTGCAAAAATAATTCCTCTTTTCTACAGTGTTGCAATCGACTGTTAAAATTATCATAAGTAGGGGAGATCCGGGTAGCCCCGCCCTGCGGATAACACCGCTCATCGCAATATTACTGAAATGATGCGATGTATTAGTAGTGTCATCTATTGGTTGGGTGCATAACTAACCAATATGTGGCTCAATACAAGAAACAGGTTGAAAACTACATTTTAAACGTTTATTCGGCCGACAACAGCTTTTTGTGGTTGTGCGTTTTATGTCTAGTCAGCTTTAAATTAACGGTAAATAGAGTAAATTATCATTAAACAATATAATTTATATATGAAACTAAAGGGAATGAATCCTAGTTTATTGAACAGTATTGGTATTTTGATAACTAGTTTATATTTTTGTAGACAGTCTACTTTGTAAAGAAGCCTAGTTCGGGTAGCGCCGCCCGCTAACGCTCCGGGCGCTAGCAGTGATGAATCAGTCGAAGTAATATACAACGACGAAAGTTCCGACGACATGGAACATTGCAGGGAACAGAAACTTTGCATTATCTGCCATGATTTGGGAAAATTGAAACATGGTTCAAATCTGGTGTGTGTAACAAATGGGCACACAAAGACTGTACTGGTCAAAGTGGGTTTAAGTCCTATATTTGCGACTTTTGTATGTAAATTTGTTGTCAACCCATTCTAAAATAAATATCAGATAAGGCTAATGATCGATTTTAATTTATACTCACATACATTCCTCTGAAAAAAATTAATAATATATGGGCTGCATTAACTGACATAGTGTGCGGGGTTATCCTCTATGGCGGATATCCCCGCCCATTGTAAGCTTTCCAAAAATATTATTTTTTTTATTTAAAAAAAAAATTTACACAAAATTAAGTAAATAATAATAAAGACAATAGACGGACGTATATTTTTCAGTATATCGAGACAGTTATTACATCTTTCAAAACATCCATATTTGCTTAAGTGGGCGGGGCTGCCCGGATCTCCCCTAACACATTTCTTGTTTCGAGGAATAACTTAATAGATTGTGCAATTATTAACTGTTTTTTTTTTATGTACACGTATAATGAATAATGCGACACTAGTAAAATTGCATATACTTAAGTACCTATTATAAATAATAATGCATTTCCTTAGTTATGGTAAGAATCGGTAAATTACCACTATCGCGATGTTTTTCACACAATTTGGCATCGTGTCAAATTGTGGCTATCTATACGCAAACGTTAGAGAACGTTTCGCCATTCTCTGATTATTATTCGCTCGAATGCCGCAGATAATTCTGTATGCATATAAAAATGTGGTTTAATGATTCTCATATTTTACTTGTTAAAGTAAATCCTAACCTAATGCTAAGGCTTTATGATTTTTTGCAGCTTTAGTTATTGCTTATAAAAATTAAAATACCGGGCGAGCCCTGGACTAGCCTGCAATCACTTTAATAATAAGTCTAGTTAATAGCACAAAATACTTTTATTAGCAACTATAACTTAATTAAGAAAAATACTAAATCTACACTTTAAAGAGCTCTTAAGGTTAACTTTATATCGTCCCAACACAGAAAAAACACTATCGTATCTACAAAGATAATATTATTGCGGAAAGGTTATACTACTTTCCCCATTCCTCGAGTATAACAGTGTTTGATTTAAAATAAATTATATTATTGGTTAGGGAATATACACTATCACTGTCTCAACTATAGGAACTCATTGGTTTCCAATAGAACATTTAACGATATGGTTAATTGGATTTCAATGAGAGTGTTTTTTGGTAGCAAATATAAAATTATACTGACTAAACCTAACCCTTTTTGCGACAATTTAAATATGTTTTTAGCCAAAAAGTTCTTCGTATTACAGGTACTTATAGTGTATTTATTTTAATGAGAGTATACTATAGGTCTACGTTAATCCACAGCTTTTATTGCAATTAAGCTTTGATTGTTTTTGAATATATTTAGATTTGTTTTAAGTTTAATTATAGCATTACTTTTCTTTTAAATCTATATTTTGATTATTTAAAATAAAATTTTATATGTGTTATAAAAATAGAGATTAATTATTGATTGTCGATACATCAATATGATTTTCTTTTGAGTTTATAAAAGTAAAACTGAGGTTCGCTTCACAAATTCGCTTTATAATTATAATTTCAGTTATTGTATAGCACATATAAAATGTACATTATAAAAAATAAAGGATTATTCTACTACTGGATGGACTGAATAATTATGCGTAAGATTTCTCCAATTTGTATTAGATATAGGTACCTATCTATGGAATGAAAGTAAACACAATTTTTTTCAAAACAAGTTTAATTATGAAAATAAAAAGAAATAAACAGTAAACACAAACAAAAACAGAATGAAAACTTAAAAAAAAAATGTTTTTCCACCTTGTAATGTTGGGTATACTTTTAAGTAAATAGCGAGTTCGCTAAGCCTGCAGACATCCACAATGTAAGCATTTAGGATATAAATATAACAAAATATAATATCTATAGCCTCTAAGCAAGAAAATCTGATAATAAAAAAATACAAGAACACAACCAAAAACAAAAATCTTAGTAGTTAAAAATAATCTAGCATCAGTCTTCTTTCAAATTCAAACCGCACCGCAAGACATTTTTCATAGTTCCACGTTGCAGCGCGATTCACTATTGTTCGTTCCTGAAGTTTTGCTCGCTCCAGCCGGAACGTAGGTTCCGACGTGTGCAGTGTCGCTTCGACCGGAGTGACCCTCCAGTCTACTCCAAATCGCCTGATACCTTGTTTTATTATGCGTATTCAAGGGTATACAACCAGTCCTACCGATGTATTTTATGTTGCGGTCCAAGCACGTGGGCTTGCCAGATCTTACGCTCCGCTCCAAACCGTAAAACGTCATTGCTGCAAAGCGGCATTGCAATGTAACGCAGAAAATGCAGCCGTCGCGTCGCGTCCTCTATGAGCGGTCTCGACCCATGTTACAACTTTGTATCATGGTCTCGACCGTTCGTTCTGTAAACTGCGGGCGCGGCTGACGTTTCCGTTGCCGGTGTCGCTCCACGGTAACTAGTTACTTAGTCGTTGTGGAGCGCGTTGGAGCGTTATCAAAATATACCGCTCCAAAATCGCGTTATCTAAATACCGACCCACCTCTAAACTCAACTAGTTGGCCGTTAGTGCTTGGCGTGTATAGAGCAAAACATAATTTACACACTTTTAATGTAATATTGTTAGGATTTTCCTAAGAATTTACCTTAGAACCATAAAACTCTAAGCAAAATATTTTTTATGAAAGTTATCAAGTAAGTATTTCTCTTTCTATTTCTCCTATTACCATGCCATATTTGTTTTTTCTTGTTTCTTTCCTGGGTGGTTTTGTAAAACACGTAGTAGTTGCTTAAATTAGACCACTGGGTGATTGCCAAAATTGAACCGGTCCAATTTAGGCAATTTTTCCAAATTGTGCAAAAGTAATTTTTCTCTTTAAATAAGTTAATGTCATGAACTAATACCATTTCAATATTGCTAAAATCTTTTTTCTCTGAGTCAAAAAATGAAACTATGACTGGTCTAATATAGGAAACTAATAGGTATTTTTTCTTTGCACTAGGATGTCTTCTACCGAAATTTTGATTGTAAATTTGATATTTTTTTAAAATATAAGTATAAAACTTCCTATACCAACAATTTTATTTTTTATTTATTTATTTAACACCTAAACTTCCGATTTAAATCATGTGGTCCAATTTTGGAACCCCCAGGTGCAATTTAGGCAACCGGTTTCCTATATTGAACCACTTGCAGAGGTTTTTTTTATAGCCTGGTATATCGTAGATACTTTGAAATAAAATTCTGCAAAAAATCCTGCAGTTAAACAACATACTAAAGTATACTACGGTATAGCTTCAAGACCGATTTTGCATTATTATCAGGATCTATGATAAGAAATCTGGAAATTGGTCCAATATGGGCAACCTTCCCCTATGTTTAATCCGGAATACCCTAAGGATCCCACCTTGGACCGGTTTGGTTTTTGCTGCTTTTTAAAGATCTGCATGATATCTTTAGGCATTGTTGGTTTCTTCTATTCGCTGAAGATCTAAAAATCTATCGCATAGCTAAAAAACATCACACATCTCGACTATTGTCCTGTAGCCTGGTTCCCTTTTATAGACTCATATCACCAGAATTGACGGTTCAAAGAAAGTTTGTAAAATTTTTTACTTTTTAAACATAAAATCTCTGCCTTCTTCTCTTTTACAAAATATTCATAAACCAGTTAAATTGACCAAACCTGCTTAGCCTGCCTAACGTTAGAGTTTTTTTCTCGCATCATTAGGCAATCCGACACATTTTTCGTAAACTCTAGTAGTACTGATCTTGGCAAGAATAGAGCGGTCAATAGGATTATGATTTGGTTCGTGAGAAATTTAATCTTAGCCAGTGGCGGCTCGTGACTAGTGAGTCAGAGGGGCGCTGGCTTTAAATAAAAAAAAATTAAAATGTCTATTATTTTCGAAAGTACGTGTTTGTTTTTTCTAACTTTCTCGTTGTGAATTTTAATTTCATCAGCATAAGCACTACTTAAACAAGTTAAAATATTAGTTTGCCTAACATCTCCAATCTTATCACATTATAACGATGTTTTGCACTATTTTCGTGTTTTTTATTTTCTCTGAAAGATGTTTTAAGTCCTGCACCCCATTTTTAGTCCAATTATCATCCCCGCCAAAAAGAAGACACACGAAACAAAAGAAAAATAATTTTTGTCCTCACAACCGCATATTCAGGATTTTTTATTATATATTTCTTTGTCAAACTTACGCGTAAACGGTGCCTTACTTTTACATTTTGATTGCACTTGTACAATGTTCAATATTGGTACTGGCCGCACTGCATTTTTTAAATCAAGTTTTTCACTTAAGCTCAGAGAACTAAACACAACCTTGTGTAAATCACTGACCTTCATATTAGACGAAATTTTCCAACTTTCTAACAACTAATAAATAACTCAAAACAAATAAACAAAACGTCAGCGAGTCAACGGCATCGACAGACGACAGGTCGCATCGCGATTCGCGAACAGTGGGCGCAGAAAATTGGAGCTCTCCGTGGCCGCTCGTTATGCGATGTGTAGGTGACGTCAGGCCTTCGTCGTCATGACAACCCATCGAGAAGGCGCGTTGAATCGGGACGGATAATCGATCGCCCGCCACCGCCCGCGCTTAGTACAACCTTGAGAGCGCGCAACTCGCTTGTCTATGAGTATAGCCTGACCGTTAGAATAGGGCTACGTTTGGTTTGAATTATTTTAATTGATTGCTTACATACATTGCGTTATTGGTTTTTTAAGTAAAGTATTTTTGGATTCTGTTTGAAATAATTGCAGGGAGGGCGGCGCCCCAGAGCTCTTCATTAACCAGCCGCCACTGATCTTAGCTGCAAACCAAATACATTCATGCAAGAACCAGATTAATTTGCTACTTTATTAGGTGCCTGTCATCTCGTTTCGGTTTTAATTTTCTATGTAAGTAAAGTATTTTTCACCCAAAATGGTATCGACTCATTGACTGCAATAAAACTACCGGTTTAATCCCATTGTTATGCACAATCAACTAGCAAATACACTACAGGGTAGGACTAGATATTTAATTCGTTATTAATAATATATTATTTAATGACATGAAATATCCTAAATTTAAAATTAATGTATCGTAACCGTAGCACAACTTGAACACTTCCTAAGAAACACAAAGGCTGAAAGATGTTATGGCAATCACAAGATAGTTAAATATTACCTGGTATAATTACAAATTATAATTCGACCCTGACCGACAGTTTATTTGCATTTTCAGGGCCGAGCTCTTGCGAAACGCCCCAGGTAGTTAAACGGAGTAAATACTTTACCTAACTATTTTTGGACCGATGTAAATTGGTCGCCAAGGTAATCCCTTCACCTGCATTTCGAAAAGGGTCGCTACTAATGACACGTAGATTCGTTGCCGCCGTTTTCTTGAGTACCTACCTGCATCGGTAGGTACGGAACAATAGGTTAATGGGTATTGGGCATATATACCTCAAATCTGAAATCTATTTGTTTTTAGTTTCTTGTCAATTTGCTTTCATTCATTGCTATTCGAGCGAAGTGAATCATAGTGAAAAATGTCGGTATCAGTTATTAAAAGTGAACATGGGAGAAGTTTAATTTTGTGCGAAAATTTTACATTTTCAAAAGACAATGTCTTGAAACGTGAAGAAACATCATGGAGGTGTTGTCAAAGGAAGATGCATTGTAAAAGAAGCAAGGCTTTACACTATTGGAACCGAAAACCTGATATCCTGGAGGGAAGATACGCATGCACAATCACGGAGCATTCGAAAAGGAAGTGAGCAGAAAAGCTATTTCAAGTGCATGCAAGAGGAAGCCAAGAGAAGATATCAGTGAAAGGCCTTCAAAAATTATTTGTAGAGCTTTAGCAACAAATTTGCACCGTCTCTTATAACTACTACTGATTTTTGGCTGCATTAGAAGAAATATCTATAACAGTCGCCGTAATATACTTCCAGATCTGATTCCTAAGAACATAGAAGAAGTGCATGTTTGTATAGTGTTTCTTAGGTCAATTTAATGACATTAAACTGTGGGAATTTCCTAACCATGGGCGTTCCACACAAATAATTAATATGCGTATACACACTTATAAGTTTGTTTTACATTAGGTGTTTGTACATATTACACTTTATAAACCCAATGTATATATAATAATATTATATTAAAATAATAAATATAAGGTAACTCAAAAATTCTATAAACAAAACTAAAATCAGAAAAATAAACCTGATACGGCACGACACTGCTCAGAAAATGCTTTAATTTTTTTACCAGAACTTCATTCTCGTCAACCAGACTCCGGCTCGTTCTTCAAGGCATAACCACGTATATTTTATCTTCGTCTCTTCCACGCCATCGACGGTCACTGGCCTATCTCTGTCTGGCAGAATCGATCGTTAGACGGGCCGGGTACTGGTTCAGCTTATATCCTGACGCTTCCAACCGCAACAAATTACATGCTGTTGCCAATTCTTCAAAATTTTCGGATTTGTAAGCACAATGTAAGTATATACGAGAAACAAGGGTTTGTTAATTAGTTGTTTTTAAACACTGAAAACACTTTTTGTCTTGATTTCAGTTATATTGTTTCTTAAGGACTAAAGAATGTATTATTATAACAATGAATGGCTTGTTATTTTTTTCTGTCACACTCAAAACTCCTCGGTTTAAAGTATATTTGCAAACTAGCTTTCAAAGAAAGTTACTGACTAATAATTAAATATTGATATAAATGAAATATCTTTAATGAAAAAACTTAAAGAATTGAAGAAGAAAGATCTGACAACCCTGGTTGTGCGCTCGGCCTCTTTGAGACTGTTTACCGCCGTATGGAATGATTGGAATGTCCTCAAACTGAGATTGGATAAATAATAATTAAACTAATATTAACTCGTATTTAGGACAATTTACTGTTCATTCCAGCAAACCAAAAATCTGGTTTCTGGAGTTACATGTTACCGAAAAATTTGAATTAAAAAAATCGATTAGTTTGTTTCTTAAAACTATATTTTTATAAAAAAAAGTATATTTTTTAAAAGTTCTTCTCCGCCTGTTCATCTTCTCCATGTAATTTGAATTTAGAATATTAAAAACATTCACAAACTGTGTTTCATATTTATATAATATAATTTAATAGTTACCCTATATGCCGTTTTTAAAAATATTCACTATAATAGACACACATCTGACTTTAAAAAAAATGCAGCAATCTCCTTAAAGATTTATATTATTATAGCAATACGTAAGAACTTTCTATTTAAAAATTTTATAAAGTAGGTCCCATAATATTTTCTAAAAAGTTAAGCTTCTACTACCTATTATATCTCTGAAGTATTATTTATTTAGGAGTTTCAAAGTTGAATAGTTACCCGATTGTATAGAAAGTTAAGGTAACTTTGAGTAACTTTTTAAGAAAACTTTTAAACTAAATATACAAATTGTGCTTCTTTCTCTGGCGAAGTAAAGCACTTAAATTTGATGCCGTTCTGTCATTTTAAAGCGAAGTTAAAAATTACGCCGCGAAATGGCAAGAATATATTATTTATTGCAAGTGGAGTAAGCCTTACTATAATGTTAAATATTTTGACCGTACTGCGTAAAATTCTTCGGCTCAACCGGCTTGCTGTAGCGTTTGTTCCGGGTTTCAGCTCAGAATATATAGCTATGCGTAGTATTCTGTGGCTTGAGTTAGTATGATCGTATGATACCCGTTACTGTTTCGCCATAAAAGAACTATTTGTGTGTATGCGTATGCGGCTTTGCCTCGTCCGGCAATCTCGCGCATTACATCCGAAATACTACATTTTTTCATCCTTGTAACATAATATACTACATATTTCGTTCGGTGTTTTAAAAAGAAAACTTTACAATATAGACATAAGGTATAATAAAAAAATTATCTCTAAACTAGCAGCGGCTGAGTTGCTAGTGGAAATATTTTAATTTAAAAATTTATTTTCAAAGAAGATAAATTTGAAAAGATGTACTATCTACATTAATTTAAAGGTATTAATTAATTTTTTCTTTCTGTTAATTACCCAAAGGTCAAATTTACAAAATTTATATTTCAGAATGTCACAATAAACAAATATGATATTTTGAAGAAATAGTCCATACTTAAAGTGGAGTTGAAAGTATGAAAAGGCAAGAAAAACACGAAGTCTTCTTCCACAAAATTTAATAGAATAAAAATTCTTAGTATACCAGGTCTCTACATGTTTCGAACGTAGAAACGTTCATCATCAGGAGACAGAAAGTATGTTGCTGATGATTGCAGCAAAAGAGAAAACAATAAGTGGTAGGTATCAAACCTTAATGGAGCTTTTATGGTATTAAAAGTTATAACGATAAAATTGCATTTTGAAATTATTAAAATGAAATTAAGTCAAAAACATACGGGGTATGTGGAAAAGACTTATAAGTGGGTCTAGAAAAACCAAGAAGAGGAAAATGGATTAAGAAAATTACTCCTAAAAAGAAGTTTTCCAAAGGATTTTGTGTGAAAAATATTTTTATGTGTTAGATGAACGTTGTAGGCATCATAATATAATATGATATGTTGCAATTTGAGAGTGAAAGCCGTTTAACAGTAAACTTTATAAATACAAACCTTTTTTTTTTAATTTTTATGATTTTAGATTACTACAAATAGTATTACACCCTGTATGTTGTGCTTTAGAAATTTTTAGAGGATCAGAACAAAGTAAGAAACAAAAAAGAAAGGATAAAAGCGCCTTGCGGTATCCTTTTAAGCGTTAAATTTTTAATGGGCTCCGTGAAATGAACAAAAAAAACTGAACAATTGTGCCGCATTGTGACTATAAAATAGTTATTTGTGTACCCAGTTTTGAAAGTAGTGCTTTACATTACCTACGACATTATATCAAAAAAAAGTGGAGCGCTATCGGGGTGCCAGTGATTCAGTCCAGACCCTTAGTACCTACTGTGACTTCATCAAACATCGCCTGCACAAATAATCGCTTCTCTGTAATCGAGAGATGGTTTCGTCATGCGTTGTTGACGCCGGCAAACACTGATTTGATCTGTAGTCCTTATTGTGGGCCTCTAGACATATAATTACTCTCTCATACTTACATAAAATGGCTCTGCAACTGGTAGTTTGCTGGTACGGTTTTTATATTTTTATAGGGTCTATAAAAAAGCTTATTATGAAAAATATTTAAAAAATTATTTATTTTATTCTTTTTTTAAAATACCTAATTTGTTCAAAAAATTGCTCGAAAAATTGTAATAACATTTTAAATTTCATTGTTATTTTCCAGCTTTTTTAATTATATTTTTTTAATTATTTATAGTTTGATATGGAACGTATTTTTTTTTGTTAGGGTATATAAAACTAGTTGGTTTTAAAATATATTTATTAAAGCTAAAAAACAGGCTTAAATTCTTAAATCTAATACATAATAATAATAATAATAATAATAATAATAATAATAATAATAATAATAATAATAATAATAATAATAATAATAATAATAATAATAATAATAATAATAATAATAATAATAATAATAATAATAATAATAATAATAATAATAATAATAATAATAATAATAATAATAATAATATATTTATTATTCCAAAAATAAACAACTAAGTAACAAATACATGTATAGGTACTATTTACAATTAATGAAATAATAGGCCCGCTTGCAGCATCCCTCCCTATGGAAGGTGCTGTTGAAGCCCTATAAAAAATTAAGAAAAAAAAATACCTAATCATATAAATAAAATGTACCAGCAATAATTCCTCTATGTAAATAATACGCCATTATAGGAAAAAAAACTAAAGGCATGAGATATTATCTCATTAAAATATAGGTAGGTGGCAAGAAAAAGGGTATATATAGAACTGTTATTGTAATGGCATTTAAAAACCGAAAGAGAGGGAGATTGAGTAATTGAAAGAGAGAGAGTAAGTAATGCCGCTGTGCGCATAGAAATGAATTTATTGTTGTTCAAGCAATACAACCTTCATTTTTTTTTAAACTCAAAACACTTTGTGAGAAATCTGATATTTTATATTTGTTTATAAGATGAGCTACGTTGTAGGAAAAGGATTTTTTAAACATTTCTTTATAGTGAGCTGGTATGGTCAAAAGATGTTTCTTACGTATGTTTAGATTGTGTACGTCCGTCCGGAATTCAAGCTTGTTGAGTGGAGAATTCGTCTATTAAACATATTTAGCCAGCCCAGCTCGCGAAGTTTATGTAATACCCTTTCCCTACGTCTTATTCCACACACCAGTCTTACACAAGAATTTTGAAGTTTCTGTAACCGCCTGTTGTCAACTGAGTTTTAAAAGGGGCCATAAACGTTGACCGAAAAGTTGCAATGGGACAGGACTAATGAATCGCATAGTTCCATTTTCGTTTTTTGAGAAAGATACTGTCTGTGAGAGTAAATCATTTTTAACATGGAAAATCCCCTTTTTAAACATTGTGTTACATGCTCTCTAAATTTTAACTTGGTGTCGACAATAAGACCCAAATTTTTTGTATGTTCTTTAAAGGGAATAACTTCGGAACCGATTTTTAAGTTTATTACGTTTAACAAGGCGTTTCTATGGTTTTCGTTACAAAATAGTAGAGCTATGGATTTAGTGGGATTAATTTTTAGTAGATGATTGGACGTTACGTCCAAAAGCCCATTTAAATCCTCATTTAGTTTAGTAATGGCAGTGTAGACCTCATTGAGCCTAAATGATAAGTAAATTTGCGTATCATCCGCATATAAATAATACTTTGAGTATTTTAAATATTTGATAAAGTTTGAGGTAAAAATGGTGAAGAGAAGAGGATCCAGTATGCTCCCCTGCGGAACACCTGTGTTAACATTTATGGGGTCTGATTTTTTACCATTAAGAACAATTCTCTGAGCTCTGTCGGACAAAAAAGAAGCCAGCAAAGTAATCGAGTTTGGAGTAAAGCCAATGTAGGCTAAGATAGCAGTTAAAATATCATGGTTCAGCATATCAAAGGCTTTGGTGAAATTAAGAAGAATAAGTATTGTAGCCTTACTTTTATCGTGTGCCACCACTACGTCATCCAGAATATCGGAAAGTGCAGTGGCACAGCTGTAACCCCCCCCCCCCTCCCCCCCGAATTCCCGACTGTTTTTTTGGTATAATATTGTGTTGAAATACATAAGAGTTGATCTGTTGCTCCATAATTTTCTCCAAGATTTTAGAAAATGTCGGTAATATCGAGATTGACCGCAGCTGTCCGTACTCTGTGGGAGTGCTTACTTTGGGTAATGGGACAACATGTGCAAATTTCCAACTTTTCGAAAAGTAGGACCTATCAATACAACAGTTAATTATGTGGGTTACATAGGTAATATAAAAAAAAATGTATCAATCTCCTTAATGTTGAGGAACCGAATTTTTTCGATCTTAAGTGTAATATTTGTTAATTCCATTAAAACATACTAACTATTTAATCCGGACAATCACAACACAAAGCCTTAGTTAAAATTGCTAACTAAATAATAGCATAACTAAATAACAGCAAGCTGAGAGCAGAATTAGTATTTGAGTCTATTTAAAACTTCGATGCAATGCGTCTACTATAAATGCAGTATAGTTTGATTAGGTAATTAAATTCTAATTAGATTTATTTATCTATGCCTGAATTAGTTCCAGTCGCATTGCTACATTAAGAGCAATCACTGATCTTTAAGCAAAGGGGATACCACTCTGGATAAGAATATTTGAAGAACAATAATTACTTTATTAGATCAGGGTGTTGTAGACAACTTTTCAAAAAACAATAGAAAAATTCTGAAAATAAGTTTAGAGTGGCATCTTTAAAGTCTGCACCATAAGGAACATTCTTTTAAGGTGTGTCCAAACGGCAAGAGTTTTTGCTTGAAATTACACTAAAAATTATTTTTCGGCAGCCGTCCGGGAAGTACCCACTTCCCGGACGCTTTTCCTTTCAGAAAGTAGCATTTCTCTGGCCTAGTCCGGGAAGTACGTGCTTAGTCCGGGAAGTACGTACTTCCCGGACTAGGCCGGGAAGAATCACATCAATATTAGCAATTGCTCGAATTTTAATATAAATATTAATATAAATAAAAATTAGAATGTTTCTGTTTAGTACCTATCTTCTGTTCGAATTTCAATATTTAATACAAATTAATAAGAATTAAAATGTTCGAAATTTTGTTCTACAAAGAAATATAATAATAAAGAAATGTGTCTCATTGATTTGTTATTCTACACGGTTGCCGAAAAAATAGTGTACGCTACACGTCCGAAAACAGTTTTTTTGAACTCGCAGACTTACATACTACTTGCTTATTTTGTCGACTCGTCCAAAAAAACAGTATTTTCTGGACTTGTAACGTAAATTACTATTATTCAACTGTCAGCATCTGTCATTCGGTACCTGTCAAATATAACATTTTTTAAATAAAATACCTACTGAGAAAAGTAATTTCTTTACCGAATTTCTAAAAATGTTATTAGTTGTTTCTAGTGGAATTTTAGGCCCATGTAAAAGTTTTTTATTGTCAAAGATAAAGTTGAATTTTTTGCTATATTTTCGAATTAAAAGTTTTTTGTTAGTTGATTTTATGGATTCATCATATCCGTTCGTACCATACTCTATATTTTATTTATAGTTTTCATGATTATTTTTTTACTGCAATGCTTTTTCATTACCGCTTTTGAGCTGTCGAAGGAATGTGGGCCAAAAATACACATTGCTGTCATAGTGCTCCTTTCAAATTTCAATATTCAATGTTATTTATCTCACTTAAGTAAGTATATAATATATTCCTCCGACCACAACATACCCTGTTTATATTTCTTCACAATTAAAATAATACCAATAGTTTAAAGTAAATTCACGAAGCAATAGACCTAATAATGTATTTAAAGAAATCTTGATAAAACCGATGATTCCGTTAAATCTGGCAACCCAGCTATAGTCACGGTATCGCGCTTGTCCATATCGTGCGCTAGGTTGTCCCGATTACCATTCTGTCTCTTTTTATCACATACAGTGAGGACCTAAAGTCCGTCCCCCCCCCCTCTAACTTCTTAACCGTTCGGTATATTTTAATGAAACTTTGAACGATAATATTTGAGCAAGTCTTGCACTTTTTGACATACCAATGACAGCTTTAAATGTCAAGATGACAGCTGGGTCCGCTTTTGTAATATTTTTTTAAATGTATATTTTTACATTTTTAAATTCCACATAAAATTATAATTATTTTTTATTAAATGCATTATTAGTCTATACTTCATAGTTTCCGAGATATTGACTCTCGAAAAGTGACTTTTTGAACTTTGACAGCTTATAACCTTCTAACAGTACGTCTTAGAGCAAAACGGCTGACATGTCCCTATCTTCAACTTTTATTATCTTCCCAAAAAAATCAACTTCCGGTTAAACCGGATGTAACTCGAAAGCAGGAAATATAGTTGTTCCGGTTTAACTGGAAGTTGATTTTTTTGGGAAGATAATAAAAATTTAAGATAGGGACATATAAGCCCTTTTGCTCTAAGACGTACTGTTAGAAGGATATAAGCTGTCAAAGTTCAAAAATGTCACTTTTCGATAGTCAATATCTCGGAAACTATGAAGTATAGACTAATAATGCATTTAATAAAAAATAATTATAATTTTATGTGGAATTTAAAAATGTAAAAATATACAGGGTGTTCTATTTAAAAAAATATTCCAAAAGCGGACCCAGCTGTCATCTTGACATTTAAAGCTGTCGTTGGTATGTCAAAAAGTGCAAGACTTGCTCAAATATTATCATTCAAAATTTCATTAAAATATACCGAACGGTTTAGAAGTTAGAGGGGGGGGGGGGGACGGACTTTAGGTCCTCACTGTATAATATTTATTAATATGTCACATGGATCGTTGATATGATCACACCAACAAATCTTGAGTCGCTTGTCTGCCAGTAACGGAATAACACGATTTTATAAAAAATACTCCATAGTCAAGCTAGGGTAGTGGTCATTTCTTTGTATCATGGGTAGTGGTTGTATATGATTATAGGGTATGTGGGGAAAAAGCCAATAATAATACATTTAAATTGACACTTAAACGGACGATTGAATGAACTGCTCTTTATACAGGAGTTAGTCTAACTTCGGTTAAATTCGCAAGAAAGATGAGGAGGGAAGAAAAAATTACCCGGAGCAACTTTTGTCATCACTAGGAAAAAACACCTTGGCCTTATATAAAAGACAAGTTGACGACGTCGATTTTTCAATAATCAGCCGCACAATCAAATGGGTTTTATTTAGAATTAAAAGTTGTTCCTGCGATGAAGCTATTGCAAAAGTTGCTGGAAACCATGGACTTTCCCCGACAATAATGACAACAATCTTCAGAATAAGTCAACTAAGTCCTGTATTGCCGATATTTTTTTGGTTTTTCTGTAAATTCAGATTGCAACAATTTTTTTTACGGGTACTGTTTCCTTTAATAGAACTAAAACTATTTTGGCAATAACATCCCGGTTAAATTATTTATCGGTAAAACGATTTAATTGCAAAAAACCAAATTAACAGGAAAACATCATTATGGCATATTAAAATAATGATATTAATTTTGATGGACTAAATTTAAAACGCTCTAGTGAATAGCGGTGTATAGTTCAATTGAATTATGTAAAACATTTTAATTTACATAATATACGACTGAAAACATTAAAGTAAAATATTACTATGCTCGTTCATGCAACCAATGCTACAACGTCACTTTTTGTGCATTCTACCCACATACATGCATATTGGTAATGGCATGTTACAATATTGTGACACCTATTATGGAGGCCCAAAGAGGGATATAGAGTTTGCGCAGTTCACATCATTTTGTGGATTATGTAAACACTGAATTAAACACTGGCTTAAAATGTATTTAACTATTTTTAGTGCTAAATTTTTGAGACACTCGCTTATTACATAGGATATAGCAAAGGTAGCTTAGGTACCTTTACTAGAGTTACAAATTTAAAGGTGCTATTATAGCGTCTCTATTATAAACTAAACTACATAACACATAAAAATGACACAAATATCACAAAATATAAAATTAAAAAAAAAAGGAGTGTCTGGTTCTGTTCGCATCGAAGCAACAGCTAATTGACATTATTTGTTGTTTATAACAGATATTGCGCATACTCACTATCTCGCTAACGAGCAGCATAGTGGCCTCACTTTTCAAAAGCCTGGTTATATAAAGTTGCCACAGTGGATCTTTGCCCGTGCGTCATCAATCAACGATCAGGACTCGACGTGGTTAATAACTCTGCATCCTTGTTTATTACAGTAACAAGTTTGAATAAAAGCATAAAAGAACGTCTCCAAAATTCCGCAATAATATAACGTGCTAGACAAGGATAAAACTATAAACGTCAGTTAATTACTTTCTTTATTTGTTTAGTTGACAACCGTTGTATTTTAGAACGTCATTGTCAACCTTATTTTGATCTGCCAATCTAATTCGTATTTTGTAAATCTGTGTGCCTTAGAACTGTTCCTGTTTCTCAAAATAGTTCTTTTTAGAGGTAATTATTCCCACCATCTGTTTTGGCGGTAAGTATTTATGGATTTTTATAATAACTAATTTATTTATTTTAAATATTCTAACCGTGAAAGTTCTTTGAAACGTTTACGGCAGTGGCTAAATTCCCTTAAATGAAAGGATGTTAAAAATTAGACTTTTGCGATTTTAATAGTCAATAAAACACCAAACTTTTGTAGATTTTAAGCTTTAAAAATAGTATTAAATGTATAAACATTTGTTTGTCAATTTCTTTTAGATAATAGAGAATGCCGGGCAAAACTTAAAATAAATAATAATTTTTCGTGATATTATGTAGGTACGTCAAACGGTAGGCAGGCTCGTCCATTTTATGAACTTAACTTAGTTTTGACTTTTTTCGTCTCGTAATTTTGATTTGATTCATACGATTTTGATGACGTAAAAGTGATGACGCACGGGAAAAGAACCACTGTGGCGACTTTAACATTGGCAATATAGTATTGGTTACATAATAATATGTGATTCTACCGCCCTGCCTCTTCGTTGGGCGTGTTCCAAGAACGGTGTGTAGCACTATATATTTCTTCTTGTAAACCACAACATTGGTTATAGACAACAAAAAATATTTACTGATTTTAATTTTCTGTATGAAAATCGATGTGTTAAACAGGCCATAATTTTATACCGAATTTAATTAGGTGGCATATAGTCTCTATAATTAGAATCAAGCCACGGTCAACAATACCTACATGCTACATGGATAGTCCGTCATGAAATATTGCATGTACCATTTAAATTAATGTTAAATTCGAATATGTTTAATGGCGTGCATGGTTAGTCAGGGTTTAACTCAGTTAATAAATCTAACCATTGAAATTGCATAAATATACAAAAACTCTGTATAAATATAATCAAAATATATTTCCTGCAGCGGTCTTAGAAAGTATGGTATTATAAAGTATCTAGTAGAAAGACAGGCAGGGGGGCTCGAGGGGTTGAATACGCTTCACTTTTTTTTCTTATTACCATAAGCAATCCCTTCGTAAAAATGGAAGAATGTTATTCATTTAAATCAATTTAAGACAATTAGACATAGTACAGACAAAATTGTCGAATATGGATTGGTATCCTTAACGATGCATTACTCATCTCGTACTTCGCTATTGTGCTAAGACTCTTAATGGGTGTTGAGCTTGATAAGAAGAGGTGTAGTAGAAATATAGTGTATAGAACAAGGACAAGGACATTTCTAGTTTCGTAGGAGGAGTCGGTAGACGAATGCTGATAAGAAATAATTGTTTGTAATTGGTTGGGATAAAGGGTTCCGGGGTTCCAGTTCTAATAGTACATCCAGGGATATCATCCCTTTTATTAACATGCAAAATTATTGCTGACATAGCAAAACGGAAACCCTTCTTCCAGTTGATAAGGGTTGCAAAACTGTATAAAAACTCAAAGGAACTCAGAGAGTTGTAACAAGTATTCAAGTGTGAGGGTAACCTTTGCTCGTTTGTCTATTCAGTTTAAAGTCAAGATTAAATACAACAATTTTTGAAGTCAGTTCTGCATCAGAACCAGTCTATTTTGCTCCAATTGCGTAAGTGTTCTTTGAGTAATTTATTTAACTGTTTATTGTGTAAATTTTTGTATAATTCTCATTTTGGTCAGAGTTATCTATTAAGCTGGAATAACTTTCCTAAAGTGAGTAAAAAAAGGCAATCTCTCTCCTTATTAGAGAACTATTTAAATTAACAGTGTTATACTCTTAAGTCGTTAATTTGTATTTTATTCGCACTATTTATTGTAATCTTTCATTCTTTCATTGCTTTGCTGTTCATTAAATAAAAATCTCTTAAAAAATCTTTAGTATTTCAGTGAGCGCACCATAAGGGCACAGTAAAAAATAAAGAATCACTTTCTTAAAAAATAAAAACAAATCAAAATCATCTAAGCTACACAACCCAGTCGTCTACCATCCTGATACGCGATAATATGATTAAGAATTAAGACAGCCTATGCACAATTCATTTAGAAAATACAAAATAACATTCATACTTTTTCTGGTTTTCAAAATATATTTACGAAAAGCATAACAGCTACGCTAAACCTACCTGCTGAAATGTCATTCCAAGGCAGAGTAGTAACAAAACCTGATGAGATTGTAGAATCATTTGGTGAATATTTTAGGAGTATTTACCGTTGTGGCGGGATTGACATTGATGCTGATAATTTAAATATAGGGAGAATTTTTAATAATACGACATTTACGATGTATTACCACCGTTCACATTTATAATTAAGGTTCTAAAGAGGTTAAAGCTAAAAATATCGAGTGGCCCTGATGGTATTCCAAGTTTTATTGTAAAAGATATAATAGTAGCTTTGGGTTAGGCCATTATGCTTGATTTTTACTATGTTTTTAAGGCAAGAAGTATATCTTGAATGCTTGAAGGTATCCAAAATATCTCCAATTTATAAAAAATAAGAAAGAAATTAAATAGCAAGCTACAGACCAGTGTCTTTAATATGTGGGTTTTCAAAAGGTTTTGAGATGTTTCTATATTACTATAAAGTTATGTATAGTGATGAACTGATATTATCATGTCATCGGCATGGGTTTTGGAATGGTCGGTCAGATTAATGTGGTGTTTACCGATTTCTCAAAGGCATTTGATATGATTAATCAAGGGATTATAGTTATACTGGCAAAGCTTAAGTTGTTTGGATTTACAGATAATTTTCGTTCTTTTATTGCGTCATATTTGCTAGACCAAACTCTTACTACTTTATTGACCAAAACATACTATAACGAGTTAACAGTAAGTATTCGTGACCTGGGTTTGTTATTGAACTCTGAGCTAACTTACAGCAGTCATGTAGAAAAAATTGTGTCAGATGTTGCACGTCCATGTTGGTATTTTTTTTTTTTTTTTGATCTATATGAGTGAGAAGCAAATTGGATTATGGATTACTGATATGGTCATCAATTTAGGCAAGATATATTATGATAATGGAACGAGTGCAAAGAAAATATTTACCGTTTAAAGACGATAGAGTGTATCCTTAAAGGAGAAAGGATAATAATCATTAATTTATTACAAAGATTTTTAATTGAAAGCTTGCAGAAACGCAGAAACATGACAGCAGTGATAAAATCATTAATGGTGCTATGCAATTTGTCTATCTCTTTGGAAACAATAAAATTTCTCTGTTGGTATTAACGTTATAAATCCCATTACTGGCTTATAGCCCTAATATCAATGTCTGTTTTCTTTTTCTACTCAAGTTACTATCGTAGTAACAAATGCTTTTCGTAAAGAAAGTCACACGGTAAAGCGACAAATTGTAGCAAGGTTAATGTATTACAACATTACAACATAAAAGAGTTATTATAGTTATTTAACTATATATTTTAAATTTAACGATACACATTTAAGAGGAATCTAATATTTTATTTATCCTGCGCTATGGGGATACTATATTGATGTCCCTGAAACCCTTATCCCTTAATTTTTTATGAGCGTTATTTGACCACAAAAACAGGAACATTTTTCGATACACGTTGAAAAAGGACAGGCAACGAATTTTTTTTATATATTATTTATTTTAAGATATTTGTGCCTGGAGGAGCAGAGGGGCAAGGGTGGAGGGACACAGGGCAATGGCGCAAAGAAAATGGCGTTTAATAAGACAAGACAATGACAATCAACAAAACATCTGAAAAGAATAAGGAAAAATACAAATACAATGGATTTGAAAGAATCCGCAAAGATGGATATAAGAAATGTAATCTACGATATATACAAATCAAACATGCACATAGCTCTACCGGTTTTAAAAATTGCTTTAAGAAATCGTGGAATTTTGACAATTGCATGTCAATATTAATAAAACATCTGGTATTTTGGTATAAACCAAACTGCAATAGGAGATATTTGTGTGAATTTCCAAATATTGTCAAGTAACTTTTTTAAGAAAATACGTCGAAAATGTTAATTCCTCTACTAGAAAAGCTATTTTCCCTAAAGAAAGGTTGCTTTTTTACCGACGAAACTGGACCTAAATCCTGGTAAGATAACTTAACATATAAGTTAAATAAATTCCGCGCTTTGCGTCGTACTCGCCAACGCCTTGCGTATCGATGTACTTAGGCTGGCTATGTCATCTAACTAAGTAGTAGAAGCTTACTGTGTTAGTGTTTGTGTTTGCGATGTTTGTGCTCAGATGAGACGGTGCTAATCTGGGCAGTAGCAAGCTGTTGCTTGCTGTGTAAGTGTTTGTGTTTGTATTGTTTGTGCCCAGCTGAGATATTTGGTGCCCACGCATTTCCGCAATGGGGACCCCGCTATTTCTGGGAGAGTACCAAGAGCGCTGGTCTGAGCAGAAGTAAGCTTTATGTGATTTGTTACTAGCTAAGAACTTACTTATGTTGGTGTAGGTAAGTGTATTGGTGCAGTGTTGTGTGTAGTAAGTTCTTGTGTAGTAGGTAACTTTTTTTGATAGGCATTCTTTGTTTTTTGTTTACTAACTACGTAGCCACACGGATCCTATGAACTACTCATTCACCGTTTTTCTTTCTTCTATCTTCTTCACGTCCTTACGAATTTCCTTTTTACTTAAGCTATTATAATAGCTGATTTTGCTTGATAGCGCCAGTTTATTATTTTCTACCACCTGAAAAGCTTTGATTACCACCACTGCATGGATCAGGAATTATTTGAGAAATGGCTAACAAAAATGGTTATTCCCAATTTAGACCAACCGTCACTAATCGTTTTGGATAATGCTTCTTCATTCTTGGATTTAAAAGAAACAACCCAATTTATCGTGGAAAAAAAGTGACTTTTTCAGTAGCTAGTAAGAGAAAATCCTTATCCATACCACAATTTACTAAAAACAGAAACAATTTCTTTATTTTAAAAAGTCAAGAATATATGCAGTTGATGAAATTTTAAAGGAATATGGTCTCGAGGTTTTCCGCTTGCCACCACTATCAATTTATTGCCATTGCATTAATATGAGCTGGCGTAAAATCCTATTTTGAGAAATTTATTGGTACAGGACTTACATCTCACGAGGTTAAAAGGGTATGGCAAGACTCTCTCTAGAACATAGTGTGTTCTATGATAATATTACCGAAGACTATTGGAAAAAGGTAATGGAACACACAGAAAAAATAATTGTGGATTGGTGGGATCGAGAACAAGTTTTAGATGTCTAAGTTAACCCCATAGTTATTTTAGTTTCTGATTAGGACGATAGTGACACTTCTGAGTCAAACTGCTAATTTGAACTTTTCTAACCTGAGTTTTTTTGTACTTACGGTTCGCAAAATTTAGCCTTGTTTTAGGGCCTTTGATAAGACTTTCTTGGTATAATTTAGATTACTAAGTACTGCTTGTTAACACTTTTTTCTAGATATATTTTATTTATTATGTCACCGGTTTTATGGTGATTTTCTCTACTTCTCTTTTATGTAACTTAATAAATTAATCACTGTTTTATCGCAAATTCTTTCTATTTAGATAATTAGTATAAATACGCTTAATAAATATATGATTTCCAAAATAAAATTTTGATCATGTTCACACTTAAATTTTCTATGATATAGAACGCGCGCTTTTAAGCAAAAGGTTTTAAATCAAAAATGTAAATGTTGTAATTTGAAAGTACACAAATCTAACTTAACAAATAAAACTTAATCCCGTTTTCTTCGGACTAGACAAATAAAATATTTATGTCGGCTGTTTATAATTTGCCAATTTTTTTCATTTTCCTTATCCACATTTTTGAAAACTCTATTATATCCTAAGGTTTACAATAACCAGTTTTTATCTACAAAGATAAACTAGTAGCTTCATAGGTGGATTGTGGCCAACGGCTTGCTTTTGGAACATGAGCTTATGCTCAAAAACTGAATTTTTATGCCCTGAGGGCATATAAATAATAAAAAGCGCCCATTACTTCTTGGCCTTGTATGACCTTAAATGACTATAGAGCATAATAATATTATGCCTTAGTGCTCTTTCACACGGGCGTTTTTTAACCGATCGTTAAATCTGCCGATCGGTGAATTTGCCGACAAAAATTTTTATTCTATAGGGTTATATTGATGCTTTCAGACGAGAGCGGCGACGGCAAAATGACCGATCGGCTGCCGTCCAAGTTAAAATTTCGTCGGCAAATTTGCCGATCGGTTAAAAAACACCCGTGTGAAAGAGCCCTTAGTGCTCTTTCACACGGGCGTTTTTTAAACGATCGTTAAATCTGCCGATCGGTGAATTTGCCGACAAAAATTTTAATTCTATAGGGTTAGATTGATGCTTTCAGACGAGAGCGGCGACGGCAAAATGACCGATCGGCTGCCGTCCAAGTTAAAATTTCGTCGGCAAATTTGCCGATCGGTTAAAAAACGCCCGTGTGAAAGAGCCCTTACAGTACCTAAAGTTTAGAAAATTTTATTCCCAACATAATGTTGCAACAAAAAAGGTTCAGATTAGGGTGTCAGTGAAACTTTTTCCTAAATAATATGCTTTAGGTCTGCGTGATAAAATTAGTTTAAACATTTCGTAAATTGGGCTTAGCAGCAAATTTAGGTGTGGAAAATAAATCCTATTTTCAGCGAGAACAAGCTCCGTAACTTAAAGTAAGCAAACTACCCTTGTTACACATTAGGCCATCACAAAGTTCTGAATAGACATAAACTCTAATTCTCTTCTCTCGTCTTTTGGTAATTTAGTTATTAACTTATAAGTTTATAACTTTTAAACGTTAAGTGTTAAAAACTTCTAGTCTATTAAAAGTGTATTTAAAGTGATGCCAGGGACACTAGATAAAATTGACGTCCGATAGTAATTATTTTATACATATATCGGGTGTTTCACTATCAAGATAGCATACCTCGCTTAAAGGACGTACATTTTATGTCTATTTTACGTTTTTACATCCAGGGACGTATTTTGGATGTGCTAGATACGTTCGAACTAACTTTTTAAGTAACCAAATTAACTGTATTTTTAAACCACCCTAAACCGCAACTAAGATTTAGGTGTAGCGTTAAAAGCACCATGGTAGTATTTAACTGCTCGCCAAATTTTAGGGTCTTAGTATTTCAGAGTTAACAAAATATCAACATTTTTTAACGTTTCCGTCAAAAAAATTGGAATTTAATTATTATTTTAGAAACGGTTAGAGATAGGTAGGTATAGGGGATCGAAAATAAAATAAAATACAGGATGTTCCATTAAAAATATCCAAGTTGCTATTAATTTTTGGTAGTAGTAGTGGTTTGGTAGTAGTTTTAGTGGCAATACTGTATCATCAAAATTATTTTAGATAAATAGAGCATATCCGTTTATGTAAACGACCAAAATTTTAGAACGTCTCATTACCTGGTTCATTATATACGTCTAACGTACAATCCACGGTGAATCACCCTGTATATTCCGGAGGCCCTTTGTACCTATTAGATGGAACACGCAACACGGCCTAACTTGCTCGACCACCTTATTTTTTAATTGTTTTATTTAAATTGTAATCAAGATGATTCAATATTAAACGACCTTTCTCTTACCATTTGATTTAATAAAGTTTATATTTAGAGCTATTGATATGCTTTAAAGGTGCCTAAAATCGACATCACATGTCGCCATACGTTGCATCCTCTCAGCCATTTACGCTCTTTACTGCTTTTAAGTGGTACACACTTTCCTTTTTTTGAATGATGAAAGAGTTTTGGACTTCCATTGTCTTTATTTGTTTTAAATCACAACGTTTCAACTGGTAAGTATCTCCAGTCGTCTTCAGGTGAATACTAAATAAGTAGCGTAACTACAAGACTATTACTATACTAGCTAGGTGCACTGAATTTGGAAGTCCTCTTTACGTCCTTCATTCCTAAAATAGATTTTACGTACGTATATTATATTATTACATACCGTAAAATGGGGGGGATTTGACCGCTGGGGTGAATTTGACCAAAAACATAAAAAAATATTCATTGGGGTTTGCTTGTGTCACCCTGTACGTTTTTTGGAATAAGTACTAGAATTTAGGTTTTTTCGGTTTAAAAACCCCTTCTTTTGTTTTATTTTGGTGTATTTCTGTTTTATGTTTATGATTATATTTCACTTTTTAACATACATCTACTAAACTGTGTTTTATTTGGTCAAATTCACCCATATTGCACAGAAAATACTTTTAACATGCAAAACTCCTTTACAGTCAAGTTCACCCCAAATGGGGTGAACTTGACCAAAGTCACTTTTTATTTTTTTTTCAAGTTATAACGATTTTTTTTGCAATTTTTATGTAGCATACTTAAAGTGAACAGCGAAACCCATAATATACTTGCACACACAAAAATGTAGCATAATTTAAAATATGATTTTTATAGGGTCAAATTACAAAATCGGTCAAAGTCACCCCATTTTACGGTACTTCTGGAGACTTTGGTTACGTCCATAAGACGAACTTGCTATCTGGGTAAGGTCAGCGAGGTATGAGATGGAAGCTATAAACCTTATGTCATTGGGAAAAAAAAATGATTAACTAAATCAACCAAGAAAAATTTGTTGTGTGTCCAAAATGACCGTTACGAGGCGAAATTATTATGATTAAGTTCATTAACATTAAGTATCATCGATAATAACGGTGGGGGAAAAAAGATTTTCTCCACTAGCAGTAAGATTTGTATCATCAGCAAAACACGTTACTTTCTCGCTTTGAGAAGAATCTATGGAATTCAGGTCGTTGAGAAAAATCACAAATAAAATTAGTCCTGCAATGCTGCCCCGAGCAATTCCTAAACTGTTACTTATTAAGTTAGAGAAGTAAGATTTTCCGTTCTTTGTTACCTTAACCTTTTGTTCCCTATTAGTTAAATATGATTCAAATAATTTGAGTGCATTACCTCTTACACCATACAATTCCAATTTTCTTAATATGTAATAACATTGAATCGATGCAATCCAATTCAAACACATGCCAAGTGCCAAGTTCCTTTTTTAAAAAGTTCTAAATTTTTTTTCGTAAATTGAAAAATGGCAGTTTGTGTCTATCTTATTTAATTATAATTTTGAAAAGGCTGGTAAGAGGCTGATTGGTCTATAATTTTCTATTAGTTCGGGATCGCCTTTTTTAAACAGAGGTTTGATTAATGCTATTTTTAGTTGATCTGGAAAGATGCCTTTTTTAAATGATTTATTTAAAAGGTAGCAAAGAACATCTTGAATTACAGGGATGGCTAACTTTATAATGCTACATGGTATTTCATCTACACCGCTACTATGTTAATTCTTAATTTTTTTAGCAAATTCACAAATTTCATCGGTGGTCCTAAAAACAATGCTTTGATAGCCTTAATCCAAATTTAATCAACATAGTGCTATTAAAAATTCGACCGCATGTCGCTGTGAAAACTATAGTTCATACAGCGTCTTCTAGATGGCAATGTTTTTTGTTATTAGATACTTCCATTTTCACTTAATTTTGCTTTATAAAAATCAATGCGTTTGCCAGGCCATAATTTTATATCCCGAACTCTAACCTAATTATGTGGCACATACTCCCTATAATTAGAATCAAGCCACGGTCAACAATACATGGATTGTCCGACATGAAATATTGCATGCAAGGTTTAAATTACAATATGGTTAACAGAGGCAGGTGTAGTATAGTGATATTTTAATATATCATATCGTCGCTCGCATTACGTAGGGGCCTAACTCGGTTTTTGTAGTTTTTCAGTAGAGCGATTTAAAGAAATCAATGGTGCTTATTTTGGATACAGCATTGACAGCAATTTTTTATTTAGGTTTATTTTTTTACAGTTTCCTAGATATATCAATCTAGAATGATGAGTCATAATAATTTTTAATGAAGTTTTACGGGTTTTGTAAAAAAAAATAATAATCAAGATAGGTCCCTTCGTAAAAACAATAACAAATTCTGATTTGTACATGAAATAAGATAGGCCCCTGTGATATTAATAAAACGTTTTTAAAGAAAAGGGAGCGAAATTTTTAAACTTTAAACATCTTTATTTTATAAAAACGGTAAAAAAAAATTATAAACATATAATTTCAAAAGAATTAAAACAGCTAGTGTAATATTTAATTATTTATTCTCTAGAGGTATAACAAATTAAAAATGGGATTGGTATTTATTTTATTTTTTACAAATTGTCTTTTATGTGTTAAATAAAATTGCAATAAATATTAAATTAATAAGGCCTATCTGCAAAGTACTGTTCAACGTTTAAAAATATTTTATAACGTAAAGGAATATGTTGAGATTCGCCCAGTAAGACCCATACAAAAATATAGCATAGGGGCCAATCTTAAGTTTGGTCTTTACGTAAAAGTATTGTTATCGATAATTTAAGATAGGCCTGACTATAATAATACTATAAAACAAAAACCATGTAGTATTGAGATATGCCAGTTTGTCATAACGTTAAGGCAGTCTTTCCCTGACTTTATATGTGTATAACTAATTTTTGCCAAAAATCGAGATAGGCCCCTACGTAATGCGAGCGACGATATTATACCGTTTTGACGAACTCACACTGGTATTTTATGCGGGCATGAGAGAATGAATAATACGTTTAGATGCCCGCAATAAGGACAACAGATCAATCTGTGTTGCCGACGAGACCAACGCATGACGAGTCTGCGTCGCTTTTTCTTTACCTATGCCTACGGTCTTACTGGAACTGTCGGGTTACTTGTGAATTGAGGATATTAGAGGTTCTGTATAAAATGTATATTAAAAGTATGCACTACATTTTGTATATACAGTTTCTAAAATAAACTCCCGGAAAAAAAAACCGGGACCCTGAATTTTTTGCTAATTTTGATTCTTTATAAAATTATTTGAATCCGATTTTTACAGTTTTCTTGCCATTTTATAGATAATTTAATTATTAATCTGCTGAACTTTTTTATTTATGGGTCATGTTCGATAGGGCGATATTATACTGAGTGACCCAATGTGTGTTTTTTCGTCCTAAGTTTTAAACACTCTGTGGAGTTATTGAGGATATTGTTTTTCATACTGTCAATTTCAGAATAAAGTTACATGTATTCCTAACATTTTCTTATTTTGACTCATTACGATATCTATCTTTTTAAAATAGATACGATTTTTTAAATGAAACTCTATTTATAAAGCCTTTTTTATTAAAACAATTAATTTTAAAACAATGTTAAAGTTTAAAGAAAATTAGTAACGTGTATGTCCTCCTCTAGCTTCAATAACAGTGCGCATTCTGCTAGGTAATGACTGAATAAGTGTCACGATTCTTTCTTGAGGGATTACATTGTATTCTTGGGAAAGTGCTATCCTCAGCTCCTGTAAAGTACCTGGTGGCATGGGGCGACGACGAACAGCTCTTTTCAACTGATCCCAAAAATGTTCAATTGGGTTTAAATCCGGACTACATGCAGGCCAATCTAACCGTCGAATACCAACCTCATCCAAATATTCATTTACTATCCGTGCAACATGTGGCCTAGCATTATCATGCATTAGTTTAAATTGTTCACCGATTAATGGAGCAAATAGAACTACTGCCTCTTGAAGAATATCTTTGTGCATGTGTGCATTTAGTGCTCCATTATCCACAAATATCATTTCAGTTCGCGAATCAGCTGAAATACCCGCCCACACCATAACGGAACCACCATGATAAGATATTATCTCTGTTATGGTGCATTCAGCAAATCTTTCGTTTGCTCTCCTATAAACACGCTCACGACCATCCGGTGACCGAAGACAAACGCTCGACTCATCTGTGAAGAGAACATTACTCCACTGCTCGACAGTCCAGTTTAAATGTTCTCTGGCAAATCGTAGCCGCTCTCGTCGATGATGCCGAAGTAGTCATGGTTTTTGCCGGTCTACGTGAACGGAGCTCAGCTTCGTTTAACCTCCTTCTAACCGTTTTGTCACTAATATTAACTCCACGTGTCATTTGCAACTCATTTTTTAAAACCACGGTAGTGGCTCTTCGGTCCCTTAAGGATCTTACCACAAGAAAGCAATCGTCAGCTGCAATCGTTTTTCTCTTTCTTCCAGATCCTTGTCCTCTAGTGAAATTCCCTGTTTCCAAGAACTTATTCCAAGCATCTTGAACTGTGGCCCTTGGAAATCCCAACGTACGAGCCACATAACTTTTATTATGACCCGCTTCTATTAGCGCAACTATTTTTGTTACGTCTGTTGTAGTTAACACCAATAATTATTATAACTATTATGAAGCCTGTTACTTTCAAATACTTATAATTACATAAGTGGACTCAATTTAACAATGACTCGTGGTCTAATAAAATAATGTAATTATCAGAGTTTCATTTTAAAAATCGTATCTCTTTTAAAAAGAGAGATATCGTAATGAGTCAAAAAAAGAAATACATGTAACTTTATTCTGAAATTGACAGTATAAAAAATAATATCCTCAATAACTCCACAGAGTGTTTAAAACTTAGGACGAAAAAACACACATTGGGTCACTCGGTATAATATCGCCCTATCGAACATGACCCATAAATAAAAAAGTTTAGCAGATTCCTAATTACATTATCTATAAAATGGCAAAAAAACTGTAAAAATCGGATTCAAGATAAAGAAGTTATAAAGGATCAAAGTTAGCAAAAAATTCAGGGTGCCGGTTTTTTTTGTCCGGGAGTTTATATCTCTTTACTATCTAACTACTATCTATTTACTATCTATTACTATCTTTGTACTGTCTATCCTATATCTAGTCAGTCTTTCTATAAATACTAAACCTCACTTGAACTAGACCTTAAACTCTAAAAGTTATTTGTTATTGTTATAATATTATGTTTAAAAACATAATATCATCCGGTATAGGTTATACCCTGGATCAATGATAATATGTGATTTATAACAATAACAAACATTTAAGCATTAACCCTTAACCACCGTAGTGCGGTCACCATGACCGCAGCGGATTTTCATTCCTTTATATCTTTATTAACGTTTAACTATGAGTCAGAATCCTAGCACCTTCAAAAGAGTTCGGTTTGGTGATCCAGACTTTAAAGGTACTTTGCTACAGTGGGAAGAATAAGAGGCGGAAGATCCCACACCAACGAAGCGGAACTTTTAGAGGAAAAGCTAGAAAAACGAAAAACTTGTAAGACTTGCCCATCAAGACCTTAATGAAAGACATTTTATTTGTTTAAAATGTGCCGCAAGCCTACTTGCTTGGAATGCGCATTTAAAATTTGCAAAAATTGTAGTCACAATATTTATATTATTTTGTAACTTGTAGTTTTTTACTTTTTGAGGGTACTTATAACTCAAATTATTTTTTTTCAAAAACTTACACTTAGCTCTCCTAATTGTGTGCACCATTTACTTTCGTCCTTAATAACTTGGTTAAGCAATTAGCCGAAAAATTATAACGGCATGATCATTGCTCTGCTGTCAACTTTTAACTAGCTGGTGCACGCAAAAGCGTGGCATCTGAAGGTCCCCAAACAGCAGTTTTTAGTGACTCATACAGACAGTTAACAGATCGGTGGTAAATATAGTGGATTTCACCTTAGTTTTTAATGCTTTGACGTCTCTCTTGTCAAACATATTAGCCAACACGTGATTTTAAAATCCCTAATCCTATAAACGGCTTTCAGGCACGGGCATTGGCTAGATTAACAAGAGATGGATATACAACTGACCGTATAGTTACATGTACATGACGAAGATGCACACTACACAGTTCAATACGTTGCCCTTCAATGAGCTCAAACTCGTCAAAAGCACAGCATCGCTCGCATAGGCCGTTAGTATGTGCATCTTTGTCTTACGCATTTGCTCTCGCATATCTCTTTTCGTACTTCATTAATTCGATTGTCTCGTCGCGTTCTTTAAATATCACAGAGCCGCATTGGGACACACCGCGCACCGCGTGCATTCTTGATCGTTCGTGTTGTTGTTTTTGGTATTTTTCAGACAGCATTTGGCCTATATTTTGTGCGTATTAGACTTTTTGGTTTTAAACTGCCGGACTGTGTGTATCTGTGACGTGTTTCTTTTTATGCAAAAGTAAGTAAATAATTATTAATGTCTCGGACGGTGACGACGACATCGACAGCTTGTCAGATGAAGACCAAAAATAATAGGGAACTTGCAACAAAATTAAATTTGAAAACCACAGTGAACCATTATGCTAAAATAAGTTTTACATACAGTTGTATTGAAGAGTGCTTGAGGTATCTGTTCTGCTAACGCATGGACAAAAATCTTTTTTTGTAGTATCTACTTACATTATTTTTTCTTTATTCATTAAAAAAAAATACCTAATTAGATAACATTACAAACTTTTGTTGTTTTATTATAAACCAACGAAAAGTTAGACCTATTGTAAACTTCAAACTCTTTAGAACCTAGTCTAAAGAAAAAAATATCTACCCGTGAATAAGAAAATAAAAAAGTAAACAATAATAAGCTATTAAATATAATATATAGATTTTTTCAACTTAACACTGCATGGTCTAAAATCAAATTAAAAAACAAAATAATTCTTTAATAAAAAACGTAGTTAATTATTGATGATACTAGATTCACGACTGCCCCTTGTATATTTTTTATTGTACTAAATTAAGAGTGTGTTTTTACCAAAATAACAGCACTTTATTATATTATGAATAAAAATTAAATGAAATTGTTTTTCTGATATTCTATCCTATTTCCATTCCCCTTCAGTGTTTTTTTTTAAATATCTTAAAAATTGCTTAGGTAATTCTCGTATCCATCCATAATTATTACAACTACAAATAAATTGACCCATGTTCACACATAATTTTTAAGTCCGGCCCTGGCCAATCCTTAAGTTCTGTAAAAAGAAATGTTATAAATGACATGTGTCAGCGGCGGCTATTAAAAACTAAGGTGAAATCCACTATACTTGGGTTTTTACGCTAGGGATTTTGTACTATACATATATACACCGCTGGGTCATATTAAGTTGCCTCCACTACCTTATCATAATTTATTAGCGATTCTGGATATTTATATCCATTGTCCCTTCCAGAAAAATGTTTTTTTTTTTTATTTGAATAACGTACAAACATTTTATTTGTAAACACCTGTATTGGCGGCAATGAGCCTAATGAACAAAAATGTAGCGATTGCTTTTTCTTAGAAAATCGAAGTAATTTCTTGAAATCCAATGAATAAAAACTAAAGTAATTGCTTTTGCGTCCAGCGATTGCTTAAAAGTGCAGTTTTGCTTCTAGTCAATGCTTTTTCTTAAAAAATAAAAGCAATCGCTATCGTTTGCTTAAAATACGATGAATAAATTAAGGAATTGCTTTTTGTAGTGTAACGATTGCTTTTAACTTTTTAAGGTAGGTCGACCCCTGCATCATTTGCTTGGTAGCAGTCAACTTTAGTTCTCTGCGGCAAACACATGCGTTGCTCATAATTTGTTTCTTCAATTATGGCTGAATACCTATAGGAACATCCGTAAAAGAAAAATCAGTGTACTTAAAAATTGCAGATATTATGATTTCAGAAAGTTATATCTATTTGACTGCAAAAATGTTAAGTGGTTGGCAAATTGTTTTTTTGACTGATACTGGTGAAAGGCGAGGAGGTGCACTGTCGCCTTTAAATATGATGAAAGTCTTTCTTGGGATTGTCAGATCCGGGCTTTCAAAATATTGTAGGTGAAGAACTCGGTGTTCACCAAACTACTGTCTGTAAGACATACACTTCTGTAATGTTTTGGAGAAGGCCAATATTTTTATTAAATTTCCTACAAGTGTTGAAGCTGTTGTGGAAGCTAAACGGTTGTGGTCAGAGAGATTTATTTATGTTCCTTCAATTTGTGAACGAATATCAATTGCTTGTCTTAATTTCTTCATCACTTCTATTACTTTCCTCATTTTCACCGAAATCTGTCATATCACAAATATAAGTTTCCTATTCCACAAAAACGTTACTATTGTACTAAATAAATAGACCAACGTTGTTGCATTTACGTCAACTCTTTTGCAGATTAGGCACCAAACTGAACATGAAATCTATAATCTGAACAAATGGATAAGCCAAGTCTGAACTTGTGTTGAATAAGCATCTGCTACAGAAATGTAAAAAAAGCAGCATTTGCTTCAAAATTGTATTCATATCCAGATCTAGCAATTGCTTTTACTAAAAAGTAATTGCTTCATTTTTATTCATTAGGCTCAATATCCTACGACAATTTCCTCGTTATGCATCAGTCAAGTAATTTCGTCAGGTGCTAACTAATCGATCCGGAATATCAGTCCCATAACAATTAACTAAGTGTTTTCGGTGATAATACTTAGTCAGGTACGAAATTTCAGTCTAGTGGGAATATAGCGCTAAAAATGATACAGATACAATGACCAGCAGAAAATAGGCCTCTATGGAGACAAATTATTACTCTTGCCATATCTAGATGAAAAAGTAACAATTTTGCCAATTATGTTAACTGCAGCAATTTAAACGGAAACAGTTAATTATATGAACAGTTGGAAAAAAGTTTTTTTTTGTATTTTTGCAGGACGAGTTCTGAAAAGTGTAAGCACACTTAAAAAACCGAGTATTTACGTTTTTATTAACAATATCTTTCTAAACATTGCGAGTTTATTACTAAATATTTTTCAAAATTTTCAACTAAAAAGGATCGTCTTCTATTAATAAAAATATGTGTATACGGAGAGAAGCTTCTTTCAACATCTACTGATGTAATCGCAAAATAGTGCAACTTAGGTAGCAAAAATAAGGCCAAGATACAACTTCGTTGGATGGTTTACCCTCATAAATGATTTTTACTGCAGTTAAGTATTTAAATCCTTCATTTTTTTTACAGTTACATCCAGCTTGTTCCTTACTTGACCTCCTACGTTACCGGGAATGTTGTTACCTTTAGCGGAAAAAGTTTCAACAATACTAATTGAAACTTTTAAACTTAAATTTCTACTCTCCAATGAGAATATTATGTCCGGTATAAAACTGAAATTAACCTTCATGAAAACAAAATATTTAGCTTTACTTGCACTTTTTAAGAACTCTTTACTTTGCACAACACAATGCGAATCGTCATCTAAATCCAAAATTAGTTCTTTAATGGCTTCGAAAAGCTCTGCGTAGAATATTGCGACCTTAATCCATTATCCTCACCGGGTAATTACAGCTCTGGAGGTAAACTAACTCCTGGTAATCTCTCCTTATACAACTGCACTCTTAGGGGTGCTTTTAGAAACACTTTTTTACATTTTAAATTAATTTATTTTAATTTAAATTCAGTTTGTTAAGCAGGTAATAATAACGCATTATTAAGTGATAATAAACAATCCCTAACAATATACCTGCAAACCCCGGAAACCTTGTGAATGTGCAGAATACAGTCATCATTAACAGAAATAATACTTATAGTCTATCAGTTTATAAATGTTCTCTTTATCCCATATTCCGTCCTTGTTGTCCCAGATCTTTAAAGTAACCCCTTGTAGGTATCGTACGGGTTCTTAAAGAGGTTCTAGTAATAGTTATTTTTGAACCTTAGCTATTAAGCAATTTTCATTAGAGATTAGATGCAACCGTCATTTTCGCGTCATATTGTCAAACTCGTCTTCGTCTTGATGATCAGTATTCCTATCGCATGCCAAAATGCCAAACCACTTTCAGTACAAGTTGCATAAATTACTATTGTTATGTTAAATAAATCATCGCGAAGCGTAGAATTATTTTATCCTTCACTGAGTTATCTATCACCTTTCCCTGCAATTAAAGCGATACTATGGTAAACAAAACACTACACGTATACGTTGGCATGAAATATTGCATGCGCAGCTGAAATTAATGTAGCATTAAAACACATTTAACTGTACAATGGATTATTGGACTCCAAGTAAATTTAATCCAATCATGAATATAAATAAACACACCCATTGACAAATAGTTTAATGCTTCTTTGTATACAGGGTTATGATAAAGCAACGAATCAAGTCTTTTATATCGAATGCTTGCTGTTTTTTTTTATTAATAGCTTTATTCGAAATTTGACTTTGGCATCAAGTTCTGTTTCGATCGAGATGAAAATTAAGCAAAAAAATAGTAGTCACGTCATTCGCATTATGTGTCAAATTTTAATTTTTTTAGAAAATAATTCAAAAGTGGGATTATTTCTGAAAGTATCGGAAAGCGTTATTAAAAAAAGTTTTTTTAAATGCAGTTTCTAGCCCACATGCAAGATTTCAGCTGCATAAAATAATTTTGATTTTTTTACCCATGTTTTGTAAATTGCACCACTTTTGCAAAATAAGACTCAACGCAACCTACATAAAACTTCTTAGTATTGACAATGCTTTATTTCAGATACATTTTCTTTAAAGTAGCGCCATATTAAATGTGTGTTTTTCTACAAAATAAAAATTGGGCTATTAAAATTTGGTCACATGTGATGCAAAGTTTATTTGTTTTTGACCCTGTATAAGGTCTTCATAAAATAAGTATTTTTGAAAACGTAGTTTGTGTCTGAAAGTAATACACCTTAATAATAAGACAAAAAGAACACAGTGTCATCAGTAAAGTGACTTTACTGGTAACGCTGTATATTTTTACATTCTATACTCGATTCTAGACATGTTTCATAAATCACGCCATATATCTTTTCAACCGTTTACAAAATATGAAGTTTTAAAACACAACAAACGACAAAGTATAAAAAATAACCTATTTTATAAGATGTTAAAAATGTCCTCCACCAACTACTGTTCTGCAGAAGATCAATCGATCTTAAAATTCCTGTTTTACACGTGAAGAAATGTATTGTATTACTCGTCGAGTGAACTCCTTAAGCATTTCTATCTTATTGAGTTTAGATTTATAAACTAAATGTTTGACGTAACCCCTCAAAAAAAAAACCAGTTGAATTAGATTAGGCGATCTGGGTGGCCACTCCATTAACTTCCCTCTACCTATCCACCGCACAGTGGTTTCGTCTTATGGAGGGTGCGGTCATGGCGTTTTGCGGTACACAGGTATTTAAAATATGGAATTTTTCGTACGCAAATCAACTTTCTTAAGGAGAACAGACATTTTGGAAGACAAATCCACTGTTGATAATAACAAATATTATGTTATATATGGATTTATAAAAAAATTTATAGTTTGCGATAATGGCAATAAAAACAGATACCCCACCCATTTATTGGTACCAAGGGCTTACGTATATTAATATTATTAGTATTATAACATTAATTAGATATGTTTTTAGGTTGTTTAAAAACCAAAGGTGATCACATAACTAATACTTTACGAAAGGAATTAAAGACAGAAATTAAAATACGCTTTTAGGAAATTTATAAAAGGTTTATTGCTAAATGTCTATAACTTAAATATTTCATTTTAACATTGAACTTCTAATTCTAACAGGTCAAAAACTTCAGGTAATAACATTGACTTATTAGGTGGTGGTAATTTTCTTAAACTAGAAATTAACGGGTCGGAATGCAATTGAAGTATATGTAAAAGATCCGTATTTGTGAGAACACGAGACAACTTTCTCGTATTATCGCGTCTGAATAATTTGAGGTTTTTGTTGGAAGATTCTGCAGCTTCCTCGAAAAGTTGTCCTATTGATAGGAGTGCATGATCAATAACTTCAGATCCGCGTGTAAGAACTTTGTGTACTGACGCAGGTAGATAATACCATGGATAATTTTTTACAAGTTGTTCAGCTGTTTCTAAGGCATAACATTTGAATTTTACTGAATTAATTTTATCCCCAGCTCCCAAAGCCTGTAAAATAACACAACATCGAAAAGCCAGTTGAATTAGATCAGGCGATCTGGGTGGCCACTCTATTAACTTCCCTCTACCTATCCACCGCCCCGAAAAGTTGTATTTAATTACTCCCTCACATGAGCAACATGATGCGGGGAAGTACCATCCTGTTGAAACCGTAAGATTAAACTTGGTAAATCAGGATTATTATTACCGGGAAATAGAGTGTCAAGAGCTGGAACCGGATCATTTCGAATTTTTCTTTTCAATGAGGCTCACATAAAAGAAAAATGATCCGATTACCCTATTTTCAACAATGCTCATGCTTTTCATTTGCAGTAATTTCCTATAGATCAGTAAGGGTTCTCCTGTATATCGGTAGTTTTGTCTATTAACTTGACCATTTTTTTAAAACATAGCTTTATCCGAAAAACAAATTCTTCTGACAATAATTCATGCATGATTATTGTTAGCACAAAATTGCTCTCGCCTATCAGAATTATCGTGCAAAAACTCTTGTATCCTAGTCACATCCAAGTTGTGTGTTTGAGCTATGATAATCTTCCTATAGTGCATGATAGTAATATGTTTATTTCTTTCTCCTCAGGTATACCGGGATGAACACTTTTAACACTGTCTTAAACAGCACGCCATATGGTGGATATATAATATATTTTTTCTAAAAAAAATAAATTTGTAGGTTCAGAACGATTCTCGATTAAAGGGCGGTATTTCATATAAAAGGCTGATGCGTTTTTTTATTATTAAACTGTATGTTAGGCCCGAAAAAAAATTCTAATTATAATAATAAAATTATTATTGACAAATCCAAAAAAACTTTTATTTATACACAAAAAAATAATAAAGAATGTTCTGCTTTTTAAAAGGTTTAAATTTTTTTAATTATTTGCTAAATACATAATCCTAGTAAAAAGATAAATAATAAATTTTAAATAATTTTTTTAAATACCAATCATATTGTCAGTTTAAATTAATACGTCTATTTAAACTCATCTTTTATTTTATTCTTAATTCAATATTAATTAGCTCAAAGCTTCGCTTGTTTCAGATTTTGCTTATTATCCCCAAAGTAATAAAACCTTGCCTTGTAGAAACTCAGTAAATCGTTGAAATTTATAAATTGGTCCTTTGGGGACTAAAAAATATGGTAATTTATGCAGGAGTACTTTATCAGCCACAAAAAACTGCTTATTATGTGCTTTATGTAATAATAGTATACAGCAGAATTATTAGCGAAGTTTTACACTTTTACTTAAGGTTAGTAAATACTGTGACTAAACTAATAGTAAATGCGAAACGGGAAGATCTTATTGACGATATATAAATATAGTGTTTTACTTTTGGCTTGGTTTTTTTCGTCTCGTCTCCTAACGAGAACGAGACGACAGTGGTCAGGTCTCCTGGTAGACGAGTCGAGAGATTTTTCTGCTCAAATCTCGGGAGACGAAACAGAAATATGCGAGAACGAGATCTTGTAATATCTTAAGATTTTGATTAGAATTTGCGATAAACGGTAAAAAAAAATCCGTTAGTATCACCCGAAAAAAAGCTATCTTTATTACCGATACTGCAAGGTGGTATGGGAAGAATAAATAAATAAAATAAATAAAGTCTTTATTAAATATAAACCAATTTATAAAATAATTAAGTTCAAATTACGGCGTGATCTAGCATTCACCTAACCGTTGTGGTAGGAATAAATAATTAAGTAAATTAACACAGAGAAAGTTGTTAAAATAAAGATATACCTATAAAATAAATAGTGATGGAAGCAAAGAGAACTTTTAAATATTATAAAAAATTTTGACAGCTTTCTTAAAGCTCACAACTGAAGTTAGCGACTTACCTTCTGGTTGTAGTGAATTATAAATTTTAACATCATTATATGTGAAGGAACGCTGTAATATTGCGGTCCTGTGCTTTGGAACATTAAACCTTTGGCAGTGCCGTGTGGGTCTACCACGAATAAGTTTTTTAAATATATAGTCTGGGTTATTTGATAAACAGTTTTGTGTACCAATATGGCTAAATGTAAAGAAAATCGGCTTTCTAAATTCAGCCATTCTTAGGCAACAAACAGTGGTGTGACATGATCAAACTTTCGAAACTTGTAACAAAACTTTAAGCAAGCATTTTGCAAGTTTTGTAAGGTATTATTTTCCCTGATAGTCAATGCAAGGCAGTAAACAACATCACAATATGATAACACTGACAAAATTAGTGAATCACAAAGTCTTAACTTGATTTCAGTGGTTAGAGCATCTCTGTGCATATACAGAACTTTTAATTTGTAATAAGATTTTTTTATTAGCTTAGAAATGGGGTTTTCAAATCTTAACTTCGTATCAAAAACGAGACCCAAATTTTTGCAACTTTTAGAGGGGAGAAGTGCTCCGTTATTAATACTTACATTAAAAGCCTCCCCCGTGAATAGTTCTTTGCTATCCTTACCAAAAAGCAAAAGCTTGGACTTTGAACTATTTAATAATAGGAATTGATATAATAAAGAATATTTCAAGATCATCATTTATATTATCCAATACTGGAATCAAATCAGCAATGTAGAAAGAGCGATATATCTGGAAGTCATCGGCGTACTGGTGAGGAAAACATGATTTTAAAAAATTACTAAAGTCAGATGTATATAACGAAAAGAGAAGCGGACCCAAATGAATGAAAAAAAGAAACGGGACTAGGTGCCGAAAAATAAAAAAAAGGATAAAAGGACAAAATTAACCAATTATTTATACCGTTATGGTTTTTGTCGAAATTTCTGATACAGAGAACTATTTAATAAACAATAATCGTTTAGCATCTTCTTGTACTCCTTTAAAATTGACCCGCAAGGATCAAATCACGGGTCAGGAAATTGAACAAATTTGTATTAAATAATAAGTAGTTATTTTTACTTATTGCGTAATGCAACAACGGTTTCACCAAGCATGTAGCCCAACACAAATTAGATATAAATAAATAATTAGTTTTTTAAATTGCAACCTCCGAGAAATAATGAAATTTACACTAACGTCAATGTTCTACCGGAGAATCGATATACAATGTAACATCAAAAATTGAAATTTAAGTAATTTTACTATTAAATACTGCAACAAAATTTTCGCTTTTACATTTTCTTGAAAATTTATGACCAAAAATCTTACTGCAGCTAGTTTAATGTCGAGATTATAAAAGCGACTATATTTTACAATTATATATAACTGCATAACGTCCGGTGAAAATGTTTTAAAAATAAACGTAATTTGTTCTAGATAGGTTGGAATACACGCTTGAAGATAACAATCTGAAATATGTGTCCCCGGAGATGCAGAATAAGTAATTTGTTGGGAAGAAATGTAAAGATTTTCTTTCTGTCCGGGCAAAATTCAATCTACAGAGTGAACGTAAAACACAAGTTGGTGTTTAATAATCCAAAAAATGTCTATTTAAAACTTGTAGGAATGCAAAATTATTTTGTAAAAAATAAACGGGCGTTTTACAACATATTTTAAAGGAACAGGGCAGGTGAAGTTGTTATACATTGTAAGTATGTGAGTTTGAATAAATTCAGTAAATCCAGTACATACGATAATTTTTTTAAATTGCAACCCTAGTTTTCCATTGACTATTTAAAAGTGCATCTTAAGTAGTGCAATATAAGTAACAATTTTTTTTTCTTGTCATTTATAATAATTATAAGATATTAAACAAACAAAAATTAATTTAAAACAAATTCTGTCCATCTTGAAACGCCCCAGACCCGTGGCTATTTTTCGCGTAAAAAATTTCCATAAAATTTCTTAAGGGTAAAATATAATAACTAATATTTTAGGTTTAATAATATGTGCAGAGTAATTCTTGTTTTAAAAGAGCCACAAAAAGTGTAAAATTTTACCCTCAAATTATTTAGTTTTAGAAAAACACATGGCCACATGACGCGTGCCCAGTCATAAAGGCAGGGGTGAGCTCATAAAAGCGATCAAAACGACGCGCAAGAAGAGAGTCGATATTTCTAAATCACAAGTTAAGGTCGTTACGTTGCCAGTTTGTTCGGGTGTGTTCGGGTTTGTTCGCACCATATAAAAATCTAAATATTCTTTTACTTCAATTTCATTCTTACAAATATTTCACTCAAAAGTCCTAATAAGAAAATTATCAAGTTATAAATAAATGTGGGATTAATAATCTTAACATAGTATAAAACAAAGTCGCTATCCTGTTCATGTCCCCTTATGTGCGTAAATCTTTAAAACTACGCAACGGATTTTAAAGCGTTTTTTTTTTAGTAGATAGAGTGATTCAAGGGGAAGGTTTTTATGTATAATACATGCATAATATTATAGAGAAACACTGATAAATTAGAGTAGGGAGAACGAACGACCCAACCTAACCGGTCCCCGGCCCGTTCAACGATCGATCCGAAGCCGGAATAGACGAAGACAGACTATGTTTTATGCATGGAAATTGTGGACGGGCCGACAAACGGTTGAGTTTGAGGTTCGCCTTATTATCTCACGTCGTATAATGACGGGCTGCAACGCAGGCCGGGTACACGCTAGTATAATATAAATTATAAAATTGGCTCTTAATTGTTTTAAAATAAAAAGTCACCAGAGCATAACGGTACTCTTTGTAACTGTAACAAAATCAATACACTTTTGCTTTCTAAGGATGGTAAAATATGGGTCAAGTGGATCCACACAGACCTTTTCTTTAGGTAACTTGTAACATATGTTTTTTGTTTGCCTGGGATATCTTTATTTTGTGGTACTTGAGAACAAAGGGTAGACTTTATTATGCAGTAATAATGGCATCGTATAAAGTATATAATAATTTGCAAAGCTAGGTAAAGAAATAGGAAATAGTTAATAAATACCAACATTTTATTTGACAATATACAAGTAAAGTTATCAAAAAGGGTTAGAATGATTTGGTATGATGTTGCCTGTAGAACGTTAATTTATAATTGGTGTACATAAAACGGTGTGATGGGTTTTTCTTAAAATGAATGTTCGACAGCAGGAATGACTAGAGTGTCCACTGCTGAAGACCGTTGTCGCTCGGCTTTCTAGTAATATGAAAAACAACGCCCGCTTGAGAAGATAAGTTACACATTATACGGAAAGCTGGTGAGTTTCTAACTTTTATTGCGCTTTTATAAGTTATATATGAAAATATCCGACAGTAGGAATGACTTGAGTGTCCACTACATACGGAAAACCGTTGTCGCTCGGCTTTTCACTAAACTACGTAGTACCTTTATACCAAACGTGTACGTAAATCTATATAAACACTCTGAAACTTAAATGATAAATAATTGTAATAATAATACGTACACGAAAATGGGGCGATATGTAACAAAATAAATAGCAGATTAACGGGGAAACAATTTACATTTAAAAATAAATTAAAATATATAATATACTATTTTTTAGTATATTGACACTTTTTTACTAACAGCTTTGAATTATGGATATTTTTTCTGTTCCCTCTGGACGTTTCAATTCAATTGTTTTAAAACCCTTGACAGGTTCTAACGTCCAACCTATTAAAATAAAATGCTTTTAAGAGAATAAAGAATATAAACTGCCTATCGAACTAAACACAACCAAATTTTCTAAGCTTTAAAAAAATTTATTGCGTTAAATAATGCCTTTCTAACAGGATATAGTCTTTTTATCCTATTATCCTCAATTTTGTCCCTACTGCTTTTCTATTTTCCTCAAACTTGAAAGGGAGTCAAACTATGTTATATAAAAATCGTTAACAATTTTTGGGGTACTAACTTTAAAGTATCAATCAGCCTTTCATATTTTTTATGTTATTTTTAAAATTAGAACCATTAGAACCAAAATAGTATATTAAAGTATAAGTGGATATTAAGGTATTTAAAACACGCGCGATTTTGCAAGCACGACGGCGCAGCCGGAGTGCTTGAAATAGAGCAAGTGTTTTAAAGACCAGTTATCCACGAATACTTTACATTATTTTTTTTATTGGTACACTTATTGGTCTTTATATTACAAAAAATGGAAATAATAACTTAGTAAGTAAGTGAAATGGTCGAATTCGTGATGTGATATGCCTGTCGTTGTCATGAAAATGAGGAGAACAAAAAATAACTTCCAATCTGTCACATAAGATTCATTGTTGTCACCGTTGACATTGGTTATGTATTGCTTAAAAAAATATTTTATTTGACGTTAAAATTCTGTCAAATCAATAATTAAAAAGTTGACATATTTAGACTTCACGTTTCACGGGGTTGTTGATGTTGCCATGATGACTTTAAAACACGCGCGTTTTTGAAAGTGGAATTTAAACACGCTGAGGCGTACTTTAAATAAGCGAAATAGGGTATCCATAAAAAAAAAATATTTTTTTCTAATTTTGTACCATAACAAATCTATTACAATATGCATTTGTATCGTAATGAAGCTATTTCGATACGCGTTTTTTCTTTATTTAAGGTAAATATTTACAGGATATCTTAGTGTAACATTAAATAAAAGCACTCTTTGTGATGCGTTTAAAATCCGAAAACCCTTTTTTTTTGATATCCTAGTGTTGCTCTGATGCGACGATATGAGAGTACACGTGTATGATTACGATAATATGTGTGAAAGAAAATAAATGAAATGCTGCTGGTTATTCTTATGTTATCGATCATAATAAAAGAGGGCATATGATATTCGCATAAGCGGTACCGATTTGCAAAGACGGTCTCCACTGTATTAAAGACATGGCAAGGGTGAAGGTTAGCGCGGTAACATACTTGCAGAAACAGAAAACGGACGCTTTTGCTATGGAAAAAAGGTGAGTAAAATAATTGCGAAGATGGGCGCGAGCAATTCACGTTAACGGCATCCGTTAAAAGTTTCAGTTACACGGTAGTACGACCAGGAGTCAGTAGCCTTTTGGTAGGACGTCGGTTTCCCATGTATGCGCGACATAATATACATTACGCTTGGACCTACTCTTGAAAATAGTGTGTAAGACAAAGAAAATAATATGAATATGTGTAGGACAGAGACGGTAATAAGTGTGTTTGTAAGACATTGGTATGAATGTGTGTGTGAGAAAAGGACCTTACCTGGTTTGGCATGTCATTAAGTAAGATAGAGTTTCTGCCATGAAATATTCGAGAATGTTTGATTCATATAAAAATACGGAAATGGTACCTCACGCTTTTCAGTCTCACATCTCGTGTCGCTGTAGACGGGCGGTACTGTAGGCGCTTCTACTTTATGTCGATGCCTATTAGTACTAACAGATATGCTGAGAAACTATGAAAATCTCCTTTATAAAATTAAAAACAATAAATTAAAAGAATTATTTAAAAACTGATTGATAAAATATTAATCAAATAACAATCAAAATTTAAAGAAAATCTGTCCAAGCACAGCTTTTGCATTTTGCTAACTGTTTAATTTACTATGTTTCTTAGTGTATTACCCTTTTATCGTTCACAACATAAGACCGTAACAAAAACAGGATTGGGTCTGTCAATATTTCTTGTAGCCAATTACATTACATCTAGATCGATTTTATTGGAAAAAATCATTATAATAACTTTATTATGGGCTATAAAAACATACCAATATGTGACTACGGTACGTGGATCCTCACCGTCGGTGGTTGTTATATTAGTAGATCGCCGGTCGCGGTATAGTACTTTTGCTTACTGGTCAGCTCCTCGGTGGTGGTTCGGTCGGTCCTCGAGAACACGAAGTTCTAAAGAAAATACTAAGCACTAGTGTTCCTGAATAAATTATGCTGGATTGGTAAAATGATAATCAACGTACCATAGGCGTTTCCGTCTCACGTCGGGCGGTACTGTACTTGCTTTTACCTCGCGTATATGCCTATTAGTGTAATGTTGCCTTAATTTGGGTATTTCTATAAATAAAGCGACATTTTCCCAAAATAGCAAAAGGTTTATTACTCGGTATAAGTGACAACAATTCAATCAATCACGATACCCTTTTTATACTCCATGGCTATTCAAATCTCTATCTACCTAATTCCTAAGCTATCAGAGGTAGGGAAAATTGGGCGCTCTAAGGCCACCATAATTAGTACTAGGAAGCTATGAAAAACTTAAAATTAAAAAAAAAATTACAGTAAAAATAACTCGGTCTTTTTTCAAAGAAAAACTGACTTCGTATATTGAAAAACAAGAAAATTATTGCCATAAAACTGTAAAAATATTAATACCTCTATTACAAATATTAAAGTGGCTTTATCGATTAGCGAGATTGGATACCATACCATGAAAGTATACTTCTTTAAATAAGTAAAGTAGGTCTTTATTTATTGTATTAAAACTTTAACCGTGTTTTAAATTGGATAATTTAATTTTGTGCCATACGACGAATAAATCTTTTTGCAGTTGCATTAAAAATAAGTAGTTTGCGAAGCAAGTTGGAAACGAAAACCGAATTAATTTTGTTCATATTTCTTGCAGGTCTTAAGGGGTAATAGCAGCGACGCTTGCGAAGTCAGGGACCCTTGCCAACATGGCGGAATATGCATATCAACCGACAGCGGCCCCATCTGCGAGTGCCGCAACTCTGATTATGAGGGGGAGTTTTGCGAAAAAGGTAGGGCTACTCTAAAGTTTATTGGCTATATTTTTTTATGAATAATTTGTATGTATCTAAAATATTAAACTAAAAAAGTGTCTCGATTTGTCAGATTTTTGTTGATATTTCTACAGTGTGACCAGTAAAACCGCATCATATGGTATTTTTTTTATTAATAACTTTATTCGAAATTTGACTTTGGCATCAAGTTCTGGCTTCGATCGAGATGAAAATTAAGCAAAAATAGTAGTAACGTGATTCGCATTATCTGTCAAATTTAAATTTTTTTTAAAAAATAATTTAAAAGTAGGGTTATTTCTGAAAGTATCGAAAAAGTTATTAGAACAAGTTTTTGCAGTTGCAGTTTCTAGCCACATGCAAAATAAGATAATTTTGATTTTTACCCATACTTTGTAAATTGCACCACTTTTGCAAAATAAGACTCAACGCAACCTACATAAAACTTCTTAGTTTTGACAATGCTTTATTTCAAATAAATTTTCTTTAAAGTAGCGCCATAATAAATTTGTGTTTTTCTACAAAATCAAAATCGGGCTATTGTGGTCGCATGTGATGCAAAGTTTATGTGTTTTTGACCCTGTATAAGGTAACTTCATAAAATAAGTATTTTTGAAAACGTAGTTTCTGTTTAAAAGAAATACACCTTAATATTAAGACAAAAAAAAACACAGTGTCATCAGTAAAGTGTTTATTTTAAGTGGAAAATAAATTTAAGTGGTGGGTAAAAAATCAAGATTATCTTATGCAGCTAAAATTTTGCACGGGCTAGAAAATGCATTTAAAAAAACTTTTTTTTATAACTTTTTTCGATATTTTCAGAAATAACCCCACTTTTGAATTATTTTTTGGAAAAAATTAAAATTTGACAGAGAATGCGAATCACCTGACTACTATTTTTTTGCTTAATTTTCATCTCGATCGAAGCAGAACTTAATGTCAAAGTCAAATTTCGAATAAAGCTATTAATAAAAAAATCCCATATGATGCGGACTTTACTGGTCACACTGTATAAACTGTGCAATTCTTCTTATTAGACACACCTAAAAGATATAATTAAATTTAGGTCTGCACCGGATAGATTAAAAAAATAACCTGTCTACTGATTAAATCAAAAAGTTCATGATTAAGATGTCGTGTTCAAAGCTGATTAATGTAAGAATTATTATCTACTGATTATATTTTAATTATTTTTCTTAAAATTTTAATCAATGATGATAAAAGTGGCTTCGATGAGTAATAATTTAATCATGGTTCATTTAATCTTAAAACATTTTTGATTATATTCAAGTAGCTTATGGGCTGTATTCACCGATGTATATACGTAATGAATGGTGTCTTAACCTAATTCGTCGTTTTACTTTAAAAAACTCGTATGTCTTTTAGAGGAAATTTTACAGGAGCCAATAATAATTTCACACTAGTTTCTGGTATACAAACAATATGTTACCGAATATTTAAACCTTGCAAGTCTTATATTGGCGCCATAATAATTTTGCTTTATACTATTCCTAGAAACAAACCTGCAGGATTGGGTATATTTATTTATAAACATGTTACTTACCTTAGTATTTACTGAATTTTCCATATTTTACGATTTAAACCATTCATTTACCTAAAGCACTAATTAAAAGTTACTTATTTGCGAAGGATCAAACACAAGTCGACTAACGAGGATTTTAAATTAGTAGATTAGACATACGTGTTTTAAAAACTTGGCAATAGATGGCACTACAGTTTAGGCCGACCAACTAGGTATTAGGGAACGATGTTAACCGAAATTTATAACCGTAATACGTTAAAAGCTCGTTTTTGAAAAAAAAACGGACTTACGAGGTTTTTAAAGGTGCTGAAAGCATAAAAACTTCAGTGTGCAGAAAATCCTCTGAAACGAGGCTACACCTTAACCACGAATCAAATCCGCCAAACTCCACAAGACAGAGCATAATTTAATCTCTTTTTTACAGAGCATCTAAGATTTGCAACTATCCGAAAGACCTTAATATTGACATTTTAAATATCAAAACTGATAATAGTATTATGGGATACAGTAAAACAAAGTTGAACTTATAAATTTCCACTATATTAAACAGAAAAATGACATGTTTCGCTAACACTGTAGCTTCGGCAGATGACAATGATTTAATGATTAATTATGACCTATTGACCTATACTATATACATTCTGGTACCATTTTTCGTCGTTTGTTTATTTGTGCATAGTTTTTCTTTGATTTAACCGATTTTGATGATTTTTTGCGAGCTTGAATAAATTTTCAAGGTGACCTAATTGTAGAAAATTACGGGTGGGGGTGTAATAAGAGATTGAATTGTAGCGATGCATTTTTTTAAATTTAGGCTTGGCTTATTGAAGTTTTGAGGGCCAATTTTGATCAAATAATTGTAAAAAATGTTAACAGAGGTGGGGTACGAGAAGACGAAATGACATTTTTATTAAATGATAAGGACGAAGGAAGAAACAAAATTATTAAATCGTATAAAATTATTGGAAGTTTATTAAATTAGTGCGGGCAAATTAACATTTTTATCAAAATCTTGAGTGGTATGTTGCTTTCGAGGTTATTAAGGTCCGAGAAACCCATTTTGTGACCTATTTAAAAAGTTTAAAATAATAAGAAGTCTTAAATAATAAGAATATTAAATATATTTAATCTCATTTTACCTCATTTTTGTCATCATGTAGGTCATTTGAGAAAATAAAATTAAGAAATTAATAAAGGTTTCGAAAATAAAATAAAATACAGAGTGGTTCATTTAAAATATCGAAGTTGCTAATTTTTCATAGGACTGGCAACACTCACAAACATATTTTGCATAAGTAGAGCTTGTCCGTTTATGTAAATAATATAATTTTTAGATCGATTTAACGTAACGTATATTTAAATAGGATGTTCAAATGTCGCCTTTTAGAAGTAAATTTTTTTTGTTTAATAATTCATGTCGAACAATAACATTTAACTAAACTCGAACAAACCCGAAAAAAGAAATACTGATAACGAAGTGTGCACAAAATTATGCAAATTGATTTTAAATAACAGTTTAAGCAATTAATTTTATTACATTGTAAAATCTTTATTATGTTTCAAAATTTAATTTAAAATATTTTGAAATATATTAATGCATAAGTTAAATGAGCAAAAAAATAATTTAAAATTTATAAACATTATACCTAATTTGTTAAAATTATTGGTAAAATTAACATTAACATCAAGTAAAACATAGCAAGGTAGATTTATATGATGTTGATAAAGCTACGATCTAAATAAATTGGTAAACATTAATAACTGCATTTAGGTATTAAGTAATTACTAAACAGCGACGCAGGATAATGGCAAAACCTCCCATTTTCTCGCTTAAGTATTGGTAGTGCTCGCACGGTACCAAACAATCCCATAATATTAAAAAAACTTATTTAACAGTTATTATTTTGCACTTCTCTGCCAAAATCTATACAAAATGATTTCTATCCAGAACGAGAAAATAGGCCAACAAGCCAAGGATTTCTTGATTGCTTTCAACAACCACCAACGATAATAATTTCCACTTGAAACTTTCTAATGAACTTTCCATTAATTTGTCTTAATCTGCACAGTTTAAATAAAATGTCACATTCGACTCTATTGGGATTGTTATTTAAATGTATTGAGAAAGTTTTGGTTAACGAAGGCTGCATCCGAACCGAAATTATTTTAATAAGCATCGTTTATTTATTATTTTGCTCGTTTTGAGTTTGTGCCGTTTTAGGACGATTGTGTAGTTGTGTACGTGTTTAAGAGTATTTAACGTAAAAGTTAGAAATTCTCTTAGTTTCACCCTTTAATTTGAATTATTTTGAAATATAATCATCTAAACTCAAAGCTCATACGCAAACTCAGAATATTTTATTGTACAAGGTTAAAGTCTCATTGCCAGAGCATACAAACAAAGGCAGATTTAAAAATGTATCAAAAATTACCAGTAATGCTGAATTAAGACACAATAATTATTATAGTCTAGTCAAATCCAAGAGGCCAGACGTAATCAGCGTGATCATCGCCCACCTTTCTTTCCATTGTCCAAATAGTTATCAAATTTCTCAGAATACTTATGATTAGACAGGATCATACTCGCAGGTGGTTCGTCGGCTGACCGAGTAATCAATGCATGCAATTGTTTGCATCTTTGGTTCCTTGAGTTTAAATACAGTGTGTATTAGCCCAATGGAATAAATTCGTTAATAAATAAATGGGGGCGTCTCCGAAAAACCGCTCGGACACGTCGATTTGTATTTCTAGTTGCGCATTTTTTCAATAAAAACTTTTTATACAGGGTGTGTCATGTAACAGTGGACAATACCAACTTCCTTATTTTAAATACAACACTCTGTATATTATTCAACTTTTGGATTCTTCAGAAAACTTAAGACATATTTCATGTACCTATCTTACCTATTTACCTATCTTCAACGGTTTTATTTATTAAGTGTTTTCAGATTTATTTAAAAAATTAACAACACACTCAAAAACTAATAAGTAATACTGTTTCTTTATTGATAATGTAAAAAACAAAAAATGTTATTGAACATCTTAGGGGTTACCGATCTAATCGCAAGCGTTATTCGTTTTCTTAAGTCAGCTAAGTCGATGGGTTTAGTTTTGTATACAATATTTTTGACCTAACCCCATAAGAAGAAGTCTAATGGCGTCAGATCAGGGAATTGTGCTGGCCATTCCATCGATTGGACATTGGGGCTGTTTTTCGACTAGAAGTATGTGGGTTTTTCTCAAACTAAAGCATAATATCTAATTTGGTATCATCACTTATTGCATTGGCAGCTACTTTTTTTATCTGCTTTACATGTCCAAGCTGGCGAAACTGCTTTTCTATTTTTCTAATTTTTCAAATTTGGAAATTTTTCATGATATAATCGAGCAACTTCCATTTGTGTCCGTGTTTCAAACGACTATAACACTGACAACTACTGTCATGCAGACAGACACCAATTTGCTAAGGTCGGGAGTTTTAAACAAAAGTAAACAAAACTATATAATATACCTTTTTTAAATTTCATATCAGTAAAAAGAAACGCTGAAATTCAATAAATCTGAAAACACTTAATATTTCCGAAACAGTTGAAGATAGGTATAGGATATTATACACGAAAAAAAGGCGCAATTCAATTTTTCAGACGCGCCCCCATGTATTTATTATCGAATTTATTTCATTTGGCTGATACACACTGTATACTGTGTTGTTAGTTTTAAATTATGAAAAATTACCAAAACAGTATAATGTGTACTAATCAAATCAAAAGAAAACAATACAATCATAGAATCAACGGAGCCAATAATGTAACTAAGACCTAAAATCAGCTGTAATTATGTTATAAGAATTCATTGATGCCACACCAAAACAAATGCATGCATTTTCGTCAATATTTGTTCGGCAATTCCTGAGTTAGGCGAGTGACAAGGTGGTATACGGGAAAATTTATTATTTACCTGTGTACCATTATTAAATGTTAATATATTTAAAAAACATGTTTTTTTTTAACTGAAAACCCTTGGCTTTTGACCACCAATGATTTTATTAGATCAAAGAGACGTATGCTTTCTGCGAACATTCATAACAATTTTATGACGACTCAAAAATACATATTGACCTAATGCTAGTGCCTGAGATTTAATGCACTCCATCATTTCGGCGTTTGAAAGCATAACAATCGCTTTAGTCTCAATTATCGCTACATGTCAATGGACACTCTATAAAGGTAACGACAATACACTAGCCCTAGCAAATCTACTTCATATTTGATTGACAGATAAACATATCGGATATTAACGCGATACACAGAGGTTCCATTTGCAAATCTAGCAGGACGTTATGCCGAATTGTAAGTTGCAAATAAATATTGTTTAACATTTTTTTTATTAAGTTACTGATGACTGATGCCGTAACCCAAACTAACATATCACATTGGCAAATTCTACAAATTAGGGTGACAAAATAAAGTATGAAAATTACCTTGTAAATTGTAAGAGCAAAAAGAACTTCTTAGATATATTAAAAGCTGTCTAAGCTCTAGGGTTTCCTACCTAGTACTGATAAATGAAACCAACGAACTGATAAGCTATCCCAATCTAGTGGCAATTATATTTGCACAAAAAATTTTACTGACCTCCTCCAACTCTGTACGACAGCAGAAATAACACCAGTTAGGTTAAAAAAGCATTGAAGCAATTAAAATCGCATATAATAATAAAATAGAACATAATATAGTCATCTAGTTACTTCGGGAAAAATTAACATACACTCATGTCTTATTCATACTTTTAATTTGTCTATATTTGCCAATTTCGTAGAAGGAATAAAAACTTAAAATTTGGTATTTACTATGCACTTTAAAAATAGCAAAAAAAAAACTAGCGTTTCCTTTAAAAAAAATTATCGTGACCGTCTTATTTCTAATTTGGAACACACTGTATTAGTATTTTTTTATACTTTAATTGTTATAAATCCGTAACCAAGCATTTTACCAAAAATACTGTACTGTATTTACTGAATTTATAGTTACAAACTCACGCTTGTGATGTGCCTAACATAGGCTTAAAGATTTACCATGTAAATCCCTATGGCCCGCGTTAAAAAAACGCAGTGTATATTTTAATTATATTATTATTATTAAGTCATGGTAAACTTTACACAAATACCTCTAAAATTATTAAGTAATTTTGTCCAGATATTTGAGTTTTATACCTTAAGTGCAGTAAACTGATTTGAAGTCGGCAAACTCGATTCCCATTATATACAATGTCCAGGGTTTTGTGTCAATCTGCTATTGACACAGGATTTTATCCATTGCAATCTATTTCCTGTTTGTAGACATTTTAAATCCGCGCTGTTTAAACAAATATATAATTACTTTAAACCATTTGGTTGAACGTTTATTGTCTAATAGTATGTCTAGTTGTTTAAACGTTGAACAAGTACCAATAAGAAAGTTACAAATAAATATATTTTTTAATATTTTTAAAGGAATATTCCACGGCAGCCATATGAGGCTGCTAGGATGGCCTGGGTACGTAATTTAATGTTTTGAATATTTATTATCTTCAAAAAAAATTACCTTATCGGACTTCCATTGTATTTATTTTGTTCAGTGGCGTAGCCATAGGGGGTTAGGGGGCGGTTGATCCCCCCGCCTCCCCCTGGCGTGGCGCCCCTTCGCTACTTAAATAAAATTAAAAAATCGGTCTTATTTGAATTTTAATAAACTTAACACAGAACAAAATAACAAAAAATCACAAAGCCTGTAATTGTCCGTTTTAATATCTTAGGGATCTGTCAGCCTTTCATGAATCTGACATAAATGGCAATTTTATAATCGATGAATATAAATCATTTTGCGGTTTGTTTCAACAGTTAAAAAAAGAAAAGATTACCCTAAAAACAGATAGTATCTTATTTCAAATAAGCTTGAAAGTTCATTCCAAAATATATGCATTATTTAAACGGTATACCTTACTATTGCAACGAACAGTGCCAATGCGGAAAGGTCCTTTAATCGGTTAAAAAATATTAAAACTTAAAATCGCTCGACAATGACGGAACAACGATTAAATGACATGGCTATATTTAACATTAAAAGTGATTATGTCAAAAATTTAGATCTTCCTAATGTTTTAGATGATTTCAAAAGCCTTAAGACTCGTCGAATAGCTTTATAGTTATATAAAAACATTTTTTAAATTATTGATTGAAGTTTGTAAGGTCAGAATATTAAAATATTTTTAGTTTTGTGTTTATTTTTGATTGCTTAGTACTTGTTTTTATTATAAAAGGATTTATTTTTTATTTTATTAAAATTAAAATAGTTTACCTGTGTTAAATGAAAAAAAAAACATAATATAATATAACAATATATCACAAAAAGCATACAATGCATTTTTTTACCCGTTGTTGAAATCTTATGTTTTTTTAGCTGAAATTTAAAACACATCTTAGTTTGGAAAAATAGACTTCTATTGTCACTCACCAATAATTTAATAAAAGGCTTTAATGGTGCTTAATACCATGCCTTATTTTTTGTCAATGTTTAACTGAATCTGGATTAAAAAAAAACAATATGACAAAATGTGTATGTGCCGCCCCGCCCTAAAATCCTGGCTACGCCACTGATTTTGTTACTTATCACAACACAACTTTTCGGTTAGTTCAACTATTTACACAGTTTACACTTGAAAACAGTTAGAGAAACGTTGTGTTAAGTAACAAAATAAAGACAATGAAAGTTCGACAAGGTAATTTTTTTGATATTACTTCATTGTCTACCACCTTCAAGCAAATTCATTATCTTGTTATGGTGTTTTAAATTTATTTATTAAGTAATATTGGATTATTGTCTTAGAAACGAGCGATAATAGTGACGTTTATTGTTATGTGAAGAGATTAGCAATAGTAAGTTCTTAGGGCAATAAAATAATTTCATTGAACTCTTCATTTGGGACACACTGTATCAATATTTTTTTTATAAAAAAAACCCACAACTTAAAATATTAATACTCTTATTCAAGCATTTTTTCACCAAAAACACTGTACTGGATTTATTGAATTTATTCCAAATTTATATATTGATTTGATAATAATGTTTGGCTGTGCTAATTAGTCGGTATTATTAATTTAACCATACCGGGTGTTTCTCAAAAGACGTTCACCCCTATAACTTTTCTGTATTTATAGATAATATTAAAATGAAATTTTGAGATTATGCATAAGAAATGAGTCTGCATTTATTGGCCTAATTTTCAATTTGTTAGCACTTCCGGTTTGATCGGAAGTGATCTTGACTTTGGTATTTTAAATGGGACATCTTATATATTTTTACTTATTGGGCTTCAGCATAACATTCTGAGTAAAATGACACCTCACTTGTAATTTTTTGACGTGCTATAACATTTTTATGTTTATTTTTTATTTTCAATCTAGAATGCTACAAATTAATTAAATATATTAATTTATAGTCAAGTAGTATATGAAAATTAAAATTATGTCATAATAATAATTGACTTTCTAAGTTTCACACGCGTTAAAAAAATGAAATTTTGTTTTCTTGACGTTTACTCCATTTTTCCAAATGGAACGATGGTAGTTCATTTGGATATTTAAAACGAGCATTGTTTTCCCAACAATTTGATACCATTCACTCCTATGCTATTTTAAAATTGACACGAAAAAATTTGCTTTATGTCCCAATGGCAAATTTCAAAGCGTTATGCCGTTACTTTTCTAAAGAAATATAAAAGCGACTTTGAAAAATAATGGAATGATTGATTGAAAGAATGAAAATAAAAAAGAAACACAAAAATGTTATAACACGTCAAAAAATGACAAGTGAGGTGTCATTTCACTTATAATGTTATGCTGAACCCAAAATAAGTAAAAATATACAAGATGTTGCATTGAAAATATCAAAGTCAAGGTCACTTCCGGTCAAACCGGAAGTGCTAACAACGTGAAAATTATGCCAATAAATGCAGACTCATCTCTTATGCATAATCTCATAATTTTATTTTAATATTTATAAATATAAAAAAGTTATAGGTGTGAACGTCTTTTGAGAAACACCCGGTATATATATTTACAGTGATAGTTTTTTTCAGTGTAAAAATATATCAGATTACAATGTAGGCATTATTGTCTCTCTTAAACTGTAAATAAATAAAAAGTCTTGACCAATAAAATTTTACATGCAAACAAAAGATACAATCAACTAACAATTGACTAACCATTAAATGGATATGAATTTACCTTCAACATGACCATTACGCTGTCAGTAAATACAGACAACGTCCGTTAACGTCTTGTGTACATTGTGGTTAGTGTATTACCTAGTAAAGGCGTAAAGCCTGATGTAATTGATGCCCATATCCATCAAACAAACTTTTAGCTATACAAGTTAATTAAAACTATATTTAAAAGCATATAAATACATATTGTATGTATTGTATCCGAAAACGATTCTTTACAAAATGTGAACTTTAATTTTCGTATACCTACACTGTAAAATCATATTTTGTAAAATTGCTTGTAAGGTTAGGTTACAGTGGCAGACATCTGGCATTATCCAAACAGTATTACGCAGTCCTATATGAGGATCGTTGTGGTGCCACACGTGTTCCGCGGAATCTATCCGCATCTGCTTCTTCATGGCTAGCGAATCGTAGAATGCAGAAAAATCTCGGCAGCTCATTCAAACCACCCACTGCTGTCATGATACAAAGAAAGAAGAGATATGACATTGCGCATGTGGGCGGAGCCAAATCGACAGCCGCTTACGTCATGTGGTGATAATTTTCTGGCGGGCTTCGTATAACCTACGTTTGGTTTTATGTACTTTTGTTATTATTTGTTATAAAGAAAGAGGTTTTTAGTGTTTTCTTGGATTATTATTGTTGTTTGTTAGGGACAATTAGTTGTTAATATGCGTTGTGCAGTGGCGTTATGCATAAGTGACAATATGACAAAAAATTCTGCAAAAGACATTATGTTTTTTCGTTTTCCAACTGACCCAAATCTTCAAAAAATTTGGATGAACGTTGATGATACAAATCAGTGTAAAATATTTCAAATTTTAGCTTAAAAAAATTGTTCTCTTCCTCATAGGTGAGATACAAAAGTTTAATTTGACGAAATTGGTTTAAAATAATAAACTGTTATATGTGTGCCTTATTTTTTAATAATTGTTAATGTCCCTCTAATTATTATTATGATAATTACCAGTCCTAGTATATTTTTTTAAATGTCTGAATGACTTTTTTACATCCTTATCCTTGGTCAAATTATAGTCAAATGCAGTGGCGGACTGGAGCGGGTGGCCGGGTGGCCATCGCCACCGGGGTCAGAAGGCCTTTCGGGGCCAATTGGTCCAAACATTTAAACAATTTTTTTTTTCAAAAAATGTTGGGGCCATTGAGGCCATGTAGCCACCGGGGCCAAATGATTCCAGTCCGCCCCTGGTCAAATGTTAACAATATAAATTTATAAACAGACACCTCCAAAAATTATATCGTTACCTATTGCATAAAAAAAATCTTAATAAGCAAATTAATTGATTTTGGTCATTTAAGGCTCGAAACTGTTCTAAAAATGTTTAAGACTGCACATTTGTACCTATTTTTTTTTCAAACAATTTATTGCTTAAGGTGGAAGGACCAAAAAATATAGGTTATTTTTTTATGATTTTGTAAAAATAAATAAGTAATTGTAATCATTTAAAAGATAAAATGTATGTCAGCATAAAAAGAAAATTATTTTCATTGATACCAAATATATGCTCAATTTTAACATTTAACCCAAGAACATCATGAAATACGTTCTGATTTATGAACCTTTATCCTTAAAGTACTTAAAATAATATGCACTTAAATCTTCCAAATCAAAAATTGCAAAATATGCAGTAAAATTTCTATTTTTAACGGCTAATCCTATGTAATTTTAAGTCTCGTTAGCACCACATGACGTCATTGCGCGGACCGGACCGAATTGGGAATACGATCGATCATATCTTTCTTTCTTTGTATCATGCACTGCTGTTAATAAACATAGTGAGTCGACCCAGTTGTAAGGCGGCCATCACACCAGCAATACGCGACGACGACGATACCGCGACGATATTCAAATGCTAGCGACTTGTCCGCGACCAGTTGCTACGAAGACTTTACACCAAGGCTACGCTACCGCCACGCAATTTTACTAGTTTGCAAAAATAACCAACTTGAACTGAAGGCGCAGATTATATATATATATTTCTTTATTTACCTGTGCTTTTTGTATCTGCCGCAATTTCACTCCACGCCTTTTCTGTTACATCTCTTCTGGAATAATCAGATAAATTATAATTATATAAACAGGGATATTTTTCGATTATTTCAACAAATGTAATGTTATTTTGTTTCTCACTCATGATAATTGTATCTTCGCGGTCGCGGGCGACCGGTATCTTTCAGGTAGCGTCGTGATCGCGTCGCCGTTGCCTTGGTGAGCAGGTCTCCATTTGAAACTATTTGCCGCGACTGCAAAGCTACGTCGCGTAGCGGTATCGTCGTCGTCGCGTATTGCTGGTGTGATGGCCGCCTAAGTTGCTTATTTCCTTCAGATCATTAAGGAGTGGTTCGCCCGAGGGTTCGCTCAAGTCATTGAACCTTCTTCTCGAGGCCAAGGCATTCACACACGAAATGGTAAATGCTTCCCTCGTCTTTTTTATGTCTGCAACTTTCGCAGAAGTTATTAGTTGGTATTTGCATTTATGTTCGGCGTGTCTACCGAAAAGACAGTGTCCGGTGACTATGGCATTGATATGTCGAGATCTTTCCGACTATATTATAGTAGCGCGGCGGTTTTTCTGTTATCAAGTAGGGGATACAACTGCTTGGAGATAGTACAGATTGTTAGCTCTGTCCATCGGCTTTGTGCAAGTTGTTTAGCTATACGATTTATTTTCTCTCTAATCGATACCAGTGGCTTAGCCACAAGTGCCATGATAGAAAAAACATCAGCTGATAATATTATCTAATAATATATTATGATAAAGTGTCAAACTGATTCGAAAATTAGAGTTTTGGTCTTGAGTTTTTCAAATACAGGAAAAGTTCATAAACCACCAACAGTCTGCTCGTACTGTACCTACTAATAGGTTAGATCTTACATTGTTCTGCTTTTGTATTCTAAAATTTTCTATTTCACCGTTGAAAACAAAATGCACCTCTTCTTGGGTAAAGCAAAAAGGCGAAATACACAATGGGCACAGTTGATAACCGCACACTTGTTGGCCAGAGATTAGGCATTTTGTAAACTCATAGTTTACAGAGACTGAAGAAATCGCTCGATTGCACACCACGAATATCAACTAGTATTACAATGCTGTTTCAGTTAGGTTTCCGACATGGACATGGTACGGAAAGTACCAAATTGCGAAAGAACAGAGCGCGTCACAGTGGGCGTGAGGAAATTTTAGATGATTCTCATATAACTAAAGAAGGTCAGAGTATAGAACTTTTGGAGTTTCACGAAAGAGGTGTTTTCATTTGAAGGTTGTATGGGTGTAATCGGTGATGAATCGCTCGATGGTAATAGAGAAACACTGGTACAAGTGGAGACTTGAGAGGATTCTCGCGTAATGGGGAGAAGAATATCAGTCCGTACAAGCGTTAGTATAAGCGTAGTGGATTGTATTTATTTGGGTTGCCAATGGCGGTCTAGAAACGTCAAAAGCTAAGGCTGGGTTCGATGCAGGGGAAATTGGTAGCCCACTGATCTGTATTTAGAAACTTTTTAACCTGTTTGAGGACGATTTAGACAATGATAAATGCAAATATTATTTTAAAGAAAGGGATTGAATTTACAATGAATATTTTATTTCCATTTTGAAAATATGGGACACGATAAAATAAAAATGTAAGTGTTGGAACTAGTTTTCCAACAACTTGTCTTTGTGTAGCAATTATCTAGAGTTTAAAGGTAAGAGAAATTGAATTGATAAATTAATAAAACCAAATAATTTTTTTTTTTCAAATTTACTAATATTTCTTCTTTTTCTGCTTTTATTAATTTATAAACTCAAACATTTTTTACGTTAAATTGTAGGTAATTGTACTCCAAATTGGCGTATTTGTCCATTTTTAAATAAAATAAAAAAGGTACGAAAAATTGATCAAAAACGAAATGTGGAATGCTTCACTAGTGTTTGCTCTTAAAACTTCATTTTTTATTCTCATAAAAAACATTGAACACATTTCCTTTAGTAGCTACGCATCTGCATTGGTTTAAGTTACCCACACTTCTTGAAAATTTGTACACCACAAATTATGATCTCGAACTCACAACCTTATCATTATATTGAACTCAAAATATGAGAGATGTTAAATCCATTTACAGGATGATGCCACGAGAGAAGGGGTATTAAGAAAGTCAATCTGCTTACTAGTTTTTTTTTAAGTTCAGTTACCATTAACCACCTTGTAGAAAATTCTAAATGGTTTGTTTTTGAAAACTTTGTATAATATTAGAATATAAATTTATGCGCAAACAATCAATAATGTCTAAATTAAGGTGTGTATTGAAATTGCGGCAATACATGTTATTTTTTATATCGGGCTTTTATTAACTTGCATGTCAATTAATCATACAATAATCTAATATTCAAAGGTTAAAGAAACTGTTAAATTTTAAATGGAATTTACTTTTAGATATTAAAGGCTTTGCACACTATGCTTTGTGCTAAATATAGGGTAAAATATTGGCGGTAACATGATAGAAAATTACATTTAATTTTACAAAGAAACTGATATTTTTATTAGATTTAGTTCACCGTAGTACAACAATTATAAAATCGCATGCAACCGTTAAAAGTTTAAAACAGAAGCTGCCATAATGTGGTTTAACTTTTAGTTTTTTTTTTTAAATTATGGAATTTTAAGTATCGACCCCCTCCAGTGTTAGTTAAATTAGAAAAGAATTTTAAAATAAAAAATAATTTTACAAATTATTTTTCAGTAATTAATCTTATATACAATCGCTTCATCGGTGGTGTATTAACTTTTGATTTTAAGTTAGAAAATTCCTACTTATTATTTAAAATAATTTTATTATCAAATTATTTTCTCTAGAGCTTTTCAAAACCAGAAGTACTTCAAAAATTTACCTACGAGAACTAATATAAATGTGAACAATAAATATAGCCATTATAAAATTCATTGCCCCGATCTCTGTGAATAATTTATGTTTACGAATTTCCAAGGGTTATGATGATTGTTTTTATAGATGCTTACTTTTTCCATAATTTTTTCTTTAAACTGGTTGAACCCAAAGATGATTAGAAAATTAGTTTATCACAAATATATCGACGTGACGATCTATAATCATTACCGTATCTCCCATTTTTATTAAACTTTAGTTCGGTAGCTGACTTAAAATTTTTCAAGTAATCTATTTATGATCTACCTAGCTTCTAAGTTAAAACCTTTGTAAAATATGTCATATTTATTTGTACTTTTTATAGGAGTATAATATAATAATCAATTTATTTTTGCGCTTTCTTAAAAAATTGTATAAAAGGGAAATAAGTATTAACATGTCGATAATGACTTTCGATATCGAGTTTCTTTATTTACTGTAAGGTAATTAAACTAACAATGTGTTTGCTATAAACAATTTAAATTTGTATTAAATACTTGTAAAACTCTATTTTGACAGATTTATGCGATAGGTCTAATATACAGGGTGTCCGGTGTTCGGTTTTGTACACATAACAAAATATTACAGCTTAAATGCGTAAAGGATTGAGGGTTACTATTGTGTGTGTGTGTGTGTGTGTGTGTTAGTTTTAATGGCACTGGAAAAGATTCCAACAGGCCAGACTTTTTTTAAAATTAAATACCATAATAGATTACTTTTTCTCAAATATCTCAAATTGTGGGAAGAAATAGAAACCACATTTAAAAAAGGTAAGCATTTTTTCCAATGGTCAACGGCATTAACCTTGGGATGTACTTGTCATTCAGGCTTGTTTTAATAGCTCTTGCGAGCATGCTGTGCGGCGGGCTCATTATGTATACGTAGAAGATCTCGGAAACGGGTAAAGTTACATTTTAAAAAATTTGACAACATGTATTATTTCACTTTTTTCACTTTTCTGGTTTAACAAGAAGTTAGTGTCAACTTAAGTATTTTAAGTAGAACGCCCTGTATACTTCACCATTTTTAGATGCCTTATACATATACATCCGTAACTTTTGTTAATAATACGTGTATAAATTTTATGAGGATCGAGCCAAAATACAGGGTGTCAAAGTTATAATATTTTTAAATTTTTTTGTAAATATTTACATTAATAGCATGATTTGCTCGAAATTTGATACTTATAGATGTTTTAAGGCTAAGAAATCAAGAATAGATCACTAAAGGGCGGATTATATGCACCTAAATTTAGCCAAAATATGCGCATATTTTTATGCCTTGTTCGCCTTTAAAATATGCAGTTATTTGCATTTTTTTACTAAATATGCATACTGGTATGCAATATTTCTTAATTTCTTATAGTAAAATGAGGTAAAAAAACACATTGGTTTTTAAAAAAATATGTTTATTTTTAAAAAAATGCAAAAAAAAAACAAAGAAAAATAAAAGTTAACAATTCTTTAACCTAAAATTGTATAAAAGGCAATTATTACTAAATATTTTTCAAAATATTTATCTAAAAGGGATTGTCTTCTAATAGTAAAAATATGTTTATACAAAGAGAAGCTCCTTTCAACATCTACTGATGTAATCGGATAATACTGCAACTTAGGTAGCAAAATATAATGCCAAGATACAACTTCGTTGGATGGTTTACTTTTATAAATGCTTTTTACTGCAGTTAAGTATTTAAATATTTAATTTTTTTTACAGTTACATCCAATTTGTTGCTTACTTGACCTCCTACTTTACCGGGAATGTTATTACATTTAGCGAAAAAAGTTTCAACAATACTTATTGAGTCTCATAAACTTAAATTTCAAATAGATATAAATACAGTTTGTTAAGCAGGTAATAATAACGCATTATTAAGTGACAATAAACAATCCCTAACAATAAACCTGCAAACCCCGAAAACCACCAATAAATAACTTGTATATAACCAAAATGTAAATATAATTATTATAATGTTCAGATTGGAAAATCCCTAAAATAAGTACCGAACTAGACATCCAACCTTTAACGTTTTAAATTTTTTGATAAAGTCGAAAACATAAAAATATGCTTTTAAAATAATAATTTATGAAAAATATGCATTTTATTATAAAATTGACAAAATATGCAAAAAATGTATGTTATATGCATTTTGCATATATTAAGAACTTTACTGATCACACTTGCAATGTACATTTCAGAGGGCACCACCAGCAGCACTTTGCCTTCATCTCATGCTTAATAATTTTTGTGCGGCATACTAAAATGTCTAGATAAAAATTCTTATTTCTTGGAATCTTTTGTCCAAAAACGTGTTAGTAGGTGTCGCTTCAAGCCGCCATTTATGAGATAATGGATTTTAAATGTTCTATTGCGCACTCATCGTAGAGCCCCTTGAATGAAGCTTGAGACAATTTTTAAGCCTCAGAATTTTGTGCTGGTATTTTGTAAAACACAACCCGTATAATTATATTTTACTCTGAACTTGTGTTTAGCACTTTTACCGTGCGAGCAAAAATTATTTGCACCAAAGAGGGCTTGGATTTTTAAAAACGTAGGGCTTGGTTTAGATCACAATGATATTGGACGATATTTCTAACCAAATCTAGGTTAAAATTTAACAAAACAAATTCATATTATGACATGATATGCCAAACTAATGAGTAATAAAATAAGTAGACAAATAAAAATTTATTTATGTTGTTTACAAAATTAACAAAGTAAGAATATACAGAAAGAAAAAGAAAAATAATTACATAAATTGCTAAAATTGGCCACCACCATGCTCCAAGCATAAATTCGCACGTCTCTTCATATTTTCGAAAGTGTTCACCAGCATCCCTGGAGAAATGTTACCACATACTTGCACTTTATAAGTAAATAAATTTAGCTGCTTCTAGGAAACTGTTCATGAAAATCGTCCATGCACAAACCCGGATTGTATTGCCACTCAGTATTTACTCTAACCCCGTTTCGAAAATATGCTTCAATTATGAATGTTTTGTGCTGTTCCGTAAAGCCCATAGTGTGAATTGTTCAAGAAATTGGAAAAATTAGCAATGAATCAAATTAAATGTAACACGACTGTCAAAGATGACGAAATAACTGATTGATTGTTAATTTAGGTAGTTACTGACACCCAACAGGTATTAAGCTCTACGGCTAAGCATTACGTCCTTAGATACAAGGCCCTCTTTGATGCAAATAATTTTTGTTCGCGCGGTATTTAGTCAATAGTTTTGTGTTCATACAGAGTCATCAGAATAGTATATACAGTTTCTAAAAATAACCTAAAACATTAGTACTCATTGATAACCATACAAAGCATTTCTCTATTAACATATCAACCAAACATTATATTATAAAATTTCGTTTTCGAATCGGCTTTAGGCAAATTTATTTTATTTCTTGTTTCTCGTTTTGGTTTCCTCTGTTGATTATATTTATTTTATGGTTTCGGAAAAATCCCGATACGTGAAATAAATAAAATATCAAAACCGCCTACGTTCTAAAAGAACAATATTTTGCTTGATTAACCCTAGATGTGTCGATATTTTCAGAAATCCTACTCGAAACCAGTTTTACTTATTCAAAACACGCAATCATTGTGTCGTAAGCGACAGGCTGTACGACGGAAATTCTATTTCATAAAAGTTATATCATATCATTTTATATTTTATTAAATTATTTTTATATTTTGTTTTTTCATACAGGGTGTCCAAAAAGATTAAACCGTTCCATATATCCCTTGAGCAAAAATACACTGCTCAAAAGAATTAAAGGAACACTTTTGGATAACCCTGTAACTTTTTGGCTTGCTGTTATTTACAAATGAAAATTATATTTTTATAATTGATTTGCATTTTGTTTTAGCGATTTGTTAAAAAATAAACGTGTTTATGCTAATTTAGTCGAGATAAGTTTAATGTTCCACAGCAAGTACAAAAAATAAAGTAATTATGAAAATATTCACATTTAGATTTTATGTTGCGGCAGGCTTAGAGGGCTTCACCGGGCAACGACATGACAGTTTGTAGTTGTTAAATTCATTATTTGTCAAAATGAGAGATCTTAGCGACATAGAAGTCGCTTGTGCTATAGCTTTAGTTAAAAATGGTGTAAACTTTCGACAAGTAGCAAGAAATGTTAATCGCAGTCCGTCAGTCATCAAACGTATGTATGATCGCTATAGAGAGACGGGACGATATATAAGACGAACCGGGCAAGGTCGAAAGCGAAAAACTACACAAATTCAGGACCGATATTTAGTAGTTTCTTCTTAGCGAAAACGAATAGCGACAGCAAAATACCTTTAAAGTACACTTTGGATGGCTCATCAGGTAACCATTTCTGACCAGACTGTTAGAAACAGGTTACGGGAAGCAGATTTAAAACCAAGAAGATCGGTACGAAAAACCTGTTTTAACTCAAAATCATAAAACCATGCGATTAAACTTTGCTCGTGATCATTTGGGATGGCAACTTCGACAATGGAGACCAGTACTTTTTACATGACGAACTAAGATTTCGTCTCACTCGTTGTGATGGCCGGGTGCGTGTGTATAGACGTCCCAATGAACGATCCTCCGCTGCTGCTGTAAAAGAAGTATCCAGATTTGGAGATGGTTCGGTAATGGTCTGGGATGGAATAAGTTTGGAGGAAAAACCGATCTTGTAGTGATACCAGGAAGTCTTACAGCTGCAAGATATATTGATATCATCGGTCCGATAACGTTATTCCTGCAGCATATGGTATAGGCCCTGATTTTCTTTTCATGCAGGATAATGCATGCATACTGCTGCAATTTCTATAGATTTTCTTAACGAGCATGAAATTCGTAAAATGGATTGGCCAGCGATAAGCTATAACCTTTATCCAATTGAACATTTATGGGATATATTGGAGAGATGTATTCGAAGTCGTCCATATCCACTTTACACCCTTCAGGAACGCCTGTTACGTCTCTACTCTCTACATTGTCTATAATGTTTCCGCATAGCAGCTCCAATCCATCGGGATCAGTATCAGTAGTATCACTCTGCAGAACTCCATCCATATTACCAAAGCCTCTAATTCAGGAAGTCGTCCAATCCATTCGGATCGGTACCAGACACGAGTCCCTTACGTGGTTTACTATCCGCATTAATTTTTCGTTAATTCGTTCTCAACAGCATGCCGAAGGAACACCTGAATGATACGGTAGGAGCCCGAGAGCTTCATAGCTATATCATATCAACTGCAGTATTTTTGCCATTGAGAAAGTTAATTTGGAAAAACATTACGGAGTACGATGACCTGGTCAAACGAACTAAATAAGTCCGCCAAACCTGCCTGAGATCGAATCAGGTATCTTCCGCTTGTGATGCGTAAACGCCACTGCTGCACTATGCTGCCACCTTGGAAGCCCTAAAATAATTGCTTCATAAAATCTACATAAAATACTCTCGCAGCACAGGCAAGTCCATATTGAGCGAGAGAGGAATTTCGAAGCTACCTCAGTCGGTCTAGGCACAGCTAATAATAGTTTCCAGAACATCTGAGCAGGCTGGTGTAGCAGCTTTGGAACACTGGCTTTTCTCATGAAACCGTCTTAAGATATTAAAGATTGATCCGGCAAAGCAGGACAGCGTAAAGCTTAGTTTCTGTTTAAAGGTTGGAGATAATGATGGTACTATCGTGCCGAGAACAAACTGGTACACAGGAAAATGTCTTGTTTTCTCCTAGACGATTAAAAAATTTTTTATATTGATACCAGTAAAACTTCATATGCAATTTGAATGTCAGTTAAGATTGTCACTTTATGATTAACTAATTTTCTTTGTATAAATATGCCACAATTAACCCCCGAGCAAAAAGCAATTATTTATAGTCGGTTGCGAGATTGTGTTGCTATTAGGAATATTGCAGACGAATTAGGTATAAGTAAGAGTACCGTGCTATTGGCAAAACAAAAAATAGCAAGACATGGGACTATTATTAGAAAAGCAGGTTCAGGATACCCTAAAATTTCTACTGAAGATGATGATAGAAGACTGGTTTATTATCTAAGGGATCATTCGTCTGAAACAGCAATAAATGCGAAAGAAGAAACGGCCTTTCCAGGTTCTGCAAATACTGCCAGAGAGAGGCTTCGAAATTCCGATATACGAAGTCGTAGTGCTGCTAATAAAATTTTATTAACGGAAAGAAATAAACAGGACAGGTTAGAATTTGCACATGAATATGTAAATCAAAATAATTTATGGGAAACAGTTATATTTTCAGTCATGCAATAATGGAAGAATTCGGGTGTATGGGCCTTCTGGTATGCGGTATGATGAGATATACATCCACAAAACCAACCAAAGTAGGCGTTTTTCTATAAATGTTTGGGGTTGGATTAGCGCTAGAGGACCAGGAGTTTGCCAAATAGTAGAAGAAAGACTAACTGCAGCCGTATACGTTAATATACTTAATGAAGTGATGATACCATCGATAAATGCTGTATATGGTCAAAATTTTACATTTCAGCATGATAATGCCCCAATAGACACAGCACGCATTGTAAAAAATTCCATTCAAGAGAATAATATTGCAGTTCTTCCCTGGTCTTCGTGCAATGGTCAAATCTATGTATATGATTTTCGACCAAGAAACAGGGATGAATAATCACACTACAGAATAAATCAAGCTTGGGATGAAGTAATGGGCGAATTATGCAGAGTCCTAGTTTTAAGTATGCCACAAAGACTCCAAGAAGTAATAAACAGAAACGGTTCTATGACCATATATTAATAATTGTGTGTTGTTTTGACAAATTTTGTGTTTGTAATTTTTTCTTTTTATTAAATTTATTTTATATAGTTTGATATTCAATGCACAAGGTTACTTTTTAAAAATTAGATTTTTTTACCTTTTCAGCTCTAGACACCTTTTATAGTCTAGGAGATATGTTATGTCGTTCCTCAGTTTTTCAAATTTGCTGTACCAGTTTTTTCTCGGCACGATGGCACTTGTCAAGTCCAGAACTCTTTTATCATTTAAGTTAAGTTTGTTAGACCTGTACGAGACGCAAAGCAGACAGCCAGTTATGTGCCGCTGAGGTTCGTTGAAATCTAGCAAATATAAAATATCTAACTGGTTTGTTAGAAACCACCTAAATAAACTTACCAAGGACAGAAGTCAGCCGATTACAATTAGATATATTGTCCTTATTGCGGTCATCTAAACATATTATTTACTCTCTCATACTCACATAAAATGCTACTGTAACGTGGAGTTTGGGTGATACGGTATACTTGATCGGAAGAACATCGAATAAAATTAGTGAAGTGTTGTTGTGGGGATATTTTTCTATATTTTATTTTTTCTTTAACATCGACATTTCAAATCTCGATAGCGTAACACATACTTTTCCCCAAGTAATCCCTTCATTAACTTAAACGTCTGTTTCAGATAAAGCGCCTTCAGAAGCCGTCTTTCGTGGGACCGAATTTTTATCATACGATCTAAGCCAAACGGGGGGCGAACCCATTGTCAGCGCACAAGACACCATTACGTTATATTTCAAGACACGACAGCCAAATGGTCTTCTTTTCTACACGGGTAAGTGATAACATCTTTAATAATTGCTTTTTATAGAAGAAACTTACGGTATAAACTGGAGGATTAAGAGCTGAGTTAACCAAGAGTTTCGGTTTTTCAACGACAACTGCCTTTTCCTAAACTTTATGCTACCGGATTTCCTTTTGAGAAATAGGGATAAAATGAAGTTAAGTTAAAGCCTAATTTCTCTGAATTCACAGTATTTTGTAGATATTGACGTCCTGAGTAAAATTTTCAAGGCCACAATCACATCTTATGACTAGTTTTCGAGTTATGGCCTTTTAAGGTTGACAATTTCTTACTTTCTGCATTGCCTGGATTTTTTCCTTTTTTTCGTCTAAGATGGGAGTATTAACATGCTTGCCAATCTATAACCTATTTCGCGTAGATTTATTTATGTTTTCTAGCTTTTATACAAAATTTAAAGAAAATCATCAGTATCGACTTGATATTCTATAGGTAATAATTGACATATTTAATAAATATCAAGGAATTTCATAACTTATTTTAGGAGAATTGTATAGCGAAAAATATCGGGTAAGATTTTTTTTTAACATTATTATGTCATTGTCACTCATTGTTCTTTCACTATAAAAGCACGCGCCTACTTTGGAAAAAAAGTCGACTAAGCTATAACTATGGAGGACTTGAGGTAGGAGGCCGATCGCAATGCATTGGATTCGGTCCCAAATTAGCATCGGTAATTCAGCTTTACGAGTTGCCATAAGATGGCGCTCGTGTTCGAAGTGGGCTATCAAATAAATGGTTTCTTGTGGACGCGATAACTATTTTTATTTAAATTAGTTCTTTAAGGAACAAATAAGGACTTTTATATGAATTTACACTTACTTTGTTATACTAATTAGTAAACTCAGCCTGTATAAAGTTCCAACGATGCTTCGTTTTTAAAATACAGGAACATTCTAGCTAGAAGGTTTTACCTTTGGAGCTAGAAAGAGACTTATTTGGCTGCGTTTCATCTCTGAAGAAGATCCTGTCTTACACCCCGACACAAAGCAAACTCTACTTTTATAAATTGTACCATTATTCATTATAAATATGGAAATTAATTACAATACAACGTTATTTGTCTTGTCTTGCCTTCAAACGTTATTTGTTATTTCGAAAAATAAAACGTCAATTGTCAAAAGTAAAAGCACAGAAAAATAAATGGTTTAAGAAAAAGTTAAAAACTATGGAGGATCTAGTTTTCTATATTAAAAACGAAGAAGAAGAAGACAACATCAGCCCACTTCGGACGCGAGAGCCATCTATCAGCCAATAGCGAACTAACCAAAAAACCAGGACAGAAATTGAAAATGCTGCCATTATCGATCGGCCTCCTACCCTCTAGTTCTCCATAGCTATAACAAAGTTGTTTTTTATTTTTTCCATTTTTCTTTAAATCTACTGCTTTTTTCAAAAACATAGTAGAGACAACCCTTGTTCAGCTTGTATCAATAATGCATAAAAATGCATCAGAGTTAAAAAATCAGTGGCGTATCAAATATTTTCACCAAAACAATATTGATGGTATCTGATACGCACGCCACTGGTGGAAGGAAGCAAAACCTTTTTTAATAAAAAGGTGTAGTTTGATCCAAAATAGATAAGCACGAATTTTCAATACCGTACTTTAAGGATTTTCGAAATTTAACTAAAATAAATATTTTTTAAAAATATTTTAACACCCTGTATCTTAAAGGGTAAGCATTTTAGGGCATAAGTTCATATGAACTTTTTAACTTAAATTGATGCCAGGAATCATATTCTAGATTTTCTTGATGTACTTAAGGATCACTCATCATCATTGTTTTGTACTTTGTATATTAAACTATTAATTTTTTATACTTAAAAAAAATTCTAATACCTAAAAGTTTTCACATTCTGTATATTATTTATTTTGCTGTATGTAACTTTGTGATTTTTGCCCGTTTGTAAAATAAAAAATTATTTACCAATTATTATTAAGATATTTCAAATGCTTGTAAAAAAAAAGTGTGAACTTAACACTAAATAAAAAAAATCATTAATAACGTTAAAAAAAAATACTAATATTTTACTTCAACTTTAGAATATTATATAAATTCTAAAAAAAACATTTTATTATGACTCTAAAATAGTCTGAACGCGTCTTGTACAAGAGTCAAGATACAAATTTTACCAAAAATATATTTTGTAATTCAACGACTTTCTTAATTTTCTTATTTTTAAACGCTTTCTTTTGTGTAAATCATTGCAATTGGATCACCTTATATATCTTTTATTAGAATGTAATAAAAAATAATTATGGTCCAAAAATAATGTTACAGACTGGATAATACTTAATTAAATATACCATTACGTCTTCAGGCGATTTTTTTTTACATGGCAATAATATACTCTAAATCAACCTACACGTACTTTTTTCCTCTTTACCTTGATACTACGAGATATTAAAATAAGAATCAAATCTAACAGTTTGTTTTCGAAATAAAAATAATTGGTACTTATTTGGATTTTCATAATTTTTAAATATTATTAATTATTTAATGTGTCTATAAATTATTCAACATTCCATACATGTTTCATTTCATTATAAGTGAAAGAAAACTTAAGGTCTATTTAGAAATAGAGACGAAAGAAAAGTTAATAGTTCTTAAGAAATCAGTAAAGACTCCAGGCAATGCAAGAAATCTCAAAGTATATTGTCAACATTAAAAGGCCATAACCTAAAAACTAGTCACATAATTGGATTCTCGCCATGGACATTTTTACTCAAGACATTAAGATCTAGGAAATACTAAAAATTCAGAAGCCATTACCCATAAGTGGTTTAAAGGAGCCTTTGCATTTATTCCTTTTTCTCTTGAAACTAGATAATTGTCACTTATAATCTCTCTAGCAGCAGAATTATTACCGATAATTTTTTTTAAGGTCACGAATGGTGCATGAGTGAAACCGAGAAAAAAATTATTGGGAATTAATTCTGCTGCGTGCGAGATTCGGTAAGAACATTTCATAAATTGGAGTTTCTTTTAATGTTCCTGAAATTTTAGTAATAAACCTTAGTTACTAACAAGTTAAATCAACTTATATTGTAAAAATACAGTGCGTCATATTAAACTAAACTCATCAGAAATATGTTTTTTAAAGTTATATTTGAATTTAAAACTATAAAGACATTGGATTGTCTCACCTGTCACTTCGAAATGACTGGACATTTGAATTAAAATTAAGTCGTAGTAGTCGTACCTAAGAAAAATGATCACTTAATAATTTAATTAGGTTAATAGGCTATAGACTATCGCGATAGTCTCCCGTTGCTATAAGCAACGTAAACAAAAAGGAGCCTTCTAATTGGTTGAAAATAAATTTATGAAATTTTCTCGGTAATCGTGCTTCAAAGACAGTCACATTGTTCGCCAATTATAGCCATAACTAATAAAAACTATAGGCCATTTGTAATCCAACAAAGTTTTATTCTGAAATGTAGGCATTAAAACCCTGAAAGAAGAGAGCCCATTACTTACTTTAAATGTGTTAAATCGCAGTTTCTTGACACCTTTTATTTTTCCGAAATGTTACAAAGCTTTTCAGAAAACAAAATAGAAAGGTCGCATACAAACCCTCCTAGCTAGTCTTTGTATTTTTAGGAGGATGATTTAAAAAATATTTTTTTTTGTATCTGGTAAATCAACAGGATTTCTACCTTCGTTTAGAAAAAAATTCGATGTGTTAATATTTAATGTAAGAAACCCCACATATGTTTCAATTCCTAAATAAGACTTTAAGTACATTACTTAATTAGTGATATTAATGATCATTATTTACTAGATAAAATTTGACGAGCTGCTGTTATTACCACCAGAATATTTTTTCTACAATCATTTACATACATATGTACCTATAGGGTAAATATTTTAACCGGAATAAATTTCTTAACATAATTCATCAATTTATTGAAAAAGTCCAAAAATACTTTTTCTTACACTTCCATAAATTTTAGCTCAGCGAGAGATAGAACCTAACCCAACCTTTAGGGTATGCCGTATCTTTTTATCTTACAATATACTCTATTTTTTTAAATTGGTGGGGGAATGTCACAATTCGCTTCATATAAAAACTGGTAACTTTCTTTACACTGAACGGATTTGAACAAACTTGTTCTTATTTGATCAACTTTTTCTTTCACTATCCCCTGAACTTGGGAACATGGTTTTTATGTAAACCTTACTTTCCCCGCTAGAGGGTCATTTCTAAAAAAATAACAAACACACTGCTTTTATATTTTATTTACGAGGGAAACAAGAACTGAATAATAATAACGATACTTGAAACGACGAACAAGTAAGTAAATTGGAAGTATTGTTACAGTACTTGTATTTTTAACAGTGTAATTTCAAGAGAGGCACGCTGTATCTTGCAAGGTTGCATATAGTTTATAATTACATCGGTCTGCCTATAGAGGGTGTTAATTAAATACGTAGACAAACTTTAAGAGATAATTCCTTGTATAATTTTAAGATAAAAAGTTCATATAAACGTATATCCTAAAATGCTTGGTTTTCGATATACAGGGTGCTAAAGTTTTAATTTTTTTTTTGGTTTTCTTAATATTCCTTTGGAATCTTTAGGAATAATTAATTCAAATTTTGCATAAATAGTAGATTTACCAGTATCTACGAACTAACATTATTAATATTTAAATTAATCCACAGGGTCCTCGTTTTTTTGTGGTCATGACCCCTTTACGCCCGTCCAATTTACTTAATACGACGTCACTGACTAATTTTAAGAACAAAATCTAATTTGTCATTTTATTCTGTAACATTTACCTACCTTGAAGTTTTTTACTATCTCTTACGGCTTAGAAGATATCATAAGAAAAATAAAATAATGCATTGTTAATATTGGATAATTTGCAAATTGTAAGTTGGCAGCGTCCTTAAGCCAAAAATAATAAAGTCGGCTTTGGCAAACAATAAAAATAATAAAATCAACAATTATGGCAGTTTAGTTATCAAAACTTGCTACAAATTTTTATTTTTGCACTTTGCCAACTTAAGTAAGAGATTTTTCAGTTTTGTTTTTGTTAAAATGGTTGAATTACAAACGCTGAAATGGCAGATATGCATTTTGTGTATGGAATGGCTAATGGTAGCGCTCGTGCAGCAAGAATAATGTATCAAGAAAGATTTCCTGAACGTCGTGTGCCTAACAAACAAACTTTTACTAATATTCACTCCAGACTTAGTGAGACAGGTAGTTTTAGAAGATCAAATGCCCTTGTAGGAAGACCCAGAACAGTAAGGACAGTTCAATTAGAGGAAGCTGTTCTTAATTTTATAGAAGAAAATCCTGCAACAAGTACACGAAAAATTGCCGCTGAGTTAAATATTACACATGTTTTGGTATGGCAAATTTTACAGGAACAGCAACTTTATCCATATCACATACAGCGTGCGCAAGTCCTTTTACCGCGAGATTTTCCCCAGAGAGTAGCCTTTTGTACTTGGATAGAAAATAAGCTAGTGAGAAATGTGAGGTTTTTATCGAAGGTATTGTTTACGGATGAGGCATGTTTTTCCCGAAACGCCATAATAAATTTTCACAATAATCACATTTGGGCAGAAGATAACCCACACGCTATAGTTGAAAATAATTTTCAAGAGCAATTTTTAGTAAATGTTTGGGTTGGAATTATTGGCAATTTCCTTATTGGGCCATATTTTCTGCCTCCCAGACTTAATGGCGACAATTATCGGCAATTTCTGGAGTATGTTTTACCCGAACTATTAGAAGATGTCTCAATAGGAGAAAGAGCTCGAATTTGGCTTATGCATGATGGTGCTCCTCCACACTTTAGTTTAGTTGCACGACAGTATTTAGATAAAAATTATGCCGATCGATGGATCGGGCGTGGAGGACCTCAACCTTGGCCACCCACACTCAACCAAAAAGGTACGTATATACAATAAAAACGTTCATGTTATTAATAAATGTGATTTTGAAAATCGGTCCAATGAACGGTTTTATGTAGCCAATAAACCAGTGTTTATTAATTCATAATTTTGTTAATAAAGTAATGTTTACCGTTTATTGTATTCACAAAAATAATTTATGTATCTTATAACCTCCGTTGGTAAAATTTAACAAAACATGTTTATTATATTTACAAACATAGGTTTATGTATTTTAGAAACACCATTTGTGGATAATGCCAACATTCATTTATTGATAAAATAAACATATTTTATAATACTAAAAAATATCCTTTATTGTAACAACAAACTCATTTATTATATTTATTATAAATGTTTATTGTCTCAGCGTCATTCATTTATTAGATTATTAAATGCATTTTATTGCGACGTTGCCTTTCCACTTTGTAGGTTGCTTAGGTTCTTTGAGTGTCCCTTATTGTAGATCGGTTGCAGGTCTTCTTCTCGTTGGTTTTGTCACAATGAACTTAGTTAGTACTAACTAAGTAAAGCCCAAAAAATGGCTGCATTTTTTCCATCTAAAATAAATTATTAAACAAGAAGTACATGTAAAACGTATAATATGTACCTATGTCGCATGTCTTTTTTGACTTTTGTTAAAAATTGTGATAAAATAAAGCAATTCCTGTTTAAATTTTGTCAAAATATATTTTTGTAAATCAATTTTAAGATAGATGAAGAAGTAATTATAAAAAAAAATTGGAAAGGTAACAAAAATAGGTACTTATTATGGAAAGTACTTTAAAAATTTTAAATATAATTTTTGTTAATAAACACGATTATTAAATAAAAGTAGATAAGATAATAATATACTCACTGTCCGATAAATTAGGGGTATCCTTAACAGTTTTCAGAATGACTTTGACTTCCTTTTATTTGATACAGCCATTGGACAGGAAATTTAGAAGTTTATTAAAATACTTGTTCCAGTTGAGAATTAGACCATCTCCTTCATCAAAAGACATTTTAAAGTCCATGTCAAACTACTACAAAAAAAAACAATAAGGTGTTTATTAATTATCTAAAATTATTCATTTCAACATACCAGGCGGCAACCTGAAGGATTTTTGTGAAATGGCCATGTCTCATAATAGAACCAGTGGACGCAAGCTCCTTGATTTGAGCCAATCTGTACTTTGAACATGCTCGTACCATAATTTTTCTCGTGTCTAAAAAATTTTTCTTCCGTTTTCTTCTTTAATAGTCCAGGTTCGCGTCCAGATATGGCCGATTTAAAAGTAAACATTTTGAATTGCAATATTTATTGTAGATTTTCCCTCTTTTTCCAATACGGAAAAACTCCTTAAAATAAAAAGTTAAATTTAATAAATACTTGTAAAATCGATGGATGATTTCCTTGAAATAACAGGTAAATTTTTATGCCGCCCAACTGGGGGAAATACCGGCGTTCGATCGCCAAACACCGGGGAAATACCGGCGTTTGATCGCGGGACAAATTTGAACGCGTATTATACGGTATTGCATCAGTATAATTATTAAACGTTAGTAAGTATACTGCGGTAATTATCCTAATTTTAAAAAAGCTATATCTGTCGGTATCGGTCAGGAAATTATGATGATTAAAACAAAAATTGGATAAAAGCTAACCGAGCCACTTTGATTGTGAGTAAATTATGTTTATCAATGTCATTACTGTCACAGTCACAGCTGCCTGGTTAGTTTATTATTGTTCATTTAAAATCAAGAACTAGTAAAAACTTACTTTTGGTTGCTCAATTACACTGCACAGAGGGGCTCTTCTGAAAACAATCCTTCACAAATAGATAAACACTGCACTTTAATCACCATGCAACCGTCGCTAACGAGAAGAGACTATTCCGCGTTCCACTTCCACCCTACTCAGAGGGCGCTGATGACGAAGGTAAATTTAACAACCATTCGTTGTATCAGCAAAGGTGGTTATTGTATTTACAACGGCAGTTATTAATACCACAAACGCGTTAATTATGGTAACAAACTAATAATGTTGCTGTTATTGGGCGCTTTAATACAATAATTTTATTATATTTATAAAAGCAGTTTGTGTTATTAATAAACGTATTAACTATCAGCATAAACCAGTTGTTGTAACAGTAAACTGATTTATAATTTATTATTTTCTATAATTAATAAAGCTTTTTTTGAAAACAATAAAAGCTTTTGTGATATATATAAAACAAATTATTGGATACATTAATATTTTGTCATTAATCTATGTTTTTTGGTTTTGCTCACAATAAACGTTGATTTATTGTAACAACAAACGTATACATTAAGCAATGACAAATATTTTGTGTTGGCAATAAACATGGTCGTGATCACAATAAAAAAGTAACTAATAATCACTGTTTATGAATATTACGAACGAAATTTTTTTGAGTGCAGGTCGCTCGATCTCATTCCAATTGATTTATTTCTTTGGGGGCACCTAAAATCGCTAGTATACATAACTCGAGTTCTGAATGAAGGAGATCTAAGAAATAGGATACATCAGTCGTGCGAAATTATACGGAATTTTCCTGGTATTTTCGAGAGGGTCCGCCAGTCGATGGTGAAGCGCACCAATGCATGTGTTGAAGTCGGAGGGGGCCATTTCCAGCAGTTGCTTTAGGTTAAGTTTATTTCTTAGCTTAAGTTTATTTTTTAGCTTAAGTTTTAATTTAGTTTACCATAATTTTGGTTTTAAAATGTATCAATTAACGTTGTCTCATGGACGAAACAATACTTATTAACATATCCAATATTACCAATGCATTATTTTATTTGTCTCAAGATATCTTCTAAGCCGTAAGAGATAGTAAAAAACTTCTAGATAGGTAAATGTTAGAGAATAAAATGACAAATTAGATTTTGTTCTTAAAATTAGTCAGTGACGTCGTATTAAGTAAATTGGACGGGCGTAAAGGGGTCATGACCACAAAAAAACGAGGACCCTGTAGATTCATTAAAATATTAATAATGTTATTTCGCAGATACTGGTAAATCTGTTATTTGTGCAAAATTAGAATTAATTATTCCTAAAGATTCCAAAGGAATATTAAGAAAACCAAAAAAAAATGAAAACTTTAGCACCCTGTATATCGAAAACCAAGCATTTTAGGATATACGTTTATATGAACTTTTTATCTTAAAATTATACAAGGAATTATCCCTTAAAGTTTGTCTACGTACTTAATTAACACCCTGTAGACTTATCCTTAGAGATACATTTTATTTATAAAACGGAAATATCGTAATAAACGGAATGTTTAGGCTCTTAGGACATGTAGTAGGTGTAGGTGATAAAACATCCTTAAATTCTTACTTGCCAGTATATGGGTGGATACTTACGAAAATTTTATTTTTAAACGAGTAAAATATATTTACAACGGTGTTATTCCCTTTAAAATAAATTGAAAAAATTGTCCCATTCTGATAAAAGTCGAGAAGTGGAAAAGAAATTCCCCTAAATGGTTATTCCGGCAGTGGTAATATCTCTTACTAAACGGTTTTATGTGTGATAAATGCTCACAATATTTCTTTTATATGCCTTTAACAGCAATGGCATTTTTATATTTTAAGTCATAACATATGGTTAAAATTGCTTTACCCCAAATGCTTAAGTAAATAATAAACACTTAATTACTTTTAAAGCATCTTTATTATTCAAATTTTTACATTTTAAGCGACAATTTTACAAATTTTTTATATTGGTACATACATAACATTATATTTATAGTAATTACATAAAAACGGCATATTAGATACACCCTTCTAGGCGAGGCGGCCAGCGGCCAGCACAAAACACCAACTAAGAGAAACGTTATTTGCATGTTAATGGAACGAAACGGGAATGACGTTTAACCGATCGCCATCTTAGGTGGCAGGGGGTGAGGAAGGCAGGGGAACGCTGATTTTAATTGCAGTTAGTAAATTAATTTCTTAATGTTTGTTTACTTAGCTTTTTAATTTTCTGAGAAAAAGTATGTTTATTCTACACGATTAAAAACAGCAAAGCAAACAACATTAAAAAAATTAATTTACTACAAAAACAATAAGACTTCTAGAAAAAAAAAACGACCATATTTTGTTTATAATTTATTTCAATTTTAGATCAAAAAAGATCTGAACGCAGAAGGCATAACTTCCAATGAATCTAACACAAGACAAATTTCTTATAACTATATGAAGTTCTGGTACTTACGAAAATAGTTACGGAACATTGTACTATCAAAAATAAAAAAAGTTTACTAAGGGCGGCTTCCTGGGCCTGTACAAAAATATAGGCCAAGGAAGCATCTAAGGTGTCCACCAGTGATTCTTATATCACCCTTAGTAGGTATAAGTTTAGAGTGACAGTGGTGTCGCTCAACGGCTTCCTTGCCTATGCTTTTCTATAGACCGAGGAATTTTGTTGAAATTAAGAAAAAGTTGTATAACCAAAAGTTTAAAGTTATGGGTTAAAAGGATGTAACGTAGCAATTAAGTAAGATGTGACGAGTCGTCAAAAGCAAACTGTAAAAACATGGTAGTTATCGTGTTACCAATCAGGTCATAATTTAATAGCTACGATTTGGTTTTGGTTGTTCTTTTGATAGTCAAACTTGATCTAAGACAATTAAATATTATTATAACCATTGACAAAGAGATTAATGCATTAGATCTATACATCAGGATCTATACATGTAGTATAATAGAAAGAGTTCCGTATGCCCAAAAACCACAATTTTGTGTAGCATCCATAGAAAACTTTCAGGAGCATTTATCAAACTATAATGCAGAGTTGTCTTACGACGCTATGGTGCCTTCTTTGGTATATACAAAAGCATAGGCCCAGGATACCTTCAAGGTGTCCTCAAGCGACTCTTCAAAATACATTTTTACTTAATTTAGAATGTCACTAAATGCTTGGTCTGGGAAAAACCGAAAGTAAACTTGCAAGGGCGAAACTTAATATCATAAAAAAAATATGTCAAAATTTAATAAACTAAATAGAAAACTTCACAAAATCACAAAAAAATAAAACATTTTCACGAGGCGAAGGCGTTCTAAAAAAAGAAAGGTTACGAAAACGAAACGTCAACAATGTCAAATTTTAATCGCACGTACGTCTCAATTGCTTGTGCGCACATACGTTCAAATATGGCCAGGTGGCTGACATATCCGGTGGCAGGATGTTGCGGGTTGCCCAATCCCACATTCATCCCCGTGGCGGCCAGTCTAGACCTGGCCGGAACGCATATACAGTAACAGCACGCGGGCTAGAAAATCCGACTTTCCGAAGTCCTGGCTAGTAACGACACTCGCGCTAGCAGCAGTTACAGTAATAGCACGCAAGGTATAAAAAGGTATATCGGCAATCGGTTTGTTCGTTGTTAGCAGATCATTTTTTTTTAAATCCAATTCATTTCATAATATTTCATAAAATATTAATTAAATTTTTTAAAATGCTCTGCTAACAACGAACAAACCGATTGCCGATATACCTTTTTATACCTCGCGTGCTATTACTGTAACTGCTGCTATCGCGAGTGTCGTTACTAGCCACCACTTGAGGAAGTCAGATTTTCAAGTATTGTTGTTTCTGAAATTTGGCGTCGATTTTGGAAAGCTTTAATGTTATTAGCTTTGGTTAGTAGTGTGAAAGGTAAATTTTAAGAGTTTTAGTATTATTTAACCATACCTAATGTTGACTATTTTAATTGTTGGAAAAACATTTTCATTGTGTTACTGGAACAAAAAACGAATAATTGTAATAATATGGTTAGTTGTGCATCTTGTGGTTGTTCCCTAACAACAAAACAAAGAGATTCTGGTGTAACATTTCACAGGTAAGTGTTTTTAATGCTAAATTGGATATAATATGAAAATAAAGTGCTAACCGGAAGCATAAGTCGGCCACTTGCAACCTCCATCCTGTCCTGTCGTTCTATATTCAAAGGCTGAAACGAAGTTTCTAGCCCGCGTGCTGTTACTGTATATGCAGCCACGACTGATGATAGCCCTAGCAGAGTACATATATCTTTATTATACCGTGGCCCTAGGTAATAACCGACACTTTTAGGTGTGGAAAAAATAGTAATAGATGAAGGTTTCAACGCCACAGCGCAATGATTTGGAGCTGTTTTTAGTTGGTTTGGAGCTAAAGTCAAATTAATCTATAAACTCGCCGCATCACTTGTCATTAATGGCACCCTGTTGAAGCCTGGTATATTTTACGTTAAGCGGTTGGCTACAGAAACAGAACCAGACTAAGTTCTTCTACCTTCGCCTTAATCTGTTAAATTTTGTAAGGGAGTCTTAATAATTTGTAAAGATATAGCGTAGATATTAATTTTATTATTTATAAAATAAAATATTGACAGACCCGTACACCAAAATAGGTAGGTATGTGAAAACATTATAAAACTAAAGGAGAAGAAGGAAACAACATTTATTTATTTTAGTATTTATTTATAAAATGCTAAAATAGGTATTTATCTGTTTATTATAAAATAATTGAAAAAGTAATACATCTTTTGCGAGGTGTAAGCTTGGTGGTGCACACCATATTGGGAACCCTATTGGTATTGTTACGTTTGTGGGAATTTTATATTTGGATATATATATATTATATATATAGAGTGTCCCGTAACTAAGGGGCTATACAGTAACAGGAGATGAAGGACTTAAAAATATGTAATTTATTTTCATTTCTTACACAATTGGCGATGATTTGATGTTAAGCGGATATGAATCAAATTGGGTGTAGTTATGTTTTTGAGGGCAAGAGGGAGGATTTCATAATAAGTTTTAAAATATCTCCTAGAGAACGCTAGCTATACAATATGAGTTTCATAAATTCTTGCATATATTTTTTGTCTCTCACTTTTCTGACCGCTTTACCTCAAATTATGAAATAGGGATCTTTTATAAGTGGAAAAACTTTATTGTATGTTATTAATCTCGATGTTTCAATTAGTTTTTAAGATAATTGCGTTTAAATGCTGGATGACAAGAAACATTTAAATAAACACTTATCTTAACGAAATATATTTATTAAAAATTAACTGTGCGTTCTTAAGCATATATGACAAGTCTACTATCCCCTGTTGGGAAGTAAATGGTTTAACTAGGCACTTTATTGAATTGATAATACACTACGCCCATTAATTATCGAATATTCAAAAATGCACGCTCAAATTAATAAGCTGTAATTTCGTTAATTAATAATGCACCAATTTTGAATTTTTTTAAAAATTATTATAGATATAAGATTCTGGGGTTTAGGGCAGAGTAGTTTGCGTCCTGACACGTCTTATTGTACGGGGTAGCTCATAAACTCTAGATGCATGTAAATTTCCTTAAATGTAAAACTGACATATCTTACATAAAAATTGAATTTAATTAATTTTTTAACGAAAGTAATTAGACATCTATCTGCCCTAGAAACTGGCCAAAAAGTTTCGCCATGCCACGAGAGGCAAAGAAAAAAATACCATTTCTTCGAAATAAATTCTGTTGCCGAAAAAATGTTTCGTAAATAATCAATGAGTCATTTTATCACTTTTGGCTTTTGCTAAATTTAGAATAAAAAACATGTCAACAAATAAAGTCTATAATACAGGGTGGCACGCAAAAACCTATCTTTTAATTCGTTCACATAAAACGAACAAACGAAATTACAGCTTATTAATTTAAGCGTGAATTTTTGAATATTCGATAACAATTAATGGGCGTAGTGTAGATGAGTTAACGAAAATGGTGTTTGTACTCATTGTTGACCTTAAAGAAAAAACACCAAGAAAATCTGTATCTGAAATATATAAAATCCAAAAGTAAACTGTCGAAAACACACACTATACAACAAACAGCCACAAAAACTCTTAAAAAACACCAAATCGAAAGGAAATGATATGACGCAAACTGACACGTGATCTTGCTACGGCCCACTGCTGATCTGGGACTTTTAACAACGAAACCGGATGAGCTGTTAATGTCAAATGTCGTTGTCTCCTGTCGAAACACTTTGTTTTAAGAAAAAGTTAACTCTATTTGTTAATTGTTTTTATCTGGTCATTAATTGTTTTTAAAACAGCTTCAAAACAAATAGAAACGGTTCCAAAATAACTAAACAAGTAAAAACAACTTTAAAAGAACCAAAAACAGCTCCAAAACAGTACTCCGTGGCGTGATATGGCGTTGAAACCCCCATTTATCTCTTCTGGAAGATATCTTGCCATCAGCTTACTTTACAGGGCCTTAAGAAATGTGCAATTAATTAAATTTCTGCTTGCTGTACTTGACGCTATATATAATATACAGGGTGGTTCTCGTTAAGTGTCTTATTAAAATATCTTGAAAATAAGGGGAGTTCAAAATTTGCAACAGGCATCGTTGAATTTTGACGTTTGAATCATTTCCGGTTTTATTAGGTACCTATCAACTTAAATATTTCAAATTGAACACCCTGCATCTTTTGCCGTTTTCTTTGGCCGTACAGGTCAGTAACTATGAATGCAATAAAGATAAATCTTCAATGTGATCTGTAGGTAAAAGAAATGGCAAATGCCACCAACTATATCGCAGTTTAATTTGGTCCCTGGATTGACCAATGTGCTGAATTTTTGTTCGATTGCTTTTTCTGTCATTTTTCTCACGATAAAATAAACAGGCCATGGACGGTGGTACTTGAAATTGCTTTACAAAGGTGTTTCGTTAAAAATTAGGTGAAATAGATATATATATTTTTTTTATTTAACGAAAACACAAAAACTAATCGTGTGCCCTTACTTTTTTCTTACAATCAGAGTGGCCCAGTTAATTTAATTCTGAATTTATTAATCAAGCAATTTTGAATCTGAGTTAATTATGTTTGCCAATATCATTACGGCACAGTCAAAGTTGACTAATCAGTTAATTATTGTTAAAAACCTTTGTAAAACCAGTGGCGATTTCTCCACAGGAGCACAGGAGCACGTGCACCCCCATACTACCACATAAAGAAAAAATAATGTTCATTTAAATTTATGTTCTTTTATACTTATATGATACCGTAATATAAGTTAGAATTCTCCTGTTTTAACTTACCGTTAAACAATCGAAGGTGGTCAGTGGCGCAACCAGGGGGGGGGGGGCTGCCGGGCTGCAGCCCCCCCCCCCCCCCGAGCTTAGAAACTTAGCCTATTCGTTTAATTGTAAACCAATTTTTCATGTCACGCCTTTTACTAATATTTTATATTCAGCCACATAATTTACATCAATCATGTTATCAATAATGAAATTATACTACGTCTGACTGAATGGACCGACCGCAATACTTCCACTGAGGCATCTGGATTACTGTCCAGCATTATAAGTCCCAAATTTGTGATCGATGTGTACAAAAAGAATATATGCCTACACACTGCCTTTAAGCAAGATTCTACAAACAGTTGATTTAAACCTTTGTAAAGCATTAAAGTTAGCTAATGACGTAACAGATCAAGTTAAAGAAATAAGAGGCCTGGCAGATGATAATTTTCAAAATATTTTTAAGGAAGCTCAAAATCTACTTTCGGAATATATACCGCCAAGACAAACACAAAGATTGGTTTAGAAACCGATTCCGCTGCTGAGTATTTTAAAATAACAATTTTTATTCCGTTTTTAGATGGGCTCATAGCAAATCTCGAGGATCGGTTTTTAAAACATCGAGAAACCATTCAAAATTTTGAATGCCTCTTTCCATATGATAATCAAGATTTTGATAGTCAATTTAAATGTTTATTGAAACTTCACAGCTTCTACAAGAATGAGTTCCTTGAAGAGTTTTCCAATAAAACGATGTTAAAAGCTAAACTTGAGCTTTGGTATAAAAAATGCAAAAACAAAAACTGAAGGAAGATTTGGACAAAGTGTATTCCGAATGTGATGCCAATATATTATTTCCTAATTAAAAAAGGTTTTTACAATTTTTTTAACTTTGCCTATTACAACCGCCACATCTGAAAGATCCTTTTCAAATTTAAAATATTTAAAGACATATCTGCGTAGCACCACGGAAGAGGACAGACTAAATGGTTTGGCAGTTCTTTATGCGAACCACGATATTGATATTACCGTGGTAGAAATTCTGGACGAAAAGGCAAGAACAAAACGAAGAATTTTACTGTAATATTAGTATTATTAGTGATTACTTACAACTTATTGTATAAGGTTTTTGTTTTAGTATAAGTATGATTAATATATGCGTTACTTATTTTAAATACATTTTTACTAATTAAAATGAAATCTCTAATTTTTTTCATAAATATTTAGTTAGGGCCAGCGGCGTATTATTGCAGAAGTTTTATGGGGCTGTCGCTCTCGTCAATCATACGTATTTTACCCAAAAAAGGGCGTGGCACCCAAAAAAAATTTCGTCTGCGGCGCAAGAAATTAAAGCCCCCCCCCCGAATTAAATTTCTGGTTGCGCCACTGAAGGTGGTGTAATAGCTCTCGCCAAGACGGTTGTCAAGAGCGACGATGTAGCGCGTAGGAATTCTTAAGTTGCACGTGCGTTAAAGTAGGCGAGGTTTCTGCTGGCTCTCTATGCATCTTGTACTAGCAGGTGTGGTGGAGGAAAGCGCGATTCTAATAGGAAAACGAGCACAATTTAAAGGTGCGCCGTTGAGTTCATTGCGTGTTAATTGCTGTATGAATTTATTATTTGGAGTTTATATTTTTGTTATTATTTTGGGGTAGTAAAGACGTATTTTAATAAAAATGAACAGTTTTAATGCCAAAACGACTATGAATGTGGAATATTTGAGACACAATTTAAGCTCATTACGTATTAAGCAAAAAATTGAAATTAAAATTGAGGGAAGACCTAAACCCGAAATTAACTTGACACAGAGCACAATGTGTAGATCTAGGGACTTTATTGTTATTAATAAGTTTGCTGCAAACAAAAACAGAAGATTGGACTTTACCTTTAAACAATGTACCCACTAATGAAAAATAAATTGGCCTTTTTTATTTTTTTATCTTATTTCATTCTCAATAAAATAAGTAGGTAATCATAAATTTTTTAAATATTTACTAAAAATTATTATCCAAATTTGGGCGTGGTCTTAAAAATTTTCGCCTTTCGCCTGCAGCGGGCTTTTAGTGCACCCCCAAGTTAACAAGTCACAAACCGCCATTGTGTACAACCCAGTGCATAGTTTCAATATGTCCATAATTTCATAACGATTAGTAATTCACAGAAGACTCAGCAATCTTTTAAGGCCAGGACAGTAACTTTTACTCTTCGGAGAACCGCCCAGCCGAAGACCTGGTGTCTTAGTCTCGCCAAAGCATAACAAAAAGTGCAGCGATGTGTTCTCCTCTTCCTGACACCCAGGCCAAATTGGGTCATCCTCGGTTATTTGTGTAAACAAATATGATTCAAGTTTGTTTAAGTCTTATAAATTGTTTTTTTTCCCACAATATTTTTACTAACCATGTCAAATTATAAAGCTAAGAACGGTGTGCGATAAGTACCGACTTATCCAAGCGACCTGCATAACCGCAACGTATTTTGACATTTGAAGTGATAACCGCTGATATTAACCACTAATTTGTTTAGACAGGCCATACATGATTAATATACTAGACCGTTTTAAATATTTTAGGTGAAGGAAGTGACTACCTCAATGTAGCAATTAAAGATGGTTGTCTCAGCCTCACAATGGGCCTAGCCAATGGCAAACAAGAAATGCAAATTAAACCGAACAAAGTGCGATTCGATGACAATCAATGGCACAAAGTAAGCGTGCACCGAAGAATACAAGAGGTAAGTAAATTAAATTTAATTGAAAGCAGTTCAGGAATGTGTTTTAATTAAGAATTTCGGTAATTAGTTTTTGCAGTTTCCTCTACTCAAATTGGTAAAACTGGAATGCCTGTACGCTTACATTTATTTAAACACGTCGTATAGTGACGTTGGTACATTGCGGACGCGAAAAATCCCGGACATTTAGGTTAACATTTTCTGTTCTATTTATTTATACTATTATACCGTGCGAGCAAATATTATTTGCATCAAAGAGGGCTTGGATTAAAAAACGTGGTGCTTGGTTTAGATCACAATGATATGGGGACGATATATCTAACCAAATCTAGGTTAAAATTTTGTCAAATTCATATTATGACATAATATTATTATGCCAAACTAATGAGTAATAAAATAAGTAGACAAATACAAATTTATTTTTGTTGTTTACAAAGTAAGAATATACAGAAAGAAAAGGAAAATAATTACAAAAAATACTGAAATTGTCCACCGCCAAGCTCCAAGCATAAATTCACACGTCTCTTCATATTTTCGAAAGTGTTGACCGACATCTCTGGAGAAATGTTACCACATTCTTGGATAGTCCTTTCTTGTAATTGTTCTAAATTTGCAATTGGTGTTTTAAAAATAGTGTTCTTTAAATGAGGAAAAACGAAGTAATCTGAAACCGTTAAACAAGGTGATCTAGGTGGGAATTCAATGTCTAATCGAAAACTGATCAATCTGTCGTCGAAAAAATTGCGTAAGTAGTTAATAGTTTCGGCGGCTGTATGGGCGGTTGCGCCGTCCTGTAGTATTCTTAGAATTCACATAACTGGAGAGGTCCGAAAAAAATGTTAGGTCTAATAAATCATTTATTTCCCATTAATTTTGGGTAAACCATTGAGGATAATTCCTGCGTCCTTTAAAATCTGCGGCTTATATTTCTTGGAATACCTGCACTTTATAAGAAAATAAATTTAGCTGCTTCTTAAGAATAGTCCTGCATGTTCCATAAGATCTTCCCACTTCTTGGGACAGGCGTCTTATACAATTTGTTGGCGTATTTTGCATTATTTCACGAACGTTTGCAACAAGTTCATCTGTTCTTACAAATTGTCTTCCTGCTCCTTTTTTGTGTTGTATAGAACCTGTTTCCCTAAACACAACCTCGGTTCTTTTCAAGCAATGATAAAAATCCCCAGCAATAAAAGCAACGTTAGGAAAATGTTTGTGAAAATCGTCCATGCACAAACCCGGATTGTGTTGCCACTCACCATTTATTCTAACCCCGTTTCGAAAATACGCTTTAACCATAAATGTTTTATGCTGTTCCGTAAAGCCCATTGTGTGAATTGTTCAAAAAATTGGAAAAATTAGCGATGAATCAAATTACTTGCAAGGACTGTCAAAAATGACGAAATAACTGATTGATTATTAAGTTAGGTAGTTACTGACACCCAACAGGTATTAAGCTCTACGGCTAAGCATTACGTCCTTAGATGCAAGGCCCTCTTTGATGCAAATAATTGCTCGCACGGTATTTTGTTTTATTCAAAAAGCGCCCAAAGCCGTCTTTGAATAGCAATTACCTACTGCTGAATTTCAAAAATTTTTACAATTAAATGCAAAAACGGATTTTTCATATTTGCCCATATTTCCTTTACTGCTTTTATTACTTTACACATCCTAACTTTATTAACTTAAAACTGTAGGTAAGTGTGCTCCAAAGATTCTACTATAGGATTTTTCTTATCCTACCTAATTGCTTTTTTAATATTTCTTCTACCTCTTCTGGGTATGAGGAATTGAACAATGATATCGGCACTGTTGCCAGATTTCCTAATTTTGCGCTACACATAGTCATTTCTTTATCTTCAATGGAATGCCCCATTTATTTTTACTGCATTTAATTGATCGTCCCAAACTTAGTACGATCCTAAGTTTTCAAAATTTTATTCCTACTAGTTGCTGGGATATGACAACACCGCATTTTCAGTAAAAAGTACCGAAACGCTCAAATATCTTCAAAACCGCTAAAGCTGTTCTTAAAAAATTTGGCATTTGGAGGTGTCTGGGTATGGCGAATTGAAAAATGATGTCCACACTGTTGCCAGATTTCCCAATTTTGCGCTACACATAGTCATTTTGTTATTTTAAATGGAATGCCCCATTTATTTTTACTGCAATGAATGAGGATTTTTTTTATTATACGCAAAAACATAATAATTTTAACGACACTTGTTTTTAATTAAATGTTCAAAGTGGGCCCCATTATTTGCCAGACAGTACCCAAGTCGATCATAAAACTCTCTCAGTGTGTTACTCAACATATTCGGTGTTATAAAGTGCAACTTCGATGCGAATTCTTTCGCAAAGTTTAAACAGATTTTCTGGACGATTTTTGTAGACAGGATTCTTTAAATGACCCCACAAGAAGAAGTCTACCAATTCCCAGGAAGGCTGATTGGAAGACGTCGTGCATTAGAATTGCCACCTCGATCCCCTGATATCCAGTCCAGCCAGAGTCCACTAAACTTCTTCTTGTGGGGTAATTTAAAGAATCGTGTCTACAAAAATCGTCCAGAAAATCTGGTTGAACTTTGAGAAAAAATTCGCATCGCAGTTGCACTTATAACACCAAATATGTTGATTAACATACTGAGAGAGTTTTTATGATCGACTTTTGTACTGTCTGTCAAATAATGGGGCCCCACTTTGAACATTTAATTAAAAACTAGTGTCGTTAAAATTATTATGTTTTTGCGAATAATAACAAAATCCTCAAAAGAATCATTCATTGCAGTAAAAATAAATGGGGCATTCCAATTAGGTAAGATAACAAAACGACTATGTGTAGCGCAAAATTGGGAAATCTGGCAACAGTGTCGATATCATTGTTCAATTCGCCATACCCAGACACCTACAAATGCCAAATTTTTTAAGCGCAGCTTTAGCGGTTTTGAAGATATTTGAGCGTTCAGGTACATTTTACTGAAAATGCGATGTTGTCATATCCCAGCAACTAGTAGGAATACAATTTTGAAAATTTAGGATCTTACTAAGTTTGAGACGATCAATTAACTGCAGTAAAAATAAATGGGGCATTCCATTTAAGATAATGAAATGGCTATGTGTAGCGCAAAATTAGGAAATCTGGCAACAGTGCCGATATCATTTTTCAATTCCTCATACCCAGAAACATCCAAGTACCGAATATTTTAAGCATAGCTTTAGCGGTTTTGAAGATATTAAAGTGTTTCGGTACTTTAAACTAACCCGGTATATCGCTTATATTTTTCTTATTTCAGTTGTTAATTTGCTTCTAAACATTGTTTTTGTTTGCAGATTTCAGCGATTACCAGCTTCTGTCGGGTAAGTAATTAACACTGTGTACCGAAGTAATTATATTTATTTTTGCTTAGACGTATGCGGGGTTTTAAGGGCGAAGTTAATTGTGCCGCACAAGTGTAAATTTCGATGATGTAACACAAAATAGCGAATAACAGAAACTTTGGTAAAAATAATTACACCCTAGAAAGTTTATCGCATAGTTAGCATGCAAATCGCCAACTTACCGTGTGCGAGAAACTTGAGTAATGCATTCATAAAAAAGAAATGCTGTCTAATTGTTAAGTAAACGTAAACAGTTTTATCTACAATCGTGCGGTAAATATCACTTTACCGCACTAGTGCTGTAAATAATAACATACTATAAAAACAAGTTTTTATATTATTCAAGTGTATTTTTTATTTTTAAAAGAAACTCTATTAAACATTATAATATGTATAACAAATACTAACATATATAAATTTCTAAACTAATCCAAACTCATAGATTAAGAAATATTAATATTAATTGTTGAATTTGTAACATTTCCAAACGATATCGACGAAGGAAGTGTTTTACTATCCGATGAGACACAATAATTCAAAGTTACAGATTTACTAAAATAGAAGGTTCTCTCTGCATATTCTTCTACACCATTTATTTGCATTGCAATTCCTATTTTATTTTGCATCAAATTTTCAATATAGCCCTCGGCAACACTGGAGGACTTCCATCCACCATGAGATTTTAAACTCATGATATCCCCGCCAGCATCTACTAATAATGTAGCTGACGTCCTGCGATAACAATTATACATTAATTATTCTTTGGCACTAGCCAACTTTAAATATGATTCAATTTGAGAAGGTATTTTTCCAAAAGTATTTATACCCAGTGGTTGGATAGTGCATCTTCCTTTTTTTATATGCAATAAATAACCGTTTATGGGCAGTATGATCGGGTCTAAGGGCTCTATACTTCTTGAAAATTAAAATATTATTAATTTCTGATGAAAATCCTTTCACGTAAACCACGAACTGTCGATCTACATGTGTCTTTGTATCCGGGACAGTTACAACAAGGTGGGTTTCAAATTCCCTAATATCTTTAATTTTCATTTTACATAACTCCACTCGGTGACATGCCCCAGGCGATGCCCACAATGAGTACCAACATGAAACAAGCAAATATTGTTATTTAAAAGTAGATTTAAAAAAAATCGCAATTAAGTACCTTCATTAATAAAATCTCCTCATCTGGTGCCGTAACAAGGAATTTTACAACCTCATTCTTGGAAAATGCCTTTGATTTTTTAGCTTTGTATCCCACAGATTTCCTTTTTAAATATGCCATCAGTCATACCTGCTTATGTCGACATTACTTTTGATACTTATAGTAGATCTGAGCATTGGGTAATAACTCCATAAAGATGATGATTTACTGTCCTTAAATTTATCCACAAAATATATAGGCAAGCATCACATCTTCACTAATTGCTTTAACTTTCTTTGATGAACACCAGTTCATGAAGATCCCATATTCCTTCTCATATCTATTCCGTGATTTATCCGGCAATAAATTAAGGGTAGCTCCTTTATCGATGTCTAGAACTTCCTTCGGAATTTCATCATCACTGCTGCTACTCACTTCCATTTAAGGGACGTAAAACACACTTTCACGAAATTGTTACAAAAATAATGATCGTTTATTCCGTTGTCAAGTTTTACATCTGTCATATAATAGTCAACTATTAAATTTCTATAATTTATTTCCCTAGCAACCAAATATTAATGCATTGTTGATAACGACTTACTAGGCACCTACAAGGTAAATTAAAACAGTGCTCTTTTAGTTTTTAGTATTGGTGCCCTAAAATATGCTTGTAGATATAATATCGTAAAATACACTTAAGGTAGGTGTCTTTGCGTGATTTACCAAACTCGCCTTTGGCTCGTTTTGTTAAACATCACGCACATGCGGTAAAGACGTACCTACCGTACTTGTATTGTATTATACTATTATGCTTCCGCCGGGAATCGAACCCGCAACCTTTCACCAGTCAAACTCTCTACCAATTGCGCTATAATGAACCTAATATTCACTTACGAACTTGGGCCATATTATTTAATTTTGATGTTAGTCACATACAGTTTGGAATCTACTACGATTTCAAATTAAATGCTTAATTAAAAGAAATCTGGTGAGCTTCCCCTCCGAATTTTTAAAACTTTGTTGAACCGATTTTGCCCGGGCCTTCACCTCCTCTCTCCTACAAACGATTTTGCCAGCAGATTTAAATAGCGTTTATGAATGGCGTGCGGCATCTATAGCTAGCAGATCATTGGTTGGTTCATATATGTTCCGCTATACCTGATCTCGAAGTTTCACCTCTTTGAGTATGTTTCAGAGGTTCTTTAACTCGTACAGAAAGAGGTTTTTTGTTTCTCCAATGTACGATTCGCCACACTCTCAAGGGATTTGATTAATACCATTTTTACCATACCAATTACTATCTCAAAACCTAAAAATCGCGAAGTAAAAACTAATACAGAAACGAAAGAGGATCAAGCATTTCTTACAATACCTTATGTCAAGGGGAAAAAATTAGAAGAATAACCATAAACTATAATATCAAAACAGCCTTCAAATCCGGAAATTCGCTTAGAAGCTTTCTTACAACAGTAAAATCCCCGTAATGAAAACACAAAAACTTGTATCTATCAAATCCCTTGCGAGTGTGGCGAATTGTACATTGGAGAAACAAAAATACCTCTTCCGTACGAGTTAAAGAACATCTGAAACATACTCAAAGAGGTGAAACTTCGAGATCAGGTATAGCGGAACATGTATGGACCAACCAACATAATATACAGTGGTCAGAAGTCAATGTTTTGGACATGGAACGACACTGGAGAAAACAAAAATTCAAGCTTTCATAAATCAAAATACCCATATATTTAGTAAACCAAGTATAGATAGATATCCCCAATATTTGGAAGCCTCTTCTTGTCCAAAACCAACAGCTCAAACTTTACACTTCAATAAGCACGCGTAGGCGGAGTCATCAAGCTTTATTGCACATGGATAGTATTTAAGACATTAACCTTAGAATTATAATTTAGTTTACACTCGAAAACGGTTAGAGATACTCTAACTAACCGAAACGTTTGGCTAAGTAACAAAATAAATACAATGACAGTCCGACAAGGTAATTTTTTTGACTTAAACAGTTTTCTTAAACATTTTCAGCTATAATAACCCTAGTACATTGATAATGGAAGAGATAATTTTAGTCGAAAGCACGTTGCCTGGTAACAACCCGACGCTGAAGGCGGAGGGTTGTTACCTTGGTTACGTGCTTGAGATAAAATTATGAGGCATTGGTCAATGTCCGAGGGATATTCGGTCAGAAAATTTTTTGATAAATATTTGATAAAAAAATAAAATTTCTCGCAACCAAACAATTATTTATTTATTAAAAGTACAATTTGTAAAGGTGCAGTTATTAAAATTTAACGTAACATTTGATTCGCTATTTTTTTCTACTATAGAAGATCCATTACCACGCATAGTATTAATAATCTTATTGTGGTGTTCTTGGTCGATGTTTAAGTATGGTTTTATAGAATTTGGATTGTTATGACCAGCTATTTTCAGCAATTGTTGTTCTTGCACACCTTTTTTTGCCAATTCGCTAACAGCAATTGACCTGTTTGAATGGTTTGTTATTTTTTTGTCCTTTATATTCAGGCCGATAGCTTCAGCAGACGATTTTGTCCATCCATTAATAGTATTTTTTCCAACAGGGACATTATCGTACCAATTATTATCGGTTTCCGTTTTCCAGTGTCGATTTGGTTTTAAGAACAGCCGTGGTGAGGTTATATGTACGCCTCGTTTTGATGTCAATTTATGAAACAGGCGTACAGGGCATCTTTGACTTTCACTATTGACAATTAACCATTTACTACTTGTACAGCTTTTTGAACCGCCTTGGCAAGTTTTACTGAACACTGGATTATATTCAATACGATTTGTTGGAGAACCATCGTTATTTTTTTCGATTTGAAAAAAATCCAGGAGACATGCAACTGCTTCGCCTCCGCTCCACGCTAATTCTACTGCAGCAATATGGTAGAATTTACGCATAAGACCTTCAGGGGTATTTTCATTCCAGAACAATATTATTTGGTTTACTTCATATAGACTTAACGAAACTGAACTGGTCTTACGTTTACATGGATCTGCTTGTAATTTATTTCTGGTTGCATCGCGGGCATCTCGGGCTGGTTTAAATACTATGCTGTTAAACGGGTCAATCATAATCTTATATTCATTATAGTACTTTTCTTGTAAAATTTTGCACGAAACGTTCCACATAGTCTTTACCGTTGCTTCTTTGAATTCAGTCCCATCTTTTTTTCTCATATTAACCGCCCAATCTTTCAGTATCATTGCCAGCTCTTCTACGCTTCTATGTTTATTTAACTCGTATTTGCGTTCACAGCAAAACCTTATAAATATTCCCCACGTGTATTTGTAACTGTTTCTGGTATTTTTTGTGATTGTTTCATTAACTAGCGCGTTAATGCAATTAAAATTTGCATTGCCAAAACGTGACATTTTGAAATTTATATAGTTATATATATATAAACTGTCAAAGTATTGGTGTCATAATAAATGATGCCTGGGTGTCATAGTGATTGAAAACTACCCGGAGTGTTGTTTTCACTTAAATGTTGATATGATTGGGTGATTTATGTAAGATGATAAAGAATAACAAAATTTAATTGGCTGTTTGAACTGTCAAAAAATTTTCAGGATAATTAATATTAATGTGTAGTAGAGCAGACAAGAATACTTTTCAATTTAAAGAAATAATAAAGTTTTTTCTTTGTTTGGCAAAATGACTGTCACAGTTAATTTTATAGATTCTGCGGGAAATTTTAACTTAATTAGTTAAAAAGTTTGGTCTTAAATTTGAATTAAAATTCAAACTGACTTTTATGCAATCTAGTTACTAACTACCTACTTTTTGAATAATATCTTGGAAAAAAGATAATTAAATACTTATTAAATATTATAAAACAATTATTACAAAGGAATTTAGTAAGTCTTTTACGAACTAATAAAGTTTTATAATTTTTAAATTCTATGTTTTAAGTTTTAGAAGCACGCCATCATAGACAAAACCTCATCATGTCGCGTTGTAGTTTTTATCTTAAGATATTTTAAAAAGTTTAATGTTGCGTTTTATTAAGTTTGTATGGTAATGAAAAGGAAAGAAAAAACTTAAAGTCTTCCTCCAAAAAATTTAATAGAACAAAAATTTATTCAGAGGTCTTTACATGTTTCGAACGTAGAAACGTTCATCATCACGAGACAGAAAAATGTATAGCTGATGGCTTTAGCATAAAAGAAAATGATAAGTAGTATAAACCTTAATGGAGCTTTTATGGAATTAAAAAAAAAATAGGTGTGTCGAAAAATGACATAATGTGAAGAAAAATAGAAATAAGTTAAAACATACTGAGTATGTGAAAAAGTCAACTTAAGGGTCTAAAACAACCAAATAAACTATGGAAGAAGAAAAAACCACTTCTAAAAAGAAGATGTCAAAAGGGTATTTTTATGTAAGTATGTATGTCTGTAAGACATTGTAAAAATTTTAAAACTTGTATAATGCATTCAAAATAAACGATCCTTTCAATTAAGGGCGATTTGGAGCACCGAGTTAAAACTCAGTAAAATTTTTACAATGTCTTACAGACATACATAAAAATACCATTTGACATCTTCTTTTTAGAAGTGGTTTTTTCTTCTTCCAGGGTTTATTTGGTTGTTTTGACCCTTTAATTGACTTTTTCACATACTCAGAATGTTGTAACTTATTTTCATTTTTCTTCACATTATGTCATTTCGACACACCAATTTTTAATTCCATAAAAGCTCCATTAGGGTTTTATACCACTTATCATTTTCTCTTCTTCAAAAGCCATAAGCAATATATTTTTCTGTCTCCTGATGATGAACGTTACTACCTTCGAAACATGTAGAGACCTCTGAACAAATTTTTGTTTTATTAAATTTTGTGAAGAAAGACTTTTAGTTTTTTCTTTTCTTTTTATACTTTAAGCATGTACTATTTCTTCAAATTGTATGGTAATGTTTCTTCTAATTTATTATACTTTTATAATTTCGTGGGCTTGATTCACTAAGTCAAAATTGGTGACTTTTAAGACCTTTGTACATTTCACTAAGTCTAGCTCCATTCTACCATTTTAGGAAATTTTTGATTTTAAAAACTCACCAACTCCAAATTTGTTCCAATTTCACGCAAAATAGTATTTTTTATATTTATGTATGTTATTTATGACATTTATTGAATTGTGGTGTTTACTTGTCATTTTAAATTTTAATTTTTAATCACACCTTTTGAGCCTGTCAGGTGTCATTAAAAGACGGCTTTTAATGTCATTTGGAGAAAAAATACATATTAAGTCATTTTTATCACTTCATAGAAACGCAAAAACTCCTTAAGGTAGGAGTATCAACATGTTTGCCAACCTATAACCTATTTCGCGTAGATTTATTTATGTTTTCTAGCTTTTATACAAAATTTAAAGAAAATCAGTATCGACTTGAAATTCTATAGGTAATAATTGACATATTTAATAAATATCAAGGAATTTTATAACTTATTTTAGGAGAATTGTATAGCGAAAAATATCGGGTAAGATTTTTTTTAACATTATTATGTCATTGTCACTCATTACTCTTTCACTATACAATTCTCCCAAAATTAGCAATGAAATAAATTGATATTTTTGTAATATATCAGATACTACCTAAATAATGTACCGACGATATTGATTTTCTTTAAATGTTAGTTATTAAAATAATAAACTCAAAAAATCAACGCGAAATAGGTTATAGGTTGGCAATAGATTGAATGACGTTGAGAATTCAACCTTAAGTAACATAGTGAATTTGGGCGTCTATTTTGACTTAGTGAGTTTTTGCATCAAGCCCACGATTTATACAGTGACCGGCAAAAAGTTTGCAACATAAAATGGGAAAAATTTTTATTGTCAAAGTACCGAAAAAACTTTTCGGGGAATCGGTTCTTCATGTCAGATAACCTAAAAATCGACATTTATACAAATTGCGTGATTACTGGTATAGCGGCAAAATAAAAAATAGTGAATTTACAATTAGTGAGGTTAGGTGACGATATACTAATAATTCATTAAAAAAAAATGTTTAGAATTAAATTCCAGGTTCACGTTTAAAATTTTAAGATTTTATTTAAAAAAGTTGGAAAACCCAATTTATTTAAAATTTTTTTTATCAATTTACAAATTTTCAGTTTTATCCTGCCTAATTTTAAGCTCATTTATATAAATACAGGATTATGATAAATAAACTGATTATTCTTTTATATAGAATACCGTCCACTAAATGCATTTTTTTTAGAAAAAATATATTATACTACTTGGATCATAAAAATGCTACATTACTTTTAACACGCGATATATTTTTGAAAAATATTTTCGCATAATATACAGGGTGGCCCGAAAAGTGTGATAACATAAAGTTGTATTATTTTAAATGACACACCCTCTATTTTTTTGTGTGTTTGTATTGGTGTAAATTAAAAATAAAAAAGTTTGCAGCCGTGAAAAAAAAAAAATCCGAAAGCATTTTTTTATTTACGGCATTGTGTAAGATTAATGAGAATGGGTCAAGAGATACTATAGATTAAATAAATTTTATCTATTTTATACAAGGTGTTCAAAGTAAAGCTCAAAAATAACATTCTTTAAACTAATTTTTCTCAAGTCTTTCAAATAGGAAACCCCGTACATTATTTTATTCTTTTATTAAGAATTTTTAAACAAACAATTTTTGTACTTACAATTTATTCAAAAACAAAAAAATAACGGTTTTCATAATATTCATCAAAAAACATAAATGTCTCTATCAATGATAAAGTTTTATAAACTAAATAGCTAGAGGACCATGGAAAAACAACCAAATTTAACAATTAAATGTATTTTGACATTAGTTGTCAGAAATAAGTGGTTTTTGTATTGGGCGAAAGTGAGAAACAGTGTATTCTCACTAGTAGAATTAATGCTACTCGGTTTCTTGAAAGGCGACATCCAGAAGCTTATTAGTAGATGTCTTGAGCGCTTTGTTAAATCAAAAAAGAAGAAATAATAAAGACGGCACTAAATAAAGATAATCAGTTCAGCAATTTTGTTGACATTTATTGAATAGCCAAATATTATGAAGTATCTGTGGCACAAGAAGTTGGAATAAGTGGAAAGTCCAAAGAATTCTAAAAAAACAGCATTTTTATTTAATTGGACCATCTTACTTATTACTGACAAGTAATGTCAAAATGTATTTAATTGTTCATTCTGATTGTTGTTCCATGGCCGCCTAGCTATTTTCTTTATAAAACGTTATTAGAGATAGCGCCCTTTATGTTTTTAAAAAAAATATGAAAACGGTTTTTTCGGTTGGTGGAAACCCTACTTTAAGGTTCAATTCTCAACGTCGTTCAATTTATTACCAACCTATAACCTATTTCGCTTTGTTTTTTCAAGTTTATTATTTTTTAAACTAACATTTAAATAAAATCAGTATCGTCGGTACATTACTTACGTAATATCTGATATATTACAAAAATATCAATTTATTTCATTGCTAATTTTGGGAGAATTGTATAGTGAAAGAACAATGAGTGACAATGACATAATAATGTTAAAAAAAATCTTACCCGCTATTTTTCGCTATACAATTCTCCTAAAATAAGTTATGAAATTCATTGATATTTATTAAATATGTCAATTATTACCTATAGAATATCATGTCGATACTGATTTTCTTTAAATTTTGTATAAAAGCTAGAAAACATAAAAAAATCTACGCGAAATAGGTTATAGGTTGGCAAGCATGTTGATACTCCCACCTTAACAGTTTTTGACTTACGTAAGGTACATAGACCCAAAAATGGTTTTTATGCAATTTGTTTGTTAAAATGCAATTTATTGATATGGTTACATTTCTAAACTTGTATGTAGGCTAACTTTATGTTAAAAACTTATTTTATTGCCATACAAACAATAATAATAGTAATATCCAATAATAATTTCACTTATGTAAGGTACGTAGAACGTAGACCCAGAAAATATAATTATATATTTGTTCGCTATCCTATTACATATTAATATGGTTTGCTATTTAAAATGTACTATACAGGGTGTAACAAATTCGTTTATCACTACAGGGATCTCGTAAACCGTAAGAGATACGAAGATGGTTAAATAGGGGCAAAGTTGCACAATTTGATGCCTAATCATAATCCATAAAGAAATTATATAGATTCCTAGTACTTCCGGAGATATTCGAAAGAAACCGAAAAACTGTCAATAAGATTTTTTTGTTTTGCGCCCTTAATGTAAGAGATAAAAGAAAACCAATCACACCTTTTCAGGGCCACTTTTAATCTTTTCTTAGAATATGTTATTAGTTTTGCCATACAACGTTTCATTTTCCTGAAACCATCATTAATTTCACTATTTTAAATACGGACCTGGATTTTTCCATTTTTCAATAAAAGACCTAGGACATCTTTATTCAAAGCCTAGGCGTAATATTAATTTTAAAAGAGAATTAACGCTCTAATGTAGATTTTATTAAGATTTTTCTAATCCGACCCTGTGTTACACAATACCATGTATCGCTGTCCAGGGAAACATTTTTGAACACGTAATTAATAATTAATTTTTATATGGCAACTTCTTTTATTCAGGAGTATTTTTTTTATTTTGCTAATATTGCTTACAATGTTTTTCGTAAAGTTTTAATTCATTTTATTAATATTATAAAATATTGTTAATTAAATAAAATCTAATATCATTAGCGAGAATTTGTATTACGATTATTCTCAATTTTACGAATTTTATAGTATTCTTTTAAGGAGCTACCTAGTTTAAATTGTTACACAAAAGATGACGTGGGTAATAAAACGAATGGGTATTGTGTAACACAGGGTCGGATTAGAAAAATCTTAATAAAATCTACATTAGAGCGTTAATTCTTTTTTAAAATTACTATTTAGCCTAGGCTTTGAATAAAAATGTCCTAGGTATTTTATTGAAAAATGGAAAAAATCCAGGTCCGTATTTAAAATAGTGAAATTAGAGATGGTTTCAGGAAAATGAAACGTTGTATGGCAAAACTAATTACATATTCTAAGATAGGATTAAAAGTGGCCCTAAAAAGGTGTGATTGGTTTTCTTTTATCTCCTACATTACTTTGAGAAAAGTTATAAAGTGGTGATACCGGACAGAGAAGACTGGAAGAACGGTCCACCAATAGGTGCAGAATCAGTTTGGTATACAGACGGCTCAAAGACCGAAGAGGGCGTGGGAGCCGGAATCTACGGACTAAAATCCAAAACGATGATCCCAATTAGCCTTACAAAAGAAACCACCGTTTTCCAAGCGGAAGTCACAGCGATACACCACTGTGCCGGAGAAATTCACAGGCAAAACGAGGCAGCGCGCTCCATTGCCATTTTCTCCGATAGCCAAGCGACGCTAAAAGCGCTAGATTCCATGCAGGTAAACTCCAGGCTAGTATGGGACTGTGCACAGGCTCTGAATGATCTGAGCAAGCAAAGAAAGGTAACCCTGATCTGGGTTCCAGGACATAGCGGACACCCGGGTAACGAAAAAGCCGACGAACTTGCTAGACGAGGATCGACTATGGCATTCATTGGCCCAGAACCGTCCTGTGGCATAGCTAAAGCAACAGTTAAGCAAGCCAATAAACAATGGATTACAGAGGAATTCATAAGGGCATGGAAAGAATCACCAGGACAGAGACAGGCGAAACAGTTCATAAAAGAACCATCGCCAAAGCTTACAGAAGACCTACTAAGCAGGGACAGGAAGTCCGTAAGAACATTGGTGGGCATGCTAACCGGACACTGTAAGCTTAGAAAACATATGACAAACATGGGTCTGGCAGAAGACGCTCTTTGCCGGTTCTGCCAGGAGAAAGAGGAAACCCCCATGCATATCCTGTGTGAATGTGAAGGACTAGTAAGGACAAGATTCACACAAACAGGACTAGAATATCCCGAGGCGGAAAGCTACGTAAAGCACCCGCTAACAAGGATCCTAGGAACAATCAAGAGGATAAAGCTAGAGCAAGTCCTCTAAGCGTAAAAAGGGAACCACAATAGATCTGAAAAGGTCGCAGTGGATGAGGTGAAGAACGCCACCCGATTACATATCTATCTATAGTTCACTACACCCTGGGCAGACTATAACTTCACAATTTGCCCCTAATTCCCCAGTAACGTGATCTTTATTATGCTTTACGGGTGTTTTATTCTTAATTTTATTGTCTTTAGCGTCTTTCTGAGTTTGCTTCGCCTTTCTTTGGTTCATTCTTTCTTCTATTTTCCTCGCAAGTCTTTCCTTTTCTTTCATCTCTTTTCTTAATGGAGTACCAGTTATTATTCGTGCTGGTACTTTTTTCTCTTTGTTTGCCCGTTTTCCACTCTGTTAGCTTTAGGCAATGGCCTTATATCTTCTAATGACACTTTCTTGTTTTTCGTCTGTTCTGATTTCGTTTCGTTAACAAAATTCTGAAACAATAAATTTATTTAGTAAAAAATATTAAAATAGTTATCGGGTAAGATGACGAATTCATCAACTTATAGGCGCCATCTTACCCGCTACGCATCGATTTATTAAAAGGCAACAAATCTTTTTTGAAAAATTAAATATTCGCCATCTAAATAATTCTGATCATCTGTTAAAGTTCTAATATTAAACTTATAAAAAAAAATAAAAAACACTTACGTGTAATTAGCAAAAAACACTAATAACTTGAGCTCTGAAATTACAACGCTCACCTGTCAAACAAGAAACGTTAAATAACATGTGACCGGTGCGCCATCGTGCCAAGCAAACTATTTAAATTAGTTTTACTTATCTCTAGGAGAGGGCGACATAAATAGCTAGTAAATAAATCTGATATTATGTACTTTTCTTATAATTCGTCATCTTACACGCTTCGTCATTTTACCCGGTTCTCCCCTACATTTTGTACTACTTGTGGAAAAATTTCTCGTATTATTCGTCGAATGGACTCCTTAAGCGTATCTATCGAGTTGGGTTTAGATTTATAAACTGAATTTTTACTTAGCCCCACAAAAAAAACTCCAGTGGATTAAGATCGGGTGATTTGACGGGTCCGAGCGATTCTTGATTTAGTGGGCGGTATTCTATAAAAAAAACTAATCCGTTTCTTTATCATAATATGTACATTTCTGTATACACTATTGGCAAACTCGAATCTAGGATGGGGATATAAACGCATCAGACGGAGATTATTAGTAGCGTTTAACACGTTAAACAGAGAACACACTACCCCCTACCTCCCACCTTCCATTCTTTAGAACACGCGGTCGAAGCAGCCACGGGATCAGTCGATACGTCGAATAAATATTTTTGTATAAAGCAAGCCTTCCTCCTGCGAAGTATTAACTGTTATTTTAAATTAATAATGTATTCACGCGAAAAAAAAATTAATATCGTCAAGTGGTATTTAACAGCTGAGAGTACCCAAGAAGTTGTTGGGCGATTTTTTATTTTATAGGAAGTATTATTTTTTATTGTATTCATTTTTTGGGAATATCATTTTTTTCTTAGAATACCAGTTTTTATTTCGTTTTTAGGTTTAAGGCTAATAAATAACATTAACTTCTATACCGCTGTTGTATTGTCAAATGCCACATCGAAAAACATGATATAAAAATGAAAACATCGTAAAAATATCGCATGAAAAAAAACATCGGGTACTCGCTCCATCGAAGCTCCTTTGTTATTAAATTTGAATCGGTTAAAGTAGTTTACGGGCAAAGGATCGGCCACACCACACACATATCCCCCCTTTCAGTAGGTTAGGTGTCTCTTTTTAACTGAAGGCTTTGCCCATATGTACCTTCTCTCTTGGTTGCATTAGATATTTCGCATCCCAGTTTCGATTTTGCCAATAGTGTATAGGTACCTATATACCGTGCTTAAATACATTTATTGAGCACTGGGTTTACTGGACTAAAGCCAATAAGCATAACTACCTAACCAATTAAACTGATGCCGTTGAATTAAATACAGAAAATCCTCGATAAAAGAGTAATACATTCGGAAACAATGTATTTTATAGAAAGAAACTTAACAGCCACAGGTCTATTAAGCTGGCCATTTATATGTTATCTACCTTTCTGTTATAAGACTTTTATGAGAGTTTATATGTGCTAGTTCTATAGCACAGTGTAGCACAAAGAAGATTTTAAACATTCCTTCTTTTAAGATGGAACTGTTGATGTTGCACACCGTATGACCGGACTTGTTTCAACATAATGTACCGTGCGAGCAAAAATTATTTGCATCAAAGAGGGCCTTGCAACTAAGGACGTAATGCTTAGCCGTAGAGCTTAATACCTGTTGGGTGTCAGTAACTACCTGAATTAACAATCAATCAGTTATTCCGTCATCTTTGACAGTCGTTACAAGTAATTTGATTCATCGCTAATTTTTCCAATTTCTTGTACAATTCACACAATGGGCTTTCGGAACAGCACAAAACATTCATGGTTAAAGCGTATTTTCGAAACGGGGTTAGAGTAAATGGTGAGTGGCAATACAATCCGGGTTTGTGCATGGACGATTTTCACGAACATTTTCCTAACGTTGGTTTTATTGCTGGGGATTTTTATCATTGCCTAAGAAGAACCGTAGCTGTGTTTAGGGAAACAGGTTCTATTCAACACAAAAAAGGAGCAGGAAGACCATCTGTAAGAACAAATGAACTTGTTGCAAACGTTGTATAAGACGCATGTCCCAAGAAGTGGGAAGATCTTATGAAACATGCAGGACTATTCTTAAGAAGCAGCTAAATTTATTTCCTTATAAAGTGCAAGTATTCCAAGAAATACAAGCCGCAGATTTTGAAAGATGCAGGAATTACTCTCAATGGTTTACCCAAAATTTATTGGAAATAAATGATTTATTAGACCTGACATTTTAGAACGATTACAAGAAAGGATTATCCAAGAATGTGGTAACATTTCTCCAGAGATGCTGATCAACACTTTCTTTCGAAAATATGAAGAGACGTGTGAATTTATGTTTGGGGCATGGTGGCCAATTTCAGCAATTTATGTAATTATTTTCCTTTTTCTTTTTGTATATTCTTACTTTGTTAATTTTGTAAACAACAAAAATAAATTTGTATTTGTCTACTTATTTTATTACTCATTAGTTTGGCATATCATGTCATAATATAAATTTGACAAAATTTTAACCTAGATTTGGTTAGATATATCGTCCCCGTATTATTGTGATCTAAACCAAGCCCCACGTTTTTTAATCCAATACCTCTTTGATGCAAATAATACCCCCATACAGCCCAAAAACGAGTAAAATTTTTAAGAGAATTTAAGAATAACGGCAACTCTCAATTTCCCTTAAAACCTGTTTTTCTGGTTAAAACCTGGATATACAGTACCTACAGCTTCATACAGTTAAAAAAAATCGTCAGAGGGTGTACTTTATATTCCCATGCTGGTTCAGAAAATGGATTTGGGAATAACGCAACTTTGATATTTAAGTCTGGCCTGAAATCTGGTGATTATCTTGATTCGATAAATAGTGAAAACTTTGAGAAATAGGGAACTTTCCAATTTTTTTTTTCAATAATATGATTTAGTTAGGCCTAAAAAAAATATTCCCCAATTATTACTCCTTAAAGATCAGTAATAACTTGGTAAAAATTCTTTAAAGTTTCGCGCGTGTCAAAAGCATTTTAAAACGACCTTTTAAGCGCGCCAAGCCCGATGACGTCACGAAGTATGACTTTTCCGTCATCCGTCATCCTAACCGGTGGCCGGGCTACCAAGTTTGCATTTGGATTGCCGTGTGTTATTGTTATTGTATTGTTGTTTTAAGGTGGAACTCTCAACGTCGTTCAATTTATTGCCAACCTATAACCTATTTCGTGGATGTCACACACGAATTATACTTCTTGACGTCACGACCCGTTTTTACCCGCTTGGGATAATTTGAATTTTGGGGCATTTTTAAATCTTGCTAGCGGTATTTGGGAAGAAATATGTTGTTTTTTTTGCTGCTATATGATTTATGACAATATATACTGATGATTTATAGAATTTTTTCCCATTTAAAATTTTTGTCAAGTTCCTTATTGTTACCAAACTTTGAAGAACCGTCCCTTATTATGATGGATAACGCCACCTATCATTCCGGGCTAAGTAAAAAAATTCCAAATACAAGTTGGTCAAAAAGATTACTTATTGCATGGTTAGAACAAAGACAAATTCTGGTTTCACCATTTGCAATAAAGAATCAGATCTGGATAATAGTGAAGCAGCATAATATCCCACTCAAAAGTTACAAGTAAACTGGAAAGCGCTATTTATTTTATTTTTTTATTATTTTAATTTTATTTTAATAGGTTTAACGAACTAGCATTATAACATGAACATCGAGTATTAGGACTTCCTCCATGTCATTGTCACTATAATTCTATTGAAATAGTTTGATCGGAATATAAATGCTATGATGATGCAAAAATAAGTTCTATTAATCCTGTAACAAATGACGTAGTTTTGGGTCTGTAGAATGAAGCCATAGAAAATGTAACAGTGGAAAAATGGAAAAACTATGTAATACTAAGTTATAAATGATGTGTGGAAAGATTTATCGATGCTTCAGATACTCTTCCCCTTATTATTAACTTGGAGGTACGATTATGGTCTTTGCGGAGATGATTTATTTTAATTATTAAAAAACTGTAGGTATTTTGTTGTGTTGTCATTCCTTATTATATTTTCTTCTTTATGATTTTATAAATAAGATGAAAATATTTGAAACAAAATTTATGACTTATGTACTAAAGATGCATCAGACAAAAAAATATATGATTCAATTTTAAATTTTATAAATTAGTTTTATTAACAGTATAAAAAAATGTGAAAAAAAAGGAGTTGTATTTTACTTGTTTACATCCATCTGTCTGTATGCAGATCAAGCCTAAAAAAACAATAACCTTTAATACCGGTAAGTCAAAATGACTAAATTCATTTATGACTTACCGCAAATATAAAGAATATGACGTAACGGACGGCGGTCAATTAACAGACTTTACCTTTAAAAACAAACAACCAAAACATACGTGCCTTTTTCCTTAAACTTCATGCCCTCCACGGGCTCCTCGTAACTTAAAATCCCAGATAGGGTAGGTGGGAGCCAAAGTATGCAATTTCGAGAAAAAAAACTATTTTCCACCCTTGGTATGTAAATAGTTAGGTACTCCATTTCTTCTCGTTTATTTCATTTTAACGAATTTTTTTTCTTTTTAACTTTATTACGTGCCAAAGATAATAGGAGTTATGATTGTGGACGCGCTGTATTGTACATATAAACAAAAAACTGTCCGCTTACAAAACAGCAATAAACGATATTTTAAAGCCAGTGTTAAGAAAAAATTGTCATTAGGCTTAAAAAAAAGGCTTTAAATCAGTTTTGGTAACACGCGAGCGGTCGCTTTACCAGGAATATTTATTATGTTTCCATGTCCGTAACCGACCTCGTCATAATTTTATGAAAATTAAGCTTTTAGGTAGATTTTTTTTGGATTCGTGCAAATGAAATATTGCTTTTAAGCTTGATCATACCAACGGCAATATTTTAGTAACCGTTAGTTTACCGCTATGCTCTAAGTAAGATCATTATTATCAGCGTGCGCAATGAAATTTAAACGATAAATAAAAAGAGGGGGTCAAGTGATATTTTATTTTAAAGAGAATTGAATTGCCTTCCAAACGCGACCTTGTTCGTTTAAATCGAGTGGATAGTTCCTGAGAAATAGAGCTAAGAAGAAAAGGAAATTTAAAAGTAATAAAATTTATTACCGCTTGTATCAATCAAGTAAATGTTGAAAATGTCCATCTCCAACCTCCATGCAATTGTGAAGGAACTATTTAAAATGTTCGCAAACATTATGGAACATATGGGGTGGCTTTCACCCTTAAAATCTTAAATAAAAAGGAAGGTCGAGCGAGAGCTTATTTTAAAAGGAATTAAATTGTCTGAAAATCAGTATAATAATTTACTACTTGCTCGCTTAATTCTTTAAAAGTTTTAATAATATTTTTACCGATCCTCCAACCCCCCCTTCCCCCCTCCCAAAAAAATCCAATATATAAATTTTACTGTTTTCTCCATGGTACTGTCAATCGACAGAATTGCAGGTATTGGTCGGATTCCAACCATAATTTTTAGAGAAGTGCATACTCAACATCCCGAAAAATTAAATGTGTGGGCTGGAATTTTTGGGGACCCTATTATTGGGCCGTATTTTATACCTGGAAATTTAACAGGTGAAATTTACCTGAACCCGTTGGAAACCACGATTTATTCTTGTTTCGTACACTCGCGTTTCGTACACCTCGAAAATTTACCTGAAAAATTCTCGTTTCGTACACCAAATAAATTAATCCACTATTGGCTTCTCGTTTCGTACCTACACCGACCATTGTGATGACCATACCTACCCCTTAATGGGTAGACACTTTCATAATAATTATTTAATAATGGTAATAAAATAATTTAACAATAATAGATGTACGCAAATTCCGCTGTCATTAACAGATTATTGCCACAAAATATAATTTTTTTCGTATTGAGGGTTACTGGAATTTACAGGTGACAGGTACTAACTTAAGTAATTAGGGAACAAAAACTTCTCATAATAATTTCATTAAAGGATACAATAATCGATATGGTGTATATAAAGGGTGTTGAATTTGCTTCTAATATTATTGTAAAAGATTACTTACTGCGACGCTGATATTTTTTATCATGGATATTCAAGTTATTGAAACGAAAAGAGGGAAGCCAGCTATTTTGCATTCAGGACATCGTTATACTATGAAACGTACATATACCAACATCATACTGTGGATGTGCACCAAGAGACCATGCCCTGGGACGTTGACAACCTTCAAGGACTACAAGTTGAGTCAAACAAAATCAAGCCATACATGTGTTCCTGACATAGCGAAAAATGAAGTTGACTTATGCTTGCAAAAGGTCAAGAAACGTGCTCGAGAAGAACTACTTCCAATACCACAGATCTACAGGCAAGAAATGATGGTTGCAAAAGACGCTGGGCTAGACTTTGTAGTTAATATTCCTGAATTTTCCTGCGTTAAAGATCGATTCTACAGAGAACGGCACAGGGCTCTAGGCATAGATGTTCTGCCAAAAAAACGAGAAGACCTTACCTTGACTGAAACCATGAAGTCTTATTTATTAGTAGACGATGGCCAAGAAGACAGAATACTAATTTTTGCGAGCAATGGAGGACACTTGCTTGCAAACTCATCAGAATTCTTCGTGGACGGGACATTTAAAAGTTGTTGCCCTCTTTTCGATCAACTCTACACCATACACGTAGACTTGGGAAGTACTCCAGATGCAACACGTATCATTCCTGCTGTTTACGCGCTATTGCCAAACCGCAGAGAAACGACCTATAAGAGGCTTTTTAAGTTACTACAAGATAAGGTACCTAATTTCATTCCAAAAAAGGTACACATTGACTTTGAGCGTGCCGCAATAAACGCACTAAGAGATGCTTTCCCCGAAGTTGTTATCAAAGGATGCAATTTCCATTTCAACCAAGCAATCTGGAGAAAAGTACAAGAACTTGGATTGGTCCCACAATACAAAGAAAATAAAAAAGTTCGAGATCACATACGTATGTGTGCCGCGTTGGCATACCTACCAGAAGATCATATCGGCGACGCTTGGCTAAACATAATGGAGAACGCACCAAACGAGGAAGCTGTTGTTAAATTCAACGATTATTTTGTCGAACAATGGCTGGAAAACGAGTTGTTATGGATATGCTATAATGAGCGACACCGTACTACAAACTCCGTCGAAGGCTGGCATAATAGACTGAACAGACGCATTGGCAAGTGTCCTAATATATTTGAGCTCTTCAACGTACTTACAGAAGAAATGCATTACTATGACATCGTACAGCAGCGGTGCGACCTACACATCTCTACGCCGAAACGTTCAAAGAAATACAGTGATTTGGACAGCCGCTTAAGCAAAATATTAAGTGAATATTTACTTCAAAAAATTGAAATTCGTGAGACATTAAATCGTTTAATATATATTGTAAAATTTGATTAGGTAGCTTACCTATATAACTTATATTAATGTAATATAATAAAACATCTAAAAAAAATACAAATCCAAAGCAACAAAGCGTATAATTATTTTGGTATTAGGTACCTACAGGTAACCAGGCCGTCACAATGGTCGGTGTACGAAACGAGAAGCCGATAGTGGATTAATTTATTTGGTGTACGAAACGAGAATTTTTCAGGTAAATTTTCGAGGTGTACGAAACGCGAGTGTACGAAACAAGAAAACACCGGAAACCACTATTAACCCTGCTTTAACGAATGCCCTAGAAGGAAATGACCGTTATTGGCCAGCAAATATTTACTTTCAGCAAGACGGAGCACCCCCGCATTATGCGTTCCCTGTTAGACAGTTTCTGGAAGAAAATTTTCCAGGAAAATGGATTGGAAGAAGAGGTCCTATTAAATGGCCTGCAAGATCTCCTGATTTGACGCCACTGGACTTCTTTTTGTGGGGACATTTAAAGTCTAAAATTTATGCAACTCAACCCAATTCTTTGGAAGACTTGCTACAACGAATAGTGTACGACTGCCGACAAATAACTCCCGCAATGCTCGCGGACATTTTGAACAGTGCCTTTACAATTGCATGGAGGTTGGAGGTGGACATTTTCAACATTTACTTGATTGATACAAGCGGTAATAAATTTTATTATTTTTAAATTTTTCTTTTTAGCCCTATTTCTCAGGAACTATTCACTCGATTTAAACGAGCAAGGTCGCGTTTGGAAGGCAATTCAATTCTCTTTAAAATAAGGTATCACTCGACCCCCACCCGCTTTTCATTTAAGATTTTAAGGGTGGAAGCCACTATCTCAGTATACCATGCTGCATAATAGATAATCATTTATAATGTAATGTTAAACGACAAGAACAATATCACACTAGAAGATATTTATTTTTTTAAGAACTTCAATACTGATTTTTAGTGGTAAGTATGTGCTTTATTAACCGTAGCAAGCAAGATTATTATGATTAATGTCAAGTTTCATTACAACTGCCGATGCCGGTCGAAACTAATACTGTATGGGCAAAATAAAAAATATTCTATAATATTTAAAGTATTAGTTACATTTTGATTTTTTACTACAAAACAGTATATAAAACCAGATTACACCCCAATAGAACTTGATAATTACTGTATATCTTCAGAGCAATAAGGGCTATAAACCATTCTACGATAGCATTAACCCCTATTTCCTATTGGCTAAATTATTGTGATATTATCACTACACAACGGTCTAACAATTTTCGTTGTCTTACAGTAGGAAAGCTCGTTGTGGCCAGATATAGTATTAAACAGTTGTGTAAAGAGTATGTAATTGTGACTTCTTATAAAGAATAGAAGGCTATTATTTATCAGTGCAAAAAAGTCTTTAATTTGAAATTTCAATTGACACGTCAATTGTTTTTTTTTTTACCTTGGAAGAAAGTTCTGCGGTGCTTTTTTAAAGAAAATGTTCTGCATTTTTCCTTGAATATGTGTTAGACTTGATTGCTTTATAGCCCTTTGCCTTTTTAGAAATGTTTCTCAAATTTTGAAATGTCAACTCTCTTCCAGAGAGCTAACATAGATTTTATCATGCTATACATTGAGCAAAGTGTAGATGGTTTCTTATTTTTGCGTATATACAGGGTGATTCATTAAAGGTGGCGACCGGCCATATCTCGGAAACTACTAGGCATAGAAACTTGGAGAAAAAAAATTATGATTAAAGCGGTCATGAGAAAATTCTGGAAATTACTTTTAAGTTCCTCATTTCGCCGCAAGGGGGCACAATTAAACAATTTTTTTTAAATTCTAAATTTCTCCGAAATTTCTCATATTAAGGTATAACTCTCATTACATCATCGAAAAGCTTAGACAATTCTGCATCATTTTGGTTTAAGACTCATTGGCGTACCGACCTTGATAAGAGTGGGGGAAGCTATTAATAATGTGTAAACATTAAAATCGCTGTAACTTCTAAACGACTTATCCGATTTTACTAAATTTAAGCTTGTTTGTAAGGGAAAGGTATCTTCAATCGTATCCAACAGTACACGATAGTTTTTTTTTTTTTTTTTTTTTTTTTTTTTTTTTTTTTTATGATTGAGCACAAGCACTATAGGAAAATCCTTTAAGGCGCTCTGGGAGCGGTGCGTGTGCGAAGAAAGCGATTCACGTTTTTCTTGAATCGTTGGAGGTTATATTCGGTTGGAAACACGGTCTCAGAAAGGCCGTTCCACAAAGATGACGTCCTCCAAATGAAAGAGTTCTGAAACAATGATGTTCGGGGTGTACTAAGTTGAACCACATAGGGATGGGCGGCAGTGGTTCGTCGTGTATTTCTGCTATGCATTACTCTAGGTGGAATCGAGCGGGCAGTATCTGTCGAACACTTGCCATGAAAATATCTGTAGAAGAGAGTCAAATCACCAACCTGTCTTCGATGTTCTAAGCTGTCGAGGTTCTTAGTCAGCTCGTGGTCTCCGATTAGACGAACGGCTCTCCTTTGGATGGAATCCAACAACCGAAGGGTATGCTTCGGTGCAGAACTCCAGATATGAGAGCAGTATTCCAGTGATGGTCGAATCTGGGCTTTATAAAGTGTCAAAAGTTGTTGAGGTGTATACAACTTTTTGGTACGGAAAAGTATACCGAGCTTCTGAGAAGCTGCCCTGGCGATTGCCACTACGTGATTATGCCAAGACATATTTCCTCCCAGGTTGACACCCAGCAAATTAATAGACGAAGTCAGTGGAATTGCGTGTCCTGCCATAACGATATCGGGTTCTGCAATGTTGACCTTCTTAGAGAAAACTGCAGCCTGGGTTTTTTGAGCGTTAAATTCGACTTGGTTACTGTCACCCCAAGACAAAATTTCTTCCAGGTCTTTATTGAGGCGTGATACCTCATGTTGTCTGCGAAGATGTGCGTCAGTAGCCGATGTTTGAGGTTTCAAAGTAAAAGATGAGATAAGTGTGCTGTCGTCAGCAAAGCAATATAATGAATTTTCTGTTTTCGCTAGAAGGTCGTTAATGTACAGTAAGAAGAGAGTGGGAGATAATATGGACCCTTGAGGAACACCAGCATTGATGGTGAAGGTGTCTGAGAGAAACCCGTCAATCGCCACTTGCAGAGAGCGGTCCTTGAGGAAGCTAGACAACCATGAACAAAATCGACTGGGCATACCATAAGAACGCAGTTTGCTTAGGAGCCCCTCGTGCCAGACACGGTCAAAGGCTTTAGAGATGTCCAGTGCAATAGCCCGGGACTCCCCATGATGTTCGATTGCGTTGCTCCAAAGATGAGTGACATAGGCTAGCAGGTCTCCTGTTGATCTGGACTTACGAAAACCATACTGATGGTCGCTGATAATTTTAAGGCCTTCCAGGTATTTTATAAGTTGTTGGTTAATAGCTTTCTCCATCACCTTTGATATAACTGAAAGCAATGCGACTGGTCGATAGTTGTTTGGCAGGGTTTTCTTGCCTTTCTTTGGTATAGGCTGGACTCGCGCCTTTTTCCAGCAAGATGGAAATATTTCTTTTTTGTAGGATAAGTTAAAAAGTCTACAAAATACTGGTGTGAGTTCATCGGCGCATTTCTTGAGCACTATAATAGGAATTTCATCTGGACCAGAAGCTTTTTTGGCATCGAGCCCCTTCAGAATTCGTTTGACAGGACGCTGACGGAATACGATATCAGTCATTTCCGATCGAACTGCTGGAATGTTCGGGGGTGTTTTTCCCTGAAAGTCTACCGTGGAGTGTGAAGCAAAGAGTTCTGCGAGTAAGTTCGCTTTATCTTCAGCCGTGGTTGCTATTGTGCCGTCAGAACGTGTTAGCGGTGGAATATTTGATTTGGTAAAATTTTGACTGACGGCCTTAGCGACTGACCAAAAGGACCTAGATCCGTTAGGACTGGCGAGAAGTTTATTTTTGATCCTCATGTTGTGAGCCTCTTTGTTTTGATCTATCGTTTGCTTGCACTGGTTTCGAGCGGTAACAAAGATGGTGCGATTCACATCGGTAGGATTTTTACGCCATTGTCGGTAAGCTAGATTTTTAGCTCTGACAGCACGCTCGCAGTTCTTGCTAAACCAGGGCTTGCCATTTGAAGGGCGCTTCTTGGAGAAAGGAATAAAGGCTTCCATGCCAGTAAGAATGACATCGGAGACCTCTTGAGCACAAGCGGATGGATCATCTGAAGAGAAGCATACTTCCAGCCAAGGAAAAGTGCGAAAATGGTCCCTTAGGTCTTCCCAACTAGCTGATGTGTAGTGCCAAATTTTACGAGGTTTAGGAGGTTGTTCAGAACAAATTGGCAGCTCGCTTAGAGTTGAAATAAGTTTGTGATCGGAAGATCCTAATGGAGGATGAACGGTGACTGTGTATAGGTCAGGGTTGGATGTCAAAAAGAGATCTAAAAGACTAGCAAAATCTCCATCTCGGTCTGGAATTCGCGTTGGTTCTTCCACGAGTTGAGTTAGACCAGAACTGATCGCAAAAGATTCCGCCTCACGACCCTGTTCATCGTTGGTATTTGAGTATTTGAGCCAGTTGATATTGTGGACGTTAAAGTCACCAAAGATAGCGACTTCGGCATTAGGATGGTTGGTTTGCAAGAAGTCAATTGTGTTTGCTAGTGACGAGAAGAGTGCTCTGTAATGGGTGTCACTTGGAGGACGGTAAAGGCAGCAGATAAACTTGGTGATTTTCTGCGTTGATATTTTAAACCACATTACATCAAACTCTGCTGGTTCAAGTGTGTCCTCTCGTTGGCAGCAAAGATCATCTCGGATAAAGAGACAGACCCCAAAGTTGCGTCTAAATCGGAAATGAAAATCGTATCCAGGATATAAATAGCTGACGGTGTTCGTTGACGATCTGACCTTTGTCTCGGTCAGTGCGAGCACATGGGGCTTGGATGTTTGTAAGTGCTGGTGGACTGAATTGATGTTGTATTTTGGGTGTGTCAGCAACTGTAGGTGCCACACTATTTCTCCGTTGAGTGTTGTTAGGGGAACCCAATATATTGTCGGAGACAGTGGATGTTCGGTTAGTATCGCTTGATGAGGCCACAGGATCAGCCCCCACCCGGAGATCCGATCGGGGGGCGAGTTTACCTCCGGAGTATTTTGGTCCTGGAGCCTCCATCATGCTTTTTCTTCCCACCCTGGAAACCGGGAACATCGGCACAGCGACGAAACGTTGACTCAAAGAATAACTCAAGAGCAACTTCACGCCGCCTAAGCCGATGCAATGGTATCTCACCGGGCGATGCCGGGTGGGCCAGCATCTACCATTTACTAGTAGATAGTGTTTAATAAAATTGCTAGAGGGCGCAATTTGTAATAATAACGGTTTTTTCGATTTTATCCCGGAAATTCAAATTATACGGTATAACTATGACATCATAATCTAAAAGTAGATGAAATTTGCAAGAAAAGATGTGAAGACCGCAGTTCGATATCTTTGTTCGTTTCAGAGTTATTGCCAAAACAATAATTTTTAATACAAATTGCGCCCTCTAGCAATTTTATTAGAAATTATCTTGTACCATTGGATACGACAATTGAAGGCACTTACCTTTCTCTTCCAAACAAGCTTAAAGTTAGTAAAATCGGTTAAGTCGTTTAGAAGTTACAGCGATTTTAATGTTTACACTTTCACTTGATAAGAGTGGAAGAAGCTATTGAAAGTGTAAACATTAAAATCGCTGTAACTTCTAAACGACTTATACTAAATTTAAGCTTGTTTGGAAGAACCTTCAATTGTCGTATCTAATGGAACAAGATAGTTTCTAATAAAATTGCTAGAGGGCGCAATTTGTATTAAAAATTATTGTTTTGGCAATAACTCTGAAACGAACAAAGATATCGAACTGCGGTCTTCACATCTTTTCTTGCAAATTTCATCTACATTTCGATTATGATGTCATAGTTATACCGTATGATTTGAATTTCCGGGATAAATTCGAAAAAACTGTTATTATTACAAATTGCGCCCTCTAGCAATTTTATTAAACACTATCGTGTACTATTGGATACGGCGATTGAAGATACTTACCTTTCCCTTCCAAACAAGCTTAAATTTAGTAAAACCGGATAAGTCGTTTACAAGTTACAGCGATTTTAATGTTTGCACATTCAATAGCTTCCCCCACTCTTATCAAGGCCGGTACGCCAATGAGCCTTAAACTAAAATGATGCAGAATTGTCTAAGCTTTTCGATAATGTAATCAGAGTTATACCTTAATATGAGAAATTTTGGAGAAATTTGGAATTAAAAAAAAAAAAATTAATTGTGCCCCCTTGCGGCGAAATGAGGAACTTAATAGTAATTTCCAGAATTTTCTCATGACCGCTTTAATCATAATTTTTTTTTCTCCACGTTTCTATGCCTAGTAGTTTCCGAGATATGGCCGGTCGCCACCCTTAATGAATCACCCTGTATATATCTCCGAAATATGTCAACAAGAGTTTCTTACTTTTTTTTTCGTACACCAGTCTTCATATAATAATACATATATTAAGACACTACTTGTCAAAGCGTTTATTTATTTTTTTCGAGAACATTTCTTTAAATTTGTAAAGTAAAATTCAAAAATTAAATTATTCAAGGTATTTTAAGTTCTTTTAAACCCAAATTATTTTGCACGAATACTCTTGCGTAATTCCGGAAAAATTATTCTTGTCAAATTTACAAGATTTATTGGACAGGAAAACAAATATAAAAAGCATCCCAAAAACAGTGGTTTATGCTGGTTATGAGCCACCAAACATGATAAAACATCAAAGAGACTGAGCATTATATTTAAAAGGGTCCCCTAAAAAATTTAATACAAAGCCTGTGTACATAATATGAGAAAAGAGAAAACTCAAACCACATACTTAAAAAGGTCGCAATAAAAATGAAGGAAAATCCCATTATGCCAATTATTTTTATGAATATTTTTATGTGTACAAAACAGGGGTTTTAAAGAAAAATACATTTTCGGGGTGGTCTCCCATAACCAGGGGCATCAAGGTTTAACATCGTGCATTAAACTAAACTACTAAACGATTAATTATTAAATAATATTTAAAATTAGTACAGTGAGAGAATTCCAGTAATCAAAGTTTAATACAGCGATAACATTAGTTAGGACAATAAAAAATAGCATTGTAAGTAGCTAGACATTAAAAAAAAAGACAAATTAACTATAAGTAGCGGACTGTATTATGTGTTGAAAACGCGATTCGCACAACGCGATAAATTCCTGACTTACCCGGCAGAATCCTACGGCTTCCCAGTTGTTTTATGCTTCTGAGGGCCCTCACAGATATCTTCTTGCAGTCTAGAACGCACAGTAATATAGATGCACTAATCAACACATTATAAAATCAAAGTAATTTCTTGAAAGCCAATGAATAAAAACGAAAGTAATTCCTTTTGCTTCCAGCGATTGCTTAAAAGTGTAAGAATTGGTTCTAGTCAATGCTTTTTCTTAAAAAATAGAAGCAATTGCTATCGTTTGCTTAAAATGTGATCAATAAATTAAGGAATTGCTTTTTGTAGTGTAGCAATCGCTTTCAACTTTTTAAGGTAGGTCGACCCCTGCATCATTTGCTTGGTAGCAGTCAACTTCAGTTCTCCGCGGCATACACGTGCGTTGCTCTTAATTTGTGTCTTCAATTATGGCTGAATATATGAACGTCCTTAAAAAAAAAATCTACAGTGTACTTAAAAATTGCAGATATTATGATGATTTCAGAAAGTTATATCAATTTGACTGCGAAAATGATGAGTGGCTGGCAAATTATCTTTTGACTGATACTGGTAAAAGGCGAGGGGGTGCACTGTCGCCTTAAAATAAGATTAAAGTCTTTCTGCGGAAATTGTCGGATCCGTGCTTTCAAAATTCTGTAGGTGAAGAACTCGGTGTTCACCAAACTACTGTCTGTAAGACATACACTTCTGTAATGGATGCAGTTTTGGAGAAGGTCAATAGTTTTATTAAATTTCCTACAAGTGCTGAAGCTGTTGTGGAAGCTAAATATTTATGGTCAGAGAGATTTATTTATGTTTCTTTAATTTGTGAACGAATATCAATTGCTTGTCTTTAATTTCTTCATCACTACTATCACTTTCCTCATTTTCACTAAAATCTGCCATATCACAAATATAAGTTTCCTATTTTCCACAAAAACGTAACAGATTACTATTGTACTATATAAATATACCAACGTTGTTGTATTTACGTCAACTCTTTTGCTAATTAGGCACCAAACTGAACATAGCATTTATAATCTGAACAAGAGGATAAGCCACTTCTGAACTTATGTTCAATAAGCATTTGCTACAGAGGTGTAAGAAAAACAGCAATCGCTTCAAAACTTTATCCATATCCAGATCTAGCAATTGCTTTTGCTTATAGCATTTGCTAGTCAAGTAATCGCTTTTACTAAAAAGTAATTGCTTCAAGTAACTGCTTAATTTTTATTCATTAGGCTCATTGACATGCTACGATAATTCAAGTTTTATTTTTGTAGAAAAATAAGCCGTTCAAGGTTTTTTGCTGTACCACCTTAAGTCAAGTTCTGTTCGCCGCCATCGATCACTCGCGCGCTGCACACAGGTGTCGGGAGGGAGTTGAGTGACGTTGTGTCGAACTTGTAATTGGACGAATTAAACGTTTATCAAAAACAGTAAACAAAATAGGATAGAAAAGGCCATATACCTATAATAACTTAATAGTATTAACAACTTTAATTTTAAATATACTTAAGATTAACCCAAAAAAAAAAAAAAAATAGAAAATAATTTATTAAAGAAATAAAATAATGTGGAACTTTATACAAGCATTATTATAAAATTTAAGTGAAGTTATGATAACTAAACAAATCTCACAGAAACGTTTTAATTATTGTCGCTAAATTATTGGTTATTTTAATAAGTCAGTTCAGTTATAACTAGTAGTTTGTTTGATAAATCTGTCACCTTATTACAAGTTTAGTTATATAAAAATTCAATACACCTATTAATGTAATATATTCGGCACTGTTACATTACCTTTCCTATGTTGCCCCTTAGAGTTGCTATTTTAAAACAAGGGGTCTTGTGGAGAATAAGTATTCTACTTATTCTTTTAGTTATTGGGTCAATGTAAATCTCTATGTTATAAAATTCCAGAAAAATGTTTTGAAACGTTTGGGTTAAAAATTAATTAACTTCTACACTAAACTTTACAGAAAGTTAATTTTGTTTAAATAAATGAATCTTAAAAGGACTGCTGATACTGAGGCGGCTGACGAAATGGTTTTTTTTAGCCTTAATTTTTCTTTTGTTTATTTTTAATTTCAGTTTAGTATGCCCTAGTCAATCTGTAAAAAAGAAAGTTGCCTTTTTTTGCCCTATTCGGTATTAATAAATGAATAATTAAATTTAAATAAAGTTTTATAAAACTTTTTTCAACTTACTCAAAGGAATATTTTTCTTAAAGCCATCAAGCGGCAAATTAAAAAAAAAATTAATTACTGAGAACCCTTGGTTTTACTTAAATTTTTGCCTGAACAAACCATTTTAATAATTTGACTAAAAAACAGAAAAAGTATTCGTTTCATGCACTGGATAGCTAAAACTAGCTAGTTTGTCATGTTTTAGTGCTTTTATCGGAAGAAAATAATTACCAAAAATGCACTGAGGAAAATCATTCAATACAAGTTTTTTTTTAATATACAAGGTGTCCGGAAATGATAAGCAAAAAATAGGATACAATTCTAGACCGAAAATATATGCTATCTCTTCCTATAACATTTTTTCGAATATTGATTTATTATAGTTAATGTCAAGTTTCATTACAACTGCCTGCCAGTAGGAACTAATACATTATATAAAACCAGATAGAACTTGATAATTACTGTGAGTATTCAGAGCAATAATGGCTATAGTCGGATCTGGTCTTATTGTGCGGGTCATACGATTCAAGAAAGACATACTCTCAGTTTTTGTTTTCTTTATTTGCGTTTAATTTTACCCTCTAAATAAAATACGTAAGATAAATGAGAGAGACTTATTCCATTATGACATGAAAAAAAAAGGATATGTATTTACTTTCCAGCGATTCTAAAAAAGCTTATAATAGCACCAGCTACGTTTTATTTTAAATATGCCAGTTTTGTGACTTTGACAGTTTGTGTCAAAATGAAACAATTTTCTGGGTTTTTGCATCCCCAATCAAAAGAAATGGTACTTAATCTGATAAACTATTTCGAAAATGAAAGAAAAAGTGGAAATTCGCCAACCAATATTCAGGAAACAGTAGCCAAAGCACTGGGAATTAGTTTAAGGACTGTGCAGAAAATTGTGCATGAAACAAAACATAACATAATACCCAATAAGAATACTAAAAAGTGTAAACGAAGAAAGCCAAAGACTGAGGATTTAAGCGAAAATATTAAAATGGGAGTTCAAATCAAAAACCAATATAACTCTTCCAGTTTTACAAAAAAACATTAAAAATTCGGGGTGTTTTGGAAATTGGACTTGAAGCTTTATCAAAATTAATAAAAAATTTCGGTTTTCGCTATAAAAAATACTGTAACCGAAGATTTTTATGTGAGCAGCCACAGATAGTGAGTCAGCGTGTTCAGTTTTTAAAAAAATATACGGACAATTACAAATCGAAATTTAGAAAAGTGGTATTTTTAGACGAAACGTGGATATTTTCGAATGAAAGTGGTTCAAAATCTTGGCAAGATGAGTCTGTAAAAAGTGTTAAAAGGAAAAAGGGGTGCGGTATGGGAAAGCGTTTTATTATTTTGCATGCCGGTTCTGCAACAGGATATGTTGCAGGTGCGAGTTTAATTTTTTCTTCAACATCAAAAAGTGCTGACTATCATGATAATATGAATTGCGCAATGTTTGAAAAATGGTTAAAACTTCAATTGATACCAAATTTGGATGCTCCGTCTTTAATTGTATTAGATAATGCATCATATCATTCAAGAATTTTAAATAAACAGCCTACTTCATCTTGGAGGAAAAGTGATATTTATGAGTGGCTGGAAAAACACAACCAAAATCCTTTACCAAATATGCTTAAATCGGAACTCCTATCAATAGCAAAGTCTCTTAAAAAACCCAAAATATACGCGGTAGATGAAATACTGCGTGAATATGGTCATGAGGTTCTACGACTGCCGCCATATCATTGCCAGTTTAACGCAATAGAATTAATATGGGCTGGTGCAAAGTTTTATTATGAAAAACATGTAGGTGATGGTCTTAAATCCGACCAAGTACAAATAGTTTGGCAAGATTCGTTAGATCATATTACACAAGAGTACTGGAAGAAATCGGTGGAACATACAGAAATATTAATAAGGGATTGGTGGGATCGAGAACAAGTACTAGATGTCGAAGTAGCGCCAATGATAATTGCTCCATTCGAAGACGACTCAGACGACGAGGACTTTTCAGATTTTATAAGTGACGATGAGAGTTTTTAGGCTATAATTATAAACGGTGTTTTTCGTTTACATTTTTTAGTATTCTTGGGTATTATATTATGCTTTTTTTTCATGCACATTATTCTGCATAGTCCTTAAACTAATTCCCAGTGTTTTCATTACGGTTTCCTGCATATTGGTTTGCGAATTTCCACTTTTTCTTTCATTATCGAAATAGTTTATCAGACTAAATGCCATTGAATTTTTAGGTTTTAGTGGTAAAATTGTTAAAATAAATTGCACTGTTTATTATTGTCGTTTTTAATTAAAGGGTACAGTAGGTATATAATTAACGATTATATAATTTTTTTGTAACTTTTTAAACTTCCCTGTGCATAATTTTTACAAAACTAATAATATTAGGTATATGTGGCTATCTTCGCGATAGCTAAAATAATGAAACTATTTTTCCTTCCTTCGGTATATTTGTAAATAATCTTACAACATTTTGATAGCCTCTGTGTTGTCTGATTTGACGCATATGATCAGTGACCTTTGGACCCGCACGTTAAGACCAGATCTGACTATATAAACCATTCTATGGTAGCAATAATTTCTATTTTCATTGGCTAAATTACCGTGATATTACCACTACACAACGATCTAGCAATTTTGTTGTTTTTAGAGTAGGAAAGCGCGTTGTTGTCATATATAGTATTAAACAGTTGTATAAAGACTATGTGAATTCTTATAAGGAATAGAAGAATTTTTTCTTAGTGAAGGAATTATAAATTATGGTCCGTTCGAAATATATTTATCCAGAATTATTTTCCAAATTATATTATTATTATTAAAACATTAATTTCTATACAGGGTGTTAAAAATTCGATGTTCACCATTGGGATCTCATAAACGGCAAGAGATACAGCAAAGGTTAAATTGGGGCAAAGTCGCGCAATTCATAGCCGACCAATATGCCAAGAAGAAATTAGGAAAATTCCGAGTACTTCCAAAGATATACGTAAAAAACCGAAAATCTCCGTTTTGGTTTTTAATTTTTCCTGGCTTTATTTAAAGAGATAATGGAAAATAAATTTCACACTTTCATTGCCACTTTTTATCTTCTATAAAGCAGTGTTCTTAGATTTCATGTTATATTTTTTATAGCATTTATCTAAACTTTATATGCGATGTAATCTTAATACAAAATTACTTTGATTGAATATCAACGTTTCTACCCTATAAAAACATTTTCAGGAATATTTTATTTAAAAAACTTGTTGATTAGGTATTGAAGATCATTTTTTTAACAGTATTTTCGGAAACACAAGAAAATCTATAACTAAAACAATAACAAATATCACAAAACGATAATTACAGTACGTTTAGGTACTAAAATATTCAAAATTATCTATTATTTACATTTTTTATAAATTAAAATTATTTAAACCCAGAAGAGGTAGAAACTAATGACAAATGTTTATCTCAGATGCTCAAAAAGGTTTCCATTTTGATTTATACATTTTTCAATATTGACGCGAACTTTTTGAGTAGCTCTGTGTACCGCTTCTTCGAATTGATACAAACGCATTTATGTAACGAACTCTAAGCTCTTCTATTACGTTAATGGGCTGCTTATACACTTTGTTTATTATGGATTCCCAAAAACATAAATCTAGTGGTGTAAGGTCTGGAGACCTTGCCGGCCACTCAATAAAACCACGATTTCCAATCCATCTGCCTGGAAATTCAGCATGTAAGAAGGTTGTAACATCTCTCGTGCCATGAGCGGGTGCTCCATCTTGCTGAAACCAAATTTGTTGCAGCCGTGCAAGCGGGATTTCAGATAAAAAATCTTGGAATGTATTATTTAAAAATACTAGATAATTCTCCCCTGTTAGCCGTTGTGGTAAAAAAACAGGACCAAAAATATCCTAATATCCCTGCCCAAACATTCAGAGAAAAGCGTACTTGCTTGCGTAATTCTCTATTATCTCTGGGATTTTCTCTTGCCCAAATATGTTCATTGTTTCTATTAAAAACACCACAATTTGTAAATGTAGCCTCATCACTCCAAAGAATATTGCTTAAAAAATTGCGATTTTGGTTATCTTGATCTAGTAGCCAATTACAAAAAGTTAGCCTTCTCTCAGCGCCTCCTTCTCGTAATGCATGTGATATATGAATTTTGTAGAGTCTCAAACCGGCATTTTTTAGAACTTTCCATGCCTTAACATGGTTTAAGGATGGCAAATTGGATTTCGCTTCAATTTGCCTACTGGATATAGTTGCATCATTGTCCACCTACAATAACGTGAAACATCATAAGATTTTAGGATATTGTATGTATACAATGTTAACTTATTTTGTAAAAAAACAATTTTTGTGAAGTTTCATGTTACATTAGGTATGCCTAAAACGTTCTGAATTTCGTCTTCTGTAATACGGTTACCATATTTTTGTCGAGGCTTTCCAAGCTGGCCATAATCGCTTAAATTTCTATCAAGTCTTTAAAAAATGTTTTGTGCTGGCTGCTCCCTTTCCGGATACTCCTCAAAATATCTTTGTAAAGCTGTCATAGAATTTCTATTGCTACTGTAATAAATTCTTAACATATCCCTTTTTTCTTCAGAAGAACATTTCTAGATAAGACCGAATTTATCACCGCGTAATTGAAATTTAGATTACTTATGTCAAACTTTTTATTGTTTCTACATTCCATGACAAACTATGATACTTTAAACAATGAATCCTCTAATTGTAACAAACTCGAAAGCCTTTTCAAAATTATCTGCAATAGCCTTCTCGATCAGGGTTTTTAGAAAGAGAAAAATCGTTCTGTCTTTGTTATACATTATCAGATACGGCTTTGATATTCAATACCTAATCAACAAGTTTTTTAAATAAAATATTTCTGAAAATGTTTTTATAGGGTAGAAACGTTGATATTCAATCAAAGTAATTTTGTATTAAGATTTCATCGCATATAAAGTTTAGATAAATGCAATAAAAAATATAGGTCCGTATTTAAAAGAACAAACCTGACGATGGCATCCGAAAGACAAAACGTCGGACATGAAATCTAAGAACACTGTTTTATAGAAGATGAAAAGTGGCAATGAAAGTGTGAAATTTATTTTCCATTATCTCTTTAAATAAAGCCAGGAAAAATTAAAAACCAAAACGGCGATTTTCGGTTTTTTACGTATATCTTCGGAAGTACTCGAAATTTTCCTAATTTCTTCTTGGCATATTGGTCGGCTATGAATTGCGCGACTTTGCCCCAATTTAACCTTTGCTGTATCTCTTACCGTTTATGAGATCCCAATGGTGAACATCGAATTTTTAACACCCTGTATAGCTAAAAACAATGATCTTCAAATGTAATATTTGCCGACCCAGAAGAATAAAATAGCAGGAATTGTATAGCGGAGCCAACTCAAAAAGGGAGTTTTAAAAATAATCCTATTATCTCAATTAAATACCGAAAGGTTCTTAATTCCGCTTAGGTATATAGGGTAAAGTTCGGTATATTGTACCATTTTGTAAATTGTACCACTTAATTATTTACAAAACTAGTTATTTCGAACGCACTTCATTCTGGTCGTTTGACGTTTATAGCGCCAAAACATTGGTTGGTTAAAAATAATTATCGATGCAGGTTCACGCTTTTATTTAAAGTTGTGTTGTGGTGATAAAATCGGAAGCCTCCACGACAAAAACCCTGAAAGTTACTTTTATTACATTGGCTAGAAAATGAATTTCAAAGTTCAAAACGAAAGTTCGAAATCATGCAATTTAAATTTTAAATCAAATTGTTAGTCATCGTGGTAATGAGTTATCGGTGAAAACGATAAACGTGTTCTTAGACCGTTATGATTTTTTTATTTTCCTTTTTTTATTATTATTTGATCGAAAGTACACAAAAAAGTGACAAAAACGCTGTATGTCATTAAAAAACCAGCAAAAACAATGCAAGTCCAAAATAAAATTTTATAACATTTATCTAAGAATCATTATTTATTGTTACAAAAGGATGAACACAAAATAAAAACAATAATAGTAAGGAAATAACGTCATAAAAAAAATTATCTCCTATTTTATTTTTTCTTAGCGCCTTTTTTGCAGTTTTTTTCGTTGAAGTACCAACTTTTGTATTCTTTTTTATCACGTTCTCTTTTTCTTTTTGAAAAAACACGCAGCAACTCGAACCACACACGTGCATGCGTCTTGTGCGAAAGGCGACTGCTCTGTCCAATCGTACAGCGACCGCGCAGAAATACCTGTTTCGCATCGACTTACATCGTTTTTGTCGTGGACGTCATTATTTGTTTCATGAACAACGTTACGACGTTCAGCGATATTGCCAAGCAGCCCGGGCCATTCGATTCCACATTTTACATGCATTTTTTTGGTAGTTATATCGTCTTTCACCATAAAAACGGACTTTCAGCGTTTTTGCCTTGGAGGCTTCATCTATAAACTCGGTAAGATTTACCCAAAGTAACTTAAGCTTCTTTGCTCAACTAAACGCTTATTGGATTTTAGGGTTATAGTTTCCTAAAATATGCTTTATTTTGTTACAACTACGCACTAAGAAAAAAAACCTTCAATTTTTTACAAGAATTCACATACTCTTTAAACAACTGTTTAATACTATAATATGTGACAGCAACGCGCTTTTCTACTGTAAGACAACGAAAATTGCTAGCGTTGTGTAGTGATAATATCACGGTAGTTTAGCCAATAAGAAATAGGATTCAATGCTGACATAAAATGGTTTATAGCCATTATTGCTCTAAATACTCACAGTAATTATCCAGTTCTATTAGGGGGTGTAATCTGGTTTTATATACTGTACCTATTAGTAGTAAAAAATCAAAATGTAACTAATACTTAAATATTATAGAATATTTTTTTTATTTTACCCATTTTTTTTTTTTTTTATGATCGAGCACAAGCACTATAGGAAAAATCCTTTTAGGCGCTCTGGGAGCGGTGCGTGTGCGAAGAAAGCGATTCACGTTTTTCTTGAATCGTTGGAGGTTATATTCGGTTGGAAACACGGTCTCAGAAAGGCCGTTCCACAAAGATGACGTCCTCCAAATGAAAGAGTTCTGAAACAAGGATGTTCGGGGTGTACTAATTTGAACCACATAGGGATGGGCGGCAGTGGTTCGTCGTGTGTTTCTGCTATGCATTACTCTAGGTGGCATCGAGCGGGCAATATCTGTCGAGCACTTGCCATGAAAATATCTGTAGAAGAGAGTCAAATCACCAACCTGTCTTCGATGTTTTAAGCTGTCGAGGTTCTTAGTCAGCTCGTGGTCGCCGATTAGACGAACGGCTCTCCTTTGGATGGAATCCAACAACCGAAGGGTATGCTTCGGTGCCGAACTCCAGATATGAGAGCAGTATTCCAGTGATGGTCGTATCTGGGCTTTATAGAGTGTCAAAAGTTGTTGAGGTGTATACAACTTTTTGGTATGGAAAAGTATACCGAGCTTCTGAGAAGCTGCTCTGGCGATTGCCACAACGTGATTATGCCAAGACATATTTCCTCCCAGGTTGACACCCAGCAAATTAATAGACGAAGTCAGTGGAATTGCGTGTTCTGCCATAACAATATCGGGTTCTGCAATGTTGACCTTCTTAGAGAAAACTGCAGCCTGGGTTTTTTGAGCGTTAAATTCGACTTGGTTACTGTCACCCCAAGACAAAATTTCTTCCAGGTCTTTATTGAGGCGTGATACCTCATGTTGTCTGCGAAGATGTGCGTCAGCAGCCGATGTTTGAGATTTCAAAGTAAAAGATGAGATAAGTGTGCTGTCGTCAGCAAAGCAATATAATGGATTTTCTGTTTTCGCTAGAAGGTCGTTAATGTACAGTAAGAAGAGAGTGGGGGATAATATAGACCCTTGAGGAACACCAGCATTGATGGTGAAGGTGTCTGAGAGAAACCCGTCACTTGCAGAGAGCGGTCCTTGAGGAAGCTAGACAACCATGAACAAAATCGGCCGGGCATACCATAAGAACGCAGTTTGCTTAGGAGCCCCTCGTGCCAGACACGGTCAAAGGCTTTAGAGATGTCCAGTGCAATAGCCCGGGACTCCCCATGATGTTCGATTGCGTTGCTCCAAAGATGAGTGACATAGGCTAGCAGGTCTCCTGTTGATCTGGACTTACGAAATCCATACTGATGGTCGCTGATAATTTTAAGGCCTTCCAGGTATTTTAGAAATTGTTGGTTAATAGCTTTCTCCATCACCTTTGATATAACTGAAAGCAATGCGACTGGTCGATAGTTGTTTGGCAGGGTTTTCTTGCCTTTCTTTGGTATAGGCTGGACTCGCGCCTTTTTCCAGCAAGATGGAAATATTCCTTTTTTGTAGGATAAGTTAAAAAGTCTACAAAATACTGGTGTGAGTTCATCGGCGCATTTCTTAAGCACTATAATAGGAATTTCATCTGGACCAGAAGCTTTTTTGGCATCGAGCCCCTTCAGAATTCGTTTGACAGGACGCTGACGGAATACGATATCAGTCATTTCCGATCGAACTGCTGGAATGTTCGGGGGTGTTTTTCCCTGAAAGTCCACCGTGGAGTGTGAAGCAAAGAGTTCTGCGAGTAAGTTCGCTTTATCTTCAGCCGTGGTTGCTATTGTGCCGTCAGAACGTGTTAGCGGTGGAATATTTGATTTGGTAAAATTTTGACTGACGGCCTTAGCGACTGACCAAAAGGACCTAGATCCGTTAGGACTGGCGAGAAGTTTATTTCATATAGGGATTTAGTTCTCTAGGTGCAAACGAACAAACCCTATAGAAAATGTTAACTTGGTATTAGATTAGGTACTTTTTAGTACAAAAAAATACAGTGTAATTATTTATAACCCAGTATGTAATATATTTCTATTCTATTCTAATTTCTGCCTATAAGAAAGCAAAATATAAAAATTGGTACAATTTACCCGACTCTACTCCAGGAGATATTAACCGTAGAGTTACAGAAGTTACAATAATTAACAATGAAAGTTTTAGATGTCGGACAGATAATTTTTAATACTTTTGTTTGTCGTTTAATTAAGAGCATTTATTTACTAACGGACGAGTAATAGGTATAACCGGATAACATTTTTCGAAACAAAGTTTAGTTGTCTCGTATAGAGTCGGATATGGAGGAGAGAGACAAATTTAGGATATGTTATACAATGTCGGGCAGAAAGTGTATACCGCAATGGCGTAGCTAGGAATTTGTCAGGGGAGGGGGGGGGGGTTCGTAGACAGGTACCACAGAGCCACAGAGGCGTAAAGCTCGTCGCAGGTGAAAGCGCCCCTGACAAAGAAGTTTGTGGACCGCGCCCAAATTTTACTAAAATTGGTCAATAATTTAATTTTATTGAATTATTACTTTATCACTTATAAACGAAAAAAAATTAACACAATAGTTCATAAAAAAATTTTTGAACCATTTATTTAAGAGAAAACAGTAGTAACGCCTTCGCCATTTCATTTTCTTATCAATCATATCGTTTATTTTTTGTCTTGTTAGGTACCTACCTACACTGTTAGAAATCCTGGACGTGAGAATCAAAAAAATTTATAATCAATTAAAATAAATCAAATTTAACTTAAAATGTATAGTTATTTTAACTCTTTTGTGTTTAGTAAAAATCAGATTTTAAGAACTAACTTTTCTGGAAGTCGATTTAACATAACAGCTAACTAAAATTAACATGCAATTCTTTTACGGTTCCAATGAACCAAATACTAGTAACTTTGATAAAGTTTATAATCATTATCAATATCTTTTTTAGTTGAAATTTTAAAATAAGTTAATACTAATATAAAAAATGTGTCAAATTAACTAATTAAGTTGTAATTTTTACTGCACAATAAAATCAGATTAATGTCAAAATAGTAATAACATATTTTATGAGTTACTGATTGACTAAAGCGGTTTTAGTTAAATTGACAAAAAAACGGGAGTGGACTTTCTGGGACATAAAAAAAAGTTAAATTTGATTCTTTTCTTTTAACAGTGTAAGTTTAAAGTTAAAAAAAAATTAGAAATGGTGGTTTTTAATGTCTGTATTAAATCTGTGGTACTAAGGCAGAACCCGATATGTCAAAATACTTGATTTTTCAGAAAACGAATTTTAAAGTTCGCAATATCGCCAAAATTAAGATTGCATTTACAGTAACTTGGCAAGTCCAGTAAAATATTTTACAATAAATTTCGCTTGTAGCATTTCAAGTTAAAATTTTTCCGGATAACGAAGATATTTAGATTAGTTGGACATGTCGCGTGGTAAAACCAATTCCGACAAGTTAAAACTGTGGCATAAACCGATATGTCAGACATACCGGGATATACAAATAAATGTTTGGCGGTGCGGGACGACACCACAACCCGATATGTCTAGCATATTGGGTTTTGCCGGCGACCAATTTTCATTTATGAAACATATCGGGATCTTATTTTATTAACCCACATTGTATAGGAGTAACAGAACCATATCGGGTTTTGCCATCATATTCGTCACCACTAACTGCATATATTGGCTTTAAAAACGGAAAATGGATATTTCTTGACATATCGGGTTCTGCCTTAGTACCACAGAAATATACATGTAAAATGTTAATCGGCGTGCAGACAAAGTTGTTTTAAAATTGAAAAAAGGTTTTCACCTCCGCCGAGATTCGAACCCAGAACCTCTCGATTACCAGTCAAACGCTCTAACCAATTGTGCTACGGAGACACTGAGAATCTTTCACCAACTTCGGCAATATAACTTAATTTAATTTTAATGTTAGTATTTATACAGTTTGAAATGCCCTTTTAAATGTATTAATTATTTAATGATTTTTGTTTTCCAGAGATATGCAATAAAATTGTTTTTATTTTTATTTCTCGAAAACGAAGCAAGATATGAAAACAATTTAAGAGACAAGAAAAGGATATTTTTAGTTGCTTAATCCGAAAAAAATATAAAAATTACCAAAAACTCAGTGGCGTCTTATTTTTTGCCAATATTATTTGTTAAGGCGCCCCCTGAAACGTCCCTGGACGTAATAATTTAGCGCTACACGAACGTTTTATCACTAAAATTATCGTTACCAAAATTAAATTAAAATCTGGTAAAGGATATTAAAAATTTATAATTAAAATACTCGTTAAAATTATTAAAAAAAAAACTGAACCCCAAATAGGTTGGATTTATCAAAAAAATTTTTTGGGACCTAATTTGACCAAAAATTAATTATGTTTAAGAACGACAACATTTAAAAGGTCCTGTCATCGAAAAAATTCTTTGCACCGTGGCGACATCTACATCTTGTATTATTCAAACACATTTTTTACACAGTTGTGAAGCCAATCATAGAGGCTAAAAACTTGCGTTTACAGAATTTACATGTCGCTTTTAGTTTTCGAAATAATTGGCCTGGGAGATTTTATTGAAATACCCTGCATATATTTGTTTGATTGTCTATTAACATTAAATAATTAGTTCTGGAGAAAATTTGTTTAGTAATTTTCAACTATTTTGATATGTTTCTTGTCTCCCGGACATAATTTGACAAAACAATTGCCTTGGTGATGGCCTATTAATAGGCCGAAATGGCTAGGCAATAATTTGTTAAAAGACGGCGTACAACCGACTCATACGTTAATGTCAAAGTCCCACGGGTCCGCCGACGCGACCCCTTTAGTGATTCGACGGCCTTTATATATTATTTGTTGGTTAATTACATTTATATGCAATAAGGAATTAAAATTGAAACTTTTTCTTCTTTTCAGTTGTCAGCAGTGGTCGACGGTGTCTATGCGGACCATTCCCACATTGCTGGAAAATTTACGATGCTTTCATCTAGCAGAGTATATGTGGGCGGCAGCATAAATACCAGAGCGCTTCTCGGAGCCAGAGTGCACAACAATTTTGTGGGATGCATGAGAAAGGTGAGTAAAATCAGCTTCCAGGCATAGTTTGGTTAGCATAAACTGATCGATTAAATTCTAATACTAATCCGATGGGTGAGAAAATGTAAACTTGTATCTACATTATATGCATAAAGAAAATGTTGATCTCAAAGTCGATCAAAGAGTTTTCTGGAGAAGAAATATGATCTCAAATGAAAAGAGGTAGGATATTACAGTGTCACCAGTAATCTTTGACTTTGGCATCAAGTTCTGCTTCAATCGAGATGAAAATTAAGCAAAAAAATACTAGTCACGTGATTCGCATTATCTGTCAAATTTTAATTTTTTCCAAAAAATAATTCAAAAGTGGCGTTATTTCTAGCCCACATGCAAATTTCAGCTGCATAAGATAATTTTGATTCTTTACCTATATTTTCTAAATTGCACCACTTTTGCAAAATAAGACTCAACGCAACCTACATAAAACTTCTCAGTTTTGACAAGGCTTTATTTCAGATAGGTACTCTAAACAGAAAAGATTGTGATATCAAAGAAACCTATTTACTATTTTTCAGTTCTTCTTTTTGCAACGCTGCCTTAGCTTATTAAAAATCTTGGGCCGATGTACAACAATACCACTTTTTATATTCTAAATACAAAATTGTAGGTACCCCATATTGTTTTCTATATTAACAAGTTAAAGATATCACATGAACATAACACCAGACAATGTATAAGTTATCAAACTATACCAGTAAAAAGTAATTATGGAAAAAAATCTCTTTTATATAGCGGAATGATAATATAACAATCTTCCAAAAGAATATCAGGAGAATAAAAAAAATTAAAAATATTTATACAAAATTAAATGATTTTATAAAAAACCACCCTTTTGATATATTCTTTTTAGAAGTGTTTTTCTGCTTTCCTGTTTTATTTGGTTATTTTAGACCCTTTTAACTAAATTTTTCACATACTCAGTATATTTTACCTTATTTCTATTTTTCTTCACATTATGTTATTTCGACACACCAATTTTTGATTCCATAAAAGCTCCATTAAAGTTTTATACCATTTATTATTTTCTCTTCTGCTTATAAGCCATTAGCAATTCATTTTTCTGTCTCCTGATGATGAACGTTTCTACGTTCGAAACATGTAGAGACCTCTGAACATTTTTGTTCTAATAAATTTTGTGGAAGAAGACTTTTAGTTTTTTCTTTCCTTTTCAAAGATTTTTACTTGTTGTTGTTTGTTGCTGTTTAAAAGAAGCAAAAGGAAAGTATCTAACAGCAAAAGATACAAAAAATCTACAGAGAAAACGTAACAACAAAAATAGCGTCGAGCCGTTTCTAAAGTGTATTTATATGCTGTCGATAAAGAAGGAAAACCTAATAACAAGAGGGCTGTGCGCATGCCCATTCCTGTTAGGCGACAAGGGAATTAAATTTGTTTATTTATTGTTATATCATATTTTCAAAACTTTTTAATTATTCCTAATAGATAAATCTAAATAACCTATTAACTTAAATATTCTGCTGATACAAAAAATACCTTGTTGAGTTGTTTTCCCTGACGTTCTACAACCCGCTGCTCTCTATATGAAAGCGATGAGTTACTAACAGAATTATTAAACTTCTGGTACATGAACAGAGTCTCTAAAACATGATCTTAATGATTTTCGATATAAGAATACCTACTTTCCTTCTTGCCACAAAAGTAAGTTCAAATTAAAGTTTTATTAATTTTGAGTCTGTTGACTAAAATATTGACGAGACGATTTTTTATTTTTCTGCTTTAATTATTTGTTTCTAACAGTAATAGGAATTATTACATTAATTATATATCAATAAAAATTAACTTCTTTTCAAATTTTATTATTGTTTAAGAACTTTAACACGAGGGCACTAAATAATTCCACAGAACTTCGGGACGGTGAATATTTCAATAAATTCTTTATCAACAAACTTGCGTACGTATTGTTAACCAAACTAAATATTTCTCAACTATGCAAGAAAGCATAACTAAGTTTACATATTTAGAATATTGTTAAGGGTCCAAGTTCTCAAATACTCCACAATTGGAGAAATACCATGTATTATAACAGTTTGACTATCAAACTATTTATATATTAAACTGACAGGGGGGTCGTTAACGAATGCGCCATAAAACACTTTTGGATTATAGACAACGTATACTTGCACTAGGAAGAAGACAAACAACCGCGATAATTGGTCGACGCAAAGCTGATATTAAAAAATGTCAAAAATGTACAAAGCAGCGCCACTCATCTGCGTCACTGGCGGGAACCTTGACCCAAAAGGCAGGACGTCTAGGGGAGAATGGCCCAAAATTATCCCCCTAACGTGAAAATCCCTCGTAAACCGAGTGTATGATTTAGGGAGATCCATAATCATAATTATGGATTATGGGATTCCCCAATTCTTATGCTTTTAGATTTGGATGCGCAGAGTGTTTAATAAAAAAACCTAATAATGTTATTTATATAATTATGAACTTGGTCAAAAGGACCATTTTACCCTACCTGGTTGGGCAAAATGATCCCTTAAGGTACGATAAAATGATCCACCAATTTAATATAAGAAAAAATGCTAAATTGTTGATTATAAGTAAATATTTACAAAAGCAGATAGGCCGTACTTTATTATTTAAGAGCTTTATTATTTTTAGCAATTTTAGTAAGAAAATACAAACATTCTTATCATAAAACAAAAATATTAAAACTCAAAATAATACTAGACTATTTGTTAAATGTACTAAAAAAAATATAAACAAAGTCAAACTACATAGGTAGGTGAACACGAATATTATCCGTTAACATATTTTCCTACGAACATGCACGGTTTTTTCTTTCTGTAGACACAAGTCGCAAGTATAGGGATCGCAGTCATTTTCCTCAATTCCCGCACACTCCTCGTATGCCCAGCGCTTGCAATTATTACACTGCACCCATCCTTCTCCTGCGGGAGACCTTTTAAAAGTGTATGAACAAATAATGCATTCCGTATCTTCCTCTTAACCTTCGGAGTCGTCATCCTCATTGTCATCTTTCTTTTTATTATTTGTAATTCTTCTTCTCTTGGTTACCCTTAGATTTTTATTGTCTTTTTAATTTTCTGTGGCTAACTTATTCTTCATTTTTAACTTTACTTTAAACAAAATTAACAAAAGTAAGTAGGTTTAACAACAGTTTAGAACATTTAGGTTTTAATAATTCTCGGAAATATTCGATGATCAGGCTTCTCTCGCATTTCCATTTGCAAGACCATAGATAAAATGCATCTCAGCCATTTTAAAATTCGTAAAAATTGCCATGGTAAAACAATACTGTAACGAATATCTAAAACACTTTTGAACGTTACAAACTCTAATTTGTACACAACTTACCATTTAAAAATTAAAATGGCACGTGTCAGAAATAATAAAAACAAAAATTATCCAAACAACGCCATAGCCTATTAGGCCATTTTCAAAGAAATAAGTTTCGTTTGGGTAATTAAATAAATCAGTTTTAAGGTGGGAGAATCAACATGCTTGCCAACCTATAACCTATTTCGCGTATATTTATTTAATTTTTCTAGCTTTTACACAAAATTTCAATAAAATCATTATCGTCTTCATATTTTATAGGTAATAATTGACATATTCAATAAATATCAAGGAATTTCATTAAATATTTTAGGAGAATTGTATAGCGAAAAATATCGGGTAAGATTTTTTTTAACATTATTATGTCATTCTTCTTTTACTATACAATTCTCCCAAAATTAGCAATAAAATAAATTGATATTTTTGTAATATGTCAGATATTACCTAAATATTGTACCGAAGATATTGATTTTATTATGAGATACAGTAAAACAAAGTTGAACTTGTAAATTTCCACTATATTCCACAATATAGTTTTGTTTTACTGTATCTCATAATACTATTATTATGGATTTCCACCTAGTATCGGCTGAATCAATTAATTTGATATTGATTTTATTTAAATGTTAGTTAATCCAATAATAAACTAAAAAAAAGCAACGCAAAATAGGTTATAGGTTGGCAGTAGATGGAATGACGTTGAGAATTCCACCTATTAATGATAATTAAATGGGTTATGTGTTTATAGGAATGTGCATTAAAATGATTTTTATTTTTTACTCGAAAACGGTGCACCGTAAGAAAATAAGTCAAGAGCTCTGCTTGCTCTAAATTAGACGAGAATTTCAAAAATAATTTTTATTTAAAGAAAAAGCAGTGGCGCACCATTTTTTTTCTTCAAAAATATTAAATTTAAGCCCCACACGGACGCCACTGCTAAAATTTAAAAAAATTATTTTACACCAAAAAATGCCTTTCGATGCTCAAAAGACGTGTACCAAATTTCATTAAAATATCTAGAGTGGTTTGAAAATGGCAATGAAAAAATATTTTTTTTAATTAAAAAGTTAACACCCTGTATCTCCCCAAAAAAAGTGTCTGCCTTTTTGTAATTATTTTTTATTATATGTAATTAAGACACTGTTAAAATGTCAGCGTGAATCAAAAACTTCATTTTGAATTTTTGAAAAAACAACTTGGGGGTATTTTTAATTAAATATTAACCCCCTCAAAAGTGTCTGCTTTATTAATTTTTGTGTTTTGTGTCATTTTAAATTTTGATTTCTGTTTGTTGGCCTCTGAAACAAACACTTTTTTTGGGCAAAATTTTTGGACACCTTTCTCCTATGCGCAGTACCTGGTGTCCCCGGGTAGAGCTAGCCAACACTTGCTTACCTGCTCATCTATCCAGTAGATACTATGACACAAAATTTTGAAGTGCATCAAACACTTCATAAAACGGGTGTTACTAGCTCTTGGACTATCATACAAGTCTCGCGGCCCAAATATTGTAGCTACGAGCCCATAAAGCAGCAAGTGGTGTGCGTGTGCATGTTTCGGGTTCAATGCTACGTTGCCATAATATAATTTAAGTTTGCGGCGTAGTACAAAGCCGCCAAAATAAAATGTCATGTGTTTTTAAATATAAACGGCTGGATTAGTTCTCAATAAACACAAGATTTGCCAGCCTATTGTACAGTAATTAATATGGATATAGATAAACTAATAGTATTACATTTATAATAGCAAATTATGATAAATTAAATGTTTGTTATTGGAAATAGGATAGTTAATTAGCCCAAATTGGTTTATTCTACTCACCGTTCAACTTAAATAATAAAAACCAAGAAAATTTAGTCTCTGAAACCTAATGCGTGAGCTTGCTACGGTCCACTACCTAACTGGGAACTGTTAGGAAGAAACCAGTATCAGCTGTTAATGTCAACTGTCAAAACGCTTTGTTTTTAGAAAAAGTTGACTCTGGTAGATAGATTTTGATATGGATGTACCAATGTATATTCGGTAGCTTTTAAAATACTTTATTCCAGGCTTTTTGGTACCTCGTAGGTATATTTATATCATAATTATGTCAAAATTACCTCCGTGTATTTTCGTAACGAACATTTTAGTTGTAAATAACAAATTGTTTACCGTACCCTAAGTAATATCTTATAAACTTTTATGACAACATAAACAGTTAATATAATTCACATTAATCCTTTCAACATAAACAAAGCCTTAAATAATTATAATACCATTAGAACCGTAAAAGTTATGTTAAACAAGCCTGTATAAGCTTGTTTTGTTTTAAACCCACACTCACCCAGCAACATGGAAAAAAAATTGTTATGTTAACGAAAAACACAAAAATTTGTTTTGTTTGTATACGTGGGTTAAAAAAATTTTCTTATACTTAGGTATACAGGTGGAAGAAAACGTTAGATGTTTGTGGAAAACGGATAATACGTTTACGTTTAAGTTGGTTTTTCCGACAAACGACCATTTTCTATCGTTTTAAAATATTTGTATATTTGCAATACAATGCGGCGTTACCGCTTCTACATAAAACAGGTGGCAACATCGTTATTTTAACTGGAACACCCTATATATTTTTTAATTTTTAGATGTTGCATGTATTTCTAAACAATGTTTGTTTGAAGGTGGTAGACAATGAAGTAATATCAAAAAAATTACCTTGTCGGACTTCCATTGTCTTTATTTTGTTACTTAACACAACGTTTCGGTTAGTTAGTATCTCTAACCGTTTTCAAGTGTCAACTAAATTATAATTCTAAGGCTACTGTCTTAAATACTATCCATGTGCAATGAAGCTTAATGACTCCGCCTACGTGCTTATTGGTGTGTGAAGTTTGAGCTGTTGATTTTGGACAAGAAGAGGCTTCCAGATATTGGGGATATCCATACTTGGTTTACTAAATATATGAGTATTTTGATTCATAAAAGCTGCTTCTTTGAATTTTCGTTTTGTCCAGTGCTGTTCCGTGTCTAAAACCTTGGCTTCTGACCACTGTATATTATGTTGGTTTGTCCATACATGCTCCGCTATACCTGATCTCGAAGTTTCACCTCTCTGAGAATGTTTCAGATGTACTTTAACTCATACGGGAACAGGTCTTTTTGTTTTTTAAATGTACGATTCGCCCCAATCGCAAGGGATTTGATAGATACATTTTTTGTGTGTTTATTACGAGGGGTTTTACTTTTGTTAAAAAGCTTCTACGCGTATTTCCGAATTTGAAGGCTGTTTCGATATTATAGTTTTTGGTTATCCTTCTAATCTTTTTAGAAATACCCTTGACATAAGGTAGATATTGTAAGAAATGCTTGCTCCTCTTTCGTTTCTGTATTAGTTTTTTCTTTGCGATTTTTAAGTTTGGAGATGGTATTACTTACAAAGGTTTCAGGGTAACCATTCTCTTTTAAATCATTTTTGATGTTTGTAATTTCAATATTAAGGTCTTCCTGATTCTTGCAAACGTTAGCGGCTCTGTAATAAAGAGTTTGAATGATTCGATCCATGATTAAGGTATTGCCCTGTGTGAGTGGGTTTCCTGTAGACTGAAGTTTTTACGTTTTCAGCACTTTGTTTGACGAAAACATCGAGAAAAGGTAGAGTGGAATAGTTTTCTGTTTCCATGGTAAATTTAATGGATTGAGTTATACTATTAATATGTTCCAAAAACCGTATCAGCTCTTCGTTGCTGTCTGTCCAGATAATAAAGGTATCATCGACATATCTAAGCTAAAGTTTAGGTTTAATCTTGGCAGTGTTAATAGCGTGTGACTTAAACCATTCCATGTACAGGTTAGCTTTTTTTTATCTTTCTAAGCTACATCTGAAACCGTTTTTTATGTATAAATTAATTTTAATTTTTTTTAAAGAAAACCTGACTTTAAAACATTATTAAGTTGAAATTTTGCGCACAGCTAAAAGATGCCTTTACACATTTAATTCGTTGGTCATATCTTAGTTTAAGCGTACAGAGTGATCCAGAAATATATTTTTGTAGGTTACTTGAAAAAATGGGCGAAAATCAATTTCTTTATACGAGAGTATTTTAATACTGATTTGAAAAGCCGATAAAAGTAGCTTTTTAATAATGTATACCTTGCTTAGACCTAATTCTTCAAGTTGTCGATTTATAAGCAAATCTTTACGAAACTTCTTAAAACTTGTAAGTAGGTAATTTTCAATGAGTTTAGTAGGAGGCCATGAAAACAATAATTTTGTTGGCTTCATGGCAACCTATTATTTAATAAAAGTGACATTCTTTCGGTTGTCATTTTAAGTTGGCGGTACAATGAATTATATAGTTATCTATAAATATAAAAATAAATGTTTGTCTGTATGTCCGGCATGCGTTCCTATACCATTTATCCGATTACGATGAAAATTTGGTGAGTTGTTGTGTGCAGGCCTAGGAAAATTATGGCATAAAAAAAGTGGCGCAACGCATGCCGGGATTTGGTGAGTTGTTGTGTGCAGGCCGAGGAAGGATGTCGGGATGTCGGATATTTGTGTAATGTCTTTCCTTCAAATTTATTTTAGTAAGTAGCGTAGCAACGCGCGCGGGGTACCTATAGCTAGTATTATATATAATTTAAATTAAAACTGTAAAAATTTATAATATGTTTCATTAAAAAAGTTAAAGTTGATACCCGTGCCATTTATTTCATATTATAATATATTTTTTTCTAAAAAAATGTATTTCAAAAAAATTAGATTGAAGGGTTCAAGCGATTCTAGGTTTAGTGGTCGATATTCCATAAAAAAGGCTGTTCTTCTTCTTTATCATAACGCCTTACATAACATATGCGTACGTATCCACTTTATATACTTATAATGTTGTCAACAAAGTATTAAAGGAAATCGCTTGCTTGCTTGCTTGTTGGTAATAAAAAGATCAACAACTTTTGTATTTACACTTTTTTCATATAACCTTAAAATGTATGTGAAAAATTCAAATAACCAAGTTTTTGGTGTTTTATTTTTATCTTTTACAAAAAATTTTTTTTATCCACGAAATTTGGTGAAAATTTTCCTTTTTATGTCCCAAACACACTGTAATTTTTTTGATTTAAAATATTTATTTTTTAACCTTATTTTGACTTAATATCGAAAAAACACCCTAATTTTCAATCGAAAATTCTCACGTCAAAATATATGCTTTTTTAAAAAAGTCGGTGGGCTTATTGTCCGTTGAAATCTCGACTTTCTGATGGTGTTAAAAAATATATACATTACAACAATAAATGTTCTCAAATAAATGCAAAGAAACGAAAAAAACTCGAATCCGAATTTTTTTTTTAGATCAATATGTACAATTTTGAGCTATTTATTAAAATTTATACTTTAATTACTCGAAAAACGTAAGATTCCATATTACATTGATAAAAAAAAAGTATAAATTTTAATAAATAGCTTAAAATTGTACATATTGATCTAAAAAAAAAGTTTTTGATTCGAGTTTTTTTCATTTCTTTGCAATTTTTTGAGAACACTTAACATACTACACCATCAGAAAGTAGAGATTTCAACGAACAAAAAGCCCATCGACTTTTTTAAAAAAGCAGATATTTTGACGTGAGAATTTTCGATTGAAAATTAGGGTGTTTTTCGATATTAAGTCAAAATAAGGTTAAAAAATAAATATTTTAAATCACAAAAATTATAGTGTGTTTAGGACATAAAAAGGTAAGTTTTCACCAAATTTCGTGGATAAAAAAAAATTTTTGTGAAAGATAAAAATAAAAAACCAAAAACTTGGTTATTTCAATTTTTCACATTAATTTAGAGGTTATGTGAAAAAAGTGTATATGCAAAAGTTGTAGATCTTTTTATTACCTACAACTTTGCGATTTAACGTTTTTCCACAGTACTTGTAGTTTTACCGGAAATCGAGATAAATCGTTTTCTACCCTTAAAAACTCCCCGCCCCCCCTTCCCGACCTCGGATCGCACGTAATTTATTTTTCCTTTAATTTTTGTTATATTCTCTTCCTTTTCCAATGGGTTTCATCCTACTATTATTTTTTTTGGTTTAAAAAATTATCGACCCTGGTCTATAAAGGCGTAATTTGGTTGAGGATTCCATTAAAGTTTCTAAATTTAAAACAATAAATTATCGCAGAATATAGGAGGGAAAACGCAAAATACGAGAAAAATTGAAACTTTGCCACCCGGTATAACGAAAATAACGCGTATATTTGCATTTTTTTCTTATTTTGACGAGTGCTTTCACCCTATGAAATATCTGCATGACATTAATTAACACCCTGTATAGATGTATAAGTAATATTTGCATTCCAAATATCGGCTTCATGGTTAACAATATGATGGAATTCTAGATATGAAATTCCAGAGCTTTTATTCCATTTGAATATTAAAGCTAAAGCATACGGATGTGGAACTTATCTCGTTTCCAGAATTGATTTGGCAAAGTATCACTCGTGCTTGCGGAGATCGTCGCAACTACGTGAGCGATTTTAAAAGATTTATATTCTTTATATAAACTGAATTCGGTGGACAGGGTGAATTTTTAGATTATTGCATTAAAGTTATGGTTAATAATAATGTAACTATTTCCTACCATTTATGAGACATGAATTATAAAATTCATTTTCTATGTAAAAATATACCGAGAATAAAGTTCAGTAACTTTAAAACCAATAAAGCTACAGTGGCGGCTCGTAACTAGTGAGTCAGGGGGGGGGGGGCGCTGGCTTTAAATAAAAAAAAATTAGAATGTCTATTATTTTCGAAAGTACGTGTCTGTTTTTTCTAACTTTCTCGTCGTGAATTTTAATTTCATCAGCATAAGCACTACTCAAACAAGTTAAAATATTAGTTTGTCCTAACATCTCAAAACTTACCACATTATAACGATGTTTTGCACTATTTTCATGTTTTTTATTTTCTCTAAAAGACGTTTTAAGTCCTGCACCCCATTTATAGTCCAATTATCATCCCCGTCAAAAAGAAGACACACGAAACAAAAAAAATAATTTTTGTCCTCACAACCGCATATTATTATCCAGGATTTTTTATTATATATTTATTTGTCAAACTTACGCGTAAACTGTGCCTTACTTTTACATTTTGATTGCACTTGTAGGTAGTGGCCGCCGTGTATTTTTTAAATCAAGTTTTTCATTTAAGCTCAGTGAACTACTAAACACAAGCTTCTGTAAATCAATGACCTTCAAATTAGATGAAATTTTCCAACTTTATAATGGAACTAATAAATAAATCAAAACAAATAAACAAAACGTGAGCGCATGAGCCGCATCGACAGGTCGAATCGCGAGTCGCGAACAGCTGTTGGGCGGAAAATTTTGAGCTCCTCGTTGTGCGATATGTAGGTGACGTCACGCCTCCGTAGTCATAACGAGAAGTCGCGTTGAATCGGGACGAATAATCGGTCGACCGCGGCCCCGCGCTTCGTATAATCTTGAGAGCGCGCAACTCGCTTGTCTATGAGTATAATAGCCTGCCCGCTGGAATATGGCTATGTTTGGTTTGAATTATTTTAATGGATTGCTCACATACATTGCTTTATTGGTTTTTTAAGTAAAGTATTTTTGGATTCTGTTTGAAATAATTGCAGGGAGGGCGGCGCCCCAGAGCTCTCCATTAACGAGCCGCCACTGAAAGCTAAACATTTAAAATGTTTAGCTAAAACATAGATAGATAATCAAAATACAGCCCCAATGTTCAATGTTAGCCATTAACCTTCACGGTCATGCTAATAGTCAGAATTGCCGCTATTGGTCTAGGGAAAATCCTCACTGGATGAGAGAAGAACATACCCAATATCCTAAAAATGGTGATAATTATTTAGCACTGCTTTTAAATAATGTCTTGCCAACTTTGACAAACTTATATCCTAATCCAGCAAACCTACAACTTCCAGCGAATATGATATAATTTCAGCAAGAAGGAGCACCGCCCCATTACCAAATCAATGTCAGGTAATACCTCAGCCGAGTATTTCCAAATCGGTGGATAGGGAGGAGTGGATCCATGGAATGGCCAGCACGATCCCCGGTTTTGACGCCATTGACTTCTTCTTATGTCAAAATATTGTATACAAAACTAAACCCCTTGACTTAGCTGACTTAAGGAGACGAATAATGCTTGCGATTAAATCGGCCACGCCTGAGATGTTCAGTAACATTAGAAAAAAAGTCTGTTTCAGATTAGGATGTTGCCAAGACGTCCGCGGCGAGCATTTTTAACAAATTTCTACATTAATGTTTTTTATTGTCTTTTACATTTTCAAGAAATAAACAGTATTACTTATTAGTTTTTGAGTGTGTCGTTAATTTTTGCGATAAATCTGAAAACACTTTATATTTCCGAAACAGTGTTTTATTTTACTTCTGTCACTATCCATACCTATTTTAAGTTGTTTTGGAGTTATGTGTAATTTAAACAAATCCTAAAATCTTTGTTTGTTCAAAATTTCTCTAAAGTAGGCGTTGACTTCGATTTTTTACAAATACTGAAAATAATTTTAAATAGGTAAACTAGAGTATGAACAGGAATAAGGTAAGTGTAAACTTAATTATTTACACATAGCTTATTTTACAAAAATTATGCCTTATTAATAGAGACCGACCGAAAGTTTGGTTTCGGCTAGTTTCGGCCAAAAAATGTAGTTTCGGTGACAGTTTCGGTTTCGGCCAAAAACCGGCCGAACCTCCGGCCAAGCTAAAACTCAGTGTTCGTGAATTGTCGCGCACCGTTCGGCTAACTTTGAGTGGGTTCGTAGGAAGTGTTGTCTATATACATTTTTTATTTTTTTTTAGTGGGAAGAGTTTAATCCGTTCCTTAGATCGATCTCGTCCTATATAAAATAAATTAAATTTCAGTATACATAAAAATTTTTACCATGTATAAATAAGTTTCGGTTTCGGTTTCGGCCGAAACTGAGACCAAGGCCAAAGATTCGGTTTCGGTTTCGACCGAAACTGAAAATCTTGTTTCGGTCGGACATACTTAATTAACCTAATACAAAATGTGGCATAAAACAAAAAATATAATTAAAAAAATCGTCACTAGATGAAGCTTCGCTCTATATCCTTTTGACGGACTTTAAGTTGAATTTTGCGTTTAATTTTTTCGTCGAATCCTAGCCTCACAAATAATCGGGCGAAACGCATCTGGAGATGAAACTGACACAATGAAAGGAAAAACTCCTCTGAAATATACTAAAGTTTTAGTTACTTTTATACAGTTTTTTCTTTTTATATCAATTTTACGACTTCATTTCTAAAATAATAAAGCAATAATTCGATTAACATTTTTTTTTCATTAACTTTAAACTCCGACACTCTTCCCATCTTTTCCGTCTCGTTTGCATTAATAATAAATCCCTGGCCTTTCCGGCTTGTTTTAATTTTATGACGTAAGCTTCTGAATCCATTAGTTAAATATACCCCTCACACTTGTAGCCTTGCACAGTGGCTTGTCGTAGAAGGGCTAGGAGGAGGCGCAAGCTCCCTCGTAGCGGCGGCTCCGCGTTCCTTTCTCAAAATAATAAAAACTTTAGTTTTAAATTTAAAATGTTTTGTTGTAGTTTAACGATTTTTTATATCCTTTGTTTATATTTTTTATTTACTTAGTAAATTTAAAAATTGATTAAAAAGAAGTCCACACAAATACTCGCAAAAGTATAATTATTTGGAGCGCTTCCCTACATGGATATACGGGAAGACCGCAGCGTTAATAAAATTCGGAAGGACCTAACAAATATTACTGCTGTACTTATCGGACATTGCCTTTTTGATAGATAAGCCGAACGTATGCAATTACCGTGCGAGCAAAAATCAAAGAGGGCTTGGATTATAAAACGTGGGACTTGGTTTAGATCACAATGATATGGGGACGAAATATCTAACCAAATCTAGGTGTTGACCTCTGCATCTCTGGAGAAATGTTACCACATTCTTGGATAATTCTTTCTTGTAATTGTTCAAAATTTGCAACTGGTGTTTTAAAAATAGTGTTCTTTAAATGAGGAAAAACGAAGTAATCCATAACCGCTAAACAAGGTGATCTAGGTGGGAACTCAATGTCTGATCGAAAACTAATTAATCTGTCGTCGAAAATTGCGTAAGTACTCAATAGTTTCGGCGGCTGCATGGGCGGTTGCACCGTCCTATTGAAAATATCCAGAACTTAGTTCGTCGTCAAGTAATTGCAACACAAATGGATTCAAAATATTGTCTCTATACTGCTGTGCTGTAACTGTGTCATGGAAAAAAATTTGACCAACAATTCTTCTTCGGGAAACAGCTAACCAATTTTTTGAGGGTGCAATGTGGACTCTACAAAAAAATGGGAATTTTCACTACTCCACATGCGTGTATTCTGAGAATTCACATAACCGGAGAGGTGGAACCAGGCTTCATCCGAAAAAAATGTCAGGTCTAATAAATCATTTATTTCCAATAAATTTTGGGTAAACCATTGAGAGTAATTCCTGCGTCTTTCAAAATCAGTGGCTTGTATTTCTTGGAATACTTGCACTTTATAAGAAAATAAATTTAGCTGCTTCTTAAGAATAGTCCTGCATGTTCCATAAGATCTTCCCACTTCTTGGGACAGGCGTCTTATACAATTTGTTGGCGCATTTTGCATTATTTCACGAACGTTTGCAACCAGTTCTTCTGTTCTTACAGATAATCTTCCTGCTTCTTTTTTGTGTTGTATAGAACCTGTTTCCCTAAACACAGCTACGGTTCTTTTCAGACAATAATAAAAATCCCCAGCTGTTTTTGTTTTCTTCTTGTAGATGGAGAGCGATAATTTATCCACAGGCGCGAGGCGCCACACAATAAAAACTAGTTGAATACTAACATTTCTATGCACCACAGAATAAACACTTTAACAAACTACTTAAACGCACAATACGCAGGCTTTCTCAAGACTGATTATAATAATATATCCTAATTGTATCAGGCCAGGCCCTGGGCTCAATAAATAATGGTGTTTTTATCCTAAATAACAATAATTGCAAACGCCATATAAACTTATCGAATACGGGGTGGACCTACCTGCTCTTGATAACAAGGACAACATTTCTTTGCAAAATAATGGTAAACAAGTGACATTATTAAAATTGTAAATATGTCACCCTGTAGACCGTTCAGATATACAACAATGAGGTTTTATTGAAATAAATGACAGGTAGCAAAAGCCAAGACAATATAATTTGTGATGTACTTTCTCTTAAAAGTTTATAACTTTCTTAGTAGTTTCAGAACAAAATAATTAACAGCATTTTTGTCGTATTTAGCTTAGCTACGAGAAACTTTGAGTAAATTGAGTTAATAATTTTAACAATGCATAACAAACTTGGGTTAAGGTTAGCAGCTAGTGCATAATTAAATAGCTTTCGTGAGATAATGTTAAACTAATTGACATATTCGGTAATTATATAAATTAGTTTATTTGTATGTTTCATCAAGCATCTGAGTATGGTCATAATAATAATATTAATAACAATAATAATAATAATAATAATAATAATAATAATAATAATAATAATAATAATAATAATATTAATAATAATAATAATAATAATAATAATAATAATAATAATAATAATAATAATAATAATAATAATAATATCGTTTATTTCTCCAATTGAAAGGTAATACAGGGCACTACAATAATTGGAAAAAATGTCAGACAAATGAAGTAACTACAAGAAAAATTCACTAAGACTGTAACAGTTTTTCTGAAACAGCAGCTTTTTAAGTCTACTCTTAAAAACATTGATATTAGTCACTTTTATGCTATTATCTAGGACATTATGAAATCTGCAACAGTTAAAATAAAAACTCCTCTGGTACGTAGCTGTGCGATGAGGTGGTGGTATCAATCTTAAGTAACCTCTAGTATTATAATTATGATTAAGTCGGCAACCCTCAAACGTGTGCCATAAACATATGAGCAAACTTCAAGTATACAGGGTTTTTCACTTAAAACTCCCCACGCCAATATCTCGAAAACGAATAAAAATATTTAATTTCTGTTAAAAGTAGTCAATATATGGGGTCAAGTAGATATTTTTTAAAGTTTAAACAATTCGACGCCTACTAAGAGCTAAGCGTCGCGACGCGTCGAAAATATAAATCGATTGCATTGACTTTAAAATTACGCGCATACGAAAGTACAATAATGTTATTTATAAACTTTTTTGTTACTTATTCGAACTTATTTATTTTACTCATTTCTGAGTTAAAGTATTAAACAAAAATTATTATTGCAATTAACTACTTACATGATTCTGAGTTTATAATAAACAAAATTATTATTGCAATTAACATGATAAAACAAATTAAAAATTTTGTTCAAAATTATGTCCATCTGCTCGAATACACATATCAAAAACTTTCAACAGATGAGCTTGGGTCACTTCTAGGAGTGTCCTTCTTGTAATAGCAGCACACGCTGCACTAATTTTGTTAATAAGATTAGCCATATCTTCGATAGGTTCTTCATAGACAACGTCCTTTAGGTGACCCCAAAGAAAATAATCTGGTGGTGTAATGTCCGGGGACCTCGCCGGCCACCTTATCGGTCCATTAGTACCAAACCATCTATTGGGGTATTCTCTGTCTAAATACCTCGTTACAATTACGGCATTATGTGCAGGCGCTCCATCCTGCTGTAGCCACATATTAATTCTAGTCTCAAAGGGCACTTCTTTTAACAGTTCCGGAAGTGTAGTTTGAAGAAATCTTAAATAGCGATCTGCATTTAAAGTGCTTTCGTAAAAGTGAGGTCCAATAAGGAATCCGTTTAATATGCCGCACCAAACATTGATGCCAAAAACTCGCTGACAACCTCTTTCCCTAATCAAACGAGGATGTTTTTCGGACCAAAAACGACAGTGCTTGTAGATGGAGAAGCATAGCAGACGATACTAACATCATTCGCATAGGCAATATAGATAAAAGGTCCCAAGTTACATACACCAGACGTACTTTGTACGTATTAAATGGAACCCGGTTTGGAAGTTAAACTCAACACGTTTGATCTTCCCAGCCAACAAATTATTATTATTTTTTTTTTAATTCATAATCAACATGATCCAATGATTCAATATTAATCTTTTACCTTTTACATTTGACCTAAAACAGTTTATGCTTTAGAGGTGTCTAAAATCGACACTATAGATGTCGCCGTGCGTTGCATATCCTCAGGTATTTACGCTATTTACTGCTTTCAGGTGGTAGGTATATTTTTCTTTTGTCGGATGGCTAGATCCACAGACATGTAATATCTGAATCGTATTTAGCAGAAATCAATGATGACAAATTTTTGCTGATTACCCTAGATCTACCGCCTCTGTTTGAACACGGAGGTTATATTAATGATATTAGATGCATTCTTGATGTGTCCATATTAAGTAATAGTTATTTATGTATCAAGGGTAGTAAGTAAACGATTATGCCCTAAGGGCGACAGTCTTACAAAGCCGAGGGCCTCTGGCCCGAGGGTTCGTAAGTCGCCCGAGGGTATATATCTATTAGTACCCGTGGTGCATACAAAATTTTATGTCATACCAGTTCGTTTTGAATAATAAATATTTTTTTTTAATTTAATTTGATTTACCAATTTTTTATTTTTACCTGCGACATTACCTTGACATTATTAAAATGTTTAATGTGTTAAAGTCAAAAATAAAAAATGAAACAAGATGCACACTTAATGCAACACTTAATGCCCGCGCGGGCCATAATGTGTACTTTATGCCCGCACGGGCATAAAGTAATTCATTATGTAGATGGTATCTACACTGAGGAAAAAAAATCACACAAATACAAGTATTTTTTTTAAATATATGAGTATTACCACAAGAAAAATCCATTTATCCCTAAAATATTTCGTTTAGTTGCAATCAAGGACGTTTTTTTGACAACAATATTGTTACGTGTGCTCAATGCTTTTTTATGGTAACAGAATATCATATAACCATAACAATATGTATCCAATAAGTGATTTTAGAAAGTATTTTTTTAATTTCTATAAGGTTATCTTATTACCACAAAAATAAAAATAAAAACTAACCAATCTTTTATACCTATCTAAAATATACCTTTTAGGAACTAAACAGTTGCTTTTTTAAAACATGGTGAAATCGTTTTGGTTCATTTTATTGCCATTTGCAGTGTTGTTAGTCTGTTTAGTGGTTGGTGGATTATAGTTTATAGTGGATGTTTGATGCCCATTGATTTGCTACATTTTTTATATTTTAATAATTTCATATAGGGTGGTGTACTTTTAGTGCAACGTTATATAATAGGTGTTGTGGCGGTGAGTCCCCAAATTCAGGTAGGTACAATTATTTTACCAATAATTATATTTATTGCTTAATAAGTAACTCACGTTTATCACATTACTCTACTTAGGTACCTACAAAAAATCGTTGACTTAGGTGAGTCTTTAAATTTTGTTAGGCGAGAAATTAATTTTTTTAGAAATACAATACAAATTTAGGGGATAGAATCGGAAAACAATGAGTTTTTGAGATATTTCTTCCCCGTTTTAAATTTTGCAATGCAAAATCGCATTTGATAGGTTTTCTGATACCTAATAATAAAAAAAAATGCTAAAAAGGGCCATGTTCCTAGCAGTTTGTTACTTTCAGATCCCCCGTTATTAAACAAAGTTTAACATACAATTTTTATCAAAAATACTGCCCTAATAAGTGCAGAACGGAAACTTAATGGCGGCCATGATCGGAATGAATTAAAAAATATAAGTAATAAATATAATTATTGGTAAAATAATTGTACCTACCTGAATTAGGAGACACACCGCCACAACACTTATTGTATAACGTTGCACTAAAAGTACACCACCCTATATAGAATTATTAAAATATAAAAATTTTATCAAATCAATAGCCAAAAACATCCACTAGATACTAATCCACCAACCACAGCCATTTTGGCGAAGGAGCTAAAAAAAGGAATTTAGTAGTAGCTAGATGGACTAGCTACAATAAAAATAAAATTATTTTATAGCTGGCTGATTATTTTTAGGAGCAAAAACCGATACTTTTCTAACTACACGACCTCAATTAATCACTAAATCATTTTTGTTTTCCACTGCATTTTATATTTTTTATGGCAATAGAGTTGTCTTTTAATAGCAAAAGAATAATATTTAAAAAACGACCCTGTAGAGCAGCTATACTCTAAGTGTGTTCCGCGGAACCCTAGGGTTCCGCGATACCTCTGTAGGGATTCCTCAAGAATTTAGAAAAAAAATCAAAACACCTCTCTCTGGTCGAACGTTTTGACTCCGCGGCCGCGCGTAGGTATATTTATTTATTTATTTGTATTTGTATAAACATATGTTACAATAGCTGGTACAATATCTCATAAGTTTGGTATCAACATGTATACTTGTATACTTATGAGCGCGCAGTCCCTTTGATAAAAGCCGCCTTTGAATTGTTTACAACGCAATTTTTATATTTCTCTTTTTATTTTTGCTTTTTGTTTATCAAAGGCGCCGGCTCGAGTATTTTCGAGAATATTCGAGATCCAGTCTAGGACTTAACTTAGTCTCTTATACGCAGTAACGATTGTACATTATTTAGACCCCACCATCCTGACGTGTAACATTATAAATAAAGAAGAATGGAACGTTGGCTTAAAGGTGTTAAACGTGTTGCAACAACATCTTCTAATGACGCTGAATGTTCAAAAGCAGTACGCGCGGAGAATATAGCAATCACCGATCCAGACGATGATGCCACGACGTCAAGCTCGACGGTTTCAAAGACGAAAAAAAGGAAGTATGATGAATCATATATCAGTTTCGGATTTGTTGATTCCAACGGCTCACCTCTCTGCATGCTATGTAGTAAACTGCTTCCTAATAGTTCCATGGCACCTGCCAAATTGCGCCGACATTTACAAACTGTACACCCCGAGTCAAAAGACAAGAATAAAGAATTTTTTGTTCGTAAAAAAGATCAGTTATTGGAAAGTCAAAAAAATATGATGCATGTAACAAAAACTATCAACGAAAAGACCACGGAGGCATCATATTTAGTTAGCTATCGCATTGCACAAGCAGGTGAAGCGCACACTATCGCTGAGAATTTAATAAAGCCATGTGTATTAGACATAACAAAATGTATGCTCGATGAAAAATCTGCAAAGCATCTTTCTACTGTGCCGCTATCAAACGATACTGTTTCACGGCGAATCCATGATCTGGCAAGCTACGTCAAACAAGAACTAGTTACACGTCTACAAAAAACACGATTCGCCTTGCAAATGGACGAGTCAACTGATGTCGCTGGTTTGGCTATCTTGCTGGTTCTCGTGAGATATCCATATGAAAGTTCTTTTGAAGAAGACATGCTTATGTGTTCACCGCTGCTCACAAACACTACCGGGGAAGAAATTTTTAATAAAATAAATATATTTTTTGAAGAAAATAATCTCAGTTGGAACAATTGCATTGACATTTGTACAGATGGGGCCAAGGCGATGACAGATAAAACAGCAGGAGCAGTGTCACGAATAAAAAATAAAGCGCCTAATTGTAGTTCCAGCCATTGTATTCTGCATAGACAAGCACTTGCGATGAAGCAAATGCCGTCAAATCTAAAATTAGTTATGGATGAAGCGGTAAAAATAATTAATTTTATCAAATCACGACCACTACAATCCCGATTGTTCTCATTATTGTGTGAAGATTATGGCAGCAAACATAAAACACTGCTGCTCCATACAGAAGTGCGATGGCTGTCTCGGGGTAAAACCTTAAACAAGGCTATTTGAACTTAGAGCCGAGTTACAAATGTTTCTTTCAGCAGATAATTCTTTTAATTTGAAGGACCGTTTGTATGATAAAACTTGGTTGTTCCGATTGTCTTTTATGGCGGATATCTTTTAAAAACTGAACGAATTGAATTTATCATTGCAAGGTAAACAGACAACAGTGTTTCAGGCCTATAACAAAATAACTGCCTTCAAAAGAAAATTAGATTTTTGGATTATTTGCGTTGGTAAGAAAGAAATAGAAAGCTTTACGTCACTCAGTGAGTTTGTTAGCGATAACGACTCAGAAATGTTTCAAGATGATGTGTTTGAAGAATTGGTCCAATATCTCAGTTCGATGCGCGCATCTTTTGAAAAGTATTTTCCCGAAGAACAGAATACAAAAATAAAACTGAATTCATGGATTCATAATCCTTTTTTACCCAACTTGGAAAAGCCCGAAAGTATGTCAAACGAGATATATGAATCTCTTTTAGAAATGTCATCAGACACAAGTATGGAGTCACTGTTCAAAACGACGCCTCTTAACGATTTTTGGTGCAGAATCCGTGATGAATATCCAATGCTTGGCAAAATGGCTCTGAATATTCTTCTCCCGTTCCCAACAACATATTTGTGCGAAACAGGATTCTCAACCTATGCAGCCACGAAAACAAAATATCGCAATAGACTGGACGCCGAACCTGATATGAGACTTCAACTGTCTTCTATCAAACCTGATATCAACCAATTGATGAAAAATAAAAAACAGTTTCATACCTCCCATTAGTTAGATTTTTTCTTTTTTAATATCTTCTATTATTGTACTTGCCATGTGGTAAAGTAAGTAATAATTAGTAACTGTTACATTGTACTTTTATTATGCTTATTAATAAAGAATACACTTTTAAAAACTATTGTTTTATTGTAGGGTTCCATCAAGTATTTTGCTTCCCAAAAGGGTTCCGTCACCAAAAAAGTTTGAGAACCGCTGCTGTAGAGGTTAAAAAGCCATTTCAAAAAAAAGAACCTTGTAGCGACAACAGAGTTGTTTTTTCGGCGCCTATTTAATGCAGATTTCTTGCTACTGCGAATGGATTTCTAGCTACGGCTAATAGAGTTTTCTCTCAGTGTAAGGTATAAAAACACAATAATGTACTGGTATGACATAAAAACAATAATATACTAAATATATCTGTGTTTTTTAAATTTTCTATTCATTCATATCACATTCGCCCGGAGACCCTTATTATGCAAACTTTTGCTACCTGGGTAAGATTTTGAAAAAATATAATTTATTCGCAATTACAATCATATTCTTTGAATCGTTGAATTTAAGTTTACAATACCTAAACAGTGTTATAAGAACAGATAATTAAATAATTAAGCTTGTAATGTGTGTACCTGAATTGAGTACCTAATTAAGTATCGAGACCATTTTGTTATTGTACTGAAATAAAATTAGTTAGCACCAGAGAAGCTACAATGTAGCGAAACGCGTCGTGTAAAGAAAAAGTTTTTCAATAAAAGTGGAAATTTGACAAAATAAATTGTCTTTCATTGAGTTACAATCATATTCCTTTGTACCTAAGGAAAATAAAAATACCTTGGTATTATTGAAAAATAAATTACACTTTTTATTTTCTTTAGAAATAAATTACGTATTATTTTGAAATTAAGCAAAAAAACATAAATCTTGGCCAATTTTAAAACATTTAATTCACTTTTTGTTTAATTGACCATTTCTTGTCAAGCGTAAAATGTCACAGTATAATTATTATACGGGAAGGCTTTTAAAATAAATTTTCTCTACAAGAAGAAAGTAACAGCATTTAACCTAGTTCTGGAACTAGTTTATGGGGGCAATTTATTAGTGTCCCTGGTCCTATAACCACTTTACCTTTATTTTATCGTTTTAAAGTGGGGTAAGTGAAAATATTGAGCCTATTTCTAGAATTCCTGATATGCAATTTGTGTTATAATATTGGAAGAATTAAATAGTTTTTAATTGAGAGCAAACACTAGTGACGAATTTGCCATTTCTTTTTTTGATCAATCTTTCATTACTTCTTCGTTTTATCCAAAAACCGGCCAAATACCCGTCTTTGATGTACAATTACCTACTTCTTTGCGTTAAAAAGGGTTGGTTGGTTGGTTAATAAAAGCAGGAAAAAAAGTGCAAATTTGACCAAACTTCGTTTTTGCTTTTTAATTTATCAATCAAATTTTTGTAACTTAACACTGCAGGTAATTGCTACCTAAAGACTGGTATTTGACCGCTTTTTGGGATGCATCCTTTTATCATATCAAATAATATAATATATTGAATATATTAATATTCAGGGTGTTATTTAAGTATGTGGCCAAACTCCAAGGGGTGCTTCTTTAAGTGATTTTAAGAGGAAAAGTTTTTATAAACATGGAACCGAAACTTTTTAAAAAAATCTGATGTTCGTAAATATCTCAATACTCTTTCATTCGATTTTGTTGAAATTTGGCAATTCTTTTTGTATTAACAAAAGGATAATTTAGTCTCAATTAGATTAAAATTTTAAGTCCAGTGGCGTCCCGAAAGACAGTCCAACTAATATTTTTGACCAATAAATTGCGCGCCACTGACTTTTTTTAAAATTATGTATTTCTTCAAATTAAGCAACTACAAATACAACTTTTTATCTCCTAAGTTTTTTTCCTATCTTGCTTTGTTTTCGAGAAAAAAAATAAAACCAGTTTATTGCATGTCCCCTGGACAATAAGAGTAAAAAATTTAAACTTTAAATCCTTTAGATTTTTTTCCTTTGGGGCTCTCGTTTACAAAACTCCAGTCAACACTGAAGAAGAACTAACCCAAAGGATACGGGATTCATGTGATCAGATAAGACATATGCCGGAAATATTTCAACGAGTTCGGCAGTCAATGTTAAGACGAGCCAATGCTCGCATTGAAGTTGAAGGAGGGCATTTTCAGCAACTAGTATAAGTTTCGTCTTATTTCCTGTTAAATACATAATTAAACATTGCAGTAATAAATTTATTACGTTATGCGATTATTATTATTATTTTATGTTAAATGCTTTTATCGAAAACAGTTTTAATCTGTGCGAAAAAATTCAAAAGAGGACTTTCGTGTAATTTTAATTGCTTAATTTTAGTTTGGTAAGTAGTTTAATTTTTTTACTCTTGTTGTCCCGGGGACAAGCAAGTGGTTTTTATATTTATTTTCTCGAAAACAAAGCAAGATATGAAGAAAACTCAGCAGATAAAATAGTTGTATTTGTATTTGCCTAATTCTAAAAAAATACATAATTATTAAAAGTCAGTGGCGCGAAATTTTTTTTTTTAAATATTAGTTAGAATGTCTTCCGGGACGCCACTGGACTTAATAATTTTTATCTAATTAAAGCTAAATTATCCTCTTGTGATTACAAACAGAATTGCCAAATTTTAACAAAATCGAATAAAAGAGGACTGAGATATTTACGAACATCCGATTTTTTTTTAAGTTTGACATCCTGTATCGTAAAAACTATGCATATTCGGACCCATGTTTATAAAAACTTTTTTTCTTAAAATCACTTAAAGAAGCAGCCCTTGGAGTTTGGCCACATACTTAAATAACACCCTGTATATTATTATTATATCAGATATAATGACATGGCTGTGATCACTAAAATATTATAAAGTTAAAACTTTGTAAGTTTGATTGAAGACACATCAAATAAACTTGAACCATAAAACGTAAAACAGGAAATATATTTCATAAAATAACAACACATTGTTTTAAATGGAACTTCGCACATCAGCGAAATGCATTTTATGTGACGTCACAAGAAAACAAATCTTGAAGAAACTTGTCTTATGAAATAGATTTTTTTTTCCAGAGGGGTAAAAAAATCTTCAAAAGACACCCTTAAGCCAAGGTGTTCTAGTGGCTGGGTAGTGTCGGATTCCTACCGACTAAAAAAATTCCCCTCATCTACGCTCGCCACACCGGAATCCGCTTTCGCATTGCTTCAATGTGGGTAGCTGCCTATTTTTTAACTTGATGTTTGGTGTTTAGCCTCTGCTCTCTCTTTCTTTAGTCTCTAACATCTTTCTGTTTTGTAAGTTTTTCTCCATGTTTCTTCTCCTTCCACTAGGCTATCCATCATATTCCTTGCAGTAAAGGTTATTCCCATTTCTTGTTGGAAGGTTGTTCGTTCTTCCTGCCATCTAGGGCATATAAATAACGTATGCTCTGCATCATCATCTTGATTGCAGTAGAAACAATTGCTTGGGTTGGATCTTTTCCTATCATACAGGTATTTCTGAAAACAGCCATGTCCCGAAAGAGCTTGAGTTAGGAAATAATCAACCTCACCGAAAGGCCTATTTTTCCACCGCTGGATATCAGGAATCAATCTATCTGGGTCCATCTGCCGTAAATTCCGTTATCCCATTTGTTCTGCCATCTATTTATTAAATTTGTAGTCGCTACGTCTTTTGGCATTCCCATGTATTTTTCCCTTCTTTCCCTTATTAGTAGTTCAATGGGAGCTACTCCGGCGATGACTGCTGCTCCTTCTGCAGACACTGTCCTGTAAGCACTGCATATTCTAAGGGACATATTTCTTTGTATTCTGGTAAGTTTTTGTAACCGTTTTTTATTTTCTATTACTGAATGCCAGGCTGGCGAGCCATAAAGCAACTGTGACTGCACAACACTTGCTAGTTAGTTCTTCTTAAAGACGACTTTATGAAATAGATTTAGTTTTATATTTTGGTTTCTCGTTGCGCTTGAGTTTGTTGCTTTGCCGGTGACAAAACGAAAGACGATCAAGGATCTAGTAATATAATACAATTTATTTCCTAACAAAATTGCTATATTAACAGTAGTTCATTATTCAACAAGAATGTGCTGCTAATGGAATTGATTACTACCAATAAAACACTGTTCTAGCAACTCTGAAATTGAGCCTAATGAATAAAAATGTAGCAATCGCTTTTTCTTATAAAATCATCGATGAATAAAAACTAAAGTAATTGCTTTTGCGTCCAGCGATTGCTTAAAAGTGCAGTAATCGCTTCTAGTCAATGCTTTTTCTTAAAAAATAGAAGCAATTGCTTTCGTTTGCTTAAAATGTGATGAATTAATTAAGGAATTGCTTCTCCTAGTGTAGCAATTATTGCTTTCTTCTTTTTAAGGTAGGTCGACCCCTGCATCATTTGCTTGGTAGCAGGCAACTTTAGTTCTCCGCGGCATACACGTGCGTTGCTCTTAATTTGTGTCTTCGATAATGGCTAAATATATGAACGTCCGTAAAAGAAAAATCTACAGTGTACGTAAAAATTGCGGATATGACGATTTCAAAAAGTTATATCGATTTGACTGCGACTCAAATCTGAGTGGTTGGCAAAATATTTTTTGATTGATACTGGTAAAAGGCGAGGGGGTGCACTGTCGCCTTTAAATAAGATTAAAGTCTTTCTGTGGAAATTGTCGGATCTGGACTTGCAAAATTCTGTAGGTGAAGAACTCGGTGTTTATCAAACTATTGTCTTTTGGTTTTGGAGAAGGCCAATATTTTTATTAATTTTTTTACAAGTGCTGAAGCTGTTGTGGAAGCTAAACGGTTGTGGTCAGAGAGATTTGTTTACGTTCCTTCAATTTGTAAACGACTATCAATTGTTTGTCTTTAATTTCTTTACTTCATCACTACTATCACTTTCCTCATTTTCACTGAAATCTGCTATATCACAAATATAAGTTTCCCATTTTCACAAAAACGTAACAGATTACTATTGTACTAAATAAATAGACCAACGTTGTTGTATTTACGTCAACTCTTTTGCAAATTAGGCACCAAACTGAACATGAAATCTATAATCTGACCAAGTGGATAAGCCACGTCTGAATTTGTGTTGAATAAGCATTTGCTACAGAGAAAGGTGTAAGAAAAACAGCAATTGCTTCGAAATTTTATTCATATTCAGATCTAGCGATTGCTTTTACTTATAGAATTTGCTAGTTAAGCAATCGCTTTTACTAAAAAGTAATTGCTTCAAGTAATTGCTTAATTTTTATTCATTAGGCTTATTGATATAACACTAAAGCGGGTTTGATACACCAACAATTTATTTAATATGGGTTAATAAAAAATAAGTTATCAATTCAAACTATGTCTTAGCAAATCTGTTTATTAGACAGTGGCGGCTCGTGACTAGTGAGTCGGGGGGGGGGGGGGGGGGCGCTGGCTTTAAATTAAAAAAAATGAAAATGTCTATTATTTTCGAAAGTACGTGTCTGTTTTTCCTATTTTTCTCGTTGTGAATTTTAATTTCATCAGCATAAGCACTCTACTTAAACAAGTTAAAATATTAGTTTGTCCTAACATATCAAAACTTACCACATTATAACGATGTTTTGTACTATTTTCATGTTTTTTATTTTCTCTGAAAGATGTTTTAAGTCCTGCACCCCATTTATAGTCCAATTATCATCCCCGTCAAAAAGAAGACACACGAAACAAAAAAAATAATTTTTGTCCTCACAACCGCATATCCAGGATTTTTTTATTATATATTTATTTGACAAACTTACGCGTAAACTGTGCCTTACTTTTGCATTTTGATTGCACTTGTAGGTACTATATTCAATATTGGTAGTGGCCGCCTTGTATTTTTTAAATCAAATTTTTCACTTAAGCTCAGGGAACTACTAAACACAAGCTTCTGTAAATCGATGACCTTCATATTAGACGAAATTTTCCAACTTTATAATGTAACTAATAAATAAATCAAAACAAATAAACAAAACGTGAGCGGCATCGACAGGTCGAATCGCGAGTCGCGAACAGCTGTTGGGCGAAAAATTTTGATCTCCACGTTGTGCGATAAATAGGTGACGTCACGCCTCCGTAGTCGTAACGAGAAGTCGCGTTGAATCGGGACGAATAATCGGTCGTCCGCGCTTAGTATAATCTTGAGAGCGCGCAACTCGCTTGTCTATGAGTATAGCCTGCCCGCTGGAATAGGGCTATGTTTGATTTAAATTATTTTAATGGATTGCTTACATACATTGCTTTATTGGTTTTTTAAGTAAAGTATTTTTGGATTCTGTTTGAAATAATTGCAGGGAGGGCGGCGCCCCAGAGCCCTTCATTAACGAGCCGCCACTGGTATTAGATAATTTACCTCGGTGTACTTATTTAAGGCTATTAGTTATTCCATGCTACATTTTTCTTATCTCATCTCTGTTATGGTAATCATTATTTTTGTGCTCCACAACGATTCGCTACTATATTATGTTTATATACTTCAAAAACTTAACGAAAACTTCGTGTGTCGTCCCTATCATCGCAGAAAACAATCACCGGCACGTAAATAATACCACGGAATACACGCAACTTAAAACTGTCGTTCGTCCTACAGACGGTCATACAGGAGGGTGCTGATAAAGTCAGGAATAATCGATTTTTCTTGAAAACGCAAAAGTTTTTCGAAAAATTCTCGGACCCGTCGATTTTATTTTATTTTTTTTTATTTTTTGACGTTTTTCAATATTATACCGGATGCGCCAAAAACGCTAGGCAAGTGTCAACTTCACTTTTTCAAATAGAACACCCCTTTTTTTTCTCCAATATTCAGATTCCTCTCTAAACTGTAGACAAGTTTCATATAACATATTGTATGGCTAAAGTCAACAGGAATTGAAATACAGGGCTTCCAATGAAAATCAAGGTTTGTTTTTCATGACAAATACTTAGGCTAGGAAAAAAATTCGAACAGAAAATTGGTAATACAGTGAACAATCTAAAATATTATTTGAGTAAGTGTTGAAAATGGTGTCCATTTACGGCTCTACAATGTCTAAATCTCTCAACAAATTCTAACTGTACATTATATACAATTTCTCGGGTAATTTGTCTTATGGTTGTTGTTATACGCGTTTTGAGAACATCAATATCTTCTGGTTTATTTTTGTAAACCCTTTCCTTAATATAGCCCCACAGAAAGAAGTCCAATGGCGTTAAGTCGGGGGACCTCGCAGGCCACTCTATTTGACCCCGTCGACCTATCCAATCCGACCTATCATTCAGGTATCTACGGACTTCGGCCGAATAGTGGGCTGGTTCACCATCCTGCTGAAACCAGATAGTTGTATCATGTGAATCAGGAATGTTCCGATCGGGAAATAGGGCAATTAACGCTGGAGCGAGGCATTCTTGAAGAAACGGCAAATATCTTTGGCCAGTCAAATTTTCCTCAAAAAAATAGGGTCCTATAACAGTATCCGGAATTATTCCTGCCCATACATTAATTTTTCTCGGCCGCTGGCTATGAATTTCTCGGAACCAATGGGGATTTTTTCTAGACCAGTACCTGCAATTTTGACGATTGAAGAAAAAAGTCGCCTCATCGGAAAAAATTATGTTACTTGGAAATAATGCATCGTTAATCAAGTAATTATCCATGAGAATTTCACAGAACTCATTCCTTCTGCCAGGGTCGTCTTCTAAAAGTTCCTGTACTCCTTGACATTTATATGCATGCCATTTTTTCTTTTTTAGGAACTTTGCCACCGTTGGTTGAATCGCGGATATTTTCAAAATTTTGAGAAATGCTTCTTGTGCTCGAATGTGGTCTCTCTTCCAACGAAACTAGAATATCAAGTTTGACATTGTCGGAAATTTTAGGTCGTCCACTCCTAGGTTTATCCCTAACGTGACCAACTTCATTATACTTCTTAACAATTTTGGAAACAGTTGCCTGATTTATGTGTTCTCTATTTGGATATTTATCATTAAAATACTCACAAACTTCTATTTGTGTTCTCTTTCGATCTCCACATCCTACTATTATTAATATTTCGATTCTCTCAGCTTTTTATGGGTAAAAGTGACAACTCTGGAGTAAATATTAAATGTTTTGACATTTTCGTCACTAAGTTATTATGTAGAAACCGGTAAAAAGGTAAATACCTAGACCTTAAAATTATACCTTGCTTTTTATTGGGGGCCCTGTATTTCAATTCCTGTTAACTTTAGGCATACAATATGTTATATTAAACTTGTCTACAGTTTAGAGAGGAAACTGAATATTGGAGAAAAATAGGGTGTTCTATTTGAAAAATTGAAGTTGACACTTGCCTAGCGTTTTTGGCGCATCCGGTATAATATTGAAGAACGTCAAAAAATTTTAAAGAATAAAATAAAATCGACGAGTCCGAACGTTTTTCGAAAAACTTTTGCTTTTTCAAGAAAAATCGATTATTTTAGACTTTATCAGCACCCTGTATATACTTGCGCAAGCAAGTTGGTTGTTCAAGTTGATATTATACAGGTCGGAAAGGGAAACGTTGCAGCAAGTGTAACTAAACTAAACACTAGGCAATGTGATCTGTAACACATTGAAATTAACTTGCGCAAACCTTTCCCTTAAGTTAAGGGTTATTTAGGCAGTTACGTGTAAAGCGCCTATTATCTAATTATCTGTAATATAATTTATCCAAACTCAGTTTGATGACATAAAAAAGCGTTTTTAGTCCTTAAGAAATATTATTTAGAAAAAAAGAATTAAACTTAAAATAAAAAGGGTTTATTAATCGGCGTTGTGGTCTAGTGGTCAGTGCAGCGGCCTCACAGATCGAAGGTCCCGGGTTCGATCCCGGTGCCGGCAACGTAGATGTTAAATTTGGAATTTGGTTTTAGAGGTGCACCGTCTTTCGGAAGAGACGTTAAACTGTGGGTCCCGGATCATGGATGCTGGCACGTTAAAGAACCCTACCCTCGATAAAGAGGGAATCGGCAAAATTACCAGATAGTGTGTGACAAATTTCCTGGCGTCGGTGATTGGCCTCGTTGCGGAAATAGACCGACGTAAAAAAAAACTTATACTTACGTAACGTATACTTATATATTTTAATAACAAACCCAAAAATTTGGTAGAACTGGCAATCGTGCATAATTTATGCTCATCTCGAACACTGTCTCCCAATCTGTGAATGATACTAAGACAAACGCAATTCGAAATTTATATGTTCTAGACAAGAAAGGCGGAATATTTTCAGCGATTCACGATATTTCTTATCTACCTGCTAGAAGATAATTGAGCCATCATCACTGTCATGTCAGATATTAATAGTTTCTTAAGGGAAAGGACAGTGGAATAGGTGGTTTAACATATTTGCTATAATTTACGTATTTAATTTTGGTTTATAACTGTGTGGTTTTGGACAGATACGTTTTCACTTGATACATTTTATTATCAGAAATAATGGCTTTTTAGCGATCATTTTAAACAGCAGATCAAGGTGAATTATATTGGTGCCAATATGCTCGGTGGAGTCGGCCTTCGAGAGCGCAACAAGTCCGGAATTGAGAAACAACGATTTACATGTTCAATGTCAATGTATTATTTTTATTTTAAGCGCAGCTGTCCTTGATAATATTCGGCAGGTAATTAACGACATGAGCAGCGGTGTATGGAAAACTGCGAAGTTCATGTTACTGTAGAAATGGAATATCCCTGTTTTATCGCCTATAGCACCAATAGTGATCCAACCTGAAAACGATTCTACTTCTGAAAATTATGATGATTCCATCAATTCAAATGTTACTGCAATTTAAATCAATAATGTTCGTTTACAATGTGTTACCTATTAAAATTGTTTTATTTATATTGTATTATCATTTAAAAAATTTAAAGCAATATGCTGTGGTAAGATGGCAAAACCAGATATGTCGATTTTTCCCTATTTTTAGATTTTTATACCTATATATTTTTTTGTAATAACAAGATCTACAAGATGGCAGAATCATATATATCTAAGCACTGTGTAAGTTGAATATTTTACTGTGTCTAACTTTGAATATGTTGTATTTGGAGAATATTTACTTTGGCAAAATCATATATGTTGCAGTGGCGCATATACGTGTCTTAATAATTTTTGACATTTTTGTTTTTGTGTCGTGGCCAAATGAAATATGTTGACATATATGTTGTTTACACTTTCAGACAAGGGAAATGCTATTAATTTATAAAGACGACAAATGCAGATATGTAGACATATATGATTTTGTCATCTTTTAATTGCTGGTAACTTGATTAAATATTACTTTTTATGTTGACATATTTGATTTTGCCACCTATGATGTTTATCTATATGTTAAGAGAACGACGGACACCAATGGAGAAAAAACTTCTTTGCTAAAAATTAAATGGTTAAGATTTACTAAGGAATTCGGAATAATTAAGTTTAAGTACACGCTTGATGGGAAAGCGCCATTTAAAACATTAGACATAATACGCAAAGGAAAACCCAGATCTAAGAAAAATCATTAATGGATAATAGTTTTTCTGACATCACAGTTCCTCTCTCATACGCTGGTCCTCTGGGTATTAATCCAAAAAAGAAAAAAGATCTCTTATCTATGCTAGATCTTATAGATAAAGACTGTCAATATTTTTATTAAAATTTACCTACCAATGGCAGAGCAACCGAATTTAACGAATTAGAAGATAATCTTCATTCCGACACTGACGACTAAATTTTGATATGTACTTTTACCTACCTACACGTTTAATAATAAAAAAAAAACATTTTAATCGGCGTTTTATTTACTATTTTTTTGTAAAATAATATAAATAAATATGATAATTAAATAAATGCCAGATATCTTAAGGTGGCAAAAACAGATATTATTATGTTTACAAAATTTTAAAATTTTTAATGAAAGCAGTAAAAAAATTTGCATCAAAATTTATATTACTAAAATAAGTCTTTGTTCCAATATATTTATTTAAAAAAAAAGCTTAAAGCTTTTTAATAATGCTTGGTTTGACGTAAAGTGACGTTCCAAAACTTTAAACTGCTTTCCTGAAAAACGAGCCATCTAACCACAGATATTATACCCTGTGCAATTTAATTATCTGGAGATACGACGCCTATGATTAAGAGTTTAATGTTTTTTTATGTTAAAGTTGCTTTCTTTATATTATTATCTTCTTAAAAAATCAAAACAATACCCTACGCATTTTAATTATTTGTTTGGGACGCCTATGGTTAGGAGTTTCATACTTTTTTATATCATTAAATTAACCTGAGAAATACTATACCTATACAGCGTTATGATAAAATATAATATTGCCCACTTAATAAGGAATAGGAAAATGCCAATTGTATCAATTAATATTTTAAATGAAACATATTTCAAACATTTACATTCCACAATCAATTCTAGACATTTTTCATAAATCATGCCCTACACCTACCTATCTTCAACCGTTTACAAAATATTAACACTTTAATGCACCATTAATATGTTTCTGGATTTATTTTGAACTGAACTTTACAATCTTTAAAGCATTGACAATGAACATTGGTTATTTTAGTTTGAGACGTCAAAAAATGTCAGTGAATGATAATCAAATTTGAGTTTTGCTTTGCTAATATTACATCCAAAATGTGCCTTGCTGAAAGTGAACTGATTGTCTAGAATTGATTGTAGAATGTAAAAATGTACAAATATAAATTATACCTAGCTACTTGTTTCTTGATTTTATTGTGCTAGTTTCTTTCGAAACTTTTACACACTTTTGGTATCTGAAATGAAAAAAGACAGTTGTCCTTTGGTGGGACGTTAGTTTTTTTTATGTTGTGTTTGTTTTTGGAAAAATATTTTTTTTCTGAGAAAAAAAAAATTTTTTTCAAAAACTTTGTTTTTTGAAATTAACCAAATTTTTTGGGTTTGGTCAATTTTTTGTTGATTGATTCAGTAATCAATCAACTTGTCAGACATTCAAGCTAGGCTTGACGTTTATGATGTTATTTTTATGTTGTTTTTATTAGTGAATAATAGGAGCATTTATGCTCCTATTTCTTACTTTATGCAGATTTGGGGCGGGATTTTGGGGGAATGAATTTTGAATTAGTTGGTTTGGTTGGAACTGTTTTTTTCCTAAAAACTCCGTATGTCTTTTGTTTAGAAATTCTTGTATTGTTTCTACTTTAAGGTCGCGGTGGATTGCCACTCCCATAATGTAGTAGGGTGCGTTTGTGATGGCCCTAAGAATTTTATTTTGAAAAACTTGAAGACGTTTTCTACGTGTTTTTGGAGCTTGTCCCCATGCTATACTTCCGTATAGCACGGCGGGGCGCACTACTTGTTTGTATAGTAGCGTCTTGTTTTTGAGAGACAGTTTGCTTTTTCTGCAAAGGAGGGGATATAGGTGGCCAAATGCTTGCTTTCCGACTTTGATTTTATTGTCGAAATGGGGGGCCCATGAGAGCTTTTTGTCAAGGGTGACGCCAAGGTATTTTAGTTTGTCACTCCATGGTATTTCGGTATTGTCTAGATACTCTAGATCAAGGTTTTGGATGTTGATGTTATTATTTCTCTTGTTGGAAATGAGAATAGCTTGTGTTTTATTTTCCATTTTTGAAAATAGTCAATAAGTGTGTTAAGCTGATTTTGCAAACATTTTTGTGTGTGCACGTCATCGCTGTATCGTCAGCAAAGATGTATAGCTCGACGAATGGTGTTTTTAGCATGTCCGCAGTATACAGGATGTATGTAACTGGGCAATTGGGGAACCTTGGGGAACCCTCGCTTCAATGTCGCGCACGTCTGACAAAATACCGTTTACACTATCTTGAAGATAGGATATAATGAATTTAGTGAAATTTTTGTTTATGTTATAAACATGATGAAGTTTGTATGCGAGGCCGTCGTGCCAAACTTTGTCGAAAGCTTTCGATATGTCTAGAGCCAACATGCCTGGTGCTGGAGACCATCGGTGGCTGTGTCGACCAGTCTAGCAAGCTGGTCTTCGGTGGAGACCTACAATATGTTTTATTAAAAAAAATTTTACGCTGTATAATATCTTTTTCTAAAAAAAAATACATTTCAAAAAAAAATTGACTGGTCCGAGTAATTCTTGGTTAAGTGGGCGGTATTCTATAAAAAGGGCGATATGTTTCTTTATCATCATAACGTAGTACGTAAACGGCAATATTTATCCCGAAATGTTCAACAACTTCTACTTAGATGATTTAGAATGGTTAACACTTTCTATCGGTTTCAAGGTTACTACCCTAAAGTAGAGATAAGTAACTCGAAAATTATTGGTAAATTTTTAATTCTGATATTTTATTTTTTGATGTTTTTTTTACTTTGTGGTATTTTTTTCTGAAAGAAATAGTATTAATGATACACAATTTAAAACAACAAAGAAAACAACATTAAAAAATTAACTTATTATCCAAAACAATAACAAAATATTAAAGGAAAGAAAGAAAAAACTCAAAGTCTTCCTCCACAAAATTTAATAGAATAAAATGTTTAGTCTCTACATGTTTCGAACTTAGAAACGTTCATCATCAGGAGACAGAAAGTATAATAAGAAAGTGCTGCTGGTTATAGCAAAAGAGAAAATGGTGAAGGACCTTAATTGAGCTCTTCATGGAAATAAAAAATGATGTGTAGAGGACACATAATATGGAGAAAATATTAAAATTTAAATTTTAAAACATACTAAGTATGTGAGACGTCAGTAAAAAGGGGTCTAGACCAACCCTATAAACTGGGAAAGAAGAAAAAAACTTTCTCTAAAGAAAGTGTAAAAAATTATTTAAAATATTTTATAAAACATTTTAGGGTAATTGTCAAAAAGACATTGAAAGAGTAAAATTGGTAGTAATTAACATAGTGCAATGAAAATTACATTCCGCAGTGTCCTGTGGGGTGCTGACGTCTCACATACTTAGTATGTTTTAAAATTTAAATTTTAATATTTTCTCATTATTATGTGTCTTCTACACATCATTTTTTATTTCCATGAAAGCTCCATTAAGGTCCATCACCATTTTCTCTTTTGCTAAAACCAGCAACTCTTTCTAATTATACTTTGTCTCCTGATGATGAACGTTTCTACGTTCGAAACATGTAGAGACTAAACATTTTATTCTATTAAATTTTGTGGAGGAAGACTTTGAGTTTTTTCTTTCTTTCCTATACTTTAACTCCACTTTAAGCATGGACTACTTCTTCAAATTAAAATATTAAATGTTACAAGAAAAACGGCCATTTCTGTTTATTAATTTACTCCAACATTACATCAAAGAAAGATCCGAATGCGAAAGGCACATTAATTTACCCAAACACAGTCGTCGATGAGTTAACTAATTTATGATAATTTTTTTGGAACCTAGTTCCTTAAGGTACTAAAGGCATTATTCAGAGTCATCTTCGACTTCAAGCCTCTAAGGGGAACTATAGTTATATTAGTATTATACATACGTTGGGTTGACTTGTACTTTCGCTCGAGGACATATTAAAAGTTTAGTTTCCACTGCTTTATTTGATAATAAAAATCAAAAAATGTGTTTTTTGGCATTGACACAGATTGAGATTACACGTTTAGTCAAAATCGGTCTTAATTATATATTATATAATTATAAATAAAATGAGAATATTGTGGCATATCGGACAAGTGTGTAACTATTTTTTATATTGGAACACACAGGGATCGATTCGTGACGTAGAGTCCTAACAACAATTCAAGAACAGCTTTGAACGACTAATAAATAGCTTTGAACCTGTGCACTGCTGGCGCATGCGCAAAAGGGACGTTGGGAATCTGATGCAGAACTCTCCATCTATCCCTACTAATTTTATTTTTTAATAATAATTGCTGGATTTGTAAAATCTTGCCCCAGTGTGCCTCGCTCTAAACCCCTTTTCTCAATACCTTGAAAAGTTAAAGTAATCCAATTTCAGGTGGAATTTGTCGCAGACGCATTGAATAAACCTTTCAGCGTTAAGCAAGCCAGACAAGGCACCTGATCCCCTCTGACTGCCTGGGAATAACTTAATTTTGATTACAATTCTATACGGGGAACAAAATAAGCTTATGACATTGACAAGGGATGGGATCGCATAAGTTTGTTTTTGTAAGTCTGGGTAGGCAAGAGCGGCGTATACGCGGAGCCTCTACAGCTAGCGTTGGTCAATAAAAATTGTTATTTAACAGGGGCGTGGTGATAGAGACAGCAGTTTCTTTAGAATTTTATTCTTATCTTTTAATATTTCATAATATACTTATTTTTTACTAAAAATATTAACCTATTATTAATTTGTGTTGGGCTACATGCTTGGTGAAACTGTTGCTCCATTGCACAGGAAGAAAAAATAATAACTACTTCTTATGTTTCATAAATTTAATCAGTTTCCTGACACGTGTTTCGGCCCTTTCGGGTCATTTTCAAAGGAGTACAGAAAGATACTAAATTCTACTTGACATTACAAAGGTATTTATATCATATTATGGTAACTATAAACATGTCATAAAATTAAAATTAGGATTAGAAGATTGAATGGCCAACTGTGGGTTTTCCAAATTTATTAAAGGTACAGATACATTTAGTCCTAAATAAGTGTCAAAGTGTGCTATTAAGAATAATTAGGGAAGCACATGAAAAGGTATTTCGGTTTGATTATTCACGACATTTGTTTTTTATGGCTTTTTTGATAGCTATTGTTTCTAGTAGATTTAGTTTTCTGCTTTTATTGTGTATGTATATGGGTTTTATGTTGTTAGAGATTGAGTGATTGTCTTTAATGCAGTGATCAGCTAACCCTGTTTTATTTTGTTTTTTTAAAATAGATGTTTTGTGTTCTTTAAGCCTGGTGTCAAAATTTCTACCTGTTTCTTCAATGTAGATAGCATCGCAGTGCTCACACTCATTTCATTTAAAGTGGGGTCTACCAAATAGAATGCGACAACTACGAGGCTATGGCTATTGGACAAACAGGTAGAAATTTTGACACCAGGATTAAAGAACACAAGACATCCATTTTAAAAAAACAAAATAAAACAGGGTTAGCTGATCACTGCATTAAAGACAATCACTCAATCTCTAGCAACATAAAACCCATATACATACACAATAAAAGCAGAAAACTAAATCTACTAGAAACAATAATAGCTATCAAAAAACCCATAAAAAACAAATGTAATGTTGTGAATAATCAAACCGAAATACCTTCAGGTGCTTCCCTAATTCTTAAAAGCACACTTATTTAGGACTAAATATGTATCTGTACCTTTAATAAATTTGGAAAACCCACAGTTGACATGTTTATAGTTATATAATATGATATAAATACCTTTGTAATGTCACGAAGAATTCAGTATCTTCTTGTAATCCTTTGAAAATGGCCCGAAAGGGCCGAAACACGTTTCACGAAACTGATTAAATTTGTGAAACATAACAAGTAGTTATTATTTTTTCTTCCTGTGCAATATTAAAATATTATATTAAATAAAGAAATTCCATCCTTTAGGTCAATGCGGCATTTCATATATCATTAGTTGGGCTGGACTACACCGATATGTAATAAAAAAATAATAATAACTGATTGGATATAGCCCGCGGCCACATCTGACTCTATCGTCGTTTAAGACACCTTTAAATCTTAACAGCACGGACAGCACCTCTCTGACATGAACTACTGTTAATGTTTATCATTTAACAGTATTTTGCGTCTCTTTTTGTTATTTAATAGCAAAAACGAGATAAACTGTCGTTCTCAACCTTTATCTGACCAGTTAAAGTTACGCTTTTTTACCTCAAGATTTTATGGCAGGCGATAACCATTGGAAAGCGGATACTGATGCCTATCAAACCACAAGAAAAACATTTAAAAAAAAATATTTTTGTGTCTATAAAGTATCGACTTGGGAGAAATAAATTGTTTTTTCGTATAATCTCAATAGAGTACATTATTCTTAGTGATTGTGTCTAAAAATTACACTTTAAAAAGGTAAGCCCCGAAGAAAAATCAATTTAATAAAAAAATTATTGTACTTCCCTTTGAAATAATGTAACCAATTCGGTGAAATAAGTTGTTTTTTGTATAACATCAGATTAAAAACTAAGCCAAACAAGGAAAAACAATAAAAAAAATTATTACCGTCCCTTACTTTATGCAAAATATACAGTGACCAGCAGAATTGTCACTCCAAATGGAAAACCTTTTATTATTAATTTCTTAGAAAATTATATTCTTGATAAAAGTTTCTGCGTCTGCTTAAACTAAAAAAGCGCTCATTAAAATAGATAAAAGTGTAGCTATACCACGAGGGAGATTATATTATTTGAAGTTGCTCACGACTAAAGTATAATCCTATAATTTAGTGTTTGTTGATGTTTAGTCACGGTCTTCTATTCAAAAAACGAAAAAAATACTTATTTTTCTTGTCTTACTCGTATAGAGGCCAGATTGAAGTCATCAAACTATTTTTTAAAGTATTTTTATTATTTACTTTAAGAATATTGGTCAAACTTAAAATTTCTCGTTATTTCTAATTTACATTCAACAATCAAAATTCGTTTATTTTTGGAGCAATTAGTTTCGAACCAAAGTTAACGTCTGGAACATGAAAAGAAAACCAACTAACACCTACTTAAATTAATTTTTATAATAATGAAGACCAGACATTTTTAAGGTAATTTAAGATTATCTTGAATATATTGTCTAACATTAACTTTGGTTTAAACTTAATTGCTTATTAACGAATTTTGGCATAATTGTTTTATATGGTTTAAGAATAATTAGAAATAAGAAATTAAAAGTTTTCAAAAAATTTGATTCCTCAATTTGGTCTCTATACAGGGAAAGACAAAAAAATAAGTTTTTTTTAGTTTTTGGAATAGAAATCCGTGACTTCGTATTCGGGCATACCTTTCTAAAAACTTTTACAAATGAAAATGTTATCTGAAACAAAACTATAAGTACTTTTCTCTTGAGCAACTATTTTAAAATCGAATGTCCCTTGTATGCCTTATGGTTTTTTTCTATTTTAATGAGAATAATTTAATAAAAAAGTTTTTCATATGAAGCTAGAATTTTGCCAGTTACTATAAAGTGTGTACACGCATAGAGTTTGGAAGAGGAAAAACTTTTTTATTAATAGATATGAAAGAAAAAGTCATTCTTGATAAAAAAAACGTCTGCTTGTGCTAAAACTACAATTTCAAATATCACATTTGCGATTACTTTATGTGGTTTGTCAGAAACAATATTTTTTGAATTTTGTTTAAAATAAAGTTACGTAAAAACAAACAACTATTGTTGCTTTCTTACTTCGAATATGATTTTATATCTGGCCGAGTAACGATTTTGTTGTAAGAAAACCATTTTTTACACTTGCCTACTTTTGAAATATTTTTATTTTTACATGTCACATTATTTGTTCAATTCATTCAATCATAAATTATAAAACTTTTATTCAAACGTGGCACCACCGAGTTAGCGCACAGTTCAACTCGACATCTGCATTCCCGATAACAGTTCCTATCTTGCTGTATTGGGATAATTGCAATAACTACTCTTATTTTTCTATAAAGACATCTAAGTTATTATTGAAATTGGTTTTATACACATGTGGTTTCAGATAAATGAATAAAAGTCGATATCTGTGAGATCAAGATTCCAACGTGCCAACAGATTTGGACCATAGGTACCTTCCACTTGTTCTCAAAGTGATGATTTAGCCAATCATCAAAAGACATTGAAAATTAAAATTGAAAAAAAAATCCAAAAACCAAAACTGACTAACTTTGTATAGTTATCGCAAATGAAGAAGTTGAAATTGTGGTTTTAACACTGGCAAAATTCATTTAATAAATCAAGAAATTGAAAAAAAAATCCAAAAAACTAAAAATGTTGTTTGTGATAAACTCTGTATCGTAATTGTAAACTGATATTCGAAATTGCAGATTCAGCACAAGAGCACGTTTTTATGAAGAATGACTTTTTCTTCTATACCTACTAATAAAAAAGTCTTTCCACTTCCAAACCTTATCCGTGGACACACTGTATAATATTTAAAATAGTAATTTAACAAACTAGTGTATTAATCGCTATTTAATATACGCGTTAGTTACAATATTTTTCCGTCGATTGTCTTGTTAATAGATTATATTTTTTTTAATTTAGAACCAAACTACATATTATAACAAATTTTTGAATTTCAAACTTATTGACATCGACAAAAACTATGGCAACGCCATTATGTACGCGGCAGTGAGTGCTTTGTAGTATGTTTGGTTGCCTAAAATCGTTTGTTAATAAAAAAAAATCATGCATTAATAGGGGCCATTAATGTATGATTTTTTATACATTAATTAAGGTTGTAAATACACGGTCGACGGAAATAGCTATTTACCTAACAAGTGCGGAAAAGTGAATTTTTCCGCACGAGTCTGCCGTTGCAGGGAAAACATTTTCCGCACGTGTCAGGTACAATAGATTTTCTACAGACGTGCGGAAATAAGTAACACATATTTCAAAGAAATTTAATAATTTTTAATTAACTATAACAATCACATACTCGTACATATGTAACAGTAACTAATTCTGAGAAAAAAAGTAATAACTACATTAAGTTATAGGAAACTGTTAAAAAAACTTATTCTTTGTTAAAATTAAGATGGTAGGTAACCGAAAAGTGATATTGATATATTATTAATTTTGACATAATCATCATGCCGAAAAATTGTTCCGCACTAGTGTGGAAAAATCAATTTTTCGCACTGATATCCGTGCGGAAAATTGGGTTTTCCCCACTAGTGCGGAAAAATGTATTTACATTAGTTTATCTCTTATAATAAAACATTAAATTCACTAACTAAAAAATGTATTAAGGTTATCTGTCATAACTACCAAATTTTACAAATAAAGCAACGTTTTAAAACTAATTTACTAGGTATAAATCTTTAAATTTTTTCAATTAATTTTACATTGTCTTTTGTTTGCAGGTGGAATTCGTAGCGGATACATTACGTCTAAACCTCCTTGAATTGGGCAGGTCCGGCAGTCACCTGATCCAAGTTGCAGGCCGGTTGGATTATAAATGCCCGACAGGGGAAACCCACGATCCAATCACGTTCACCACCAGGGAATCGCATTTAGTAAGTCTATTGTCTATCTTGTTTGTTAGGTCTAAGGCTGGGCGATATTGAACATCTTATATCTCATATCGATATGTAAAATAATATCGATATTGGCGATGTTTGAAAAATAAAATAAAATTTAGATGGTTGGAAAAAGGTGTCCCAAAATTTCTTTGTGTGTGGTTGTATTGTGTCTGTAAGTGAAGATAAAAAGGTTCTTTGTGCATGTCACAGAGTGAGAATTGGTATTCTACAATGAATTTTATGCTAGCTATGGGTTGGAGAAAAGGAGGCTTAAAATTACTTTGTGTATGGTGTCAACTGTCTGTAAGTGAAAAGATTCTGTGAATCCATCTACCTGTCACAGAGTGGAGAATAGTATTCTAACAAGTATGTTCTATTTTATAGGAAAACAAGTGTGAAAGAAATTGTTTTTGTCAGTAATAAAGATTAGATGAGTGGTATATAAGACAATAAATGTATTTTGTAGTTGTAACAAACGGAGAAAATTAAAGGTATTGTTTTAGAAAATAATAGTAGGTAAAGAACAACAGAGAAGGAAAAGGCCAAAGCGAAAATTATTATAAATCATTGAAATTTAGTGCATTGAAAAAAGAAGTAGAACTATGTTGAATTTGATTATTCAAGCAAAGGACATTCTTGTTATTTATTGTTTTATTAATTTCAAGGATTTCCAAAAGGTCTAGTCTATTTCCTTTGTTGCAAAAGTGTAAAAATTTTGTGTGAGAATCAGAGTTAAAAGTATGATTATTTGAAAAGATATGTCTGGAAAAATTAGATTTTATTTTATTAAAAATGGATTGTCTACTATTAGTTAAAATATGTTTATACAAAGAGAAGCTTCTTTTAACATCTACTGATGTAATCGGAAAATGCTGTAGCTTAGGTAGCGAAATGTAAGGCCAAGATAAATCCTTCATTATTTTTTATAGTTACATCCAATTTGTTTCTTACTTGAAATCCTACTTTACCGGGAATGTTGTTACATTTAGCGAAAAAAGTTTCAACAATACTAATTAAGTCCGGTATAAAACTGAAATTAACCTTAATAAAAACAAGACCTTTAGCTACACTTGCACTTGTTAACAACTCTTTACTTTGCACAACACACTGCGAATCGTCATCTTAATCCAAAATTAGTTCTTTAATGGCTTCGAAATGCTTTGTTTAGAATATTGCGGCCGTAATCCATGTTCCCCACCGGGTAATTACAGGTTCTGAAGGTAAACTGACTCTTTATAATCTTCATATTGGAAAATCCATGAAATAAGTAGCAAACTGAACATTAAACATTTGACGTTTTACAAAGCCGAAAACATAAAAATATGCTCTTAAAATAATAATTTATAAAAAATATGCATCTTATTATTAAATTGACATAATATGAAAAAAAAAGCGTAATATACAGTGTGGTTGTTTATGTGTGCAAATTATGGGCATTTTTTTTATTAGCGATTTGTCAAAAGAATGTATTCTTGAGAAAAGTTGGTGCATGTTTGATAATTATATTTGGTGCACTTGGAATGGTTGCAAGTCAAACGGCGTACAGGGTAGGCCAAAAAATATAAAACTTGTACCAGAATAAAGTTTTTGAATAAATATTTAAAATAAAAATTTTGCACTTTAAATGTGAGTTTTTAATTTGCATATTATCATGACTAATGTTTTATCTTTTAAAAAATTTTTAGGATATTTTAAAATTATGTTTAATATCGTTGCAACAAACATGAAGTTTGTGATTCCTTAATAAATTAAAAATTCAAGTAAGTTCTACAAATCTGCTTGAATTTGAACAAAGATATGTGAAATTGATTTGATTTTGATTAATTTATGAAGGTCTTTATGGTGAATATAAAAAAAAAAATTTGGGAAATTATTAATGTTTTTAAAAAATATATATTTTTTTTTTGAATCTATGCATAATTTTTAATTCTAAACAACTTTTCGTAATAACATTTTGCCGAATTTTCTGAAATAGGGTTACTTTATTCTTGTACAAGTTTTATAATTTTTGGGCTAACCTGTACGCCGTTTGACTTGCAACCATTCCAAGTGCACCAAATGTGATTATCGAACATGCACCAACATTCACCAAGAATAAATTTTTTTGAAAAATCGGTAATAAAAAAATGCCCATATGTTGCACACTTAAACAACCACACTGTATCTGCATTTTGCATATACAGGGTGGGGACTTTAACTGGAATAAATTCGATATTATTAAAACCGCTGAAGTTGCGCCTACAAAATTAGGTATGTGGGGGTTTTGAAGCATGCGGAAATAAAAAATGATATAGACTCTGTTGCCAGATTTCCCAGCTTTGCGCTACATATAGTAATTTTGTTATTTTAAATGGAGTGCCCAATTTATTTTTATTGCAGTAAATTGGGCCTGTCAAATTTAGTAAGATCCCAAATTTACAAAATTCTATCTTTATTAGTTGCTGAGCTATGGCAACACTGTAGTTCCATTAAAAAGTACAGGAACGCTTATCTACCTTTGGAACCGTTAAAGTTGCGCTTACAAAATTTACTATCTGGGGGTTTCTGGGCATGCAGAAATTAACAATGATATCGGCAATGTTGTCAGATTTCTCAGCTGTATGCTACAGGCGGTAATTTAACTCGAACAAATTTGACAAAAAAATCACAAAAACACGAAACTAGTTCTATCGATTTATTATTTCAAAAGTTGTTTAAAATGCGCTCCATTGACTTCTTGACAAAAAGCCAATCGGTTATAAAACTCATTTTGTAGGCTGCGTAAAACCTGAGGTGGTATAGATCTGATTTCTAGTCTAATCCGATATTTTAGATTTTTAATATTTGTAGGTTTTATAACATACACTTTATGTTTCAAATCACCCCATAAATAAAAATCTAAGGTTGTTAAATCAAGCGACCTTGCTGGCCATTCAATAGCTCCCCGTCGTCCAATCCGCCTGCCAGTAAAGGCGGTATTCACGTAATTCCTCACGTTAGCCGCATAGTGCGAAGGCGCCCCATCCTCCTGGAAAAAAAATCTTTCTTCCAAGTTATTATTTCCGGTGGGGTATGACTCAATCAGTTCTGGCACTAAAATTTCTTGCAAAAATTCCAAATATCTTTCACCTGTTACGTTGGTGGTCCCCGAAACCGATCATAATGAGAATTTCTATTTTTAAGGTTTTAATTAAATAAGCCATTTTGACACGACAAGAACTTTTCTTGAAGCTTGTCAATAACTTAGTAACTATGGAGATGTTACCAAGGTAACGCTACTTTAAGGTAAATAAGCATTCCGGTACTTTTTATTGGAAATACAGTGTTGCCATAGCTCAGCAACTAGTGAAGATAGAATTTTGTAAATTTGGGATTGTACTAAATTCGACACGCCCAATTTACTGCAATAAAAATAAATGGGCATTCCATTTAAAATAAGGAAATTACTACGAGTAGCGCAAAACTGGGAAATCAAAACATACACCCAAATTTTGTAGGCGCAACTTCAGCGGTTTTAATAATATCGAATTTATTCCAGTTAAAGTCCCCACCCTGTATTTCACCCTTTAGTTATTAGTTTCAATGAGTATTAAATTTAGATATGAATCCGGATAATTAATTGAATGTCTATGGATTTCAACTCTCTGAACTTTTTATGATATATTATTTTGCTATTAGATGTTGGTGAAAAAGTGTAATAATTACACTTACACAAATAATTATTATTAACTTTAAAAGCAAGAAATATATTTTTACGCTTATTCTAAATACCCGAATTTAATTAAATTAACGTTTTAATCAACAAAAATTACTAAAATCTAAAATTGTAAGTACAGTTTAACTAAACATCTTAATAAATAAAAAAAAACTCGAGGAGCAAATCGGGTATATTGATTAAACTGTCAAGTAGCGTTGTTTTTATAAAACTAATGAACTGAGCATTACAAGACTAAACAATAAATTTTAATTAAAAATTTAATAGAGTTGGAATTTGAACTCCAGAAAAATTTTACAACTAAAACTAATTAACTTAGTCAATCGGTATAAGGTCGTGAGCAAATAATACAAGTGCTAAAAATGATTTGTTTTTAGTATTTAGATTAACGTCAATAAAATAATAAAAGGCCATGTTTTTTAAAAATGTTGTGCCACTTCTAGATGTATTAGAGGGTTAAAGTTTTGTTATCGGAGTCAAGGTTATAAATTATAACTCTAAAATAGAAAAAACTTTTATCCTGAGAGGTATTGAATAAATGGATAATTCCGTAAAGTATTTCGTGATACCTTGATGAACGTTTTTTCCCACTGCCAGTTTAACGGCTGAACCGATCGATGGCGAGACGCTTGCACATTGTTGCCAATAGACTAAATAAACTAAATTATATTTAAATATTATCCATGTGCAATGACTCCGTGTCCGACTGTGTTTATTTTAATACTTAACACAACGTTTCGGTTAGTTAGTATCTCTAACCGTTTTCAAGTGTAAACTAAATTATAATTTCTAAGGCTACTGTCTTAAATACCTACTATCCATGTGCAATGAAGCTTGATGACTCCGCCTACGTGCTTATTGGAGTGTGAAGTATGAGCTGTTGGTTTTGGACAAGAAGAGGCTTCCAGATATTGGGGATATCTATACTTGGTTTACTAAATATATGGGTATTTTGATTCATGAAAGCTGCTTCTTTAAACTTTCGATTTCTCCAATGCTGTTCCGTGTCCAAGACGTCTTCCCGTACGAGTTAAATAACATCTGAAACATACTCAAAGGGGTGAAATTTCGAGATCAGGTATAGCGGAACATGTATGGACCAACCAGCATAATATACAGTGGTCAGAAGTCAATGTTTTGGACACGGAACAGCACTAGAGAAAAGGAAAGTTTAAAGAAGCAGCTTTCATGAATCAAAATACCCATATATTTAGTTAACCAAGTATAGATATACCCAATATCTGGAAGCCTCTTCTTGTCCAAAACCAACAGCTCAAACTTTACCCTCCAATAAGCACGTTGGCGGAGTCATCAAACTTTATTGTTCATTGATAGTATTTAAGACAGTAGCCTTAGAATTATAATTTAGTTTACACTTAAAAACGGTTAGAGATACTAACTAACCGAAACGTTGTGTTAAGTATTAAAATAAACACAATGGAAGTCCGACAAGGTAATTTTTTTGATGTTACTTGATTATTGTCTACCACCTTTAAACAAAAATATATTACTTGACCGGAACATTCACGGAAGAGTCAAATAGCGGTATGCCATGTAACTTTAATCCAGTTTAAATTCCTTTAATCCAGTTTAAATTAATTATATTTTGGATTAACCACGGGTACTACCGCTGTAAGGGATGCGGGCTGTACCAATATTTAACAATATACAGTGTTTATCATAACGAAACGGATCAGCGTTTTATATAAAATAATAAGTCCACTTAATCAAGAAACGCTCGAACCCGTGAAGTTAATTTTTTTGACACGAATTAAAAAAAAAGATATTATACAAGGTGGATCATAAAAATGCAACGGCCATAAATTTTAATTTTTTTTAATAAAACAATATTGTATATTTTTACATTTTTTCATTCTACAATCAATTCTAGACATTTTTCATAAACCATGCACTATTCCTATCTTCAACTTTTACGAAATATTAACACTGTACTGCTGGTAATCACCATTAATATTATGTTTCTTGTCGTTTCAAAGTTCTGAACGCAATTCACAATCTTTAAGGCATTTACAATGACAATTTGCTTCTTAAGTTTAAGACATCAAAAAATGTCAGCGAATGTTAATCAAATTTGAATTTTGCTTTGCTGCAGTTCATGATACTGATGCTGACATTGTTAAAACTGCAGTGGAATCTTTAAAAATTAAGAATACAACAGTGATAGGCGAAGACACTGACCTATTGGTATTGCTGATTTATTGGTGTAATCAAGCATACCACAAGCTGTTTTTCAGAAGTGATAAAAATCTTTCAAACAGAATAACATCTATGATATCAATGCCATTAGATATTCGCTCGGAAATAACTTAGCGAACAGTATATTCTTTATACATTTGTATACAGGATGTGACAGCACCTCCAGAATATTCCATATTCGAATGCAATCAGTTTTGAAACGTGTTGTTGAAGAAATCCAGATGATACACTAAATACACTTAGGTATAGAACTATTACTGATAAAGTATCGAAAGCAAAATGTTTCGTTCTGCCACAGAAGCTTCCCCCAACGGAATTGGCTGTCATGTACCATAGCTTCCGTGCATATTTGCAAATTTGTATATGGAAACAAATGCAAGAAGGCTTGAACCCAACAGACTGGGGATGCAGCACCTGAAAATATATTACGCATAGTAAGATGTAACTGCAAACCGGCTGTGGTGCCATGAAATGTAGTTGCCGAAAGAATGGTTTGGAATGTACCAGTTTAAGTGGTCAGTGTCAAGAAACAAATTGTGAAAATAGTTCGCAGCGAATAGAAGATCAAGAAATGGAAAGTACAGATGAAGATTGTGAATTGTGAAAAAACAGCCAAATCATTTTAATTTTTGTTCATTCAAATAATGTTTTTTTTCTTGTAAGTCTAATGTGTAATAAAGTTTTCTCTAATGTATAATAGGCAATTTGACTGATACCTATCTTACCTATTCAATACCTATTTTATACTTTTATGTTTGTATTTTAAACATTTTTGCCAAGTTACACCTTATAAAGAAGTTGTACATTTTGTAAATAAAAATACAAAATTCAGCCGCCATCTTGGATTTTGACTGATTTCCGGGGCCAGGATTAATGGGGATTTTGAATATGATAAAATAGACACATTTCAGAATAGAATGCAAAAAGAATCATTTGTGTTACAATTTTGCCCAGGTCATAATTTATTTTTACTGCACTAAACAACCATTTCTTGATAAAACAAAACTAAAGTGTTAATTGCTTATTTGATAATATTTTACTTTTTGAAATTATCATTAGAGGATATGATGAATGATTTCTTTATTATATCAATTACATTATTATTACGAATGCATCTTGTGTCTATACTACCTCTTGGGAACCAGAGCCAAGTAGCAAAAATAGCATATTTTTTTTCTCTTTATTTTAAAGTAGCTTTTTCGCCTCTCGAACGCTAATCCCATTACAGGTTTTCTCTCAGGCTAAACAACTTTTATAAGTTTTTATTTTTATTTCAGATATTGCCGACCTGGAACGCCAAGAAGTCTGGAAATATTTCATTTAAATTCCGTACTAACGAAGCTAACGGGCTTATACTTTTTAATTCCGGAACGCCACCACGGGTAAGTGTTAAATTAAAACGTCTAAAATGCCGTAAATTAAGTCTAATTATACACTAAATACAACAAGGCAGGATATTGCTGCTTAACATGGTTGTTTTTTTTTATTTTAATATTTCTTCCTGCTATTTTAAAAGTTTGAGCCCTATCGGAACGTTGTAAATTAAGTTCAATGGAATTTATTTAAGAAAAGTAGCTATGTGCCATGAATAACGTATGTATCTTAAGTTTTGGTAATTTTTCCAAAATAAATTTATTCTTTTACTGTGAGTTAAATCAAGTAACCGTCGTTGAAAAATTACACTGGGCGACAAAAAATTTTTTTTTTGTTCTAACACAAAGCTAAATAGCATATTGTGGTAGAATGGACCTATCCAAATACAAAAATGAGAGAAAAAAAGTTGTAACACGTAACGTTTTCTTGTTACATTTATAGTACCACATTTAATGTTACAATATTTAATATCTATTGAAATAATAATTTAAGAATTTTCTAACTGTGTATATCGACTATATTTAAATTTTTATACCTACTAAACATACCTTACATCTAAGAAAAACACAAACATCACAAATATTAACTGAACACACTAATTAAATTTTATTTTTTCCTTTTATGAGGGGTCATATCTTCTCTCTTCAAAAACCAACAGGAATCAGCCATCATGGCTGGATCCCATCGTCCTTGATAGCGAATTTCCATTGTCCTGATATCCTGGTGGAACCTTTCACCCTGCTCGTCGCTGACAGCTCCCAAATTTTCAGGAAAAAATGACAGATGGGAATGGAGGAAGTGAATTTTTAATGACATTCGGACACCAAGCGATTTGTAGGAATCTAAAAGTTCATCAACTAACTGTTGATAGTTTGCATCCATATTGTTGCCCAAAAATCCCCTTACTATACTAACAAATGAGTTCCATGCTCTGAGTTCCTGCCTGGTAAGCTTCTCTGTAAAGTTGACATCGTCCAGCAATTTTCTGATTTGTGGCCCAATAAAAATGCCTTCCTTTAATTTGGCATCACTTAACTGGGGAAAGACCTGTCTTAGGTATTTGAATCCATCACCGTCTTTATTCATAGCTTTCACAAAGTTTTTCATCAGCCCAAGTTTAATGTGAAGAGGAGGCAGAAGGACTTTTTGGGGTCTACAAGAGGTGCAAACTTAACATTTTTAGATCCCGGCTGAAATTCACTTCTTTTTGGCCAATCTTTTATTACATAATGCTGATCTACTGCACGACTGTCCCACAAACAAAGAAAACAGCAATATTTTGTAAATCCTCCCTGAAGTCCTACTAAAATTCTTACAGTTCAGGTAATTTTTCTGTTATAAAATGCTTCCATTTTTACCGCCCCTAATTAAATTGACTACCTGCTAATGTAAAAGGGCCCTATTAAGGTATTGAAAAATGGTATGTATTGGGGCTTTCCCAATATTTTTTCTATTATTAGAAGGGTATTTCCATTTTAAAAATAAAGAGCTGACCTGTGTTAGAAAAATCTTGTCGGCCAGTGTATTAGTTGCTAAGCGACAATAATATATCAATACACATCAATTTCAAAAAAAAATTCGATATGTCAAATAAATTTGAATTCTTAAAAGTATTTACAAGCTTGTGGGACAACAAACCTAAACAAGAAGGGCGAACCATTCTTAAATGATCTGGAGAAAGTGAGCAGCCTGCAACTGGGTCGACTCACTAAATTTATTAATAGCAGTGGCTGGTTTGAATGAGCTAGGTTCCGCGGAATCACGTGTGGTACCACAACGGTCCTACAGGACTTCGTGTGAGTGTTTGAACAATGCCAGAGGTCTGTTACTCTAACCAAACCTAACCAAACCTAGGGCGAACCCGGCTAAAATACTTCCAATATAGTGGCATTTCCGGTTATACCGGAAGTAGGTGTCACCTTGCTTATTTTAAATGGGACAACCTATACAGTGTGTCCCGCTTTTCATGAATACAGCCTGATATCTCAGTTATTAATAATGCGATTTTCTTCAAATTTTGGTGGTCATTGTATGTTAGAAAAATTAAGTATTTGGCACAGTAAACACTTTTATGCATCATAGGCGTGCGGTCTTTGGGGGTAAAAAAGGGTTGATTTTTTGAGAAAAATATATTAGGGCTTATTTTAAATAATTTTTTCTATCAGATTTAGAATCAGCATCCTAAATACCCCTTAATTAATATTTTCAAAATCTCAAGAGCTGATTTTATTTAGCAGTAAAATAAAAAAAAAAAAACTTAATCATAGTAGTTGCGAGGATACTGAACTTAACTAAATGATATGGAGGCGTTTGAAACGTAATAGGATCAGGACATTAAAACCAAAAAGTTAGAAATAAACAACCTATTAAAAAAAAGTGCCAAATTAAAAAAAAATTTTACTGCTAAATAAAATCAGCTCTTGAGATTTTGAAAATATTAATTAAGGGGTTTTTTGGGATGCTGATTCTAAATCTGATAGAAAAAAATATTTAAAATAAGCCCTAATATACTTTTCTCAAAAAATCAACCCTTTTTTACCCCCCAAGACCGCACGCCTATGATGCATAAAAATGTTCACTATGCCAAATACCTTATTTTTCTAACATACAATCACCACCAAAATTTGAAGAAAATCGCATTATTAATAACTGAGATATCAGGGTGTATTCATGAAAAGCGGGACACACTGTATATTATGACATTTTTGGATATTACGCAAGCTTATATGCAGATTTCGTATATCATGTCCTATACCTAAGTCCAAGCATTTTTGACATATTTAATTATTTATGTCAAAAATGAGGTTTGCAGGCCCTAAAAGAATTATCAATTATTCCCATAACCTTTATTATTTAATTTGGGTTTGTTTGGATTCCTTGTTGAAAAGGATCTGCCTTATTAGATTTTCTATAAATTTTGGTGACTTTTACAACAGGGTGTTCAAACAATAAGATTAAAAATGCAAAAAAACCAAAAAAATCAATATCTTAGAAGGAACTGAACTTGGAAAGCAGCAAAATCGGCATATAAAGCTATTAAATTGGCAATATTGCTAAAAATTTTCGGAATGGACAACCTGAAACAAACTCACCCTTATTCCTAATGCTAAATAAGAAATAATTATAAAATGTAGGGGTTTCCATTTAAAAATGTTGATTTTTTTGCACTTTTTTTAATTTAATTTTTAATCCTATTGTTTAAACACCCTGTATTAATAGTTATCAAAATTATATAAAAAATCAAATAAAGCCGATTCCCTTCAACAAGGAATCCAAACCAAAGTCAATAATTATTTTTTTCTTATGGGAAAAATTGCTTATTATTTTAGGGCCTTCAAATGTCATTTTTGACATAAGAACTTAGATAAACGCAAAAACGCTTATAACTAGGTATAGTTCCTGATACACGAAATCTGCTTATAATCTAGCGTACTCGTATAATCCACAACAACAGTTCTTCATGTAGAAAGAAGTTAGTTAGAGATAAATGCAGCTGAATTTATTGATAATGTATGCCAGTAAAAAAATTCTGTTGGCCATTAATTAATAAAAACTCATCTTGAAATAATTACATCAAGGTCCATTTAACCCATTAACGCCAAGAATTATTTTTTGTTAGTTATTTTAGATATTTTTACTTTTAAGAGTTAATATGGGTAGGAATTCACCAAAAAAAAATATTTTACAAAATATCTTACGTCAGTTTTTAAGAAAATGATTGCTACCAAATGGTATCACTGGGCGCATAGGATACTATAAAATACAAGTATTTACAATTTTAAAATACATGTTTATTTATGGACTTATTAAAATTAAATTTTTACATTGTGTGATAATTAGCAAAACAGACTACCTACACAAAGACCTACATCACACTTAGAACACATTGTTCTACCAAAACTCTTGCAGCCAGTTCCTGCGCAACGGCGTCTATTACATGGAGCAACGTAATGATGCATACCGTCATATCAAATACCTGACAGAAGTGTGCGTAAAACCGACGCTTTTGCAGGACGTGCTGATTTTGCTAAGTATACTTGGACCAACTCCCTTCTAAACTTTATGTTGGAGGTTTTGTTGTGATTCTTTCTATACAGAAACCATGCATTGTTTACTGCTGCATCAATAATCCAGGTAAAGATTGGCCAGTACCACTTCTTGCTGCGTACCTACACCAATTCTATAATTGGCAATACATTCATCCATTAGGTTAGTTCCTCCCATATTACTATTGTATTGAACAATACAATAAGGGCGATTAACCGTTACATTTTTTTTTCTTTTTGGGAGTATCGCTTTACTGTTCCCATTGGGGAAACTCCTATATTTACAGACGCCATTGTCACAACAACGTCAGCGGAATCTTCATCGGTGTCGACATTGGGATCAGGGGGCTCGATTAATATTTCGTCTATTTGATTTTCCGCATCGTCATTAGCGTATGCCATGTCTAAAGCTTCAGACAATGAAAATCCACGCCTGTCAAAAAAATTGAAATATAGAGTGAAACCGCCCAGTGATACCATATGGTATCAGTATGTTTTGCGCCCATTATGTAAAGTCAGGGGAACTTTGAAAAATAAGATAAAGGTAAGTTATAGAGGGCTTTATATATATTACTTAGTCAATATCAATACTTGAATTCAAAAAAAATATATATTATCACTAAAAACCTATACTTACTCCAAGGGAATGTCCATATTTTTCTATTAACGTAAAATGAAAGGTAAAATAACACGTGGTTTTTTGCTTACAAATCGAAAATGGTACTCAAAGACAGTTAAAACACAACTGAAGATGGTTTCCGCAACTAACGCACTAGTCAGAATTATTATCCCACTACCACCCACAAAATGGCCGATGTCTTAGTAATAACTGATTTAGCGATACCAAACGGTATCACTGGGCGTTAATGGGTTAAAATAGTAGATATAGATCAGGAAATTTTACTTTTTTGTCCAAATAGGCGTTGTTTTTGATATTGACTTTAGATTTTTTGACATTGAAGTAATTTACTTAATTTGTCTTTTGTTTTTTCTTGTTCTTTTTTCTTCTGTGTTCTCAGTACTAATTTTTCGTGATTAACTAGGCAGGAAACTGAAATAACACATAATTAAAAAAATGTGAAGAAACTCAGTCCTAAAGATATATTATATTTTACCTTGCTTTTGAAGAAATATAAAACGAAATATTACTGTTTATGTTCTAGTACCTATCTTGCCCTGTTAAATTAATTATGTAGGTAAAACGCTATACCTGAAAGAATTACATAATTAATAATTGCAGATGACAGTTTACCTCAGGCATGATACGGCTGCTTAACATATCCCATACATAATAAAATACATACATTTATATAGGTTTATAATTCATTATTGTTTAAAATATTATTTTTGTCTTATTTGAAAGTGTTATCATGTTCTGTCGTTTTAAATAAAGATTATTTTCAACTTAATATAAGGGGATTAATGTCATTTAACATTTATAAATTATTAGGTGTCATGCTCATTTTATTAATTAATGAACCAGAAACAAACCTGTCGTAGCAGATAAAACAGGATTGGGTTGTATTTTTTTGCATCTTGAAGTAAATCTAAACTGTCATGCGTTAAATATCAAATAAATATAAATTCCTAAATATACATTTTTTTATTAAACGATAATAGAATACAAATCAGAAATTCTTATTTTTAACAAAGAAAAAAAATAATTTGAAGAAATAGTCCTTGCTTAAAGTGGACGTGAAAGTATAGAAACGAAAGAAAAACTCAAAGTCTTCCTCCACAAACTTATTAAAATAAAATACACTTCTCGGCAAAATTAACGAATACTCTAAAATCTAGCAAAAGGTTGTTCTTAACTATCTTATCAACCGCTCATCCGATTTTGACCAACTAATTTTTTCAGTGTAAACTAAGGTGTTACAAACCTTTTTAAGTTCCTAACGTTAATCTGTAAAACGATTTTACGGATATACAGGGTGTTATTAGTAGAGGCGATTTTGTGCCGTACATTTGAAGCAATCTGTAGAGCATTAGTAAGATGGCATCAATATCTCCAGACCTTTTTGTTAGTTTTTTGATAAGTGTCTTTTGGCAATAGATACACTATTAAACAAAAAATGTGTTAAATTTTGGTAGGAAAATCTTTACAATGCCGTATCTTGGCAATGGTTAAACTGACTTCGACCAATATTCAAGATTTTGAAAGCTCTTTTCCTATAGATTTTCCTTGATATAAAAGTGATTTTTAAAAATGGCCCCCTCTTGCTGCAATAACAGCATGACAATGTCGTGGCATGCTCAAAATTAGCCGTTGAATCGTTGATCGATTTGATGCCAAATTCCATTTAAACTCTACGCTAGCTCATTTTTTGTTTAATAGTGTATCTTTTGCCAAATAGCTCTTAGTCAAATAGGAAAAAAACGTCCCGAAATATTGACCCAAAGTGTCAAATGACTAATTTTGAAACAAACAAAAGCATGTAGCATTATTGGCATAGCTTTAATAAACCCAGGTAACATGATTTTAGCAATTTTATATTTATGATTTTCTCGACCCCTGTATAATAAAAAAATGACCATCTTTAAAAATCCCTATTACATTACGAAAAATCTATAGGAAAATAGCTTTCAAAATCTTGAATACTGGTCGAAATCTGTTCAACCATTGTAAAGATTTTCCTACCAAAATTTGACATATTTTTTGTTTAATAGTGTATCTATTGCCAAAAGGCACTTATCAAAAAACTGGCAAAAAGGTCTGGATATATTGATGTCATCTTACTAACGGCACATACCGGGAATTTCTAACTTTACCAGTTTACTCTACAGAATGTTTCAAATTTACGGCACAAAATCGCCTCAACTAATTACACCTTGTATATCAGTTAAATCGTTTTACAGATTAACGTTAGGAACTTAAAAAGGTTTGTAACACCTTAGGTTACACTGCAAAAATTAGTTGGTCAAAATCGGATGAGCGGTTCATTAGATAAAGTCGATTCACTCAGTAAACCTGCAAGATGGCCGACATGTCATATGACAAAAGTCATTGAAAATGTAAAAATTTATTTTATTTAGCTGGAATATGACTTTTGTCATATGACATGTCGGCCATCTTGCAGGTTTACTGAGTGAATCGACTCTAGTTAAGTACAAACTTTTGCTAGATTTTAGAGTATTCGCTAATTTTGACGAGAAGTGTATTTAGTTAAGGGTGTCTACATGTTTCGACTGTAGTAACGTTCGTCATCAGGAGTTAAAAAAAAAGTTTGCTGATGCCTAAATTTTTTTCTTTGATAGTATTACCTTGGCAACAAGAATATTTTAACCAATGAAAAATAATGAGTTGGAATTCAGTATTTTATAATAATATGTGTTTTGTTTTAAATTACTTTGTTTTGCTCTTATTATTTATTTATTTTTTGCAGTACAGAATTATCAATGGTAAATGTTGCAGGGCCGCAGGCATTTATGTTTATCTTGTATGTATTTAATAATTTAACTGGATAGAAACAGACTGGTAAAAATAGAAAATAACAAAATTTAGGAAAATTGCGATTACATTCTGTTAAGGCTATTCTATCACCCACATTTCCCGGGGCATAAAAGTCCAGTATTTTAACGATATTTCTGCAGTAAAATTATTTCATTTTTTTAATTCAAAACTGCTCAAAAAAGCGTCGGTCCTATAAGTTTAGAAAGTCCTATAATTTTTTTAGGGCTTTGAAAAATAAAACTTTATCGACAAAGAGCATTTATTTGAAATAAACTTTTTATTTTTTATTTTCGTTTATTGGCGGTTTATTAAGAGGCTATTGAAAAATATTTTTATTTTTATGAGTTTACGTCACGACATCTAACTTCTTAATCTGAGACTGTATTGTGATACACAGTCTCACTGCTCGTTGAGAAGAGAAGTATCATCGTGTATGGGCCGTTTTACGTTAGGCTGTCTCAGTGCTTATGTTCATTGCTAAATCTGATACTGTATCGTGATACGCAGTCTCGCTGCTCGTTGCGAGGCGAGATATCATTGTGTATGAGTCGTTTTACGTGAGACTCTCTCAGTGTTTATGTACTCTTCTTAATCTGAGACTGTATCGTGATACACAGTCTCAGTGCTCGTTGCGAGGAGAGGTATCATCTTGTATGGGCCGTTTTATTGAATTCTTTATAAAACTTCTAGATACTCTTAGTCTAAAATAAACCAGAGAGCCAATATTTAACTACCTTAAATTGTGCATGGGGTTTCATATTTTTGCACCAGCCAAAGCACCACCAACGTGTTAATTTACAGAATACCATTAGTTTAATACAAGCTAAGTTTATAGCAGTAATTAGTTACACATTCTCAAGTTCAAGTGCTCTGTTCTCAGAAAAGTTTTTTTTTTTAACAGAACATTCTTTATTTAATAGCGACTATATTTAACGCCATTTTTGCCTTCTTAATGTTTTTATCAGTCTGGCTTTGTACCTTTTTTGCGCTCCTTTTAGTTTAAAAGTGGTTGCGTTCAGTGGCGTAACATTGGACGTACTTTGATAATATTTGGTTTGCATTGACTGCTATTTTAGCAAAAAACTAGAAAACGATGACAGAAACGATAAAAAAATATTAACCCGAACGAATGAGAAAAGAACGGGGAGCTAAATTATGACATCAGCATGTATACAAGGTATTTAAAAAAAAAGCACAGGACCATGTACACTGCACTCGACAATTTTTTAATATATAGGGTGTCTGGGGAGGAAAGGGCAATATTTTGGGAATTTGTTTAGTGGGTGAAAATAAGAGAAATAAACCTATATTTTATGTTTTAGTTCGATTCTCAACCATTTCTGAAATAATCGGTTCTGATTTTTTTTATATTGAAATAGTGAAGGAGGCTTTAGTTTTAAACGTCCGATAATTAATAGTTTAGACTTTTGACATGCATAGTAGTTGTCAGTGCGTATCGACTTGAACCAAGTTTCATACTTACAATGCCCCCCACATTCAGTCACAGGGAGTATGCCGACATGAAATTCGTATATGGTTACTGTAACGGTAGTGCGATGCGCGCAGTTAATGAATATCGACGTCGTTTTCCAAATCGAAGAGTTCCTAATAGAAGAGTTTTTCAAAAAGTATTTGGAAATGCTCAGGAAACTGGAATGTTTCCAAGCGTGAGAATTGTTTCTTAAAGAGTGCAGGGTCTAGATGTGGAAAATGAAGAAAATGTTCTGGATATTGTCGCAGAGAACTGAGGTATAAGTACATGACGGGTTGCAAATGAACTTCATATACCATCACATCTAGCCGAATGGGAGTCACTTAGAAAAAACGGTTTCAAACCTGTTTAGGTTCGACCCGTTCAACATCTTCTAGATGGTGATCCTACTTCAAGGGTGTATAATTTTGTGAATGGATCTATCAAAATCGAAGTCTACCTAAATACATTTTATTTAGCGATGAAGCTCAGTTCACTCGTGATGGAATTAATATTTGCCACAATGAACATCGGTGGTTAGATAAAAACCCTCATGCTACATTTGAACGAAACTTTCAACATCGATTCAGTATTAATGTCTGGTGTGAAATGCTCAACGACCAGTTGTTTGGTCCATTTGAAATGGATGGCGTCTTACTGGAGAAGGATATTTACGGTTTTTAGAAGATCATTTGATACACATTTTGAATGATGTTCCGTTAAATATTCGACAACGAATGTACTTCCAACATGATGGAGCCCCACATCATTTTAGTCTCCGTGTGCGAAATTTCTTGATTCATCGTTTTCCTAATCGCTGGATTGGCAGAGGTGGTCCGCAAGTTTGGCCACCGAGGTCACCAGACTTAAACCCGCTTCATTATTGCCTTTGGGGATGGATGAAATCGCTAGTATATAAAACACGAGTGGAAATGAGAGAATCACTCCGCCATCGAATTTTCAATGCTGCAGCTTCTATAAAAAAACAATCCCCACTCAATCCAACGTGCTACCCGAGCAATTAACAAAGGTGCCGAAAAATGTATTGAAGTTTGTGAAAGGGTTTTTGAAAATATTCTTTTAGTTGGTTTGTACTGCAACACCTGCAATTATTTGCTTTTAAAATAAAAATTGACTTACAAAAACTTTAAAAATCTATTATTTTAAAAATGGTTGAGAATCGAACTAAAACATATGGGTTTATTTCTCTTATTTTCACCCTGTGAACACATTCTCAAAATATTGCCCTTTCCTCCCCAAACACCCTGTATATACATATTATACAATAAAAACGAAGAAAAAATTAAAACTTTTATATATCAAAAATAAAGCATATTTGATCGCATACTTATAGTCATTTCTTGCTTTCTTGTGGACCACATAACTTGTCTACTAATTTTTTGACATTAAAGTTCTGCTTTTTTGTCAGAAGGTGGTTGCTATTGGCAGCGAAGGAAAAGTAACTTTTTACATCCGTTGCCAATAGCAGCGAAGTAGTAAGTCTTTAAGTTTCATATTTAAACGACGTTTAATAGAAAATAGTTGGTTTTATTTGGAGTAAAAGCAACTTCTCATAACTTGTCTGTAATTGTCCAGTAAGCCTGCGCAGCAGACTAGTTATAATAGCATCGCTTTGACTCGTAATAAAATTTAAAAAAATATTTTATCAGCATTGTTAAAGAAATGTTAGTGAAAAAAATTCCACCTTTCGTTTCCTGCAAAACCATTGAAATATTGAATGGTATGAGATTATGACGGGCCTTTTTAAGTGACTGGCCCCTTAAGCAATTAACAATCAAGCTTGCACAATACTTAACTTGTTACGCCACTGATTACGCTTCTCTAAAATGATCCCTGCCAACATTTCTAGAGTATGGGTATATATAAGTTTTTATTGCTTTTGTTCTCCTGGCTTTAGATACTTAATTTCCTCAAAAGTTGTATTTATTTATGGAAATTGGTTCTGAAAAAAAATGTGGGCAAATAGATTACGCTACGGTGCTCCCAATAATACACTGCCCATCAGAAAGTTTGACAAAGTTTTAATACCTTTATTACAGGTCGGTAATATACATTAAGGATTTTAAAGCGGTTTGCGGAGTTTGAAAGATTGTTTTATGTAGATTAAAAAAAGGAAAAATATCTAAATTGCAAGTTAATATGATTTTTTTAAACCGGAAATATGAAAAATATGATATAAAAGTGAGGCCCATTAGTATAAATTGACGTTTTAATACCGTACTTGTAATCAACAAATAACAAATATCACACTATTTTGTCTTCTACAAAGCCATAATCATAACAACGGTTCTTTAAAATTAATGTTCTCCAAATTTAAATTATTTACAACAAATAGGTATAATAGAGTGAAGGAAAGGAACCAAATTTAAGATACTTTTAAAAAAAAATAAAATAAATTTTATTACAAAGATTAATAATGTATTTCCTAAGAAGTACTGTAACACAACCTGTATACAAGCTTTTTAAACAAAAAGAAACAAATTAACATTATTCTTAACTAAAATAAAGCCCTTTTTAAGAATTAGTGTATTTCTTTAAAACAAAAAAGAAGATTCCTAATTTGAGGCACGACGGTGTCCAAATTTGACACACAGAGACATTACTGAAAAAAATCGAAAAAAACCGTTTCCCTTACAAAAGGAACAAACAAAAGTTTCACTTCGGATCTCCCCACAGTCTTTATGTCTCCATCAACAACACTGGACTCATTTAGCATTTTTAGGCAAATATGCCTTCATGCAATTTGGAGCAAGCAAAAGCATTCGTACACTACGTGCACTCATGCTTTTTCTGGCTCCAAATTGCATTCAAGCATATTTTTCTAAAATTACCGATAATTATCAATGCACTTGTTATATTATATTATATGATAATAAAAAATTAATTTAATTTCCTCAGAAAAAAACGTGGACAAGAAAAATTGACAGTTTTGACATGGCGGGCGCGGCTGGCTGGTTTGTTCCAATTAGGACTTGGCGCAGTTTGGGAAGCGTTATACTGTCCTTCTCTTCTATACGTCAAAAATATGCGACAGAACCCGATAACTCGGCCAGCTGGAGATTCTTCAAGCGACAACACAGACAACAGCGCCAATATTTGACTCTGATGGCCGGCGGGCACACTAACACCTCTCTCTCTTCTTTCTCTTTCTACTGTGTTGCAAAATCGTCCATTTAAAGTTTCACCGGGGTGATTAAGAATGCAACACAGTAATGAGTACCTTAAAATAAAATAGTTTCTTCTATTTTTACGAGATGGCAGCACATATATTAGAAGTTAGACAACTATCTCAAATTTGATGCGCTTCCTCTACAGTTGCTTTGAATTTAAAATGTCTTAGTGAATACGACTGAGGAAATTAATTTTTTTAAAAGTCATCATTAATATAGGTACTTTAAAAGTTAGATCCCAATATTAAGTACTCCCCCCCCCCCCACCCCCCATTGTAATGTTCTAGTCCCACTGACAGTACTGCATTAGACCCCTTTTTACTATTTATTTTCTTCAACATATTTATCTTTAAATTTTTTAATTTTCATTTCTAGACGGACCTATTTTCAGTGGAAATTTACAATGGCCATATCTACGTTCATGTAGATCTTGGTACCGGCCCATCAAAACAAAGAGGTTCCAGGAGACGCATAGACGACGGCTCCTGGCACGAAGTCACTTTTAGAAGAAGTGGTAGGGATGCCAGGATAACCGTCGACGGGTTCCACACGGATTTTAAAGCTATGGGTAAGAATGCAAGTAAGTAACAGAGACATACCATACCTAATAACATTAAGTTACAATTAGTTTAGTTGGTACTTTATTTTTTATATTTATGTTACTCTAATCATATACTCTATACTTTCAACTCTGAGCTTTTTCATCTACCTATTACATTACGACATAAGTGGTTCGGTATTTTTTTATTCAGTTTATAATAAACGTCTTGGTAAAAAGAAAGAGTATTATTTGATATACTTATAATAAAGCAATTTTCAAAAACTCTTATCAAAAAATAAGAACTTACGTACTTAAAGTATAATTTATCCTGTTCAGATTATTCACAGTTCATATACTGGGTAATTGATTAAGGGAGAGGGGCGAATGGGGGTGGGGAACAAGGTGTCCCACCAGGAATCGCTTCGATCTATCGAAAAAAAACTATGCTTGGGAAAATTTTGAAAATCAAATTTGTTTTTGATGTTTACAAAAATTAACAAAGTAAGAATATACAGAAAGAAAAAGAAAAATAATTAGGTACATAAATAATTGCTGAAATTGGCCACCAAGAATAAATTCACACACATTCTTATCATATTTTCGAAAGTGTTGAGGAGAAATGTTAGCACATTCTTAGATAATCCTTTCTTGTAATTGTTTTAAATTTGTAACTGGTGTTTTAAAAATAGTGTTCTTTAAATGAGGAAAAATGAAGTAATCCATAACCGTTAAACAAGGTGATCTAGATAAAAAAAAATTGCGTAAGTAGTTAATAGTTTTGACGGCTGTATGGGCGGTTGCGCCGTCCTGTTGAAAATATCCAAAACGTAGTTCGTCGTCAAGTAATTGCTCCACAAATGGATTCAAAATATTGTCTCTATACCGCTGTGCTGTAACTGTGCCATGGAAAAAAATAGGACCAACAATTCTTCTACGGGAAACAGCTAACCAGACACCAACTTTTTGAGGGTGCAATGTGGACTCTACATGCATGTATTCTGAGAATTCGCATAACCGGAGAGGTGGAACCAGGCTTCATCCGAAAAAAATGTCAGGTCTAATAAATAATTTCTAAATTTTGGGTAAACCATTGAGAGTAATTCCTGCGTCTTTCAAAATCTGCGGCTTGTTTTTCTTGGAATACTTGCACTTTATAAGGAAATAAATTTAGCTGCTGCTTAAGAATAGTCCTGCATGTTACATAAGATCTTCCCACTTCTTGGGACAGGCGTCTTATACAATTTTTTGGCGTATTTTGCATTATTTCACGAACGTTTGCAACAAGTTCTCCTGTTCTTGCAGATGGTCTTCCTGCTCCTTTTTTGTGTTTTATAGAACCTGTTTCCCTAAACACAGCCACGGTTCTTTTCAGGCAATGATAAAAATCCCCAGCAATAAAAGAAACGTTTGGAAAATGTTCGTGAAAATCGTCCATGCACAAACCTGGATTGTATTGCCACTCACCATTTACTCTAACCCCGTTTCGAAGATACGCTTCAACCATGAATGTTTTGTGCAAATCCGTAAAGCCCATTGTGTGAATTGTTCAAGAAATTGGAAAAATTAGCGATGAATCAAATTACTTGTAACGACTGTCAAAGATGACGGAATAACTGATTGATTGTTAATTGAGGTAATTACTGACACCCAACAGGTATTAAGCTCTACGGCTAATCATTACGTCCTTAGATGCAAGGCCTTCTTTGATGCAAATAATTTTTGCTCGCGCGGTATAGATCGACGCGTTTCCCGGTGGAACATCCTGTATAAGAAACTAATTATCGTAGAGCTTTGACAAAAATATCATCAGAAACTAATTATCGTAGAGCTTTGACAAAAATATCATCAGAAACTAATTATCGTAGAGCTTTGACAAAAATATCATCGGTAGAAAAGTGGGCAAGAGAAATTGCTGGAAATAAGTCTTAAAATTCTTACTCTACCGATAGGGAGCGCAATTGTTATGGTCATTTATTTCCAGCAGTTTTTTTTGCCCACTTTTCTTAAGATGCCCCAATGCTCTACGTTAATTAGTTTCTGATATTTGAAACCTCACCACCCATAATGAAATACATACCCTGTATGTTCATGCAGTACAACAAGCTAATGTAAACTCACAAAATATCATATAGTAACAAATTTATTTACTTAAGACGTAATAAATAAGAATATCCAACTTAATTACTGGCCACCCAAATGAAATATTCAAAATTTTGACATCAAACTTAATGAGTTAAAAATAAAAATAAATTTGGTAAAAATTTTTGAAAAATTATATGGATGAACCACTTTGGTCGAAACTGATACATTTCATAATACATTTATTCATATTATTCAATGTTATTTCCTTTTCAATTTCTATTCTTCCATATATGTGGTGTTGTTATACCTACATGGTCTTATGGTAATGAGTTATTATGTTGAAAGCAAAAGCATTCGTCATTTAGTTTTTTGATAAATATCTTATTATTTCTTCGTTTTATTCAAAAATCGCCCGAATATCATATAGGTATTTACCTTTAGAAAGCACACTATATTTACGAAACGAACTAAGGTAGTGATTTCTGGCATTTTTAGTAGTTGCAAACCTATCAGATTTTGAGGATAGAAAATTGTTTTTAGGGTTTTGTTTCTAAAATGTCTTTAAAAATGATTCGTCGTTGTATTTAGGTCAAAAAGAAGAGAAGGTCAATTAAACTGTAAAACCCATAATTTTTTCTTCTATGTGATATAAGTATGGAGAAAAGAGTCTTTTAAACATTTTGAAGCAATATATTGACAGAAAAATAGGCGTACCTAATTAGATTGCAGGGCTGCAAATAATATATACCAAAACATGCATCGGGATAATCTGTCTTGGTGTGTGTTTCTTTTTATGTTCATACCTTGTTTGTGTAGCCTAGGCCTAGTTAGATATGTTTAAATTGATCATAATAAAATGAAGTTATATATCAAGATACATCACTACTCTATGATTACTGAAAATACTACATACCCGGTATTTTACTCCCCGACATAATAAAACCATACAACGGCTGTTACTAGTCTTTGTTTATATTCCAATCCGAGTATCCGAGTCACTAAAAGTACAAACACAATTCACTAAACTACACAAAAACTAAAAAACTGTAAATATTAAACACTCACAATATACAACAAGGAATCCACAGAGAAAACTTACAACACAACAACAAAAATTGCGCCGAGCCGGTTCTGGATTGTATTTTGAGCATGTCGCTAAAGAAGCACAGGCCGATAACAAGAGGTTTGTGCGCATGCCCAATTCTGCTGCGAGGGAAGGCATCTGACCGACGAGCCGTGCGCTCGGACGTATTTTTTCACTCATAAAACTTAATTTTTTTGCGCACGAGATAAGCTGTACGTATCTAAAGGTAAATGTCTATGCCAAATACCCATCTTTGGACTACAACCTACAGTAAAAAGGTTGGATTGGAAAAATTCAATTTTTTACACGATATTTCTGTTCCAAAATTATTATTTGACCATCTAGGCTACTACCTAAAGCTTTCCATTCCTTATAAGAATTCACATGCTCTTTATACAACTGTTTAATACTATCTGTCACAGCAACGCGCTTTTCTACTTGTAAGACAACGAAACTTGCTAGACCGTTGTGTAGTGATATTATCAAAGTAATTTATCCAATAAGAATTAGGAGTTAATGCTACCATAGAACGGTTTATAGCCATTATTGCTCTGTAATTATCAAGTTCTATGGGGGCGTAATCTGGTTTTATATACTGTGTTAGTTCCGACTAGCAGTTGTAATTAAACTTGACATTAATTATAATAATATTTGCTTGCTACGGTGAATAAAGCATATTATACTTACTACTAAAAATCAGTAATGTAGTTCTCAAAAATTTAGATAGCTTCTAGTGTAATATCGTTCTTGTCGTTTAACAGGACAGCTAAAAGACCCGAACAACGATGTGACCTGCGCAAACAATACGTTAAAACTAATACTTCGGCGCGCGTCGATTGCCGATCGTTCCGAACCCCCACCAACGTTTTGTGAAATATAGGTTCTAACGGATACAATTCGTTTTTTGGGGCGCTGTTCTGCTTTTTTAATTTTAGAGTAAGCGTTTTACTGGGAACTAAATGTGTCGAACAAAAGAACAAAATATTTCTCATAATTTTTCTAGGAGATTTACAGTAAACTTTCTGTTATCTCTAAATAACTAGTAACCGCAAGAATGAATAATGGATAATGGCTATATTTTAATTTTGGAATAAAAATTTCGTAAAATAAATGCAATTTTAATTGGCGATGATCGCACTTAAGGCTATAAAGTAAAATAATTGGTTTGGTAGACCTATCTACTCAAAAAATTATTGAATTTGCATTTCTCAATCATTTAGATTTAGAAAACTTTCAGTGAAGCCGGGCCATCATAAAAACATCACCTACTACCTTATTTATAAATTTATTTCAGAAGGTTCAGCCACTCTGGAACTGGAAAGTAAGCTCTACATCGGTGGATTAGGCCCTCCGTTTTCAGACATTATTGTGCCATCTGGACTATGGACTGCAGTCCTTCAGCAGGGCTTCGTCGGATGTTTTAAGGACCTTGTTATGAATAATGAACCGGTCGACGTTGCAGGTTACGCCAGAGAACAGGACTCCGGTAAGTTTTTTTCCATATGAAATTTTTTTGGGAAATTTTACACCTGTATTTTGTAGCCAATAAGATGCCTTTATTTGAAGTCGTTACCGTAGCAACGCATATATTACTGTTCTTCTGCATGGACACCTTGAGCAAAATTATTAAGTGCACATTTTGGTGGCAATTGTCATATATAATATCACAAGAGATAAAATTTTGTCGGCAAAATTTTCGAAAGGTATGAAAGTTTGTTGCTTGGCAATTTCGCGAAATTGCTTAAAAGCAACAAACTTAAATAAATCCTTGAGAACAATTTTGCTTACACAATTTTTTCTCGAGTGGTATTCGACATGACTATTTAACTAGAAAAAAGACAAAATTTTGCCGCGGCAAAAATCACATGTGAATTTTGTCCAGGTAGGTGCAGGTAGTAATTTTGCCAGTAGAAGACCGGCCGTTGCTATGACATTTTGCCAGTGTAAAACACTCTAGTTAAATAGTCACTTATAATCTGCCTAGCAGCAGAATTATTACCGATAATTTTTTTTAAAGTCACGAATGTTTGTTGATGAAAAATTATCCCGAGTCGAAGACGAGGGAAATTTTCTATCAACAAAATCATAAGTGAAACCGAGAAAAAAATTATCGGGAATTAATTCTGCTGCGTGGAAGATTCGGTAAGAAAATTTCATAAATTGGAGTTTCTTTTAATGTTCCCGAAATTTTAGTAATAAACCTTAGTTACTAACAAGTAAAATCAACTTCTATTGTAAAAATACAGTGCGTCATAATAAACTACACTCATCGGAAATATGTTTTTTAAAGTTATATTTAAATTTAAAACTATAAAGACATTGGATTTCAGATAACAAATTTGTTATTTAATGTTTCTCACATTTTAGTAATCAAAATGAGTTACTAACTGCTCAATTTCTTTAGCAATCGAACTTGCTGATCCATTACCAAAACAAATCATTTTTTACACAATATTATTGTAACAATAAATATCACGGGTACGACTAAAAACCTGATTGTTACTTGCTGGTTTGTCTCACCTGTCACTTCGAAATGACTTGACATTTAAATTAAAATTAAGTCGTAGTACCTAGTATACCTAAGAAAAAGTATCACTTATTAATTTCATTAGGTTAACAGACTATAGACTATCGCGATAGTATCCCGTTGCTACAAGCAACGTAAACAAAAAGGAGCCTTCTAATTGGTTGAAAATAAATTTATGAAATTTTCATAAAAATTTTCTATTTATCAAAGTCGTAAATTTTAGTTTTTTATCGAATTATGTATTCAATATAACTGAAAAATGTATTCGACTACACAGGGTGTTCTAAAAATGTGTTTGGAACTTTGGAGAGGTTATTCTATGTGGCAAAATAAAGGTATTTGTTTGTAGGTGGTAGGCAATGAAGTAATATCAAAAAAAAAATACCTTGCGAACTTCCATTGACTTTATTTTGTGACTTAACACAACGTTTCGGTTAGTTAGTATATCTAACCATTTTCAAGTGTAAACTAAATTAAAATTCTAATGCCATTGTCTTAAACACTATTCATGTGCAATGAAGCTTGATGACTCCGCCTACGTGCTTATTGAAGTGTGAAGTTTGAGCTGTTGATTTTCGACAAGAAGAGGCTTCAAGATATTGGGAATATCTATACTTGGTTTACTAAATATATGGATATTTTGATTCGTGAAAGCTACTTCTTTGAATTTTCGTTTTCTCCAGTGCTGTTCCGTGTGTCCATAACCTTGGCTTCTGACCACTGTATATTATGTTGGTTGGTCCATACATGTTCCGCTATACCTGATCTCGAAGTTTCGCCTCTTTGAGTATGTTTCAGATGTTCTTTAACTCGTACGGGAAGAGGTCTTTTGCGAGTGTGGCGAATCGTACATTGGAGAAACAACCTCTTTCCGAACGAGTTAGAGAATATTTTCATCTTTTTCTAAAATTGGTTTTCTATAAACTTCATAGCCCGTAACAGGCCAAACATAGGCCCACAAAGGTTAAATACAGGTAAAAAAACACCTCTTTACTACCACAAAGAAGATTACTTGGCCTTGTCTATGAACCCAATCCTAATGACAGGTATTTTTTACCAGTTTATTACCTCGGTTTTATTTCCCACTAGGTGATTCAGTGGTTTCTATTACACACTGACTATGTAAAGCGGTCTTTCGGGCTTTATAGTAAAAACGTTAGGTAAAAATAACCTTTTTGGACAATAATTGTTTGTTGGAAACGTATCATTTACACATTCCTATCTTAGTATTTTATTCTTAATTCAAAAATTCCGACTGTTATACTTAACTAGAAATACCAAGGGGTCAATTACTACTGAAAAACCTAATGCTAGCAAAAAAACTTTTAGTATGCTATTACAAGTGTAAAGTAGTTTCTCTCTGACATAGTTGTAGAAAAAACGTCGTTTATTTTTATCATTTTATAATGCCTACATATAAATTTTATCCTAATTTTTGTTCTAAATTAAAGTGGCATTCAAAAGGGATTTCCGTTAGAATCTGTTTACCGGAATCGGGAACAAATGTAACACCTGTCAAAACTGTTTAAAAACTTCATCAAAAAAGCTAAAACGGAGTACAAAACATTCGCTAAAATTCGACATTGAACATGCAAACAAGCCAGAAAGTTTTTTGTAATATTGTAGGGCACTAAAAATAAAAAATCTCCGTGCTTTTAGCATTTAACTCTAATAATCCAGTTATATTGGACGTAATTATGAAAGTATGTCGTGTAAAAAAATTATTGCCAGGTTAATTTTTGTATTGAGTTCTGCATTGACATATTCACCTATTAAGGGCGCAGTTCTTAAGGTCAATCATGTATAAGAGAGACCTATAAATGGCTGGAATGTAGGGGTAACTTCGGGAACCTGGCAATTATTAAAAAAAAATAATATCTAATTTTGGAAGGGCTTTTCAAGAAGCCCACCATACACCAGCGGATAACTTAACGAATTTGATATGGCACGAGCCAAATATGCCGATAAAACGTTACGTGTATGTGGCGAGCTGAGCTGCTTCGGACCATGTAATATCTGCCACGGATGAATTCAGCCGGTTTTAACCCGTCAGTAGATTCGCTAAGTTAATTTAGGACGTGTATCAAGTCGTCCAACTTGGTTTGAGGTTAAATTAAAATAATAATAATAACAAATAATGTCTGCCGATTCACGTTATTTGTCAAAAGAATTTATTTTCAAATGTAGGGGATGTCGGGGTGTGTTGGCGGGGTTTTTGGATTTATTTTTTTTGTGTGAAGGTCTTTATTTAAATACGAATTTCTAGAACTCTAATTGACGTATTAGACCTTCCAGTACTTAAATTCAGTTTAAGTTATTTTTTTAAATAAGTATTTATATTTTGTATTAACAAAAATATGTTTACCTGTCATTACCGCCAACACGCCCCAGGAGGGGGCAAGTTAACGGGGAATTTAAAGGACACGATTTTTGTAAACAAACTTAAGATATTTATTTCTAAAGTCATTAAAGTTACTAATACAATCCATTATAATGAAAAATATATGAGAAGAAACATAAATCGTACAAAAAACAATAAAACTTTGGTTCTATTATTTAATAATACTTCTTTTGCAGCTCGTATCATAATACCTTTGGAAATATTAGCTATAGTAGTTTTTCGTTTGTACTTTCTTGGCATGATGGTATTCTAAAAAAATAAATACCTACTATTTTAAACCCGCCGACTCGACCCATGGCTTTCCCGCCAACTATCCCCCGACGCCATTCGAAATGATTTTTCATTTTATTTTAACTAATATTAATATAAATAAAAACGTTCATAGTGCTTAATGAGTGGTTACAGCATAAGATAAAAAGTACTTATGTACAAATATTCTAATATAAATAGTTAAAAAAAACATCAACTTTTCTTCAAGGCTGAAAGTGAAAATTTACTCAGACGGGTCAAAAACCAACAACATGCCACAAAAGACAAGTGCGAACTGATTTCTCTTTCCAGCTGTTTGTCCATAAATGATCGTCACAGGTGAACCACGTGATGATATTTACACGTTGCCAGATGCTCACTTAGGACTGAAAATTCAACTCCGCCAACTCTCCCTCCCGCCAACACACCCCGCTCTCCCCTACTTCCACCATACTTAACAAATGGCTGAAAGTATCATTATCCATCCTTAAATTGTTACGGAAATCATTTGGCTCGTCATGTTGAAGTTCTTTCAAAAGTAATATATGACTCAGTTCATCTCTACGAGAAATCCATTTTTTTCCCATTTGTACCGTTTTTTTTTTAATTTTTGTTTATTGGCAATAAATATATAGGTACGCTATCGCACAAGCTATAGCGCGTCTTCTACGATTGGTATTTATTTTTAAAACTCACCTAGTACAAATAAATCCTAGTCGACCTAACTGGTGGACTGGTTAAATCTTCCAGGAATTTCAAAAGATCGCGAGCCAAGCCAAAACTGTTATAAAACGTGAAGTTTTGTCCCATTAACGAGAAGATTTAATCAGGCGAATCTAATCGGGTTATTAAGTCGGCGAGCCAAATTCGGCTGCCCAAAAATGACGAGAGTTTTGGTACGTGCCGAGCCTAACTCGCAGACCAAATCCGAACGGATCAAATCGGTCCAACTTATATGTTGGTATATGGGGGGCTATTGACTATGGAGGGCTTTAGGTTAGGAGTCCGATCGCAATACATTGGTTTCGGGCAAAGTTTTGGATCGGTAAAGCAGCTTTAAAAATGGCCGTCAGGGCGCATGTGTTCCTTTAAATCTGTAAAATGCATGGGTTCTTATGGGATAATCAACTGTTTTATTGAATTTAGTTAACTAAAACCCTCTATAGGCTGAGATGTGTATATATTATATCTAATAAAGCTTATTTTATTAATTATTGGATAAAAATACCGCTGACGTCTATCAAAACCTGTAAAAAGTCAAACACTTGACGATCACTGCGCCGCGACCGGGAAACAGCAAACTAACTACTAAACAGGGACGTAAATTTAAAGAACAGCCATTTTCGATCGGACTCCTTCCTATAATAGCCCTCCATACTATTGACAAATAGTATGCCGGTGTTTTTTTGAAATAAATGCACAAAAACTAAAAAAAAAACAGTTTTTTGAAACCACTAAAATTGCCACAATTAACCTTAAAATCTTTGAAAGTAAACACGTCGATTTTCAGAACTGAAGTAAAAACAACAATTTTTACTGGTAACACGATATTTTCTAGTCTATCTAGATGTCATCTCTCCTAAGAATTCTAGAGAATATGTGTTTGTTTTAACAGGAAAGGGGTCGTAATTACACAAAACACGAAAGTAAACAAAACTATGACCGGCTGACTAGCATCTGCCTCGCTCTACCAGCTCCAGAATATGTACTTATGTCTTTCTTCTTCATATTATTATGCCAAAAGCATAAAAATAACTATTCTGATCAACACAAAAACAACAATTTTTACTGGTAACACGATATTTTCTAGTCTATCTAGATGTCATCTCTCCTAAGAATTCTAGAGAATATGTGTTTGTTTTAACAGGAAAGGGGTCGTAATTACACAAAACACGAAAGTAAACAAAACTATGACCGGCTGACTAGCATCTGCCTCGCTCTACCAGCTCCAGAATATGTACTTATGTCTTTCTTCTTCATATTATTATGCCAAAAGCATAAAAATAACTATTCTGATCAACACAAAAACAACAATTTTTACTGGTAACACGATATTTTCTAGTCTATCTAGATGTCATCTCTCCTAAGAATTCTAGAGAATATGTGTTTGTTTTAACAGGAAAGGGGTCGTAATTACATAAAACACGAAAGTAAACAAAACTATGACCGGCTGACTAGCATCTGCCTCGCTCTACCAGCTCCAGAATATGTACTTATGTCTTTCTTCTTCATATTATTATGCCAAAAGCATAAAAATAACTATTCTGATCAACACAAAAACAACAATTTTTACTGGTAACACGATATTTTCTAGTCTATCTAGATGTCATCTCTCCTAAGAATTCTAGAGAATATGTGTTTGTTTTAACAGGAAAGGGGTCGTAATTACATAAAACACGAAAGTAAACAAAACTATGACCGGCTGACTAGCATCTGCCTCGCTCTACCAGCTCCAGAATATGTACTTATGTCTTTCTTCTTCATATTATTATGCCAAAAGCATAAAAATAACTATTCTGATCAACACAAAAACAACAATTTTTACTGGTAACACGATATTTTCTAGTCTATCTAGATGTCATCTCTCCTAAGAATTCTAGAGAATATGTGTTTGTTTTAACAGGAAAGGGGTCGTAATTACATAAAACACGAAAGTAAACAAAACTATGACCGGCTGACTAGCATCTGCCTCGCTCTACCAGCTCCAGAATATGTACTTATGTCTTTCTTCTTCATATTATTATGCCAAAAGCATAAAAATAACTATTCTGATCAACACAAAAACAACAATTTTTACTGGTAACACGATATTTTCTAGTCTATCTAGATGTCATCTCTCCTAAGAATTCTAGAGAATATGTGTTTGTTTTAACAGGAAAGGGGTCGTAATTTCACAAAACACGAAAGTAAACAAAACTATGACCGGCTGACTAGCATCTGCCTCGCTCTACCAGCTCCAGAATATGTACTTATGTCTTTCTTCTTTATATGCCAATAGCATAAAAATAACTACTCTGACCAACACAGTACTGCATGTAGTTCGCATGCGAATCGTCAATAGTCAGACAAATCGTTTTTAATCCCACCTTAAGAGCTCATTATCGCATGTAAATGAAATCCATTTTTTGCCTTCCGCTGTCAATGCATTTCTCCAAATTGGAACATACAATTTATTTTAGGTTAACGATATTGAATGACGTATCCTTGTTTCTCATACCATTGTGACCAACTTAAACTTACAGTGGTATGTTATGTGGGTATGACAGAATGAATAATACCCTACAAATAATTATAGTCTAAAAAAGGTGACTTTTACCCAAGATTTTTACTATAAAGCTCGAGAGGTCGCTTTACACAGTCATAAGTGAGTAATATAAACCCACTTGTGTGGAATAAAACCAAGGTATATACAGTGTCACCATTAAAGTCCGCACCATATGGAACTTTTTTTTATTAATGAGGTTAGTTAAAATTAAATATCAGCAACCGTTTTTGCTTCAAATTAGACAAAATATTATATATTCAATTGTCACCATCTGTCATTCGGTATCTGTCAAAAATGACATTTTTGTCAAAAAATGCTGAAAAATGGCATAGTTTTACCTATTTTTCAAAAATGTTATTAGAAAAAGTTGTTTCTAGTACAATTCTAGGCCTTAATACAAAGTTTCACATGTCTAGCGCAAAGTTGAATTTTTTGCCATTTTTTTAAAGTAACTTTTTTTTTATATAATGTAAGTTGGCTTAATGGATTTTAAACTATTTGCTTATACCATATTTAATATTTTATTTAGTTTGTAAGCTTATTTTTTCACTAGAATACCATTTTTTTTCGAAATATAAAATTAGAGGCAAAAACAATTTACACGGGTGGTGCAAAGTTATCATAATTTAAAAATTTTATAAGATAGACGTCATATGTTCTATTTTTTTATAGAACATACACGTAAAAAGTTTAAAAAACTTATAATTAAATTTCCAGATATCAGATTTTTTTCCCAAATTTCAAATGACAAATTATATTTAGTAGATATAAAATAACATTTTTATGAAATATTAAATAATATAATTTGTCATTTGAAATTTGTGAACTAATCTGATATCTGAAAATTTAATTATAAGTTTTTTAAACTTTTTACGTGTATGTTCTATCAAAAAAATAGAACATATTATGACGTCTATCTGTTAAAATTTTTAAATTATGATAACTTTGCACCACCCTTGTAAATTTTTTTTGCCTCTAATTTTATTTTTCGAAAGAAAAATGGTATTCTAGTGAAAAAATAAGCTTACAAATTAAATAAAATATTAAGTATAGTATAAACAAATAGTTTAAAATCCATTAAGCCAACTTACATTATATAAAAAAAAAGTTACTTTGAAAAAATGGCAAAAAATTCAACTTTGCGTTAGACATCTTAAACTTTGTATTTAGGCCTAAAATTGCACTAGAAACAACTTATTCTAATAACATTTTTTGAAATTCAGTAAAACAATGCCATTTTTCAGCATTTTTTTAACAAAAATGTCATTTTTGACAGATACCGAATGACAGATGGTGACAATTGAATATAAAATGTTTAGTCTAATTTGAAGCAAAAACGATTGCTGATAGGTTAGTTTAACTAACCTCATAATTAAAAAAAAGTTCCATATTGTGCGGACTTTAATGGTGACACTGTATAATACACTGATAAAAACACCTGTCATTAGGAGAAATGGGCTTCATAGATAAGGCCAAGAAGTAGTCTTCTTCGTAGTAGTAAAAAGGTGTTTTTTACCTGATGTATTTAATCTTTGTGGGCCTATGTTGGGTCTGTAATGGGCTATAAAGTTTATAGAAATCATAACCACGATTTTAGGAAAAGATGAAAATATCATGTTGATTTTATTTTTATCAAAGCGCAGGAGGCAGGAGTTTTCTTAAATAAGAACATGTCATGTCAGAAGCCTTTGAATGGAGTGGTAGTATACAGGGTGTCTGGAAAATACGTGTATAACGTTTGACGACAGACTCCTGATGTCAAAATAGGTCGATCTAAGCCGACGTAGTTATATCCAAAATTGTCTCGTTTAGCCGGTAGAGAGCGTGAAAAATTTGTAAAAATATTGGTTTTTCCTAAATTACGTGAAAACCTGCTAATCGATTTTAATGATTTTTAGTATGTAGACTAATACTTTAAAATTACGTTTTCTAGTAGTATAGTCACCGGCTGTAAATAAGTGGAAGTGTTTAAAAGTGATATAATACGTCAACATTTCTCCTCATTTTTTATATGAAAAGCGTTATGACAACCCAGATATTTTTGTAGAGCTATTTTACCTCTTTAATATTTTTTGTTGAATGAGCTGTTTTGACAGGAGAAAATATTTACAATTACCTGCATACATCAATTATTAACAATAAAAATAAAACAAAGTACAACAAAGTTGAAAGTATGTATTGTAAGAAACTAAAAAAACAAAAACATTACTTAAGCAAATGTGTAAAATGACCGCCATCTTGCTGAATACACTTATTAAGACTCCTTAAATAATGATATCGGACCCTATCTAATGTCTCGGGGTTATTAAAATGGTTGCCTGCATTTAAAATCCGCTGCAATAAATCATCGCGTGTGTTTACCAGAGTCTTGTAAACTGCAAGATGGCGGTCATTTTACACATTTGCTTAAGTAATGTTTTTATTTTCTTAGTTTCTTACAATACATACTTTCAACTTTATTGTACTTTGTTTTATTTTTATTGTTAATAATTGATGTATGCAGGTAATTGTAAATATTTTCTTCTGGCAAAACAGCTCATTCAACAAAAAATATTAAAGCGGTAAAATAGCTTCCAAATACATCCAGTCACTTTACAAAAATATCTGGGTTGTCATAACGCTTTTCAAATAAAAAATGAGGAGAAATGTTGACGTATTATATCACTTTTATAACACTTCCACTTATTTACAGCCGGTGACTATATACTACTAGAAAACGTCATTTTAAAGTATTAGTCTACATACTAAAAATCATTAAAATCGATTAGCAGGTTTTCACGTAATTTAGGAAAAACCAATATTTTTACAAATTTTTCACGCCCTCTACCGGCTAAACGAGACAATTTTGGATATAACTACGTCGGCTTAGATCGACCTATTTTGACGTCAGGAGTCTGTCGTCAAACGTTGTACACGTATTTTCCGGATACCCTGTATAGATAGATATTTAGTAAATTACAGTTTTATCTATGTGTCAATTTTACCATGAAAAACTAAGCGCGCCCCCGAAAAAAAAAACATTTATTTAACAAAAACAAGATAAATTAAAATTGAAAATAAAAAATGTTTAAAATGTAGTCAATATTATGTGCTTGGACGAATAAGTTAGCTTGTTTATGTGCTCGGTTTTTGTAATATATTTGTTTTTGTTTTAGTGTTACAAGTGGTTTAACAAAATTAATTTAAGATAATATACGATGTTAAAAAAAATATAGCGTAGTAAAATATTTCCTAAAGGTCATGAGGAGTCTTTGAGGACAAAAGAAGGAGACTGTTTGCAGATAAAGAAATTATTTCAGTAAATTATAACCTATTTGATACTATAAAGCCTTCTGGGCTTTAAGTACAAAATGTTAGAGTAACATTGAGTAAATATTACCTCAGCAAATGTTCAAATTTTAACCTGACCATTTATGAAAAAAAATTAAGTAATATATTCTTCATTTATAGACTTAAAATATTTTTGGTCCTTAAGGCCCAATCTAAGGTAAAAAAATAACCTGCTTTTGGGTTTTTTACTGACTTTGCTTAGACCGAAGTATACGATTTGCGAGGTACCTAATAAATATTTGACCATACAGTTAGTCTCTTTGGCCGTTTCGTCCAAAAAGCCGATTTTGAAGTTCAAAATAGACTGTTTTTACTTAATCAGGTTATTTTCTCCAAATTAGAGGTCGGTAATTCCCCGAACCAATTATACAACAAAAACTTTAGCGCTACCCCTCTTTTCCTAGAAAAAAGCTATGTACGCTACAGGCAGGTTGTTGCCGTTTTTACTTGGGAGGGGTACCTACTTTCACACACTGCATGGTTTTGAACCAGGCACAACTTTTGTTTATTATATTATTATATAATAATGTTATTTTAATGAATTATATTATTAATTTTTTTTTACATGCTAATTTAAGAGAAAACATTAGTGCCTCATTCGCCATTTCAGTTTCATATCAATATTTCATTTATTTTTTTGTCTTCAAAAAGCGGCCATATTGATTGGCAATTACCTACAGTTTGAAGGTAAAAAAAAATTATTTTATAAAATGTTGCAATAAATGCATGGACAGTCGTCATCATCCATATCAGCAAAAGGATCGGCAAAAGGTTCCTTCTCAGAATCCGAACTCAGATCTGAAAGTTAAGGTAGTACTTGGCGTGTGGATCTGTATTTTTTCTTCGGATGTAGATGCTACTGGTTGGTGAGGAGCATTAATACCAAAATTTACAACCTTAGTAACTATTTTCTTTCCTGCGAGTGTAGGCTTTGCAGATGTAGAGGCTTCCTTAGCTTTAACTTCTTCCATATTTGAAGTGGAAGTCAGTTCATGAACGTTCTGTCTCTCACGGATTTTTTTTTTGCCTCGTCCAGTTATATAGGCTCCTTGTGGCACGGGAGATATTAGGTCAATAGGAAACTCTAAAACTGTTTTTGGCGAAGTGCTTACCATTTCTGTTTGAGAGCCAGATGCAATAGATTCAGGCTCAGGTTCAGGTGTTGCAACTGTTTGACTGATGTCTGTAAGTGAAGTAATATTATTGGGTTCTTGAGGAATATTAGTTGTTTCCGATAAAAATACGTACCTTATGGATGAATTGCCAAAGCCCGCGAAAAAACTTAATCGCAACAAAATGACGTGTCTAATTGACCAGCTCGCATCGATACATGAAGCGTACTAAATTTTCAGCAGAACGTTGAAGATTAACTAGCACGCCTTTAACAATGAGTATAAGTACTATAAATGTATTAGCCGCGAAAATTTAAATGCTATGTCGTTTTACCCGTATATGTCATTATGTACATATTTCCCCTACATTATATGTATTAAGTGTCATGTATAACAGGCCAATAACAGGCTGATTACCCCCTAGCTACACAATGAAGTATATCTGAAACTCTTGATCTATAAATAATTATAATGCCAGTAATAAAGAGAAATTAGAAGGAAAGTTTCTGAACTATCATGATTTCGTGTTAAAAATCAGATTATGTAAATATGTTTATTGGTTTTTTATTGTAGATTACGTCAAAATTTACTGACTCGTAAAGATTACGAAATAAAAACTTTATTTTAAATGGCCTATATAGAAAGACATAAAATAGCAAATTTGAAACTTAAGAAACTGATGAATAAATACCTTAGTAATTGGTTGACAGGCACGCAAAGGCCGAAACTTGCATCTATAATACGTAATAGCACATCACCATCATTTGTTTTTAATTAAATAACGCCACTTTTACTTAACATCTTTTTTATAATCCAAATATAACAAAATGTATGGTTGTCTATATACAAGGTGTCTCGGTGTTAGAATATTTTGGAAAGTAATTTGACCTTGAATCCTGCAAACTTGGATAATGGGGTGTTCGAAGACGCTCTCTCCAAAAATGAAATCACGGCGGCGATATGCGACTTCTAGTTCATAGATTTCGCCCTTAGAACCAACAACACATTTATATAAACCGAATAAATAATTTATATAATTTAAAACTTTGCATATTTACTCATTCTTTACTTTTTAAAAAGAAATTTCTAACATAACGTTTACAAAAGTACATGATCTTCACAGACATGATACTAGACAAACTAATTTTTTTAAATAAACAGCAACGGTCATGTTATATAATGGATTAATATTATATAATATTTTACCCGAAAATATTAAAACATTAAAAAAACTATCCTTATTTAAATTTAATTTAATTAAATAAATTAATAAATAAATAAATAGCTCTTTATTTCCAACAGTCACCCACTTACAGGAAAAACAAAAAAAAATTATGCCTAATTTGTAAGTTAAAAAGAAAAATAGAAAAAAATAAATCAGTAAAAAAAGAAAACATGCAGATTATTACTGCACCTACCAAAAGAAAACATAATATGCCTAATTTTTAAGTTAAAAAGAAAAATAATGTAAATTTCTTTCTTAATAATGAGTTAATCAAACGTTTATACAAAACGAATATTTTTTTTAACTGTCTTTTCTGCTAAGTTCAATCAATCAATCATTTATTAGCAACTTTAAATAATATACAGATACAACTAGATGTAGGATGTTAACTAGTGTTCTAAAAACTTGTTAAAACATGCACCTAGATGACTAAACATATGTATGTGCAAAAATACATAAACATAGTGGTATCCAAAACCTTAGAATTTAATAAATTTTTTTATATCAAATACTCAAGGATGAAACAATCAAAAATAATAGAAAAATATACAATATCCCTAACCTAGAAAGAGATACAACTGAGAAAGGTACAGGGAATTATCATGAATAAACATCAAAATAGTACCTCAAATTTAGACCATGCTGTTATATATTTGAGGAGCAAGATAATTAATGAAACGTAAGTTAATGTTTTTATTACTATTAGAATTTTTATGTGTTTATTTATTTTGGTTCGAGTATTGTATGATCTACATAGTTTTTAGTTTTGTTAGTATTGTTCACAAAACAACAGGTACTCAAAACGTACAGCGAACGAACATTCATAATGCCTTCAGAATTTAACTGTTGCGTGGGGAACCTCTTAGTTTTCTTAAAAATAATCTTTAAAATGTAATTTTGAACCACATTTAGTTGACCTAGGGAGTTTGTGTATAGACCACCCCATATAACAAGTCCATATCGGAGCAAAGATTCAATTAATGCTTTGTAAATACTTATTAAAAGTTTTTATTTAATATGTCTCTTAATGTATAAAATTTATGTAATAATGATCTTATATTGTTAGTAAGTTTGTGCACATGTTTGTCCCATTTAAGATTTTGGTCCATGATAATCCCTAAACATTTGATATGGGAGACTTCCTTAGTCACTAATGATGTTGCCAATTTTGTGAGTCTGTTTCCGTTTATGGAGGTAGCTCCCCAATACCTGAAGTTGTCTTAAAACTTGTTTATTTTAAATGGAGCATCCTGTATAAATATTTATTTTGACTTTTATTGAATTTTTTTTTTAAATGAAGCTGCTGTCAACTTAAGGTGTCCCCATACCTAAATAGAATAGCTTTAAACTTATTTCCTGTAGGCGTAGCTACGCCGGTAGTTGGAAGTGTCACTTTCTTGAGGTGGTCCGCCTACCGTATAGTCTGGATTTGGCTCCGTCGGAATTATTTATATTTATTAATTTAAAAAATCTTTCCAAAGGATGTCATTTAAAAAAGCTTTTGCCAGAATTTTTCGGCCAGCTACTAGCTAGTAAAATGCAAATTTCTTGCCTATAAATCAGAAAATATAGTTTAAACTAAAAATAATATTTCAAATGTCATAGCGTTTCTGACATCTTTATCACAAAATTTATTTTGCAGCCAAATATAGAAGACATATTAAATTAGAAACGAGATTTTCAGCTCTTACTTGTCAACAATAGATTAATAAACAATTTAAGCGACTTTGATTACAACCCCATTTCTATTATGCTACAAAGCCTATACGTTCAAATAAAAGCAACGGCGAAATTATTTTAACAGTGGCGTGCTGTATACATTTTTAAATGGAAACAAGTTATTATCTTATAAAGTATATTTTTTAAATCGAACTACCTGTATATTATCACTGATTTGAAAAGCCAGTAAAATTAGCTCTTTATTTTTGGTATATAATATACCAAACTAGTCAAGAGTTAATCATAGACGCGATTATTTGTAAAATTTTCTCGACAATTTAATTTTCATTCGGTTTTTAGTAAGTATGTAATGATGAACTCTGATTTGACGTAAAAATTATGTTATTTTCGTTATTATCGTGGCATTTTGTATAAATTACAATATATACAGTGTCACCAGTAAAGTCCGCATCATATAGGATTTTTTTTATTAATAAATATATATAAATTGAGAATTTGACTTTGCCATCAAGTTCTGCTTCGATCGAGATGAAAATTAAGCAAAAAAATAGTAGTCACGTGATTCGCATTATCTGTCAAACTTTAATTTTTTCCAAAAAATTATTCAAAAGTGGGGTTATTTCTGAAAATATCGAAAAAAGTTATTAGAAAACGTTTTTTTAATTGCAGTTTCTAGCCCACATGCAATTTTAGCTGCATAAGATAATTTTGATTTTTCACCCATATTTTGTAAATTGCACCACTTTTGCAAAATAAGACTCAACGCAAACAATGCTTTATTTCAGATAATTTTTTTTTAATAGCGCCATATTAAATGTGTGTTTTTCTACAAAATCAAAATTGGGCTATTAAAATTTGGTCGCATGTGATGCAAAGTTTATTTGTTTTGACCCTGTATAAGGTACCTTCATAAAATAAGTATTTTTGAAAACGTAGTTTGTGTCTGAAAGTAATACACCTTAATATTAAGATAAAAAAGAACACAGTGTCTTCAGTAAAGTGTTTTTAAGTGGAAAATAAATTTTAGTTTAACAACGTAAAGTTTATCTATTTTCAACGATTTAATTTAAAACCCCTATATTATAATTTATTATTAAGCCATGTCATAATAACGTTAACGTGTATTACTTTCAGACACAAACTACGTTTTCAAAAATACTTATTTTATGAAGTTACCTTATACAGGGTCAAAAAGAAATAAACTTTGCATCACATGCGACCAAATTTTAATAGCCCAATTTTGATTTTGTAGAAAAACACACATTTAATACTTTAAAGAAAATGTATCTAAAATAAAGCCTTGTCAAAACTGAGAAGTTTTATTTAGGTTGCGTTGAGTCTTATTTTGCAAAAGTGGCGCAATTTGCAAAATATAGTTAAAAAATCAAAATTATCTTATGCAGCTGAAATCTTGCACGTGGGCTAGAAACTGCATTTAAAAAAACTTTTTCTAATAACTTTTTTTGATCGAAGCAGAACTTGATGCCAAAGTCAAATTCTGAATTTATATATATTTATTAATAAAAAAAAATCCCATATGAGGCGGACATTACTGGTGACACTGTAGATGATGAATACCGTTTCTTGGTGCTTTTAAAGTTGAACCAAACTAATACATGATTTTGCGACAATTTTATCACACTGTCCAAATAAAATAAATAAATTCATAAGAACTGGTTGCATACTTTTCTTCGATGATTTTTACCGCTATTATTTATAATTAATAAAATACCACCACAATAGCGAAAGTGACATCATTTTTGTGCCAATCAAGAGTTTATCAAGGCATATTAACTAAAAACCGAATGGAAATTAAATTGCCGAGAAAATTTTACAAACAATCGCTTATCGTCGCTGAATCCGCAAAACCTCGTATGAGACATTTTTGACCAAAATTATATTTTTGCACCGTTAAATTCCTCCTATCGTAACGCACATAACTGCAACATTCCTATTCGTAAAATCAAATAGTTTTAGAGCTGCACATTAAAATCTAAACCACGTATCAGTCAAAGACGTGTAAAATCTTGTATGAGCTTACATTTTTTCTGATAAGAGGTTTTGTCCTGTCAAGAAACTTCTCTTACGAGTTGAAATTCCCCATTAATGTAAATTATTTGTAAACGTTTTTGCAATATTTTTGTTACTTTTTAAACAGTTCATTTTGTAAACTTTGTTGATTATTTATACTTAAACTAAATAAAAATCTGTTCAATTATACTAAGTTTAAATACTCGTATATCACTATTTTCTAGCAAAAATAAAATTCAAAACCACGTATGAGATATAACAATTGTTTTCCTCTATTTTTTTCTTTTAATAACTTTCCTTCGATTGATAAATCCAAATAATGTGCAGTTATCAAAATTTGTTCAAAGATTTTTAAAAATTATGGGTTAAAAATGTTTTTTTCCTTAGACGAGGTACCTCGTCTAAGGTTTTTTCACTCTCCTTAAAAATATTGATACTTCCTCATACGAGTTTTTGCGGATTCAGCGACGTTATAAGGAAATCTTGACTTTTTAGGTATATTATAATATACCAAAAATAAAAAGCTAATGTAACAGGCTTTTCAGAAATAATTTTAAACCGTTTCACAAACGAGCATATTTGGTGATGGATAGGTATGTTTTTCTATAATTTTTGATACTACTGGCAAAATGCTAATAGGTTCTAAATCTTTAAGGGTTTTGGGATCAGCCTAACCGTTTTATGATGGCCTTTTTCCACACATAACTTTTTATCTTTTACTGATCTGATGAGAATCTTCACCGACAATATTTGTATTTATGGCATTCAAAATGTTCTTGCAATTCTTCTTTAATAATCAATAAGAAACTTAGTTCTGAAGCTATATTGGCATGTCTATTTGATTTATAAAACTCTATTTTTGCTTTGAGATGGTGTCAATTACATTATTGCAGCTTGAAAGGTAATTATTGAGAACGATTGCATCAGCAAAGTTATCGGATAAACTGAAACCTTTTTCGTGAGTTAGTAGTAGTAGTAGTAGTAAAAAGATTTATTTAGCACGTGGCTACATGATACATTTTAACAAGTTTATACCCTTTTTTTTATTTATTTTTTGAATTAAATGACCTTTTGAAACTTTATTTGTCCTGTTGAGTTAATAAGAAAGATTTTAAACTTTTTTTAAAAGATTTTAAACTTTTTTGATTTTTAATTGACTTGTTTAATTTATTAAATTCAATAAGACCCTTATGAAAAACTGATTTATATGCAATATTTTTTGAAAAATTATTAAGAAAAAAATTATTGTTATTTCGTGTTAAATAATTATGTTGATCACTATTTAGAACAGTCAATTGCTTTAAATGTGGCGGTAACAAATCATTTTGAATTTTAAAAATAAATATTAGAACCAAAAATAATACTAAATTTTTTACATTTAACCATTCTAATTTTTTTAACATCACATTAATTTTTGTATATCTATCCATATTAAGTAAAATTCGCATTGCTTTATTTTGTAAAATTTGTAATCTATTTATTACACCTTTATCCGCCATAAACAAAATTGTAGAACAATAAAGAAAATGTGGTAAAATTAAAGTATTGTATACAATTTTTTTTGAATAAAATTTTAAATTTAAACTTATTCTTTTAAAATAACTAATTTTTCCCGCAATTTTGTAAATTAAATTTTCGAATTGGTTATTAAATTTTAGTTTTGAATCAATCAATATACCTAAATATTTAAAAGAATTGACTATTTCTAGTTTATCACCTTCAATTAAAATATTTATATTTGTATAATTATTTAAATGTACACCCATAACCATACATTTTGTTTTAGAAACATTTAATTTTAATTTGTTAACTTTTAACCAGTTTGACAATAGAATCAGTTCTGAATTTAAAATTTCCAAAATTTCCAAAAGATTTTTACCGCTTATATAGATAAGAGTATCATCAGCAAACATTTGTATTTTAAGAAATTTTAGGACTAATGGCATGTCATTAATATATAAAATAAAAAGTAAAGGCCCCAAAATACTTCCTTGAGGTACTCCTATGTTATTAAATTTCTTTGTTGAAAAAAAATTACCAAATTTAGTTTTCTGTGATCTATTATTTAAATAATTTTGAAACCATTGATAAACTTTACCCCTTATACCATATTCAAATAATTTTTTTAATAATATATCTCTATTAATCGTTTCAAAAGCTCGCTTAAAATCAAGAAATTAAATTTAATTTATTAGCGTGAGCCCAGAAATATTCAGCATTCTTTTGAGACTGGATTGAAATATATTATTTATTTCCTTTTAATGCATATTTTGTATAGTTTTTAATTTCTGTATAATAAGTTGAGGTATACAATAGAAAAATAGTAATATAGAAAAAAGCTCCAAAAATAAAATTAAGGGAGTTGATTAAAAATCTATAGAATTATTAGCCATAAGGCCATCAGTATAGATAGAAACGATGGAAACAATAATTGTTATCGTCATTTGAAGAAGTAGTCCATACTTAAAGTGGAGTTGAAATTATGAAAAGGAAAGAAAAACACAAAATCTTCCTCCACAAAGTTTAATAGAATAAAAAAATTATTGTTTAAAAGTCTCTACATGTTTCGAATGTGAAACATTCATCATCAGGAGACAGAAAAATGTATTTTATGCTGATGGTGTTAGCAAAAGAGCTTAATGGAGCTTTTATGGACCTAAAAAATTAAAGTGTAGAAGAAACATATTATGAAGAAAATAATTGATAATGGTTAAACCATATTGACTATTTGAAAACGTTATTAACGGGGGTCTAAACCAACCAAATAAAATGGGGAAGCAGAAAAAACCTTTGTAAGAAGGTGTCGGAGATTATTTAGATTTAAAAAAAACTTATCAAACATACCGGGTGTCCACGGAAGGTGGCTCGCCCCTCTAACTTTTTTGTTTTTTAAGATAATGAAATAAAATTCGGGGGATTTGTATACGACATAAATTGCATTTTTGACACGTGACTCAACATTATGGCACTTCCGGTTTAACCGGAAATGACATAAACTTTCGATTTTTAAATGGAACACCTGGTATATATTTACTTTTTTTGACTCCATATGACATTCTAAATACAACGATGTGCCACCTGTCACTTTTTGTCACCAATAAAATTTTTTTTTTCAACTTTTTCACTCCTTGTAAAACTATTATTTTTCATGTTTTTTAAACAACAAACTAATTTACTTTGGCAGAAGCTGTTGGCATTTCAATTTTCTTCAAGGCATGATTTTGTTTTATCAGTTTTGCTGGTCACAGGCTACTTGATGCATGTAAATCTAACTTTATTCTCAAAAGATGCTTCATTTTAGGAAAGTTCTAAGTTAACTTTTAAAAGTATTTTAATGGCAGCTTTTCTAAAACCTAATAGTGTATGGTATCAAAATAATCGTAATAAAATCCTCTTATTTCTTAACTCGACGAGCCACCATGTTGCCATTTAAAAAAAATGAGTTATACAACTTTAAAGATTACATTTTACATAGCACATAGCATTGGATCAAAAATAGTAAAATTGTATTTTTCCCAAGATTAGAGAACTGAAATAAGTGAATTTAAGGTATTCATAGCCCTCTAGATAAAACAATAAATTTGGAAAAAAAATATTTTCTTGGTGACAAAAAGTGACAAGTGACACATCGTTGTATTTAGAATGTCATATGGAGTCAAAAAAAGGAAAAATATACCAGGTGTCCCATTTAAAAATCGAAAGTTTATGTCACTTCCGGTTAAACCGGAAGTTCCATAATGTTGAGTCATCTGTCAAATAATGCAGTTTTATGTCGTATACAAATCCCCCGAATTTTATTTCATTATCTTGAAAAACAAAAAAGTTAGAGGGGCGAGCCACCTTCCGTGGACACCCGGTATGTCTGTAAAACATTATGAGAATAGAATTGGAGTATCACAATAATATTACGTGGTAATCCTCAGAACCCCAAAAACACTTTTTACCACGTAATATTATTGTGATACTACAATTTTATCCCCATAATGTCTTACAGACATATTATTATGTTTGATAAGTTTTTTAAAATTGCAATAATCTCCGACACCTTGTTAGAATAGTAACCTAACAAGTGCGGAAAATGAATTTTTCCGCACGAGTCTGCCGTTCACCGAACGACGCGTAGCGAAGTTCGGTTAAGCAGCCGAGTGCAGGGAAAACATTTTCCGTACGTGTCAGGTACAATGGTTTTTCTACAGACGTGTGGAAATAAGTTACACATATTTCAAAGAAATTTAATAATTTTTAATTAACTATAACAATCACATACATAATATGTAACAGTAACTAATTCTGAGAAAAAAGTAATAACTACAAGTTATAATTGATATATTATTGATTTTGACATAATCGTGCCGAAAATTTTTTCCGCACGGATTTTTGACATAATCGTACCGAAAAGTGTCTCCGCACTAGTGTGGAAAAATCAATTTTCCGCACTGATATCTGTGCGGAAAATTGGTTTTTCCACGCGTCTGTAAAAAAAGGTTTTTTCTTCTTCCCCATTTTATTTGGTTGGTTTAGACCCCCGTTAATAACGTTTTCAAATATTTAATATGGTTTAACCCTTATCAATTTTCTTAATATGTTTCTTCTACACTTCAATTTTTTAAGCCCATAAAAGCTCCATTAAGGTTCTAATTTTCTCTTTTGCTAACACCATCAGCATAAAATACATTTTTCTGTCTCCTGATGATGAACGTTTCTACGTTCGAAACATGTAGAGACCTTTGAACAGAAATTTTTTTATTCTATTAAATTTTGTGGAGGAAGACTTTGTGTTTTTCTTTCCTTTTCAATTGTTATCGTATTTTCGGTCTCCATTAATGGGCCCCTGGGCGTGCGCCCAGTGCGCCCAATGGATAAACCGATACTGGACTAACTAATAAAATTATCCGATATCCTTACAGACCCTAACGTAACTTGAAAAGAAAAATAATTTCCAAATTAAAACGTTAAAAAATGTAATGGAAAACCCTGCCGACCGGATTAATTTTTAAAAACTCGCAGGAAAAGTTGAACCGCGCAAAATATGGGATGTAAATTTGGAATTACCGGATTTGGCTTTAAAAAAGTTTTACTTTAAAATTATTTACTCATTACCAATTAAAGTCGTCAGATATGTACTATACCTATTTAAAACTTTTGAAAATTTGTTAATTGGGAAAACAACATAATGAACGCTTAAAAAGGATCCCCTTAAATGTTTAAAGGCAGTATCACCATGCCCTCGGAGCATAAAAATTTACTCATTTAATTTTTTTGGTCATATCTTAGGTCAAGGGTACATAGTGGTCCAGAAATACACTTTTGTAGGTTACTTGAAAAAATGGACGAAAATAATTTTTTTCAAATGTATTTTAATACTGATTTGAAAAACCGATGAAAGTAACTTTTTAATAATGTATATACCTTGCTTATACCAAACTCTTCAAGTTTTTTATTTATAAGCATTTCTTATAGAAATTTCTTAATTCTTAACGTGTTTATTAGAAGACCATAAAAACAATAATTTTATTATTAGGCTCCATGGCAACCATTTATTTAAAAAAAGTGACATTTCTTTGTTTGTGATTTTAAATTGGCGGTACAATGGAAAATCATGATAGTTATTTTAATGCAGTTATAATGAATTTATTTATTCTACATGGACAGTCCCAACAAACAATTATTATAGTCTAAAAAAGGTGACTTTTACCTAAGTTTTTTACTATAAAGCCCGACCGGCCGCTGTACATACATAGTCAGAAGTTAGTAATTTCACCCCAACCACCTAATGGGGAATAAAACCAAGGTAATAAACTAGTAAAAAACACCCGTCATTAGGAGAATTGGGCTTCATAGACAAGGCCAAGTCCTGGTAGTAAAGAGGTATTTTTTACCTGTATTTAACCTTTGTGGGCCTATGTTGGGCCTCTTATGGGCTATAAAGTTGACAGGAAACCATAACCACAATTTTAGAAAAACATAAAAATAGTATGTTTTTTTTATTTTTTATCAAAGCGCAGGAGGCAGAAGTTTTCTTAAATCAGAACATGTCATGTCAGCCGCTATTGATTTTTAAAATGGAGTGGTAGTATATAAATAGGTACCTTTAAAATCATTATTTCATCGATGTGAGGTGCAAAATTAGGTGCGCGTAAAAAATGTTCCTATAGATTTCAATTTTACCTTGAAAAACTAACCGCGCCCCGGATAAAAGGCATTTAATTAAAAAAAACAAGGTAAATTATAATTGAACACATAAGAAATTTAGAATGTGGAAAATATATATTAATACATTATAAAAAAAAATGGCGTCAGTAAAATATTTTTCCTAAAGGTCACGATTTTCTGTGGTTTGGGCCTTAACCTAACTTTTTGGCCGAGTTCGACTCTAAACGCATAACATTTTTTTTTGTTGTTCCGGCGTTTTGTATAGACGTTTTGTGTAGCTTCCGCAGATTGCGGTAATATTTACTTAATTATTAATAATAAATTATATTTTACTTAAAAATCGAAATATTTAATTTTTTTTCATAGTAACCTAAATTATTGCTTCGAGTTTACCACAGTGCAATGAACGTTACAATCATCATTAAAGATTTCTAAGCCGCAATCTCTTTAAAGACCTAATTTTTGGAAGATGCGGCTTTATATCCGGTTAAAATCACTTTGAGGACAAAATAAGAGGACAGTTTGGTCATAACTATAACCTATGTTATACTTTAAAGCCTTCTGGGCTTTAAAAACAAAATTTAAGACTAATATAGGGTATACATCACCTCAGAAAATATACAAATTATAACCTGATAAATGATGAAAGATATATTAAAGACAAAACGAATTAACTTGGGGCCTAAAAGATTTTTGGGTAAGGCCCAATCTAAGGTAAAAAATAACCTGGTTGGGCATTTATTACTGACTTTTCTATCAAGTAAATTTACAAGGTAAATATCTACTCTTTTGAACCATCTCTTGGGCCTCTTATATTTTCCTACTTTGAACACGTATTTTAATAAGTTCAAATCACTTTGTTTTGACCAAACAGTTAGTCTCTTTGGTCGTTTCGTCAAAAATGCCGTTTTGGAGGTAAAAAATAGATTATTTTTTAATTAAATAGGTCATTTTCTCCAAACTAGAGGTCGCCAAGGCTTTAAATGTTTGTTGGGGTGTGATAAGACTGATAAGATTATAGGCAGAACGCGTGTAGAAAATTTAATGAAATGTATTAAAATTTTCCACAGTTAAATATTAGGAAATTTATTCGAATCCAGAACAATTTAAGAAGTTTCGGTTCACCATTAAAAGCACATTGTTTTTACATCTTTATTATAATTTTTAATTTCCTCATGCTAAAATGCCAAATATCGGTTTTAAACCAATAATCAAAAATTTTTCCAGTTGTTGCAAACTTTTCTGACAAAACTGTATAAAGACTTAATGATTGTGTCAGTAATGTTCGCGGTGTCTTGGGAAAAGTAAAAAATGACTTTTAAGGCGGTTTTAAACTTTTACGAAGTCTTTTGTAAAGATAAAATATTATCTGGCTCAGTGTTTGCAGGATCTCATTTATGAACAAAAGACCTTTGTTGTGGCCGAAGACGTAAATATTCTAAGATGCTACGAGTTTGCATTTGAAATATTACTTTGCTCCTGGCACATAATACGTGCCTTTGCAGCTCCGTATTAATAAACAAAACCGCGAACTAACCTAAATTATAATATAGTGGAATTGCTTTTCAAATACTTGTTCGTGCACTGGCGCACCCAAGAGGATAGGTTACCGTACTGCCGTCCTCCGGGACCAAACCAAACTCAAAGAAATATGTTTCATGTGTGTGTGTGTGGTCAAATAAGCGAGCTTGGGCTCGTCGACTTTATCTCGAAAACTATTAGTCATACATTTTTTATAGTAGTAAATGAAGTTGAGGGGAGGCTTTTTGTTAACCCCATTTTTACATGTAGATAATGTCAGCTAGACGGGAACTAGAGTTTTACGTGGGTTCCGAACCACAATTAATTGGCAGATGTTATTCTCAGCATCAGCAATGGCTGGTTTGCATAAGCTGTCAAGATTCTTCTACGATCTACGTTACGTGGCGTTAACCATCAGGAGGCTGATGCGGATAGGTTCCGCGGAACACGTGTGGTACCACAACGGTCCTACAGGACTACGTGTGACTGTTTGGTCAATGCCAGTGGTCTGCCACTCTAACCTAACCTAACCTATTCTCAGCATAGTTTCTACGGTCTTGTTGTAATACCTGTTGTCCACCGCAGACCTTGACGGGGGCAACATATTGCGTCTCCGTGGTTTGACTTAAAGAATGTTGCCGCAGAGCCCCCTAATCCATCGGGATCAGTATCAGAAGTGTCACTCCACGGGACACCGTCCATATACCGTGCGAGCAAAAATTATTTGCATCAAAGAGGGCCTTGCATCTAAGGACGTAATGGTTAGCCGTAGAGCTTAATACCTGTTTGGTGTCAGTAACTACCTGAATTAACAATCAATCAGTTATTCCGTCATCTTTGACAGTCGTTACAAGTAATTTGATTTATCGCTAATTTTTCCAATTTCTTGAACACTTCACACAATGGTCTTTACGAAACAGCACAAAACATTCATGGTTGAAGCGTATTTTTGAAACGGGGTTAGAGTAAAAGTGGCAATACAATCCGGGTTTGTGCATGGACGATTTTCAAGAACATTTTCCTAACGTTGCTTTTATTGCTGGGGATTTTTATCATTGCCTGAAAAGAACCGTGTCTGTGTTTAGAGAAACAGGTTCTATACAACACAAATAAGGAGCAGGAAGACCATCTGTAAGAACATAAGAACTTGTTATAAACGTTCATGAAATAATGCAAAATACGCTGGTCAACACTTTCGAAAATATGAAGAGATGTGTGAATTTATGCTTGGAGCATGGCAGTGGCCAATTTTAGCAATTTATGTAATTATTTTTCTTTTTCTTTCTGTATATTCTTACTTTGTTAATTTTGTAAACAACAAAAGTAAATTTGTTTTTGTGTATTTATTTTATTACTCATTAGTTTGGCATATCATCTCATATTATAAATTTAATTAATTAACCTACCACGCAGACCCTGGTCCACACTCAACAGAATTAGAACGCAACATGGCAGATGCGCATACCTCCTGCACACATGGGTCAAAGAACCATCACCACACTGCAACTGCGGAGAATATCAAACGATTAAACACATCACGGTGGAATGCCCCACAAGATCCTACAACGGAAGATCTGAAGACTTTCTACTAGCAACCGCCGGGTCGATAGATTATATTAATCGACTTGATATTTGTTCGTGAAATTTTAAGTTTGTTTTATTAACTTGTATGTGAGAATTAGCTTTTAAGGTTACTGTGTCTAAATTGCCACACGATAAATAAATAAATAAATATGAATTTGATAAAATTTTAACCTAGATTTGGTTAGATATATCGTCCCCATATCATTGTGATCTAAACTAAGCCCCACGTTTTTAAATCCAAGCCCTCTTTTATGCAAATAATTTTTGCTTGCACGGTATCAATTTCAGTTGGTCTTAAACAACAAGGAGTAATTTTACTTTGACGCACCATTCAAATATCTCGTAGCTCCAATATAAAGTATTTCTTAAAATGATAAAATGCATCATTACAGTCGAATGAGCAGTGAAATTGAATCTGCGCATTTTTCAATAATGAACACAACAATATCATTTTGAAATATTCTCCCTTTTTGGCAATAGCTAACGTCTATTGTTCATAAATAAGAGTCAAAAAGCACCAGAGCAGATAATATTTTGTTTTGACAAAGGGCCTTTATATAAGGCCGTTTGTAAAAGACATTTTTTACTTTTATTCAAAAACCAAAGACATTTTTCCCATTTTTAGGGACAGTAAATATTACTAAAGTTAATCCTAAATGTACATATTTCATTAAGATGCTCTTATTTAACATTGGAAGGTGTTATGGAAATTACTTATTATATTTAAATCTTAATATCAAAAGAAATTAGTCCAAAAAAATATTTTTAAATGTTGCTCCTTGTAATTTATTTATTTATTTATTTATTTATTTATTATTACATTTAGGATGCAGACAGAACTAGAAGTTCCAAAGAAGCATCCACTATATACAATGAACAGTTTATGCGGAAACATTTTGCTGATCAACATAGTAATAGGCACTTAACCTAACCAACTCTATCTACGGCTATTCAAATACTTGTTGCACAAAATGTATTTTTAAAAGTCTTTTAAAACTAGGCAATGTTGCACTGAAAATGTCAAATTCATGGCAGTATGAATTAAAAGTTTTTTGCAGTCTATCCAATTGTATATTTAAACCCAAGTTAGTTCGTCTGTAAGGTTAATTAAATAAGGTTGTATGTCTTAATTCTCTGGTGGGAATGTTAAAGCTTAGTGCTGATAATAGTTCTTGGACGCTGAAATTCGAGTTAATTATTTTATATAGAAAAGATATGTCAGAAATTTTTCTGCGGTCAGACAGAGGAATAAATTTATATTTTTCTTTTACAAGATCTATTGTGCAATGCGCTTTAAATGCAATGGTTTTGAGATTGTACTGCTTCCAGCCTATTAACATGGTGTGACGTATTGAGGATTCCAGATGACAGAGGCAAAAGAGAGCTTACTATGAACAAAAGCAAAATATAGTGAAATCATTGTTTTGGGATTTCGAAAGATTCTAGTAATGAAGCCCAGTATTCTGTTTGACTCGGTAAAGATTTTATTAAAGTGTTCTTGAAATAACCATTTGGTGTCCAGAATGACTCCTAAATCCTTTATTTGATTTACCTTCTTTAAATTTAAATTATTGATGCTATATGAGTATTCCCAAGTATAAATATTTTAAGTGCCTCGCCTTTTACCAGTATCAGTCAAAAAATAGTTTGCCCAATCACTCAACATTTTCGCAGTCAAATCGATATTACTTTCTGAAATCATCATATCTGCAATTTTTACGTACACTGCAGATTTTTTTTTACGGACGTTCATATATTTAGCCATACTTGAAGACACAAATTAAGAGCAACGCACGAGTATGCCGCGGAGAACTAAAGTTGACTGCTACCAAGCAAATGATGCAGGGGTCGACCTACCTTAAAAAGTTGAAAGCAATTGCTACACTAGAAAAAGCAATTCCTTAATTTATTCATCACATTTTAAAGAAAATATAGCTATTGCTTTTATTTTTTAAGAAAAAGCATTGACTAGAAGCAATTCCTGCACTTTTAAGCAATTGCTGGACGCAAAAGCAATTACTTTAGTTTTTATTCAACGGCATTCAAAAGAAATTACTTCGATTTTATAAGAGAAAGCAATTGCTACATTTTTATTAATTAGGCTCAATACCTTGCGAGATATTAGCAATCAGAAATAAGAGCTTATACAAAATACGAAATTTTAATTTTTTTTTAAATGTCAGCCCTATTTTTTATTGACTATATTATGTAAAGTGCTTTAAGTTATACATAAAATTCAAATTTCAAATTTTTATTCCATGTCAGTTATATTAAACAAACAAAAATGAATTTAATTGAAAAATAAAAAGACCTGCTATCTATCTTTTATACTTTCTCGTTAGTAAATGTTAAAAATGTTGTCCGTTTTCTATTTTTTGTCAATATTTTAAACGCAAGTAAAAATCGTTTTAAATATTTATAATTCTCCGGGAGAAATTAACCTACACTCATGTCTTGAATTTTTTTTTTGCAGGGTCTATTAGGACGTTGTGTCACACGCAACCTCAACAATGTTCATCTCAACCATGTCTTAATGGGGGCGTGTGTATGGAAGGTTGGAATCGATTTATCTGCGACTGTACTAACACCATGTTTACAGGCCCGACCTGTGGCAAAGAAGCTGCTACCTTAAGGTAAGATGTTAGGAAAGACAAAGTTATAATTTGCAGATTAAGTGGACATATAAAATAAATATTTCACTTTTTTTTTACTACTGAAAATGTATTAAAACTATATGGATAACTAAAACTAAAAATGTGGAGGCAAACCGGACAAGTAGTGTCTAACTGTACTTTGTATAAAAACACAGGGACCTATGCACGATGGATACTCTGGAACGGGTTAATAACGACTGCTGTTTCGTTTAGTTGCATTGGCTTCCCGTAGAATCCTAATAAGGATAAAATGGACGTTGTTGCAAATAGCAGAGCACTCGACTTTAATTAGCAAACTTCGAAAATACTGCTTACATGAAACACAAATAGTCACAAGCATCAGTTAACCTAAGATGTTTCTTTGATGTACTCACTAGGGTGGAGTGAAGTTATACGTGTCAAAAAAAAAATTGGTTTTTCATGCTCCACTACTTAACCAAGAGCTATGCGAAAGATGGTTTCTCTAAAATTATGTTTTGAGGTACCCCAAGAATTTTTAAAATAAAAAAAAAATCGATGATCATAAAAAAAAATATTAGTTTTTAAAACGAAATAAATGCAAAAACCTGCTTTACTACTTAACTAAGTGCTATGCGAAAGATAATTTTTACATTATATTTCGAGGTGCCCCAAGCCTTTTTAAATTAGAAAATTTTCGCGAAAATTGAACACTAATTTTTTTTATGCAACTAATGCTTATTTCAAAATATCATTTCTGTTTTAGTTTGTAAACTTTTTATTTTAAATTATCATTTCTGTTTTAGTTTGTATACTTTTTTTTGCCAAAAAAATTTGTTATCTTTTTAACTTGATTATTTTATTAAAAGAATATACTAAATAAAAATCATGTTATTTTTTAGAGACCTCAAAATATAATGTTTCTTTTGCATAACACTTAGTTAAGTAGTGAAGCAGGTTTTTGCAGCTATTCCGAAAAACAGCCACAAAAACACTTAAAAAACACCAAAAGAAGGAAATGTTATGACGCCACCTTTCGCATGCTATGGCCCACTACTAAGTGAACAGGGACCTTTTACGACTGTTAACTGTTAATGTCACAAGTAGTTGTCAACGGTCGACATGCTTTATTTTAAGAAATCCTATATCCGGTATTTAATAATTATTACTCCTTATGTTAGTTGTAATAATTCATTAAATTGATAAATATTTAATGTATAAAAACATCGGATTGGTTCCTTCATTAGACAATAAATTTGGTAAATAAAAATCTGTATCTGAATATAATTTAAATATTCAATACCGAGGTAAATTTTCAGTGAAAATAAATACCTTTTTTAGACGCTTCAGTTATTTTATTAAAATGCTCAGACTTTTTTTTTATTTTGACTTCATTTTTGGGTAAAAATGAAAAATGATTTTGTATTAAAATTGTATCTGCCGGTAGGCTTTTGACGCAAGAAATAAATATCGTCGTTTTTGTATCGTACAATTTAGTTATTTTTTCCACTTGGCTAAAAGGATCTCTTGTCAATCAAAAAAAAAGCGACGACGAGAAAACTCGCGGATATTTTTATCAGAAATTCAATATTGTCGTTTTACTTTTTTCTCAAGAATTTTTTTTACATGACTACCTAACTTACAATTGACCACCTTTATTTTTCCAAGCGGGGCAAATTGACATTAATAAAGAAAACTACATACCCAAATCCGGCGTCGCTCTATAATCTTTCAGCCTGCTATGTATGTAAATAAATTTTAAAGATCGAGCCGTAACGTGCGGAAGAAGAGGCAAAAGATAGCCCAAATAAGAATAGCGTTGCTATATAGTGCTTAGATCATCTTGTTAACAAAATATTTAAAAAAAATTAAAACCTAAATCAACAAACCCGTCCAATTCACCTTCTAGTGTAGACTTCGTAATATTTTTACCAAAATTTAAATACTTCGGTTGATTTTACAATATGTTCTGGACAAAAATTGGAAAGACAATTATGTCGTCGAGAACACATTTTATTGGTTACCCCGCGTAATATTATGTTGTCCATGATACGCTGAAACGAGGCCGGTGCCTCCTTAAGGCCAAAGGGCATGCGCAGAAATTCAACAGCCGTCTAGGTACACTCAATGACATCGAATGACGTAATTCGTGCACGCGTAGTTTGTTTGATTTAAAATGACGTTCCGTCACTTGTAGTTTCCAGCTGTTTTTATTTTAAATTTAATAATGCAATCAATATTTCAGACTACTTTAATGAGAATTCCGGATTTTTCAATATCAGCTTACTTATATTCTAATTAGCTGATCGTACATTAATTTGAAATAAGAGTGCCATAACTATTGAAAAATACAAAACCTGAAAGAATCCGTTCCAAATCACCTTCTTATAGCCGATTTTATAATATTTTTCACCAATTTATAAAAAGTTTACCACCGATAAGATTTGAACCAGCAACCTTCTGGTCAAAGGTCCCTCGCCTCGCGAGGGTAATCGTCCTTACCGGAAATTGCAGTACATTTCCTTTAGTAAGGTTATAAGGAGGCGGAGCCTAGACATTGGGCTAGCTATAACAAACGAATCACGTCAATCCATATCATCAGGGTGTACCTAGTCGCTTGTAGAAATACATAGTGTCCGTTTTCTGTGCTAAATACGCTAGCTAAATCTAGGGTTGTACTTGCCTAACTTGTCTAAAAGGTAAAAGATATTAGATAATGGATACCAGTCATCTAAACTTTTTTCGTTAAGGTTACGGTAGTCTATTACTACTCTCCATTTTTCGTTGCCCGAGGAATTAAATTTTTTGGGAACTACCCAAAGTGGAGAAGACCGTGGCCCATTACCAATTTTAAATCCATATCATAAAAAATGATTTTTTAAAAAGTGAAGTGCGGAAAATATATTAAAAATGTATTACAGATGTCTGGTGATGATTATATTAGAAATAGATAAGCTTTATTTGTATGTAAAAATATGTACTAACAGGCAGCTGAATTGAATAAAAAGACACATAATATACTATGTTTAACTTTTAGTCAAAATTCTATAGGCTAAGTTGTCACAGCAAGAAAGTGCCTCATTTAGAAAAAAATGCCTTAGAAATATGGTAACCTATTTTTTTTTAAGTTTAATACCATGGCGGCAATATAGGTACTGAATACAATGGTAAAACAATGCCCAGGCGGTCAGAACTTGGTACACACACACACAAATTGAAATATTGATAAAATTTAAAAATAAATTAAACAAATTTGATTTTAAACTTACCATGGCAATTTAATGGCGGTTGGATTTATCTCTCTGTTGCTTCTAGAAAAACTGTATTGGCAAGTTTTGGCCCCGTACTATGCATTATAACAGTCTAATAAAGAAATTTTCTATTAAAATCCGTTTCAATCTATTCAATTAGGTTGTTAAAGAGTAAGTGTAAGACTTTAGACAGAATTATATGATAGTAGTGGATACTAATTAGGCGATCAATATTTTTTATGTCTTGCAGGGTTCTTAAAGTATTGTTGGAACGAAGCAATTTCTGTATCCTTTATAAAAAAATTCCCTGTGAAGCCATTTTTTTTAAATACTGCAATTTGTTCAAAATTAAACTAGGGCATAGGGACTCAATCACTTGCGCTAGGCTATACCACCTTTGACAGCGTATAAAGAAAATAACTTATAAAGGTCGTAAAATAGAAACCATTTCCTCATTCCTAATATTTTCTACGATAAGCAATCCCGAATAATAGTTATGCCGTTTCTAAACCTTTAACTCTGTTTTCCTCCATAAATAACGTATTTACTTTCCATTCTAGCTTCAATGGATCATCACACATGGCCGTGACAATGGATTCGGAAATGGTGACTCAAACGGAAGACATTATTTTACGATTCAGAACCAGCAAGCCACTGGGATTATTGCTGATCTCGAGTACGGTCGAAACTGGGGACAGAATAGAATTAGCTGTAGCTGCCGGCAGGATACGACTGGCCTTAAGGCTCGACGTCAGGGAGAAAAGGAAGGAAGATAGGGAGAAGGACAAGGTGTGTAGAAAAATTAAATTTTGCTAGATATCTATTATAGTTATAAATAATTTTGTTTTAATTTCACTATATTGAAACTTTACATACATTTGTTTGAAGGTGGTAGGATATGAAGTATTATCAAAAAAATTACCTTGTCGGACTTCCATTGTCTTTATTTTGTTACTTAACACAACGTTTCGATTAGTTAGTATCTCTAACCGTTTTCATGTGTAAACTAAATTATAATTTAAAGGCTAGTGTCTTCCATACTATCCATGAGCAATTGTGCTTATTGGGGTGTGAAGTTTAAGCTATTTGTTTTGGGACTTTCAGATGCTGGTGATATCCATACTTTACTAAATATGTGGGTATTTTGATTCATTAAAGCTTCTTCTTTTAATTTTCGTTTTCGCCAGTGTTGTTCCGTGTCCAAAACCTTTGCTTCTGACCACTGTATATTTTTAACGAAGTTATGGCTGTTCTCTAGAAGGGTCATTGTTAAGATTTAAAAGGGTTGGTTGGTAGAAAGGACTTTTCTTCACCAACCAACCCCTTTTAAATCTTAACTGTATATTTTGTTGTTTGATCTTTTCATGTTCCGCTATATTTGATCTGGAAGGTCTTTGAGTATGCTTCTGATGTTCTTTAACTAGTACCGAAAGAGGTATTTTTATTTCTCCAATTCGCCACACTAACCAGGGCTTTGATACAATTCATTACGGGGGCGGGGGGGGTACTTTTGTAAGAAAGCTTCCAAGCGTATTAACCCATTACCGCCTAGCGTAACCATAGAGTTACAGCTGAAGGGTTGTGATCTAAGCTGAAATGTGTCATTCTTTGAGCAGTACGTTCATAGATCGCGCTAAGCATCGTTTATAAATTAATAAGCACGTGGCCTTTTCGCCATTAAATCATTTTATTGTTTAATGTTACATTGATAGAACGGTTTTATTTTTGCTGATTTTTTTTGTGTAAAGTGCGATGGAGCCTAGATTTGAGTAAGCATAACTTAGTTATTAGTTCACACCTAAATGTCATTATATAAATATAACAAGTTAACATCTAAGAGAGTATATATAGATAGATAAACAACATTTTAAAAGTTGGATGTATGATTTATAAGACTATTTACGTCATCGTAACCGTTCGGTTACGGTAGGCGCTTGTAGGTACTACCGTGATTTTTCAATCATGGACAAAGTAAAAACTAACTGCTTAAAATTATTTGAACCCGAAGAACATCTTTATTATGATGAGAGATTAAATACTATGGAAGACACGGGTACGACACGTAACCAGTTATAAGCAGGGTAAGAGTCTAATCCATATACAAAAATTTTCTATTTCTCGTAATAAGTAGTTTATAAGCTCACTAATAAACACACAAATCGACAAGGATCTACGGATATTAAAATATTGAAGATATAATAGAATCGCAAAAAGCATATTTACAATGCTATCTTACTTGCGAGAAACGTAGTAAGACATTGTATACCTAGTTACTAAAATACATAAAATATCCTTTACAAAAATTTACTCTAAAATTCCCCAGAAATAGATTATTCTTAGCCTTTCTACGTGTATACTTCACGCCCTACGAAATTCGGCTTTGCCAAGTCGTCTGCAGAATTTCGATTATCAATTTATGATGCGAAAAGAATATGGTACGTGCTGAAAATTTGTTTGAAAAGGCTTTGAAACAGTCGTTGTTTTCCTACATTTGTCTTAGTCCTAACCCTATTTTATTGGTCGGATTTCAAAAAATGTAGCTAAAAAGAACGTATGAACATTGAAATGTCAGAATAAAAGCTCAAAAAATGAGAATCTTTACTCTAAACTGATGTATGGATTTTTTATTGTAGGGTTTAGAGAATACTCAAGTCCTTATTTAAAAAATTGACTTTATAAACACCAAAAATTAAAATACTTTCGTATCCAGAATGTGCGTTTGTCTAGTTTCCCTTGTCCACAGCTTAAAAATAGTACAATATAATTGAGAAAGCCAATCCATAGAGCAATATTGTAACATGCTAACGCTGTTATTGTTTTTATTACCCCCCCTCCCCTCTACACGTTTCGGATAGGATTAATATCCCTACTATTATATCCTTCTCTCAAATTCTCCGTAGGCATATATTCATTGCCATGTATTTCATTTAATCCTGTAAGACTGTTTTTCCCAAAGGTTTAATCAACTTCGGTAAGTAATCTTGACTCGCAGGTGCAAATAAATTATTTTAAGCGCCCTGGTATTAATATGGTCTGTCTCACTTACTATACCCGGGTATAATACTCGGCATAATGGTAGTGCAATTTTAATCTTGACAATAGGCTTTTCTACTATAACCGAATATATCATATTTAACACTGATATCCCAATTTAGAACCTACTGACAAAATATCTTTGAAAATAGAAAATAGAACAGAAACCGATCGACGTTCTTTTTTTTATTTAACACTAGCAGGTCCCGCCCGCTTCGCCGAGACGCACTTTCACATTCAATCGAATCGAGACGGTTCCCGTGACTTTATAACATAGCGTGGAGCCGCGTCTCTTTGGTCTTTCTATTACCATTTTGTTAAGAAATATACAGAATTTCTATAACTTGGCTCATGATTAAAAATTTTGAATTCCTTACATGTTGGTGGCATTATCTATGGAAAAGTTGAACTTCCCATCTCATCTGAAAGTAAATTTATTTTCCAGACAAACATAGTATTTGTTACATTTAGCTTTATACAAGGTCCTGTAAAAACTAAAAAAAAAGTTTTGCAGCCGTGGAAAAAAAAATCAAATAAACAATCTGAAAGCATTTTTCTGTTTACGGAATTGTGTGAGATTAATGACAAGAGGTAAAAAAAAATATAAATTAAATAGATTTTATCAATTTAATACAGGGTGTTTAAAATAAGGTGTCAAAAATCAAACAAGATACCCTGTGTATTATTATACTATTTGACTAAGAATTTTAAAACAAACAATTTTTCTATTTGCCATTTATTTAAAATTCTGAACCGTTGTCATAGTATTTATCAAATAACATAAATACCGCTATCCATGATATAGTTTTATAAACAAGATAGCTAGGCGGCCATGGAAAAACAACCAAATTCAACAATTAAATGCATTTTGACTTTATTTGTTAGAAATAAGTACTTAAGGGTATTTAAACGGAAAATTACATAAATTTATTTTCAACCAATAAGAAGGCTCCTTTTTGTTTACGTTGCTTATAGCAACGGGAGATTATCGCGAATATTTCACTCATGTATAAATTTTCCCATAAGAAACGTTAAAAATAAAAAAATATCAGCGGATATACAACGTTGCCTAGACAACGTTGTATATCCAACACACAACAATTGTTTGTTGCTATTTGTTAAGTTTTTTTATAAAATAAAAAAAAAATTGTTATTGGATTTCAGTTACAGTTTTAATTATGTTATATGAAATTGAAAATTGTATGACAAAAAATTTTTTTTATACAGGGTGTTCCGATGATCATGTTACAAAATTCTAGGGTAGATAAAACACACGAAAATAAGAAAAAAAGTTCATGTGAACATGGGTCCGGAAACGCTTCTTCAGGGAGCTAGGGCCCTTCGAAGATGACCTTCAAAAACTACTTTTCGTTTTATAGCTTCGGTACTACTGCAGCTATCGCAACCAATTTTGGGACATGAAATCTAGTTCGTAGGTTCATCAATTTGAGCCTTCCGGATTTTGTCACCTTTAACCAGGGGCGTACAAACCAAGGGGGTATTTGAGTAAATTTGACCCTACTCCTCTTAGGCTTTAATTTCTTACCATTTTTATATCTGATTATGATTCTCCAATGCCTTTTACATAAAAAAGTTACTCTTAGTAAAAATCGCTATCTGTCACAGTTTCCTCCGAAAATGGCTAAATCCAATCAATAATAAATTATTGGTCTTAAACCAATTATTACGTTGAAATATGAAAATGAGGTTCAGTACAGATAGTGAGCATTATAAGTTAGTCAAATCTTTTTCTTTAATGAAAATAAATTAGATTAGAGAGATTTATTGCCTTTTCGAAATTGGGGGTATAAAAAGTAAAAGGGAACGTATACAAAATATTTAAAAAAAAAAAAACAATTAAACAGGTTTAACGAGTGAGTCAAGGATAAGGCAGAGTAAATTTTTGTCTTGAAGATGAATTTACTAACGCTGTCGTTGACTGACCCTGTACGTACCAAAATAAATTCAAAATAACAATTGTTGAAAATGCCTGCCACCACGTTCAATACATGTATTACACAGGCATGGTTTGGATCATTTCAGCCGCAACAGAAATCCTAGCCACCAAATCTTCCTCCGACTGAACTGGAGTTTCATATACAAGGCTTTTCATATGTCCCCAAAGAAAGAAATCCATAGGAGTTAAATCTGGGGACCGGGCTGGCCAGTTGACATCGCTTCCACGTCCAATCCAACGTCCTCTAAAACGATCATCGAGGTGCTCACGTACGACATGTGCAAAATGAGCGGGTGCTCCATCATGCTGGAACCATAGATTCCGACGTATGTCGAGGGACAGCTCATCCAATAACTCAGGTAAGGTGTATCTTAAAAAATTGAGGTACACCGTCCCAGTTAGTCGAGGAGGCAACATTATTGGTCCAATTAGACGTTCTCCAACAATTCCAGCCCACATGTTCACCGAGAATCGATGTTGGTACCCTCTTATTTGAAGAGCATGAGGGTTTTCCTCCGCCCACACATGGCTATTCCGTGAATTAAAAATACCTTCTCTCGTAAAAACAGCCTCATCAGAGAAAAGCACAAATTTCGGAAATTGGGGTTCTTGTGTACACTGTTGAAGAAACCACTCGCAAAACTCTACGCGGGGTGCATAATCATTTGGTCTCAATTCCTGTACTTTTTGGCGATGGTAAGGATGAAGAAGTTGTTCGTTAACAATCTCCCATACACGTACATGACTTACATTCATGGATTCTGCAACAGCTCGGGTACTAACACTAGGATTTTCCTCGAATTGTCGGAGTACCTCTTCCTCAAATTCTGGAGTTCGTACAGTTCTTTGAGCGCCATTATCTGGCCTCGTTATTTTCACGGAGCCAGTTTCCCTTATGCGCTGATTTACCCTCTCGAATAGCGTGTGAGCAGGTACACGCCTCTCAGGAAACCGCTCCTGATACAATCTTGAAGCGGCTCTTCCATTGCAATGAACTTCGCCATAAATTAATAGCATATCGGCATATTCGGCGAAAGTATAATCCATGATTCACTGGCGACACAATATTTTATTGACAGATTTTTGACAACTATCTGTACTGAACCTCATTTTCATATTTCAACGTAATAATTGGTTTAAGACCAATAATTTATTATTGATTGGATTTAGCCATTTTCGGAGGAAACTGTGACAGATAGCGATTTTTACTAAGAGTACCTTTTTTATGTAAAAGGCATTGGAGAATCATAATCAGATATAAAAATGGTAAGAAATTAAAGCCTAAGAGGAGTAGGGTCAAATTTACTCAAATACCCCCTTGGTTTGTACGCCCCTGGTTAAAGGTGACAAAATCCGGAAGGCTCAAATTGATGAACCTACGAACTAGATTTCATGTCCCAAAATTGGTTGCGATAGCTGCAGTAGTACCGAAGCTATAAAACGAAAAGTAGTTTTTGAAGGTCATCTTCGAAGGGCCCTAGCTCCCTGAAGAAGCGTTTCCGGACCCATGTTCACATGAACTTTTTTTCTTATTTTCGTGTGTTTTATCTACCCTAGAATTTTGTAACATGATCATCGGAACACCCTGTATATATTTCATTCTAGAAATATTCTCCCTAAATACCGCTCGTGCATAAAAATTAACCAGATAATTTTCATTCAAGCTTGTTATACTAATTCCACTCGTTCTTCGAACTCGTGGAATTATAAATAACAAGCTTTCATGAAAATTATCGGTAATTTTTAAGCACTCGTGGTATTACCCCCGATAATTTTGTTAGTTCCTATTAACTTAATGAAATTAATAAGTGGTAATTTTTCTGTCAAAAATGAAGTGCTTTATATCTATTGGCAAAAGTCACTCAGAATAAAATCAAAATACATTTTGTCGCTAACTTATGATTTTTATTGATACTAACCAATTTGCTTTACATATCGTACACCGGGGCTAAAAGTGACACATCAAAAATTGTATCTAAACTCATCGGAAATATGTTTTTTTAAGTTTCATTTGAACTTATGTAGACATATAATATCAGATGTTATGGTTGAAAACGAATTAATGTTTTTAATGTTCCGGAAATTTTAGTAATAAACCTTAGTTACTAACAAGTAAAATCAACTTCTATTGTAAAAATACAGTGCGTCATATTAAACTAAACTCTTTGGAAATATGTTTTTTAAAGTTTTATTTGAATTTAAAAATATAAAGACATTGGATTTCAAATAACAAATTTGTTATTTAATGTCTCTTACATTTTAGTAATAAAAATTAGTTACTAACGGCTAAAATGAACTAAAGGCGCCGTAAATATGTTTTTCTAGCATTTCAGCAAAAAAATTACAATAAGAAAAAACTCCAATTTATGAAATTTTTTTACCATCTCGCAGCAGAATTAATTCCCGATAATTTTGCTGCTAGGGAGATTATAAGTGATAATTTTTGTTCAATAACTGATTTTTTTATAGAAAGAATTAATTTGGGTTTTGTATTGGGCGAGAGTGAGAAACAGTGTTTTCTCGCTAGTAGGATTAATGCGACTCGGTTTTCTGAAAGAGGACATTCAGAAGATTTTTAGTAGTTGAATCCGAGCGCTTTTTTAAATCAAAAAACAAAAAAGAACAAACACGGCACTAAATGAAGAAAATTAGTTCAGCAATTTTATTGACAATTATTGAAAAGCCAAATATTAATGAAGCATATTCTGTGGCACACAAAGAATTCTGAGTAAACAGCATTTTCATGCGTGCCACATTTAATTGCACCAGGCTCTGGATAAAAAGTGCTTTCTTTAAAAAAAACATTTTTTAAATACAAAATTATCCATTTACTAAATGGCAAATGAAAAACTTTATTAGTAAAAATATTGTTTAAATATATTTTCACAGTGACGTCAGGTTCTCAACGTAATCCCAATTGTATCCCTACCAAAAAGGAATCGCTAATAATAGAAATATGCACAATGCATGCTTGGAAAATAAAAATAAATAGTCCTATATCAGCCTTATTTCTTATTGGAAATACAACGTTAATTCGGTATGTCCTGAACTTGATCGTTATCCAGAAAAGTCATCTTCAATTTACATGATTTAAAAAAGAGCAACCTTTTGGGATTTAAGGGAGATTAAACATCGAGAAGGTTGTGATTAAAACGAAAACGACTTTTTTAGGTTAGAAGAACCGAATTAAACGGTCCACTTCTTGAAATTAGGTTAAGGGTAAATACTAGTGATGCATTCGCCATTTAATTCTCCTATCAATATTTCCTTTTATTTTTAATTTTCTCCAAAAAACGTCCGGTAGGTAACTGGTACCCTTCTTTGGGTACCAGTTACCTACTTTGGGTACCAGTTACCTACAGTTTTATGCTCAAAACAATTTAATTGATAGGTTAATAAAAGCATAAAACGAAATTTTGTCAAATTTGCGTATATTTCTGTTTCTGCTCTTATTAATTTAACAATACAACCGCTTTTAACTTAAAACCAATGATCTGCTACCTATAGATAGCACATGTCATTCATAAACGCTATTAAAATGTCGTTCGTAGGAGAGAGGCGGTGAAGAGCTGGGTGGGGCAGTAGATACTACGGTAAATACTATAGTTTAAACCTAACCTACAAATAATCCAACTTTCTATTTACTCACCTATAAAAAGTAACAGCAGAATTATTATTTTCCGAATTCTCGCAAACTTGACACTTGCGACTCATCTTAATTAGTCCCGAAAAAATATCACAAAAAATTAAAAACACAGCAGTTTATTACAGAAAAACCAATAAATTGAAGAAAATTTGAAACCGCTGTCAAACACCAAAGAGGTTCGATATACATCACACATCGAAAACATCGATATTTTCAATGCGATACAACATTTTTAAGCGATGTATTGAAGCCATTTGTTACCGTGCGAGCAAAAATTATTTGCATCAAAGAGGGCTTCGATTACAAAACGTAGTGCTTGGTTTAGATCACAATGATATGAAGACGATATATCTAACCAAATCTAGGTTAAAAATGTTGTCATATTATGACATGATATGCCAAACTAATGAGTAATAAAATAAGTAGACAAACACAAATTTATTTTTGTTGTCTACAAAATTAACAAAGTAAGAATATACAGGAAGGAAAAGAAATATAATTACATAAATTGCTGAAATTGGCCACCGCCATGCTCCAAGCATAAATTCACACGTCTCTTCATATTTTCGAAAGTGTTGACCAGCAAGCAGAGTAATTCCTGCGTTTTTCAAAATCTGTGGCTTGTATTTCTTGGAATACTTGCACTTTATAGGGAAATAAATTTAGCTGCTTCTTAAGAATAATCCTGCATGTTCCATAGAGATCTTCCCACTTCTTGGGACAGGCGTCTTATACAATTTGTTGGTGTATTTTGCATTATTTCACGAACGTTTGCAACATGTTCTTCTGTTCTTATAGATGGTCTTCCTGCTCCTTTTTTGTGTTGTATAGAATTTGTTTCCCTAAACACAGCCACGGTTTTTTTCAGGCAATGATAAAAATCCCCAACAATAAAAGCAACGTTAGGAAAATGTTCGTAAAAATCGTCCATGCACAAACCAGGATTGTATTGCCACTCACCATTTACTCTAACCCCGTTTCGAAAATACGCTTCAACCATGAATGCTTTGTGCTATTCCGTAAATCCCATTGTGTGAATTATTCAAAAAATTGGAAAAATTAGCGATGAATCAAATTACTTGTAACGACTGTCAAAGATGACGGAATAACTGATTGATTGTTAATTCAGGTAGTTACTGACACCCAACAGGTATTAAGCTCAACGGCTAAGCATTACGTCCTTAGATGCAAGGCCCTCTGTGGACAACCCTAAATGCAAATGAGTGAAAAAACATCATCAGGGCCTCGGACCAATGTCGCGGCGGTCACATGTTTGGGACGGATCTCTTAGTGCTGCGTTGCCATACTGCAGACTTTTTATTAGGTTGTAGATAAAGATTTAAATTTCCCACATCGTGTTAATGTTTTTAACAGCATGAGTTTAGCAAAGAAAGGGAGGGGCGAAATTTGTATGTTGATTTACTTCAGAATAGAATACGATTTTGTCAATATGTTCGTTTGTTATTGTTTTATCTATCAAATCATTGCATAGGTAACCGTACACATAAAAGGGGTATTTAGCCGATTTTTGAATAATACGAAGAAGTATTGAAACGAAATGGCGAAAGTGCCACTAGTGTTTGCTCCTAAACTAGATTATTAACTTAAAGAAGTAGTCCATACTTAAAGTGGAGTTGAAAATGTAGGAAAGAAAGAAAAAACTAAAAGTCTTCCTCCACAAAATTTAATAGAAATACATTTTTTAGGGGTCTCTACATGTTTCGAACGTAGAAACGTTCATCTTCAGGAGACAGAAAATTTTTTATATTGTGTTGATGGTATTAGCAGAAGAGAAAATGGTATAAAACCTTAATGGAGCTTTTATGGCATTGAAAAATTGAAATTTAGAAGTGACGCATATAAAAAAAAGTTAAAACATGCTGAGCATGTGAAGAAAGTTAGTAAAGGAAGTATAAACAGCCAAACTAAAAGAGGAAGAAGAAAAAGACCTTTTAAAGAGAAGGTGTCAAAGAGTTTTAAATCATTTGTATAAAAAACTTTTGTAAGATCATTGATAATATGTCTGTAGGACAGTATAAAGATAAGAATCTAAGGTAGAAGTCATAATGTAAGAACAGTTGTAAACGTGTTTTGGGGTACTGGGGGTTAAAGACCAATAGCCCCTCGAGAAGTTAATTTGGATATCATACTGAAAGTAGTAATGCAATTAAACATTTTAGAAAATTAAGTAAAAATTCTGTTTTCTGTTTCTGTCATCCAGTTCCACGGACCACGTACCCCAAAACACGTTTACAACTGTGCTTACATTATGACTTCTACCTTAGATTCTTATCTTTATACTGTCCTACAGACATATTATCAATGATTTTACAAAAGTTTTTTATATAAATGATTAATGAATCTAATATTCAGATCAGATCACTCTCAACTCCGCAATCTAAAAGATCTTAAAATGTTACATAACATATTACACAATAAATATAACTGCCCTCTTTTGTTGGAGAAAATAAGGTTACATGCACCTTCAAGGGAAACACGTCTAAGAAATACATTTTCGATATTTCCTCATAGATCTAATTATGGTCAAAATAGCTTTATATCAAGGTCAGGCAGACTGGCCAATGAGCATCCCACACTTGCTTTCTTTTTAAATAGATCTATCTTTATGCAAAAACTTCATACTATAATGTGAAATCTCTCTAATTTTATCACATTGCTAAATGCTACGTTTTTCTTAATAAATTAATTAAAATATGTTAACTCTGCGTTAGGATTAAGATTATTTATATTTTTGTGAAATTGGGCAGTGCCCGTAAATAAATAAATAAAATAAATAAATAAATAAAAATCTTTGACGCCTTAGGCCTTTTTTTTCTTCCTCTTTTAGTTTGGTTGTTTATACTAACTTTCTTCACATGCTCAGCATGTTTTAACTCTCCTCAATTTTTTTTTATATGCGTCACTTCTAAATTTCAATTTTTCAATGCCATCAAAGCTTCATTAAGGTTTTATACCATTTTCTCTTCTGCTAATACCATCAGCACAATATAAAAGTTTTTCTGTCTCCTGAAGATAAATTTTTCTACGTTCGAATCATGTAGAGACCCCTAAAGAATTTATTTCTAATAGATTTTGTGAAGGAAGACTTTTAGTTTTTTCATTCTTTCCTAGATTATTAACGTTTTTTTTCAAACGTGCATATTATTTTAGTTTATTAATATAAAGTGTAATAAATAACAATCCTGGATATTGGGAAACAGAATTTCCCCCCTGATAAAATAATCCAGATCATCCATGCACTGGTAAGATGCATTCGGGTGTCGCCATAATGGGATTCATTCTGTTTGTAGAATAGAAGGGGGGGGGGGGGGGGGGGCAAAAGCCCTATTGTTTGTTTAAAGAAAAGTCCCAAGCTTAACCATTGTGTCAACTTTCTTGCTTGTTATTTTTGTTCTCTGATGTAAAAATAAGAAAGAAAGCTCAGTTTTAAATTGTAGTAATAGCTGACTGTGAGAATGCTTCCTAATTTCGACAGTTTACGAGCTCTGTGTTGTTAGTTGTGCAAACTGTAACCTAGAGCGCGTTACAGTGAGGCGCTAAACACACTAATACCACCCTTGACATGAGATAATTGTACATAGTACACGATTTTAGTTAATGTGACCTAATTAGCCCATGGCAAACTTAGTATATTATTCTATGTTCCTAACAAGCATTTCTAGAAATTACTTTGAAATTGCGAAATTACTTTGGCTTTGTTATGATTAATGGGAATTTGCGGAACGGGACCTTGTTTCAATTTAACTTATTTTATTATCAGTCAGGGCGTTTGTGAAGAAAGAGGTTTGGGGAGTTGTAACCCATCGTTAAATGTAGTACAAAATACAAAATATATTTGATGATTTGCTTGATACTTAAACCGCTTTTAAGGGCAAATACTAGTGACACATCCGCCATTTTCCTATTAATACATGGTTAATTTTTTATTTTCACCAAAAAGAGCCAGGAACTCGTCTTTGGGTAGCAGTTACCTATAGTTTAAAATTTAAAAAATTTAATACATTTAAATAAATAAAAGCAAAAACTAAAATTTGGTCAATTTTACAAATATTTATTACTCTACGTTTATTAATTTATAAATCCAGCCTTTTTTATGTAAAACTGTTGGTAATTGTACTCCAAAGAGGGGCACTCGGCCGGTTTCTGGATAAAACAAAGAAGTAACTCGCCTAACATCAAAAAATAATTGCGCGTATATTTTTGAAAATTATCAAAAAATACAGAAATAGAATATTTTTTTCACATGGTCGTAATGTGTTGTTAAAATTTAAAATAACATAATGGGTTAGAACTGCCACAATTCTTTTTTAAAGTTGGAGTGTCTGATAAAATCCAAGCGCTTCTACCAGTCCCGGATCAGGAAAAAATACAAATAATATTATAAATAATTAATTTGTGTTTGGCTACATGCTTGGTGAAACTGTGGTTTCATTGCACAGGAAGAAAAAATAATAACTACTTGTTATGTTTCACAAATTTAATCAGTTTTCTGACACGTGTTTCGGCCCTCTCGGGTCATTTTCAAAGGAGTACAAGAAGATACTACATTTTACGTGACGTTGCAAAGGTATTTATATCGTTATGGTAACTATAAACATGTCATAAAATTAAAATTAGAAGATTGAATGGTCAACTGTGGTTTTTCCAAATTAATTAAAGTTACAGATACATATTTAGTCCTAAATAAGTATGCTATTAAGAATAAGGGAAGCACCTGAAGGTGTTTCGGTTTGATTATTCACAACATTACATTTGTTTTTTATGGCTTTTTTGATAGCTATTGTTTCTAGTAGATTTAGTTTTATGCTTTTATTGTGTATGTATATGGGTTTTATGTTATTAGAGATTGAGTGATTGTCTTTAATGCAGTGATCAGCTAACCCTGTTTTATTTTGTTTTTTTAAAATAGATGTTTTGTGTTCTTTAAGCCTGGCCAACATAAAATCCATATACATACACAATAAAAGCAGAAAACTAAATCTACTAGGAACAATAGCTATCAAAAAAGCCATAAAAAACAAATGTAATATTGTGAATAATCAAACCTAAATACCTTCAGGTGCTTCCCTAATTCTTAATAACATACTTATTTAGGACTAAATATGTATCTGTACCTAAATTTGGAAAACCCACAGTTGACCATTCAATCTTCTAATTTTAATTTTATGACATGTTTATAACTATAACGATATAAATACCTTTATAATGTCACGTAGAATTTAGTATCTTCTTGTACTCCTTTGAAAATGACCCGAGAGGGCCTAAACACGTGTCAGGAAACTGATTAAATTTGTGAAACATAACAAGTAGTTATTATTTTTTTCTTCCTGTGCAATATTATTATAAATAATAAATTTATTAATTTACCGAATGTACGAAAGTAATGAAGATTTCTTTTCAGATTTTACTTGCTGGTCAAAACGTCAACGACAATGAATGGCATACTGTAAAATTTTCAAGGAGAGGATCCAATTTAAAACTTCAGCTAGATAACCAATCGCCAATAAGAGGTTAGTAGAGCTATTGACTGCATAACAGAAAAACCACTATACATACACAAGTTAATTGTTTTAACAATTTTTAATATTTAACCTAAAAAACGATGCCGTTTAATAAAAACATAGGTAGGGGATAATACAACATAACAACTAACCCTACAGCGGGGTTAAATGAAAATTGAATTTAGAAAAAGTTTCAGAGCAAACTACATGAAACGTGTCATCTATTGCAACTTTACTTCTTGTAACAACTGATCCCTGTATCCTACCTTGTTGTACTGTAAGGCATATTAACATAGGTCAAGATCATATTCAGTTTTTTATAAATAAAAACAGAACCAATAGTTTTTTAATAATCCGATCCATTCTGACCAACATTGTTCCCTTCGTTCAGAGAACCTACGAGGCAATGGAGAATGGTCGTGATGTCTGCGCTGCTTACACCGACTTTTCCAAAGCCTTTGACAAGGTCCATCACCCCACTTTGGGTGTGAAACTTGGAAACTTCGGGGTGCAGGGCAGGCTTCTCGATCTTTTAAACAATTATTTGCAAAATAGAACTCAGTATGTAGCAATAAATGGAGCAAGGTTGGTCTGCTTGGGTGTGACCTCTGGAGTCCCGCAGGGTTCACACTTGGGTCCCTTCCTTTTCGTATTATTTTTATACGATATAGGAATCTGTTTTCCGGACTCAAACAGTGTGTACTATTTATATGCTGATGACCTTAGGATCTCAACTGTCATCAATTCGCTTTTGGATATAGTGAACCTGCAGGCGGAATTAAACAGACTCTCTGAATACTGCACACTGAATCGACTGCATTTAAATATTGATAAGTGTCAGTATATTGTTTTTTCAAAGTTAAACCTCTCAAGAAATCCTAATATGGTTTTGAGTTTAAACAATATACAATTAACCTCCTGAGACCCAGCAATTTTTTTTAATTTTTACATTTTTTTTTTGCTTTAGTGTAATTATATTACTGTTGTTTACAGTAAAAAATAGTTTGAAAAAATATTCCAAGGAAAATATGCGTTTTCTTAATGTCATATATAAATGACATCGGGTCTTTGTTCCAACGTCAAATTTAAATATTACAAAAAAATAAGATCAATAAAATATGTATCATCTAAGAATATTTTATATTTATAACATATAAATATTGTTAGCATAATTCAAATATAAACTTAAGCTTAAGTTCTGAAAATCAACTGAAAAAATCATTTAAGGTCTAGTGTGAAATTGGAAAAAACAATTTCTTTTTTGTGCGCTACATAAAAATATATTGCATTTGATGCAAAATGCGGTCGTAGTATGTTTGCAGTTAACTTCCCTGCATCTTTATTGCTTCTCAGCATATTCGACCAGATGTTGAGACTGGTAACGTAAACTTTCGGCAGGTATAGGCTGAATTTCCACTCTTCGGTTTTTATGTTTCGGTTCTAAATCTTCGTAGTCACTGTCGCTCTCTGAGTCAGAAGACAAAGTGCTATCTGAAATAAACTGTTCTCCCAAGTTTAAGACTGATATCAGAGTCGTTAAGAGCGTCCTCAAGTGTAACAAAAAATGAGAACCCCAATGTAATAACCTCCAATGTAATACAATCAAACTAGGACCTCATGTAATACCAATATGACACACACAAAAAAAACTACTGTCAAAACAAGCTTATAGTAATGCTCAAACAAATAGCCTTATTTTGAAACTAACTTGCTTTATTTTGTGCCTAAAATATATTCATTTTTAAACTACTACTGGTTTTAAATTATATCATCAAGATAATCAAAATTATGTTCATAAAGAGATTACATCATCATCATCATAACAAGATAATCTTATACTTGTTTTAAAAATAAGTACATATTGTGGTCAAAGTGAAATATACTATGATGGGTTTAAAAATAAAAATAAATTTGTATTCTCACAGCGAGCACAAAGACAGTCTCTATACTCAACTTAAGTAAAATCTAAACCGTAATTATTTCTTTGATGCTATTTGCATCACGTGACCTCTTGTTCTGCGAGGAAACGACCGAAATAGGTTTTAGTCGTTATTTAACATCCACGCAGACGTCGCGCGTCGATGCTCACCGATGCTGGTAGTGTGTGTTCTATTTTGCGCGTTTTGTGTAATAGTGTGATGGTGATAGTGTTATGTTCTAATACACGAATAGACTACAGATAAGGTACCGAAAATATGCCAAATTCAACATATTCTTATCAATAAAAATGATGACAGAGGTGTACACTTTTTGTGCAACCCTGATGTGCAAATTAGTAATTACAATAAACATTTTCGCGCACATAAAATAATTTGTAACGAAACTGCCAATAGCAATTTAATTTTCCTTAATATAAGAAAACTATCTGTTCCATTTCCAATGATGGTTTATAGGGTGCAAGGTGAATCTTAACATGAACTAAAAATATTATATTCGTTATAGTTATGGTTTTTTGTTACCTGTTTGGTTACATGTTTTTTTTTTAATAAAACCAAAAGCAATAAAGAGTTGTTTTATTTATCAGTTATCTGTTAGGGCTATATTCAGATCATATACTTAAGGTATAAGGTAATATCACAATAGTATTGGATATATGTATACAACACATAGGTGTCACAAAGACATTTTAACTTGACATGTACAATTCTATTTACTGCGGTGAGCTTATCCTATCTGACCTTAATATAGTCCTTTCAGATCTATCTGTTTTAAAACTACATGATTTTAAATTTTCCTCTATTTAATAATAAACTAGTTTTAAGATGATAATAAATTGATTTGTCTAGTTTCGCTGAGAATGTAGGATAGTCACAAATTGAACATACAAATATGTGTGCTCAAATGCAACTTCGTATATTCAACTTAATAATAACTCATACTCAAAACGAAAATAACGAATATTCATTCTTAGAATACTTTGAATCAAACCAATATTAACGTATACTATATCTGCAACTACAATTATTGATAGGTTGATCATTTATTTTTATTACCCTAAAACTAAAGTTGAGTGAAGTTAAAAGAATATAGTATTAATTTAAAACTATATTTTGATGCTAAGGTATTTTCTATTTAATTTTACTTTAGCATTGCTCCTATTTATGTCTATGATAGTTTCAGTTTGAAACTTTTAGGTTCAACTGGATACTAGATTTTTTTGTGTGCATAGTAAAGTAATATTAACTACTTGAAGCTAAGAACCCATGTAATACATACATGACATAAAATTGATAATTTCTATATTCACAATATGCATTTTTAGATTCAAAAAATATATATTTAGTAGCATACCTAAGATGCTCGTAATATTTTAAGATTACTTACGGCGTGATCGGAAGCGGTCGGCCATGCTCTCACACTATGTCATTGCACACTAACCTATTTTGCACTAAACTCTATTACCACCGAAATATATAAGGTAAAAGAGTTTTCCTCTTATACCAAGACAGTAATTTACGTTCATTATACAAGATGACGCTACCAGGCAGGTGTTATTTTTATGTCGTATATATATGACAGAAAACCTCAGGAGGTTAAAACGTGTTAATGAGGTTAAAGACTTGGGGGTTACTTTGGAATCCAAACTGTTGTTCGAGTCCCACATAGAGGATATCATTCGAAAGGCGTTGCGCATGTTAGGATTTATCCTAAGAACTACCGAGGGCTTTAAGAGCCCGGCATCTTTAATCACTTTATATTGTGTCCTGGAGTACTCGTCAACAGTTTGGAATCCGATGTACCACAAATATATAGATCGAATTGAAAGTGTCCAAAAAAGTTTATTAATGATCTTAACTTTCGTTACAATAGACATAGGCACTTTTACTCGTATAACGAGAATTTATTATTTTATGGTTTGCAATCGCTGAGGTCCAGAAGGCAGTGTTTTGATATCTTCTTTGTTTATAAGATAATAAATAACCTTATCGATTCTGAATTTTGTATAAACTATGTACTTTTTAACGCTAACACACTTCGGAGCAGGTTAACTTTTAGTGTCCCTGCCTTTACAACTAATGACCTTTTTAACTCTCCTCTCATACGTTGCATGAGAACATATAACTATCTTGTAACGGGTGATAGTGGCATTGACCTGTTTAATACTAATTTATGTGCCTTTAAAAAACTTATTAGAAGAAAAATATCTATAATCGTTTGATTTGGAATTGCGCTACTATCACTCGGCTTATCTCTTGTTTGCTATTTCTCGTTGGGATTTATTACTTGATTATACATAATTGCCTGTTTTTCTCTTGTTTAAACCTATTAAGTACTTCTACCGAATCTTTGTAAATCTATTTTTTTGTAATCCGTGTCACTTTATAATTGGTCTGCTCCAAGCAGTCTGTTGAGTGACCTTGTTTGAAATAAATAAATAAATAAATAAATAATATATTTTAAAATCAAATTGACTGTAACTTCACGATCTAAAGTACATTTGGTACTTTCTACCCGAACCTTCTTAATATAATTGAAACGTTGTTTTTTCGTGTGAATTCTTACCGTATGGATTGCTGCATTATCGTGCTTGTGCTACTAGGCAAAAGACAAAATAAGTTTATTAAGAAAATACATTTTTGTAAAAGCGTTTCGAAATAGACATATTTCGATATTGATTAGAATTTCGAAATGACACTCTTTTAGGCACTAGTGACTAAATGTGACAGTTTTATCCACTAGTGCCTAAAGGTAAAAATGAAACATTAAAATCAATGAAAATATCTATTTATTATACAGGGTTAGGAAAAATTACCAGAACGGTCGATTATTTCAAAATATACAGGGGTTATCAAAAAACGACTTACATAAAAAATGTAGGGCTGTTAAAAATCTACATATCGGTAATCAATTGAAATATACAGGGTCGCCCACAAAGTTGTGGAGAATGATAGTTATATTTTTTTAAATGGAACACCCTGTATATTTTTACTTATTTTGATTGTCGACTAAATTTTAAACATTTTTTATTAACCATGTGTTATACCTAAATTCATTACTTTCTTACATAAATTAATCAGCTACAAAACACAAAATAAATTTCAAGAAACAATTTATTTAGTTAACTTTAAACAAAAACGTATAACAAATCATGGCACAACGGCTCTATTTTTTAATAAGTGTTGAAAATGACCCCCATTTACTAACTGACAATGATACAAATTATCGCAAAAATGTCTTTGGGTGTTTAAAACAATTTCCCTTGTTATTCTCGCACTTTCATTGACAATTTTCATTCTTAATTCTTCTAAATTATTGGATTTATTTTGATAAACTATGTTTCTCAGGTGACCCCAATAAAAAAAAATCTAATGGCGAAAGATCGGGGGACCGTGAAGGCCTTTCGATAGGCCCTCTTCTTCCTATCCATCGATTTGGGAACGTGACATCCAAAAATTCTCTAACTTCGCGAGTAAAATGCGGAGGAGCTCCATCTTGCTGATACCAGGTTAAGTTAATATCAGCATTTAAATTGTTTATAGCTGGAACTATTTCTTGCCGAAGAAGCCGGAGATATCGATCACCCTTCAAATTTCCCTCGTCCCGCAAACAATCCAGCCCAGACATTAACTTTTCTTGGGAACTGTGTACGCAGCTCTTAATACCAGTTAGGGTTATTTCGCGCCCAGTAACGGTAATTTTGCTTATTCACCATTCCGTGTAGTGTAAAAGTCGCTTTATCCGAAAACACAATATTGTTTGAAAAATTCGGGTTTTCTTCCATATTCCTAGTCATTATTTCGCAAAATTCTAGCCTTCGATCACAGTCAACGTCAAAAAGTTCTTGTACAACATTAATTTTGTATGGATTCATTTCTCAGATTTTTGATCAATTTCATGATCCAAAGCAAGCTGATTGGTGGATTGTTTGGGATTTTCTTCTATCGCAAGCAGAATGTCCAGCTTTTGTTCCTCGGAGGTAGCAGTCCTAGGTCTTCCAGATCTTGGGCGGTTTTTTACAGTACCAGTCATTCTGTAACGCTCAATAGTTCGAAAAACTGCATTTTTTTTAATGTGCCTGTCTGGATGCAAATTATTGAAAATATTACATACCTCCTGATATGATCTCTGTTTATCGCCAAACCCCCTTAAAATTAAAATATCAATTATCTCTGTTTCAGTAAGTAAAAATGCCATGCTATTTTCTTTTTTGTCTACTTCTGTCAGAATTTGAGTTTCAGATGTCAAACTATTAATTATTTATTAGTAACCATGGTCGTGCCTTATTTGTTGTTCACTATGTTCGAAAATCGCATCGTTATACGTTATTATTTGAAACGCCGATTTCTAAAAAAACAAATGGTTAATAAAAAATGTTTAAAATTGAGTCGACAATCAAAATAGGTAAAAATATACAGGGTGTTCCATTTAAAAAACTATAACTATCATTCTCCACAACTTTGTAGGCCACCCTGTATATTTCAATTTATCACCGATATATAGATTTTTAACAGCCCTACATTTTTTATATAAGACGTTTTTTGATAACCCCTGTATATTTTGAAATAATCGACCGTTCTGGTAATTTTTCCTAACCCTGTATATGTTAAATGTACAATTATGTAAACTGTTGAACTGAATTTTAGAGACATCTTTCTCTTCTTTAAGAGCAATGTAATTATTTGTAGTCGGAATGGATAAACTGCTAGTACTGACAATGCTAACTTCTGCTTCTGAGTGAACTTCTTTTATTTTTGTATTTTGAGTATCTTTCTGCCCTATGATTCTTTTTGCTATTTCGTTTTTCTGTTCAATGGAATTTTCTATATAACTCTCGGCAACTGAGCTTGATCGCCAACCTCCATGACGCTTTAAAAGTGTCATGTCCGCTCCAGAATCTGCCAAGATTGTTGCAAAGCTGCGCCGGAAGCAATGACCAGTGTATTCATTGGTGTTGGGGAGTCCAAGGAATTTTGCTATTTTTTTTTGGCATACCTCCAATTGTATTAATTCCAACTGGCAGGGTACAGCATTTACCACTTCGATATGTCAAGAAAAATCGCTGATGTGTCGTATTCAGTGGACGAAGTTTTGCGTACTTACGAAATAGATCTAAAAAATTGATGCCATCTATTGATCCCTCAGTAATCGTAAACATTCTTGGAACATGAGTTTTTGTGTTCGGAATTTTGACACTGATAAACGACTGACAATCTTTGATGGCATCTAATTTCAAAAATGTGATTTCTTCCCTCCTACATGCTCCAAATACTCCAACGATTAAAACAACTTTGGCTAACAGGAATTCTTTATCATCAGCTTGTTTTATAAAGCGTTCTATTTCCAGCTTTGTAAATATTTTTAGTTTCTTTGGCTGATATCCGGTAGCTTTCCTTTTTAAAAATGCAATAAGGTTTGTAAATTTGCAAATATCTATGTTTTTGTTCAGATAAATCATGATGCGGAGCATCGAATATTTGCTCCACAAAGTTGACGGCCTTGAGGTGGTGGATAGCTTGAGGAAATAGGCTAGTAATACCTTTTCTCCACGACCATTACTGAATGCAATAATTCCAAAATCATTTTTGATAATTGAATGTAAAAATTCTCGCTCTTGAGTTGGAATATTTATTCTGAAACACTTGCTTCTTATGCGTTTTGCGTGTATTTTCATTCCATAACAAGATACGGAATGAATATTCTGTAATTGATATAAACGACATAGGTTGCCATGAATTTCGAAACTGTCAGTGTCAGATAAAAATGGCCGCGTTGTAATAATTATTTTCAGACAAATTTTAGTGCAAGTCAAAAAATGAGTGAAAAATCGGATGAATCAGATATGGAACTGGAAGGTCGTGAAGAAAATATAGTCTGCTACTCGGTTAGAATGAAAATTCGATACTCGTGGTTCCTCACGCTCGCTGCGCTCGCGTTCGGAATCTTCCACTCGGATCGAATTTTCATTCCAACCTCGTTACGGAATCTACTATTCTGTAAAGTTCTCAATATGTTTTTATTTCGCCCAGGTTTCAAAGTTGTCGTAGGTTTTTTCGTATAAATGTTTCGATTTTTCGGGTACTAACGTGGATAGCGCAGCTTCAGCAGCTTGTTCAATATCCAAAGACTCGTCAATATCACTCATTTGAAGTAATTTTTTCGAAAAACTTTGCGGGAAAAAAGGCAAAACGCGACGTTCGAACTTGACAACACACTTGACATTAAATAATGCATAAACAATGCCTTAGAAACAGATTGCCTGCGTACTTTTCAAAATGTTTAAAATTCTAATAAAAGCTTAAATTATCAAATTCTCCGCTTTCACAAAAAATCTTGTATATAATTCGTTACGAAACGATGTCTTTTAGCCACTAGACGTGTTGTCCAACTCGGCTTTGCCTCATTGGACAATTTTCACGTCGCGTGCCTAAAAGACACTCATTTCGCAACTTATTGTATAAATCGCTAATTTCTTACTCCAATATTAATATTATTTCTTCACAGGTTTAAAAATTAAAGTCAATGAAATATCTTAATTTGTTAAGACCTATTTAAAAGTCCATTCCATTAGCTTTCACCTTTAAGAGATAAGGTAAATTGAAATCCCCGGGACTAAAAAGTTAATAGGTGGCTGCGAAACAATTAAGCTTAGAAAAACATGCCCGGAATAAAATGGCATCCAAGATTCATCCGCATTTTAAATTCTACTTTAATCTGGCCCATACTTATGCAAAGGACCGAGCTTGGGATTTATTTTAATGGTCTGCTTAGTGTTCCCCGTTCTCCAATCTGTGATAAAAGTATTTTTTTTGAATCTTTTGTTAGGCATTCTTTACATACGACACATGTATTACATGACCGTCTGCTTTAATGTGCTGGTCAATGGTGATATAAAGTCTGTGTCACTGATCTTAAGCTGCCGAAGGAATGTGGGCTCCATTTAAATTTCAATATAATTTTAAGTATAAACAGTTTATTCACATTTATGTATCTAACTAAGGTACATATTATTATACAGGGTAGAATTTTTAACTGGAATAAATTTAGTATTAGGAAGCCCCTTTTTTGCTAAAAAAAATACAGAACTACGGTTGCGTTTATTTTTAGTTTGGCATATTTTTTTCCTGTCTTTATGAAATTTACCCCTCTTTTGGGGGAAAAAACCGCGCACAACTTTTTTTCCAAAAGACGCAGAAATTACTCTCAATGGTTTACCCAAAATTTATTGGAAAGAAATGAAAAAATTTATTAGACCTGACATTTTTTTCGGATGAAGCCTGGTTCCACCTCTCTGGTTATGTGAATTCTCAGAATACACGCATGTGGAGTAGTAAGAATCCCCATTTTTTTGTAGAGTCCACATTGCACCCTCAAAAAATTGGTGTCTGGTTAGCTGTTTTCCGAAGAAGAATTGTTGGTCCTATTTTTTTCCAGGACACAGTTACAGCACAGCGGTATAGAGACAATATTTTGAATCCATTTGTGGAGCAATTACTTGACGACGAACTACGTTTTGGATATTTTCAACAGGACGATGCAACCGCTCATACAGCCGCCGAAACTATTAACTACTTACGCAATTTTTTTTACGACAGATTGATCAGTATTCGATCAGACATTGAATTCCCACCTAGATCGCCAGTGCTGGATTTACCATTAGGCTGAGTAGGCTGGAGCCTAGGGCGGCAGATTTTAGGCGGCAAATTTGGCCCAAAATTTTTTTTTATCTTACAGAAATAAATGGTACAATATTTATTCATGGTCGACGGGTAGTATTTTTTTAGATAAACTTTATTGTTGGCCGTGTCTGTTAATGGGGATAAAAAAGGTAGTTGGAACTTAACTGGCTTTGCAGAAAATATTTACTAAAAATTATTGACCAAATTTGGGCGTAGTCTTAAAAATTTTTCGCCGCGTTATGTAATTACGAACTAAGCGACAAAAGTTGAAATACGCGTTAACGGTGCCATCTTTTAGTAGTCATTAAAACCTATGTAACAAAACCTTTTTTTTACTTAAATTTCCTATTTTTTACCCTTTTTACAGGCACCTGTGTTAAGCGACATTTTCATATTTGTCAAAGTTAATACTATAACTAACGTTTTGTAATAACGAATTATTCGCCAAAACGATATTACAAAATATAATTTTATTATATTTATTTCTGTCTAATATGAAATTAAGCGCCATTTGGCTGGACTTAATCCGCGATCATTTCATACTAAACCAGTGTAGTTTTATTTTTTTTAGTTTTGTTATTAAGAATTAAGCGTCATATATGTCGCTTGATTCGTTATGAAAATTTAAAACTATACTTAACTTTAATAGTTATATCGAATTAAGCGACCATTTGGTATATAGTGGTCATAAGTTGGGGAATATTCGTAATTTTAAAACATAGGTATACCGGGTGTCCACGGAAGGTGGTTCGCCACTCTAACTTTTTTATTTTTGAAGATAATGGAATAAAATTCGGGGGATTTGTATACGACATTAAAAATGCATTTTTTGACAGGTGACTAAACATTCTGGAACTTCCGGTTTAACCGGAAGTGACATAAACTTTCGATTTTTAAATGGGACACCTGGTATATTTTTCCTTTTTTTGACTCCATATGACATTCTAAATACAACGATGTGTCACTTGTCCCTTTTTGTAACCAAGAAAATGTTTTTTTTTCAAATTTATTGTTGTATGTTTTTTAAACAATAAACTAATTTAATTTGGCAGAAGCTGTTTTCATGTCAATTTTCTTCAAGGCATGATTTTGTTTTATCAGTTTTGCTGGTCACAGGCTACTTGATGCATTTAAATCTAAATTTATTCTTAAAAGATGCTTCATTTTAGGAAACTTCTAAGTTAACTTTTTAAAGTTTTTTAATGGCAGCTTTTCTAAAACCTAATAGTGTATGGTATCAAAATAATCATAATAAAATCCTCTTTTTTCTTAACCCGACGAGCCACCATGTTGCCATTTAAAAAAAATGAGTTATACAACTTTTAAGATTGAATTTTACACAGCACATGGCATTGGACCAAAAATAGTAAAATTGTATTTTCCCAAGATTAAAGAACTGAAATAAGTGATTTTAAGGTATTCATAGCCCTCTAGATAAAACCAAAAAATTTGAAAAAAAATATTTTCTTGATGACAAAAGTGACAAGGGACACATCGTTGTATTTAGAGTGTCATATGGAGTCAAAAAAAGGAAAAATATACCAGGTGTCCCATTTAAAAATCGAAAGTTTATGTCACTTCCGGTTAAACCGGAAGTTCCAGAATGTTTAGTCACCTGTCAAAAAATGCATTTTTATGTCGTATACAACGCCCCCGAATTTTATTCCATTATCTTAAAAAACAAAAAAGTTAAAGGGGCGAACCACCTTCCGTGGACACCCGGTATAGTATACATTTCGGACCTACTTAAAAAAAAACGATGTTCTAAGGTATTTGGTACGACTTTGGGGCAACTTAACGAAATTAAAAACCTTTTTATTTAAATATCTGAAAACCGTTAAATGTCGCTTAATTCTTAATAACATAACGCGGTCCATTTCTAAAACACCCGTTGCAAATTTAGAACAATTACAAGAAAGGATTATCCAAGAATGTGGTAACATTTCTCCAGAGATGCTAGTCAACACTTTCGAAAATATGAAGAGACTTGTGAATTTATGCTTGGAGCATGGCGGTGGCCAATTTCAGCAATTTATGTAATTATTTTTCTTTTTCTTTCTGTATATTCTTACTTTGTTAATTTTGTAAACAACAAAAATAAATTTGTATTTGTCTACTTATTTTCTTACTCATTAGTTTGGCATATCATGTCATAATATAAATTTGACAAAATTTTAACCTAGATTTGGTTAGATATTATATCGTCCCCATATCGTTGTGATCTAAACCAAGCTCTACGTTTTTTAATCCAAGCCCTCTTTGATGCAAATAATTTTTGCTCGCACGGTACTAAAATGGGTTATTTAACTGAATCACACAAAATCGAAATTTTAATGATGATTCGCTTTGGCGACAGATCGCGTACTCAAGCAGAAGTAGCAGCATTATTTCATGAAACACACCCCGATCAACCACTAATTTCTTAAGGCACCGTTAGCAAAAGTGAAAGACGTTATCGTAAAGTGGGCCACGTCAGGGACATACCAGGAATAGGGCAGCCTGGAATAATGGATGAAGACACGCAATTAAACGTTTTACTTGCTCTTCAAGAAAACCCAATTACTCCAGTTCGGCACTTGAAAGAGAAAATAACATAAGCCATAAACCTTCATTCAAGTTGGTGAAATCATGTTAAATGTTAAAAAATGTTAATGGCACACGAGTTATTGGAAGATGATCCGGACCGCCGTCTTCAGTTTTGTGAAAGGTGATGAATGAACTTGATTAGCTTTAGTAGATTTGGACTGGATTCTTTTTACAGATGAGTGTACTTTTGTACTAAAAAATAGTAAAGTAAATTTACAGAATGGTCGATATTGATCTGCAAAAAATCCTCACTGCATGCGAGAAACGCCCAGCTTCCGCAACAACTTAATTTTTGGGTAGGCAAACTGGCGGCCGCGTCATTGTTAATATTTTTTGAAGGTAACTTAAATAGCCACACATATCTGAATTTTTTGCAAGAAGAACTTATTCCTGCTTTGACTGCTTTATTTCATCACCATGCAAAAGCAGATTTTCATGATGATCCACTATGATTGTTTCAGCAGAATGGTGCTCCGCTTCATTACGCCCTAAATGTTCGACAATATTTAGGTGAAGTTTTTATAAACGGTGTGGCTAAATGTCCGCCGGCGGTATCTGATATATGAATCAATAATTCCGCCGGCCGGCGGATTAGTTACTGTTCTAATAGATTGTCCGCCGGAAATATTGAAGCATCGGTTAGGTACGGCGGATCGCAATGGTTGATAACCCATTTTCCGCCTGTAGGCGGATTTTAGTACATAGTAGCTAAGATCCGCCGAAAATATTTTCGATAATTTAGAAAAAAATTTTGGGTGCCACGCCCTGTTTTAATTTACGATTATTTTCAAGTAGGAAAAATACCCAAAAAATTTATTTTTGTGTTTATTGCGTAAAAGTTCATAGCAGATTTAAGGTAATTCTCAAAAAAAAGAATTTTCAAAATATCAAAGGAAGTAACTGCCAGTATACTATCACTATTAGCAATTATTACCGACGACTTAAACTTTTTACCACCTTTAATACACGCATATTTCAACTGATAATATTTTAAATTAGGGCTTATATATCGTTCTGTTTTATTCTTAGCTCCAGCGATAGTTCTAGCTTCTCGTTTATAAAATGTTACATATTCTTTAGTACAGTACCCATTTAGTGCTTCAATAAATTCTTAGAGGGTCTCGAAGACTTCACCAAGTTTTACATGCTTTTCCATCTTTTAGATTATAAGACAGAACACGTAGTGTTTACAATGTATAATAAAAATTATAGGTTATGTTTCGGCGGAATTTTAGTGTAATACAGAAACAGTCCGTCAAGCGGCGGAACTCTTTGGAAAATATCACTCTTCCGCCGCGCTTCTTAAATATAGTATGTTTATCGGCGTACAATTTATTAGAACAGTAACTAATTCGCCGGCCGGCGGAATTACTGATTCATGTAATCAGATACCGCCGGCGGACATATAGCCACACCGTTTTATAAACCATTGAATGGCCGCCACGATCGCCGGACCGATCCTCTATAGTATTTCCTTTGTGGTCACCTTAAAATAAAAGTTTACGTAACAAAACCAAAAAATTTAGAGGAACTTAGGCAACGACTTATACACCAAATTCGCCAAATAACCCCGGATATGGTACATAATGTCAACAATAAATAATTTACATAATTTAAATTAAGTTAAGACTTTGAGTCTTGTTCAAATATTTCTGAAATTTATATTAGGTCTCTTTGAAACGACGATTTATTTAATTTACATAATTTAAGATAGAAAACGCCAAAGTAAAATATTATTACGCACGCTCATGCTGCTACTGGTCAAACGATACTTTTTATGCATTTTATCGCCCTGCCCCTTCGGACGTAGAAGCCCAAGAACGGTGTGTAGACTTAACATTATACATGGATGGATGGTGAGCATTCTAATAAAAGATCAAGGAGACGAGAAGACTTCTTTTTTTGAATCTAATCGTTCACGGAAATTTTTGTTAAACATTTTAATACCTAAATATATTAAAAAATAATAAATTTTATATTACAATCTTACAGGAATCCTGGATTTGAAAAAGTAATATAAAAATATATTTAGGCAGATTTTAATTTTAAAAACTTAATATTTTACAAACAGTAAAATAATGTAGGGATCTTTATTAAATTGTAAAACCTTATTATTGCATTTTTGTATTTCGAACGGCAAAATTTAATTTATTATAAATTATATGTATTTCAAAAAATAATGTCTATTATAACTGAAAAATGTTTAGCGGCATATAGACAATTTTTGTTTAAATGGAAAAAGTTTTCTGCCTCTGCAAGAAATTGAATCCAGAATATCTCGATCACCGGTCGATCGCTCTACCAATTGAGTTACGGAGACTCTGAAAGTCTCTCACCAACATCAATTAAATATTTTTTTTTTAAAACCGACCGGAAAATTTATACTTTTTGGACAATTTTTCGTCTAGAAAATAACGTTTTTCCGATCGCAAGACCGTAAAAGTGACATTAGAGACCGGAAAAACCTTTTCCGAACTCTAATGTCACTTTTCCGGTCTCTAATGTCACTGTCACCCTGTTTTTTGTTTTTCCAATCGCTCTTTGATAATACAAGATATCTTGATTTCGTTATTATGACAACAACATTTGTATTGTCGAGTGACAGTTCGTTGATTTTTAATTTTGTTCTTTATGTCAAACTTGTTTCGCGTAGATTATAAAATATATCGAAGTGTCGGTCTTAAAAAAAATATTGTACGTCACGCAACCGAAAATTAGTGTTTTCCAGGTCTCTCCAAGCAAATGCTTGTCTCGACCTGAAAAACACTACTTTCCGGTCTTGTAACGTAAATTACTATTCTTCTTTCGTGAAAAGGATAGAAAGGACAATGCGTTCGCAGGAAGTCTCTGTAATAATGTTTCTAGTAAAGGTTTGTGACACTCTAAGATTTTTATTATTAAGATATATTTTGAAAAGGTATCGATTCAGTTATCCAGGAAAATGATGACTTCTAGATTATTGTGAAAACATCCATTGAATTGAATTTTAATTGCTATTCAAATATTTTTCGTTTCCTAACGAAACTGCTTCTTGATCTCTGTAAAATGTTTAAAAGAACTTTTTCTTTATTCTCTCTAAAGTTTTAACTGAATCATTCGATAATCACCTTTCACCAAAAGTTACGCCCGACCAATTCCTTTGCCGTGAAATATTTATTGCTTTGCTGCATTATTTGAAATTTCTATTATAACTTCAATAAAATTTCAGTACCTACCACGTACGTAATTTTTAAAATTCCAAAACAATTTTCCTTTTCTAAATGTAACTACAAAGCCGACAGGAAATCGACGTAAGTGACAAAATCGCAAAAACCAAGTTGACAAAGCTGTACAATTTTACTTCCTTCGCTAAAAGTGCTTCCATTGCTATAAAAAATTTATATAAAATAATATTTTAATATTTACAATATTTGAAGAAGTAGCCCATGCTTAAAGTGGAGTTTAAAGTATGGGAGAGAAAGAAAAACTAAAAGTCTTCCTCTGCAAAATTTAATAGAATAAAATTCTTCAAGGGTCTCTACATGTTTCAAACGTAGAAACGTTCATCATCAGGAGGCAGAAAATATACTTGGTGCTGATGGTTTAAGCAGAAGAGAAAGTGGCGTTGCACCTTAATGGAGCTTGTGTGGAATTAAAACTTGAAGTGTAGAAGAGACATAGTATGAGGGTAACTGATGAAAATTAAAACATACCGAGTATGTCAGAAGTCAGTAAAGGGGGTCTAAACTAACCAAATAAACTGGACAAGAAGAAAAAACCTTTCCAAAAAGAAGGTGTCGACGATTATTTAAAATTATTTAAAAACATTTTATAAAACATCTTTAGGTGTATGTCTGTAAGACATTCTAAGGGTAAAATTAGTCAGAGATTTAACCCTCAGTACCCCACAAAACACTTTTGTTGGAATGCAATTCTATTGTGATATCTTCAATATTTTGACTAATTTTACCCTTACAATGTCTTATAGACATACACCTAAAGATGTTTTATAAAAAGTTTTTAAAAAATTTTAAATAATCTTTGACACCTTCTTTTTAGTAAGGTTTTTTCTTCTTCGCCAGTTTATTTGGTTGGTTTAGAACCTCTTTACTGACTTCTCACATACTCAGTATGTTTTAATTTTCATCAATTTCCTTCATATTATGTCTTTTCCACACTTCAAGTTTTAATTCCATACAAGCTCCATTAAGGTTCTACACCACTTTCTCTTCTGCTAAAACCATCAGCACGAAATATATTTTCTGCCTCCTGATGATGAACGTTTCTATGTTCGAAACATGTAGAGAACCTTGAAGAATTTTATTCTATTAAATTTTGCGGAGGAAGACTTTAAGTTTTTCTTTCTTTCCCATTTACAATATTTTTAATTAAAATTTTATTTTTTAAATTAGTTAGGTGTAGAATAAATAGGTTTTTGTATTTTGTGGTGTTTAAACATTATGTCCTAATTTATTAATTGTAGTTAACTTTTCGATTTTTAATTGCCAAAACACCTTATAATTAGCATACAGCCGAATACCGCCCACTTAATCAAGATTCGTTAGGACCCGTCGAATTAAATTTTGAAATGCCTTTTTTTGAAACAATATCAATATTAAACAGGATGGATTACAAAACTGCTATGTAAACCCAAGAAACAATTTATTGTCTATAAAGGGTGACTTTTACCTAAGGTTTTTACTATAAAGCCCGACAGGCCGTTTTACATAATCAGAAGTAAGTAATATAAATCACTTATTCACGTGGTGGGGAATAAAACCCAGGTAATAAACTGGTAAAAAAACATGTGTCATTAGGAGACGTGAGCTTCATAGACAAGGCTAAGCAATCTTCTTCGTGGTTGCAAAAAGGTGTTTTTACCTGAATTTTACGTTTGGGGGCCTATGTTGGGACTGTTATGGGCTATGAAGTTTATAGAAAACAATAATCACAATTTTAGAAAAGGATGAAAATATTATATATTTAATACGAACAAAAGACGTCCGATAAAAGAATGAAATAAAATGGATTTAAAATGTATGTTCAAAGAACGTACAAAGTACCTCTAATATTTATGTTCCTACATATAAAATGAGCAACAACATGTACGTCCTTTGGATGAGGTATACTATCCGGGTATTTGGTCACACGGTACTTATATCTACAAACATAAAAACTTTAGTTTACTTACGCCTTACTAGTTATTTCCTACTTCTTTTTTTCTAATTAAAAAATTCTAATATTTTCAGCTGAAATACAAGGAAAATATACAACACTTCAATGGCGTACTATCCACATCGGCGGCCTCTACCACGTGGAGGAAGAAATAAGCATGTCGACTACCGTGCCCAACTTTATCGGAGAAATCCAGCAATTGTACTTCAATAACATTCCGTATATTGAATTGGCCCGAGCTCTTAGTACTGAACAATCAATTTCAGGTAAGTGTTATCTTTATTTTTATAGTATTTTATTTTCTTTCACTCTGAAAACCAGGACGGATTTACACTATCGGACAAAAGTAAAGCAAAACTTTCGAAAAATGAAAAAATCTGGTTTTATAATATTAAATGCATGTTATCATACGCGCCGACTCCATGGGTGCTATGGGTGCGCAAGCACCCATACAAATTAATATAATTTCCGTCAAAATATGAAAAAAATCACAATAAAAGCTATTATTTAAAACCGCATACATTGCGTGCGTTACTTAGTTGTTTTATCCGCACCACAAGGACAATAATATCTAATAATTAATTAATTGTTGTTGTTGTTATGACTGTCAGTGTCATATTTATTTGTGATACACCCCTATTAAATCGGAAACGCAACATTTTGCAACTCTCTAATCTCACAGACCCGCGCGTTGCTGTTCGATCAGCTAGTCGGATGGCTGTTTAATTGGGGAAAATGGAGGCGAGGCGCTGTTCTGTTTCGCGCAGTTTGGATTTCGGGGAATCCCAGACTCAGTTCATTTAATTGTCTATGCTATGCTATGTATTGTGTATATGGAGCTTGAAGCCCGTTGCGTTAAGTTACAATAGTGTCAGTCATGTGTGTTCGATTTTTTTGCTGGTTTTATTAATGATAAGGTAAGTGTGTTTGGAGTACCAAAGATATCATTTCTGAAGTTATTAAATTGGTAAAAATCATTTTAACTATTCCAGTATCGACATGCACCGCCGAAAGATCGTTTCCAGCATTACGGAGAATAAAAACTTATTTACGAAGTACTATTATGACCCAGCAAAGACTGAATAGTCAAATGGTATAGTGTACTTAAACTGAGAAATAGCAGATGATTTGGACACGGTATAATAAAGAAATCGATATATGAACTCTGACTTGAAGAAGTGGCTAATATATTTATAAATCGAGCTGTTCTCCAAACTACGTTTGCATTTCATTGAAAAACAGTTAATTTCAATAACACCATTTTAAAAAGTTTAATGATGATATTACACAATACCTACCTAGTATAGGTACTATAGTATATTTGTGTTTTGTGTTGGTAATAAATACTTTAATAAATCATAATTTGTTTAATTTTTAAATTTTTGATAAAATTTATATAGCAAGTATTTAAAATCTCGTTTTATTTGTGCAAAATTTCTTTATTTCTACGTTGTTCGGGTCTGGCTATCGAAACGTTAGAATCAAATTAAGTTTTAATAGTCCAAAAAAGGGCGTGGCACCTGAAAAAAAATTCCCTGCGGCACATATTTTAAGAAAGAAATAAAGATGGACATGCTCCAGCACCCATAAACATTTGTAAAAGTCGGCGCCTATGCATGTTATCGTCAATGATCTGGTACCTATGGATGGTACTGATGGCACACGTCGTTCATAAACGCTATTAAAATGTGTAGACAACATCGTTTGTAAGGGTGAGGCGTTGAGGAGCTGGGTGGGGCAGAGAGGATTACGGTGGATTTACCTGTGAATGTGACCTTGCTACTATAATTTAAACCTAACTTACAAATAAGCCAACTTTCTATTTACTCACCTATAAAAAGTAACTACAGAATTATTATTTTCTGCATACTTGACACAAAACCGATAAACTGACGAAAATTTTAAACAGCCGTCAAAGAAACACCAAACGGAAATGGGAATGCGATGCGACACATCGTTTTTAAGCAATGCATCGAGACCATTTCATATTTGTCGATGCATTTAATCGATATATTAGGCCTTAATTAAAGTCGTAATAGTAATTTAACAAACTAGTGTATTAATAAGGGCGATTAATAATTGAGACAATTTTAACGTGTGAGCGCAGCGAGCATGTAAATTTGTTGAGATTATTAATCGGTATTTAATATACGCGTTATTTACAATATTTTTCCGTCGATTGTCTTGTTAATAGATTATATTTTTTTTAATTTAGAACCAAACTACATTATAAGTCAATAACTATATCAATATTATTTATAGTACTGATTTTTATTTTTTGTTAATACTTATATTTACATTAGAAATAGTACAATTTGTAAAATTAAAGCAAGGTACAGAATCAGATACATTATCAGTAGTTGTATGATATTCTGAATTTAAATTTAGGTTTATGTCGTTCTCTTGAATGTTTGTAAGATAATGTGCTTCGGCACTGGTCGTGGCGCTGATAGAATTAGAATGAGAAGCATTTGTTACAGTTGTACCGAGGATTTTCTCAGCTGTATCAACCTTGTTTTGTAATGAGTTCTCAATATAGCCCTCTGCAACAGCAGTGGATTTCCAACCACCAAGTCGTTTAATCGCTGAAAAGTCTGCACCACTGTCACTTAGTATCGAGGCAGACGAACGCCGAAAACAATGCCCTGTGTAGAGATGCGGCTACTCCAATTTTAAAAAGGTTGCTATAATGGAAGGCAACTTGGAAAATGTATTTATGCCAACTGGCTAGACCATTTATCAAATTTATAAAAAATAAAAAACCGTTTGTGTGGAGTATTTCTTGGTCTCATAGACATTTAGCTTCTAATCGAATTGAGAAGGTTATTTTCATCATTACCTACAATGGTAAATATTCTGTTTGTGTGTGTTTTAGATGCCTTAACGGTCACAAGATTGAACCAAGATCTTGAACATCATTCGTTTCTAATTTCAACAGTTCGTCTTTTCTTAGTGCGCCAGCCACTCCAAAAATCAATGCAACCTACAAATTTAAATTTAATTAATCTTACTATTAGGGAGGAATTATTTTTTATTACCTTTGTCATTAGGAAAAGGTTGTTAGGGGCATCCGAAATAAACCTGTGTACGTGCTTTTTTTCCAGTACTTTCGATTTCTTAGGTACATATCCCACTTTTTGCCTCTTGATAAACATAATTAATTTAGGAAATTTGCTAATATCGATGCTATTTTTTCAAATTTAAAGTCGATTTGAGCATTGAATATTTTGGCCATAATGAAGCCTCTTTCTGCAATATTCGAAAAATACGCCAATACCACCGATTCTGAAACCTGCGCCACACGTTTTTCATCACACCATGCATGACATAAACTCAGCGTACGTTTTCTCGTACAGATTTCTACTCTTCACGGGCAGTAAACTTAATGATACTAAATTAGCCGTTTCAGCTATTTCAGGTGGTGTTAATTTTTCAAAGTCTTCCATTTCAACGTTGTACCACAGAACAAAAAATTATAAGCATTGTACCAACAAATTTTTGAATTTCAAACTTATTGACATCGACAGAAACTATGGCAACGCCATTATGTACGCAGCAGTGCGTGCTTTGTAGTATGTTTGGTTGCCTAAAATCGTTTATTAATAAAAAAAATCGTGCATTAATATATTACCATTAATGTATGATTTTTTATACATTAATTAAGGTTGTAAATACACGGTCGACGGAAAAAATATTTTACCGTTGTCTCTCGATCTTGATTACTTATACCTTTTACGTTTCGTTTCAGTTAAGATGTAAGCTTAGAATAATAATATTTGTGATTTTTTTTTGTAATTGCAATCCAGGCATCGCAAATATCGATGTTTTTCTGCGATACATTTTCTGTGGACATCCCTAAACGGAAATAAATGAAACAACGTCATTATGGCCTCAAACCAATATCGTGGCGGTCACATTTTTGGGCGCGGATCTCTTAGTGCTGCGATGCCATACTGCAGACATTTTATAAGGTTTTGATTAGACAAAGATTTCAATTTTCCATATCATATTAACAGCGTAAGTTTGGCAAACAAAAAGGAGGGGCGAATTAAAGCAGAGAGTAGTGAATGCACACTTGGATGGTACAAAACAAGCCGCAATTTCAAGACGGTTTATTTTACGCAGATACAGCGTATCCAACATAAGTGCATGTTATAAGGAAAGGAGACATTATTTAGAGAACTATCCAAATCAGAAATACTGAGAAAAAAACAATTTTTACCGACAGACGCATTAAAAGAATTTTGCAAAATGATCCTTGATTGTCTGCACCTATACCGGGTGTTCACGAAAGGTGGTTCGCCCCTCTAACTTTCTTGTTTTTCAAGATAATGGAGTAAAATTCGGGGGATTTGTATACGACATAAAACTGCATTTTTTGACAAATGACTTAACATTTTGGAACTTCCGGTTTAACCGGAAGTGACATAAACTTTCGATTTTTAAATGGGACACCTAGTATATATTTCCTTTTTTTGACTCCATATGACATTCTAAATACAACGATGTGTCACTTGTCACCAAGAAAATTTTTTTTTTCCAAATTTATTGTTTTATCTACAGGACTATGAATACCTTAAAATCACTTATTTCAGTTCTTTAATCTTAGGAAAAATACAATTTTACAATTTTTGGTCCAATGCTATGTGCTATGTAAAATTTAATCTTTAAGGTTGTATAACTTATTTTTTTTAAATGGCAACATGGTGGCTCGTCGGGTTAGGAAAAAATAGAATTTTATTACGATTATTTTGATACCATACACTATTAGGTTTTAGAAAAGCTGCCATTAAAAAACTTTAAAAGTTAACTTGGAACTTTTCTAAAATAAGCATCTTTTGAGAATAAATTTAGATTTAAATCGAAAGTTTATGTCACTTCCGGTTAAACCGGAAGTTCCATAATGTAGAGTCACCTGTCAAATAATGCAATTTTATGTCGTATACAAATCCCCCCGAATTTTATTCCATTATCTTGAAAAACAAAAAAGTAAGGTGGGCGAACCACCTTCCGTGGACACCCGGTATATAATTTTGCTGAAATTCCAGAAAGTATGATTAGTCCATGTTTAGTTCAAAGACGGTTTGATAGACGCAACATTGTTTAGTATACGCTCGGCTAAAAATCCGCTTATTTCGGCAAGAAAAATGAGTGGACAGTAGATAAGTGGAAAAAGTTTTGTTTAGCGATGAAACGCGTTATAAAATTTTCAATTCTGATGAAGCGTGTAAGACAATCAAAAGAAGGTTTAATCCCAAATACCATAAACTCACAGTAAAACATAGTAAAGGCAGTGTTTTTCTGTTAGGGTGTTCCTCTTGAAATGGCTCTTTCAATTTTTTAATTAACGTTGTAGGCAATTAATATACACTGAGAAAATTGTTTTACTAAATTATCTTGTTAAACAAATATTAGTTATCTTAACAAGAAATATAGTTAATATAACAACAGTTCGCAGTAATCTTAAAATTCTTCTCTTGTAAAACTAAATAAAGAAATCTTGTTAAAATATTATAGTAGCCGCTAATAAGCTTCTGACTTGTTTTCACTAATGTGTGAATTTTTATTAACTAAGTATTTCGTTCTTCTTAAAATAAAATATGTTCCTATTTAATTTAACTAGCATGTCTATTTAAAATAGCATGCGATTTAGTAGAATCTAATAATACATGTTTTAATAAGAAATGAATGTCAGTTTAAATGGACAACTTAGTAATATTAGGCAACCACTTATTTATAATAGCATGCGACCTTAATAAAACACTTTAAAACAACGGCTAAACTGACCAATCAGATGGTTTGGCGCTAGTCACATTACCGATTTCACGTTTTTTTACCGGATTTTTAGTTTCATTTGTGTTTTATCCTTTTAAGAGGTGCGTTGTACGTTATCCTTTTTCTTTATAATATAAAATATTCGTCGCCGTCGACAGGTTACCAGTGTTTTGTTTTGCGATTATAAATATAAAAGTTAAAATCGTGTTATAGTGTGTAAAAGAATGTTATAGTGTAAAACGTGGCTAGCATAGTTCATTGTTATATGATTTAAAAGTTGTTTTTAATTTTAAGTTTTTTTTATTGGGCAGTTTTTGCCATCGAGAAAATTCCCGCTAATAGAATTTCCAAGAGACAATACCTTGTCATTCGATAAATCATGAAACATAATTTTTGATCTACTAGAAAAATTGAAGTTTGCCACTAAATAAAAATAGGCATTTATCAAATTGTTTGTGTAGCTTTGAAGAAATTTGGCGTTTTAAAAATCGATTAGCGGGTTTTTAGTGCTTGGTAAAAACTGCCCATTATTTAATAAGAATTTAAGTTTTTTACTTTAACTACATACAGCATAATATATCATTATTGAAGAAAGTTCCCATTAAAATTGCAAATTTAAATGTTTAGAGCATACCTACATCAGCTCTACCAGAGTGAGAATCGCCAAGAGTTCTGCTGATTAAACGAGAGAAAAAAAATTCATATTTATAAAATTATTTTTACTTTATATACCCCACCCAGAAAAGTCCATAACGACCGAAAATATTTTTAAGATTATTTTTGAAAAAAAATTTTGTTTTTGGTAATTTTGTAATATCTTAAACAATTATTTATTGATCAAAACTAAAATGATTTTTCCTCGTGTAGAGTGTTGTACCAAACAATTTTTCCATATCGGCATTACTTTTTTCTCAAAAACTTGTGCCATGTAAAGTCAATTTAGACTCTTAAATTCACTTTACATTCTACATGAGGGAAAGTCATTTTGGTTTTGATCAATAAATAATTGTTTAAGATATCACAAAATGACTAAAAACAAAAAAAAATTGAAAATATTTTTTATCGTTATGGACTTTCCTGGGTGGGGTAGGTAGGTATATAAAGTACAAATTATTTTCTAAATACCAATTTTATTTTTATTTTACTTTCGTAATGCGTTGAAAGTTTTATTTTTACAGGTTTGTTTGTTAACTTAATAATTTAAGTCATGTTCCTGTTTTACCATATCACAACTTTATTGTAGAAAGTTGCTTGTTAAAAGTTTTAAATTTAATTAATACATGTTCCTATTTGAAAATGATTTTTTCTTTTATTTCCATTGTAGTCACCTAGGTATTTGTATAAGTCAAAAAATATCCCAATACTTCAAATACCTACTCGTTTAAATATAAACTTGACTGGTACTATAGTTTTGTAAGAAATGGAATACATTTTTGCTATTGATTTCTATTTATGATTATGTTTTTACAGAATATATTTTCAAACAGTATGTTATCATGCAAGCCTAATTTTTTCCTAATAGCGTAAATAAAAGTATAAGATTCTGATTGAACAATTCTTATGATTTTTTGTCGCATTAGGAAAAACTTATAAAATATGATAATATATTGAGAGAGAGAACACAATTTCAACAATCACATCAATATTTAAAATGCTTTTCATTTCTTCCAAATTGAATCACCCTGTATATTCAACTGGAGTATCTTTGCACGGCTAGAATTACAAGATTGTTTAGTGTACTTTACTAAGGTTGCTTAGTGCATGTAACTAACTTTGCATGGCTAGAATTACAAGATTGTTTAGTGCACTTTACTAAGGTTGCTTAGTACATGTAACTAATTTTGCATGGCTAGAATTACAAGATTGTTTAGTGTACTTTACTAAGGTTGCTTAGTGCATGTAACTAAATTTCTGGTTGTTTTTATTAAGATATTTTAGTAACTTTAAATATAACCACTTAATAGGACCAAATTTGCTACTAAGATTTCTTAGTAATGACAACAATTTGTATTATTAAAAATAAAGGGGTTTACTTGTTAGTATTAATATACCGCTGCCATATTTAATAAATAACATAGTTAGTTATAATAAGATAAACATTCTGAAATAACTATTCCATTTAGTACCCTTAACAAGTTTTAATTTATTTTTTCTATTGGAAAACTACTAAATCTTTTAGTTATTTTTACTAAATATTTTTAACAAGATTTTTTTAGTAAGAATAACAAGACATCTAGGCTGAGGCCTATTCTACTAAGAATCTTTAGTTAATTTAACTAAAATTTTAGTTAAAACTACTAAAAAATTTTCTCAGTGTAGATAATGATGGATATTCTAATAGCTATGATCAAACTGCTTCTAGCTACTGTAATTCTCAAATGTGTTTAATCGTTTTTGTGTTACTACATAAAATAAATTTGGAACCATTTATTTTGATGCTTTATTTTTGACGCACTTCGTTTTATCGATATTTCTAATTAAATTTATTTGTCTACCTTCACTTTATTTAAAATATACCGAAATGTTATCCAATAGAAATTATACAGTGACACTAGTAAAATCCGCATCATATGGGATTTTTTTTTATTAATAGCTTTATTTGAATTTAGACTTTGGCATCAAATTCTGCTTCGATCGAGATGAAAATTAAGCAAAAAAATAGTAGTCACGTGATTCGCATTATCTGTCAAATTTTAATTTTTTCCAAAAATAATTCAAAAGTGGGGTTACTTCTGAAAATATCGAAAAAAGTTATTAAAAAAAGTTTTTTTAAATGCAGTTTCTAGCCCACATGCAAAATTTCAGCTGCAGCAAGATAATTTTGATTTTTTACCTATATTTTGTAAATTGCACTACTTTTGCAAAATAAGACTAAACGCAACCTACATAAAACTTCTTAGTTTTGACAATGCTTTATTTCAGATTCATTTTCTTTAAAGTAGCGCCATATTAAATGTGTGTTTTTCTACAAAATCAAAATTGAGCTATTAAAATTTGGTCGCATGTGATGCAAAGTTTATTTGTTTTTGACCCTGTATAAGGTAACTTCATAAAATAAGTATTTTTGAAAACGTAGTTTGTGTTTGAAATTAATACACGTTAACGTTATTATGACATAGCTTAATAATAAATTATAATATAGGGGTTTTAAACTAAATCGTTGAAAATAGATAAACTTTACATTGTTAAACTAAAATTTATTTTGCACTTAAAAAACACTTTACTGAAGACACTGTGTTTTTTTTTTGTCTTAATATAAAGGTGTATTACTTTCAGACACAAACTACGTTTTCAAAAATACTTATTTTATGAAGTTACCTTATACCAGGGTCAAAAACTAATAAACTTTGCATCACATGCGACTAAATTTTAATAGCCCAATTTTGATTTTGTAGAAAAACACACATTAAATATGGCGCTACTTTAAAGAAAATGTATCTAAAATAAAGCATTGTTAAAACTAGGAAGTTTTATGTAGGTTATGTTGAGTCTTATTTTGCAAAAGTGGTGCAATTTACAAAATATAGGTAAAAAATCAAAATTATCTTATGCAGCTGAAATTTTGCATGTGGGCTAGAAACTGCATTTAAAAAAACATTTTCTTAAAACTTTTTTCGATATTTTCAGAAATAACCCCTCTTTTAAATTATTTTTTGGAAACAATTAAAATTTGACAGATAATACGAATCACGTGACTACTATTTTTTTTCTTAATTTTTATCTCGATCGAAGCATAACTTGATGCCAAAGTCAAATTTTGAATAAAGCTATTAATAAAAAAATCCCATATGATGCGGACTTTACTGGTGACACTGTATAGTAAGGATAATATTTCATTAAAATTAGCTGGGGATTACAATAATGTTTAACTATACGGGGTTCCCCCCTTTTATCATAAAAAGCATGGGGTTAAATGTAATTTGTGGTTTAATAAAGCGCATTTTTTTAACACAAGATAATCGTAATAAGGTTTATATTTTTTAAACAAAGTTTAATTTGCCCTCTGGATACGTACGTAGGTTGTTTATTTATGCAGAGTCCATATAAACTAATTTATTTAACGTAATTACACTAATTTGCGCGTCCTCTCCGTTGAGCCTAATTACCGCTTTTATGTTAAACGATGTAATTAATTTTCAGGCAGGCTCGGACTAGACAGTGGACAGGGTGGTAAATTATCCATTTGCGATTGGCTAGTCGCTAAGAGCGCCCCTAAGGACGGGTTGCCAACCGTCCTGTTTTCAGGGGACACGTCCTGGTTTTAATGGTATTCTGTGGGTATTTTTGATGCCGCGTCCTTTTTTTAAATTCACGCGCCAATAATCATTGACGCTTTTCAAAACAAACCTGCAACGTGAACCGCTTGCCGTCTCTTTTCAATTTACTATGTTTGCGTAGGGTGAATCAGCCTTTAAGTGAACGGTTAGGAAACTTTCTTTGGAATTAAAGTGATACATATTACAATAAATTATAGCTCTTATATTTCTTTCTGGCTTAATTCATGTAGAAAAAATCTACTTTCTACTATTAATTAAAGTATAAAATAAAATTTTTAATGATCCAATAGACTTTTTGTGTAGGTGGTTTTATGGGTTTAAGGATCTTAGGGAGCACTGTACTCAGTGGCGGCTCGTTAATGAAGGGCTCTGGGGCGCCGCCCTCCCTGCAATTATTTCAAACAGAATCCAAAAATACTTTACTTAAAAAAACAATAAAGAAATCTATGTAAGCAATCCATTAAAATCATTCAAACTAAACATAGCCCTATTCCAACGGGCAGGTTATACTCATAGACAAGCGAGTTGCGCGCTCTCAATGTTATACTAAGCGCGGGTGGGGGGCAGACGACCGATTATTCATCCCGATTCAACGCGGCTTAGTTTGAGTTACCATGACGACTGAGGCGTGACGTCACCTACTCATCGCACAACGAGGGGCCACGGATGAGCTCCAATTTTCCGCGCCCAACCCAACAGCTGTTCGCGATGCCACGGTAGAATAATCGATATATTATGTACTCTGACGAGGCGACCACTGTCGATGCCGCTAATGTTTTGTTTATTTGTTTTAATTTGATTTATTAGTTACGTTATAAAGTTGGAAAATGTCGTGTTATATGTAGGTCAGTGATTTACAGAAGCTTGTGTTTAGTTCTCTGAGCTTAAGTGAAAAACTTGATTTAAAAAATGCAGGGCGGCCACTAGAAATTAAACATAGTACAAGTGCAATCAAAATGTAAAAGTAAGGGTAAGGCACAGTTTACGCGTAAGTTTGACAAAGAAATATATAATAAAAACTACTGGATATGCGGTTGTGAGGACAAAAATTATTTTTTTTTGTTTCGTGTGTCTTCTTTTTGACGGGGATGATAATTTGACTATAAATGGGGTGCAGGACTTAAAACATCTTTCAGAGAAAATAAAAAAACATGAAAATAGTGCAAAACATCGTCATAATGTGGTAAGTTTTGAGATGTTAGCACTAATATTTTAACTTGTTTAAGTAGTGCTTATGCTGATGAAATTAAAATTCACAACGAGAAAGTTAGAAAAAACAGACACGTACTTTTGAAAATAATAGACATTTTAATTTTTTTTAATTTAAAGCCAACGCCCCCCTGACTCGCTAGTCACGAGCCGCCACTGATTGTACTTTCTGTTATGTTATGTTATCGAAAATATGATTTGTCATTTTTTCAAACAAATCAATTATGTAATGTTTTTATCGGTTATTTTTGAAACCTAAGAAATAATCCTATTGTTTTAGAGCCTTGAGGAAGGAAATATATTTTCCGAGACGTCGGAAAATTAAAATTTGGGTTTCATTTGCTCCCTAAGATCTTTAAACCCATAAAACCACCTACATTAATTATCGTATTTAGTCCATTTTTTGATATTTTTGCAACATAACTCGCAACTAACATATTTCCTAGTAAACGAACATAGTAGTCTACTAAATGAAACCCTAAAAACCAGTATAAATAAACACCAATGAGTCTTAATGTAAAACTATGGTAATATAAGGGAAAATATTTTTAATGCCATTATTTAACTATATTATAAAAAAAAAATATTTTTTAAATATCTTCTTTGAGAATTGTGTACTGTTTGAAAGCTGTATAAATTGATATTTTTGTAATGAAACAAGATCAATTCCTACTTCCAACTGTGACTGTGTGCACCTGCTACTAAATTACTATATTTGAATAGTCCCTCCCTTAAATAAAAAATATTTAGTTTTTATCTATCTAGACCTAGAATATTTCTATTTCCCGCCATTAGAACCAGCTTCCTTACAGTATGTGTCCTTTATATTACAAAAAATACAAAAATAATACGTTAAATACGCACTTACCTATAGTATTTGTAATACTTGTTATATAGTGTTCATTAACTAGTTTTATCTAAACGTTTTCTATCAAATGAACACAATATAAATTTACATTATGTTTAATGAATAATGGTTAGGTAAAAAATGTTTCTACGTTCATTTACTGGTAAAATTGGTGTAATTTTCAATAATTGATAGTCTTGTTACATAAAATATTTAAAAAAACACATTTTAACTTACGTACTAAGGTTTTTCTAAATTAAAAATCTGTCAGTAAATGAGCGGGAACAGTTTAGAGATTAAAATATGTTTTCGAAAATGTTCATTTGCTGAGATCTGTTCAACTACTGGCTGATTCACCCTACTAGAGTGTAGGGTTTAAGTTTAGTAGGTGGTATCTTTAACAGTACCTATATAGTATTAGTAAATATTTGTTACAATAGAACTAAAGTTACTTATTAAATAAGCATTGTAGAATTTTTTTATTTAAAAATTATTGTAAAATTATTGCAGTTTCTACTGAGAAAATGTTGTTATTATTTTAATAGGTGGTTGTGAGTTAAACCTAGTTAGTTCAGTGGAAGTATAGTTGACTTTCATTGACCCAATTTACATTGCATATCACTATCGATTGCTCTTACATTGCGTCCTGTTTTTATCGGAATTGTCCTGGTATATCACCATCCAATCCTGTCTTTTAAAATTCGGTGATGGCAAACCAACATTGGAGCCAAACTTTAAAAACCACCTGGAAATGCAAAATGCATGTTTGCAATGAAATTTTTTAACCACATGAAGGAAATATTGCTGATAGTGTTCCATAGAGAGACATATCGGGTACCAATCAGACCAGTGGGGTATAGCATGAATGGGCATCCCCCCTCTTTAAACAAATAAAGCAAATACCTTTGCCCGAAACTTTTCCCGCTTATATATTTTTAGTAATTCACAGAAACATTTTTAAACCTAAAAACTAATAATCTATACCGCAAAATCCAAATAAAGATACAGAAATGTCACTGCAATTAGGTTAGAAAGACGGCAGCTACACGCTGAGATAGAAGAATTTATAATTTCTATCCAAGACCGTGTCATTCAAATAAGAATTGATGAAAAGGTAATCTTTAAAAGAAATGTAGACGATATGTGTAGAAAATGCCTTTTCCTTGGAAAATAATAAAATATATTAACGCTGGTTGTAGTGCTTTTGCATCGAACGCTTATCTAGGGAGACATAATTAGTTGAAAAGATCATCCACAAGGAACTGGCTCATAATTAGGCCTAAAAGAAAGCCTCCCACTCCATACTATCTATACCTACTCACCCAAACCAGAACATAACACCCTGTATAACAAAGTTCCAACTACAGTTAGCCAAATTCCATATAATTTTTCATAAACCTACATTTTATTTCGTTACACCTTTGATTTAAACGGCAATATTATGTCTTTGTTGTGATATATAATATTTAATAAATGAACTGTGTCACAAACAGAACAATACCTTGAGCTTGCCAAGAACTTTCAAGACATAATATAAATCTGTTTGATAAATGAATACTTGATTAAGAAATGTATAGAGTGTAAGCTTTATTAATTGATCACCTCATGCTCATTGATCATGTGGCAATTTATTTACGTTTTTCACGTAGGATAAGAGTATATACCAAGCAGCACCCCTGTTAAAATATAAATATACCTTTCCTTAACAGTTCTATTTTAACGATTACTGATTTTAGTAGGTACCACGCCCGGTACCAAATAAAAATGAACGCCGGCTATATCTCAGGAATCGTTTGTCACAACGTTGCTGGAAATTATTTCCAAGTTAATGAATTTACCGCTAGAGGGCGTTTAACATAGCACTTAGAAGATTATCGGGTATTCAACAATTATATGCCAAAAAAAGTTACATCAAAAATTCCGTGTTTTATTCTTTGAAATATACTGTGCAATTTTGATTTATTACAACTCGCAAAATGGACTGAGGAGCTGCGTGGGAACCTCTTTTAAAAGAAATACTCATAACTCCAGTTTGCCTTAACCAAATTTAACAAACTTGGTCTCATTTGAAAAGGCTTAACCTATAGAAACATTTAAAGCTCTATGATAATATTTTGTTATATCCGTCGCCGCCAGAGGAGGCTATGTGCACAGTCATTAGATTTTCTTCCCACTTTTTAAACCATATTATTTAAAATAAATACAGTGTGACCAGTAAAATCCGCATCATATGGGCTTTTCTTTTATTAATAACTTTATTTGAAATTTGACTTTGGCATCAAGTTCTGCTTCGATCGAGATGAAAATTAAGCAATTCGCATTATCTGTCAAATTTTAATTTTTTCCAAAAAATAATTCAAAAGTGGGGTTATTTCTGAAAGAATCGAAAAAAGGTTTAGAAACAGTTTTTTTAAATGCGGTTTCTAGCCCACATGCAAAATTTCAGCGGCAGCAAGATAATTTTGATTTTTTACCCATATTATATTGTAAATGGCACCACTTTTGCAAAATAAGACTCAACGCAACCTACCTAAAACTTCTTAGTTTTGACAATGCTTTCAGATACATTTTCTTTAAAGTAGTGGGTTTTTCTACAAAATCAAAATTGGGCTATTAAAACTTGGTCGCATGTGATGCAAGTTTATTTGTTTTTGACCCTGTATAAGGTAACTTCATAAAATAAGTATTTTTGAAAACGTAGTTTGTGTCTTAAAGTAATATACTCTAATATTAAGACAGAAAAGAACACAGTGTCATCAGTAAAGTGTTCATTAAGTGGAATATAAATTTTAGTGGTGGGTAAAAAATCAAAATTATCTTATGCAGCTGAAATTTTGCATTTGGGCTAGAAACTACATTTAAAAAAACTTTTTCTTATAACTTTTTTGATGTTTTCAGAAATAACCCCACTTTTGGATTATTTTTTGGAAAAAATTAAAATTTTTTTAATAATCACGTGACTACTAATTTGTTTGCTTAATTTTCATCTCGATCGAAGCAGAACTTGATGCCAAAGTCAAATTTCAAATAAAACTATTAATAAAAAAAATCCCATATGAAGCGGACTTTACTGGTCACACTGTATTTAAGGTAAAAATTATATCGACATGAGGACGTAAAAGTATGATAAACCTGCCTATTTTTGCTCTCTGGGGCCGAGTAACCAATGACAGCTCTTTCGTCTGTATTAGGACTCATCAGAAAGCTACACAACCCGAAGCCGTCGGGGCTTAAAATTATATTGTGTTTGCTCAAAATACAAATTAACCTCCCATTTAAAATTACCATGAGTCATTTCTGAGAACAAGTTAGACATGTTTTTATCATGATATAATAGTTGCCCCAATGTTAATTTCTGTGCATAGTTTTTCTACTATATAGTTCAATAAATAAACCTCCTCGACATCTCCCGTTTTTCATTATAAAGTAATATAGAATGAGAAACGCATAAATAGTACATAGCATGGCACAAGACGCAAATACAAGAATAATAAATCATTAATAACTAATATTTTCTAATCAGAATATTCATTTATCACATAAGTATTATCTCTCTGGAAACTGTAAAATTTAACGCTTTGTTTGTAAATCGATTGAATATTATAGTTGGAGGACGATTATTAAAATCTATAGAATTGAAATAGTATATTACGTACCGAGGTGGAAAGTGTTTCATTACTGTCGAGAGATTAGATAGTTTACCGAGACGCGAAGCGTCGAGGTAAACTATATCTCAGAGACAGTAATGAAACTTTTCACCGAGGTTTGTATACTATTTTATTTACAACCACATCCAACATCCACTTCTTATTATTTTGAGTTCAAATAATTATTAAAAGGTAAATGTCATTTTGACTTTTCCATTGCAAAAGTAGACAGACATTTAGAATTTCAAATAACCGCAGGTGATAAAATAACGTAGGTAATAATACACATCAAGATGGCAAATATCATTTTTGGAATATGGTTTCCATGTCACTAAACAATATATTATTTTTTTAAAACGTTAGTGTCAAAGTTTTTACAAAACACCAAAAAAATGCTCTCAGATGAGGAATTTGATTTGGCTGCTACTCCCCCAGAAATTCGAGAAGCAGCAAAAATAGTAGAAGAAGATCTTCTGCCAACTAAAAGCCGCCCGAGATATGACAAGGCATATAACTGTTTTAAAGAATGGTGTATTGGAAACAAAGTTCAAAATCCTGGTTCTGAATCGGCGCTACTAGCTTATTTTAGTGAAAATGCCAAGACAAAGAAAATATCAACGCTTTGGTCAATATATTCAATGTTGAGGACCACTCTATCAATTAGGGAAAAAGTAGACATATCTAAACACGCAAAGCTATTAGCATTTTTAAAAAAGCAAAACAAAGGATACAAGCCGAAAAAATCGACCACACTGTCTATGGATAATATTGAAACATTTTTGGAACAAGCACCTATGGAATTTCTTGTTCAAAAGGTATTTTAGGCTAAAAGGTTGACTATTTCTATATTAACTTATTATTTTATACATTTGTAGGTCGCATTGGTTATTGGTGTCTCAGGCGCCTGCCGATCAGATGAATTATACAAAATGAAAACAACAGACGTTCACTTTTTAGAAGAAAAGGTCGCGATTGAAATACAAAATAGCAAAACGTACCAGCCACGATCATTTATGATAACTGATAATAAATGGATTGCACCACTTAAGGAGTACATAACTTTACGGAAAAATATACAGGATGGAAAGCTTTTTATGCAAATAAGATATGGAAAAATTAGTAAACAATGTATTGGGCACAACACTTTAAGTCAGTTTCCAAAAAAAATTGCAGCTTTTCTGAAGCTGAATACTGAAGGTTTTACTGGTCACTGTTTCAGAAGAACAGCGGCTACTTTGCTCGCAAATAACGGTGGCGATCTTATGCAAATAAAGCGGTTAGGAGGCTGGAAATCTAGCACAGTAGCTGAGGGATACATAGACAGTTCGGTTTCTACTCAGGTTAATACGGCAAAATTGATTTCAAAGCCAAGTTCAAGTTTTACTAACACTACTTTAACTTCAAATAATCATGAAATAAACCTTTCAAAAGAAGAATTTCAGCAAGGTTTAAACATATCTGTGACTGCCTACAATAATGCCAATGTAATATTTAATGTAAATAAGTAAAACATAAACCATGTTAATTTTTTGTTTTTTATAAATGTCATTTAGGTATAATTCATTTAAAGAAATAAAAAATAAAATTATTGTTGTTGAATTTGTGTAATGAGTTGTGTGTTGGTGTGTTTGTATATTATTTTGAGATATCGATTTTTATTAAAATTTAAAAAAAAAAAAATTTACTATTTTGAGATATCGATTTTTAATAAAATTACAAAAAATAACAATTTTACTTTCCACCCGGGTGGAAAGTGCTCACTTTCCACCCGGGTGGAAAGTAAAAGTCAAGAAACGTCAACTTTCCACCTTTCAAAGATAGGTGAAATGTCATTATTACATACATGGTTGTAAATAAAAAATATTTCATAACTTTAGTATCACATTCGACGAACTTGCAAAAAACTGTACTTATTTTTGCAACGATATTTGCGACACTTCATTAAGGTGAACGATGCAATTTCTACATTCCTCGTTTCTCCAGTGCCGGATTTAAATATAGGCTTCCTATAGGCTGCAGCCTGTGGGCCCGCACCACAAAGAGGGCCCGCTACAAAAGAGGTTCAGCACCACAAATGGTCCCGGGACCACTGTTCTGGTGAAAAATGTTTCTACGTCATTTTTTTAAACCGGGCTTTTTGTTTTAGTAAATAAATAGTATAAAAAAGATTGGTGACCGTAATCATCATTTATCATTTGCATTTGGTTTAACTTAATGTGGTATTTGGCCAGCCTGACAAGAATAGCCTCCACTATCTGCCAGCCAAAAGTTTTGCGAAGGCGACAGAAAAAAACACGTAGAATATCAGGGAGGCGCACTCGTCATCTTGTGCGAAGTGGTGCAAGAAAGCAACGCAAGTATTCGAGATAGTTAAGACATAAATAATAACTAAATAGTAAGGGTAATAAAACCCTCAGTCTGCTCCACTAGTATATTTTAACTTAAATTACTTCGGGCATGTTTCGAAAGCAAAGGCTTTCATCTTCAGCGAAAATTATATGTTATTAATTGGCAAAAGTTGAAGGAAAACTTCACATTTTTATTCCAATTCTTTCGTTGGGCCCAAACTTGATAATATACTGAAAAAAAAGGAGGGGGGGGTTAAATTGGAAAGTTGTTATGTTTGAATCTAATATGTTAAAAATGTGAAAAAAAGGGATTTTATTTTTTCTTTTTCGATGTGTAAAAGATAGAGAAGTGTTCAAATTTTTTGAATACTGAAGGTAGTTATCTGTATGTGTGAGAAAAAAGTAGAAAAATACTTACCTAATGGGTAGAAAATTAATTGTATTGTAATTTGAAAAAATTAAAAAATTACCTTTCGAAAATTTTTTAGGTTAAGTACATTATTAAATAAAAAGTAAATTAAAAAACTAGGTAAATATTTTTGTGAAATAAATAATATATGGATGTAATCATAGAAAAGTGAAAGTTATAAAAGAATGTAACTGTAATTGATATATCATTAGTATCTAGTGATAATATGGCAATTAAAAAAAGTATCATTTAAAGTGCAAAATTTTTATTTTAAATGTTTATTAAAAAACTTATTTTTGTACAAGTTTTATATTTTTGGCCTACCCTGTACGCCGTTTGACTTGCAACCATTCCAAGTCCACCAAATATGATTATCGAACATGCACCACCTTTTATCAAGAATAAAATTTTCTGAGAAATCGTTAATAAAAAAAATGCTTATATTATGTTGCACACTTAAACAACCATACTGTATATGGGTAACCACAAAAAGAAACACTTTAATCCCTAAAATATTTTGTTTAGACACACACAAGGTCGTTTTTTAACAACATATTTTTGCGCCAATTTGATATTTTTTTTCCGGTAACAAAGTACCATTTAACCATTAAAATATGTATCGAATAAAATATTTTTAATAGATGATTTTTTAATTCCTACAAGGTTATTTAATTATCATAAAAAATAAACTAATAATAAACCCGCTTTTTATAATTAAAATATGCTTTTTAAAAAATAAGAAGTTCCTTTTTTTAAATATGGAGAAATTGTTTAGGTAACTTTCAGCGAGCGCTATATAATGGTCTATCCCTTACTACAACAGAACAGAAAGGGACGAACTAACTTAAATCAATGATCTGTCGTTGCTCCGCGTGGTTTATGTTAAACGAAGTAACTCAAAACATATTATTTGATTCCCGTTGTTGATGGGTGATTGATGTCTGATTATATGGTTAACTTTAAGTGCAAGTGCGAGGTGACTGCAAACCTAATTTTGTGTTCCGTGATATAAGTGTTGTGTAGAAGTGTCCCCCAAGGTTTATAGGTGTTAATCCCCAAGGGAATTTTTTCACGCCCAAGATAGATTAAGAGACCGAAAACTTAAACATATAAAAAAAATCAGCGATTCTTTACTGAAACCGGCTTTACATAAGGTTTGCGCATGGTCCTTTAATGTTAATTCAAGTATTACTAAGTTTCCCTAATATTTCTTATAAAATACATCATAAATCTGAGGTAGAATAAATGTATTTCCATTGTTTACTCTTATTCAAGGGACAAAACCTGGGCACGTAGCACAGGTTGGAGGACCCCTAAAATATATGCCCAAATCAAAGTGCTCATTTATTAAATGGGGTTAAGCTGTCTTGAAGTGCTAGGAAATCCAAAGTTATTGTTCCATTTCTGACATAAATATAGATGTATACGTCGTAAATCTTTGCTAATAAATGAGATGAATACTAATTATTGTGGGATATTATGTAGGTAATGTCATAATATAAATACACTGTTAAATTAAGTATATTATTAAAAAAAAAACTATTTCGTGAATGCAGGTTTAAAAACTTTGCGTAAAGTTTCACTATTATATTTAAAATATCGTGACAAACCCAAAACTTCTAGTTTTATATTAAGTTCTTTGAATATAGCACATTTGTTTAATGCAATAATTATTAGTTTAAATCAAAAAAAAAAATCACTATAAAATATCAGCAATCTTGTCGATCTCGTCAAAACGATTTTATGAAAACGCCTTTTAGGATCAGACTGATTCCGAATTGGATTTTCGAAGATTTTACATGAAAACGTAGTATTTGTTTACTCAGAAACGACTGAAACTATCTAAATTTATTTCAAGATATATTTGTGTATTAAGAAATACTGAAGTAATATGTACGCTATAATATATTCTAGCATGTTTGATTTTCCTATAAAATTTTCCCTGTAGAGCCATATTTAATTTTTAATTTTTTGCAACGCTGCCATACAGAATGGAGATTATTAAAATTTTGTAAAAGACATGCTAACACAAAATTACCAGTGTTAGTCTTTCTCAATAAAAAAAAATCCCATAAACTCTTAGGAATAGGGTTGGAAAAATAGTTTCAAATCATAAAGTAGTTAAAGTTTTGTACAGGGTGTTTTCTGTTGACTTTCGAGTATAGACAATTTAAAAATACAATAACTCGTTTTTTTTCACATAAAACACCCCTAGTAGATAGTTTAATTATATTTTATTTTTCTAGTTACCCATGACCAGTAAAGTCAAAACAAATGTAATTGAAATTTTTTGTGACAAATTAATAGTATATTATTTAACGAGCGTATAATGTGGGCTTATATTACACGAGTGTAATAGAGCCATTATACTCGAGTCAAATACTATACGTTATCTACGACTATTCAGTATTCAAAAAATTAGAAAATGCATTCAGAGCAACACATTTTATTACAATAGGATATTTTTACATAACAAGGTAATTTATTATTAATGGTATTTCTTAACTAAAAAATACAATCAACAAAATAAAATTACTTATTTCTAATTGTTCATGAAATTGATTGTAACATTAGGGCAATTATGAAAATGAATGGGAGCAGGAATATTACTGATATTTATATCGTTTTTATTAGTAATGGAAAAAGTTTCGGAGCTAACATTATTTACAGTGATAGATGTAGATGGGCATAAATTTGAGTTTATTTGTTTTAAAATTTTATTAGCAGCGTCTATTTTAGTTTTTTTTGAATCAGCAATACAGTGCAACAGTAAAGTCCGCATCATATGGGATTTTTTTTTAATAGCTTTATTCAAAATTTGATTTTGGCATCAAGTTCTGCTTCGATCGAGATGAAAATTAAGGAAAAAAATAGTTGTCAGGTGATTCGCATTATCTGAAAGTTATTCTAAACTCTGTTTCTAGCCCACATGCAAAATTTCAGCTGCATAAGATAATTTTGATTTTTTACCCATATTTTGTAAATTGTACCACTTTTGCAAAATAAGAATCAGCGCAACCTACATAAAACTTCTTAGTTTTGACAAGGCTTTATTTCAGATACATTTTCTTTAAAGTAGCGCCATATTAAATGTGTTTTTTTCTACAAAATCAAAATTGGGCTATTAAAATTTGGTCCCATGTGATGCAAAGTTTATTTGTTTTTGACCGTATCTAAGGTAACTTCATAAAATAAGTATTTTTGAAAACGTAGTTTGTGTCTAAAAGTAATACACCTTAATATTAAGACAAAAAAGAACACAGTGTTTTCAGTAAAGTGTTTTTTAAGTGGAAAATAAATTTTATTTTAACAACGTAATGTTTATCTATTTTCAACCATTTAATTTAAAACCCCGATATTATAATTTATTATTAAGCTCTGTCATGATAACGTTAACGTGTATTACTTTTAGAAACAAACTACGTTTTCAAAAATACTTATTTTATGAAGTTACCTTATACAGGGTCAAAAACAAATCGACTTTGCATCACATGCGACCAAATTTTAATAGCCGAATTTTGATTGTAGACAATGTAGAAAAACACACATTTAATATGGCGCTACTTTAAAGAAAATGTATCCGAAATAAAGCCTTGTCAAAACTGAGAAGTTTTATGTAGGTTGCGTTGAGTCTTGTTTTGCAAAACTGGTGCAATTTACAAAGTTATATTATGCAGCTGAAATTTTGCATGTGGGCTAGAAACTGCATCTAATAAAACTTTTTCTAATAACTTTTTTTCGATATTTTCAGAAATAACCCTACTTTTGAATTATTTTTTGGAGAAAATTAAAATTTGACAGATAATGCGAATCACGTGACTACTATGTTTTTGCTTAATTTTCATCTCGATTGAAGCAGAACTTGATGCCAAAGTCAAATTTTGAATAAACCGATTAATAAAAAAAAAAACCATATGACGCGGACTTTACTGGTGACACTGTACCAAAAAAAATTCCAACCATTTTCAAATTGTTTTATTTGAGATTAACCGTAAATGTAAAATAAAGTCTCACAAAAAAAATAAAACAAGCAATGTGAGTGGAAATGTAAAATTTATAGCCTGTAACGATATATACCTAATATAGCTACTATACCTAATATACCTATACCAATTGTATTCTCATTAATAACTACAATATTCACGTCGACATAAATACGCAACTGGTCGAAGTTTTTGTTATGCAGAGTTGCAGTGGGAAAATAAAATTGAATTTTTCGTACCCCCCATATCTACGTCCTTGGTAGGCAGTGACTCATATATGACTGCTTATTAGTTAATATTTTTTATTTGCTAGTAACATACTTTTAATTACTTATTGAATTTGTTAAAATAGACTTCTTGTATCGACAAGAAAATTCGAATACCCTCGAAAACCACTAAGTAAATCAATAAAAAATAACTTATATTTACTTAAAACCTTTAAAAATAGTTAGCACAACATATTTCAATTAACTTAACAAAGGATGCCCTTATAACAGTAAATGGTTTTACCTTTCCCTAATATATTATTTAAAAAAACCATTACGCAAAAGCAATAGAGTGGTGTTATTTGGTTTCATTGGCTTTTTAAAGTTATTTTTTAACAAACAAAATTTATCTTCCTTTAACATAATGTGAACGGGTTTCTTTTATAACTGCAATAAAATACCTATTAACTTTATGGGGGTTCAGACTATGTATGGTTTGACTTATATTATGGGTTTGGCATAAAAATAGAATAGACAATATTGTGGTAGAACAAACAGCAGATAAACTACGTTACGTCAAAAAATAAAAGAAATCGAAATGACACGTTTATTAAACGAGCTGTTAAAGTAAAGCAAATATCACAACAATACTAGTTTTAACATAGAGTTAAAGTAGCCGGGCTTATAGGTACTACGTACAGTTGAAAATTTTATAACACAGCGTTAAGGTTTTCAAAATAATGTCCACTAAAGTTAATACACTTCCTGATAACTAAGTCATTAAAAATGGTCTTCCATTTGTCGTCTCGATCGGCGCGCATTTCCTTCCATGAAGATAGAAGTTCGCACGAAAATTCTTGTCCTTTTAAACTGATCTTTATTACCTGAAAACAAGTAGTAGTAATTGTAGCAGTTGAGGGGAGGCCTATAGTGCCAAGCAAGTAGGCTAGTGCGACTTTTCTTGCCAACCCCATTTTAAATCTGGGTAATGTCAGACGGGATCTGATCGTTTTACATGGGTTCAGAACCACAATTTTACCGGCAGATCTTATTCTTGACACAGTTTTTATGGTCTTATTGTAATACGTCTTGTTTACCACGGACCTTAAAGTGGGCACCCTACTACATCTCCGTGTTGCGACTTAATGGATGTGAGCATTCCCAATCCAATTGGATTTGTATCAGAAGTATCACTACACAGGACACCGTCGCGTCGTCTCATCCGTATTACCGAATCCTCTGATTCAGAGCGTCCCCTAATCCATCTGGATCCGGTCACTGTCCACACGAAATCCTTTACTTTTAGGGCTCGTTCTCACAGAGCGAATTTGATTGTAAGATTGTTGATTAACTAATACCGAAGGAAAATTGTTGTAAGAACATATATTTTAATTCTTGTCGTTCGAGTTAAGTTGATAACAAAAAAAATTGACCCATTCAAACTTTATTGTACAAGTAATAAGTAATCATTGTTTTATAAAAGACTTGAAACGTAGTTGCAGTTTGCGAACATTTGTCTGTTGTCAGTCGACTCGAATCATCCGATTTTAGTGTGATTGCTGTAGCCCGCTTTCTCTGCTAGTTATTTTTGCGAGATATACCTAGTACGACAAAACGACTTTAAAATCGTGAGAATCCGTTACGTTAAATTTATACAACTTTACCAGAATCTTGACTGTCCCTGGAATCATATACTACTAAACAGTTATAAAAATAGAGTCCTCCAAACCTTTCTTTTGACATTCTCAGGTGATTTCTATACATTCATCCTCCAAAGCAAGTTCTTTTAAGAGGTTTCCTGAAACTACATACTTAATTATTTTTAAAAACGAATTCCGTACCCAAAAACGGCACTCTTACGTTGTCTGTATCCATTTAACGATTATTTTTGTGACTGAAGTATCAATAAAATCAGAAATAACTTTTACAACCTCACAAACAAGTGCATCTGACGCCATATTATTTCAACTGTCGATTTTATTCTTGATTCGATTCATCTTAAAACGTGTAAATGAAAATCCGGTTTAATTTTAGTTGATCCACAAAAATCGGTCCAATGAATTCGCCATGTGAGAACGCGTTTTAGTTTAAGCGTAGCTCACTTCTCGACAGCATGCCTTAAGAAGACCTGAATGATACCGGAGGAGCCCGAGAGCTCAACTGCTGAATCGTATCGAGGACGCCTTTTAAGAGCATTGTTTATGTCATTGAGAATGCCAGTGTATGTTGCATAATATGAAATATTATACCACTACTTCAAAACTTCTATTTGCCTTCATATAGTGAGCAGCGGCTTGTGCGATGTAAGAGAAAACAATTCCAGTGGCATGTACATTCAAAGTTCTAAATAGAGCAGAATATTTCGTGGAATTGTTTTCTCGAACTTCGCACAATCCTCTCTCCATATGAAAGCGATAGTTCTATAGTTTTAAACATTTTTAAATGTTACTAACTACTTTTCCTAAGAAGTATACTTTTATTTTCTAGGTTTTCCTTCCATCAAAGTAGCAGGAAAATTCGTCAAGCACGCCACAGACAACCTCCACCGACCAGTAACCTTCCGCTCAAAGCACACATTTATCGGCTTGCCGATGCTGCGGGCATACTCCAGTATACATATCGACTTTATGTTCAAGACTCGGGAGGCCAACGGTCTAATCATGTTCAATGGCGGCAAAAAGGAGGATTTTGTCGCGGTTGAATTGGTCGACGGCCACATAAACTACATAGTAAATGTCGGAGATGGAACCGTTACTTTAAGAGACACTGTTAGGTAAGATTTGTTGATATTAGAGCGATTTAGTGACATTTACTCGTATCGCCAATTGACCTAACATTTTTTAATTTATGGGAATAATGCTGCTTATTTTTATGATTAATAATTATATATTATTTTCTTTGAGTAATAAATATTATGCTAATTTTGTAACTTAAAATGAAGTTTAATGAGGCAGCTATAGGTTTATACTAATTATCGATTCAAGAAGTCAACGGGTTGGGGACAATTACCATCGTTTGTTAAATAGATTGTATTAATATTGAGGTTGGTCCACTAACTGGTATTTTAAAGGTAACGTTTCTTCGTAAAAAACAGATACACTAAAAACGTGTTCTCCATAATAATGAAACATAGACGGGAAGAACCAAAAGATACATTTCAAAAATAAATAAATATTTTAAAAAATAAATGAATGTCATTCTCTTAAAAGTTGTGACGGCAGTAATAAAGTGCAAATCATAGTCCTAAATAATTGTGTGAGGTTGAAGCAAATGCGAATCATAATTTGCGAAATTGTACTTAACTAATCGTCTGCAGGCTTCTTATACTATCGGAAAGTTACCCGATAATTATATTAGCTAATATTGCAGAGGTATTAAGGATGTACTGCATTTTTCATAATTAATATCGTCTATTTGTCTTTTGCTGGGGTTACTGTTCAATTTCTATTAAAACTTTATTATAGTGCCCAAAACATTAAAACTTTAGAGCTTATTTAAAGCTAACAAGTCGAACATATGGACCAAGTTGCCAACATAAATAAACATTTTAAATATTTAAATAAATTAGATAAGTTTAATTTATATCCAGGGGGCCCGAAATTGGTGCTTATAGTATTGCGATCTTGAAAGCTAATAAAGATAGACAGATGGTTAACTGGAAAAAGTTTCAGGCAATTATGTTAGTAGTTTATTGATGCTTGCGGATCGATTCCGGTTCTTTTGGTTTTTAAGATACTTTGAAAAAACTATGTTACATTTCTTTAGATCGGTTGTAGCTATGGTATTTTTCAATATTTTTTAAATCTGTAAACACTTTTTATATATAACATGCCTACTTGGTAATATTTTACTTATAACGTTTTGGTTTCCTGGAACCATTATCAATTTTCTTTTTTCTTATTACCGCCATATTGAATTTTTTATTTATCGAAAAGTACTTAATTTTTATAATTATATACTATAATATGATACTAAACACTATAATAAATTAAAAATGTATAACCTCAAAATAACTAAAAATAACGTTTTTATAGAAAACTCGAACATATTTGGCAACACCGACATATCGGATGATCCTTTTACTTCAGAATAAACCTAAATTAATAACAATATCTATTCTAAATTCTATTCTTAATTAAGGTAAAACTATTAAAACTATTTTGCAAATGACCAATTTAATAACATGTGGTTTCAGTAACAAGTACAAATATTTTTAGCGGAGACTCTCACTGAAAAAGTAGTAACTACCGTGCGCTGGCCTGCTAGGTCCCCAAACCTTACCTCATTATACTTTTATTTATGGGGATTTGTCAAAAATGAGGTATATGAATTTAATCCCTTTTAAACTCGCCAAGTTATTGAGCAACCAACTCGGGATATATTTAGTCATATTAACCGTACCTAATACCATTCATCATTTATCCAGATCTGTCGAAAGCTATGTATTGAGAATAATGGTCGACATTTTGAACTTTAACATTAGTTTGTTATTATTTAATTATTTATAACGTTTTCACGTAATTAAGAATAGTATAAATAGATATTGTTATTGGGTTAAATTTATTTTTAAATGGATTATCGGATATGTTGGTGTGCCAAATATTTTCAAAATATTATTTTGAGCGTTCTTGAAATTATTAAATTTTAATTTATAATAGTGTTTAGTATCGTATTATAGAAAAAATTAAGTGCTTTTCGATAAATAAAAAATCCAATATGGCGGTCATAAGAAAAAAGAAAATTGATAATTGTTCCAGGAGATCAAAACGTTGTAACTAAAATATTAACAGGTGGGCATATTCTATGTAAAAAGTTGCTACAAAAATATGTTTACAGATTTTTAAAAATATTTAAAAATAACATAGTTGCAACCGATTTAAGGAAATGCATCTTTTTAGTTTATTCAAAATATCTTAAAAAAATCAAAAGAAGCAGAATCGATCCGCAAGAACCACTGCTAACTAACTGCTAATATAATGGCCTAAAACTTTATCCCATTTCACCGTTTTTCGATCTCTTATAGTTCCCTAAATCGCAATACTCAGCGCCAATTTCGAGCACCCTGTCTAAAGGAAGTTCTAACCGCAGAGCACCGTCTTGCAACTTTTTTTCAGAGAGTGTAAGATGTTTAAACCGATATCATTAAAGTTTGTTAGAAATTTGGTTTGTACCGAACTTCTATCTAAATTTTTGTTTATAATTTAATAGCAATCGCCCGTGTCGTCTTTACCATAATATCATTTTGTGATCAATATTTGGTTTATTTTTCGTTTTCTGCAAAAAGCGGCCAAATGCCCGTGTTTGATTACTTTTTTACCTACAGTTTTGAAGAAGTAGTCCATACTCAAAATGGGGTTAAATGTATAAAAAAAAGAAAAGCACAAAGTCTTTCTCTACAAATTTATTAGAATAGCTAGGCGAATCTAGAATAATTCATATTAATTCGACATGTTTCAAGTGTAGAAACACTCATCATTAGGAAAACAAAGTAAATAATACAATGCCAATGTTGTTAGCAATAGAGAAAATAATAAGTGGGATTGAGCCGTAATGGAGCTTTCAATGGTGTACACGAGGTGTAAAAAATGAATAGTCAGAAGACCGACAAGACTTCAGCATACTGGAAAGTCAAGGGCTAGTGCAAAGGCCCTGTCTGGGGCAGAAAAATGAAGAGAGCGAAAGAAAATGCTGTTGGGGTACCAGGCTTAACGGGGTAATTTAACTGGGCAGCCTGGTACCCCAACAGCATTTTACTTCAAGCTAAATGATGCTTTGAATTTTACGAAAACCAATTTTTTATTTCCCTCTCATTTCACCACCCTTACATGTCTCCGACAAAGTTTAATGAAACTTAAGATTTTTCACTACTTTTCAGTGGCGGCTTGTGCCATTTTAGTGAAGTAGGGCCAGGTAAACCCTTAGCGCCGCAGGCGTTAATAGTTCTTGCTTTTGAAGTAGGAAAAATAAGCAAAAAGGCACCTAATTTAATTTATGAATTTACAATCATATCTTGAATTTAAAAAAAATACTGTAGGTAGAGTGTACTATATAGACCGAAAGAACCACAAACCGAACGCAGTTTATAATTTGGTTTAATATGTATCTGTTTTTATCAATTTGTTCGTTTTTCTTCATGATTTCATTGTGATATGCAGAATTTAATTGAGTTTTAATGTTACTTTTACCAAGCATACTGAAATTAAATATATTGTTTAAATGTACCTTCGATTTTTCATGTGTCTTCATTTTTTCCCAGATATGGACCAAATCATCTGTACCTTTTTGGGACCAAGTTTGCTCCCCCATCAAATAAAACACACATAAAACAAAATAGTCTATTAGATTTATCACAACCGCACACCCAAGTATTTTTTCCATAAATATTTCTATTACATCAGCCGGCCGAACGAAAATTATTTAGTTTACAAACAACCTTACACGACACGACGCGGACAAACAACTGTTTGAATTTGAAACGTCTAACGTCAAACGGTCAAACGGGGTCAAAGAGCCTGGCTACACGGAGATGTTTTCCTGCTCGCATTCAAGGTCATTTTCCTATGTTTTTTATTGGTGTGTTATGGCAATTACGTCATAACTTCGGGCCTCCCGTGTGCCTCGTCGCTTTGGCGCTAAAGCTACGTTACCGTTTTACGCATAATCGCTTCCTCAATAGATGGAAATTTGCACCCGACTGTGTTCCATTTTTAAATTATTTTGCTAATTGCTTTAAAAAGGAGAATATTAATTTTAATAGGTTTTGGTAATTTGTAAAGGGCAGGACGCTGGACAGGAGGGCAGGTAGTGCCATGGCACTGTGGCTCTACCCCACGAGCCGCCACTGCTACTTTTATACCTAAATAATTTTCACAAAGTCTGGTAAAACTCCCTAATTTTTCTTTCGCTTTCTTCATTTTTCTGCCCAAGACAGGGCCTTTGCACTAGCCCTTGACTTTCCAGTATGCTAAAGTCTTGTCGGTCTTCTGCCTATTAATTTTTTACACCTCGTGTGCACCATTGAAAGCTCCATTACGGCTCAATCCCACTTATTATTTTCTCTATTGCTAACAACATCGGCATTGTATTATTTACTTTGATTTTATTCGATTATTTCCTACTGATGATTAGTGTTTCTACACTCGAAACATGTCGAATTATTATGAATTATTCTAAGTTCGCCTAGATATTCTAATAAATTTGTGGAAAAAGACTTTGTGATTTTCTTTTTTTTAATTACCTACAGGTTTAAATTAGAAATAATTTAACTGATTATTTCCCTCATTATCAAATAGACCAATCAGACACCATCATTTTTCGAATAAATTTTGTTTAGATAACTGATTAAATCCCAAGACCTGTTTAACCGCGGTTAAAATTTCGTCCTCCATATTGGTTTTTGTTTTATCGTTTATCACTAATTCTTACAATTCTCGGCAACAGTTTATAAAGAAACATTAATTTCTTAGTCGTCTGAATAACCTAGTATTGGTTTTTATCAGTAAATACGCCATTTTCGATAGAATTTTTATACAAATATTTTGACATAAGGCGATGAAAATATGTCAGAATTTGTAATATTTACATACACACTTTGCTAAGCAAACTTTTTCAATGCATTTATGGGATGCGTAACCATGGTAAGAGAAACACAAACATCAACGAAGCATCATAATTTGATTATAAAACGTCTTTTGTATTTATTTAACTTTAGTAAAAATGAATAATTTACGTTTTAGTAATATTTCGTCTAATAAAATCGATCTATTATTATTATTCGGGAAATAATCTAGCCGTAAACCACTCGACCTATAAATTTAATCGAACTATGCAACATATTTTGATCATGATTTTACTTTTTGGTAAATAGTTTCATGCACAATAATTTGAAAATAAAAACCCTCGACCGCTACGCAGTCTCGGGTTTTTATTAAATTATTGAGCATTCAACTATTTTCTAAGTAAAATCATGATCAAAATATGTTGCATAGTTTAATCGATTAAATTTATAGGTCTTGTGATATATTATATGATAAATTAATAAAAGCAGAATACGAAATTATTTTTTATGCAAAACAGTAGGCAATTGTAATCCATGAAACCGAAGAAGTAGCGAAATATTGATCAAAAAACGAAATGGCGCAGGCGTCTCTAGTGTTTGCTCTTAACGATGAGACCTTATTATACCTATAGCATGGGGGTATTCTAAAATAACTATACAATAATCGCAAAATTAGATGTGTTACCGACCCTGACTTAATTTGTCTTTACAGCTCTTTAGTTTAAACTTTTTCTTCTTTTCACAATCGTTGTAAGCAATGTAATAAAGTTATACCTATAAATCAAATAACCAGTGACATACCTAGGAGGGGGGGTAAGCCCATCTGAAATATTAATTAGCGATCCCAGAAAATATGTACCACTGCTGGTGTTTACTTCTGTAAGAAAAAATGTAAGGGCAGGGGAAGGATTTATTGGATTATTATTTTTCACTCATTTATTGTGAATTGCACGGCAGTATTTTTTATTCGGTAAGTTCTTATTTTGTTAAATTTATCAAAATAACTTGTTTAGCGACTACGGTTGAGAGATGTCCAGATTGTCCGGTATTTCACCAGACAGTCCGGTATTTTGACTTCATGTTCGGTACAAAAAATTATAAATACCCGACTAAATTCCATTTTTAAAATTTAATTTGGCGCGAATGCAAATATTTATTATCCTTCCACCCCTGGCGAAAGAGCTCAAAAACAGAAGTTTGGACAAAACGGTGAACGCCCCTAAAAAACGTTCTACTGCGACGTCTTACTTTTCTACAACACCAACGTTTCAATTGAAGACCTTTGTGCAAGAACCGGAAAAGTCCATATTTTATAAGTTTTGGGAAATTGAAAAAAACTTTCTATTTTTGGATATTTATAAGAAAGAGATAGCATACATGTTTTTTTTTGTAGGTATATAGAATAAAATTGATAGGGAAACATTAAAAAACAATATTATAAAAAAAACATAAGAGCTAGAATTTTTTGAAAATTTGGACTTGTCCGATTTTTGCACCAAAAATACTATAAAAAATAATTAACAACGTAAATGATAACTTTGAAGAGGTTTATTTCAAAAACTGAAAACTCTCAATAAATCACAGCAGTTACTGAATAAATAAACCTATTGCCAGCGAGACCCTGACTGTTCCGCATATTTCCCCACCCAGCCATGTCCCTACGCTTTGTGAAGCTGTTGGTAAAAATACCGGACACGTCCTGGACTTAGCTGTTTCTTGCACCCAAGAATTACAGCGGCCAAGTCCTAAAGATATATATTAACGTTGCATTCCTTTGGACTTAGCTGATTCTTGTACCAATCGATCGGCGAAATTTTAATACATACTAATAATAACGGAAATCGTTATTTCGACCAAAAATAGACTTGTCCGGTTCTTGCACCAAGGTCTTTAATTGTTTTTGAGAGCATCCCCATCCCGTAAAAATGAAGTCTAGTTACGGCCCTATTAATAACCACTGATATCTTTAAAACGTAGAGACCATTAGGGGAAATAAAAAATACGCGTTTTTACACTTTCTCTTTCAGAACCCACCTTAATGACAATCGATGGCACACTGTCGGCATCCGAAGACCATCCGCAAGGCAACACACCTTGATGGTCGACGACGACATCGTTATAGCGACGAATTACGGTACAGGCAATTTGGAACTTGACGGCATTTTGTACTTAGGCGGCGTATACAAAGATTTGTACGCCCAATTACCTCAGGAAGACGTTAAATCGCGGCATGGATTTGAAGGGTGTATCGCAGGACTAGACCTCAATGGAGAGTCCCCAAATATAATGGAGGACGCTGTCGTACATAGCTCCCTGGTTACAGCCGGATGCGAAGGTAATGGAGAGATAATTTCTGTTTGATATTAGAAGTTCTAAGTTTAATCGGTTTATTGCCTAATTTTAACCCTTGCGCTATGGCTGTTAATAATCTTGTCGATGGAAACAGCAGGCATACGGAAAATAGGTAATTAGTTGTTGAAAAGTACTTGGCGCAATTATACGTGATAATTTGAGTGGATTATTTTATTATTGAATTACGTAGCTTTTACACAAGCACTAAAAAACAATTTTGTGGCATAGTCAAGTCTTAATAACAATCGAATATTAATAATTTCAATTAAAAAAAAATCCAATTTTTAAGTTACAGTAGCAAGACCAGTCAGCTATTTTCTAAGGAGAATATTGAAATGATTGACATACGAACTGTTTTCCGACGCTTTTTCGAGCAATATAATTTCTGTGTCTGGCAAAATTACCACTGTAGTACCTATTCTTAGTACCTTAAGGTTGAATTCTCAACGTCATTCAATCTATTGCCAACCTATAACCTATTTCGCGTTGATTCTTTGAGTTTATTATTTTAATAACTAACATTTAAAGAAAATCAATATCGTCGGTACATTATTTAGGTAGTATCTGATATCATAAATAGGAAGACAAAAATCACAAAGTCATGGTCTCAATCATTTAATAAAAACTAAGGTGACATGTTTCGCTCTCTACGGAGCATCATCAGACCTAAAATTGTATAGAGGTGTGACCCACATTACATTTTAATACTATTTAACAGCCTACCTTCATTAAAACCAATAAATGAAATAACACATTAAAAACAAGACGAGTACCATGTCAAAACAAACAGGTTACGATTAATCTTAACACTAACACAAAAAACGACAGTTATAAAAGCGGGTAGAAGAGAGAGTGAAGCAACCATACAGGAGAATACGACTAACCGAGCTAAGGCCAAGCGTAGAAAAAGCCAAAATATATAAAAGAAGAAGTCCCCCCGCCCAATGTTGTTGTCAATCTGTCAAACCAATTTCGGCGAGAGAACCAGAACAGGTTATAAAATATTCAATAATTTAATTTAAGTTATTAAAAATAAGGTAAGGTTCAAAGTTGAAAACTTCATTAACGCAATTAAGGACTGGGCTCTTTTTTGCCCTAGTAATTTCAAGTTTCTCTAGTAAATCTAACTTTTTGCTCTTATCGCATTCATGCAGTATGTTTACGTTTTCAGATGTTGAAAATTGATGTCCCGAATCCAACAAATGATTTGCAAAGGCTGACTTGGTGTTAGATATATCCGTATTCTGGTATTTATTAACTAAACTAAGATGTTCATGGACCCTAGTGGAAATTTTCCTACCTGATTGATCTATATATACAGCAGGGCAGTCAGCACAATTCAAGGAATAAACGCCAGACTTAGATAGTGGATTAACTTTATCTTTAATTTTAACTAAATGTCGTTTTACAGTGTTAACGGTCTTGAATCCAAGTGAAATATTAAAAGGTTTGAAAAATGTTGCTAATTGTAAAGATATATTTCCAAAAAATGTTAGAGACCTATAATTGCTTGGGTTGTTTACTGTATTCTGATGTAAAATATTATAAGATAATTTGTATTTGTTGACAAATTTATAATAAATTTTATTAATTAACCTAGAGGGAAACCCATTGTTTATTGAGATTCTTCTTATTATGGAAAGTTCTTTATTAAAAGCCTCTCTAGATAGGGGTAAATTGAATAATCTGAAGAAAAAAGCTTTGAATGATGAGACCTTATATGAATAAGGTGAGTTCGAGTTAAAATTGCATAACATTGTCCGTCGACGATGGCTTTCTATATACTTCAAATTCGATTTTATTGTTTTTTCTCATTACCAGGACGTCCAGGAAGGGTATCTTTCCGTCCTTTTCTAGTTCCATTGTGAAACTTATATTCGGGTGTAAGTTGTTAACAAAATTAAGAAAATCGGCCAAAGCGACGTCATCACCAGTCCAGACAATAAAAATGTCATCAACGTATCTTTTATATGCTAATAGAAATCTAGAAAAATAGCTAGCCATAATCGATTTTTCCAAGTTATCCATGAAAACCTCGCTCAGGAATGGGGAGAGGCAGGACCCCATAGCCAATCCAGAATTCTGTCTATAGAACTTGCCATCAAACTGGAAAAAATTCTGTTCCACCACTGATGTTAGCAATAAAATAAGGTTAGATATCAGCAGTCCAGAAAGGCCCTCCTTTTTCAGTAACCCCTCCACCAATTTAACACAATCTGTGGGGGGCACTCTGAAATTAGCAAAATTTTTCAAACCTTTTAATATTTCACTTGGATTCAAGACCGTTAACACTGTAAAACGACATTTAGTTAAAATTAAAGATAAAGTTAATCCACTATCTAAGTCTGGCGTTTATTCCTTGAATTGTGCTGACTGCCCTGCTGTATATATAGGTCAATCAGGTAGGAAAATTTCCACTAGGGTCCATGAACATCTTAGTTTAGTTAATAAATACCAGAATACGGATATATCTAACACCAAGTCAGCCTTTGCAAATCATTTGTTGGATTCGGGACATCAATTTTCAACATCTGAAAACGTAAACATACTGCATGAATGCGATAAGAGCAAAAAGTTAGATTTACTAGAGAAACTTGAAATTACTAGGGCAAAAAAGAGTCCAGTCCTTAATTGCGTTAATGAAGTTTTCAACTTTGAACCTTACCTTATTTTTAATAACTTAAATTAAATTATTGAATATTTTATAACCTGTTCTGGTTCTCTCGCCGAAATTGGTTTGACAGATTGACAACAACATTGGGCGGGGGGACTTCTTCTTTTATATATTTTGGCTTTTTCTACGCTTGGCCTTAGCTCGGTTAGTCGTATTCTCCTGTATGGTTGCTTCACTCTCCCTTCTACCCGCTTTTATAACTGTCGTTTTTTGTGTTAGTGTTAAGATTAATCGTAACCTGTTTGTTTTGACATGGTACTCGTCTTGTTTTTAATGTGTTATTTCATTTATTGGTTTTAATGAAGGTAGGCTGTTAAATAGTATTAAAATGTAATGTGGGTCACACCTCTATACAATTTTAGGTCTGATGATGCTCCGTAGAGAGCGAAACATGTCACCTTAGTTTTTATTAAATGATTGAGACCATGACTTTGTGATTTTTGTCTTCCTATTTATGTTGTTACTTTGGTCTCTTTGAGAAAATGGACGATTTTTTCGAGTATCTGATATATTACGAAAATATCAATTTATTTCATTGCTAATTTTGGGAGAATTGTATAGTAAAAGAACAATATATGACAATGACATAATAATGTTAAAAAAAATCTTACCCGATATTTTTCACTATACAATTCTCCTAAAATAAGTTATGAAATTCCTTGATATTTATTAAATATGTCAATTATTACCTATAGAATATCAAGTCGATACCGATTTTCTTTAAATTTTGTATAAAAGCTAGAAAACATAAATAAATCTACGCGAAATAGGTTATAGGTTGGCAAGCATGTTGATACTCCCACCTTAAGTTACGTTAAAAAAGTTGAAAGTGATTTTTGTTGTCATATTAATTAGTTAAAAAAAATGCCATGCTAACATTCTTACTACGGTAGCAAGTATACTTCCTTTATTGTCTTCAACAGTTTTTATTGTGCGTTTTTCTATTACAGTTACATACAACAACCTGCCTAACGATTTTAAGCTACAAATTGATATAATCGTGTCTGGAAAACATTATAGCAAAACGGGGTGTGTCATTTTGACTTATAAACATAGACAAGCGAGTTGCGCACTCTCAAGGATAGATAGGCAACTTAACATACTAAATTGGTTCCCTGATAGCGCCACCCGCGACCGGAGGCGAAACTAAATATAGTCGTGGTGGAGGTAGGCGCCAAGCATAAAAATTTAAATTTTATTATTACTTTGAATTCAAATTTTCGCGCTTCTAACTTAACGGAAAAGTTTGAAGCGCGAAACATCTGATTCAAGTTAAAACAATTTGGAAGAACGAAAGGAAATTATAACACCGTTTCTAATATGGCGACAAGATTTATTAATATTAGATATATACATACATAAATAGGTTTTAAATAAAAAAACAGCTTATATTATTATATTATTATTTTCTGTAGATTTTTCTAACAATTCCGTGATATTTTTAAAGTTTTTATTTAATGAACCAGTTATTGTATCTTGTAGTTCATTAAGTTGTGAAGTAAAGTTTCTTTCTATGTCTTTAATAACTTTCTCTGTACTTTCCAATCGTTGGGTGACATTAATGAAGTCTTCAGGAGGTTCCACGCTTTTGTTAATTGCCTTGGTTTTTCTTCCCGATTTCTTTGGTCGCGACATATTAAATATATACCTATTTACGATTCTCAAACTACCGACTGCGCCATGTTAAGTTTATAAATTATATATAAATAATTATTTAATAATAACTTTATTTTTTATATATTTTACAAATCAATCATAAAATGACAATGACAATCTTTCACCAGTCCAGGTAAGACTTCAGGATCTGTCACAACAAGCCATATTTTTATCTTTCTCGCACATATGCTGGTACAGTTTAATACACAGAGAGAGAGAGGTACAGAATGTTGGCCATGCTCATTCTAAATGAATATTCTGTTCCTACCAACGAAATAAGAATACAAAGGAAGTAGGGTATGGTAGATTGACAGTTGTCCGGGATGGGGTCTGATGGCGGCAACATTTGCCGCACGCGCGTTTCCGGTTTACCTGTGGCGTATCATTAAAATGGTAATAAAATGATTAATGAAATTTTATTTGGACGAAAAAAATAAAAAATATATTTAGATTCATATATAGCTATAAGATACGTTAAGGTTGGTGTAATAAAACAATACAACTATTTCTTTTAATTATTTATTTAAAGAAGGTAACGGAGGTGAAAGGGTCCTTAATGTAAATATCTGGTTAAATAACTAAAAAACACCTGTTATTATACATTAAAAAAAAATTGCAGAAAACAAATTGTTTCAGATAATCGGCAAAATTATTGCCAAAACGTCTACGTTAAAAAATAAAATTTTAAAAAAACCTTACTCTTTCTTCATGAACCAAATCACAAGAAAATAATAAAATATAATATAATATAGTCCTGTTTATTATGTACCTAAATAATATTAATGAGATTTCTAGTATACAAGAAAATTGTCAAATGACAAACTATGGCGATTAAACAAACATTTTATTTATTTGTAGTATCAACAACTTAACAAGTTAATTATAGATACATAAACCCCATTTCTAAAAGCTATCCTAAGCTATAATAAATATTCAATTAGCATTTGCCCAAGCAGTTCATTCCTTAATTTTAATTTTTGATAGTTTAAATTATATATGTCAATGTCTCCACAATATTTATTAAAATAGAGCACAGTCTTATAAGTGGTGAGTTTTTGTATAGATTTGTCCTCGGGTGTAGGAATATAAAATACATGTGCGGATTTAGTATTGACTAAGCCTATTCTAAACGGAAGCAGTCCTAAGAACTCTTTATTATCTATTTTGTCTCTAATTATTTTATATAAGAAAATAATTCTTGCTTCTATACACAATAGTCTTAAAGAAGGGATATCAAACAAATTACACAAAAGCCCTTGATCTGTACCTCTTGGCGGATAAACTAAAAATGACTTGTAGTACAAAAATTTACGCTGAATAGATTTTGAAAGAGCAATCTTATTGGCATACTGAGGATCCCAAATAGTGCATGCATACTAAAGTTTTGTAGCTACCAGGGATTTATATAAAGTTATTATGGCGTTAACATTTTTAAAGTATTTACAAGTTCTTATAATAAATCCTAGCATATAAAGACCATGAGCTTCTCGAGCAACATATTTAACAATTTATGATTGAAGTAAATAATTATTGGTTTTCTAAAGATAAACTGATATTAAATAAATAAAAGACCGTTATCACCTTGTTTAAGACTAACCCATACACTTTGGAGAATCCGGAAACAGTAACCATTAATGATTGTCATATAAGATTAAAGGAATATACTAAAATCTTAGGTGTGTTGTTGGATAGAAAAATGTCCTGGAAGAGCCATGTCCTGGAAGAGCCATATCCTGGAAGAGCCATGTCCAATATATGTTGTAACCAGAAGGTGTTCCAGTTAGACTCACAGTAGGATAATTATCTTCAGGCAGGTTTTGACAGGGTGTCTTATAAGATATTGCATAGGAACATACCTGCCAAAAAAATATAAGTTTTTTAATTATTTGTTTGACACCTTTACCAAATGACACAAAAGTAACTATAACATGATACTAACTCTCTTTGTAAAATTTTTTTTTTATATTTTGATATGAATTTCTTTGAATGATAGAAGGTTTGGGACTTGCTTTGAATTTATTTTTTTAATCAATGGTATCTCCAGTCGTCCTCAGGTGAATATTGAGAAAACGTTTCTATCATTCTAGAAACATCATTGTCTTCAGTCTTTAAATATGAATTTCTTTGTTTATCGTACCTACACTCCCATATTTTATTACATTCTTTATCCATGGGTTTAAAATTTTAAAAGTAGATTAAACCAATAAAACATCTAAAAACTTTTATCGATACATAATTTATGAAAAAGTGACAAAGCAGCTTCCTCAGAAGCATAAATAATGCAGAATTATTTGTATTCATATTCTTAAGTACCTACCTACCTACATATTTTCCAATATATTATGTAATGAGCCGATACAATAGTTTCAAAACTTACATTTTTTAACCTGGCTACTTCAAAAGTAGGCACTACTGCAGTTGGGTCCAATCTAACTTTCAATCTTGAAGTTCTGTCAAAGCAATCTTCAGGAAAATGCTTCTAGCAAAGAACTGTATTTCGTGTAGGATCCCAATCACTTCGGTTTACAATTTTCAACCACGCCTTTTTTCTTAGGTAATTATTTGGAAAACTAAAAAACCAATAAGTATTTTTAATTTGCTTTTTTGTAGAAATGGGGTAACCCAGTCGATTAATAAATAAATAATATTTTTCTGGTTTTATAAGACGAACGCCCATGAATCACATGCGAGGTTCGGAGGTTATGTGTATTTTGACAAATATTTTTTTTTTCTATACAGATTAAAAAAGTTTATATATCTAAACATAAACTTACCGATTAAATGTAATGCCCAGTTTTTTAATTCATAGCGTTTGGGAGCACCCACAAGCAGCACAACTAACCATATTTAAAGCTTATTAATTAACGCAGAATAACAACTAATTAAAATGTTTTAATCGCTGTCCAGCGCTAAAAGTATACTCCACTGTCACACTAAAGTAATTATAGGTTTACTAGTATTCGTTAAATATGGTTGTTAACTAATTAAAATGAAAAATAACTCAAAAACGGCCAAGAAAGCAGAAATCACAGCTCGACCTGTCAACCACGGTCAAACACCAAAACAAACATGGAGTCATATTGTGGTGTCTCAAAATGGCCGACTTCCGTCGGTCAGTTTGTTAGGCGGTTTATGCAAAATCCTACTTCCTTTGTATTCTTATTTCGTTGGTTCCTACCAACGTTAGGAGATGAATAACCTTATAAAACAAAATTCTTTCAATAGCGCCACCAGCGACCGGAGGCTAAATTAAACGAACAGGGGACGACCTTCACCATTTAAGTTATCCTAGCGTGCTTATAAATTCAAATTTCTCAGACATCCCCGCATTGTGGCTTAGTCACCTGTGTCAATTATGGCACCCTGTTGAAGTCTGGTCTATTTTAGGTTAAGGTATTGACAGAGGCAGGACTGGGTTAAGTTCTTTTACCATCGCATTAACGATATTTTAAACTTGTACGGGGGTCTTAATGGTTTATTAGCATAATGGCTTGCAAAAATACAGCGTTAATTTAATTTACAATTGAAACATTGAACTCCACGTGCGATAGTTAAGGAGTTATTTATTGGTAAAACATGGAAATACATTTAACATGCACTAAACTTACCAATGGAAAACGCTATGAACAACCCTGATAACATACAAAAGTATTGCCTGCCAAATATTATAGCTGCGAGCCAATCAAGCGGCAAGCAGTGCGACTGCGCATGTATCGCGTGCATTGCTGCATTGCCATATTAGAATTTACGTTCGCGGCGTTGTACAAAGCCGCCAAAATGCCATGTGTTTTTCAATACAAACACCGGGATTAGTTCTCAGTGAGCCCAACGTTTATAAGGTTATAATTGCAAATTATGATAAATTAAATATTTGTTATTGGAAATAGGAGAGTTAATTAACCTAAACTAGTTTGTTCTACTCACCGTTCAACTTAACACGTTAACTGACGAGCCGATTTTCAAAAAATTTCCCTCGGCGCCATTTTCATTTTTGACTAGAAAAAACCATTTGATGACTATTAATATCTGAAATATTGTGATATCATCTCCATAGGGCTGTAATAGTGATTTTTAAGTGTAGGTCACCGGTGACCTACGTGGCGCTCAGGGCGGTATTGGTCACCGGTGTCCCTATAGAGCTAAACCTAAATGGTAGGCAACATACAATATAAGGAAAATATGATATGCCTGCATTAGACGAATCGTCGTAGGTCATCTTACCGCCTCAAAATGTTATGTTATGTTAGGTTTCGACAAAGTTAATTACAAAATTGAATGTAGGTCACCGGTGACCCACACGGCGCCCCATAAACAAGTACCCGTAGGTCACCGGTGACCTACATGGCAGTTAACGTGTTAAATAATAAACACTAAGAAAATCTAGTCTCTGAAACCTGAAGCGTGAGCTTGCTACGGGCCCACTACTGAACTGAGAACTTTTTGGAAGAAACCAGTAACAGCTGTTAATGTTACATGTGGATTGTGGGTGTCTGTCAAAACGCTTTGTTTTTAGAAAAATTTGACTTTATATGCTGCGTTTTGCGTTACGATATTTTTTCTCGATCAGCTCTACCAGCGTTCGTTTATGTTATGCTGCTCATAGTCTTATTGAAAAAAAAATGAAAATATGCCACGTTTCAGCAGTCCGATAAAAGAAATGGCGCAAAAATTTTGAAGTTTCACTGTTTCGCTTTTTTATTTTTTCGTGCTCGATGTGATCGCTAACAGCTCATACTGAGTATGCTGGGGTATCTAGAAAGATCAAAGTTCATTTGTGAAGTGTGCCAGGACTAGTGTTTAAACAAATAAATATAATAATATAAATAAAATTAGTGTGTCATTTTTCCCAACGTGTTATGCAAAACGTTATGTTAAGTTATTTATTTAAGGTTAAAAGTTAAAATATTTACTTCATTTACTAATTAAATAAAGGATTCAAAAAATTCATAGTGGTATTCTTAATAAAATCTAAAGTAAGCATTTACAGGCGATTTTTAGAAATTATGTCATTTTGCCTTTCTCTGCCCTAATTGAGTTTGAGGGTAATAAACAGTGTCGTATAATTTAAAGGAAATATTTTAGTCAGACTTTCATTGTCTTTATTTTGTTACTGAACACGACGCTTTGGTTTGTATCTACGGTCTGTCCGTTTTATCTCGAGAAAGATGTCAGAAGAAATAATTGAACAAAAATTCATCGCACTCTAAATCCATGGTCATTGTTCATTTTAATATTCTTACGTCATTCCAAGTGATATAATAATGCAAATTAAAAAAAACATTCCAGTTAAAACATCTGAAATAATTTTAAAAAATGTATTAAACAAAAATTGTTACCTATAATTTTTAGCCAATAAGAAGCTTTTATTTCATCTCGTTACTATAGCAACCATAAATACTTCCTAAAGTTTTTCCTCCTGGGTACCCTGGGTCTAATTACGGCAATAGTTTTTCGGTCAACGTACTTATTGTTTATAATAACTGTGTTTAACATTAGTAATAATTATCACAATAAAGAAAACAATATTAATAATAATAATAATTAATTTATTATTTTAATATGAGTCTTTGATCTTAATATAGCTCAATAAATAATTTCAATACCTGTATTTTATGCTGTCTCTTGTTCCCCTTTTTTTAAATAAGTATATTTTATATAAAGTATAATAATATAGATATCTATATTTTTCAAAGAATTCGTTAGATATTTATGGTATAATTGAAACATCTTCCTTGAATTTTAGTTACATGAAATAATTAAAGACAAGTTAACATAATCTTAATGCTATCATTTACCGAAAACATATTGGTTGCAAATATTCCATGACAGGGCCATTTTTTCATTTTATAATAATTATATTGAGTCTCTATATATACCCAAAAAATATGTTCCTAGGATTCTAGTGGAATGACACAAACATTTGGTCGTCAAAAATAATTTATTTTATTGGCTATCAATAAATCTGTATTACTAAAGGCTGTATTTTTAAAAAAATTTTCGTCAGGTATTTATATTTTGTAAAGAATTCGTTAGATATTTATCTAGTGACAGGCACCGAGCCTACTTGGCAGTTTTAGTTTCCTACTGGAATTTCTAAAGGAAAATGCCATGTAATATTTTTTATATTATTTTGGTGTGAAAACTTATCGAATCTCCTACGTTCTTGAATTAATAACCGGAACTATCTCCTCGAGTATATTTTTTTAAGAAAATTATCTCTCGTCTTCGACTAGAGTTATCCAGTTAAAAAACGTTAAATTATAATTAACCTTATATTTGAAATATATTAAACACATTTTTACAAAAAAAAAGACAGTTAAACAAGGCAGACACGTGTGCTTATAAGTCTGACGCCGGTAACTGACCTATTTTTGCACTTACGTGCATTCTATTCCACCACGTGCAGACAATCAGCGTTCCCGTTTTGTGCCTTGAATACTTTAAAAGGGTCCATCTTACTTTTAATAATCTAATATTATATTTTTACATTGCAACCTTTAAAACATGATTCAAATTTAAAGGAAACAAAATAATTTGATTTCAAGGATTATGATGAGACGCCGACTATGTGTTTTTTTTTTTTGATTTGTTAATTAGGTATAATAATATAAAATATTTACCCACTTACTTATTATTCTTACTTACAGGCCAGTCTGCTAAGTGCAGCCATAATGTATGTGCTAATGCAGGAACTTGTGTTCAGCAATGGAATTCGTTTACGTGTGACTGTGATTTAACTTCTTTTGCTGGACCAACATGCTCAGATGGTACGTAGAAAATACACTATTTTTGTCAAAAAAATATTTTTAGTAAAAGAGAACATGTTTATATCACTTTTTATAAAAATGTAAGTTTGTAGTCCATAAGATAGATAAAGTTATGTTTAATCTCGAACCATTTATTGGAAACGACATGAATTCTCGATTCCTGTAAAATGTAAACATAGTTCATAAATGTCTTTAGAGCAAAAGGTTAAACAACTACTTGAAAAATTAGGGATTACCATAGCTAAAAAGAGTCCAATTTTAACATTAGGTACCTGTATGAACTATGTTTTTAATTTTAAGAACTATTTCATCTCCAATAATAAAAATTTAAATAATGTCCATAACATTTTGCTTTCCCTCCTTTTTCCTATGACATTTGACAGTTTTCTTCTTCTTTTTCGTGCACTAACTAACTCAAACAGCCACTTATCTCGTGGGCTACCTTTAATTCATGTATCATCTTTCTACTCCCACTACTAACTATTATCATTTAATGTTTTAAATATTTTTTGTTTGTTTTAATGTAGGTATTGTTATTTTTGTTATAGGTTTTTGTAGCGCAAGATATATATTAGGTTTTTATTTACAACGAATCAAAAAATTAAAATATCTAATATTTACGCAATATAGACAGTCTACTTGTCAGGTAGTAGTGAAGACCCAAACAGGTGTCTACTCAGGTTGTATGAACTACTAAGAGATGGCGCTAAAGACTATATACATATACAACCAACAAAGGTTGATATGATAGTTTTTAGTACGAAGGTTGTCTGATCGAAGGTATGAACACCTACCCTGTACTAAAGAGAACAAAAGAGTTCGAAACCTGTCTGCAGGGGGTGACATCCTACTGAGATGATTGACTTTTAATTTCTTAATAGTACTTTGCAAACTGAATCTGCATTTTAATATCTAACTGTGTTAGATGAAATGCAACCTTATTGCATACGGATTTTTCAGGTGGTTAGAAAAATATTTTCTCGAAAATATTAAAAAAATTAAGTTTAAAATCATATCTTTTACAAATTATTCAGTGTGAGTTTGTAACTTGGAATAGTTCCAGTCAATCTAGTACAGTTTGGATACGGTACATTTTAAGTGATGGTATTTTTTATAACGAAAAATTAATAGTGTTTACTAAATTAGAAAAATTACGATTGTAATAATTTTTTTCTAATTTGGTATCATAACAAATCTATTACGATACGCATTTGCGTATCGTAATGAAGCTATTTTAATACGCGTTTTTTCTTTATTTGATGTTGGTAACATTTATAGTATATAGTAACGAGCGTATAATGTAGGCCATAATGAAACGATGATGAAGTTTACGGCACGAGCCAAAGGCGAGTGTTGTAAATCATCCGAGTATATTATGGTTCATTAGACGCGAGTCAAATACTATACTTTATCTAAAACCATCCATTTATACAGTGCCTAAAAAAAAGTTGAGTTTATATGGGAAATATAATAATTACACTTGTTGTTTTATGATAATTACACTTGTTGTATTATTGATAGCATAATGCTCTTATTATCAGAAAAAAAGTTGAGTTCATATGGGAAATATAATAATTACACTTGTTGTTTTATGATAATTACACCTGTTCTATTATGGATAGCATAATGCTCTTATTATTAAAAGTATTATGCACCTAGCTATTATTAAATGGTTTTAGATAATAGTATATTAAAGTACACGTTTCATAAGAAACGGTTTTAGCGCACGAGTCTATTTTAAAAAACGAGCCACAAAGTGGCGAGTTTTTTATTGACACGTGCGCTAAAACGCCTTATGAAACATGTGCTTTATACATTTTTTTCTATTTCACCTTTCATAATCAAGAAAAACACATTTTAAAAAGAAAACAAATTTTTCAAATTTTGTATATTTTTATGTCTAAATTTTATGTTGGTAATACTATTTTTTATCATAGTAGCCTCTGGACAACAAAAATTATTTTGCAAAAGATTGATTTATAGATTTATGCAACCAACATACATGACTGTTATCCACACAGAATAAAAAAGTAAGTTATCAAGCTATTTTTCCTCTGCGAAAAATGGGTTTTCTCGTAAATCACAAAGGCCGCGCAAGTCAATTCATCAAACATTTAAATGTTACCAATATCAAATAAAGAAAAAACGCGTATCGAAATAGCTTCGTTACGCAAATGCGTATTGTACTGAGCTTATTATGAACGTGAAATAGAAAAAAATGTTTTATTTCATTGACTTGCGCGGCCTTTGTGATTTACGAGAAAACCCATTTTTCGCAGAGGAAAAATAGCTTGATAACCTACTTTTTTATTCTGTGTGGATAACAGTCATGTATGTTGGTTGCATAAATCAAATAAATCAATCTTTTGTAGATGCTTCAAGCTATCATTTTCTGCCAAATTCTATCCGAAATTCAATCTACTAACCTGCCAATGTCGATTTTAACTTCAACTTTATTTGAATTTTCCATCTTCCCTATACTAAATTGCAATGCCGTGACGTAAAATCACGCCTTTTAAAATTCGAAAAAAAGTAGCAAAATCGCCCGAATTTCCGAACGCTCTGTGTATGTACTGAATGTACAAGGATCACACAACGTATTCCGTCCAATTTCAAATCTCATATCGCTACAATAACTTTAGAATCTCGTGGTAAAAATGGGTCAATAAATCAAAAAATGACAGTTCGAAAAATAATTTTTGTTGTCTATGATAAAAAATAGTATTACCAACATAAAATTTAGACATAAAAATTTACAAAATTTGAAGGATTTATTTTCTTTTTAAATATGTGTTTTTTATTGAAAAAACTACAAATTAAAAAAAATAGTATACCATACGTGTTATATAAAGCAGTTTTAAGCACTTGTCCCGTTATAAAACTTGCCGCAAGCGGCTCGTTTTTTAACATGGACGCGTGCTATAAAATGATGCTTTATAAAACGTGTACGTTAATATACTATTTTAAATGGCTAGTTTTTTATTGAATATTTTTTAAATTGCATACATATTAAGTTATACATAAGTACCAAATTTCTAATTTTTATAGGATATTACCAAATAGTAAATGGACAATATTTTGAGCATTTATTGACAAAAAAGTTTTAAAAATTCATAGAAGGTTTTTTATTTTTTATTTAAATTATTTTTTTTTGTTTTATATCTTATAAATGACAATGAATAAAAATTTAAAATTTGGTACTTATATATAACTTAATATGCAATTTAAAAATAGTCAAAAAAAAAATTTGGATTTCCATTTAATAAAATCATCGATATCGTCATAATATCTCTAATTTGGGAGACACTATCAATTTTTTTTTATAAAAAAAGATCACAACCTAAAATATTATTACCAGCGTCCAAGCATTTTTCTCCAAAAAACTATACTGTATTTACTGAATTTATTCCAAGTTACAAATTGCATTTGCAAAAAGCATTTCAGTTATCACAGCATACAGGCTTTGTAAACCTTTATTTATTTTCCAGAAACCTACATTTTGTAGTTTACAAAATAATTCCATTGAATATCCTATAAATTAAATGGGACATTAATTTATCATAGGTATTCCTTTAATTTCAGAATCCGTTTCCTACGAATTCGGACCAAATCCTGGAATTATAACGTACACATTTCCAGAAGACAATAGACCGGAAATGCAAGAAGATTCCATCGCTCTAGGCTTTATCACCACGAAATCAGATGCAGTCTTGCTGAAAATTATTAGCGGAACTTCAAACGATTACATTGAGATACATATTGTAAGTAAACTGTCCTTATTTTATAAAAATATTGCTCTGTTATAAAATAAAATTACAAATTAGAAAAATCAGAACTAGTTTTTTTTTTTTTTAATTGTTTTCAATACTATTATTTTACCACATTTTCTTTATTGATGTTCTATTTTATATTTTATATAAATTTGGTAAATTACAAATTTTATACAATAAGGCAATGCGGATAATTTTAAATTGTAACAGATATAATAAATTTTGTGTTGACATTTTTTAGATTGGTAGAATGTCAGAAATTTAATTCCTCTATTTAGTATATATCTTTATACATAAAATTAAAAATAATTTATTTTGATTATACATCTATTTTTTTATAAAGTTTCTATAATACCTAATATAAGGGAGATCCGGCCAGCCCCGCCCACTTAAGCAAATATGGATGTTTTGGAAGATTTAATAACTGTCTCGATAAACTGAAAAATGTTCTAAATACGTTCTTCTATTGTCTTTATTATTACTTGCCTAATTTTGTGTAAAATTTTTTTTTAAATAAAAAAACTAATATTTTTGGAAAGCTTACAATGGGCGGGGATATCCGCCAAAGAGGATAACCCCGCCCACTATGTCAGTTAATGCAGCCCATATATTATTAATTTTTTTCAGAGGAATGTATGTGAGTATAAATTAAAATCGATCATTAGCCTTATCTGATATTTATTTTAGAATGGGTTGACAACAAATTTACATACAAAAATCGCAAATATAAGACCAAAACCACTTTGACCAGTACAGTCTTTGTGTGCCCATTTGTTACACACACCAGATTTGAACCATGATTCAGTTTTTCCAAATTCATGGCGGATAATGCAAAGTTTCTGTTCCCTGCAATCTTCCATGTCGTCGGAACTTTCGTCGTTGTATATTACTCGACTGATTCATCACAAACCCGAACAAACCCGAACTAGGCTTTCTTTATAAAGTAGACTGTCTACAAAAATACAAACTAGTTATCAAAAGACCAATACTGTTCAATAAACTAGGATTAATTCCCTTTAGTTTCATATATAAATTATATTGTTTAATGATAATTTACTCTACTTACCGTTAACTTAAAGCTGACTAGACATAAAACGCACAACCTCAAAAAACTGTTGTCGGCCGAATAAACGTTTAAAATGTAGTTTTCAACTTGTTTCTTGTATTGAGCCCCATATTGGTTAGTTATGCACCCGACAAATAGATGACACTACTAATACGCATCATTTCAGTAATATTGCGATGAGTTGCGACGGTTACCCGCTGGGCGGGGTTACCCGTATCTCCTCTAATAATTTTAAAAAATTTCTACAATCTCAAATATCATTAAACTATAAAATTATATTTTTTAATAAAAATATAAAATAAAACGTAATATTTTGATACAGTTTGTACAAATTGTTTCACATTCCTGTTCCGTTTTGTTGAAAGAAGGTTTCGTTTTAACAATTAAAAATAAATCTATAAAAGTTTGTTTTATCAAAATATTTAGTTGTAGCTTTTTGCTAAATAAAACATGTTACTCCTAATACTACTACTACTAATCGAAATTATGCAAAAATTCTTATTAAGGTCACTAAAATTTACTTATATTATCATTTTAAGTTGTGATCTTTTCTATAAAAAAGATATTGATATAGTGTGTCCGAAATTAGAGACATGACTAAGACTATATCAGTAATTTTTTTAAATGACAACCCAAGTTTTTTATAGAGTATTTTTAAAGTGCATATTAAGTTATACATGAGAATCAAATTTTAAGTTTTTGTTCCTTGTCATTGATAAGATATATGTTGAGGAGTTGAAAGCACCAATAAAAAACACTGTATAGTATTTGCAGAATTATACCGTTGACTCTTACTGCCAAAAATAAACCCTATTGTATACGCCTCAACCTCTTCAAAGGGGATTAAATGGTATCAGGGTCGGCTTAAAAATGTACCTACACCACATGATTCATTTTTATAATTTAAATAAAAAGATAGGTATTTTTAGTTTTAGGTAGGTACCTATAATAAATGTAAAATAATGATAACAATTAATGATAATTGAAAATAATATAATTTAAAACTATAACTATTAGGACAACAAGTACAATAAAAATTAATTAAATTCTAAAAAACTATTGATAATTTATACAAAATTTAACTCTGTATCACTATCACTATCTTCATCTAAGCCTAAACTTATAATTAAGGGTTGAACATTTGTAATCATACAATTGTAAGGGTTTTCTACCTTAAGTACATGCTGTAGGTACACAGGTTTTCCAGCTGTCTGCAGAAATTTTTCTTACTTCGTTTTTAATTAATTCTACTACAGATGCATTTAATGTAGGAGAAATAATATTTCTCCTAATATTGGATTTTAATTGGTGCCATATTAGGATTGAATAGTACGGAGGAAGACGCAACACTGTATGTCCATTTTCTGCTGCAAGTTTGTCACACTCGTATTCCTTATTTATTTTAAAAGCTTTTAATACTTTTAGCAGTTCTCGTTTTTTGTAAGTTTCTTCAAAATATAAATCGTTTTCAATCATAAAATTTTGCCTTTCTGCTTTTGTATTATAAGAATTGGGAATGATTTTTGCTTGCCGACTATGATAACTAGCATTGTCCATTACAATGACGCTATTTTCAGGTATATTTTTAAGGAGTTTATGTTTAAACCAATCTTCAAAAAGTTATGCGTCGGTCTTGATGATAATCTAAAGAAGAATCTGATATGTTTTTAGCTGAAAGCAACAGACAATTTGGAACAAACCCGTTCTCTGAACCAGCATGTAATATTGTGATTCTTTTGCCCTTATTTGATAGTGCCTTGGTTTGACCTTTTTTGGAAGAATCACCCCAACCTTTTCTTGGAGTGTCATGGGTATCGAACCATGTTTCGTCAAGGTAAATAATTGGACGATTTTCTTCTCTAAATTGTTTAACAGCTGTTAAATATTTAAGTCTCCATTCCCGTAAACGTTGAGGTTCCAATAATGTCTGTCTTTTATTAATGCTTTAGTATTTAAAACCCATTTTACGCAATATTTTCCTAAGGCTTGAAAGGCAACAAGTGATATTTGTTTCGCCTTTAATCAGCCGCTCTTTGAGGGAAATTAAACTGGGTACAGTTTGTGCCTCATACATTTGGTAAATCTTGCTTCTTAATAAATCCATGTCATTTTCGTCAATGCTTCTAAATGTGCCAGAATCACTCCGATTTTTTCTAGGATTAATAGGTTTAAGTACTATGTCTCTTACCAAAGATAAAGGAGTTTTTGTCAAAGTAGACGTCTCTGCTAAAGCATCCATCGAATTAAAATTTCTACTCAACAAAGATTGATACACGTTTTTAATTATTAGTTTGGCATCGGTAGATAAATGCTTTCTTTTAAAAATGACACTTGAAGATGCCCCTCTATCAGCACAATTCCAAGGACGCCACATTCTACCACTAATAAGCCTAACTAAAAATTACTCGCCGGAAAACCACTAAAGACTAAAATTATTAAAAATCTGTTTGTATTTATATATGAATCAGGCATAAATATAAATTGAATTTGTACCTGGTCCGGCTCTGCTCAAAAAGGTTTTAAAATTTGGGATTTCATTATTTATTTTATGGTCAAAGGGATAATGAGGGTTTATTGCAGTCAAAAGATCAACGGTATAATTCTACAAATACTAAATTTACTGAATTTATTTATGTTACAAACTTACACTGAGTTGCTACATTTATTTTATCCACGCTAAGAAGTGCGCTTTAGGTTTATCGGAATACGCTTACTATCTTAAAGGTAATTAGCTGATTGATGCTTTAAAATCCTATTGTACGGCAACGCCGCGCTTTCAGTTAGCCCATAATAAAGTTGAACGCCAGTTTCTTATGATTTATACCGTGCGAGCAAAAATTATTTGATCCAAAAGGGCCTTGCATCTAAGGACGTAATGCTTAGCCGTAGAGCTTAATACCTGTTGGGTGTCAGTAACTACCTTAATTAACAATCAATTAGTTATTCCGTCATCTTTGACAGTCGTTACAAGGCAAGTCATTTGATTCATCGCTAATTTTTCCAATTTCTTGAACAACTCATACAATGGGCTTTACGGAAGAGCACAAAACATTCATGTTTGAAGCGTATTTTCGAAACGGCGTTAGAGTAAATGATGAGTGGCAATAGAATCCGGGTTTGTGCATGGACGATTTTCATGAACATTTTCCTAATGTTGCTTTTATTGCTGGGGATTTTTATCATTGCCTGAAATGAACCGTGGCTGTGTTTAGAGAAACAGGTTCTTTACAACACAAAAAAGGAGCAGGAAGATCATCTGTAAGAACAAAAGAACTTGTTGTAAACGTTTGTGAAATAATGCAAAATACGCCAACAAATTGTATAAGACGCCTGTCCCAAGAAGTGGGAAGATCTTATGGAACATGCAGGACTATTCTTAAGAAGCAGCTAAATTTATTTCCATATAAAGTGCAAGTATTCCAAGAAATACAAGCCGCAGATTTTGAAAAACGCAGGAATTACTCTCAATGGTTTACCCAACATTTATTGGAAAAAAAAATATTTATTCGACCTGACATTTTTTTCGGATGAAGCCTGGTTCCACCTCTCCGGTTATGTGAATTCTTAGAATACACGCATGTGGAGTAGTGAAAATCCCCATTTTTTTGTAGGGTCCACATTGCACCCTCAAAAAATTGGTGTCTGGTTAACTGTTTCCCGAAGAAGAATTGTTGGTCCTATTTTTTTCCATGACCCAGTTCCAGCATAGCGGTATCGAGACAATATTTTGAATCCATTTGTGGAGCAATTACTTGATAGCGAACGACGTTTTGGATATTTTCAACAGGACGGTGCAACCGCCCATACAGCCGCCGAAACTATTAACTACTTACGCAATTTTTTCGACGACAGATTGATCAGTTTTCGAACAGACATTGAATTCCCACCTAGATCACCTTGTTTAACGATTGTAGATTACTTCGTTTTTCCTCATTTAAACAACACTATTTTTAAAACACCAGTTGCAAATTTAGAACAATTAAAAGAAATAATTATCCAAGAAAGTGGTAACATTTCTTCAGAGATGCTGGTCAACACTTTCGAAAATTTGTTAATTTTGAAAACAAAAAAATTAAATTTGTATTTGTCTACTTAATTTATTACTCATTTGTTTGGCATATCATGCCACAAGATGAATTTGGCAAAATTTTAACCTAGATTTAGTTAGATATATCGTCTCCATATCATTGTGATCTAAACCAAGCCGTTTTTTAATCCAAGCCCTCTTTGATGCAAATAATTTTTGCTCGCACGGTATTAATATCGGGTTTCATAAAAAATATTTTAAACATTACCTATATAACTAACCAGCCAAATGTATCTGTAGCACAAATAACATTTTGTGCCAATGTCATTTATGTCACAGTCAAAATTGCCTGGTTAGTCATTGATTGTTTAAAACCTTCGTGTAACCCGACATCACATTATCTAACCTAATTTCTGCTCTACAATAATAACTGTCACTAAATTACAAGTTATTCAGGATAGTTCTATTATTAATTATTATGTGACCTCTTTGATTGACTCATGTAAATATATTTTTTTTAGGTTGAAGGCAATGTTTTCGCAGTGTACAATCTGGGTACTAATGATCATCCTCTGGGCGAAATTTCTGTTAAGGTCAATGATAATCAGTACCACGTAGTCAAGTTCCATAGACAGGGACATAATTCAACTTTGCAGGTGGACGACTATAATGTTCAGGCTAGTTATCCGACAGGTATGTAAACATCTAGAGAACATATGTTAAGTGACGCATTTGCCAGGTCATTTCTGTGGATCAGTAGTATTTTCTCACTGTTTTAAGACAACGAGATTTAAGTAGGTACGAAATATTAGCAACATTTTGTGAAAATGTTTTTAAACTGGCATTTATTTGCAAAATTGGGCAGGAAAATTAGAAATAAAAAATACAATAACCTGAAGCTATGGATAAAGACATTTAGGTATTGAAAATACAACAGAATTCTCCCGTACAAAATAAAATTATATTTTTCTAAATGGTCATATTAATAAACTGTAGCTACTATTATTTATTTATTAATTTTAATATTTATTTATTTAAGTTATCGTAAACAATTTGTTGAAATTGGGAAAGAAAAAGTTCGGAAAAAGAAATAATATGTGGAGTTCCACGAGGATCAATATTAGGTTCATTATTGTTCTTAATTTATATTAATTCCGTTTCCAAATTAAACTTAAAGGTCAATAAAACGCTATTTGCAGATGAATTATTTATTCTGCTAAAACTTTTGCAGAAATGTATTTTGATTTTAATAATGATTTAAAAATACTTCTTTAGTGGCTTCAATCAAATAAACTTACGTTAAATTTTACAAAATCTTCTTTTATATTTATAACTAAAAATAAAATAAATTTTATCATTAACCCCTTAACATTTAATATTAAAAATATTCAATATTCAAAAACGACAAAATTTTTAGGATTAGTTTTAGATGAAAATTGAAATTGAAAAGGTCATATCCAGTATATTATCAACTCGATATCTTTTTTGGTATCTGTTTTGTGCAGACCTAGGTTAGGTTAGGTTAGAGTGGCAGACCTCTGGCATTGACTCAACAGTCACACGTAGTCCTGTAGGACCGTTGTGGTACCACACGTGTTCCGCGAAACCTATCCGCATTAGCCTCCTGATGATTAACGCGACGTGACGTAGATCGTAGAAGAATCTTAACAGCTCATTCAAACCAGCCACTGCTGTTAATAAACTTCGTAAGTCGACCCAGTTGCAGGCTGCTCACTTTCTCCAGATCATTAAAGAATGGTTTGCCCAGGGCATTGAACCTTCTTCTAGCGAGGCCGGGGCATTTACACAAGAAATGCTGAATACTTTCCTCCTCTTCTTCATCTCTGCAACTTCTACAGAAACCGTTAGTTGGAATTTCGTTCAGCGTTTCTACCGAACGGGCAATGTCCGGTGACTACGGCAGTGATGTTTCTTAGGTCCTTCCGACCGTGTTGTAATAGCACTGCGATTTTCCTGTTGTCGATAAGGGGACCACAATTGCCTGGAGATGCTACAAGTTGCCAGCCCTGTCCATCTGCTTTGTGCAAGCTGTTTAGCTATTTGATCTATATCCTCTTTGACTGATCCCAGTGGTCTAGCCACAGTGTTCTCTGCTAGTTCGGCAGACCTGCTTGCGCCCTCCCTGGCGAGCACATCAGCAGTCTCGTTGTCCTGTATTTTGCTATGTCCAGGAACCCAACACAGGGTGATTTGATGTTGAGCACCAAGTGTGCAGAGATTGTTGCGACAGCGCCTTACTAGTTTTGACCTAGTGCTGCTGGAGCAAATTGCCTTTATGGCTGCTTGACTGTCTATATAGATTGTTATAGACGCAGCTGCTTTCAAACCAGGGTGATCCCGCAGGATGTTGACTGCTTTATCCACTGCAAAAATTTCTGCCTGGAAAATGCTGCAGTAGTCAGGGAGTCTGTACGACCTCTGTATTTGCATGTTCTCGGAGAAGATACCAGCTCCAACCCCGACGTCCATTTTTGAACCGTCTGTGAAGATCGAGTGATCCGTCTCCATTATTACTTGATTGCCTTCCCACTCCTCCCTACCCGGAATGAGCATAGAAAAGTCCATTCCAAAGTCTGGCAGCGAAACAGTGTAATAGGTCGGCTCTCGCAGATTTTGGCCTGGATATGTCCTTAGTATGCTGCTGTGTCCGTAGTTTGTGCTGGTCCAGCATTTCGACTCTTTAAGTCGCAGAGCACTTTTTGCAGCCACACTTTTTCCGTAAATATTCATGGGTATCAGATGCAGCATCACTCCCAGTGCCGCCGTCGGTGCTGAGTGAAGGGCACCGGTCACTCCTAAACAAGCTGCCCGTTGTACCTTCGTTAGTTTATTCATGTTTATTGCTTTTTCCAAAGCAGTCCACCAGACCAGGACCTCGTAGGTTAGTATAGGTCTTACAATGGCTGTATAAATCCAGTGAACTATGTGGGGTTTCAATCCCCCACTTCTTACCAATAGCTTTTCTGCAGGCATAGAACGCAACTGACGCCTTTTTAACTCGTTCTTGTATGTTCGTGCCCCAGTTAAGCTTGGAGTCGAGTATCAATCCTAGATACTTTGCCTTTTCTTTCAGCACTAAAGTACTGTTGTCCAGGACTGGGAGCCTGAAGTTCTCAATCACCCTTCTACGTGTGAATAGAACCAGCTCCGTTTTTTCTTGGTTGATTCTCAAACCGCATCTCGCAGCCCACCGTTGGAGTTTTCGTAGAGGTGCTTCTGTTAGATCGCTGATGGTATTCAAATATTTGCCCGACACGAGTATAATCAAGTCGTCGGCATATGCAATCACCTTAAATCCAGCCCTTTCTAACGCTATAAGAATTTTGTTCATTACTCTTAGCCACAGAGTTGGCGACAGCACCCCCCGCCTTGCGGGGTTCCTCTTCCGGCAGTCCTGGCTATCTCGCTGCTTCCTAGTTTAGAGCAGATTTTACGGCTTTTTAACATCCATGTTAATCCAACGGCAGATGTAGTTGTCAACCCCTGATTCTGTTAGGGCGTCGTACACTGCCTTGGTCGTGACGTTATTAAAGGCCCCTTCACAGATCTAGATATTACATTCCTTTGAAATACTTAAAATATATAAATTTTTCATTTATCTGCTTGTTTATTAAACAAGCATCATTACAAAATTGCAAAATATAAATAGTCCTGTCACGGTCGCTACAAATGTTCTTTGCCTAACCGTTGGCTAGCTACCCGCTCGCCCGGCCTAGACGTTCAAAAAAATTGTGAACAATGTTTTATAGATCAAAACAATTTTATTCCCCGGCAACTCCGGCAAGTTAAACTAATTTTTGAACAATATTTTTTGAAGTCCGAACTATATTTTCTTTGACATTGACTTGACTACCTTAACTACCTTAAATTAATTACTGGTTCATAACAAAATTTATACACAAATTACCACATTTAAAACCAACTGTTAATCTAAGTATATAGACCGAAGGGGTATTTACACGTTCAAAACATTTATAAATTAAAGTTTTTATTCGCATTTACTCTATTATTTTAAAAGAAAAAAAAAATCAAACATAACAATTCAGGAGAATAAGACATTACATTATCATTACACCAGATGTATAAATTATCAAAATATAGTAGTAAAAATATTTTCGGAAAAAAATCGCTTTTATATGACGGAATAATAAAATATCACAATCTTCCAAAAAATATCAGAACAATTAAAACATTTGCAACTTTTAAAAAACAATTAAAGATCTTATATTTACTAAATTAAATTATTAATTTTTTTAATTGTTTTTATTAAGGAATTAAATTAGGTTAACTTTAGTTTTTTTATTGTTATTGTTATTGTTATTTTCCATGTAATGAACTTTAAAAGCTAGTTTAGAATAAAGGCATTTTAAAAGTTAAGTGATGTTAGTCAACATATTTTTACACTCGATACTCCAAAAAAATCAGATAGATAGATCAGTTCGAGATTATTGGTAGACAATGTTATAGGTTCTTTTTTATTAAAGAAAATTTAACCGGCCAAGTTTATGCTGAAACTGTTGTACTGTGGTGTTATGGCTACAATTGAGTGGCCGCCAAAATCACCTGATCTTACTTCTCTGGACTTCCTTTTATGGGGTAACATTAAATCACTAGTTTACAAAACCCAGCCGACTTCTCTGAAAGAATTGCGCCAGGGGATAATTGATGCTTGTCGAAGTATTTCAAGAGACATTTTTTGGAGAGTTTGAAAATCGACCTTATTTCTGTTCAGAACAAAATGAAGAGCAACAACAAGTATTTGCATTATTGAAAAAATATATATTGAGTTTCAGCACTACAATAGTGTTTTAATTGAGACTTGGGATAATTTTTCACCATTTACTTTTATTTTTTAATTTTTCTTACCATATTTTGCAAACTTTAGTTTTAAAACCGTTTCTCAAAATTTTGCTAACATCTTGTCCTTAAATCTCATTAATTTTGGTATCGCTGGAAAGCATTTTTTATATTCATATTTGGAAGTGATGTCATAAGTGGGGTAGTGCCAATTGAAATTTGAAAGTGGATAAGGGTAGTGCTTTAGGCATGAGCGAGGGTGGTCCACAAAATATCTCGTTTGTATTCCCCTGCGTTTATGTAGAAATTTTTGGTTTTTTGCGTATTTTCTTTAGTGTAGAAAATATAGACATTGTAATTTTTTAAAAAGTTTTATGACTTCTATTAATAATTGGGAATAGCTTAATTTTACATACATAAATTTTTAAAAAATACTATTAGTTGTAAATGTGCATTAAACAATATTACAAAATATATAGCTATATATTCTGTGGCAATAATAGACATCAAGAGTTTCAAGAGTCGCGAGGGTGAGATTACAGAAAATTCATACCTGCAACTTTGCAGATCTGCAAATATGACGGACTCGCAGCACGCAATGTAATTTGCAGAAATTTTACATTCCAAAAACGATTTGCCATTTTTACGATAGTTAAACCGTTTTACTATTTCTGGTTTATTTATATCGACTGCCAAATACTTGAAATATGCCCAAATCCGTGGCAATAATGAACTTTCCCTTGTTTATATAAAAATCGGTTACAAATTGTAAATAATCACCAATACCATCGTCCGTCAAATCCCCAAAATATAGATTAGCTTTAACAATTTTAATACATTCTGCAAGGTTGCAGGACCTTTCACACTTCTGCAAATTTGCAAACGCAAAGTATGACAAACATTTTCTGGAATTCCAATTTTGCCATTTGCATCTGCAAACTGCTACTTGCAGCTGCAGACGTCAGATGCAGAGTCTGTAATCTCACCCTAAATCAACTTAAAAATAATTATAGCAATGATACTTGTTTAATATGTAAATAATACCACTAGGTGATCTAGAAAAGTATTCTATTTGCTTAATGCCCTACAATCCTATTAAGTGCATGTACTATGTTCCAGGAAAGCAATTACAAGTATTTAACACCCAATCCCAAATCCAAATAGGCGGTAAATGGAGTCGAGGAAAAAAGAGAATCGACCGGCCATTTTCTGGAATTATCTCGGGCGTTGTAGTCAACGGATTAAGAGTGCTGGATTTGGCCGCTGAAAAGGATGTACATGCTTCGATACGAGGTGACGTATCCCTGATATCTGGAATTTTGGAGAGGCATGATCATTTGCAAAAAATGCAGCAGGTAATAAAAATTGTCTTTTTCAACATGAAAGCTTCTAAAAATTAAGACGCGATAACTAAAATAAAATATACTACCTTTTTATATCGAATAAATGTTAATAATGAGTTTAAAAATAAGCTTAATTTAATCAGGCTGTTTTATCCCTTTAGATATCGGGTGAACAGGGAAAAATTCGTGTAAAATTTAAAAAATCTATTTCTTTGCTCTGTTCGTATTAGAAATCAAGGGGTATATGTACCCATAACCCAGAGTAATTTTATGCCTGAAAGATGAAATTTGTCGATAACCAGCTTTTGTGTTATCATACAGGGTATTCCCTACTCGATGGTACATTAGAAGTATCTGGAGAACGAAAAGAAAAATAATTTTGAAATTTTCACTACGGCCATAGGAGACTGCGCTCTAGCTTTTAAAAATAATTTCGCGGTTGCAGTGTTGTCAGATCTATTGATTACTGACATCAACTTTGGAATTTTAAATGAGACACCCTGTATATTTTTACATTTTTAAATTCCACATAAAATTATAATTATTTTTTATTAAATGCATTATTAGTCTATACTTCATAGTTTCCGAGATATTGACTCTCGAAAAGTGACATTTTTGAACTTTGACAGCTTCTAACTTTCTAACAGTACGTCCTAGAGCAAAACGGCTTACATGTCCCTATCTTCAATTTTTATTATCTTCCCAAAAAATCAACTTCCGGTCAAACCGGATGTAACTCGAAAGCAGGAAATATAGTTGTTCCGGTTTAACCGGAAGTTGTTTTTTTTGGGAAGATAATAAAAATTGAAGGTAGAGGCATGTAAGCCGTTTTGCTCTAGGACGTACTGTTAGAAAGTTAGAAGCTGTCAAAATTCAAAAATGTCACTTTTCGAGAGTCAATATCTCGGAAACTATAAAGTATAGACTAATAATGCATTTAATAAAAAATAATTATAATTTTATGTGGAATTTAAAAATGTAAAAATATACAGGGTGTCTCATTTAAAATTCCAAAGTTGATGTCAGTAATCAATAGATCTGGCAACACTGCAACCGCGAAATTATTTTTAAAAGCTAGAGCGCAGTCTCCTATGGCCGTGGTGAAAATTTCAAAATTATTTTTCTTTTCGTTCTCCAGATACTTCTAATGTACCATCGAGTAGGGAATACCCTGTATGGTTAAATATTCTGCACAATTTAGAAATATTTTTTATTATGCAATTAAATAATTACATAACTATACTATAAATAAATTAGAAAATAACGATATGATGATAAGAAAGGTTTAAAAAGTTTTTTTAAATTAATAATTTTAATAATTCAATTTTACATAAAAGAAAAAAATACTTTTAGAAAAAAGCTTATTATGGATAATAATATTGTAAAAAAACCCTAATATTTTTATCTAAAAAATGTTTTAAAATTACTTTATACTTTAATAAAAAGTTGAATTTAAAAAAGTATTTATTTAAATATTTTGTTTCAAATTGCATTGTTTGTTCTGAAAATTTAAATAGGTTTTAAAGTAGGTTTATAATTATTTTAATTTTTTCGCTATTTATCTTTTTGTAGTGTGGTATGAAACATATTTTATATAGGTATACAGTGTGACCAGTAAAGTTCGCATCATATGGGATTTTTTTTTTAATAACTTTATTCGAAATTTGACTTTGGTATCAAGTTCTGGTTCGCTCGAGATTAAAATTAAGCAAAAAATAGTAGTCACGTGATTCGCATTAACTGTCAAATTTAAATTTTTTCCAAAAAATTATTGGAAAGTGGGGTTATTTCTAAAAATATTGAAAAAAGTTATTAGAAAAGGTTTTTTTTTAAATGCAGCTTCTAGCCCACATGCGAAATTTAAGCTGAATAAGATAATTTTGATTTTTTACCCACCACTAAAATTTATTTTTCACTTAATGAACACTTTACTGATGACACTGTGTTCTTTTTTGTCTTAATATTAAGGTATATTACTTTCAGACATAAACTACGTTTTCAAAAATACTTATTTTATTATCACATGTGATCAAATTTTAATAGCCCAATTTTTATTTTGTAGAACAACATTTAATATGACTCTACTTTAAAGAAAATGTATCTGGAATAAAGCATTGTCAAAACTAAGAAGTTTTATGTAGGTTGCGTTAAGTCTTATTTTGCAAAAGTGGGCAATTTACAAAATATGGGTAGAAAATCAAAATTATCTTATGAAGCTTAAATTTTGCATCTGGGCTAGAAACTGCATTAAAAAAAACTTTTTCTAATCACGTTTTTTGATACTTTCAGAAATTACCCTACTTTTGAATTATTTCTTGAAATAAATTCTACCCTACTTTTGAATTATTTCTTGAAGTAAATTAAAATTTGACAGATAATGCGAATCACGTGAGCACTATTTTTTTACTTAATTTTCATCTCGATCGAGCAGAACTTGATGCCAAAGTCAAATTTCAAATAAAGTTATTAATAAAAAAAATCCCATATGATGCGGACTTTACTGCTCGCACTGTATGAATAAATACCCAGTTTTTGAAAATAATAACACAATAATTAATACACATCATAATGTAATACCTAATGTAAAAAAATGCAATAATCCCATCAAATTTAATCTTAAAGGTTTTACTTTTACACCTTATTCAAGAAGCTTTATTATATTAAACTATTATTTATTTATTTTATTACAAGTTTACAGGTTTTGTATTCTGGAGAATCTTTTAAATTACACACATTAATCCTTCTTTTCTTGTACTCCTCACATTTTATAGCAAAATAGTAATAAAAATCTTGCAACTTAAGTACGGTTAACAAGCTTTCTAAAAGCAGATAATTTTTGCGATACTTATTATTTTTTATTTAGATTGAAAAGAAATTACTATATCAACATCAGCCTCAAGGAAAAACAACCGAACATAGGTTTAAAAGGGTATGTTTATAGGTTACCAGTCACTCTAACATGTACTGACATTTTCAAGTATACATCATATTATGTCTCATAACTAACAATTTATAATTAACCAAATTAACCAAAATTATTTCATGTATACAATGCAATAGCCTGAATTATTTTATTTATACCGGGTGTAACAGGATCATGGTACACCCCCCGTATCTCTGTTAGCTTTAAAGGTAATTGATTTAAATTTGGGATATCCCATATACATAATAAGCGGCCCTTTTTGACCTACAAATAATTTTTTTTTCACTTCCGGTTTCACCGGAAGTGACACCAACTTTCGATTCTTAAATGGAACACCCTGTATATTATTACATTTTTGAATTCTGCATGATTTTCTGAATCCAATGATACCACACAAGTGACATTTTAAGCATAAAAAATATTTATTATTTAATTTTTAATTTTCCATTTAAGTGTGCCATGACGGTTCCGAGTCCGAGGTCCCGTCAAAAATACTAAATTGCGTTTTTTATAAGCAAATAAAATTCATCGTAATCGTTTTTGGGGTAAAACTTAATTTTTCCAAATGGAACCATATTGGTACCGTGGTACCATTTCTTAGTACTATTAATAAGGAATTTATTCATACCTAGTAATAACATGTGCGATAAAAACAATCAAAATTATAGCTAGAAGAAAATACAATTATTTTGTTCTAATTTAATGCTAAGAAGTTACTAAGGTGAACAAAAATAACAACAAGTAAAGACTTTTCCAATACACAATAAAAACACCGATACACCACCGAATACTTATTTGACAATCTGAATAATTTCATTCTTTTCAAAGCCACCTTAGTAACTTCTTAGCATTAAATTAGAACAAAATAATTGTATTTTCTTTTAGCTATAATTTTGATTGTATTTATCGCACATATTATTACCAGGTATGAATAAATTCCTTATAAATAGAACTAAGAAATGGTACCACGGTACCAATATGATTCCATTTGGAAAAATTGAGTTTTACCCCAAAAACGATTACGATGAATTTTATTTGCTTATAAAAAACGCAATTTAGTATTTTTGACGGGACTTCGATTTTTCTAGCCTTAGATGGATCAATTGGAATAAATCGGAACCATCATGGCACACTTAAATGGAAAATTAAAAATTAAATAATAAATATTTTTTACGCTTGAAATGTCACTTTTGTGGTATCATTGGATTCAGAAAATTATGCAGAATTTAAAAATGTAATAATATACAGGGTGTTTAATTTAAAAATTGAAAGTTGGTGTCGCTTCCGGTGAAACCGGAAGTGCAAAAAGAAATCATTTGTAGGTCAAAAAGTGCCGCTTATTATGTATATGGGATATCCCAAATTTTAATCAATTACCTTTAAAACTGACGGAGATACAGGGGGTGTACCATGATCCTGTTACACCCGGTATATCATTACATAGGCAGTGGTATATTCACTAAAAATTTTAAGTTTAAAACTGTTTTAATTTGACAAATTGAGATTTAGATCAACTAGTGTGAAAAGCAGTTTTTACTATGAATGCATTTTTTATATTTTACTAAAATTAGGAAATAAAAAAAATTGCTGTGAACTTCGAGGAAATTAACCGAAACTTTAATCTTCTTTGATCTCATTTGTATCCCCTAAACATTTTAATATACTCAGTGGAACAATGACATTAACAAAGCGCACTTCCTTCTAACAGTTTTACTTTCATGGTTACTTTACCTTTTTCATTTATAATTCAGATCTAATCAAACAGCCGACATAGACAGCGTCAGTATTTGTAATTCAGGAAGAAGAGTCATATTTCACGACTGGATTTTTATTTTACGAAAATAAGAGCTAAATTTTCTAATTATACACAGAAACATTAAGACGGATTCATTTATAAATCACATCTTGCATAGCAATTAAGGTGGAATTCTCAACGTCATTCCATCTATTGCCAACCTATAACCTATTTCGCGTTCCTTTTTTTAGTTTATTATTTGATTAACTAACATTTAAATAAAATCAATATCGTCGGTACAATATTTAGGTAATATCTGACATATTACAAAAATATCAATTTATTTTATTGCTAATTTTGGGAGAATTATGTAGTGAAAGAAGAATGACATAATAATGTTAAAAAAAAATCTTACCCGATATTTTTAGCTATAAAATTATCTTAAAATATTTAATGAAATTCCTTGATATTTATTTAATATGTCAATTATTATTACCTATAAAATATGAAGACGATAATGATTTTATTTAAATTTTGTGGACAGGAAGACTGCATGCTAAAAGCTTAAGTAACGATTAGAGGGTTGACGACGGCTATCATTAGAACACACGTGGTAGAGATAATCTACATATTGATTTCTTGCGATTGAATAAATCGTGAAATGCGAGTCTGGACTTCCGATTTCTATAAGAAACCTAGAGCTGAACACCTTTTAAACTAGTTGTTAAAAGTATCTCAGTAGTTTTACTTTATTTAGGATTTTATACCTTATTTTATCTTTTTTAACCTTATTTTAATAATTAATTTTCACCTAAAGTCGTCAACTGTGTCTGTGAAGTGTTTTCCTATTTTAACTGTCAATTTTATTAGCACCTAGCAATACTGCCTTGTGCAGTTACATAACATGACGTAGTTAAATTTAAAAAAAAATGGTGAACATGAAATAAAGGAATTTGAAATTGACTGATTTTTCAAATTATAAATGACGACCATCTTTTCTGAATTACAATTGCCAAACCTGATTTACATCTTAACCAACCTTAACGATATTTTTCAAGAAACAAAATAATTGCTTTTTTGGTTAATCCTTGGTAAGTATAATATAATAAATGGATATATACAATATTTTTCCAGACACCTGCATCCGGCTTTTCCGGCATCGACGACGACCTAATCTTCAGCGGGGCCGGATCCGGCTGCAACGGGGACGACGAAGACGAGTGTCCTCCACTGCCGGAAATGGGTTCCGGAGATGACGATCTTATAACTCCTGTATTCATACCTCCTACGCGGGCACCACCCACCACCAAACCTAAGAAGAAGGTTCAAGGTAGCGGAAAGGATTGTGATGATGAAGACTGTATTGATGGATCTGGCTCTGGAGAAATTACGGAGGATACGCTTAGTAGTAGTAAGACCACTGGTACGAGAATATTTTTCACAATTTTATTTTCCGAAGAAACGTTGACATCTCTGACAAGGTTTCTTTTAGTAAAAGTATACAAGTACCATGCGAGCAAAAATTATTTGCATCAAAGAGGGCTTGGATTAAAAAACGTGATATGGGGACGATATATCTAACCAAATCTAGGTTAAAATTTTGTCAAATCCATATAATGACATGATATGCCAAACGAATGAGTAATAAAATAAGTAGGTAGACAAAATACAAATTTATTTTTGTTGTTTACAAAATTATAATAAGTACTTGCACTTTATAAGGAAATAAATTTAGCTGCTTCTTAAGAATAGTCCTGCATATTCCCTAAGATCTTCCCACTTCTTGGGACAGGCGTCTTATACAATTTGTTGGCGTATTTTGCATTATTTCACGAACATTAGCAACAAGTTCTTCTGTTCTTACAGATGGTCTTCCTGCTCCTTTTTTGTGTTGTATAGAACCTGTTTCCCTAAACAAAGCCACGGTTCTTTTCAGGCAATGATAGAAATCCACAGCAATAAAAGCAACGTTAGGAAAATGTTCGTGAAAATCGTCCATGCACAAACCCGGATTGTATTGCCACTCACCATTTACTCTAACCCCGTTTCGAAAATACGCTTCAACCATGAATGTTTTGTGCTGTTCCATAAAGCCCATTGTGTGAATTGTTTAAGAAATTGGAATAATTACCGATGAATCAAATTACTTGTAACGACTGTCAAAGATGGCGGAATAACTGATTGATTGTTAATTCAGGAAGTTACTGACACCCAACAGGTATTAAGCTCTACGACTAAGCATTACGTCCTTAGATGCAATGCCCTCTTTGATGCAAATACTTTTTGTTCGCACGGTATTTTAATGCATCTAGTTTTTGCTAAATTTTATGTTTAAAATGTATTAAATTAAACATTTTTTCTTTAATTACCTTGACAACGACAGTGTGAAATGTAACAATTCAAAGAGTTTTAAATGCTGGAACTTTACCGATTTTTACAAACGATTGCTGAACGTAAAGGTATTTTTAATATAACTAAATTTTATTTTAACCAATGGTAAGGTTAATCTGATTGCCCCACATTAGGGGCCGCTACTCAGAAGAAAATCTTATTCCAGTCATGTACGGAACTAATACAACCCTACAGCTGTTTTTACTCTTGTTGATGGACTATAAGCTCAGAAAAAGATATCAAAAAACCCATACCTTATTATATATTTTTGTTGTTTTGCAAAAATAGTTGGATTAAAATAGAATGGATTATTTATTATTTTTTATATTCTAAAAAATTAGCTTGCTATAAATTATTAATAAATTAACATAAATACAATAAACTAGGTAACTTATTAAAGCTACTTAACAATATTGTCTCAAATGTTCAAATTGTCGCCAATCGTTTTGAATGCAGCGATTGATCCTTCTGCGATTAGAAAATATAACCTATTCGATTTCCGCTGTGGTTATCCTATCAATAGCATGTTGAATTCGACACATCATATCTGGGTTGTTGGTCGAGTTTTGTAAACTACCCATGTCATTTATTCTTTCTCATAGATAGAAATCCATGCTTGTTAAATCGGGGGACCTATAGGGGGCCAGAATAACAAACAACAAACTGCCTTAATAATAATTTTTACCCCATAATCATAACATAAATGGTTTTCAAGATATAGGGTACGGAATTCCTTGACCACGCTGTATGTTAGTTAATGGATGAATATATCTACATTCTTTGAGAGCGGATAAAAATATATTACAAAATGTAAAATAAATTTTCCAATTACCAAAATGACAATTGCAATATTTCTGTCAGTGACTCATTGAGTTTATAGTAATACAGACTTACAGGCCTATAAAAAAAACTCAACGCCGCGTTTTTAGTTAATCTACACTACAGTATAGCGACACAGTTTATTAATTATAATTATTGATGTACGATGTAAAAATAATGTAGTTATTAATGATACTAGTTCGATATAAACACTATAATGAAATGTGTGCAACGTTAAACCACGAGGCGTCAGCCGAGTGGTTTAATTGCACAAGTTTCATTAACAACGTTTATATGGAACAAAATTTAATCTACGACAGTGCAAATAGATTTTATTCGTCTAAATTTCATTGATATCAGATAACGTTTTCGTAATTTTTAAAATTTTCAGCTGTCCATATTAGTCGATCTCATGGTAACCGCATTTTTGATTGTTTCAATTTCGATTTTAACAACGTCATTATTGCCGTCTAATTTTCTATTGTATGCAAAGTGTTGGCCAAAAATAATTTTATGTCATACCAGTACATTATTGTGTTTTTATACCTTGGATACCATCTACATAATGGATTACTTTATGCCCGTGCGGGCATAAAGTACACATTATGGCCAGCGCGAGCATTAAATGTTGCATTAAGTGTGCATCTTGTTCCATTTTTGATTTTTGACTTTGACAAATTAAACATTTTAATACTGTTAAGGTAATGTCGTATATAGGTAAATAATAAAAAATTGGTAAATCAAATTCAATTAAAAAAAAAAATATTTATTATTCAAAACGAACTGGTATGACATAAAAGTTTGTATGCACCACGGGTACTAATAGATATATACCCTCGGGCGACTTACGAACCCTCGGGCCAGAGGCCCTTGGCTTTGTAAGACTGTCGCCCTCAGAGCATAATCATCTACTTAGTACCCTTGATACATAAATAACTATAAATATGGGAGATTCTGAATACGAAAGTGTCCCTTCGGATGTTTACAATAAATAAATAAATGCAATCCGTTTTTCTAAGTAATAATAACAAATAAATAGTTTGCACCGACTTTCTTTTTGTTTTTTTATCTTAACATTTGGATGCTATTATGAATTCATAATGGCACTGAGTGCTATTATAAAGGTCATAATGACATCTAAATGATATTGCTAAATACGTCATAAATGACACGGTCGTAGATTAATACATTTTATAGTATAGGTACTAGATGAGTCACTAACAGAGACAGCATGGTTTTCTTTAAAGAATTAATAAGTAGTTACCCATTTCCCCTATATTCTAACTTATGATTTCCTTAACGTTAATTTTGTTACCAGGAATCGTTACGGAAATAACTGACTCCACCACAACAATCGAAAATGCTGGCACCAAGACGGGAACAGAAGATATGTCTACAGCCACCGCAGGGCAATATACCACAGCAAGCTATAGTAACAATACATCTTCCGAAGGAGGTATTAGCTCAACCACCTCACAGCACACTACCAAAATACATACAGCCGAAACGTACTTTACGGACCGTCCAATCACACCAACTACACCGAGAGAAGAACTTACAGACCTGCCGAATGGAATAAATCAGCATCCTCTACCACAGCCTATTCCAACAGATACGTCGAACAATATTTATAGTATAAACAATAATTACAAGAAGACTCCTCCTACTCAAAGAATTAACTCGGAAACATCGGAGGTAGTGGCTCTGATTATAGGAATTATTGCGGCTGCTCTAATAGCTGTTATTCTCGTCATTCTTGTCATTCTCAAATTCAGATGTCGAAACGACAGATCGTTTAAAATCGATGATAGTAAGGAGTTCCCGCACGGACCTAGCGCAGCGTTGCTAGGTAACACAGCGTCTAGCACGACTAGTCAAGCACAATATCAGCTCAATGGTGCTCTGAGGAACGGTGACAAAACGCAATTACAACAACAGAAGCAGAAAAAGCGAGATAGCAAAGATATTAAAGAATGGTACGTGTAAGTGTGTGCGAAAGAATATTTGTGACTCCGAGCCATTTGCGCGATGTGCGATTAACTTGTTTATAGAAAAGAAGTGATATTTGATGGTTATTTTTGTTTTCTTGTAAAAAACAAACGTTGGCGGATACAAAGTTGCTAATCTCGACTTGAACTTCAAACCCCAAATGTTATGTGTGGATTTTATGTTTTTGTGAATTTTATTTAGGCTGGTACCTATGGGTTCACTGTTTTAAATTTTAAAAATAGTCATTATGGGGACAACCTACTTATAACGCTATTTCTTAAGAAGTTATCTACTGCTTATACAATTCAAAGTTCTTATTGTAAGTTATTTAAAAAATGAAAATTATGTTCCAAAAGCATTTGAATTGTTTTGAAATTTAATTTGTTATCGTGATCGTTAGATGCAATATAAAAATACGTTCCTTGGGTTTTCGGTCAATAATCAGTCAACAATCTAGAATAAATTGTTAATTAAATACGAGTTTAGTTTGTTGACGTTTCGGCTTATTTGGGTCTAAACCATCAGAAGAACTACAATTAATTTGGAAATTATAAGATGCTAGTACCGATTGGGGATTGTGTTCCTTTCCCCGCACCCCACGAGATAGATTGGCGTCTTTGATGATTTTGAGCATAATATAATTATCTACCTATATTTTTGTTTCCTACTAAAATGTAGTTATTAGTGCTATATAAAATAACTTAAGGTATGTTTTTTGTAAATTTCTTTTTATTTTGATAGTGTAAGATATTTCTATTTTTTTCTTTTTTTACGAATCAGATAATTTCCAAATTTTAATAGGGAACTTGACAAAAATTTTAAATGAGAAAAAAATTCTATAAATCATAAGTATATATTGTCATAAATATGGCAGCAAAAAAAACTACATATTTCGTCCCAAAAGACCGCTAGAAAGATTCAAAAATGCCACAAAATTCAAATTATTTCAAGCGGGTAAAAACGCGCTGCTAGTAGTCGTGACGTCAAGACGTATCATTTGTCAGATTTGTGTGTGACATTCACGAAATAGGTTATAGGTTTTCAATAAATTTGATGATTTGTCAGATTTGACATCCACGCGTCAAGCGACACGACCTTAAAACAACAATACAATAACAAGAACATACGGCAATCCAAATGCAAATTGGGTCGCTCGGCACCTGTCAGGAATGTCAGGATGACGGATGACCAAAAGTCATACCCCCTGACGTCATCGGGCTTCGCGCGCTTTAGAGATCGTTTGAAATGCTTTCGACACGCGCGAAACTTTAAAGAATTATTACCAAATTATTTTTGATTTTTAAGGAGTAATAATTGGGGAGTACTTCTTTCAGGTTTAACTAAATCATATTATTAAAAAAAAATTGGAAAGTTCCCTATTGTAGTTCTGATGATGGTTTAGATCAAAATAAACTGAAACGGCATCAAACTGAATTTGTATTTAATTAACAATGATTAACCGACAACACAAGAAACATTTTTCAATTTACTGCTTGTTTTGTTTATTTCAGAATTGTTAAGTGAGTACTCAATAATTTTTTGTAGGCTATGATAATATTAGGTATACAGGGTATTCCCTTTAAAATAAAAATATATTTTTAACTAGTCCTTCTACAGTGTGTCCACGGATAGAGTTTGGAAGTGGAAAAACTTTTTAATTAGTAGGTATAGAAGAAAAAGCCATTCCTTATAAAAACGTCTGCTTGTGCTGAAACTATAATTTCGAATATCAGATTTGCAATTACTTTCCAGGGTTCGTCAAAAACAATATTTTTACTTTTTAGGATTTTTTTTGAATTCTAATTTTCAATTCCTTGATTTATTAAATGCATTTTGCGTCTGCTAAAACTGCATATCACATTTGCGATTACTATACAGGGTTCGTCAACATTTTTTTTTAATTTCGCTTAAAATAAACTTACGTAAAAAGAAACAACTATAATTGTTGCTTCCTTACTTCGAATATAATTTTATATCTGACCGAGTACCTAACGTTTTTTTGTAAAAAGACCATTTTTTATTGGCCTACTTTTGAAGTATTTTAATTAAGTATTAAGTATACTTACTTATTATATTAAAGTTACTATTTACATGTCATATTTCTTCAAGTTATTCAATCGTAATTTATAAAACTTGTATTCAAACGTGGTAATACCGAGTTAGCGCATAGTTCAACTCAACATCAGAATTCCCGATAACAGTCGCTTACCTTGCTGTATTGGGTTATTTGCAATAACAACTCTTATTTTTTTTCTTTTAAGAGATCTAAGTTATTATTGAAATTGATTTTATACACATGTGGCTTCAGCTTCAGATATCCCCATTAAAGAAAGTCGATAATTGTGAGATCCGGACTCCTACGTGCCAACTGATTTGGGCCATAAGTACCTTTCAATCCATTTGTTCTCAAAGTAATGATTTATCCATTCATCAAAAGGAATTGAAAATTAGAATTGAAAAAAAATCCAAAAAACAAAATCCGTTATTTCTGACGAACCCTGTAATGTAATCGCAAATCTGATATTCGAAATTATAGTTCCAGCACAAGCATATATTTTAATAAATTAATTGATTCAGCCGATACTAGGTGGAAATCCATAATAATAGTATTATGAGATACAGTAAAACAAGGTTGAACTTGTAAATTTCCACTATATTAGACAGAAAATGACATGTTTCGCTAACACTGTAGCTTCGTCAGATGACAATGATTTAATAAAGGTGAAAAGTAAAAATTGGGTGCAATAAAATTAAACTATTTAAGATGTAAATAAAACAGTGGGAGGGTTACAATTGCGGGGAAATCCAACAGAGGGTTTAAAAATTAAATTAAATTAGGTACAATATGGGTAGGTATTTACAAAATCTTAATTATATGGTTAACAGAATAAATTTAGCAAAGGTGAATTATTTAAATCTAATTGATCATTAAGTAACAGGTCCGTATTTTTAAGTTTATTTATTTCCATAGATTCTAACAAATTCAGTTTTAAGCCTTTGTTTTCTGTATGTAAGATTTTAAAGGAAGGATCGAAATTATGTTGATAATCATGTAAATGGATAGCATAGTTTGAGTCTGTTTTATTTTTTAGAAAACTGTTATAATGTTCCTGTATTCTTTTGTCAAACTGTCTACCTGTTTGGCCAATGTATGTTTTAGGACAATCTTTGCATTTTAATTTATAGACGCCTGACTTTTTGTTTTTATCGCTTTTAGTTTTATTGTTTTTGATGAATTTACTTAAAGAGTTATTAGTTTTGTAACACAAATTTATATCAAGTTTGTTAAGAAAATTGCCAATTACTTTGCTAGGTTGTCCAAAGAAAGTGACAAGTTTAAATTGGTCAGAGTTTTTGCTTCTAGGAAAAACTAAGTCAATAGCCTTTTTGTAAGTTTTCTTTTTTAGGATTTGGTCAATTAAATTTGAATTATATCCGTTATTAACTGCAATTTGTTTAATAATGTTTAGTTCTTTTTGAAAATTGATTTTATTTAGAGGGAGAGTTACTAGTCTATGGATCATACTGTGAAAAGAAGCTAATTTGTGTTGTATAGGGTGGCAAGAAGAATTGTGTATGACAGTATCAGTATGAGAAGGTTTATGGAAAACGGAGAAAACATGTCTATCATTTTCTCTCTTAATATTTAAATCAAGAAAATTGATAGAATTGTTACTTTCCTGTTCTATTGTAAACTTGATATTTTTGTGTAGGCTGTTAATATATTCCAAAAAGACTTTTAACTGTCTATCAGTACCAAGAAAACATGTTAAGACGTCATCAACATACCTATGCCAATAAAGAAACTGTTTGAAAAGAGGATGATTACTTATTTTATTTTCTAAAAAATCCATAAATATTTCAGCCAATAAAGGACTAAGGGGGTTACCCATAATAAGACCATTTTTGCTGGTGTATATTTTGTCGTTGAACTCAAAATAATTTTGTTCAAGGCATACTGTAAGAGAATCGATAATTTCTTGTTTTTTGATCAGATTTACATTTTTTAAGGTAAGAAGTTGATTGACCAAAGTAATACTAGAGAAAAAGTCAACTCTATTATTCATAAAAAATTTCTAACACAACGTAAAAAACTCACTTCCCTTATTTCCAAAGCGCCTAATCCTCCAAGACATTCTAAACAAAATAATTTTTCCGAACATAAGTTTTTTGACAGATTTATTAACTTATCTACAGTAAATTTCTCTGAAACCGAAACTAAATTAGTAGAAAAAGGTTTTAAATATAACATCCAAGAGAATATTTCTCCCAAAACTTTGGAGATATTAGGAGTCGAAACAGAACTAGCACTTAAAGACATTCCTTTTAACATTTCTCTAAAACATAAAGCCTCATCTATAATAAAAAATGAATTTTTAAAACAAACCATGCCAAAACAGGAAATTCAAATAGCCAATAATATTAAAAACAAATCTAATGATGTAATTTTCACGAAAGCGGATAAAGGTAATACCGTAGTAGCAATAAGCAAAAATGATTATATTCAAAAAACTATTGAATTCCTAAATCCCAACAACTATCAATTTTTAAAACGAGACCCTACTACCAAATTTCAAAAATCTATAAAAAGTATTATTCATAATTGTAAAAGTATATTTTCTGACATAGATTCTTCCAAATTAATTCTTATGAATCCTCAGTCTCCTAAATTATATTCACTAATAAAGCTTCACAAAGAGGGATACCCTATCAGACCCGTAGTTTCTTTCTTTTCTGCACCGTCGTATAAAATTTCAAAAAAATTAATAGACATCATTAAAAGTAACTCCCAATTTTCAGCAAAATTTGCAATTAAAAATTCTCTTGAGCTAGTAAATAAAATTAATAATATTAATTTACCTAACAATGCTAAGCTAATCTCTTTTGATGTTACTAATTTGTTTCCCAGCATACCTATCGATGAAACGATTACTTTGGTCAATCAACTTCTTACCTTAAAAAATGTAAATCTGATCAAAAAACAAGAAATTATCGATTCTCTTACAGTATGCCTTGAACAAAATTATTTTGAGTTCAACGACAAAATATACACCAGCAAAAATGGTCTTATTATGGGTAACCCCCTTAGTCCTTTATTGGCTGAAATATTTATGGATTTTTTAGAAAATAAAATAAGTAATCATCCTCTTTTCAAACAGTTTCTTTATTGGCATAGGTATGTTGATGACGTCTTAACATGTTTTCTTGGTACTGATAGACAGTTAAAAGTCTTTTTGGAATATATTAACAGCCTACACAAAAATATCAAGTTTACAATAGAACAGGAAAGTAACAATTCTATCAATTTTCTTGATTTAAATATTAAGAGAGAAAATGATAGACATGTTTTCTCCGTTTTCCATAAACCTTCTCATACTGATACTGTCATACACAATTCTTCTTGCCACCCTATACAACACAAATTAGCTTCTTTTCACAGTATGATCCATAGACTAGTAACTCTCCCTCTAAATAAAATCAATTTTCAAAAAGAACTAAACATTATTAAACAAATTGCAGTTAATAACGGATATAATTCAAATTTAATTGACCAAATCCTAAAAAAGAAAACTTACAAAAAGGCTATTGACTTAGTTTTTCCTAGAAGCAAAAACTCTGACCAATTTAAACTTGTCACTTTCTTTGGACAACCTAGCAAAGTAATTGGCAATTTTCTTAACAAACTTGATATAAATTTGTGTTACAAAACTAATAACTCTTTAAGTAAATTCATCAAAAACAATAAAACTAAAAGCGATAAAAACAAAAAGTCAGGCGTCTATAAATTAAAATGCAAAGATTGTCCTAAAACATACATTGGCCAAACAGGTAGACAGTTTGACAAAAGAATACAGGAACATTATAACAGTTTTCTAAAAAATAAAACAGACTCAAACTATGCTATCCATTTACATGATTATCAACATAATTTCGATCCTTCCTTTAAAATCTTACATACAGAAAACAAAGGCTTAAAACTGAATTTGTTAGAATCTATGGAAATAAATAAACTTAAAAATACGGACCTGTTACTTAATGATCAATTAGATTTAAATAATTCACCTTTGCTAAATTTATTCTGTTAACCATATAATTAAGATTTTGTAAATACCTACCCATATTGTACCTAATTTAATTTAATTTTTAAACCCTCTGTTGGATTTCCCCGCAATTGTAACCCTCCCACTGTTTTATTTACATCTTAAATAGTTTAATTTTATTGCACCCAATTTTTACTTTTCACCTTTATTAAATCATTGTCATCTGACGAAGCTACAGTGTTAGCGAAACATGTCATTTTCTGTCTAATATAGTGGAAATTTACAAGTTCAACCTTGTTTTACTGTATCTCATAATACTAGCATATATTTTTATAAAGAATGACTTTTTCTTCTATACCTACTAATAAAAAAGTTTTTCCTCTTCGAACTTATATCCGTGGACAAACTGTATATTAGATTTAAATCAGTACCTACTAAACTTATACTAAAACAATTTAAAATGAATCATAATAATATAAAAAAAATAGCAGCCAACAGTTGGAAAGGTTAACCTTATAACAAATGAAGAAAACAATTAACTGATATGATAAATAATAAAGGTGACAACGTAATTTAAAAGCAGTAGCTATACCTTGATAAATATACAACTTAAGAGAACAGTGGGTTTACATAAGTGATTTGCTCCTAACTGTTTTTTTTTAGAGTCGTATAAAAAAATACTATTGTCGAGTGCAAATTAAAATACCAAAAAATAACTAATAATAAGTAAGTTATTAAAGAAACACCAAAACTCATCAATCAATGGATATACGTTTGAAACTACGCTGGTCTACTCTTTACATAGAAGTTTTTGAAACTTATTCTACTATAGAATATCCCTTATCGAAACTTAGGCCTGCCTAAATAATCTTTATAAAAAAAATTATTTTTAGAAAAATAACACTACTAATGTAGAAAAAAATAGATAATAAAGGTTTTATAATAAAAATTCTAGTTAAATAAAATGTATAAAATATAATTAATTGCAACCCAACAAATACTTAATTAGAATCTCACTTATTACGGCAATCCCTTAATTAGCGAAAAATTGTTAAGTTAGTGTTAAGTACGGTGTAAAATATTAAACGCACATATTTTTAAAAGTTATGGTAAGTAACACAGAAAATAAAAGATCGTGCAATGCGTGAGTTAATTTTAATATACATACATTTTTGGCCATTGGCGTTGTCAGACTATGCAGTGGCGGTTCGTGATATTTTAGTAAGGTGAGGCCAAAAATTAATTACGGGGTTAAAAGCAAGCAAACAATTTTTTGGACCACGCCCAAACATTGCTAAATTAGTCAATATTATATTATATTATATTATATCTGTTTTATCAATGTTTCGTCTTGCTTGATTATTTCGTTACGGTGTGCAGAATTTACCTGATTTTGAATGTTAATTTTACCAAGCATACAGACAGAAATTTAAAATGTTGTATGTTGTATATATTAAGTACTTATAAAAACTTGCAAGGGTTAATCTTTGACTAATTTTAAAATAAAAAAGTTCATATGAACATGATGGGTCTGCAACGGTTTGGTTCTTGAGACAAAGGCCGTCCAAAAAAGTTGGTTGTTTAATTGGTTTTTGATTATAATTTTGTTTAAATAACATGGCAATTTTACGGAAGTCGGGATACTGAGAGTACTAATGATGAAAATCTCAAGTATTTATTTAGATTTTGTTTAATGTTGGAGAGCGCCACATACAGTGTTGCACCATGATTTAAATAACCATAACTTTTTGTGTCGCGCTGTACGTCATTTTTGTCTGGACAGGTCTATTCTCTATTCAATTTTACATTTAAAAGGTATTCTTAGTATTATTTGCCCTGAAAGCAGCGTTTTTGAAAAAAAGGGCTTTATACCTCTTTAAACCTGCGTTAAGGTAAATCATCAAGATTAAAACTAAACTACTTCCACAAATAAGTTAATAACATTTACAATAATTCTTGAAAATAACCGCCGCCTACTACAAACAACGCATGCATCAATTCGCCTTAACATTGATTGACGAACTATTTCGAATATTCCTGATGTCTGATTAATTAACATATATCCTATTTCATAAATCTTGTTCATTTTGAATTGGTGTTTTGTAGTGACTTTAAGTTACCACACAGAAAATAATCCAAAAGATTGAGGTCTGGTGATGTAGGAGGCCAGGCTTGCGGTCCCGCGCTCCCTATCATTAGCAACAATAGTTATTGTAAATGTTATTAACTTATTTGTAGAAGTAGTTTAGTTTTAATCTTGGGAATGATCTTAGATTATCATATCACAAATAATCAATAATATACATACATATTTTCGCTTATTTTTTCAAAAACTCAAAAAGATTTAACTTAGAAGATTCCAACGCAGGTTTAAGTTTAAACCCGTTTTTTTCCAAAATGGCTACTTTTAACGACAAATTTTAATATTAAGAGTTTCTTTTGTATGTAAAATTAAATAGAGAATAGGAAATGACGTACAGTGCGACACAAAAAGCTATACACATACATATACTCTATATGTGACGCCCTCTAACATTAAACAAAAAACTAAGTAATATTTGAGTTTTTTATCTTTAGTCTTTCCAGTATCCCTAATTTCGTCAAATTGTCATTAAACAAAAAACCAAATAAAACAACTTTTTTGGTATTGGTATCTCAAGGACCAAGCCGTTGCGGACCCATGTTCATATGAACTTTTTTTTTTTAAATTAGTCAAAGATTAACCCTTTAAAGTTAGTACAAGAACCTAATAAATACTTATTACATAAATTATGAAAAATAAAATGACATTCTTTACGAGCAAAAACAAAGTAAGGTTACACGCATTCGCGACATACGAACCAACAACTGAATTGCGCCACACGCGGAAAGCAACCGGCAACTGACTGAATGATTTTAATTGGTGAAGAGCCTTGGGTGCCTGGTTCTTAGAAAGTTTCTTACTGTATTTGGACGAAAACGGCATGGATACAGGTCATGCGGAGCTAAGCTCACGATAACTACGTTACCGAATTTCCGATTTACTTACCGTTAACCTTATATTAAAATGGCAACATAGTTTTCATTTTATTTTCTGTGTGTACTTAATTTTGTAATACGGTAAGAAATATTTTTTTTTAATCCACCAAAACATAACAATAAAAAATTGGGGATTGTCATACACAAAATCCTGACGCCCTATTATTTTGAGCTCTCGGTAAAAACTTTGATAGAATAAAACAATATTCAAAAGCATCTTTGATTAATAGTTAGTAGGGGCTAGCGACGCATCTTATATTTTGTTTTTTGATTATTATTTCGTTACTTTTTCGTTTAATCTAAAAATAGGTCAAATGCCGTAGAGTACATAATTATTGTCTACAGTTTTTAAATGGAAAAGTTTTTACGTTAAAGTTAATAAAAACAAAATTTCGTTTTTTGCTTTCATTACAATGAGCCTAATGAATAAAAATTAAGCAATTACTTGAAGCAATTACTTTTTAGTAAAAGCAATTGCTAGATCTGGATATTAATAAAATTTTGAAGCAATTGCTGTTTTTCTTACACCTCTGTAGCAAATGCTTATTTAACACAAGTTCAGACATGGCTTATCCATTTATTCAGATTATAGTTTTCATGTTCAGTTTGGTGCCTAATTTGCAAAAGAGTTGACGTAAATACAACAACGTTGGTCTATTTATTTAGTTCAATATTTATCTGTTACGCTTCTGTGGAAAATAGGAAACTTATATTTGTGATATGGCAGATTTCAGTGAAAATGAGGAAAGTGATGTGATGAAGAAATTAAAGACGAGCAATTAATAGTCGTTCACAAATTGAAGGAACATAAATAAATCTCTCCAACCACAACCGTTTAGCTTTCACAACAGCTTCAGCACTTGTAGGAAATTAAAAAAAATATTGGCCTTCTTCAAAACTGCATTCATTACAGAAGTGTATGTTTTACAGACAGTAGTTTGGTGAACACCGAGTTCTTCACCTACAGAATTTCGAAAGCCCGGATCCGACAATTTCCGCAGAAATATTTTAATCTTATTTAAATGCGAAAGTGCACCCCCTCGCCTTTTATCAATATCAGTCAAAAAATAATTTGCCAACCACTCAACATTTTCGCAGTCAAATCGATATAACTTTCTGAAATCATCATATCTGCAATTTTTACGTACTCTGTAGATTTTTCTTTTACGAACGTTCATATATTCAGCTATAATTGAAGACACAAATTAAGAGCAAAGCACGTGTATGCCGCGGAGAACTAAAGTTGACTGCTACTAAGCAAATGATGCAGGTGTCGACCCACCTTAAAAAGTTGAAAGCAATTGCTACACTAGAAAAAGCAATTCCTTAATTTATTCATCGCATTTTAAGCAAACAATAGCAATTGCTTCTATTTTTTAAGAAAAAGCATTGACTAGAAGCAATTCCTGTACTTTTAAGCAATCGCTGGACGCAAAAGCAATTACTTTAGTTTTTATTCATTGGAATTCAAGAAATTACTTCGATTTTATAAGAAAAAGCAATTCCTACATTTATATTCATCGAGCTGAACTTACCTAAAACATTTTTTTTTTACTTTAAACTGAAAGTTACGCCTGAAAGTCTGGTCGTGGTTGTTTGTTTTTTGGGTAGGAAATTTTAATTAATGAAAATATATGGCGAATGCGTTGCTAGCCAATGCAATGGTACAAACATAAAGAAATATTTATAGTTTATTTTCTGTTATCTCATATCAGACTTAAAGGACTTTAGAAATCTAATTTTAGATAAAACTTTGCTTTTTCTATACTACATTTTTTTTACTTAGAGCAATGTAGAAATAAAATCAACATCGATTTGCTATTTATATGTATAAAACTGAAAAATCATCTTATTGTCCACCTTTTGTCAAGTTTTAGGGCGTAAGATGATGAATATTTTAGCGTTTTCGAAAACAATTGCAAATATATTATCCTAAAATATATTTTTTAAAATTATAACATACATAACTACTGCCAGCTTGTACAAACTTACTGTTAAAACCCAAATTTCAGAGAGCTTACAATCGAAAATATTTTAATTGGTTGGTACCAAAAACAGCCGTTTAATGGGCGTATTACTAGAAAAGCTTTTAGAACTGTCAGATAATAGCCAGTTTATTTTAGTTAACATTATAATATTACGTTTTACATATGAGGCTATGGGCGCAATATCGGACTAACCCCAATATATAATGTAGGAAAATATGTTTGAAAAAATCAGTTCATTCATCCTTTAGATTATTCCGACTTAAATCAACTAAAGTGGGTTTAAGGTCATCTATATCCAATAATTTTTTTACAAAATTTTATTTAGAGACTTATTTTAGACTTTTGAATGTGGGTTAGTCCACTGTGCATTCAGCAACAATGCACATAGACAGCTAACTTATAGCAGCAAAGTGGACCAACTACTGCGCTTAGTCCACTTTGCTGCTAACTTATTATAGCAGCAAAGTGGACCAACTACTGCGCTTAGTTCACTTTGCTTCCCTGTATTCCCAACGAATATAAAATGCCAAAACTAGGTTAGTGCTGCTAGCTAGGAGCGAGAAGAAAAAGGTCGGTTGGTCCACTTTGGAGTTGATAAAAGTCGATATTCCGAATAAGATTCTGCAATAAAACGTTTTTTTAATTGTTGTGGGTTAGTCCGTTATTGCACTCATAGCCTCATATAATATAGCTTTTAACTATAATTTATTATATTGATTCATTAAATTCGAAGGAAGCTATGGAAGCCTGATACACTATTGCATCGCATCGTACAGGTCATGGCCCATTCTCTGCAAATGGGGGAATTTTGTCATGGGATAAAACGGAAAAAAAAGTTGGAAAAAATGCTTTATATTTTACAATACGTTCAGTTAGATATTTATAATAATTTCCACGGTAATAAGTGCAGCAGCGATCGGTAAAAAATAAATTCGGTATTTTTATTGATTAACGACGCATGTCATTGTCATCTGCAATTATTATTACTTTGTTTATCATGGCCTTCATGCCAAAGTAAGTAATCAATGCTGATCTTTGGATAAATTTGCAAAAAACTGTAAATAAGTTTAAAAGTATTCTAGTTAGGTATAGGGTCACCCTATATGGACAGATAGAAACTGTTCTCGCCTATGCGCATTTAATAAACCAACCACCAATGTAAATTAGATTTTCTAAAAAAATTTTTAAAAATATCAAAAGGTGTCACTTTTCCACTTCCCTGTATATAAAAAACCAATTTTCGATAATTTATTATCGAGCGCAATAATATATAATTCCACAACAATAAATTTCGAGTGTCACCCTTTTATCTTTGAAAATATATTCAATTTTATTCGACAACCACCTGTTAAAGGTAAAAATTTGAGAAAAACTTTTTTTTTTCACAGAAACGGATAGAATAGGACAAAAACACTTAGAATAAAAGTTATTGGAGATAAAAAAACACAACTAAAATATATTATACAGGGTGTTCTATTTAAAATAAGTAAGTTTGTGACAACTTAAAGACTTTGTACAAAAACTTCGGTATCTTAAACTCAACTGAATTAACTATAGTAGTTTTAAAGATGAATAAGTGTGCAATATATGAAATTACTTGAATATATCTGAGTTTTGGGCTGCTTCAGAGTTTAATATAAATTCGGGTTTTAAATTTCTGGCAAAGTATGCATGAAAATTTAATAGTAATATAAATTTCCAGCCAGTTACACCCTCGAAGTTGATTTTTTTTATCATTCTAGTGAAATAAATAGCGTTTTTTTTTAATAATTTTTTTTATTCTACTTGTAATGATATAGGGTACCTACTAAGATCTACATCATGCTGTATTTTCCAATTATTTTTTGCCAAAAGAAAAAAAAATTACTTTGGTAAGGTACATGAATTGCCTCGTTTGCAGAAAATCGCCTCATGCTATACAAGGTTCAGACGTTGGCTTAAGGGTAGCGATTTTAGAAACTAGATATTCGAATCTACTAGCTAGATAACATTTCATCAATATCAATACAATAGGTACTTCTGAGATTTAAAAATAGGTTAAAAATAGTTTTTGCCGTTTTAAGATATTTAATAATTATTATTATCAATAAAACAAAACAATAAATTGTCCAGTCCCTCTCAAACCGCTCTGCGAAGTGACTTACAAATAGATGCACGCGTGAGGTATAATTTTCTAGAGGTAAACTTATTTATCATTATTCGTACTGAAAGAACAGATAATAGAAAGAATGTTTATAAGACTGCAAGACAACTTCAATATCAAAAAATCATATCTTTGTGCTATATTTACTTAAGGCCAAAGTGCAATTAAAATAGGAGAAGATGTAGAAAGAAAGAACGGTAGCTGTTAGAAAGCTCAACATAACATAATATATGCAATTGGTTTCAAAAACTTGCTACTTAATATTACTGTTTTCCATTATGATATAAAATGGATATTTTGTAATTTTTCAAAGTGTGGTGTTTAATTCTTTTTAATTTCGGTTGCACAAAACTAGTTAAAATGAACTAATGCAGTTATATCACAAAACTCCATTACAAGTTGTGTTTTGTCAAAAGCATTTCTCACAAACAAAATACTTCGATTGCACAGGTAGAAAAAATAATAACTACTTGTTATGTTTCACAAATTTAATCAGTTTCCTAACACGTGTTTTGTCAAAGAAGTACAAGATGATACTAAATTCTACGTAACATTACAAACGTATTTCAATCATATTATGGTAATTATAAACATGTCATAAAATTAAAATTAGAACTAGAAGATTGTCAACTGTGGGTTTTCCTAACTTTTAAAGGTACAAATACATATTTAGTCCTAAATTAGTGTGCTATTAAGAATTAGGGAAGCGCCTAAGCCGAAATACCTTCAGGCGCAAGGGCCGAAACATGTCAGGAAACTGATTAAATTTGTGAAACATAACAAGTAGTTATTTTTTCTTCCTGTGCAATGAAACAAAAGTTTCACCAAGCATGTAGCTCAACACAAATTAATCATATAAAATACTTCGACTCATTTACTGAATATACCAAAGCACACAACGGTTGCTAGTTTTCAATTATTCTTACTACACTGGAACTTTCTAGATAAATTTATATTTTCTATTATTTCATGATTCTTTAATCATTATGGTTATTACATTCTGAATTTAATACAAGTTACAAAAAATACACAGTATAATATAATTTATAGCACATTTGCGTATATTGCAGTTATGTAATATGAATTAAAAGCAAGATAAACGAGATGTTTAAAAAAATATGTGTTTGGTGGCCATCTTGGTAATATGCCGCCGCTAGCGGCAGCGCTTGCTGCAAAATGTAGATTTTAGCTTTAGACACCTAAACCTAGAATGCTCTTAACTTGCCTAGTTAATTCCATCTAAAACTACCTGAGGGTGGACAGTGCCCTAAATCCGTGTTCTTTAAACACTGTGGAAAAATCAAACAAATGATGTGCGTTTCTATTAGCAGTTACATATTTAAATAGTTGAAAACGTAAACTGATAAAATAAACTTTATTTACTTGGTCGCAGTATTTTGTTATTGAGAAATTAAATGCACCTTATAACTTTTTATTTTATCAGTATCAACTATAATAACTTTTTGATACTGGTAAAAATTGAAATGTATTTACAGCTATTAGGTATATAATAAAATAGTTAACTCTAAAAGCTAATAATAAAAAGTAGCACAATATTCAAGCTATTTTTTGTTAAAACTAACATGAAGCTGCCAGATTTTTAGATTCCCATTAAAAATAATACTGGTAACAATATTTTTTTTTCTTTTGAAAGTTATACTTTTGGAGTTGTTTGAAAGCAGCATTTTGTGTGATTTGATCTTTATTCATTGCACAAATTTTGGCTGGTTATATACCTATTACGCAATTTAAAAAAATATATAATATAATATAGCGGGTGTCCACGGAAGGTAGTTCGCTCCTCTAACTTTTTTGTTTTTCAAGATAATGGAATAAAATTTGGGGGATTTGTATAAGACATAAAACTGCATTTTATGACAGGTAACTCAACATTATGGAAATTAGTTTGTTGTTTAAAAAACATGGAAAATAATAGTTTTACAAGGAGTGAAAAAGTTGGTATGTTATTATTGTTAGGCTCATTTCGCAATTTCGGAACCAGATTTGGGTACCTTATAGTGCCCGGGTTGGATGACGCCGATTAAAATATCTTTGTGCGTAAAGTCGTGCAGCATCGGTTAAATTCTTTCTACATTTCCCAAACACTATAATAACATATAAATTTTTTCACTCCTTGTAAAACTAATATTTTCCATGTTTTTTAAACAACAAATTAATTTACTTTTACAAAAGCTGTCGGCATGTCAATTTTCTTCAAGGCATGATTTTGTTTTATCGGTTTTGCTGGTCACAGGCTACTTGATACATTTAAATATAAATTTATTCTCAAAGGATGCTTTATTTTAGGAAAGTTCCAAGTTAACTTTTTAAAGTTTTTTAATGGAACATTTTCTAAAACCTAATAGTATATGGTATCAAAATAATCGTACCTAATAAACTCCTCTTTTTTCTTAACCCGACGAGCCGCTATGTTGCCGTTTAAAAAAAAATGAGTTATACAACTTTAATGATTAAATTTTACATAGCACATTGCATTGGACCAAAAATAGTAAAATTGTATTTTTCCCAAGATTAAAGCACTAAGATAAGTGATTTTAAGGTATTCATAGCCCTCTAGATAAAACAGTAAATTAGAAAAAAAAATATTTTCTTGGTGACAAAAAGTGACAAGTGACACATCGTTGTATTTAGAATGTCATATGGAGTCAAAAAAAGGAAAAATATACCAGGTGTCCCATTTAAAAAGAAAGTTTATGTCACTTCCGGTTAAATCGGAAGTTCCATAATGTTGAGTCACCTGTAAAAAAAATGTAGTTTTTTATCGTATACAAATCCCCCAAATGTTATTCCATTATCTTGAAAAGCAAAAAGTTAGAGGGGCGAACCACCTTCCGTGGACACCCGGTAGGTATAAACGTTAAAGAAGCAAAAACCGACAATTTCCTGGATAAAGAAAAATCCTTCAAGAAATGATTTGTGCAACTGCAAGAACTACGGCTTGTAAATTTACCACAAAACGACCCAAAATGTTCCTTATGAAAATAATATACTCACAATGTAAAAAGTTACAAAAGGGCTAAAAAAGTTGTTTGCCCGAATTTAAACATAAATTAGGTGATATTTGCGTTTCTGGCTTTACTAAGTTTTGTTTGATATTGTCGACTTGACTACTTATTCTAAATACTTAGTATAGTGGCCTTTTTTGTTATAACATGTATTATTTTATTGTATAGGTGTTTTCATTTAGCCGAAACCTTTTATTTATCATTTATTGTGAAAACTGTTAGTTGACCATGCAAGAAAATGTCGAATATTTTTGGGAGAAAATAATTTTTCTAATCACCCGAAAAATCGTTATATACAGGGTGTCTCACGGTCGATGGTACCTTAGACGTTTCTGACGAACCAGCAAAGGAATCGTTCTAAAAATTTGGTCGCGTACATAACGGACATGCTCTACCAACCTAAAATATTTTTAACAATACAGTGTTGCCGTTTCCACACAAAAATAATAGTAACTTCGATTTTTTAAATGCAACACCATGTATTTTATTTTATTTTCGAAACCCCAATTACTTTCCTTACAATTTTTATTAACTCTACTCTGTACTTATTTCTTACCGTTTTTAAGATATAAATTAATTTCCGTTTTTTTTGTCCGAAAACGTCACTTTTAAAAATGCTGATAATTTCGAACTCTAAGACACTGAAACCCTGAAATTTGGTAAATAGTTAACTAATACCATAGGGCTCTTTGCCTTAGTCCCAAATCTCTATATCCTAACTAACTAGTTTAACCATTTTTTTACCCTATTAAGCATAATTTGTAAAATTTTCTATACAATTCAATTTTTATTCGGTTATTAGTAAGTTAGCCATGACAAAAACTGATGTTTACGTATGTTACTATTGTGATCGTTTTGACATTTCATTAAGTTTAGATACAAGACAGAAATACACTTTAAAGTCATGGAAAAAAACTATACAAATGCAGTTCTTATGCATTTATTTATTTTATTTGGACAATGTGATAGAATTATCGCCAGGACATGTATATAGTTTAACGAAATGTACTCTAATTTACCGCCAATGAATCTTAGAAAATTTATAAGAATCCAGGACAATTTTATTAAATGTTAACTAGGTAGTCAAATAATAAAAGACTACTAAAATTATAACTAGATATTAAAATGCTATTTTAACAGATGTTCAAAACGCTGGCCGTTTACATCCAAACACTTTAATATGCGGGTGTTGACTGCATGGATTTCAAGAAAAATTTAGTTTTAATGTTTTTTGCATGTTAATGCAAACACACATTGTCCAAATAAAATAAATAAATTCATAAGAACTGCATTTGTATAGTTTTCTTCCATGACTTTAAAGTGTATTTCTATCTTGTATCTAAACTTAATGAAATGTCAAAACGATAACCATAGTAACATACGTAAACATCAGTTTTTGTCATGGCTACTTACTAATAACCGAATAAAAATTGAATTGTATAGAAAATTTTACAAATTATGCTTAATACGTCAAAAAAATGGTTAAACTAGTTAGTTAGGTACAGGTATGATATACAAGAATTAAGTGAAATTTTAGCAGCTTTTCAAATCCGTAATAATATACAGGGTATTACATTTGAAAAAAAGGACTTATGGTCACTTTTTCAAGTTACCCGAATAAGTGTATTTTTCAAGCACCCTGTATATTGCAACTATGATTTGGGACTAGGGCAAAGAGTCCTATGGTATTAGTTAACTATTTACCAAATTTCAGGGTTTCAGTGTTTTAGAGTTCAAAATTATCAGCATTTTTAAAAGTGACGTTTTCGGACAAAAAAAACGGAAATTAATTTATATCTTAGAAACTGTAAGAGATAAGTATAGAGTAGAGTTAATAAAAATTGTAAGGAAAGTAATGGGGGTTTTGAAAATAAAATAAAATATGTGTTGCATTTAAAAAATCGAAGTTACTATTATTTTTGTGTGGAAACGGCAACACTGTATTCTTAAAAATATTTTAGGTTGGTAGAGCATGTCCGCTTATGTACGCGACCAAATTTTCAGAACGATTCCTTTACTGGTTTGTCAGAAACGTCTAAGGTACCATCGACCGTGAGACACCCTGTATAAGGTTGTATTTTATCTAACACAGTTAGATGTTAAATACTGATTCGGATTGTATGGCGCTATTAAGAAATTAAAAGTCTTTGTTATAAATAGGATGTCACTTCACTTATAGACAGGCGCAACAAACAATTATTATAGTCTAAAAAAATGGCTTTCACCTAAGGTTTTTACTATAAAGCCGGCCGCTTTACATAGTCAAAAGTGAGTAATATAAACCACCTAATCACTTAGTGGTGAATAAAACCAAGGTAATAAACTGGTAAAAACACCTGTCATTAGGAGAATTGGGCTTCATAGACAAGGCCAAGTAGTCTTCTTCGTGGTAGTAAAGAGGTGTTTTAAACTGTATTTAACCTCTGTGGTCCTATGATGGGCCTGTTATATGCTATGAAATTTATAGAAAACCATAACCACAAATTTAGAATAAGATGAAAATATTATGTTGTTGTTATTTTTATCAAAGCGCAGGAGACAGCAGTTTTTTTTTTATCAGAACGTGTCATGTCAGACGCTATTGGTTTTTAAAATGGAGTTTAAGTATATAGATATTTATAAAATCACTATTTCATCCATGTGAGGTGAAATATTAGGTATAGATTTAAATTTCACCTTAAAAAACTAACCGCGCCCCTCGAAAAAAAGGCATTTAATTAAATAAAACAAGGTAAATTAAAATTAAAAATACAAAATATTTGAATTAAGTATAGCCAATATTTTGTGGTTGTCCTTAGCTCGTTTATATGCACGGTTTTTGTAATATATTTGTTTTTGTTTTAGTGTTAAAAGTAATTTAACAAAATTAATTTAAGATAATACACTATGTTAAAAAAATTTGGCGTCAGTAAAATATTTTTCCTAAAGGTCACGATTTCCAAAATGCGAAGACTTTTTGGCTATAAAGAAATTATTTCAGTCATTAATATAACCTATTTTATACTTTAAAGCCTTCTGGGCTTTAAGTACAAAATGTAAGAGTAATATTGAAGAAACATCACACCAGAAAATGTTCACATTGTAACCTGACGATGAAGATATATTAAAGACAAAAGAAAATAATTTATTCTTCATTTATGGGCCTAAAAGATTTTTGGGCTTTAAGACCCAATTTAAGATAAAAAAATTTTTGGGAAAAAGCCTTTTTAAAAGGTATAAATGTTTGTAAAAAATTTTAAACCAAATAAAACTTGAAAATTGTGATTTTATAAAGATTTTATCTTAAGATCATTTTACAGAGTTCAGTAATCTAGATGAAAAAATAAATAGAAAAATCATTTAAAGCATCAAAAAGTAACATAGTCAAATTTGGCATAATGTTTTGAGTTAATATAGCTGAAAATATACAGGGCATTTAAAAATCTAAAGTTGGGGTAATTTCAGGTTAAACCAAAAGGACATGGTTAGGTGGTGAGAAAAATTATTTTCTCGCTTAATATTTATATTGCCATAAACTAACAAGTAAAGTGTCTATATATTATTTTAACTCTACTACCGAATCTAGTTTGTTTAACTTAATATCCCCATCCCCCAGATCAATATAATTTGATTTAAAGTGTGATTTAAAAAAAATAAATATGTTTTTAACGAGAGAGGCCCAATGATAACTTAATAAAACATATTGTAAATAGTTTTCTAGGGATTCACATGCCTAATCTAAAAATCCTCTTCGATCACTTTGTAATTAAAAATTAGATTTAGATTAATTTTTTTATTCATTTATGAAATTAAGTTACTTCTATGACGTATTTGTTGTGTATAAAGAAAATGTAAGTAGTGATAATAGATTTTTGTATTATAGTTTTTTGGATTTTTTGTTAGTGCTATTCAATAAAATGGCGTATATTTGGATGTTACATTTTCATTGTTTTATTTAGGTCAAAAACTTTTATTTTATATTATTAGATGTTCGCTTCGCCACGTCGAGCTCTTGCCTTTTATCGAGACGCGATGGTTCCTGTCGCGATGTGTTTAGGAAATCTATCTATTTTTGTTGTTGCTATAAATCGTCTCATGGTTAGAACTTTAAGATTTCCATATTTGTTCCTACATATTTCCCATTACGTAGACATCTAATAAATAAGAACTTCTACCTTATCTGATCAGTTTTCGTTCCTGATGGGCAAATACGGTTAGTTTCAGCGTTAAATAGATATATAGAAGATAGATGGCCACTACCGTGGACAATACAATAACAGTTAAAACGTAAAATACATATAATTGAGTAATAGTATATTATACTACTGTAATATTTATTATATTATAAATGTAATAAGCAGGATAAATTGACATGTAAACATATCATCGAAATAATAAAGACCTTTAAAGAGAGAGAGAGAGAGAGAGTAATAGAAATAACATAAGTTATAAAATATGAAAAGAAAAGGCTACAGAGCTTCGACTGGGACCCAGGCAAGGTTGTCCCTCAGCAAGTTAGCCCCCCCCCCCCCCCCTTCGCGGTGCAGACTCTGCGGAGTGTTTATTACATAACTGGTTTACGAATGGGGTTTAGAAGATGAATGAACCAAGATAAGTAAAAATATCACACCAATATAAGTTTCTTTTTTTGCTCGCACGGTAGAAAAGAAGAGGTGACATAATACAAAATAAAAAACATATGACCAATTGCATCTCTCATTCCTCATTTCTCATTGTACTGAATTTTTTGTGAAAACTGTGATAGGATTGATCTAGTATATCACTAATTACTAGTTAATTACAAATGCGGTAGCGTTCTCACTATAATAAACATTATTCATTATCACTGGTAGCGTTTCTGACCGAGAATACCAGACCTGTTCCTTCCCACATAAGGGTAGAATTACTAGTAGGTATAAATAACTAAGACAATTTTATAGCAAGAGCACTCTTGGCAATAATGGAGTTCTTCATGATAACGTCGACGTCGTTTTGTTCTGTTAGTTGTATCTACTGTTAATACCAAACGACTTACCCATGTCGACCAGTTCAGCAATATCCAGGTGATGATGTTAACAATAACGACGCGTCTTTACGGCGCGGGAGCGAACCGTTCAACCTTTGTTAATGAAACCCTTTATATTGATTGTTACAATAAAACAACACCAAGTTTAAACAACAACTTATAAATCTATTTACAAACATGATAAAGAAAGGTAGAAAGAAAACTTACTGAACAAGAAAAGAGACTATAAAACTAATACAAAATATGTATTATGCTAACTAATAAAGAGAGATTGTTTTATTTAAATGCGTTTATTGTACGATTCAGAAAATTACCCATTTGATGTTTAAAACCCTGTGAACAGGTAAAATTACTATTTTTAATTTAATACAACCCTGTAATTTAATCACCCAAAGATTAATTTATGATAATCCCCAAAACTGAAAAGTCTTATAAAAACACTAAAACCCTAAAACTTATAGGTAAAAACAACAATCATAAAGTCGCCACAGTGGATCTTTGCCCGTGCGTCATCAATCAACGATCAGGACACAACGTGGTTAATAACTCTGCATCCTTATTTATTACAGTAACAAGTTTGAATAAAAGCATAAAAGAACGTCTCCAAGATTCCGCAATAATATAATGTGCTAGACAAGAATAAAACTATAAACGTCAATTAATTACTTTTTTATTTGTTTAGTTGACAACCGTTGTATTTTAGAACGTCATTGTCAACCTTCCCACCAAGCAAAATGTTGTTGCAGCAACGTTCTAGTAACTTTTCAAAGAGAGCTGCAATGTTGCTCTTTTCCTTGCGGCGTGAGGTTGGGGACATCCCTGCAAGCCTTAATCGGCCGTTCAGGAACGTTTCAGTTGCAATATTGACAAATATATCGCTTCGGCAATATTCTAGCGATATTGATATTTAAATTACAGCAACATTTCACGCAATTAATTGCAGCAACCTTGGCACAAAAACATTACAGCAACCTAATTTTTTGAAATTATATTCGTTAAATATTATTCGTTTATTCATTATTCATGTTATAAAAAAAAACAAATGTATTTATTTTGCTATATATAATATTATTATAGGTATAACATATATTCGGGGTGATTCACGGTGGATGGTGCGTTAGACGTTTATGGAGAACAGGCGATACGTTTTATTTGAAAATTTGGTCGTCCAAATAAACGACCATGGTATATCGTTCTAAAATATTTTCAGCATTGCGGCGTTGCCGCTTCTGCCCAAAACAGGTGGCAACATCGGTATTGTAAATGAAACCCCCCATATATTTTTAAATTTTTAGATTCTACGTAAAATTCAAATAATTTTTTTAATACAATATTCATTGTTATACGTTACGTTATATATATACTTAATAGTTTTCGAGATATTGGCTCTTGAAAAATGACAATTTTAACCTTTAACATCTTCTAGCATTCTAACTGAATGTCTTAGAGTAAAACGGCTGGTGTTCCTTCCTTCAATTTTTATTATCTTCCCAAAGAATCAACCAAATCAATCAATCAAAGTAATTAATTTCCTGCTTTCGAGTTCCATCCTGTTTAACCGAAAGTTGACAATTTTGGGAACATAATAAAATCAAGGACATCAGGAACATGTGAGCCGTTTTGCTCTAAGAGACATATATAGTTAGAATGCTAGAAGCTGTCAAAGCATTTTTCAAGAGTCAATATCTCGAAAACTATTAAGTATAGACTAGTAATGAATATATTAAAAAATAATTTGAATGTTACGTAGAATCTAAAAATATAAAAATATATAGGCTGTTTTATTTAAAATAACGATGTTGCCACCTGTTTTGGGCAGAAGCGGCAACGCCGCAATGCTGAAAATATTTTAGAACGATAGACCATGGTCGTTTATCTAGACAAACAAATTTTCAAATAAAACGTATCTCCCGTTCTCCGATTCACTGTGAATTACCCTGTATATATATTAAGTATACACTTTTCTTATATTTAATTCCTTCAAAGTTTGGTTTCCTTAACCCCTAATCTGTTTTAATTACTTCGTTCAAAACGTGTCTTAGCATGCTGAAACCAGTTTTTGTAAAAATTTTCAAAATCTTGATCTGTAAGTTCTTTAAAATTAGTTCGGACAGCATCTAAAATAAAAAAAAAATGACAATCACTAATAGATACAGTGATTAAATTATTACCGGGAATTTTTCTGAAGACTTGAATATTCATGATCGAGGAAAAATTTACCGTTTATTAATTTAAGCACGTGGGATTTCGGTTAGAAAGTTTTAAACTCATTTATTAAAGAACCTACGTACAAATTAATTTTTTTATTAGAAATGACATATATTCTAGAAATGTCTTTGAAATGGCGTTTCAGGAAAATTTTCATTTATTAATTTTACCACAAACGTAAAAAATTTCCGGTTATTCTGTGGGTTTTAATGGTAACCGAAGAAAAATCAAGCTTCTGATTGGTTGAAATTAAGAGTGTAAAATTTTCATTAAAATTTTTAATTTGATTAAATACAAATCTAATGTATTTAATATAATATAGTATTGCCAAAGAAAAATTAAAATCTACCTGTTATAAGTGAAGTGAGTTTTATAGTTTTTTTTTTGAAGAAGTAGTCCATACTTACTTACTTAAAGTTTTTGTTTTGTAGTTCCCCTTGGCACCAGTCCAACTTAAAAACTGCCCCACATAATTGGTGAAGACCTTTCCAAACACTGCATCTTTCAAATTCTTCCTCCAGTTAGTCTCAAAAAATGTATCTAAAATTTCAAAACACTGCTATTCTCACTTATGATTTGTGTGCAATTTCTCATAATAATTTTCTTTTTCAAAATAGCAAAAAATGGACAAAGGTCCCCAACTATAGGGTATAGGAATTATTGGCTTGTGACATACATTCTCATTCTACTGATTTGGAACCCGTAACTATATAAAATTTACTCGTGTATAGGTTATACGAATGAAAAATTTCTGTGTAGGTTTCGCAAACACATTTTTTACTAGTAACCTATTGCTAGTACTAGATGCCTACAAATTCAACTTCAATTAACTTTAGGGAGTACACTATCTTAAGTTGTCTATTGAATTAACTTGCAAAAATAGTGTCTGCAATGCCTATCCAGTGAAAACTTTGGAATATTTGCCCTGTTATAATACCGTATGCATGCGCTTTTTGCTTTAATTTTGGTAATTTTTTTGGAAGGGGTTCTTTCAGTTTAGTCTCCAGTGACGTGTAGTACCACACACAAGACACACCAATACAAATTAAATAATAAAATACTTAGGTTATGTTTTGTGTTTAACAGCACGACCTCCATTTCCAAAAATTACCTACCTAACAGAGAACAACTTGTTCTCTGCTAAAAAGTACCTAAGCATGCATAAACTTTTATTGAATTTAATGTAACCTACCTTATTTCTTAATAAAACACTGTCCTTCACTCTTTTAAAAGAAATGCCAAGCCAAAATAAAAATGGCCGATCCGATCTGACTCTGAGACCGAAAACATAACCCCCCCGACCGACGCGTGGCGTACCTATTTGAAGCAATGATTGGGCAGCACAATTGCAATTACAAAAAGACATTCATAAACCAACATTGCTGCTAAGTTGCTATGTAATTTGCTAGAAACTTTCTAAACTGAAGATTGCTAAAATATTGCACGTTACAGGTTGCCCTTGAAACATTTCTCTAAATTTATTTATGGAACATAGCATAGAGAATCCGAAAGCTAAGTTCTAACAATATTTAATATGAAAGGTTTCAAAAGTCAACGTTGCGGGAATTAACTAAATAGAAAAGTTGTTTTAGAGAGTTCCACGGTGTTTACCTATAAGCTTTCAAATACAATATTGCTCTTGCAAGAATTTTGAAGGAAGATTGCAATGTTGCGAATGCGAGTGTGAGGTTTTTTGCTTGGTGGGTTATTTTGATCTGCCAATCTAATTCGTATTTTGTAAATCTGTGTGCCTTAAAACTGTTCCTTTTTCTAAAAATAGTTCTTTTTAGAGCTAATTATACCCACCATCTGTTTTGGCGGTAAGTATTTATGGATTTTTATAATACCTAATTTATTTATTTTAAATATTCTAACCGTAAAAGTTCTTTGAAAAGTTTACGGCAGTGGCTAAATTCCCTTAAACGAAAGGATGTTAAAAATTTTACTTTTGCGATTTTAATAGTCAATAAAACACCAAACTTTTCTAGATTTTAAGCTTTAAAAATAGTATTAAATGTATTAACATTTGTTTGTCAATTTCTTTTAGATAATAGAGAATGCCGGGCAAAACTTAAAATAAATAATAATTTTTCGGGATATTATGTAGGTACGTCAAACGGTAGGCAGACACGTCCATTTTATGAACTTAACATAGTTTTGACTTTTTTCGTCTCGTAATTTTAATTTGATTCATACGATTTTGATAACGTAAAAGTGATGACGCACGGGAAAAGAACCACTGTGGCGACTTTACTTAATACTTAGACCCACAATTACTTAACTTTACACTTTTAAGAAACAAAGGATTCACTACACAAGAGGTATATCAAAAAAAAGAAATGTGTCCGAAAATATGTACTCTTAAAACCCCGCCCGATTACACCCGAAAATAGCATCTTTGGTCAACCGAACACATGCATCACCTATGTTTATTTCATAAAATTATAAATCTTAAACGCCCCTCATATTTATATAAACGAGTTATTTTCCGAACACATGTGCATAACCTTAATATTAGAGCTAGAAATAAAATAACACCACCATATCATCGAACTGCCATTTTTGAGCGCAGTTTTTCGTATAATATAGCCAAATTCTACAACTCCGTGCCAGAGACTTTTAAGGACCTTTCCCAATCTGCTTTTAGAAAAAAGTACACTAAATATATAATGGATAGAAGATAGTAAGATAGGGACCTTATATCCTATATTGCCGATCCTGCTCTGCCTAATAATTACTCATAATTGTTCTTTATTGTTTTTAAATATGACCTAAATCACCTTAACATCACAAAATTTGTTTATTTTTTTCTACAAAGGTTGAGTTTTGATCAGGGAGGTATCCTGGGATACCTCATCTGAACTTCGCCTTTTTCTGAGGACCATTATTTTAGTCTTAACAAATATGTATACATATAATATTGGAATTGTGGAAGTCAGAAATAAAGACATTTATTATTATTATTATTATTATTATTATTATTATTATTATTATTATTATTATTATTATTATTATAACAGAAACTTAGGAACTGCTAAACCGAAACCGATAACAGAACTTTAGGAACTGAATTGTTAAATTCGCTGATTAAGCATCTAACTTCTAAACACAACCCCTTAAATTATGCTACTTCAAATATTTAGATATTCCACCCTATAGAACGTACTAAAATCAGTATCACCCCTCGGTACCACGTCTTACAGGGTAAATAGTTTATCCTATGCAACCAATCAGAGGTCATTTCTCTCTCTGCCGTAAGGTTATAAAACAGGGCCGTCCCAAAGTATGCTTGAAGAGTTAGCCACAAGGTGACACTACTAATTCATTCTTGATATTTGATTAAAACTTTTTCTCTCTTTATGGACATTTCATCTTAAAAATCATATATGTAGATAAACAATACATAGTATATTTATAAAATAACCGTATACACGGTCTTACAAATAACATTTCTAAATAACCTTAAATTTAAAGTACAGCAATCAGATTTACTTAAAAAAAACTTTTTAAGCTGATACACAGGGAGAATAAAGAATAAATCTGATTCTACTTTCACATAGGTACATGGAACGGTCAAAATACAAATCCGGGTTGCTACCTATATTTTCCTTTTTTTTTCTCAATATATGGTTCATATTATCTCATTATCATGGACCACCCACGTAGGTCCCCTTATTTATATCATCTGTTTTAGATTTTAGTAAGTTTATGTTAAATTTGACAATACGTGCTGTACTAAAGATTCTAGATAATATTTATTATTATTGTTGAGTTTTTGCTAACAGCCCGCTTTTAGGATATAGAAAAATAAACTTTATGACATAACGATAGTTTTGTATAACTTGGGCATTGGTTATTTCTTTAAGAAAACCGTTGGTTTAAAATAGTTGGCTAAGTTTGGTTTTATTATCATATTTATTTTTGGAACAAAGCTTTTAGAGCCCTTCTTTGAATTTTAAAAGGAAACATCTTGAGAACGCACTTTTAATAAAAAATAATTTAAAATAAAAAGATAGATTTTTGCGTTTTATTACAATACAAAATGGATGTGACATGTGACTAATAATTAACCCTGCCATCAATCATAATCATAGTCAAACAGGTCTCCGAAATAATACACAACTGTACTTTTAAAATGTATTTCATAATAAAAATCTTACATTAAAACATCAATATCACTTTAATAATTGGCAAATTATCGGAACACTATATGCAGTAAATAACTTTAGTGCAAAATCCATGCGTAATTTTTTAAGTGTACCTATCTACCTAATATAACTATAATGTAAATTTTAAATTTATTAAAAATTACAATAATTATTTTGATTGAGAAACTGGACTTTAAGAAGCGCCAAAATCCGTGCTAATATTTTTCAAGTAGTAACAAAAAATGTTCAGTAAAAACTACAACTACCTACCATAAAATTCTTCAAAGAAGTAAATTTAATTCTAGTATTGAGAAGACTATAGAAGACAAAAAAAATACACTCATATCATGGAAAACTTAATTGTATCGGCTATGTTTTCACACGTATCATATTTATGCCTATTGTGCTTACAATTATTTTATTATAATTACAAATTATTCTAAAAGTTATTTAAGTATACAGGGTTAGTTGAAATAACCGGAACGGCTAATTTTCTTCAAAACTATTAAGGCTAAATCAATGAGTTTTGGTAGAGGTGGATAACTTAAAAAATTGAATTAAAAATTGACCATTGCGACGTTGCCAGATTTTTAGTTTTTTCTGTAACTTAATGAATGTTTTTTTTCAAATGTAACACTACTCTTTTTTTTATTGAATTCGATTCCTCCCATCAACATTACCTTTTCTTGATAGTATCAAATTTTTATCTCGAATAGTTCTATGGAAAAAAATTAATTAGTTACAACTACTACTAATTTAAGTATAGGTCAAAAGTTAGCAAGTACATAATACAATTTTGAGTGAAGGCAAATTCATAAAATATGAAAGTAATTTTTTTTAGCTATGTTATTGTTAGTAGTTGTTTGTTAGTTGTTATTATCATTATCGATACTATTAGGTACATTATGTCTACCAACCTTCCTTTTCACATTATTTGAAACATTTTTAAATGAAAATAGATTGGATTATTTTAGAGTTAGAGTTGTAACTAATTAATTTTTTTCCCATAGAACTATTTGAGATAAAAATTTGATACTATCAAGAAAAGGTAATGTCGATGGGAGGAATCGAAATCAATAAAAAAAGAGTAGTGTTACATTTGAAAAAAAAACCTTTATTAAGTTACAGAAAAAACTAAAAATCTGACAATTGTCAATTTTTAATTCAATTTTTTAAGTAATCCACCTGTACCCAAATTTATTAATTTAGCCTAGGTAGTTTTGAAGAGACGATTATCTTAACTAACCCTGTATAAACAATTTGCTTTCAGTGGTATGCCCCACCTAGTGTTGCACTCTTGTCTTGCTTTTTCTCGTCTCGTCTCGTTCTTGCGAGACTAGAAAAGACGATAAGGAGAGTGGTCTGCTCTCCTGTAAGACGAGACGAGAGTTTTTTCTGTGAGAATCTGGTGAGACGAGACATATATATGCGAGAACAAGAAATCTCGCAAAATCTTAAGATATTGATTAGGATTTGCGATAAACTTTAAAAATAATCCAGTTAGTATATTACCTACTCGATAAAAAAGCTATCTTTATTACCGCAACGTGGCCAGGGAAAAATCGGGACACGTTACCGAAAAACAGTAGAAAAAAGGACTAAAAGAAAAATTAACCTTTTTTTTATAACGTTTATAGTTTTTGTCGAAATGCCCGATGCAGGGAACTATTTGATAAACGATAATCGTCGAGATCTTGGCAAATAAGTCTAATATTATGCCACTTTCAGCAAAATGTAAGGAGTAGCTACATACTATTTTGATGGTGTCCAATTGCCTCTGGCAATCGCTTTTTATAATTTTTGTCTATAAATCATAACTGACCCGAAATTTTAAACTAGATAAAGTTTCATACCTTGTTAAGGAGCTATGGTAACTTGATTTGCACCCTGCAAAACTGCAAGTTTTGTTTTCGGTATGATTATTCTAAAATAATTCCGTTGTCAATCAAAATATTCCAGAATCATTTTCACTATTTACATACATATCCACAGACAATAATATTATCACAAACTACAATAATATAACACCGAAATAATTGTTTTTTGCTACTAGGTTGCTTATCACACACACAAATACCAAACAAATATTACAACGAGCAATCAAAACTTAAATTCCACAACGGTTAATGAAAAAACACACAAGGAAATGTCCCGGTTTATTAATTATACAGGGAAAATAACACTAAATTATAATTGATAATATATTTAAAACATAATAATATTACACAATTTTTTTACAAAAAAAAGACAGAGAAACAAGACAGACACAGACAAGTATTTTTAGAAGTCTGATGCCAATAACTGACCTATTTTTGCACTTGCGTGCATTCTGTTCCGCCACGTTCCGGCAACCAGCATTTCCGTTTTGAGCCTATTACTTAAAAAGGGTCTATCTTATTTTTAGTATTCTAAAATTCCATTTTTGTATACATATGCACCGCTAAAAACATGATTCAAATTTAAAGGCAACGGCACGAACTGCAAACGGCACCGTAGTCGTTCGTTTTCATTTGAATTCGGTTCCAGTAACGTATACGTATTTTTTTTTTCTTAAAATCGTTTATTAAAACATAATTTTACATATTCTACATACGTAATATAATATATAAATTACATAAGACATTTTGAAAGTTATCTATCATTTGTATTTAAAATATTTGGGTGTTTAAGCCGGGGAAGATGTCAATAGTATTTTCCTGACTTTCCAGAAATACAACAACCCTTATTTGCTAAAATGAAAATATTTTTCTGGAGTAGTTCTTAATTTTTCCAAATCTAATTTTATTTAATCTTTTATTTCGTATTATACTTTTTCCTACAGACGTGTGGAAAAACCAATTTTCCGCACGGATATCAGTGCGGAAAATTGATTTTTCCACACCAGTGCGGAAAAATTTTTCGGCACGAATATGTCAAAAATCCTTGCGGAAAATTGGTTTTTCCAAACTAGTGCGGAAAAATTTTTCGGCACGATTATGTCCAAATCAATAATATATCAATTATAACTTGTAGTTATTAGTTTTTTCTCAGAATTAGTTACTGTTACATATGTATGTGATTGTTATAGTTAATTAAAAATTATTAAATTTCTTTGAAATATGTGTTACTTAGTTCCACACGTCTGTAGAAAAACTATTGTACCTGACACGTGCGGAAAATGTTTTACCTGCACTCGGCTGCTTAACCGAACTCCGCTACGCGTCGTTCGGTGAACGGCAGACTCGTGCGGAAAAATTAATTTTTCGCACTTGTTAGGTAAATAGCTATTAAATTCCTCTAGGTTATCTTTTTTTACTTCACTATTGTAATAAATTAAGGCGCTTATGTAAAATAACCACACATTTGTATCTCTGGTATCTCGAAAATCTACCTCGAACAAACCTATACAATTTCCAAAATTATTTAGATTTTTTCTAAATTGTCTTGATAGGTAATATAAGTTCATCATGGCTTGTGTCAGTTGAGTATTAGCAACACTCGTCGTTGCAGAATGATGCGTTTAAATAATACTCACATATGGTAATGGTAATAATAAAAACCTTTAGGTATGAACTTATACTTGGAGCTTTGGCAAAAATTTTTTTATGACGACATATCGCGAGAACGAGAAATTGCGAGACTTTGCGAGACGATACGAGAAAACATCTTGCGAGATGTTAGATAGGCGAGATTCGGAAAAAATCTCGCCTCGATTCGATCGAACAAGGGTTAATATAAAATATTATCCGTTCAGTTAACTGGAGTTTCATTGTTATCCATTCAGTATACTTTAAAGAAAATAGAAAATATGGAAGCAGAAAAATTATGTTTTATATCGATAGAAAACCAATCCATTTTTTAAAATTATAAAAAATGTTTGCCACAATAAAACTTTTCTCTAGAAATAGGTCTTGGTACTTTAATGTAAAATTGAATTATTATTGGAATGAGTGATTTGACAGACATTGTTTGGGATGAGTTTTTTTTTTAATTGGAATTACTTTCCATTGTTTTGGTTTTTACATTTAATTGTTCGCGTCACAATAATATAAAACATATTTTTTGTAAAAATAGTAACCGTTTTAAAAACAATTTGTATAATATCACAATCGGCATAAATATAATAAGATAGGCATACGTATGAAAATGTGCTTTTTGAAAAATGTTTCTGATGTAAAATATATTAGATTCTGTATTACTAGCAATTGACTCCCTCCATCCTCCATCATAAATTAGCCATGACAAGTGACGTCACTATTAGTACTATATAGATCAAGGTCGTTTATATGAGTATGTACTGATTAAATATTTTTTTTAAATATGTAACCTGTTCTTATCTAATAATTAAATTTAAATAACAAAAACAACTTTATAAAAATACAAAATTTTTCAATTTAACTAAATCTAATATAATTTCTTTAAGCACCATATCAATAAAAATATGTTTTTATTTACAATACTTACATTTTTGTACAAAAGTAAAATTATTACAATAAGTTTATAATCTATAATAAACACAAAAAATATAATTAAGTACCTACTTATATAAAAAAAAAATGGTTACGTTTTAATTCATTAAATAGAGTTTGACTCTCTGTTCTCATATTTTTAGTTTTAACATTGTTGTGAACATGCTCAGATTAATATATCAGTTAACCGCTTCGTACTATATAACATATGAAAAACTATACATAGGCAAATTTAAAAAAATTGACAGTATGCTAGTGTTGATGGGGGCAACCCAGCTAAAATATTTTGAATGTGGTGGGACTTCCGGTAATACCGGAAGTAGGTGTCCACATGCTTATTTTAAATGAAACACCATAATCATTATATTTTTGTATTTTAAGAAGCAAGATTCTAGGCAAATTTCGTATATCATGTCCTATACCAGAGAATAATATAGCTTTGCGTAGCTATATATTCTGTGCCTATACCTAATTTTTTAACTTATTTAAGTTTTTATTTCAAAAATGACGTTTGCGACTCCAAAATAATTATGAATTTTTCCTATAAATTATTTAATTTGGGCCGGATTCCTTGTTAAAGAGAATCTACTTGAATAGACTTTTTATAATATTTTGATAACTATTAATACCTCAAAAAAAGGAACCTATAATTTATAATTTACCTAAAATAAAAAATCAATTGTCGCACTGTTAAACATCTTCCATACTGTTTATTTTCAAAACGTTTTTGTTTCAGCGGGTTATCGTCCATTGTATCTGATGTTTTTATTGAGATTAACTTTACTAATGGTGTTCCTAAAAGGACAATGTTCCACTTGTAAGGAGGTGCGTATGAGTTATTATTGGGTATGCCGCAAGATCCGATCTAGGGTCATCTACTTTTTCTAATATTTATACAGGTATCGTATAAATCGGCCAAGAGGAATGGCTACCTACTTTGAACTTCAATTTCTTAATCCCGAAGATGTTGGTAATTGCTTTACCTTTGATCTGGCATGTAATATGCCCGATAATAAAAAATTATAAAAATATTTAATAAAATATTATATTAGTGAAGATTCTATTTTCCTGCACATATATGGGCTTTATTGAACAGTTCTGTATCTAGAACAAGTAATGCTTGCGAATAGTTCCACTCAAGATTTAATAAAAGCTTTTACTGTTGCAATATGTTCGTGTTTTTTGATGTATTATTAAATTTTCAAAGTGTATATTTCCAGATCCAATTTGTCCAGACTATTTGTTATAAATATGCTTGCTCCCTGATAAGATAATATTTACTTATTAATCTTAGTAAAACTGAACATTACTTTTTTTTTGTAAATTAAATCTTCCTTTTATATATTTACGCATTGTTTTAATCAAAAGTATTTTCAAAAAATTACTATTTTCATTTGAAATAATAAACTTTGTCATTACAGGTAACTTTGACCTAACTATACTGTCCGATTAATAGACCTTATTCTTTAACCCTTTAGCCTCCAGGTAGTCTGGCCCAACTATACGACCCCCAGTTATACAATCGATATAAACGACCTTTTGAGGGGTTGTAATTTACAAAGATAATATGCTGATAACAAGCAACTGAGCACTAGTTTTAGTAGGGACAAAGTTGTTGACGCAAAAAAAATCTCACACATTATTTGAAAGCGATTTGTGACTACCCTCAAAGTAATGGTTAAATCCTAAAAAAATCCGTAATAATTTATTTTGGACCTGACCTGATAGTCAATCTGAAAATATTCAGCTATTGTAAATGTGGTTATGACTGATATGGTATTACCCGTTTTAAAGGATTAATAGGCTTCGATTTAAAAGTCAGAGGTGAAGTTATTCAGAAATTGTATTTTTCTCACAGAAACCTAAAATAAACATATCTTTAAACTTCAATTAATAAAAAAGGCACTGTGTGAAACTCTTGTTCTCTTTCATTCTACTTACGTATATGAACCTTGAGGGACTTTCAATGCAAGAAGATAATACAAAGGGTTCAGAATTCTTGTACTCATTTTAAGTTCATGTTCATGTTCGTAAGGGACCATATCAGCTACGAATTACCTGAGCTGAAATGGCAAGGCTTGAAATAGTAGACCGATAAAAGCTGTATTTTGCACGTTTTTTATATAATAATATATCGTTTGTTCGTGAGTGGTATTCCCCAATACCTACGTGAAAATCTTCAACGGAATCCTACACATAATCGTTCAACCAATTAGAACAATTTTTAAAATGTGCCGAAACACCGAACCGCCCTTTATCAACGTAGCTTCTCTTTTATAGCTCCTAAGTTTATACTTAGGACCAAATATCATAATTTTTTGCTGGGTAATTATGCTTAAATGATGTTTAAATATGTGTAAGATCAGTATGTCTTATTACTTTTTAAGTTGCCATATTTAAATTTCTGCTTTAATTAGATTTAGGTAATATCACTAGAATTTAGTAGTTCTTTTTTGAAAAGTTCAAATTTTTGTAAAAGAATCGGTTATTTGGAAAAGGGAACATATCCAATTTTTGGCTATTTCAAGATTTTGCCGCCAACGTAATTTTTAAAGGTAAATACATAAATTTACGCGAGAACGGAACATATCCGTTTATTACCATATTGGTAGTGATGACATTTGTCCTATGTTTGGTTCAAAAAGCAACATGATTGTCCTGGATATGTTACTTTTTTGAAACAAACGTTAGTTATCCGTCAATATGTCGTGTTTGGGCAAATGCAAGCGATTGTTTTTTTTTCATTTTATCACGATGTCTCAGACGGATAGCAGTGCCGAAAGTGTTGAAAAAGTTATCAAAACAAAGAGAAAGAAGGGTGATAGTCATCCAGAGATGTATAAAGCAAACATTATTAAAAAGGCAAAAGTCAGTGGTTTATATACTCGAATCATCGAAAAATGATAAATTCACAGTTGCCAAGGTCAAGACTGGAGACATTATTGACTTTAAGAAATGGTGGCCGAATTTCTATAAGAAGATTGTTCTCTCGCACCGAAGTCAATCTAAAAAGATACCAAAAGAAGAAAAAATCTCGTTGAAAATAAGTGATTATTTCCATTTTGAATTTCACCTCTCCGATCTGGGAGTTCTTCTTCTTCGGCCATATATCGATAACGCTGTTAGTGAAAAATTTTCTCTTGCAAAACCACAACACTTTCGTCCAGACTTGCCTACTGTACTAACTTAAAAGGCATATGCTGATAAGCTACCCATTAATAAAAATAAAATGGATAAAATAAAAACTTAAAAGTCTTTTGCAGTACATACAACGAAGTGATGAAGTGGCTTGTAAAAGATTCAGAGGACCTGAAGAAGATTTTTAAAGTTTTATTAGCATTAATAATGTTATTTATAATATATAATAAACCAATTTATAATCAAATTTAGAGTATTTTTATTTTGTTTAGTTCAAAAAAGTAACATGTCCAAGAATTTAAAAAAAAATAAAAAAATTTCAAGGAAATATACGTTATGTTTTAGCTCACAAAAGTATCATTAATACCAAGTACTACAAGATAAAAATAATTGTATTATTGAAAGCTTAGCGTGGATTCGTTAAATTAGTTTTTTGCTCCTCCTGTAAAATTACCATTTCTGGACATGTTCCCTTTTTCAAATAATCGATTCAAATGTTTTATACGTACTCGGTTCAGCAAACAACTATAGCTAACCTTCGCCGAGTCGAAAACAAAGACGTTTCTATTTAATAAAAAGATTTCTAAAAGCCTAATTATGCTATGGTTTGACTGATATTTAATTCGAGTAAACTTTATCAAACTGCTATTTTATTGACATTCTATTTCTTATTTTAAATCTAAACTAAATTAATAATAAATACCTGTAGTAAAAACTAATCAGCCTTTTCAATAACTTTATCTAATCTATCTTTCCACCGGTCTCTCAGGTTAACTACTACCTTTTTTTTTCTCCACTAGGATGTTTTATGTTTTTTCTTCTGATTCGGTCGCTTTTCTGGGTCCGAACTCGTGAGAAGTTTGAGGTCTTTGTAGTCCAGCTGCAAGTACCATCGTATCACTGACAATCGGCCCAAATGGGATGAAAGTCCAACGCCCAATAATTTTATGTACGTCTGCAGGTGTCATGAATCTATTATTTTTTATGATTTAAAGTAGAAATTATTAACCGTGGTTAACTTACCGATGATTATCCAAAAACCCTCGGTTAGAACATCCACATCACACATAATGATTATTATGTTTATTGTTTTAATGTAATGTTTAATTAATTTTTTCCTTGAGACCTATATTATGTTAGTAACTTGGTAGTTTTGACACTGGCAGATGTAAAATTATTGGATTTATTATATTATTAAGTAACTATGTTAGGTTTTGCTAAAATGGTATGTCTTTAAAAAAAAATTAAAAAATTAGCTTGTTCTAGACTAAGACGCAGTTTTATAGTTTCAAGAAGCTGTAAATATTCAATGACCTACTATACCGGGTGTCCACGGAAGGTGGTTCGCCCCTATAACGTTTTTATTTTTCAAGATAATGGAATAAAATTTGGGGAATTTGTATATTATGACATAAAACTGCATTTTTTGTCAAGTGACTCAACATTATGGAACTTCCGGTTTTACCCGAAGTAACATAAACTTTCGATTTTTAAATAAGATAGGTACCTTGTATATTTTTCTTTTGTTTGACTCCATATGACATTCTAAATATAACGATGTGTCACTTCTTGTCACTTCGTTATATTTAGAATGTCATATTATGGAGTAAAAAAAAAGAAAAATACACCAGGCATCCCATTTAAAAATCGAAAGTATATGTCACTTCCCGTTAAACCGGAAATTCCATAATGTTGTCAAAAAATTCAGTTTTATGTGATATACAAATCCCCCAAATTTTGTTCCATTATCTTGAAAAACAAAAAAGTTATAGGGGCGAACCACCTTCCGTGGACACCCGGTATTTTTATATTTGAAAATTCAGATGATGAGGAAACCCAATACTTTACAATTAACAATTGACCAATCAAGCTTTAACATCTAGCAGTAGTATATGTATATCGTTTTTATTGTCAACAAAAGTTTATACACTATAATTAGTAAATCAAATTCATGGTCTTATGCATCGCCGTATCAAAGTTGTAGTTAGTTCCTAGCTTAGAGTTTTCAAATTTATAATGGCAAAGTTGGTTAAATACGCGGTCTACAAGTAACATAATGGACGTTTAAAAAAATAATCTGTCCCCAAATTTTACCCAACAGGAAAAACCCTTCTTAATTAATATAATTGCTGATAATTACACACAAATTATAGAAAATAAAGGAACCCAACCAAGTAGGTACACAGTTTTCCTAAAAAGTCAGAAAAAACATAAACTTATTCCGTGTGACAAAATATGAATGGCGAGAAAATTAGGAGTTTCTCTTTATTTTGCCCAATTAAGAGGAGGTACCGAGACCTTTTTTTTTCATCCTTTGGTTATGTCAAATATTTTTTGTTTTTAATATTTGACTCTATCTTTAGTACAGTGAATATGATATCAAAATACAGTCAACCCTAACGTTTAAAAAAAAATCTGAATTGTAAAACTGCGTCTTATTGCTAGGAATAAAATATACAGGGTGTCCGGAAAAATGAGGCCAATCCGTTAACCATATATTCCTTGAGCAAAAATAATATGTCTTTTATAATGCCATTTTTTATTTTTCCCTTTGTTCGATATCACAGTTTAAAATTAGAAACTGATTTTTTTGAATAATTCGAGTATTTAATAAGATATTAATTTCAAATTTGGTATGTGGCTTCAACATTGAGAATTACATCTTTTGAGAAAAATAAAACAAAAAACAATTTTCAAATATTCAAAATAGGGGGTGTTCAGTACCCGCTGATCCCCACCCCCCTATTTTTTAGTACGTAGACCAGTGATTTCCGAACTATATTTTTTTAGGTTATTAGGTATTTAAAGAAGTACCTAATAATATAACCTACCTCAGTACCCCAAAAACGCTTTATAGAATGTAATCTTATTGTGATACCTTCAATTTTATCCTCATAATGTCTTACAGACATAATTATGTTTGGAAATTTTTTTAAAAAATTTAAATACTCTTCGACACTCTCTTAGAAAGGTTTTTTCTTCTTTCCCAGTTTATTTGGTTGGTTTAGACCCCCATTAAGAACTTCTTCACATACTAAGTATGGTTTAACCTTTATCAATTTTCTTCTTATCGTGTCTCTTCTACACTTCAATTTTTTAAGTTCATAAAAGCTCCATTAAAGTTCTATATTATTTTCTTTTTTGCTAACACCATCAGCATTAAATAAATTTTTCTGTCTCCTGATGATGAACGTTTCTACGTTCGAAACATGTAGAGACCCTTGAATAATTTTTTATTCTATTAAATTTTGTGTAGGAAGACTTTTAGTTTTTTCTTTCTTTCCCATATTAGATATTTGTTATATTACTACTTAAGTAAAACTTTGCAATGTGTTACAATACCAATAGTTAAGGGCAAAGTTAAGGACCCTTATTTTTCAAATTATCTTCAAAACGCATAATTTTATCGAAATTTTATAGGAGACAAAAAATAATCAAAAACCAATGATTACTTGAAAAAATATAGTTCGGGTTTGTTCATCTGGTCCGCGTACTAAAAAATAGATGGGGTCAGCTGATGGTACTATTTTAAATATTTTTTGTTTTATTTTTCTCAAAAGACGTAACCCTTTAAGCTGAAGCAATGTACCAAATTTGAAATTAATATCTTATTAAATTCTCGAATTATTATTCAACTTTGACGCCCTGTATATCGAACATGACGGTCGAAAATGAAAAATGGCATTGTAAAAGTCATATTATATTTGCTTAAGGGATATATGGTTAATGGATTGACCTCATTTTTCCGGACATCCTGTATAAAGAAAATTGATAAATAATATTATTTAAAAATAAAATAGGTATAATATAAATGTTTATAATGCGTTTCCTGATGATTCACCAACACCCATACTGCCGTCTAAACTAAAAAAGTTAATAAGAAAGCTCCGGTTTACTCTGGCTGTACTTTATTGTTAAAATATACTGTTTCCTAGGTTTTTCAATAATTATATCATATTATTGTTAAGCGGATTCTTAGTTATTAAAATAGGTAAAAATTTGGGGGATTTTCAAAAATGATTGATGACTTAATCATCCAATGTAACTGATAAAGATAAAATATAAATACAAATATTAATATGGGGCATATTAAAAAATTTTTAAAAGTCAGCTAAAACTCGCCCTACTTCAAAAAATAATTAAGCCTATATTTATAGAAATTTTTAAAAAAAGAAGAACCCTTTTTTACATCTTCGTAATGTACTGGTAAATTTAAAAAAAATTTAAAATTGAATGTTTTTGATAGAAAATCTTAGAGTTAGAACTCCTGCTCTTCAAATGTTTTCTTTCTTGGCAACAACGTGGTAGCGACACGCGTAAAAAGTCACTTAGGAATAAGAAAATTTATTTTGTTAATAGGAAAAATGCAGAAATAAAAATTAGATAAAGATTTTTAATTGTGTTAAATAAATGATAAAAAAATTTAAAAAATTATAATTTTACCTTTCCACATATTTTTATTTTGACTCGACATGTTTCGCAACACAGTTGCTTCTTCAAAGGGGTACTTAAAAATGGTATTTTAAAAGTTATAACTTAGGTGTAAGTTATAACTTAGAAATTGCATGTAGTTTTCAGGTTTTTTAAATTGTTGGAAAAACGAATAATAATGTTTACAGACAAATTAAAGAGATTTAAAAGAGGTGATCCGTTTAAATCCAATTGATCATTAAGAAGAGTATTGCTATTTTTAAACCTATTTATTTCTAAGGATTCAAGCAAATTTAATTTTGTACTACGATATCTTGCAAATTTCCACTATATTAACTGCTTCGTCAGATGACAATTGTTGTCATTGTTATCTGACGAAGCTACAGTGTTAGCGAAACATGTCATCTTTCTAGTTAATATAGTGGAAATTTACAAGTTCAACTTTGTTTTACTGTATCCCATAATACTATATTTATGGATTTCCACCTAGTATCGGCTGAATCAATTAATTTGATATCTTGCACAAAATTACTTTCCCTCAAAAAATATAGCTTTTAGTTTGTGGCTCTAAGCGGACAACACCTCAAATGCTAAGGTGGACTAGGTTTACCATTGAAGAACCTAAGAAACGTATATTGTTGCGAATAAATTATCCAGCATTCCTTGATTGTAGCAATAAATTATAGCCAACATTTGAGTAATCCAGTAAGGTAGTGAGTAGCTCTCTTTCGGACCTCTCCAGACGGTCAACGACTACAGTTAAATTAAATTTTTTTTTGGACATTGGACAACAGTGAAATAATACATTAACTTCACGATACACTAACACCGGTATGCCGATGCGCATAAATTATATATGTCTCTTACATTGTGAAGTCACGTGTGGACATCCGCGCGCTTAAATGGGGATTCTAGCAATACGATTTTATTGTTTGAATATTGGAACAGTTTAAAACACATTAATATAGGAAGTAAATGCATTGTTATGTATATAGTTAGTATAATTTATCCAAACTCAGTTTGATGACATAAAAATGTAACAGGCTTCAAAGAGACCGACCTCACAACCATGGTTGTCAGATCTATTTTTTTTATTCTTTAAGTTCTTTGTATTAAAAATGTTCTTTTTATATCAGTATTCAATTGTTAGTCAGTAACTCTGAAAGCTAGTTTACAAATATACTTTAAACTAAGAAGTTTTGAGTGTGAATGAAAAAAGAACATTAATATTATTATGGGTTTTTTAGTCCTTAAGAAATATTATTTAGAAAAAAAAAGAATTAAAATTAAAATAAAAAGGGTTTTCATTGTTAAAAAACAACTAATTAACAAACAATTGTTTCTCATATACTTATATATATTACCAAACCCGAAAATTTGGTAGAACTGGCAATCGTTCATAATTTATGCCCGTCTCAAACACTATCTCCCAATCTGTGAATGATACTAAGACAAACGCAATTGGAAGTTTATATGTTCTAGACAAGAAAGGCGGAATATTTTCAGTGAATCACGATTTTTCTTATCTACCCGCTAAAATATATTTCACTGTCATGTCAGTTTCTTAAGGAAAAGGACAGTGGAGTAGGTGGTTTAACATATTTGCTATAATTTACGTATTTAATTTTAGTTTATAATTATGTGGTTTTGGACAGATGCGTTTTTACTTGCTACATTTTATTATCAGCAATGGATTTTTAGCGATCATTTTAAACAGCAGATCAAGGTGAATTATATTGGTGCCAACACGCTCGGCGGAGTCGGCTTTCGAGAGCGCAACAAGTCGGGAATTGAGAAACAAAGATTTTCATGTTCAATGTCAACGTATTATTTTAATTTTAAGCGCAGCTGTTCATTGATAATATTCGGCGAGTAATTAACGACATGAGTATCGATGTATGGAAAAATTGCGAAGTTCATGTTACTGTAGAAATGGAATATCCCTGTTATATCGCCTATAGCACCAATAGTATTCCAACCTGAAACCGATTCTACTTCTGAAAATTATGATGATTCCATCAATTCAATTGTTATTGCATTTTAAATCAATAATGTTCGTTTACAACGTGCTACCTATTAAAATTATTTTCTTTCTATTGTATTATCATTTTAGAAATTTAAAACAATATAATATACCCTATGCATTTTAATTATTTGGAGATACGACGCCTATGGTTTGAAGTTTAATACTTTTTTATTTCATTAAATTAACCTGAGAAACACTATACCAGTGGACATTATTTATCCAAGAAGATACTTTAAGTAACGGGACCAATTATTTGATAGGCAAAATAGGTTTTTAATGTAAATAAATATCATTCTCCTCTTGAAAAATCAATACACCTAATCGTACCGGGTGTTCCACCTAAGGAGGTAATCGGCTATATCTCAGAAAGTAATAACACTAGGACTTTGGGAAAAAATATATATCCATAAAAGCGGCCAAGAGAAATTGCTGGAAATTATTTTCAAGTTCGAAAAATGACCGCTAGGGGGCGCGTAAGAGAACTTTCAAAATAGAAGTGCCGATTTTCTCTTGATTTTTTTTAATAAAAATATGTTAAAAATATAAGCATTGGATTCTTCATAAAATTATAAAACTTTATGTTAGGAATCGTTTTTTTCTATTTTCAATAATAAAGTGGTGGGAGAAGGTCAAACCTTTTTATTTTCAAACGCTGATGTCTCTGCTTTGGATAAACCAATTTTATTCAATTTGGTCTTGAAAAGGCCCTTCTTTTCCTCTACACGTGGATCCATTAACTATACCATATTGATTCTGATGGTGGCCACTAGATGGCGTTTTTCCGTAATTCCTTAATGAATAAGGATTTTCTCAAAAAAATCAAATGTTATGATAATATGACTTTTTCATCATATTTTATTTTAGGCTTATAAAGGCTATTAAATAGTGGAATAAAAAATTCTGGTCCGTATTTAAAATAAAAAAAGTTAATGAAGGTCGCTCGAATCCGAAACGTCGGATTAAAAAACTAACTCCATCAGCTAGTAGAGGAGGAAAAGTTATTATAAGGAACTGAAAACCGCAACGTGATATATTTTGTTAAACTAGAGAAAAAACCAGTGATTTAATTGATTAATGGTTTTAAAAAATGGCCTATTTTTCCATATTAATTATTATTATCCCTAATTTCTCTAGTTAAAGATATCACGTTGCGGTTTTCAGTTCCTTATAATAACTTTTCCTCCTCTATAAGCTGATGGGGTTAGTTTTTTAATCCAACGTTTCGGATTCGAGCGACCATCATCAACTTTTTTTATTTTAAATACGGACCTGGATTTTTTATTCCACTATTTAATAGCCTTTATAAGCCTAAAATAAAATATGATGAAAGAGTCATATCATAATATTTGATTTTTTGAGAAAATCCTTATTCATTGAGGAATTACGGAAAAACGCCATCTAGTGGCCACTATCAAAATCAATATGGTATAGTTAATAGATCAACGTGTAGAGGAAAAAAATGACTTTTTTCAAGACCAAGTTGAATAAAATCGGTTTATCCAAAGCAGAGATATCAGCGTTTGAAAGAAAAAAGGTTTGACCTTCTCCAACCACTTTATTATTGAAAATAGAAAAAAACGATTCCTAACTTAAAGTTGCATAATTTTATGAAGAATACACTGCTTATATTTTTAGAATATTTTTATTAAGAAAAATCAAGAGAAAATCGGCATTTCTATTTTGAAAGTTCTCTATCGCCCCCTAGCGGTCATTTTTCGAACTTGAAAATAATTTCCAGCAATTTCTCTTGGCCGCTTTTATGGATATATATTTTTTCTCAAAGTCCTAGTGTTATTACTTTCTGAGATATAGCCGATTACCTCCTTAGGTGGAACACCCGGTACATAAATGTATAATAATATAGGATTATTATAATGCAAATGTAATGATAGGCTATTGAATATGTCCAAAATTGTTAAGGGGTAAAAAGGACCCTCTAATGAAAGAGGGTTTTTACAATGTTTGATATATTAGTTCCACACCTAAAAATAATAAAATCACAATGTGCTACTAAATTTAGGAGTGTGTTTTTGTTACAGTTTTTGAGAGGCGACCGAAAATGCCTATTTTTGGGTTTTTTTTTAAATAAATCGAAAACAAAGCAAAATCGAGATTGGTGCAAGAATACTTTTTGTAGTTTGTTGTGAACAAATAATATAAAACGTGCGCGCTTTTATACCAATAGCCCGGCAATGTACCTATGAGGTTAGAAACGTCGCCCGAGTATGACGCAATGCGCAGCGTTGTTCAAATTTAGGCATGTTAATCGGCCTACCGTTGTAGATGTATCATGATTAACATTTAAAGCAAAATGACCCATTGAACCAGACAAAAAAGAAACTTACCAACATCTCGTCATCGGGAATTCGTGACAACAAATCTAAAACTTCGTTGTTTGGCACAACGTGCGGTCTAAATATCCTTCTCAAAAACTTGTTTGTCGCCCACAACATAAGGAGGTATCGGATTGGAATTAGGTACAATACGCAAGTGGCAAGAACTAATAGGCCTATGGCAATTAAGGAGAGATAGGGAACTGTAAAGTTAAACATGCTAGAATAGAAAAATATATAAGTAGGTATTTAGATAACATTCTAGTAGAAATAGAAAATTTATTATTATTACTTTACTCACTGACTTATTATCAGACCTCGGACAATCGCATATTCCTACAGAGCCGGCTTTAAACTTTATATTTATTTTCTTTAAAACATTTTTTTGCAAGAATAAACAATTTTTAAATACTTAATAATATTTAAAAAATAATTTTTGTAAAATATCGATAATTTTGACAATTCTGAAGTGACCGGCAGAATTCTTGCTCCATATGGAATTTTTTTTTTATTATTGATCTGTTAGGAAATTTTATTTTTGGTAAAAGTTTTTGCTTCCGCTTAAACTAAAAAAGCTCTCGTTAAAAAAAGAAAAACCCGTAGATCATACGCGGGAAATTAATTTTGTAAAATTTGTTCAAGAATAAAGTACTCTCCGTATTTTCCGTTTTAGATACAATTTAAAAGTTTTTTTAGAATTAAAGCTATGTCCGAATACAAAGTTATGGCCTTCTATTCAAAAAACAGATAAAATTCTTATTTTTTTTGTCTTTCCCGGTATTAGGGACGAGATTGAAGGGATTAATGTATTTTTTAAAGTTCTTTTTGATGTTTACGTTAGGAATATTGATCAAACTTTAAATTTCTATTTTAAACCATTTAAAAAAATTAGGGTAAGTACGGGAGAGATGCCGCGGTTGAAGAGATGCCGCACCTTGTGTAATTTGGCCACCCTGTAACAGATGGCCCTACAAAAAAAAATTTGATAAAGAGGGCTGTTTATTTACGTTTTATCCTGTACCATGTGCTTAAAAAAACCGTTTGTGATTTATCAAACATTGTGCAAGCGTAAGTATTTAATTTAACTAAAAAAGTTTAGGTTTATATGTTGTTTGGGGTCTTTTTGAAGATATTGTACAAATATTAGGTTAACAGTGTTTACAGTTCTGAGAATAATGACATGCGGCGTCTCTCCTCCAAAAAAGATAGACGCCGCTCTAGAAATCGGTATAGACGCCGTATAAGGAATTACTTTATTTTTCAGATAAATAATAAATATCAGAGATCCTCAACTGCTTTTAAAAGGTCCACTTGGACAGAAGAACAACTCTGTGAAGCTGTTTAAAAAGTTAGGGATGGAGTGATCTGCAAAAGAGAGGTGCATAGACAATATAAGATTCCACCTCGTACATTAAGCCGTAGAATAGAATCAGGGAATATGACTAATGGAAGTCTTGGACCCGAAAGCAAGTTTTTTTTGCAAGAAGTTTCACCAATTCCTGTCATACCAGCTTCCTTTAACAAAAGGCTAAAACAAGGTGCGACAGTTCTGAATTCTCCAAAGAACATTGAAGAAAAGAAAGAAAAACGTATAGAAAAACAAAGAAGCAAACAAAAAATAAACTATGAAAATAAAAACCAAAAACTAAAACAACAATGTCAACGATATCACAAAAATACATCTGGAGTGACAGTGGCGAAGAACCTTTATTAAAAAAGCGTAAAAGCATGGGAAATGATAATTGTGTTTGTGTCGAATGTTATGAGTAAGGCCCGGATTTCGGAACGAGCTCGTTCCCTCGATATTTTTTGTATTTATTGAAATCAAGGGCGTGCGTAAAAATATGAGTTAAACTGAAATAAATGTGTAATAAGAACATTAAGTATACCGTGCGAGCAAAAATTATTTGCATCAAAGGGGGCTTAGATTAAAAAACGTGGGGCTTGGTTTAGATCACAATGATATGGGGATGACATATCTAACCAAATATAGATTAAAATTTTGTCAAATTCATTTTCTGACATGATATGGCAAACTAATGAGTAATAAAATAGGTAGACAAATACAATACAAATTAGTGTTGACCAGCATCTCTGGAGAAATGTTACCACATTCTTGGATAATCCTTTCTTGTAATTGTTCTAAATTTGCAATTGATGTTTTAAAAATAGTGTTCTTTAAATGAGGAAAAACGAAGTAATTCATAAACGTTAAACAAGGTGATCTAGGTGGGAATTCAATGTCTGATCGAAAACTGATCAATCTGTCGTCGAAAAAATTGCGTAAGTAGTTAATAGTTTCGGCGGCTGTATGGGCGGTTGCACCGTCCTGTTGCAAATATCCAAAACGAACTTCGTCGTCAAATAATTGCTCCACAAATGGATTCAAAATATTGTCTCTATACCGCTGTGCTGTAACTGTGTAATACATCATTTATTTCCAATAAATTTTCGGTAAACCATTGAGAGTAATTCCTGCATCTTTCAAAATCTGCGGCTTGTATTTCTTGGAATACTTGCACTTTATAAGGAAATAAATTTTGCTGCTTCTTAAGAATAGTCCTGCATGTTCCATAAGATCTTCCCACTTCTTGGAACAGGGCGTCTTATACAATTTATTGGCGTATTTTGCATTATTTCACGAACGTTTGCAACACGTTCTTCTCTTCTTACAGATGGTCTTCCTGCTTTTTTTGTGTTGTATAGAACCTGTTTCCCTAAACACAGCCACGGTTCTTTTCAGGCAATGATAAAAATCCCCAGCAATAAAAGCAACGTTAGGAAAATGTTCGTGAAAATCGTCCATGCACAAACCCGGATTGTATTGCCACTCACCATTTACTCTAATCCCGTTTCGAAAATACGCTTCAACCATTAATGTTTTGTGCTCTTCCGAAAGCCCGGTCATTGTGTGAATTGTTCAAGAAATTGGAAAAATTAGCGATGAATCACAATTGTCACTAGTTAAACTCACTTTCTAAACTGAAAAAACACGAATGGAAGTCATCAATTACAATTTAAATACGACTCGCATCTTTTACTCTAGTTAAAGCATGTCGAATTTTTTTCCGTTTGGCGACGTCACTGATTTTTCTCACCTACCTCGGAACTAGCCAGATGTTTGATAATTGCACCAGCGGTTAATTACTACCTTTTGTTAATACCTTGGTTAACTACAGAAAATGGCTCTAACAAAGTTTAAATTAAATATTTCTGCAATAGAAAAGTATAACATAATTTAATAAATAAAAAAATGTATTTTAAATTGCTTTTAATGTACTTAATATTGACAAAAATAATGTTTCTCCTATGGTAAACCATTGGCGCAAATCTCTAAATTCGTTTGTCTACTACTTCGTGCCTTACGTTTTTTTGGGGGCTAGATTAAAGAATATGACTGCTTAATTATTTACATTGTTTTCAATATAAATATCTACTGGATGCAAACATCCAATGTTTGGACAATTTTGTGGAGTTTTTTACCGCCGTCCGGGCTTTGGTTATGAGCAATATTTGAGGACGACCAAAAAAGTTGATTTTTTTTTGGATCGCTTAAGACAAATTAGAAAAAACGAGAAATTTAAAGTTTAACCGATATTCTTAAAGTAAACATTAATAAGAACTTTTAAAGATTATTTAATGTCTTCAATCTGGTTTCTATACAGGGTAAGACAAAAAATAAGTATTTTTTCGTTTTTCGAATAACAGGCAGTGATTGCGTATTCGTATAGTGGATTTCACCTTAGTTTTTAATGCTTTGACGTCTCTCTTGTCAAATATATTAGCCAACACGTGATTTTAAAATCCCTAATTCTATAAACGGCTTTCAGGCACGGGCATTGGCTAGATTAACAAGAGATGGATATATAACTGACCGTATAGTTACATGTACATGACGAAGAGGCACACTACACAGTTCAATACGTTGCCCTTCAATGAGCTCAAACTCGTCAGAAGCACGGCATCGCTCGTATATGCCGTTAGTATGTGCATCTTTGTCTTACGCATTTGCTCTCGCATATCTCTTTTCGTACTTCATTAATTCGATTGTCTCGTCGCGTTCTTTAAATATCACAGAGCCGCATTGGGACACACCGCGCACCGCGTGCATTCTTGATCGTTCGTGTTATTGTTTTTGGTATTTTTCAGACAGCATTTTGCTTATATTTTGTGCGTATTAGACTTTTTGGTTTTAAACTGCCGGACTGTGTGTATCTGTGACGTGTTTCTTTTTATGCAAAAGTAAGTAAATAATTATTAATGTCTTGGACGGTGACGACGACATCGACAGCTTGTCAGATGAAGACCAAAAATAATAGGGAACTTGCAACAAAATTAAATTTGAAAACCACAGTGAACCATTATGCTAAAATAAGTTTTACATACAGTTGTATTGAAGAGTGCTTGAGGTATCTGTTCTGCAAACGCATGGACAAAAATCTTTTTTTGTAGTATCTACATACATTATTTTTTCTTTATTCATTAAAAAAAATACCTAATTCGATAACATTACAAACTTTTGTTGTTTTATTATAAACCAACGAAAAGTTAGACCTATTGTAAACTTCAAACTCTTTAGAACCTAGTCTAAAGAAAAAAATATCTACCCGTGAATAAGAAAATAAAAAAGTAAACAATAAGCTATTAAATATAATATATAGATATTTTCAACTTAACACTGCATGGTCTAAAATCAAATTAAAAAACAAAATAATTCTTTAATAAAAAACGTAGTTAATTATTGATGATACTAGATTCACGACTGCCCCTTCTATATTTTTTATTGTACTAAATTAAGAGTGTGTTTTTACCAAAATAACAGCACTTTATTATATTATGAATAAAAATTAAATGAAATTGTTTTTCTGATATTCTATCCTATTTCCATTCCCCTTCAGTGTTTTTTTTTTTAATATCTTAAAAATTGCTTAGGTAATTCTCGTATCCATCCATAATTACAACTACAAATAAATTGACCCATGTTCACACATAATTTTTAAGTCCGGCCCTGGCCAATCCTTAAGTTCTGTAAAAAGAAATGTTATAAATGACATGTGTCAGCGGCGGCTATTAAAAACTAAGGTGAAATCCACTATATCTTTTAATTTAAACAACTTTGACAATGAATTTTTTTCTGAAACAAAAAGTAAGACTACTTTACTCTTGAGCAACTTTTGGAAAAAGTATGCTCTAGTTTTTTTTCTATTTTAATGAGCGCTTTTTTAGGTTAAGCAGAGGCAGAACCTTTTATCAGGAAGAGAAGTCTGCGGTTCACTGTATCTTGTAGTACTTGATGTCCTGGGTGGTTGATGCGCTTTTTTAAAACTAAACAGATAAACAATTGCAAATTTACTGATGATAATTTGTGACAGCCGAACGCGGCCGTACGCCTGTAACTGTTTTTGGAATCTTTAACTTAAATCAAAAATCAAGTTTACAAAAATTACTTCAGATAATTTTTGAATAATCTAATCAATTATATATAATAATCAGCTTGATTTATGCTGGATAGTAGAAACAAATCTTTAGTTTTTATTGGCACAATTATTTTTTAGAACAATGCTTCTTGATCCATGACTCGATCCTGCCATCTCAGTTTACTTACTTTTTTACTCCTTCCAACAACGAAGCTATTTTACCAATAGCATTTTGAACACCTTGTGTGACTTCCTGAATTGCTTGCAACCTCTCTTTTAAACTTTTCTTTTCTTCTTTTTCCTATAATAATCAAGTTTACTATTTTTATTCATTAATCTCACTATATTAACATTTTATAAATATCTATTTTGAGGCCCTCTTAATATCAAATTGTGTATGCTAATATGTTAATGTGCGCTGTTTTAAAAGTTTAAAGTCATAATAAGCCTTATCGGTTAGGAATTAGAACCAAATTGCTGCATTCATACCAGAGGAACTGTTCGGTGTTAAAAATATATTTTCTAAACAGGGCAAGGTGCTCTTAATGGTGTCTATATATTTTACTATAACCAGCAATTATATTTATCTATTTACTTTAGGCATCTTACTTATTGCAACACGTGTGACACAAAAACTGAGTAAGGGTATTCAAGTAGATGCGGGCGAGGAGCTGGGGTATTTTTGTTAAGGGTAAACATGCCTAAATCGTACCCCCTAAGATGTTTTTTTTGCGCAGGAGATAGAAATAGTAAAATAACAACATCAAGTACATAAATCTAAACTTTATTTAAATCTCAAACATATTATTACATATAATAGAACATATGAACAAAAACAACTCCTTAATTCTGGGGTTTAAAAAAAAATAAAAAAGGTACGAAATAGGATCATTGCTCTTAATTCGTACTTTGGTATGCCTAAATCATACTTTGAGGATTCAACTGCTACAAATGTCGCATTGATACTAGTCGGCTCCTTTATGAACTCCAGCACAAAATTCATGTATCCAGAACTTGCATACTGTGCACTGAATCTCTCATATTCATATCTCCATATCCATTCAGACGAAAATATTCCTAAATCGTACCAGTACGGTATAGCATATGTGGAGGTACGTTTTAGGCATATTACTAGAATTTTAATATTTTAAATGTTTCTATCAGAAAACTTAACCTACAATAACACAATATGTATGAAATACACCTACAATAAAGCTTCCTAGAGGTATAACTAGCATTGTACTTACTCGACTCCTCGATGATATATTATTTTCTAAATAAAGTCACAATATAACAGTATTGTTGGTAAAAAATCACTTTGTGGAAATTTACGCAACAGAGCGAACGTACACCGTGCAGAATATGAAAATAACATGGCCGACGCGTGAGTCGCCGATTGCTTCCAATAAGTACCCTGTCACCCCTGTCAGACACAAGGACCGCCAAATTTGAATGCGGTACGATTTAGGAGCAGGTACGATTTAGGCATGTTAACCCTACTTTATACATTCCTTCGTCTGTGCGTCGATGTGCAATAAAGTGAGACCTTCCAATACTATCATAGAAGGACGGAGATGCGAAGAATAATTAATTCATTAGTTAACTACATAAATTGAAAAATCCGTAAAAGAAATGCGCGGTAGAACCCAAACGAAGTTTATTTATTTATTTATTTATTTTCAACAAAACAGCATCTATAAGGATGAACATATAAATCTAAAAGAAAACACATGAATTAACTTACTGTTCGTTGAAAACAAAAGGACTACATTTAAGCAAAGGTGTATTTGCATGCACACAGAACTTACTCTTCCATGTAGCCCTAGAATCTATATCTTAAACAAAATGAACTCTAACATCTAAGTTACTATCTTAGCAATATATTATAATTAACTAATTAACCTACCAATTTCAACTAGTCTATTGATTCATTTCCTATTACATTTAAGCTAAATATGAAAATTAACTATATTTAATTCTATTATCCATCAGCTGTTTTTTTAAGGTACGCTTAAAATTGTTTGGCTCAAGCTTCTTTAAATCCTTCAGTAAGACACTAAGACATTTGCAAATGGTATAAGAAAAAGCCCTCTAAAACTGTGATGTGCGATGCTGAGGAATAGTAAGCTGATCATTCCTACGAATGATTATATTATGTACGTCCGAACGAAACAGAACCCTACGATAAAGATAACCTGGTTTACCATGTTTAACGACTTTGTGAAACAGGGTGCAGCAATGTAGGAATCGACTTTTAGAAACATTTAGCCAGGATAGCTCAGTCAATCTATTAGACACAGATGCCCGCCCCTGAGTTAAGTATATAACGCACGCAGCAGTTTTGAATTTTTTGCAGACGTCGATGGTTATACTGCGTTAGCCGAGGTCCATAGATAACGTCTCCATAATTAAGGTGTGACAGTACAAGGGATTCGCATAGGATTTTTTTAGCTTGCTTGTTCAGGATATCACGATGATTAAAAAGTAATGTTAGATTAGAAAAAGACCTTTTATTAATTTCCAATACCTGTCTGTCAAAGCGCAGGTCCGGATCAAGAAACAGACCAAGATCACGAGCCCAGTCAGTCAAGAGCAATGGCTGATTATTAAGCTGCACATTATTTATATTTTTTACCCTTATTCGAGCCTGCCTCGGCCCAAAAAGCATAATCTGAGACTTGGACGGGTTGAGGGATAAACAATATTTTTCCGATATATCCAGCAGTGATTGCAGATCATTATTCAACAAAATTACTGCATTGATTGGGTTTGATTCAGGAGAAGAAATAATATAAAGTTTCGTGTCATCTGCATAAATGTGACATGTTCAAAATATTATTGAATAATTTCTGTTCAGTACAAATGATCCATTCTCTAATCAAGGGAAGGCCTACGTTGTTCACGCCGGCAACACGGATTGATCTGTTATCCTTATTGCGGGCATCCAAACATATTATTCACTATCTTATACTCACATAAAATGCCAGTACGGTATTATAGATGACGTAGCCTCCTTGATATTATCCCTTTAAAAGTGGTCAGTACTTGCCTCAATTTTCCGCGTTAAAAAAATAATAAAGGATTGTTCTTGATCTATATATTTTTTAGGTTTACTCCATATTAAGTTAATGTCCAAATGTTGGAATAAAGAGATTTAAATATTTATAAATGATAAAATCTTTTTACCTCTAATAATAATAAGCAACGAATTTTGGAAAGATTGAAAAAGTACAATAAGCAACCTTATAATTGATTTAATAAAAATAAAATATGTTATTACTTTATCATCTTCATCTTCTTCATCAATATCCGAATCAGCTAACTCATCCCATGGAACTGAAGCTGGTCCCCCTAAGGATCTTATTATGTATTGTTTAAAAAATATTAAGAGTCCACCAATCGGTATCATCCATGGTTGAAAGTAGTAACAAAGGATTAGCCAAACAACCAAAGCAGCGAAACTTTGAAATGTTGATTCCCATTCGAAACAATCCCTAAAAAGAAAAATTTGCCTTAATTTTAAAATAATCTTTGTTTTCGATGAAATTGATATTTGATATGATGCTTCGTATTTCAAGTGGTTTGAAAAATATGTGTATTTTAATTTATCTGATGTAAATTATGGGTACAGGGTCTCCCAAAGTCAAGGGTGACCATGGAAATCTCGGAATCTATAAGAGATACGAAAAAATTTTAATTGCGGCCAAGCCTCCCTGTTGTGTCTGGATATTTTTCACGATAATGTTTTGTTACAAGTAAAGTAGTTTTCTTATTTGCTCAAAGTGTGTAAATAATATTAATCATTTCAGTACTTAAAAAACTAGTTTTTTAAATGCTAAAATTAATGGCCAGAACCTAGAATACAAGACTATAAAGGGTGTCTAGTAAGTATATGGCATACTCTTGGGAGTGTATAGGGGAGGTCAAAATAACCCTACTTTGTCCCTTAACGGGGATACAGGGCTCAAAGAAGTACTCAGCGACTTATCTTTTCGGCTCTAACTTTTGAAACGACACGTATAATATAATGAAATTTTAATATTTTGTGTAGGCCATAGAGACTCATAAAACCGTACTACATAAGATGATTTATAAAATATCGTCAGGGAAGTCAGGAACGGACTTGCCACCATACTGGTTGGGCCACATCTTGGCAGGTGTTATTTTACAGAGCTAAAAATCGCTTTTTAAAAATCTTTAGTTATTTTTATTTAAAAAAGGTACTCTAAATATTTAGTTATAACATAACCATTATACACAAATGGACTGTAGTTTTGGCAGGTTTAGAAGATGTTTAAAAAATAAATCTTGATGAGTTCGCCGACTTGTCCGTTCCGTGGTGTCTGCAAGGGTATATTTATTGTCTGAAATTAGCAAACATAATTAACACAAGTTAGTATAGTAGTTCATGTTATTATTGCGTTTTGAATCGTTTCTTGGCTCTCCCATACAATTAGCAAAATGGCGCTTATCATGTCTTTCCCCTGGACCCTTCATTTGTCTCGATGGAATTAGCGGTTTTTGAGAAAAATAAGGTTTTTGTATAATATGAAGTTAAAAAAATAATAAACCATACTACTACAATATAACACGAGTCGTTTTTATATCGTTGACAATCTGTAAGACTTAACCTACAATCTGTATCTCTTAAGCTATGATCGACCCTTTCAAAGGTTTTTCGATGCGGTAAAGGCCGATTTAGAAATGTATCAGAATAAATTCTTCTTGCCTTCACAAAATTACCCAGTGCTTGTCCATAAGTTAGATGCATGTGAGCATTATTGAGATGTAATAATTTATTTAATTATTTTAGTGCGTAGTATTAATCTTAAAGTTATTTGATTAGTTATTGTGTTCAAATAGCTTATGTTCATAAACTTGATTATTAAATAATTTTCGAATCAATGCTTAAACGTGATATGCAAAAAGCTTATTTTTCTCGAAAACCGCTAATTTCATCGAGAAAAGTGTAGAGTACCTTTTTTAAATAAAAATAACTAAAGTATTTAAAAAATCATTTTTTAGCTCTGTAAAATGACACCTATCAAAATGTTGGCCCAACGAGTGTGGTGGCAAGTCCGGTCCTGACTTCCCTAATGATGTAAAACATCTAGTAGTACGGTTTTATGAGTCTCTATGGCCTAGGCAATATACTAAAATTTTATTAAATTATACGTGCCGATTCAAAAGTTGGAGCTGAAAAGGTAAGTCCCTGGGTACCTCTTTGGGGCCCTGTATCTCCGTTTAGGGGTACTTTAGGTTTTTTTATATAACTAGGTAAAGCTATTTTGACCTTTCCTATATGCTCCTGAGAGTATGCCATATACTTACCGGACACCCTGTAAAAGTAAGTAAATATACATCTAGTGAATGCTGGTGGTGTTTAATCCTTTGATTTGTTTTCGTTAAACGTTTATATCCTGTACTTATGGATAAAAATTTCAAAAATAAAAATCAAGCCCTGATTGATTTGATAGTTGAAATCTGACCTTTCATTTAACAATTAAGTAGTGGACGAAACCTCAACAGATATAATCTGTATAAGTAGTTTGGCCCAAATATTTGATGTAATTATTTGACATTAAAAGTTTCAATTACATTAATTTGTTTAATTTTGTTGATCATGGGTAAATAAAAAAATTTTAATTACAATTTTTTTAAGAAAATTGAAATAAAAATCAAAATTTTAGCAAAGCTAATACATTTTTCCAAAATTTGAAGAATTTCCAATTTTGTTTGGCAACGTTGGGGAAAAACTAAATATGGCGTCACATGGATAATTTTATGGGGAAACCAAAAATGCTAAAATATATAGGATGATCTATTTAAAAGTACGTATACTTTTATTGTCCTGCTTTTCTGGATCACCATGCACATTAAAAAATTATTATTGAACTTTTTTTTGGATAACTCTAATAGTAGAGCCGATCTATTACTTTGTCACACAAATGAGCCACTCTGTATACATAGGTACAGACTTACTGAAAAAATTTTCCAACTTCCAAGAAATGCATAATGAAAACCTTAAGCCTCAAAACGTTCCGAACAAAAACTTGTCTTTTGAATTTAATTTCCGTCTGCATAAATTTCTCTTCTCTCGGATTCAGTGTTCGTATGCATGCTCTGATAGGATTCCAAACTATATTCATTTCCAGGAGTATTTGAGGCGAGTTTCCTTTTGCCCTGCTTCGTAACTTTTTGTCTTTCAGTGCGTACCATCTTTTTTCGCCGTTTCGTATTCGGAGCAGTGGTATAGCAATTTTGCCTGAAAGCGGAAAGGAAAATTGTATCGTATATCTCGTAAAATTAGCCTTTAAATGAAGGAGAGGATAATTTATTTCCTGAGCTCCTTTCACAGATCGAATGTCTCGATTAAATAATTTCATAAAAGTGAAGCTATTTTTCTGTTCTACAGTGTGACCAGTATAAGGTCCGCATGGTATGGGATTTTTTTTACTAATAGATTTATTTGAAATTTGACTTTGGCATCAAGTTCTGCTTCGATCGAGATGAAAATTAAGCAAAAAAATAGTAGTCAAGTGATTCGCATTATCTTGACAGACATTTTAGTTTTTTCCAAAAAATAATTCAAAAGTGGGGTTATTTCTGAAAATATCGAAAAAGTTATAAGAAAAAGTTTTTTTATTTGCAATTTCTAGCCAACATGCAAAATTTTAGCTGCATAAGAAAATTTTGATTTTTTACCCACCACTAAAATTTATTTTCCACTTACTGATGACACTGTGTTCTTTTTTGTCTTAATATTAAGGTGTATTACTTTCAGACACAAACTACGTTTTCAAAAATACTTACTTTTTGAAGTTACCTTATACAGGGTCAAAAACAAATAAACGTTGCATCACATGCGACCAAATTTTAATGGCCCAATTTTGATTTTGTAGAAAAACACACATTTAATATGGCGCTACTTTAAAGAAAATGTATCTAAAATAAAGCATTGTCAAAACTAAGCAGTTTTATGTAGGTTGAGTTGAGTCTTATTTTGCAAAAGTGATGTAATTTACAAAATATGGGTAAAAAACCAAAATTATCTTATGCAGCTAAAATTTTGCATGTAGAAACTGTAAGTATTTAAAAAAACTGTTTTTAATAATTTTTTCGAGACTTTCAGAAAGAACCCCACGTTTGAATGATTTTTTGGAAAAAATTCAAATTTGACAGATAATGCGAATCACGTGACTACTATTTTTTTGCTTAATTTTCGTCTCGATCGAAGCTGAACTTGATGCCAAAGTCAAATTTCGAATAAAATTATTAATTAAAAAAATCCCATATGATGCGGACTTTACTGGTCACAGTGTATACATTTTTTTGCATCAAATATTTTGATTTTAAAATACTTTGATAATGATCCAATCGACTTTCTATTGTAGATGGTGTTATAGGTTTAAAAATCTTAGGGAGCAAATAATATCAATGTTTAATTTGCCGAACTTTCTGAAAATAAATTTCCTACTTCAGGACTCTTAAACAAAATATTTTTTCTACAAAAGTGATGTGTTTGGCTGTAATAAAGTATTTTTCCTTCCTCTACTTTAAAAATAGGAAAACGACACTATTTTTTTTAAGTTAAATTCTGAATTGTACAAGAAGTAAAATAAAAACTAAAAAAAATACATTTAATTTGAAGAAATAATCAATGTTTAAAGTGGAGTTGAAAGTTGAGAACGAAAGAAAAACTAAAAGTCTTCCTCCACAATTTTATTAGAACTAAAAATCTTATTCTTTCAAAGGTCTCAACATGCTCGAACCCCACTTTTGAATTATTTTTTGGAAAAACTTAAAATTTGACAGATAATGCGAATCACATGACTACACTACTATTTTTTTGGTTAGTTTTTATCTCGATCGAGGCAGAACTTGATGCCAAAGTCAAATTTCAAATAAAGCTATTAATAAAAAAAATCCCATATGATGCGGACTTTACTGGTCACACTGTATATAACATCTTCATAAGTATAATATAAAATGTGATAGGATACAATAGAAAATGATACTACATATCCCAAAAAATATTTTTTTAAATGTTAATTATTATAAATGGTATTCCTCATGAGCACTTATAAGTCTTTAAAAAAATTAATCAAAAATATTTATCTTTTATAGGCTTTAACGAGGTTTTTCTGGTATCAGCTCTCATAAGAAAAAACTTTATAAGACTCATAAACTATTGGGATTTACTGTATTAATACCGGACTCAGTTCCTATAAGTACTTATAAGTTTATTTTTATAAGAGTTTATGAGGCAATTTCGGCAGGGACAGTTTGTTGAAATATTTGCATTTTAAATTGTTTTAGAAATAAATATCTTTCTGCAGATATGACTATTGAGTAGTAGATAATAGTGTAACTTACCAAGAAACTCAACTTTATGATCGCGATCTTCATCAAAGACAATAACCTCCAAAACACAGTTTATATCTTTAACGTTAAATGTAAAAATCTTATTCCACTGGGGTGTCAACGTCTTGTATTCTGTTTGTGTTTGAAGCCTGGCATTTCCAAGTTCTAGAACGCAGAAAGGATCACTTTTGCCTCCTATATCAGCGGCCGCCAGACCGGTGGCTTTAAAGACTTTCACTGTTAGATGACCGACGTCTTTGAGATTATGGAATGTTCTATGCCAAGACTAAAAAAAATTGTTTTAATATAATTGGAATTTTATCATACAAACCGGTATATAAGCCACAGCAACGAATAAAAAGACTTGTGTTGTTCGGGATTGTGCTCAGTTAACTTAACAATAATTGTACAAACAAATATGCAAGAAAAATTCATTTCTAACCTAATTAGTCCTCTTACTTACTTTAAGGTAAAATTTAATCTACAATAAAAAGGAATAAACTTTGAAATTTGGTACTTGTAATGCTAGTAGTGCTAGGAAAAAATTATTACCAATATACAGGGTGTCCGGAAATGATGAGCAAAAAATTTAGGGGATAATTATTCTAAACCGAAAATAAATGCTATCTCTACCTAAAACATTTTTTCGAAAATTAATTTTTAACGAAGTTAGGGTGTTAAAGTTAAATTTTATTTGCAGTTTTTTTGCAAGACCTTTTGCCACGCTAATAATATTTTGACGAAATCTCGTATATGAGGCTTTTTCGGGATGAGGAATACAAATTTTTCCACCGTTTTTCCGCATTTTGTAGAGGGCGCCACATAGGAGTCTATACTTTAATTCGTCCCAACTTTTTTGTCCTAAACTGTATGCGGATTTTAACTGAATATTTTTATTCTCCTAGCCCTTTAACATAAAATGCATGTGATGAATACGAAATAATTTTAATTTATTTTCAACCCTAAACATAGCATAGCAAAGAAAGGAATATAGTCCATGGAGTTCGTCGGAATTTTTTAAGAAGAATAAAAAATGTATGCATTGAAGAGGAAGGACGTCACTTTGCACCTTTGATTTAAATGTTTAATTTATTGTTCTGGTAAATGAGGCCAATATAGTATATTAAAGTACACGTTTCATAAGAAGCGGTTTTAGCGCACGCGTCTATTTTAAAAAACGAGCCACGAAGTGGCGAGTTTTTTAATTGACACGTGCGCTAAAACGCCTTATGAACCACGTGCTTTATACTATTTTTTCTATTTGTAGTTTCTTCAATAAAAAATACATATTTAAAAAGAAAATAAATCCTTTAAATTTTTATGTCTAAATTTTATGTTGGTAATACCATTTTTTTATCATAGTAACCTCTGGACAACAAAAATTATTTTGCGAACTGTCATTTTTTGATTTATTGACCCATTTTCACCACGAGATTCTAAAGTTATTTTAGCGATATAGGATTTGAAATTGGACGGAATACGTTGTGTGATCCTTATACATTCGGTACATATACAGAGCGTTCGGAAATTCGGGCGATTTTGCAAATTTTTTTTGAATTTCAAAAGACGAGATTTTACGTCAATTTTTCAATTTCAATGTTGCCAACATCAAATAAAGAAAAAACTTTATCAAACTGGTTAAAGTAAATTAAAATTAAAAGTTTCTAAAACAAAATTTATGGTTATTGGAAATAGCTTGATTAATACAGACATAAATATTTTTGTTAATGATGAAAAATTAGAAATTATAGACTCTTTTAAATATTTGGGAGTAATTTTAGATTCTAAGTTAAAATTTGAATTACATTTTGAAAATCTGGTATCTAAAATTGGAAAAAAAATTAATTATTTAAAAAGATTTTAGTCAAAATTTGAGTTTATTTTCACGAAAAACAATTTATAACACTATAATTTTACCTCATTTTTTATAGTGTTCAACTATTTTATACACAGCAAATGATGGGGTCTTTAATAGACTCCAAGTTTTGCAAAATAAAGCTATGCATATAATTTTAAATGTGGATAAATATACGAAAATAAATTTAATGTTAGAAAAACTTCAGTGGTTAAATGTTAAAAATTTAATATTTCTTTTGATTTGTACTTTTATTTTTAAAATACAACATAACTTACTGCCTTCTCATTTGAAAGATTTTATAACTGAAAATTTTGAAAATCGTAACTATTCAACCAGGTATAATAAAGATTTTTGACTAGGTAGGGTATCAAAACATTTGACATATAAATCGGTTTTTTATATCTTTGAAAAATTTTAAAAAATCATTGAAAAATTATTTATTTAAAAAACAAAATAGTGACTGATAAAATTTTTTTACAGATGATATTGTTAAATTAGTTCAAATATTTTATATAACTTGTTAAATTGTAGCACATTGCTAAATAAATCTTGTTACTACTACTACTATTACTTATGTATTTTGAAACTACAAATAAAATTTAACTTTAACACCATGTAACTCCGTTTATATTCAATCTTCGAAAAAATGTTATAGGAAGAGATAGCATTTATTTTCCGTCTAGAATTATCCCCTAAATTTTTTGCTCATCATTTTCGGACACTCTGTATAGTAAAAAATTTACATAAAAAATATTCAAGCTCGTAAAAATATTTTTAAGTAAATGAAAAATTTTTGTTTAGGTATTCAGGCTGAAAAAAGGCCATCTTACAGAGATTTGACGTTGACTGATGCAAAAAAATAAAACGACGTATTCGTTATTCTGCACAAGGCGTAGAAGATATAACAGTAAAAGCGTTTTATAGGTTTTACAAATGTTCCAGATGCCTTTCTACTATAATAAAAATATATACCATTACATCCTGAATTTCGATATAATAAAAGGAATGTTAATTGATTTTACATGCACTTTTGTTAGCTATTTATCTACTTAAATAAATACATAAGGTACTCCTCATTCTTCAGTATTTTTATCGGTCTCGTACCGAGACATTTATAATTATATTATTAACTTATTTAGTTGTACGTATAATATATAAAAATACGAATATAAAGAAAACATTGCAATATCTGTTTAACACCTCCAAGACCAAGTTATTTGCTTTATAACCGGATTGTTGTATGACATTGTGAACTACAAATTTTACCGGAAATTGTTTAAAAAGTCCCTAGCGCTAGTGTAGAATATAAAGTAGGAAGTTGGCATGGGAAAATAAATCGCATTTTTTTAGGGTGCTACCACTAAAAAAGCCATTTCGGCCTATCAACATTTTTTTTCAATACAAAAACAATATTATATTGTTATGCTTAATAATTTCATTGTTAGTGATACACACCTTCTATACCTGAAGTGTATTCAACACTGGCATTGGAAGTATTGTTTTCTTATATCGAACTTTTCTTCTAGACTTAAGTTACTAAGAACAATTTTTTTTACGTCACAAATCCTCATCGTAAAAAGAAAAATGATTAAACTTGGTGATCACTTGTCGGCACCTATACCCTATTTACATACAAACGCGCCATAAAATTCATACTAACGCGACGTTAATGTAAAGGCATATCTACTAATCAGAACCACAGTCACCACAGTTATCAAGCGATTTCCACTCAAGCTTTTACATGTCGCTCAACGGTTACCATAACGACCGCCTGTAGACGGATTATTTGGAATCCAGTTTAGCGTTTTTACGTAGTGTTTACATGCAGTTCGCATGTTAAATTAAATTGATCGCAGGAGGAGTAGTATGGCAGTTTGTTCTTTATGTTTTTTTTATTTGACGGGAAGATCGCCGCCTCTGACTCCTCTCGCACCAGCCGCCACTGCTCGAACTTTCAGAAACATTACATATAGATTATAGAACCCTCTATGATAACTAATAAAAGAATGGCTATCATAATAATGCAAATTGTGTTCATAAAATAATTATTATAAAAAAATGCATATCATACATTAATAAATTGAATTTATGCATAAAAAGATATATACATAACAATATAGGGTATTATGGAAATATATTTCAATACTATATTATTTACACTCGCAAATTCTGATATGAAAACAAATTTCAAAAAATTATTTTTAAAATAAATGTGGCAAAGCCAAAAAATTTACCATTTGCCTTTGGAAATTTATGGACCGCCGTAACTGGTGGATTATAAATACATCCGCATGACATGATACGACAGGTAAACACTGCGGCGCATTTGGTCTAATTTTATAGGTTCTTATCCAATTTTTGAGACGGTATATTAAAAAAAATGTTCTCCATTGATGTGGGTATATTATTTTTTTAAAACTTAATAACGCTGTCAAACTCGATAATCGACATTTTCCGACGAATTTGATGTATTGACTTAATTACTCTTTTAATAGGTACTTATAATAACATTTATATTTATAGCAAAGTGATAACAACAAGAGATATTCTATACATTTTAATATATACTGTCAGACGGGGACCGTCCATTAGAATATTTCGAAAAGTAATGCCAGTTGAATTCTACAAATTTAGATAATGTGGTTTTCAGAGACGCTTTCTTTAAATGAAATAACAGCGGTCTTATGCGGTTATCCCGGACCACCCTGTATAATTTTTTTTGTGTTCCTTTCTTTATTTCTAATAACTTTTATTAAACGTGTGTCTTATTCTATGAGTGTATGAGAAAAAAAATGTTTTAATCAAAGTTTCACCTTTAACAGGGTGTCGAATACAATTAAAGATATTTTCAAAGATAAAAGAGCAAAACTCGAAACTTGAATTCAAATTCGAATTAGTACCTTATTCTTCATGGCCTTCCTGCGAAAAGTTTCAAAGTATTCCAGTTAAATATAATGGACATATAGGAAATGTTAGCGCCTATCCATTTAATGAACTAGCAATTTGTTACTTTTCCACTTCCCTGTATCTAAATTTCATTTCTCGACAATTCATTATCGAGCACCTAAATATTTAATTTTACAACCGGAATTTCGAGTTTCCCTCTTTTATCTTTGAAAAGATATTCAATTTTAGCGACACCCTGCTAAGGTAAAAATTTGAGAAAAACAATTTTTTCACAGAAACGAATAGAGGAGGCCAAAAAAAGTTTTATTAAAAGTTATTCGAAATAAAGAAAGAAACACAAAAAAAATTATCAAACTAGGTGTTCTATTTAAAATAAGCAAGTTTGTGACAACTTCCGGAAGCTGCATATGGTCGCTGTTTTATTTGAAAAGAGCGTCTTCGAAAACCCCATTATCTAAAATTGCAGAATTCAAATGGCATTACTTTGGTATGGTAGTCTAACGTGTTTTTTCTCAACAATTTTTTTAATTTGGCAAAATTTGCAGATGTATTAATAATAACTGCTACATCTAAACACTTATTATAACAATCAGTATACGAGATTGGACGTTTCTATGAAATAAATAAAATGTTTGTTCCGCGAATTCAAACAACGTGTCTCGTTTATAAATCATCAACGAGACTTAATTTATTTTCCTACCACAACCTATGAAAATAAGAAAAAAAGCACGGTTAACTTGGCTAGAAAGTGCTTTATATCTCACGAGTGTTAAAACATTTTTTTTTGTGAAAGCGTTTCGAAATAGACATATTTCAATATTGATTAGAATTTCGAAATGACACTCTTTTAGGCACTAGTGTCTAAATGTGACAGTTTTAGGCACTAGTGCCTAAAAGTAAAAATGAAACATTAAAATCAATGAAAATATCTATTTATTATATATGTTAAATGTACAATTATGTAAACTGTTGAACTGAATTCTAGAGGCATCTAGCTTCTCTTCTTTAAGAGCAATGTAATTATTAGTAGTCGGAATGGATAAACTGCTAGTACTTACAATGCTAACTTCTGCTTCTGAGTGAACTTATTTTATTTTTGTATTTTTCGTATCTTTCTGTCCTATGATTCTTTGCTTGGCATACCTCCAATTGTATTAATTCCAACTGGCAGGGTACAGCATTTACCACTTCGATATGTCAAGAAAAATCGCTGATGTGTCGTATTCAGTGGACGAAGTTTTGCGTACTTACGAAATAGATCTAAAAAATTGATGCCATCTATTGCCCTCAGTAATCGTAAACATTCTTGGAACATGAGTTCTTGTGTTCGGAATTTTGACACTGATAAACGACTGACAATCTTTGATGGCATCTAATTTCAAAAATGTGATTTCTTCTCTCCTACATGCTCCAAATACTCCAACGATTAAAACAACTTTGGCTAACAGGAATTCTTTATCATCAGCTTGTTTTATAAAGCGTTCTATTTCCAGCTTTGTAAATATTTTTAATTTCTTTGGCTGATATCCGGTAGCTTTCCTTTTTAAAAATGCAATAAGGTTTGTAAATTTGCAAATATCTATGTTTTTGTTCAGATAAATCATGGTGCGGAGCATCGAATATTTGCTCCACAAAGTTGACGGCGGTGGTGAATAGCTTGAGGAAATAGGCTAGTAATACCTTTTCTGTAAAGTTCTCAATATGTTTTTCTTTGGCCCAGGTTTCAAAGTTGTCGTAGGTTTTTTCGTATAAATGTTTCGATTTTTCGGGTACTAACGTGGATAGCGCAGCTTCAGCAGCTTGTTCAATATCCAAAGACTCGTCAATATCACTCATTTAAAGTAATTTTTTCGAAAAACTTTGCGGGAAAAAAGGCAAAACGCGACGTTCGAACTTGACAACACATTTGACATTAAATAATGCATAAACAATGCCTTAGAAACAGATTGCCTGCCTACTTTTCAAAATGTTTAAAAATACTAATAAAAGCTTAAATTATCAAATTCTCCGCTGTCACAAAAAATCTTGTATATAATTCGTTACAAAACGATGTCTTTTAGCCACTAGACGTGTTGTCCAACTCGGCTTTGCCTCGTTGGACAATTTTCATGTCGCGTGCCTAAAAGACACTCATTTCGCAACTTATTTTATAAATAGCTATTTTCAATACGTGTGTTGAAATGAAAAACAGCAGATGGCTGACGAATTTGACAGCAAAACTATTTAAAAAATAATAATTTTACGGGACCCTTGGAGCGAATTGGGGTTTTGGGTGGGGTAAAGCACACTAGGGCATTACTACAAATACCAAAAACTCTTTTTTCGTTTTGGTTTAGCTATAGCAGAAATGGAATACCGGTTTAGAATTTAGGTTAGATTTTTACAATTACCTTATCGAGGATAGAATATACCCATACAATGTTTAAGGATACGGAGCAAGTAAATGTGGTTTATGTATGTAAATTTAATAATGTGAGCATTATTGAAAACAAATTGAATATAGGACTTTCATAATTAACAAGCTATCGATATTTAACTTCATCTCTATCTATCTACTATTATTGAGATTAGGACTTCTTAGCTGGAACGTTATTATTGTTTAGTTTATTGTTTTTGTACGTATACTTAAGTTTTCTTTTATTGAAAGAATGCAGGGAGCTAAAAAATCAGAAACGAAATGTATTTAGTGTACAATACTAGGATGAGCGTAAGCATATAGGAGAAAAAGTTATTATTTTTATTTAAAACTAGGCAAAGACATAATAAAGAGTCTATTACCTCTATGAACAAGGTAAGTTAAAATGTGTAAAATGGGCATTGTTTTTTTTTTGTTTTAATATAGACGCTTCTGCTGGAATCCTCCTTAAGATTTGTTTAACATTTTTTAACTATAGTATTGAAATAACTTTTTAAACTCTAGTGTGGAAATAATTTGTAAAACACAATAGTGATATACCTACAAAATAATAAAAATAAATCCAATTATTTTTGATAACTTTTTGTAGGAAAAATTGTGTACCTACATTACTCGTGTGAAAGTGATTTTCTTAAACTCAGAGAATTTCCGCACTCGGCTTACGCCACGTGCTAAATAACTTCTCATTTGCGGTGTACCACTTTCAATACAATCATGTTATGCAATAGTCAAATTCAAATTCAAACACAATTTATTTATCAAATGAGAAAATACAATTAAAATAGTACATGCGTAATTTTTAATTATAGATAAATTGGACTATACCGCGATTATATAGAACCGATATCACAGAGCACAAATAAATTGTGTCTATGTAGTATAGCCCAAAATGAAATTAATAACTATAATATGTGAATTACTGAAACCTATATTTAATTCAATCAAAGATTCAGCAAGGTAACGACCGACCCAGGCGCAAGATAGAGAAGGGCAGAGAGGACAGGTAGACAAAACTTAAAAACGATAAAAAATAAATAAATAAAGTTCGAGCAGTTTCCAGGTCAAGACCAAACAATACAGATAGCGCATTAATGGCTAAAAAAATAAGAAAAATAAAATAATAAGCATGCATATTTAAAAGAAATCGGTTGATATAATTATTAAATTTGTTGAAAGTTCCTTAATATTATTAGGTAATTTATTCCACATTTGAACGACTATGATACTATTTCAGTGTGTAAATTAGAAAACACCTAAATCCTTATGTGCCGAGGCACGTAAATGCCATCAGCCTTAATGAAGTTACTTACATATCGATTTATAATATTTTCCCGCTCTCTGGCAGTTTCTTCGTGGCTTGATAAATCAGAAATCGTTTCCGAAGCCGTGGTCCCGCTAATCGTAAGCAAAAGGTGAATCGACCCCGCTCCATCCTCGAGTTCCAGCCATAAATTGTACGTCCGTTCCCGTTCCATCTCCAGTAAATTTATTACGCATCTGAAAAAGAAGTTATCGAGATTAACCCAGGAATTAGTTGCTCGAAAGCTCGGTTGTCTACCGACATTTTATCAAATCGGAAAAGATTCAGACATAATATTAATAAATCATCAAGTGGCAATATTAAATTTACTGAAGTCAGTAGAATTTTTTTCCTTCTATTTCAGCAGATCCATCCTCAGTCTTGTTTCGCCGTATCATGCGTGGCTCATCAATGAGGATAGTATTTAATAAAAAAAAGGAAACGTAAATTTCAACTTGAACAGTACACCGCGAGAACCGTCAAAAGGATGTAGCGCTAAGCGACATCTAGTATATAAGTTGGACACTTTCAATTTACTTAAGTTTTTTATTGGTCCAAAAAAATTTATTAGATACAGTTGGTAAAGTTGGTTGGAATTTTGACCAGTTTGCGAAAAAAAAACTTATTTATGTCTTCGCCAACATTTCGGTTTTATTTTAAAACTCACCAGGTCTCTGTATAAACAAAAACTCAAATGATTTGTACACACAGTTTGTCAACTTGTTCCTTGTCAAATGTTGAGGAGTTGAAAGTAAGAATACGATATGAGTGTAGGTTAAATTCTCCCGAAGTAATTAGAAATGTTCAAAACAACTTTTACTTGCAGTTAGGATATTGCCAAATAATAAGTGAATGGACAATATTTTGAGCGTCGACAAAAAAGCATTAAAGTTAGTAAATTAATTTTTGTTTGTTTAATATTTTATAAATGATAAGGAATAAAAATATGAAATTTCGTAACTTAATATTATGCACTTTTAAAACAGCCAATAAAAACTAGGTTTGCGATTTAAAAAAATGATCGATATCGTCATATCTCTAATTTATCAAGCCACGAAGAAACTGAGACACATTGTATCAATTTTTTTTTATAAAAACGACCAAAATTTAAAATGTTAATACCCGTTCCCAAGCATTTTTCCAAAAAACTGTGGTGATTGGTCAATGACCTTCCTCAATTATTCTCCTCTTATGTAACTTAATCTTTATTGAGTTTAAAGTAAATTCAAAATTGACAATTGCGACGTTGCCAGATTTTTAGTTTTTTCTGTAACTCAAGGAATGTTTCTTTTTCAAATGTAACACTACTCTTTTTTTTATTGAATTCGATTCCTCGCATCAACATTGCCATTTCCTGATAGTATCAAATTTTTATCTCAAATAGTTCTATGGAAAAAAAAGTTAATTAGTAACAACTCTAACTCTAAAAAAATCCAATCTATTTACATTTAAAAACGTTTCAAATAATGTGAAAATAAAGGTTGGTAGACATAATGTACCTAATAGCATCGATAACGATAATAACAAGAAACAACTACTAACAATAACATAATTAGTAAAAACTCCTTACATATTATAGTATATTATATTAATTTGATTATAAAACCGATAATATGTATGTATGTAATTTTTACTAGCTATGTTATTGTTAGTAGTTTGTTTGTTGTTATTATCGTTATCGATACTATTAGGTACATTATGTCTACCAACCTTCCTTTTCACATTATTTGAAACGTTTTTAAAAGGAAATAGATTGAATTTTTTAGAGTTAGAGTTGTAACTAATTAACTTTTTTTCCCACAGAACTATTTGCGATAAAAATTTGATACTATCAGGACATGGTAATGTTGATGAAAGGAATCGAATTCAATAAAAAAAAAGAGTACCTAGTGTTACATTTGAAAAAAAAAACATTCCTTGAGTTAACAGAAAAAATTGAAAATCTGGCAACATCGCAATTGTCAATTTTCAATTTAATTTTTTTAGTTATCCACCTGTACCAAAATTCATTGATTTAGCCTTGGTAGTTTTAAAGAAAATTAGCCGTTCCGGTGATTTCAACTAACCCTGTGTAAGTATAATAAGTATATAAGTATATTCCAATATTCATTGTCAGTTTGTTATTATTTACATTTAATTTTTAATTATGAAATTTACGTATGGGTGCTAGCTAGGCATGATAAATAATGATTTTTTTTTATTATTTACCGTACTCTGAGTCTTAAGTTAAACACTAATTAATAGGTACCTAGTTTAAATTTTGATTAATCTTCGGCGATTGGCCTGCGGTGCTTTTCGTATTTTCTTAGAATACTAAGTGACCCTCCCCCTCCATTTCAAATTCCCACGAACCGCCACTGGTCTATACACATTCAATACTGTAGATAATTGCTATCAAAAGACAGGTATTTGTCTGCTTTATGGATAAAACAATTAAATGGTAAATGCGTCACTAGCTGTTAACAGCAAAATGTAAATATATACACTAATCATTTTTCAAAAACTACTTTGAAATTAAGGAAATTGTCTATGCCGCCGCAGAGTCTCGCCATTTTCGAATCGAGGAAGATAATTAACCTCGACTGAACATCGAATTTCCTACTTTGATTGTATTTTCGCCTTTGGCCTTACTACTAAGATTATTGCCTATTTGAGTAGCAAGAAAGTGCTTATTTTCTCCCCTAAATGTATTATTAAATTATTCGCAGCATTCGCTATAAAAAGGATAAGAAAATACGAACGTTCATCACATTTATTATTCAGAAAGCATTTTATATGTAAGGTCAGTTGGAGTAAGTGCGATAAGGAAATTACCCTAGTTAAAATATAACAGTCCCCTATGTATCTTAATTATTTGCGGAGAACAATACTATTTTTTCCCGTAAAGAATTCATACGTTAATTGCACGTTAAGGTGGGAGTATTAACATGCTTGCCAACCTATAACCTATTTCGCGTAGATTTATTTATGTTTTCTAGCTTTTATACAAAATTTAAAGAAAATTAGTATCGACTTGATATTCTATAGGTAATAATTGACATATTTAATAAATATCAAGGAATTTCATAACTTATTTTAGGAGAATTATTGTATAGCGAAAAATATCGGGTAAGATTTTTTTTTACATTATTATGTCATTGTCACTCATTGTTCTTTCACTATACAATTCCCCCAAAATTAGCAATGAAATAAATTGATATTTTTGTAATATATCAGATACTACCTAAATAATGTACCGACGATATTGATTTTCTTTAAATGTTAGTTATTAAAATAATAAACTCAAAAAATCAACGCGAAATAGGTTATAGGTTGGCAATAGATTGAATGACGTTGAGAATTCAACCTTAAGTACTTATTTTTTCCTTTTTTTTTCGGTTCGAAGAAATAATATAAATGAACAAATTTCAAAAATGATATCATCTTGTCTTGCTTGCCTTAGATATGCAAAATCAATATGTAAAGAACCACTTCAATCACATGAGATACCAGAACTTCCGTGGGAAAAGATTGGTATTGATTTTATGAAAGTTAATGGAAAGGACTATCTTGTTGCATGTGATTATCATTCTAAATTTTTGGAAATTGCAGTATTACACAAGAAAGATGGCCAGGCAGTTAGTGATGCTTTGCTAAATATTTTTAAATCTCATGGCCTTCCACATATAATAATGTCAGATAATGGACCTCCATTTGATTCGAGACAATTTAAAAGTTTTCTAAATGATCTCGACATTTCTCATAAAACCTCAAGCCCAAATTATAGTCAATCCAATGGATTCATAGAGCGACATATACAAACCATTAAAGGACTTATCAAGAAATGTCCTAATAAACATCCATATATTATAGTCATGGAATATAATAGTACTCCAAAGCCAGACCTACCTTCGCCTGCAGAATTATTAATGGGAAGAAAAATACGCAATCAAATAGTATGTCCGAAACAGTCTTTAAAACCTCTCTTCAATACCGAAAGCACCTGTAAAAAATTAAAAGAGAATCAAACTAGAACAAAATGTTTTTATAATAGAAACAAAAAACCGCTTCAAATGTTAAAAAATTAACCTGTTATGATGCAAAAATCTACGATAAATTGGGTACCCGGAGAAATATTAAGAAAAGACGAAAATCCAAGAAGTTATATTGTTCGAACTGAAGATGGAGGTGTTTATAGAAGAAATCGCATTCACCTAAAAAAATATACAAATAGTAATAATTGCAGCCAAAGAATTGAACCAAGCACTTCATACAAATTTGATGACGAGATTCTACCTGCAATTATACCAGTTGAAGTCAAACCGCCAGCAGAACATGCTGTGCCTGTGGAGGCAAATGACCAACCACCAACTGAAGAAATTAGATGCTCAACTAGAGGAAGGATCATAACATATCCAAATAGATTTCAGCCATAGAAGATATTATGTTAATTAAAAGGAGGACATGTGATACCTACTGGATAATACCGGGTACAGCTGGTAAACATTTTATTATTAATAATCAATAGTTGAGGGTGGGTACATACTGATGGTGCGTAAATTAATTATGTTTATACTTATTCTTTTTAATTTTTGCTTTTTCTTTTGTTACAAAATTATAAGACTAATAATTTTGATATAATTATTGTTCTTTTTCTAATTCTTGATTGCTTTACAATTATTAATTTTAATTTTATTATTACTGTTAAATTAGTCAATTAATAAACAACGGATTTAAACCTTTTGCAAATTGGAATTTATACTGTGCTTACATATTGAATTTAAAAGCTTTATTCATTTTTACGGGGGTCAACAACAAACCAGCAAAGATATTCATTTTGACTATCTCTTACGGACTCCCGAGCACTAGTGACGAACGATATTTTTTCTATCAATAATGTGCATTTCGTCAAGTCAACAGTTTTCCCTCCTTTTAGGGAAACAACGAACTCCGATCGTGAACCTTAATTCTGCTGACTTGATGAGTTAACAACCATTATTGACAAATCGGGAAGCACGGATAATATTTCATTATTGCAACTTTTCTACTTTGTTTAATGAATTTAATACAGAAGAACTATAGAAGTGCATTAAAAATTGGAATATTGTGAGCGTAGCGATCGATAATTGCCGCGCGCCGTAGTATTAGGTTTAAGGTATTTGTTGTGCAGGTCACATCGTCATTCGGAGTCTTCTAGCTGTCCTATCTGAATTTGAAGTTTATTGATCGTACCAATACCTGTTTCAATTAATTTATTTTTACTTTGTATTTAAGTTTTTTTAAATTTTGCATGTCAGATAAAGCAATAGATCCTTATTTCGCACAACCCATCATTAGTATTGGACCTAATAATCTATGGACGAATTTAACGATCTCAGTAAAACGTATTACATAATAGATAATCATATGCAATGTTAAACGACAAGAACAATATCACACTAGAAGATATTTAATTTTTGAGAAATTCAGTAGTGATTTTCAGTGGCAAGTATAAGCTTTATTAACCGTAGCATACTAATATTATTATGATTAATGTTCATTTTTATTACAACTACCAGTCGCAACTAATACAGTATAATATAAAACAAGGAGAGAGCCAAGCAAAGGAGATTGCCAAGAAAGGTATCTTTCAAAGAGAAAAGTCAAAACAAAAACTGAAACAACAAAGCCATCACAGAAAAATGAGATAATAGTCGAGATTAATAGGGATAAATGGTTCTGCATAATATACCAGGAGTGTATTGTCAAAGATATAATAACATGTATCAAATGAGTTCCAAAGTGATCTAATGTATTGCTAATAGTGACTATGTGTGCGACTTTTGTTTTTTTTTTGTAAAATACTTAATATTAGAGCCAATCTTGCATAATTTTTTTCTTTATACGCAAACAACAAACTGTATTTATTTTTATTTAATGTACCCCAAAAGAGCACTGGGGTTCGACTTAGGAACCCACTAGTACAATTTAGTCAATCAGTTTTCCAAATTGTACCGCGTTTGCAGCCTCTTACAGAAACTATTGTTTCTTAATCACTATATTTTAAAAATTGCAGTTATGTATCCAAAAGACCGATCTGTTGTTTTAAATTAAAAAATATATATTTTATTTAATAGTTTGTAAGGAAAAAATAAAAACCAAAAAGTGGTACGATTTAGGCAACTTTACCCTATACATACTAGTTTTTCTACAAAGCTGCACGTCCCTACAGTGGTTATAAAAATTTAAAAAAATAAAGCTTGAAATGGCTATGTTTTCTTGCAGCTTTTCTAAAAGGCATTTATAATTTCGAGGGTATAAATATACTAATAAAAGTTCACCAGGCAATTTCGATTGTCTACGGCACATGTCACACATGTGGCATATTTCCTCTTCTTAATTCTTATAACCTCAGACCAAGCACTACTTATAACCAATCATGCTATAATGCACCAATACTATTAAACATGAATGATAAAATGTATAAAGCACGTGCAAAGAAATGTAATGGATAGGTACAATGCTTTCATAAAAAAATTCTAATCACGTCAATTCAATATTCCGCATCAGGAACTTTTCCAGAAACAAATTATCTGGCCTAATTAATTTTGCCAATCGAGGTAAATATTAATTAATATTAATTTGGTAGACGCACGACGAATTTAACGTGTGTCACTGGATTGTTGACAGATTATCAGTCAAGCAGAACGTCAAAGCAATTAAATTTGATATTAACAGGATAAAACAGGAGAAAAAAAACATTAGCTTTTCATCCGTACGTAAATTTTTAAAAGACCCGAATTTTTAACTATAAAATTATTTTGACGGTATTTGTTTAGGTTTTCAAAAGCTTTCAGGAGGGCAATTAAGAGAGAGGCAGGTCCCCCTTTTACATATCATTCACCTGCAATTTAAAAATAAGTTGCAGGAAAAATTTAAAAAATAAATCAAGATCCATTTTCATGCTTCATGTTAATCGAATAAAATAATTTACTTTGGGTCCCAAAGACGCTCTGAAAACCGCCGTGTCTTCCACAAAGGAATAAGATATAGATATAATAATATACAGGGTGACCCAAAGGTAATGGGACACAGAGCAACAGCCGAAATAATGCGATTTATTGAAACTTGCCTTATCCCAAATGTGATAACAACCAAGATACAGGGTGTCAAAGTTTTAATTTTGTTTTTGTTTTTTTGCGATTTTTTCTTAACGAAAATACATAGCAGCACAAAATTAACAAAAATTATTAATTTAACAAAATTTTGGGTTTTTTTGAGGTGAGAAATTCAAAATTATCCATAGTTTTCGTGTAACCAGTAAAGGGCGCTGCCTACGGCATGGCCCACTCCTTTTAGCTGGCATAACTTTGTTTAGGCTTGTTATATCGATCCGACTATTAAGAAAATAAGTTACTTTACTTCTTTTACATCAAAACCGTATAACTCATTGAAGTCGCTAGGAGCAACCATTTTCGAGATCATCGCATTTTATATGTCCAATGCAACTAAGTACGTGGTCCAAAAACAACGGAAAATCGAGCAACGGTGAATCTTTAACTTAAAATTATTGTAAATCAGCTACATTTGCTAAGTATCAAAGTTAATGTAAATACTTAATGTTGACTATTTTTTTCTAATAAAAACGCTTTTTCGTATAGGGAATTACTAATTTTATTCTAATCAAAAATTTTATTAACTTTGACAGATGATATTTTGTGTATCTTGTTGTTGCCTTAATAACGTCTTTGTTTTTAAGGCCAGCTGTGGTAAATAATACTAATACGAATACACCATTTAAATATTTTAGCATTCTTGCATTAAAAATATCGAATGCGATTATCTCGAAAATGGTTGCTCCTAGCGACTTTAATAAATTATACGTTTTTGATGTAAAAGAAGTAAAGTAACTTATTTTTTTAATAGTTGGATCGATATAAGAAGCCCAAACAAAGTTATTCCAGCTAAAACCAGTGGGCCATGCCGTAGGCAGCTCCCTCTACTGGTTACACAAAAACTATGAATAATTTTTAATTTCTCACCTCAAAAAACCCCAAAACCCTCAATTTTGTGCTGCTATGTCGTTTCGTTACGAAATAATTGCAAAAAAACGAAAACAAAATTAAAACTTTGACACCCTGTATCTTGGTTGTTATCAATTTTGGGATAAGGCAAGTTAAAATAAATCGCATTATTTCGCCTTAAGGGGTCTGCTGTTGCTCTGTGTCCCACTACTTTTGGGACACCCTTTTATAAGATAGATAGAAAATATAGATAAGCAAACAATAATCACGAAAGTCAAAATTTTAAACAAATTCATCGCTTGGAATAATTTATTAAACATGTGTTTAGGCATTAAAGAAACTTTTCCCTAGGAGGTGGAAAAGAAATAAAAGTTAATATTTTAAAACATATTTTTGTTCCGAATTTCTTAAAACTTAGCATACATACGCTAATATACAATTAATAAAATACGTAATTCTTATTTTTGTAAAAATCGGTCCCTAAAGGGGTGAAAAGGGGGATAAAAATTTCAAAGTCTACAACACAAATCGTGAAATATTTTTATTTAAGAACTCTAATAAGGTGAGAAGGAGGTATAGAAGTTTATATTGGAAAACATATTTTTCTACAGACGTGTGGAAAAAACAATTTTCCGCACGGATATCAGTGCGGAAAATTGATTTTTCCACACTAGTGCGGAAAAAATTTTCGGCACGATTATGTCAAAAATCCGTGCGGAAAATTAGTTTTTCCACACTAGTGCGGAAAAATTTTTCGGCACAATTATGTCAAAATTAATAATATATCAATTATAACTTGTAGTTATCACTATTTTTCTCAGAAATAGTTACTGTTACATATGTATGTGATTGTTATAGTTAATTAAAAATTATTAAATTTCTTTGAAATATGTGTTACTTATTTCCACACGTCTGTAGAAAAACTATTGTACCTGACACGTGCGGAAAATGTTTTCCCTGCACTGGGCTGCTTAATCGAACTCCGCTACGCGTCGTTCGGTGAACGGCAGACTCGTGCGGAAAAATTCATTTTCCGCACTTGTTAGGTAAATAGCTATTTTGCTCCGAAATTCTAGAAACACAAGTAACGAAACACTTATTTCTTATTTTTTTTTAACATCAAATGAATAAATATGGGTTATAAAAGTTTATATTGGAAAAATATTTTTGACAGACGTTCTTGACGTATTTCAATATTTCAATAACTTTTACCCATAAGGTGTTTATAAACGCAAAGTCCAAGGTTTTGTGAACGTTATGAACGATCTGTAATGAAGTAGATACTTAGTATATTTTTTAATAATAATGACGAATCTATATTTTTCTTATTATTTTTATGAAAAAATCTAGGAGATTACGGACATTTTTATTGAAAGAGAAAGAAATAATGTAAGAAATTACCAAATACCTTTCTTTTCACAAATAATATGGGTACCTACCGTGCGAGCAAAAATTAATTGCATCAAAGAGGGCTTGCAAAAACGTAGGGCTTGGTTTCGATCATAATGATATGGGGACGATATATCTAACCAAATCTAGGTTAAAATTTTGTCAAATTCATATTATGACATGATATGCCAAACTAATGAGTAATAAAATAAGTAGTCAAATACAAATTTATTTTTGAAAATTAATAACAAAGTAAGAATATACAGAAAGAAAAAGAAAAATAATTACATAAATTGCTGAAATTGGCCACCGCCATGTTCCAAGCATAAATGCACACGTCTCTGCATATTTTCGAAAGTGTTGACCAGCATCTCTGGAGAAATGTTACCACATTTTTGGATAATCCTTTCTTATAATTACAAGAACATTTGTTCTAAATTTGCAACTGGTGTTTTAAAAATAGTGTTCTTTAAATGAGGAACACCGAAGTAATCCATAACCGTTAAACAAGGTGATATAGGTGGGAATTCAATGTCTGATCGAAAACTGATCAATCTGTCGTCAAAAATAACATAACCGGAGAGGTGGAACCAGGCTTCATTCGAAAAAAATGTCAGGTATAATAAATCATTTCTTTCCAATAAATTTTGGGTCAACCATTGAGAGAAATTCCTGCGTCTTTCAAAATCTGCGGCTTGTATTTCTTGGAATACTTGCACTTTATAAGGAAATAAATTTAGCTGCTTCTTATAATTTGGCTGCTTCTTATTCTTTATTAAGGATAGTCCTGTCTGTTCCATAAGATCTTCCCACTTCTTGGGAAAGGCGTCTTATACAACTTGTTGGCGTATTTTGCATTATTTCACTAACGCTTGCAACAAGTTCTTCTGTTTTTACAGATTGTCTTCCTGCTCCTTTTTTGTGTTGTATAGAACTTGTTTCCCTAAACACAGCCACGGTTCTTTTCAGGCAATGATAAAAATCCCCAGCAATAAAAGCAACGTTAGGAAAATGTTCGTGAAAATCGTCCAAGCACAAACCCGGATTGTATTGCCACTCACCATTTACTCTAACCCCGTTTCGAAAATACGCTTCAACCATGAATGTTTTGTGCTGTTCCGTAAAGCCCATTGTGTGAATTGTTCAAGAAATTGGAAAAATTGGCGATGAATCAAATTACTTGTAACGACTGTCAAAGATGACGGAATAACTGATTGATTGTTAATTCAGGTAGTTATTGACACCCAACAGGTATTAAGCTCTACGGCTAAGCATTACGTCCTTAGATGCAAGGCCCTCTTTGATGCAAATAATTTTTGCTCGCACGGTTTAAAAGGTTCTATTGGTTGGTATGTATGGTACCAGCTGTTTTGTTTCGACAGCGAATTTATAACAATTAAATTGGACAAGCGAAGCCGCAGGTGGTCGTTACTTTAAAATAAACGTGATGCCGATATAAGGTTCTTGTAACGTTTAGCAGGTTGCGATCAATAATAAATTAGTTTTAAGTCAGACGTTAAATTAATGTTCTCGATTTTATGCTTTATTCCAGCTGCATATAAAATTATTTCATGCAAAACAAATGCAGATGTAAAAGTGTAAAACGGCTTTTATGGGGGTTTCATTTTCAATGATCAATAAGCTCCCTAATTTCTCATATAAATTTAATAGCGAATTGAAACCGTGCCAAGAAACTTTCATGTTCAACTATAATACTCGAGCGTTGAGATGATAAATGAAACTGGTTTTTATACTATCTGGAATGGGCAAAGTGTCAGCTTTAGTCTCTATCAATTAGACTATTATTTTATTTTACATAATCCGATGTCTATCGTTATTATTTGTAATATGTTGGGAATGGGATAAAGGATCTACTTATAGAGTACCTAAAAATCATGGCAGGTTGGCTCGACAAACAAAATGGCGAACGCGAAACTATAGTTTTATTTACCTGTTTAATAAAAAACTACGTAATTATGAAGAACTAGTTATTTACACTACTAGGGAGGCAGGTGATACTTACCAGTCGAGGACATAGTTTGCGCACGAGCGATAGCGAGGGCTTGCAAAATAGTCCGAGACTGGTCAAGAATACTGCCTCCCGAGTTTTGTATTATATTTTTTCTACTCCAGTTCCCTCAAATTAAAAAAAAAATGTTTTTTTATTTTATAATTTGAGCTATCCAACTGAAATAGCCTGTATGTATGACAGGTTTCCTAGTGTTGACACTTTGATTGCTATGGAATTCATAATGTTCATAATCAAACAAACGTTCTGTCAGTGTCAGTTTTTTTTAAGAAATCGAAAATATGGATATCGATGCAGTTGCGAATGCAGCTTTCGCTGCTCTATTACCTCAGAAATCGAAGAAACGGTACAATCGGTGTTTCAAGGACTTCAAGGACTGGTGCAGTATTAATGCAAGTGATGAAAGAGTCACCGAGAATTCTATGCTGGCGTACTTTGTACTTCCCTAAGGAGGTAAGTATTTACTTACCTCCCTAAGAAGGTAAAACGTACTTACCTCCCTTAAATCAGTATCAAAATGAAGTACTTACCGAGTAAGGAGTAGAAAAATATATTTGTGCAGTGGCTGCAGCATTAGTCATAAAAACAAAAAAGGAAAGGACAAAGTAGACAAAAGAATGGCTTTTGCAGAAAAACCATAGTTTTTCCATATTAACCTATTAAAAGAGCTGAAACTGACTCCGGAGATTGGTATAATTATATGCAAATGGATTACTAAATCTATTTGTACTCTTCTAAAATTAACAATCCTCTTTATTATCAAACAAGGCACGCAGTTAACCAGGCGCGTAACTACAGGGGGGCCGCCCCCCCCCCCCCCAGACGTCGCTAGCCCCCCCCCAGAAAAAAAATTGTTTATAAATTACACAATATTTAAAAAACCTATCAATGTAATTTATTATAGGTGCCTATAACTAATCTAAAATTTTGACGTATTGCTTTTGCTTTAACATATGTTGCTCCAAGGCTGGCAACCAAACATACAATACTAAAATTATAATAAATATATTTTGGTTGTCGGCCTCAAAGCTATTTATTTTGGCAATTTTGCTCGTTGAACTTTGGGCATGATTATTCAAGGATGTACGAAATAATCTTGCCAAATATCACTCGACCATCATTTTTTTTTGGTTAAATTTTCCTCTCTAATTAGAATAATCATGTCCAAATTCAACTCGAAAAATTTCCGAAAAAAGTTTTCGTGACAGCTGAAAAATCTAACCGATAAAAAAACGAGGTCTTGTGATATTACTGTTGATTATTGAGCAAATTTGTTAAAATTTGGGAGTGATCCAAAAATTTTTCGCTGCAAGTCACAATAACAGGCCCACCCTAGGCCACCCCCAGGTCAGAGGGCTAGTTACGCCTTAAGACAAGCTAATACACCACATGAGCGAATGTTGAGCAAAGTTAATTTTCCTTAATATACAGGCAGAAGTTTCAAAAATTTTAAATTTTTCTTTATCATCTCACCGCAAGCTTTGAGCAAGATTTTACCAGAGAGAAAAGTCTTCCTCCACAAAATTTAATAGAATTAAAAAAATTTGTGTTCAAAGGTCTCTACATGTTTTGAACGTAGAAACGTTCATCATCAGGACACAGAAAAATATATTACTGATGGTTTTAGCAGAAGAGAAAATGATAAGTGGTATAAAACCTTAACGAAGCTTTTATGGCATCAAAATTGGATTGTCGAAATGACATAATGTGAGGAAAAATAGAAATAAAAATAAGTTAAAACATACTGAGTAGGTATGTGAAAAAGTCAGTTGAAAGGGTCTAAAACAACCAAAAAGACCGGGGAAGCAGAAAAAAACAATTCTAAAAAGATGATGTCCAAAAGGGTTTTTTTTTTTGATAAAAATAAGTATGTCTTTAAGACATTGTAAAATATAGAAATTTGTATGTATAGAAATTAGGTAATGCACGTAAAAGATTTTCCAGAAAAGGCGGTTTGGGGTACTGAATGTTTTTTTAATGTTTTCTAGAAAATCTTTTTATTTTAAATACAATGACATAATATGATGCAGATGCTATTATCAAATTTTTATTCATAAAAAAATTGTATATTTTACAATGTCTTAAAAACTTTATTTTTACTTTACTTACTTACTTTTTAACATCTTCTTTTTAGAAGTGTTTTTTCTGCTTCCCCGGTCTATTTGATTATGGTTGTTAGACCCTTTCAACTGACTTTTTCACATACTCAGTATGTTTTAACTTATTTTCATTTCTATTTTTCTTTTTGGTTTCGCAGATTTAAAAAAAAATGCTTCAACATCAAAACATATATTTAAAACCAATAAGAAAACTCTGGCAGCAGGTTAACTGGACACCTGTTCATTTAACCCACATTGAAAGTGTCCAGTTAAACCCACTCCATGCTAAAACCGAAAGATTATAAAATTTGTTAAAAATAATGACTGTAGGAAAACCTACATATCCACAAATGACACTAAAATACTTACTAACATGAACTGTATAACACACTCCTTTTAAAACAAAATTATTTCGGCAATAATAAAAATGAAACGGGAACCAAATAATTTCCTCGGCCGCAATTAAAAATGTTTATACTAAATAAATGTATTCCTGTGGATAATAGAGAAACCTTTATGAACTGCTACTAAAGTATTTCTGGTGAGAAATCTTAAGAAGAAATTTAGTTGTACCCCTAGCTCATAGATGGCAGTTAGATCACACTGTTCAGTTAACCCGCCTGTTCACTTAACCCCGTTCTACCCTACGTAATAGATTATTTTTGGTACGTTATGTTTTTATTTTGACCAAAAAAACCGCATAATAGGCATATATTTATTTGAATTTTTAAATTACCAGTGACCTTGTTAGAAATTACGACGTGACGTTTTGAATAGGGTGCTGTGCACAAGGCGACAATTAATTATTATGATGTGTCAAAATAGGGTAAAAATAGCGTTTTTCGCCGTAATAATTTTAATCAGATTTTAGCATTTCGTGCTTTGAAGTTATTGTTAATTGAAAACATCTACTTTTTAGTTAGATAATAGCAGAATATATTAAATATTATCTGTTATATATGTTGACAATTTGAGTAATATGTTTCCCAATCCGCAGGAGTATGATACAAAGAAAGGTATTAAAAAAGCTTAAAAAATTGAAAATTAATGACAATTTCAGTTAATAATTTAGCAATAATTGTGCTACCTAATTTAAACCTGCAGTCTGGGCCAGTACACCACTGCTATTTATACTAAAACACTCTGCGTGTTTTTTGTTCAAATAGAATGTCCGCCGAGCAACTCGACGAGCCTGCCCAGTCTGTGGGCTACTTTAGTTATTATAAAGCTTGACAAATGGCACCAGATTTTTTATTATTATAGATATTATTATTTAGGGTGGCTCACACTTGACGCAAAATTTTATAGCATTCAGAGTATACAGTTTTTCAACTACTTACATAAACAGGACACGTTTAAACACGTCAAATAAAAAAGTGTACTTTTTATAAAGAAACAGAACGAATCAACGGTTATAACGTGTGAAAATATTAATTAAATCGAAAAGTTTTTAAAAAGTCGCCTTTTTGTTAGTTTACTTTTTAGTGGACTTTATAAAAAAATGCCCATTTTGATTCTACGTATTTGAAAATCGGGCCGACGGCGATTTTAGCTTACAATTCTTTATTAGTTTTATAACTTTATTTTTCTTTATAAATCATTTAAAATTTGGCAACGCCGCAAAATTTTCGAAATTATGTCGCACATTTTTAAAAAGCTTATAATAATATTGCTAGAAAGTCGAGACATATTAAAAAAATGTTTATTTTAAATATAATTTAATTATCATACAAATCAAAAAATAAAGTAAACAATTAAGATTTTTTGATAATGAGTGTCCGAATAAACGATTTGAATCTCATGTATTGAAAAATTTTGATATATCACTTTATAGTAGCATTCAACTATCGATTAAAAGCGTTTAAACAAAATAATCATACGATCTGTTTATTTATTCATTTAGATCAAATTAACCAAAATTTATGAGCCATTATCCAGATTTTAAATAATTCGTAGTTTCCCAGAGTAAGTACTAAAACTATATTTATTAAACAGCGGGTTTGCGTGGTATTTAAACAATTAGAATAAAAATATGAGGCTCAAAAGTTCATCCATCTAACGCAATATTCTCGATCAAAAATGTGAAATTTTATATACAGGGTGTGGAAAAAGGAGGTCAATCCGTTAACCAGACAGTGTGACCAGTAAAGTCCGCATCATATGGGATTTTTTTTTATTAATAGCTTTATTCAAAAGTTGACTTTGGCAGCAAGTTCTGCTTCGATCAAGATGAAAATTAAGCAAAAAAATAGTAGTCACGTGATTCGCATTACCTGTCAAATTTTAATTTTTTCCAAAAAATAATTCAAAAGTGGGGTTATTTCTGAAAATATCGAAAAAAGTTATTAAAAAAAGTTGTTTTAAATGCCGTTTCTAGCGCACATGCAAAATTTCAGCTGCATAAGATAATTTTGATTTTTTATCCATATTTTGTAAATTGCACCACTTTTGCAAAATAAGACTCAACGCAACCTACACAAAACTTCTTAGTTTTGACAATGATTTATTTCAGATACATTTTCTTTAAAGTAGCGGCATATTAAATGTGTATTTTTCTACAAAATCAAAATTGGTCTATTAAAATTTTGTCGCATGTGATGCAAAGTTTATTTGTTTTTGACCCTGTATAAGGTAACTTCATAAAATAAGTATTTTTGAAAACGTAGTTTGCTTCTGACAGTAATACACCTTAATATTAAGACGAAAAAGAACACAGTGTCATCAGTAAAGTGTTCATTAAGTGGAAAATAAATTTTATTGGTGGGTAAAAAATCAAAATCATCTTATGCAGCTGAAATTTATGCACGTGGGCTAGAAATTGCATTTAAAAAAAAAATGTCATAACTTTTTTCGATATTTTCAGAAATAATTTGTATAATTGAATAATTTTTGGAAAAAATTAAAATTTGACGGATAATGCGAATCACGTGACTACTATTTTTTGCTTAATTTTCATCTCGATCGAAGCAGAACTTGATGCCAAAGTCAAATTTCGAATGAAGCTATTAATAAAAAAAATCCCATATGATGCGGACTTTAGTGGTCACACTGTATATTCCTTGAGCAAAAATAATAGAATTTCCTGGACGGACAGAGTGCGAAATGAAGACGTGCTTGGGAGAATGTCAAAAGATCTTGAGGTCATGTTTACACTTAAAAAACGAAAGTTAGAATACTTCGGACACATACTTAGGAATGACAAGTACGGACTTCTCAATCTGATCATAGAGAGTAAAATTGAGGGAAGAAGAGGCCCTGGACGCCGAAGAATATCGTGGCTAAAGAATTTAAGACAATGGTATGGTGAGACCACGGCGAGTCTCTTTAGAAAGGAAGTGGATAAAGTGCAGATAGTGTTGATGATTGCCAACGTTCGAAGAGGACAAGGCACTTGAAGAAGAAGAAAAATAATATTACTTTTACAATGCAATTTTTTATTTTTGACCCTCATGTTCGATATACAGGGCGTCAAAGTTTAAAATTAAAAACGATTTTTTTGAATAATTTATTACATTATTTCACCATAAATAAGAGTTACATTTAAAAAAAAAAAATAAACTTTGCAATTGGTGACAATACAAAACGCAAAGGACTGGCCAAAAATAATGTAAGGACAGTGGCGTACAGATAAATAAACCAGTTGAATGAAATTATTTTATTGCCCTACTAAGAACTTACTATCGCTAATCTTCTTCACATAACAGTGAAATGCCACTGTTTTTACTCATTCTTAAGACCATAACTACATAACAAGATAATAAATATTTGAAACAAATTATTTTCATAAAATTATTATTAACGTTAGTAACAAAAAACAAAAAAAAAAAATTAAAAAAAAATAGTCTAAAGAAATTGCTCGATATTAAAGAAAATATTAACCTTCGAAAAATATGTGGTTTCAACCTGAACTCCTCTTCAGCTTGAAAGATTATTTCTATCAAATCATTAATATATCCCCAGACTGAATATTCTAAGGGAGTAAGGTCTGGAAAATGAGGTGGCCATTTAACAGAAGCATTTTGGTCTCGGCCAATTCAGCAATTAGGAAAGATTTGATCTAAATAGTTCCTAACGTTTCTAGCTAAATGCGGGGATCACCGTTTAGTTGAAATCAAATATGTTGTCTTACCACTAGAGGCAAATCATCAAGTAAATCTGACAGTGTGTTTTGAAGAAATAGGAAAAATTAATCAGAAGAAGATTAGCAATAAGTAGGGCAATAAAATAATTTTATTTAACTGGTTTATTTATCTGTACGCTCTCCTTTGTTGCAGATTAGTCTTCTGTTGTTATTAAATGGGCCTTACTCTGTTTGTGCAAATGTATTGGGTAGTGAGTAAAAGTTTAAGAACTAAGAACCTACAATATCCGCTACAATACTTCTGAATAACATCACAGAAACACATACAGATATTATATATCTAGGTGTTTTTGTTAGTAATAAGTGTACTTTTGTCTAAATGACTTTATAGAGTTTATTAATTTGTAATTTATAAATTGTAAAATTTTGTTAATAATAAGTTTACTTTTGCTTTGAATGACTTTATAAAGTTTGTTGAATTGTAATTTATGAATTGTAATAAATAATAATAATAATAATAATAATAATAATAATAAATAATGTTAATGTTAATTTTTGCTTATTTTGGTTCGGCATGGCATTGTGAGTGGAATGACGCCTCACTTGTAATTTTCTGACGTGTTGTGGCATTTTTGTGTTTGTGTTTTGTTTTTGGTCTGGAGTGCTGCAGGTTGGTTGGGTCTGTTGGTTTGTGGTCAGGTAGTGTGTGACAATTGGAATTGTGTCATGGTTGTTGAACTTCTGGGTTTCACATAGGTTTGGGGAATGAAATTTTGTTTTCTTGACGTTTGCTTCATTTTCCAAATGGAACGATGGTGGTTCGCTGGGATGTTTGGGGCGAGCGTTTTTTTTCCAACAGTTTGATGCCATGCACTCTTGTGCTGTTTTGGGGTTGACACTGAAAAATTTGCCTTAAATCCCAATCGCAAATTTAAAAGCTGTACCTATGCATTGTTGCCTTTTCTAAAGAGGTGTGGGGTCGGCTTTGAGGGACAATGTAATGGTTTTGGAAAGCAGTGTGGCTTTGGTTTGAAGTTGTAGTGTAGTTATTTTATAAAAACATACAATACATACAATTTAGCGGTTTCATATGAATTTTGCTGGTCACTCTAAAAATTAGGAGCATATCAATTTGTTCATTTCTAGTAAAACTAACCATTTTATCTGATTAACAATGTAAGTTTAATAAACGAATGACATTGCAATTTTGATTTGGAACCATGTTGGTTTTCGGGACCATTCCATTGTTTTTCGGGGCCGCCTTTGTGTTTCTTTAGAAAAGAGAGGACGGCAGTAGTGCATAACGCGCCGGCCATTTTTTTCGTGTCGGTTTTCCAATGGCATGGGAGTGTGTGGTGTCAAGTTGTTGGAGGGGAGGTGCTCGGGGAGGTACTCGTTTTGGGGGTCCTGGTGAACTGCCATCGTTCCATTTGGAAGAATGGAGTGGGCGTCGGGAGGGCGAAGTTTCGTTTTTTGGACTCGTGTGAGGCTTGGAAGGTCAATGATTGTGGCATGGTTTTGGTTTTCATGTGCTGCTTGACTGCGGATTGACAGATTTAATTGGTTTGTGGTGCTCTGGATTGAAAATGGAGGGTAAACGTGAAAATGTTGTAGCACGGTCAAACCGGAAGTGCTAACAAATTGAAAATTATGCCAATAAATGCAGACTCATCTCTTATGCATAATCTCAAAATTTCATTTTAATATCTATAAATACAGAAAAGTTATAGGGGTGAACGTTTTTTGAGAAACACCCGGTATATCCATATAGAAAATTACCACAAAAGTAACAATACCAAAAGGTTTCCCAATTTGGTGTTTTAATTAGACGGCACCACAAAGCTTACACCCCGCAAAAAATGTATTACTTTTTCCTTGTATAATAAATACATAAATACCTACCTATTTTTGCTTTCTATAAATAAATACTAATACTTTCGATATTGTCACCTATTGCAAAGTTTTACTTAATTATATCTGGCATCAATACCACAACGGCACAAAATTAGAACTGATCCAGCGAATCTATCTAAAAAAATCACTTGCTTCTTGGCATTTACACATCGCTAGGTTGTAACCTAGGTGTACCTTACTTTTGCCCCTTTAGGAGGAAAGTTTGTGTGGTGTGAGTGGGTTTACGCTCATACCAATTGGTAAAGTTTACAATTCATTATTTTTTCGGTGATAAATTATAGGGAAAGCCGCACAAAAATTAAGTAGTTCTGCGTTAAAACGCAAACCAAAAAGAAATCACTTTTTGATTGGAAAACACTGTTAAGTTATCTTACCTTCCTATATAGTCGTCTTTTGTTCTATCCTTATCCCAAACTGTAATTTCTAACTGTTGATCGCCGTCATCATACAAATGAAGGTCAAGTTGCTCGAGCCACCTTGGATTTAATGATCTCCATACTATCCTACTTTTATATTTTTCGTTACCTAACCTGAAACAGTACAGTAGTAGATATAGTACTTTACTTAGAACCATAATATACAATACATCTATAGAATTCAGAAAACGTGTTTTTCTTTCATTTCGCCAGATTCATTCCCTGACACGTTTCGTCATATCATGGCTCATCAGTGAGGCTAGCATCCAACGAAAAAAAGAAAACGTGAAATTCATCCAAATATTGACATAAAATACGATAGGTAAATTGATATTTTATACACGCTACTTTGGAGTAGAAAATGCATTATGAAATATGAGCAAAAAATCCCTGAATATAATGTTTAAGTATGTACCTAATTTTACCACTAGGGTACGTAGTCGCTACGATACAAAGTCCTTAATTTCTATTAATAACTGCAATACAATATAGGTCATAAATTAAGTTTTTATATGCTCCGTAATTTCCTCTACAAATTATGCAATATGTATAATTAATTAATAAAAATTATAATATATGTATAATAACAATTCTTTTGAAGTTAACATGGTAACATCATGGAGAAAGGTAACGACTAACAGAACTTAAAAGGTTGTAACTTTGGTTTGCGTTAACCGAATTTCACAAACTATGGCTTATTTAAAAAAAAAACGTTTTATCCTGTTTGGTGAAGGTCGGAGTTATGGTGAAAGTAATTATTATTTTTATGGTAATTGATGTCGAATAAATAGCGATCCACCAATCCCCGCAATAACTCTCACAGATTGTTTCTGCAATCTAAAAGTACGTAAGGAGTTTCATGAGTTTCCCCACAAAATGACTCCATGGGAAAGGTGGACGTGAAAGAGCGAATAATAGACACTCAGCACTGACTGGCGATCAAGAAGTAACTTTATTTTTTTATGACAAAAGTGCCGATGATAGTTTGCTCCGCAGTGACTCAATGTGAAAAGTCCAATTTAGAGTGTCATCGACAATTAAACCTAATACTTTTACACTATGATTTTAAATGGTCTCGACTTGTTCAAATCACTATTTCCTGAGTTTTATCGGTATTAAGTTTTAGACAGAGTTTTAAACAGAGTTGTATCATCTGCAAAACAGAAGCAACCTTAAAAGGAAATAAATGAAAACAGGTCATTTATATATATGACAAAGAGAAGATGCCCTAGAATTATATTAAAAGCTCAGGCTTGCCAGTACTTACAAATAGTTAACGTACAATGAAAAGTTAATAAAAAATATTTAATAACATAATATTTGATATTTGATTATATCTATTAAAACTAAGTTCTTTTATTTTGATACTTAGAGTCTCTCTTTTTTAAACTGCCCTTTCCTAACCAGTAATGAAAAATAAGCAACTTTGTCTAAAACATAAACAATAAGATTATCCAACATGCCCCATGTTTTTTTTTAAATAATGCCTAACAATACAAGAATTTTTTTTAAATTTTAATGAGAAATTATTTTATGAGTTTTTTTCTAAATTGCTTAGTTTTTTTCTTAAAGACCTGCAAGTATTTGTTATTCTCCGGCTAGTTTTTCTATTGTGATATACCGTGCGAGCAAAAATTATTTGCATCAAAGAGGGCCTTGCATCTAAGGACGTATAACAATGGTAGATGCTGGCCCACCCGGCATCGCCCGGTGAGATACCATTGCATCGGCTTAGGCGGCGTGAAGTTGCTCTTGAGTTATTCTTTGAGTCAACGTTTCGTCGCTGTGCCGATGTTCCCGGTTTCCAGGGTGGGAAGAAAAAGCATGATGGAAGCTCCAGGACCAAAATACTCCGGAGGTAAACTCGCCCCCCGATCGGATCTCCGGGTGGGGGCTGATCCTGTGGCCTCATCAAGCGATATTAACCGAACATCCACTGTCTCCGACAATATATTGGGTTCCCCTAACAACACTCAACGGAGAAATAGTGTGGCACCTACAGTTGCTGACACACCCAAAAACAGCAGCTTCAAAATTGATTTCTGCAATATCAGAGGGCTTAATACCAACATCAATTCAGTCCACCAGCACTTACAAACATCCAAGCCCCATGTGCTCGCACTGACCGAGACAAAGGTCAGATCGTCAACGAACACCGTCAGCTATTTATATCCTGGATACGATTTTCATTTCCGATTTAGACGCAACTTTGGGGTCTGTCTCTTTATCCGAGATGATCTTTGCTGCCAACGAGAGGACACACTTGAACCAGCAGAGTTTGATGTAATGTGGTTTAAAATATCAACGCAGAAAATCACCAAGTTTATCTGCTGCCTTTACCGTCCTCCAAGTGACACCCATTACAGAGCACTCTTCTCGTCACTAGCAAATACAATTGACTTCTTGCAAACCAACCATCCTAATGCCGAAGTCGCTATCTTTGGTGACTTTAACGTCCACAATATCAACTGGCTCAAATACTCAAATACCAACGATGAACAGGGTCGTGAGGCGGAATCTTTTGCGATCAGTTCTGGTCTAACTCAACTCGTGGAAGAACCAACGCGAATTCCAGACCGAGATGGAGATTTTGCTAGTCTTTTAGATCTCTTTTTGACATCCAACCCTGACCTATACACAGTCACCGTTCATCCTCCATTAGGATCTTCCGATCACAAACTTATTTCAACTCTAAGCGAGCTGCCAATTTGTTCTGAACAACCTCCTAAACCTCGTACAATTTGGCACTACACATCAGCTAGTTGGGAAGACCTAAGGGACCATTTTCGCACTTTTCCTTGGCTGGAAGTATGCTTCTCTTCAGATGATCCATCCGCTTGTGCTCAAGAGGTCTCCGATCTCATTCTTACTGGCATGGAAGCCTTTATTCCTTTCTCCAAGAAGCGCCCTTCAAATGGCAAGCCCTGGTTTAGCAAGAACTGCGAGCGTGCTGTCAGAGCTAAAAATCTAGCTTACCGACAATGGCGTAAAAATCCTACCGATGTGAATCGCACCATCTTTGTTACCGCTCGAAACCAGTGCAAGCAAACGATAGATCAAAACAAAGAGGCTCACAACATGAGGATCAAAAATAAACTTCTCGCCAGTCCTAACGGATCTAGGTCCTTTTGGTCAGTCGCTAAGGCCGTCAGTCAAAATTTTACCAAATCAAATATTCCACCGCTAACACGTTCTGATGGCACAATAGCAACCACGGCTGAAGATAAAGCGAACTTACTCGCAGAACTCTTTGCTTCACACTCCACGGTAGACTTTCAGGGAAAAACACCCCCGAACATTCCAGCAGTTCGATCGGAAATGACTGATATCGTATTCCGTCAGCGTCCTGTCAAACGAATTCTGAAGGGGCTCGATGCCAAAAAAGCTTCTGGTCCAGATGAAATTCCTATTATAGTGCTCAAGAAATGCGCCGATGAACTTACACCAGTATTTTGTAGACTTTTTAACTTATCCTACAAAAAAGGAATATTTCCATCTTGCTGGAAAAAGGCGCGAGTCCAGCCTATACCAAAGAAAGGCAAGAAAACCCTGCCAAACAACTATCGACCAGTCGTATTGCTTTCAGTTATATCAAAGGTGATGGAGAAAGCTATTAACCAACAACTTATAAAATACCTGGAAGGCCTTAAAATTATCAGCGACCATCAGTATGGTTTTCGTAAGTCCAGATCAACAGGAGACCTGCTAGCCTATGTCACTCATCTTTGGAGCAACGCAATCGAACATCATGGGGAGTCCCGGGCTATTGCACTGGACATCTCTAAAGCCTTTGACCGTGTCTGGCACGAGGGGCTCCTAAGCAAACTGCGTTCTTATGGTATGCCCGGTCGATTTTGTTCATGGTTGTCTAGCTTCCTCAAGGACCGCTCTCTGCAAGTGGCGATTGACGGGTTTCTCTCAGACACCTTCACCATCAATGCTGGTGTTCCTCAAGGGTCCATATTATCTCCCACTCTCTTCTTACTGTACATTAACGACCTTCTAGCGAAAACAGAAAATCCATTATATTGCTTTGCTGACGACAGCACACTTATCTCATCTTTTACTTTGAAACCTCAAACATCGGCTACTGACGCACATCTTCGCAGACAACATGAGGTATCACGCCTCAATAAAGACCTGGAAGAAATTTTGTCTTGGGGTGACAGTAACCAAGTCGAATTTAACGCTCAAAAAACCCAGGCTGCAGTTTTCTCTAAGAAGGTCAACATTGCAGAACCCGATATCGTTATGGCAGGACACGCAATTCCACTGACTTCGTCTATTAATTTGCTGGGTGTCAACCTGGGAGGAAATATGTCTTGGCATAATCACGTAGTGGCAATCGCCAGGGCAGCTTCTCAGAAGCTCGGTATACTTTTCCGTACCAAAAAGTTGTATACACCTCAACAACTTTTGACACTTTATAAAGCCCAGATTCGACCATCACTGGAATACTGCTCTCATATCTGGAGTTCTGCACCGAAGCATACCCTTCGGTTGTTGGATTCCATCCAAAGGAGAGCCGTTCGTCTAATCGGCGACCACGAGCTGACTAAGAACCTCGACAGCTTAGAACATCGAAGACAGGTTGGTGATTTGACTCTCTTCTACAGATATTTTCATGGCAAGTGTTCGACAGATATTGCCCGCTCGATTCCACCTAGAGTAATGCATAGCAGAAACACACGACGAACCACTGCCGCCCATCCCTATGTGGTTCAACTTAGTACACCCCGAACATCATTGTTTCAGAACTCTTTCATTTGGAGGACGTCATCTTTGTGGAACGGCCTTTCTGAGACCGTGTTTCCAACCGAATATAACCTCCAACGATTCAAGAAAAACGTGAATCGCTTTCTTCGCACACGCACCGCTCCCAGAGCGCCTTAAAGGATTTTCCTATAGTGCTTGTGCTCGATCATAAAAAAAAAAAAAAAAAAAAAAAAAAAAAAAAATGCTTAGCCGTAGAGCCTAATACCTGTTGGGTATCAGTAACTACCTGAATTAACAATCAATCAGTTATTCCGTCATCTTTGACAGTCGTTACAAGTAATTTGATTTATCGCTAATTTTTCCAATTTCTTGAACAATTCACACAATGGGCTTTACGGGAGAGCACAAAACATTCATGGTTGAAGCGTATTTTCAAAACGGGGTTAGAGTAAATGGTGAGTGGCAATACAGTCCTGGTTTGTGCATGGACGATTTTTACGAACATTTTCCTAACGTTGCTTTTATTGCTGGGAATTTTTATCATAGCCTGAAAAGAACCGTGGCTGTGTTTAGGGAAACAGGTTCTATACAACACAAAAAAGGAGCAGGAAGACCATCTGTAAGAACAGAAGAAGTTGTTGCAAACGTTCGTGAAATAATGCAAAATACGCCAACAAATTGTATAAGACACATGTCCCAAGAAGTGGGAAGATCTTATGGAACATGTAGGAGTATTCTTAAGAAGCAGCTAAATTTATTTCCTTATAAAGTGCAAGTATTCCAAGAAATACAAGCCATAGATTTTGAAAGACGCAGAAATTACACCCAAAATGTATTGGAAATAAATGATTTATTAGACTTTAGACAATTACAAGAAAGGTTGATCCAAGAATGTGGTAACATTTTTCCAGAGATGCTGGTCAACACTTTCGAAAATATGAAGAGATGTGTGAATTAATGCTTGGGGCATGGGGTGGCCAATTTCAGCAATTTATGTAATTATTTTTCTTTTTCTTTCTGAACTTTGTTAATTTTGTAAACAACAAAAATAAATTTGTATTTGTCTACTTATTTTATTACTCATTAGTTTGGCATATCATGTCAATATGAAGTTGACAAAATTTTAACCTAGATTTGGTTAGATATATCGTCCCCATATCATTGTGATCTGAACCGAGCCCTGCGTTTTTTAATCCAAGCCTTCTTTGATGCAAATAATTTACCGCTCTCACGGTACATTAATGAAAGTATATTTTTTGTACAAATAATAACCCTTTGGTCAGTTTTTAAAATAATTCATAAATACCTCACAAGACTGATTCCCTTAAAACCTTACAGGTTTTTAAATAAAATAATTCATCTGGTTTTTGTTAAATATAAATTAAACTTACTGAACTTATTTCAAGTTTTGTGAAACAACTTTTCTTACAGGCTAAACGAAAATTAACTTTCAAAAGTTATAAAATATGGTAAGCATTTTTATAAATAGAATGGCAATACTTTTCTTATAATAAAGGTCAAAGTTTAGACATAATGTAACATTAAGAGCAGATAATATTAAAAGCAGATGCTACTTTGTTTTTAATAAGACGTTAGAGGGTAGAAGTTATCTTTTCATTTGAAATTTGAAGAGATGGTGATAAAGGGGCTCATATATATAGATAATATAATGTGTAATAAAATAGCTTCATTAAAATTACTTCCTAAAACAGAAAATGTATAATGAATCATATCGAGTTTTTTTTAAATATTTTGTTTGATTTTTAATCAGGGTTTAAATACCACTCTTTAAAGGCCTCTTTACCCATATAAACCATGTTTTTACGGACATCCAAATTATTTCATAGAATACATACTTTTCCGTAATTTATATAAGTATTTACTTTTTTTTATAAGTTAAAACAGAAATATTTTGAACGGCCTTTATATAATTGGACTTGAATCCAGGAATTCAACAACAATAATATGGCATTTTTACTATAAAACTTGAAAAGCTACACCAGTAGTTTATTATTTAATAAAATAGACAAGAAGATGCACTTTTTATTTAATATGCATAAAAGAATATCCGTGCAAATGTAAAACCAACATCGAATAAATCCAGCTAATTTCGTAAGGTCACGAGCCACAGAATTTGTTGAGACTAAACGGGATGGACGACAGTGCTATAAAAAAATGATGATAATATTTCAGTCACTTGAAAATCTAGGTACTGAAATTAGCGTTGATTGTATCTTCTCGATAACTTTCCGAATTTGGAAATTACTTTCAACGTACTTTCATAAGATTTCATAAAATACAACAACCCCTAGTTTTATAACTTTTATAAAGCAATAAGACACTTGTAGGTTTGAATTAAACGGTTTTATTTCAAAATAAGTTTAGCAGACGTTTAAATATTTATTGAAGTAAAAACAAACCGTGTCAACATGTTGTATAATTTAATAAGCAAAACTAACCTAACGTCAAACTATTTAGTTGAATTCCGTGCCGTTGACTTTAAGACACCACCTGAGGTGGATCTCATCCCTTGGAGATGACCCTCCTCCTGGATCCGTCAAAGTGCCTTTATGAACAGGCTAGTACCTTGCGAGCAAAACTTATTTGCATTAAAGAGGGCTTGGATTAAAAAACGTAGGGCTTGGTTTAAATCACAATGATATGGGGACGATATATCTAACCACATCTAGGTTAAAATTTTGTTAAATTCATATTATGACATGATATGCCAAACTAATGAGTAATAAAATAAGTAGACAAATACAAATTTATTTTTGTTGTTTAAAAAATTAACAGAGTAAGAATATACAGAAAGAAAAAGAAAAATAATATATATAAATTGCTGAAATTGGCCACCGCCATGCTCCAAGCATAAATTCACACGTCTCTTCATATTTTCGAAAGTGTTGACCAGCATCTCTGAAGAAATGTTACCACATTCTTGGATAATCCTTTCTTGTAATTGTTCTAAATTTGCAACTGGTTTTTTAAAAATAGTGTTTTTTAAATGAGGAAAAACGAAGTAATCCATAACCGTTAAACAAGGTGATCTAGATGGGAATTCAATGTTTGATCGAAAACTGATCAATCTGTGTCGAAAAAATGGCGTAAGTAGTTAATAGTTTCGGCGGCTGTATGGGCGGTTGCACCGCCCTGTTGAAAATATCCACGATGTAGTTCGTTGTCAAGTAATTGCTCCACAAATGGATTCAAAATATTGTCTCTATACCGCTGTGCTGTAACTGTGTCATGAAAAAAAAATTGACCAACAATAAAATTCTTCTTCGGGAAACAGCTAACCAGACACCAATTTTTTAAGGGTGCAATTTTCACTACTCCACATGCGTGATTTCTAAGAATTCACATAACCGAAAAAAATGTCAGGTCTAATAAATCATTTCTTTCCAATAAATTTTGGTTAAACCATTAGGAGTAATTCCTGCGTCTTTCAAAATCTGCGGCTTGTATTTCTTGGAATACTTGCACTTTATAAGGAAATAAATTAACCTGTTTCTTAAGAATAGTCCTGCATGTTCCATAAGATCTTCCCACTTCTTGAGACAGGCGTCTCATACAATTTGTTGGCGTATTTTGCATTATTTCACGAAAGTTTGCAACAAGTTCTTCTGTTCTTACAGATGGTCTTCCTGCTCCTTTTTTGTGTTGTATAGAACCTGTTTCCCTAAACACAGCCACGGTTCTTTTCAGGCAATGATGATAAAAACCCCCAGCAATAAAAGCAACGTTAGGAAAATGTTCGTGAAAATCGTCCATGCAGAAACCCGGATTGTATTGCTACTCACCATTTACTCTAACCCCGTTTCGAAAATACGCTTCAACCATGAATGTGTTGTGCTGTTCCGTAATTTGTGTGTATTGTTCAAGAAATTGGAAAAATTAGCGATGAATCAAATTACTTGTAACGACTGTCAAAGATGACGGAATAACTGAGTGATTGTTAATTCAGGTTGTTACTGACACCCAACAGGTATTAACACGTTCGCTGCCGATAACGCGCTGGCGCGTTGTAGTCGCCTTCAGTCAGTTGCCATACACGCTCTTACGCGTTTTTGACATATGAATATTGAATGCCTTAGAATTTAGTTGAATGTCGTTTTCGGCCCCTACCAACAAATTTCAAGGCAGGTGCCGAACACGCGCAGGCTCGTTTTTCTTAATATAGGATTAAATGACATAATATAAAATTTATATGTCATAAATAAGTCAAAGAAACACTAAAATGATAAAATTACCACTTCTGTATAAAAAAATGATGGCCCCGAGGCCAACATAATCATATTTGGTGGCAGCGAACGTGTTAAGCTCTACGGCTAAGCATTACGTCCTTAGATGCAAGGCCCTCTTTGATGCAAATAATTTTTGCTCGCACAATATATGCTGTCTCACTCACTTCTTTAAAATTGAGAAGACTACGAATTTTACTGTCAGTGAAAAATTTTACTTGAATTTTTATCAAAAATACACGGCTCTTCGTCCAGCAAATGTGGTGACATTGACAGCTTTTTCTAAAATACGTGAAAGGCAAATGTACCAGAAATCCGGTCGGAATTAATTCGTTTGGAAAAATTCCAGCTGCACTAGCAAGATTTGTGCTCCTTTAAAATTCGATCCTTTATACGAAACATTTTTTGGCCGTTTTTCAGTGAGTTTACTTTCCGATGCTGCTGTATTGCATGCTATTCTTGACAAATCAAAATTTATCGTTTTAATTTTAACAATAATGCCGTAAAGTACTTTAAGGCGCATTTTTGTAACATTTTTAAGGCTTCTGGGAGGTGTTAAATATAGCATTTCTAACACATTCATAGAAAAAAGTTTAAAGTCTAGTGTCAAGTTTAAAGTCTACATCTCAATCTACATCATTACAAGTCGTTTTTCGTAAATTATGCGAACTAACGGTTGTCCTTAAAAGGCTGGGATATCCTATACTGTAAGTAAGTGACTGGTCTAGTATCGGAAACAGTAACGATTAGACGGAACAATTTATTATTGTTTTCACACCCTTCATCAATCATGATGAGTCACGACAATATACGAAAACCTTTCGACTGTGGCGTGTCAAAGTCCGACATTAATTGCTTTGATTTGTTTATTGTGTGTTGGTGAATGGCCTTTATGTGTTTTTGAGACTCTTAAAGATATAAGCTTGTATTATTATCATTTTCTTAAAATTAGTTGGAAGCAGTAGGTACCAAATAGGTACAATATTGGATTATTTAATCTTAAATGTAACATTTCTACAATAAATAAGTACGGTTAATGATGAAGAGTTATTTAAACACATTTGGTTGCCATTTTTTCTGCAGTGTCCACACTGTCCACCTGCATATAGGACCCCACTTACTGCCATTATATTTTGCCATTTTATTCTCAACACCATAAAATCTATGGCCATTTTTGTCAACTTATAACCTTTTTTTTTAGTTTATTTCATTAACTAACATTTAAATAAAATCAATATCGTCTTCACATTATTTAAGTAATACTTGACATATTACAAAAATATCATTTTATTTTATTGTAAATTTTGGACGAACAAGAACAATGGTTAAAAAAAAATTTCCCGATATTATTCTTTATACAACTCTCCTAAAATAATTTATAAAGTTCCTTTATATTTATTTAATATGTCAATCATTACTTATAGAATATGCAGTCAAAATTGATTTTATTTAAATTTTGTGTAAAGCTAGAAAAATAAATAAATCTAATAAATAAATCTACGCCTAAAAGGAACCTTAAAGGAATGGTTGAATAGCAAGAAACAAGTTTCTGAATAAAATGCTTAGTAGCTTTAAATTATGTCTAAGGTTGTAACGTATGGATGAAAGAACAAATTATTACATCAGAAATAGATGATATTATGGCCTTTATATTTTGAACGCTAAAAATCAAAAGATTATTGTTAAAAACGTGATAATCTATTTTTGGTGACCAACGCCGGATTTACTCAAAATTCGATTTATCTCGAACATCCCACGGTATGGATAGCAACCGAACGAAACGCCCGTCGACTTTGAGCTCAAAGTCACACGTCAAAGAATCAAGTAAACAGTGTTTCTTTGGGTGTTAACAATATAATGAAACTATTATTAAGCTATTAAGGGGTTTTATTGCAGTCATTAAGCTAAACGGTATATCTTGGTCCAGACTTTATCTCTGACGTTATCTGCTAAAAGGTTACATGCCCAAGGTCTCCTTACGCGTAGATCGATTCGTGAAAGTTTGGTTGCAATCGGGTAATTACGTCTAACGTCAAACGTCACTCGTCAGCAAGATGATCTATAAACTAACTAGGTTGTCTTATTTAATGCTGACCTACCCCAAGACGGCTGCGCCGTTGTAATTTCTTGTAACAAGGCGACATTACGTCTTCCACTTATAGACATTTACCTTTAAATATGTACAGCTTATCTCTTGCGTAAACAAAAGGTAAGTTTTCTGTGTGAGAAAATACATCTGAGCGCACAGCTCGCCGGTCAGAGGACGTCTATTCTCCAAGTTAAGAGAAGTGAACGCTTTCTCGCGAGAAGGGACAATTCACATCATATGCTCACATCGTTATGGAAATGAATAGTAATTTTAAATTTCAAGAATACAGTTTAATCATTTTTAAGAGGAAAACTAATCACTTCTCTTGAAATGACTGCCTATTTCGAGAATAGACGTCCTTCCCTCCCAACAGCATTGTGCATGCGCACGAACCTCTTGTTATCGGCCTATCCTTCTTTACTCAAGTTTTTAAACCAAGAGGAACGTATTATAATATTTATTCCTACATACATAACAGGTAGTACGGTATGGTATTGCTATTTATAGTGAAGTATTTTTCACCCTAAATGGTATCGACTTATTGACTGCAATAAAACTACCTGTTTAATCCCATTGTTATACACAATCAACAAGCAAATACACTACAGGGTAAAACTTTAGATATTTAATTCGTTATTAATAAGATATTATTTAATGACATGAAAGGACAGCACAAGATAGTTAAATATTACAAATTATAATCCGACCCTGACCGACAGTTTATTTGCATTTTTATGGCCAAGCTCTTGCAAAACGTCCCAGGTAGTTGAACGGAATCAACCATTTATTGTGATAAATACTTCACAAAATAACTTGCACAGAAGTATTTTACAGATTTTGTATTTCGATTTTAAATCCAAAAACCTCCTATGGTGGCATATGGGTTACACAAAGGTTTTTAATAGATAACTGACTAGGCAACTTTGTGACATTGGCAAACATTTACACAATCGAAGTTTCCTGATTAGTAGTTCTTGGGCAAGAACTTTTTCAAATTCTTGAACAAGAAATTGTGCTTGAAGATGTTTTACACGTACCCAAGTTTTTGTTAAATTGTAAAAATAAATACAAGTTCTATACCAACTAATTAATTGACTTGAAGTTAGATAACGCGATATCATCGAAGATTGGTTATTTTGCTGGTTTTGTTTGTTTTTTATATTCGATTTCTAACTTAAAAGATGACGACGAATCATTTTTAAACAAATTTTAAAAACAAAACCTTAAAAACAATTTTCTTTTTTCAAAATCTGATAGGTTTGCAACTATTAAAAATACCAGAAATCACTACCTTTTTTTCCCAACTTGATCAAAAATTGAGAAGAAATTCCAATTTTTTGGCAAGAATTTGGGGCAAATTTTAGCTGTTTACACGTTAAAATAAATTGAAGCTCAATTTTTACAATTTCAAAGAAATTGTGCTTGAAAATGTTTCACACCTATCCAAGTTTTTGTCAAATTGTAAAAATCGATATAAGTTATATAACAACTAATATTTCACTTGACGTTAGGTACAATCAGATATATAAATGAAAAAATATTATTATTATTTCACGATCAAAACTATAACAAGACCTTTCTTTTTTTTTAAGTTTCCATAAGAAAGAAACAAAATGCGATTAAAATACCAAATAAAACAATTGGACAGACTGACCAGCAAATAGATCAAAAATGGAATCATATTTAATAGAAGAGTTACTACTTACACTTGATTCAAAATTGTATATAATAATATCTGGCCCAAAAGATTTTTAGGAAAAATAAACTATGATACAAGGCGCTTGGTTGCAGCAACGGTAAATAATTTCCTTTAAACCTCTTCACCCCCTTCTTCCCTAAATGCGTCTCTGGAATGATCTTGTTATTCTGTTAAATAAAACCTTTGGGTCAGAATGCCAAGAAACAAAGTCAATAATAAAAATAAAACGTTATACTTTAGATAAAGTACTGATTTATTAGGAAATATAGACTGTAGACAATAATTCTTTTTCGCTTTAATAAAATGTTTGGCAGTGTGGAACAAAAAAGTTTGAGCTAAACAACATGATTAGAGAACATTTTTATCGTGTTTGTTCGGGTTTGTTGTTTATTGAATTTGAAATGACGGGTGAAAAACATCATTTTTAATTCAATTCTTAAAAGTATGGAATTAGTCTTTTTAGATTTTTGTGTGCAAAATATTTTCGCAATAACCTAACTATTTAAAGTATTCTTACCTAAACTTAGCATAAGGATCGGAAGTTCCTGTTTCTGGATCACAGGCGAGAAGGTTTCTGCCTTCTATCAAAACTATCGTAACTACTGAACTCCATATTTGCGATTTAAGTCTTTTGTTTACATCTTGTATTCTACTATTTTTTTGGAAGTACTAAAAAAGATACAAATGTTACGTTTAAATCAGTATAGGTATATTAGATTTTTTGGAAAATGTTACTTGTGCAAACCTCTTTCAAAAATCCTTTTTTCGATCACCACAAATTTTTTAAAGTTATTTTTAATACTTTATAGAAGTACACCTAATATGCAAGTCATATGATGAGTACCTAAAGCAAGTTCAATATTTTACCATTTATTTTCGTTTTATTGTATTAGTGTGCTCCTACAAGACCTAGGTAGCCATTTGAAAGGGCTGGAAATATTACAGAAAGATAAACAACACTTTAAATTAATGTTTAAGCGTTTTTTTTAAAGTTTCTTATATAAAAAACATAAATTTTATTCTCGACTTTTAAACAAGCCTGTATATAAATAAAATTATTTTAGAAACATGATAAAATACCATCAGATTCAAGGAATAAAATTTTAAAGTTGTAATTTTTAATTTAATTTGGATGGAAACAAAATTATAACTTTTAGAAAGTTTAATGAAGGCGAATTGGCTGCAAAAAAGTTTTTACCTCGTTGCTTTAAATGTTTTACCACTCGGGCACAATACAGTTTTTTTTTAACTAGATGCCGAATAGAAAATACTTGTTTTAAAAAACGTTCTGGTAAAGAGGGAAGAGTTATAAGGTTTATAACAACAATGCGCTGCAGTTAAAACTTTTAAACACACACAACTTTTCTCTAACAAAAAAAGCAATACTTAGCAGCAAAAAGTTTTGATGTTTTATCGAACCTTTTATAACATTTTTGTTGCGGTTTAACCATAGGAGAAAGGAGGTCATAGAGTCCCTATTAGGTCGAAGGGACGTACAAGCCCAGTCTCAGTGAAGTTGGCCCAACTAACGAAACTATGCTCTTTTCGTCTTATTTTAATAAACACAAATTATTAAGCTTAATTGACAACTTGAAGTTTAATATATCTAACAATAACTCTTTCTGTTTCTCTGATGACAATAATGACATTAAAAGATATCAAAAATATTATATTTTTAAAATAGATTGCTTTATTATGATAAATTCACATGCAAACTTTATGTTTTGAGTAGATGCAGCAGGGCTTGTACTAATTTTAGGTCTACTATTTTGAGACGTACCGTACACAGGCCCTATATATTTTTAAAATAGGCCTAGTAGGCTCGGGCCTAGGGCCCCTCTTTCAGAGGGCCCCGCGTTGCTTCTAAGTGACACTATACTTATTTAAATTAATAGTTCAGGTCAAAATGCTTTATTTGCAAAACTGAGATGCTGGTAAACTTTTTTATTGTAAAAAAGTATTTTATTAAATCTAAGCAGATCTACAAATTTATTTATTTCTGGGCGTAAATGATTAGGGGCCCCGGATTGCTTAACTAACCGACGGAGCCATATAATCAAAAATAGGCCCGGACCCTACTTGCTTATCTCTGAATCTGTAAATAAAGAAATAGGTGTGGGGTGTGGGCGTTACTCATGGTGTAATATTTTAAAACAAGACAAACTTACGTCTGGTAGAAGTACGCATAAACCCTTGTTAAGATACGACGATTTTATTAATTTTAAGAAGCTTTCTAGTGATCTCACAACTCTTCTAGTGAAAAAAGACGCAGCAAAAATGATTTTGAAAAAAAAGGGAAAATAATGGTTACAAAAAGTTACTTAAGACACATATTTTATAAATAGCCACTTACAAAAAAAATAACAATAGATTAGCTTAAAACAAACTGCCGATGCTGAAACGTAGAACATGTTGGTTTTAATAAAAATTTGCCACAACAACGTCTTGTAACTTTTTTGTAAGTTTTCCTTTCTTTTAGTTTTAAGATCGATGATAATTGTTAGTGTTTTTGTTTGTTAGTGTTATTGTTTAACCGATGTTTGAGGAAAGATATTTTTAAATTTTTGTAATTTATTATAACTTAAGATGTTGTTAGTTGTTATACCCTGCTTTTTATTCCATAGCTGATATACGCCAGTTTGCGAGGTTACAGATTGAGTTTGTAAAAGGGTCTTCTTACGTTAGAGTATATTTTACTTTTACAGATTTTTCAGGAAAGAGATTTTAAGACTATTGCGATTTATTATATTATAATTTACCTATTAAATAAATAAAATAAATAAATAAATAAATAATAAATAAACAGGTCTTTTATTTTTATATAAACAAAATTTATACAGTATACTATTGTATTTTGGTGGCGAGGTCTAGCCATCGCTATTAACTACCCTCTTTTTAACTCTACAGTGTGACCGATAAAGTCCGCATCATATGGGATTTTTTTTATTAATAGCTTTATTCCAAATTTGACTTTGGCATCAAGTTCTGCTTCGATCGAGATGAAAAGCAAAAAAATAGTAGTCCTGTGATTCGCATTATCTGTCAAATTTTAATTTTTTCCAAAAAATAATTCAAAAGTGGGGTTATTTCTGAAATATCGAAAAAAGTTATTAAAGGAAGTTTTTTTAAAAGGAATTTCTAGCCCAAATGTAAAATTTCAGCTGCATAAGATTATTTTTATTTTTACCAACCACTAAAATTTATTTTCCACTTAATGAACGCTTTACTGATGACACTGTCTTCTGTTTTGTGTTAATATTAAGGTGTATTACTTTCAGATACAAACGTATTCAAAAATACTTATTTTATGAAGTCACCTTATACAGGGTCAAAAACAAATAAACTTTGCATCACATGCGACCAAATTTTAATAGCCCAATTTTGATTTTGTAGAAAAACACACTTTTAATATGGCGCTACTTTAAAGAAAATGTATCTGAAATAAAGCATTGTCAAAACTAAAAAGTTTTATATAGGTTGCGTTGAGACTTATTTTGCAAAAGTGGTGCAGTTTAAAAATATAGGTAAAAATCAAAATTATCTTATGCAGCTGCAATTTTGCATGTGGGCTAGAAACGGCATTACAAAAAACTTTTTCTTATAACTTTTTTCGATATAACCCCACTTTTGAATTATTTTTTGGAAAAAATTAAAATTTGACAGATAATGTGAATCACGTGACTACTATTTTTTTGCTTAATTTTTATCTCGATCGAAGCAGAACTTGACGCCAAAGTCAAATTTCAAATAAAGTTATTAATAAAAAAAAAACCCATTTAATGCGGACTTTATACTGGTCACACTGTCTGTATATCTCACTCCTACCGATATTTCAGAAAAAGCCAATTTTAGACTTTTTCAATTTATTATAATTATACAGGGTGGCCTTTTAGTGTGGCAAAGTACAATAGCTCCGTTACTATTTCAAATACATTAAAAATATTAATACAAAAGTTGAAGGGCAGTAAGTGACTTATAACGTAAAATTATTTTTAACTCTATAGGGTGGCTCAAAAAAGCGGAACAATAAAAAATGTACTTTTTTTAAATGGAACACCCTGTATATTTTTTCATTTTTAAATTCTAGATAAAATTATAATTATTTTTTATTAAATACATTATTAGTCTATACTTTATAGTTTCCGAGATATTGACTCTTGAAAAGTGACATTTTTGAACTTTGACAGCTTCTAACTTTCTAACAGTACGTCTTAGAGCAAAACGGCTTACATGTCCCTATCTTCAATTTTTATTATCTTCCCAAAAAAATCAACTTCCGGTTAAACCGGATGTTACTCGAAAGCAGGAAATATAGTTGTTCCGGTTTAACTGGAAGTTGATTTTTTTGGGAAGATAATAAAAATTGAATATAGGGACATGTAAGCCGTTCTGCTCTAAGACGTAGTGTTAGAAAGTTAGAAGCTGTCAAAGTTCAAAAATGTCACTTTTCAAGAGTCAATATCTCGGAAACTATAAAGTATAGACTAATAATGTATTTGATAAAAAATAATTGTAATTTTATGTGGAATTTAAAAATGTAAAAATATACAGGGTGTTCCATTTGAAAAAAGTACATTTTTTCTTGTTCCGCTTTTTTGAGCCACCCTATAGAGTTAAAAATAATTTTACGTTATAAGTCACTTACTGCCCTTCAACTTTTGTATTAATATTTTTAATGTATTTGAAATAGTAACGGAGCTATTGTACTTTGCCACACTAAAGGGCCACCCTGTAGATTAGCCCTGTCTCTTATTATTGGATATCTTAACCTAAAGAATATTATATACGCCAAATCGTGAGGTTAAAGAATGTGGGTATAAAAATTCTTCCCAGAATAAAAAAAAACTGCTGCTGTACAGGATTCAACAAAATCGATCGAATTTGGCGCGCTAAGTTTGTTTTAATAAAATATACACTTAAGATACTTACATGTTCCTTATCCTCCTGAGTTTTGGGATAAAGTGTGGCGGAAATGTAAATTTCTCCCAGGCATGTCTCCGGCCTCGAAGGATCTTGCAGCGGTAAAGCTAAATCGTTGTTTCGTCCTAAATCTAACGTTGTTAAATCTAATATTGCTGAACCCATAAAGTCATCCTGAAATATTATTATGGATTTGAAGGGTAATGGGAAATAGGGCGGAACGTCTTAATTTGAAGATATCATTTAAGTTTAGATGCAGGGTGACTTTTAAAAAACTAACAAAGCGTAAAGTTTCTACGCTAAAAAAGATATCAAAAATCAAAAAATTATATTTCTACAATACTGCGGGGGAATAAAAATGAGGTATTTTACCGACTACCCTTACCCACCCATGAAGCACACCTCATCCACTTTAAAATCTCAAATAACAACCTTACTTGTGTCACCTCTGTCTGGAGAATTTTAGAGTTTTCGTGGCGCAATTGGTAGAGTGCTCGACTGGTGATCGAGAGGTTCCGGCGTAAGGCGCAAACCTTTATCAATTTTAACACATGCCGCTAAATCATTTTGAGTTATATTCTTTATTTAGGTACCCATACATCAGCAATCATTCCCGCCGTTTTTTCCTTCCACCTTCTTTCCTTTTAATATTATCGGCCGTTAGTGGAGTAAGAGATGACGGTCTAACGCTTCACTTAGGTATAGAACAAGTTTTGTTTCATTTCAATTGCTTAAAAGGAAAGAACGTTGAAGGAAAAAACGGTCGGAATGATCGCTTGTGTACCTATTAGGTACCCATATACCAGCAATCATTCCTGCCGTTTTTCTTTTCACCTTCTTTCCTTTTAATATTATCGATCGTTAGTGGAGTAAGAGATGACGGTCTAACGCTTCACTTAGGTATAGAACAAGTTTTATAAAGAACGTTGAAGGAAAAAACGGTCGGAATGATCGCTGGTGTACCTAAAAGGTACCCATACACCAGCAATCATTCCCGCCGTTTTTTCGTTCCACCTTCTTTTCTTTTAATATTATCGATCGTTAGTGGAGTAAGAGATGACGGCCTTACGCTTCATTTAGGTATAGAACAAGTTTTGTTTAATTTCAATTTCTTCAAAGGAAAGAACGTGGAAGGAAAAAACGGCAGGAATGATCGCTGGTGTACCTAAAAGGTAAACATACACCAGCAATAATTCCCGCTGTTTTTTCCTTCTACGTTCTTTTCTTTTAATATTATCGATCGTTAGTGGAGTAAGAGATGACGGTCTTACGCTCCATTTTTTATTGGGGGAATTTTTACGGTATGGGCCGACATGATAAATTCCTGGTTAGTTGTTCGAGGTGTTTTCCAACGTACTAATTATCCGTGTGTAATTTTAAGTTGTTAACACGTGGACACGTGGAATTGGCAGGTTACGCTTTTGATTACACATGTTTGTATTTGTTTAAATGTGATGGATATTTTGCTTAATGACGACACACAGACACAGCGAGTAGTCGATTCGGAAGATGATAAAAATGAAAAATGTGACCTAAGAAATGTTCCTTATGGCGTTTTAAAGCTATTTATAGATGTATATCGGACTCATCCTGCCTTGTGGCAAATTAAAAATAAAGAGGCTTACAATAATAGAAACCTAAAGAATCGTGGCTATTTGGAGCTGGTTAACATATAGCTATCTTTTATCAGTACAGACATCTTCTTCAAACACATATATCTCTTTTACTTCTCGCCCTTTAGTAACAGTTGCATACACTCACAGTATCCCACAGGAATCACAAGACATCAGTTAGAGAGATGTTCAAATTCCTGATACCTTAAAAGAGTATGCTGATGTAAATAAAGAAATTTAACTTTTGTAAATTATTTAAATAAAAGAATATTGTAAAATGATTCCTTAATTTTCGTACTTTTAAATAGTCTTTCTGCCAAACTTAGTAAATTACTTTGCATGTTTCTGGAATTATCCGTCCAAGCGATTGTGGAAAAATTCCTGTACTAAACTTCACGCATTCATACCTTCTTCCCGTAACTAGATATCTTAAGGTTGCAACAAGGCGCTCTTCAGGTGAAAGGTAAAAGTGCAAGCACTAAAAGCACACCAAAATTTAAAAGGATACATAAATCTTTTCGTTCCAAAGTAAAAGACTCGCGTGACTGGATAATTTCAGTAATTTGGTGTAAATTTTAACTAACTTACCGATGCGTTCCATTTAAAGCGAAAAACCGCAGGAAAAGGGATATTGTGTTAGTGGAGTCTGAAAGAAATATAATTCTTTTAAAAAAGAAGAGGACTATCCTGCAGTCAAAACTGACCAGAAAGACGACAAGATCATATTTGTGTTAGTGATATAGAATAAGTTTTATTTAATTTCAATTTCTTAAAAGAAAAGAATGTGAAAGGAAAGAATGACGGGAATGATTGCTAGTTGTTGTCTTCCAATGATGTCATGCGTAACATCGTCGTTTGAAATTGGAGCGCCAAGTAGGTTTATCTACTTTAGTCTGAGTTTGTAACTTAATAAATTCAGTAAATCCAGTACAGTTCTTGTTAGGAAAAATGCTTGCATTATTAACAGTTTTGGTATTTTTTTATAAAAAATTGATGCAGTATGTCCCAAGTTGGAGATATGACAATATCGATAAATATTTTAAATGGCAACCCTAGTTTTTATTGACTATTTGTAAAGTGCATATTAGGTTATACATAAATACTAACTAAAAGAAAAATAAAATATAGTGGCATATCGGACAAGTGTGTAACTATTTTTTGTATTGGAATACACAGTGATCCAAGTTTAATGGATACCCTGGGGCGGGTAGACCACGACGGCCGTTTCGTTCTTATTAGGACTCGACGGGCAGCCATAACCCAAGCAATTCCAAGAATGACGGAAAAATGCACTAAAAGCCTCCTTGCAAAACCACGGCGGTCATCAGTGCACCGTAGCGCTATCTCACGGAATTCACTCCAATATAAAATATCGTTACACTGGTATAATCGAAAGGTAGACAACTAAATAAACCACGAAGTGCAACCACAATCCAATATAGGGAACGCTATTTGCGTTTTTACCGAAAACATCTGCCATTTTGCAGACAAGAAAACAGATCAACGCTGGCACCCACCAGAATGCACGCAATCCGTTTGAGTTTTAAGCCATAAAAATGTTTAAAAGATGATATAGTGTCCGCGAAAATAAATAAAAGAAAAAATTTTTAATTATTTTCGCGGACACTATATCATCTGATTCTTTTAAACATTTTTATGGCTTAAAACTCAAACGGATTGCGCGCATTCTGGTGGGTGCCAGCGTTGATTTGTTTTCTTGTCTACAAAATGGCAATGTTTTCGGTGAAAACGCAAATAGCGTTCCCTATACTGGATTGTGGTTGCACTTCGTGGTTTATTTAGTTGTCTACCTTTCGATTATACCAGTGTAACTATCTTTTATATTGGAGTGAATTCCGTGGGATGGCGCTACGGTGCACTGATGACCGCCTTGGTTTTGCAAGGAGGCTTTTAGTGCATTTTTCCGTCATTCTTGGAATTGCTTGGGTTATGGCTGCTCGTCGAGTCCTAATAAGAACGAAACGGCCGTCGTGGTCTACCCGCCCCAGGGTATCCTTTGAACTTGGATCCCTGTGTATTCCAATATAAAAAATAGTTACACACTTGTCCGATATGCCACTATATTTTCTTTTTCTTTTAATTATTTTTGCGGATACTATATCATCTTTTATAAATACTAACTTTTAAATTTTTATTTGTTGTCATTTATAAGATTTTAAACAAACAAAAACTTATTTTATTGAAAAATAACTCCTATACAAATTTAATACTTTTTCGCCAATGAATGTTTAAAATGTTGTCCATTCCCTATTTGGCAATATCCTAAACGCTCCAAAACTCCTTTTGAACATTTCTAATTACTTCGGCAGAAATTAACCTAAGTATACACTCATGATTGTCTTATTCGTGCTTTCAACTACTCAACACTTGAAGAGAAATAAAAATTTGAAATTTAGTGCCTCTATAATACTTATGTATATTATTATAGTATAACTTAATATGCACTTTAAAATATTCAGTAAAAGGCCATTTAAACTAATTATCGATATCGTCATATCTTTAATTTGGGGCACACTGTATCAATTTTTTTTTATAAAAAAGACTACAATTAAAAATATTAATACCTAAGCATTTTTCCACAAAAAAAGTGTACTGGATTTACTAAATTTATTCCAAGTTACAAACTCACACTCTATAATCATGGATTATAACCATACCTTTCTAACTTTTAATGCGTACTACTTTTTAAAAAATAAAGAATGCACATAAACTTTGAAAAAAAAATTAAAATTTAGGTTTAAATCACTTAAAAGATAAAGTTTATGGTGTAGTAGCCAAACATTTCACTAATGATATCCAGATGTCTGCTATCTTTACACTTGTCTTAAAATATCAATAATATTTTTCACCGTGAGTCATGCCAAATGCCATAAAGTTAATTTCTCCGCCATCTCTTTGGCTGTTTAAGTAAAAATAATGAAAGGATTTGTGAATAAGTAAAAGTATATATTGCGTTAAAAGTTACTTTTTTGTTTCTTTGTAATATTTTAAAATGTTAAAATTAAGAATTTCTGACACTTTAATTGTATTGTTGAGTCATTAAAATTCAAACTATTTCGTAAAAAATATAATTCCGACGACATCAATAAATACAAAGAATTAATTTAGTCTTTCATCGTTTTTCGAGAAAATTGTCTACTAATTTTAAAAATCTGGTGTCTGATTATTCTGAAACTCACTTATAATCTCCCTAGCAGCAGAATTATTACCGATAATTTTTTTTAAGATCACGAATGGTTTTGTTGATAGAAAATTATCCCGAGTCGAAGACGCAACAAAAACATGAGTGAAGCCGGGAAAATAATATCAGAAAATAATTCTGCTGTGTGGGAGATTCGGTAAGAAAATTTCATAAATTGGAGTTTCTTATAATGTTCCTGAAATTTTATTAAGAAACCTTAGTTACTAACAAGTTAAATCAACTTCTATTGTAAAAATACAGTGCATCATATTAAACTAAACTCATCGAAAATATGTTTTTTAAAGTTATATTTGAATTTAAAACTATAAAGACATTGGATTTCAGATAACAAATTTGTTATTTAATGTTTCTCACATTTTAATAATAAAAATGAGTTACTCACTGCTCAATTTCTTTAGCAATCGAACTTGCTGATTTATTACCAAAACCAATTATTTTTTACACAATATTATTGTAACAATAAATAATATCACGGGTACGACTAAAAAACTGATTGTTACTTGCTGGTTTGTCTCACCTGTCACTTCGAAATGAATTGACATTTGAATTAAAACTAAGTCGTAGTAGTATACCTAAGAAAAATTATCACTTATTAATTTCATTAGATTAATAGGCTATAGACTATCGTGATAGTATCCCGTTGCTATAAGCAACGTAAACAAAAGGAGCCTTCTAATTGGTTGAAAATAAATTTATTAAATTTTCAAGAAAATATTTTTTAACTATAAAACATATTTATTAAATTAAAACATTATGATAAAGAATCGGATAAGCCTTTTTTATAGAATACCGCCTACTTAATCAAGAGTCGGTCGGACCCGTCAGATTTATTTTTTTTAAATGAATTTTTTTAGAAAAAAAATTTTAGATATTTTTCATAAATCATGCCCTAGCCCTACAATACCTATCTCTTATTACTAGTCGAATGGACTCCTTAAGCGTCTCTATCGAGTGGAGTTTAGATTTGTAAAACTACAAAAGAGTCCAGTGGGTTAAGATCGGGCAATCTGGGTGGCCACTCTATTGACCCCCGTCTACCTATCCATCGCCCCAGAAAAATTGTATTCAAGTACTCCCTTACATAAGCAGCATAATGCGGGAGAGCACCATCCTGTTAATATCACTAGGTTAAACTTGGTGAATCAGGATCATTATTATCTAGAAATAGAGTTTTTTTTTTATGATCGAGCACAAGCACTATAGGAAAAATCCTTTAAGGCGCTCTGGGAGCGGTGCGTGTGCGAAGAAAGCGATTGACGTTTTTCTTGAATCGTTGGAGGTTATATTCGGTTGGAAACACGGTCTCAGAAGGGCCGTTCCACAAAGAAGACGTCCTCCAAATGAAAGAGTTCTGAAACAATAATGTTCGGGGTGTACTAAGTTGAACCACATAGGGATGGGCGGCAGTGGTTCGTCGTGTGTTTCTGCTATGCATTACTCTAGGTGGAATCGAGCGGGCAATATCTGTCGAACACTTGCCATGAAAATATCTGTAGAAGAGAGTCCAATCACCAACCTGTCTTCGATGCTCTAAGCTGTCGAGGTTCTTAGTCAGCTCGTGGTCGCCGATTAGACGAACGGCTCTCCTTTGGATGAAATCCAACAACCGAAGGGTATGCTTCGGTGCAGAACTCCAGATATGAGAGCAGTATTCCAGTGATGGTCGAATCTGGCCTTTATAGAGTGTCAAAAGTTGTTGACAACTTTTTGGTACGGAAAAGTATACCGAGCTTCTCAGAAGCTGCCCTGACGATTGCCACAACGTGATTATGCCAAGACATATTTCCTCCCAGGTTGACACCCAGCAAATTAATAGACGAAGTCAGTGGAATTGCGTGTCCTGCCATAACGATATCGGGTTCTGCAATGTTAACCTTCTTAGAGAAAACTGCTGCCTGGATTTTTGAGCGTTAAATTCGACTCGGTTACTGTCACCCCAAGACAAAATTTCTTCCAGGTCTTTATTGAGGCGTGATACATGTTGTCTGCGAAGATGTGCGTCAGCAGCCGATGTTTGAGATTTCAAAGTAAAAGATGAGATAAGTGTGCTGTCGTCAGCAAAGCTATATATTGGCTTTTCTGTTTTCGCTAAAGTGGCAATCTTTCCCTATTGAGTCTATCATCAAAGAAAGAGGGTCCCTATTTTCAATACCATATTTTCTTTCCCATCAACAAAACCCTTTTCTGTCTCCTGATATGATAATACATTCGAAACATGACGACTGTTGAAAGCATAATTTTTATTCTAATAAAATTGTGGAGGAAGGCTATTTGTTTTTATTTTTTTTCCATCATATTTATTTTATATTTTCGGATATTGTTTGATATTTGCGTGGTGTCCTGAGTGTAATGATGTAGTACTGCCAGTCCTTTAGTACTTATGTTTTGTGTTAATAATAGCTTTAACAATACAAATAATACTGTAAAAAAACTCATTGTTTGCACCTGATAATAATATTAATACTTATTTTATTATTAAAGATGAACTAAATTACTATTTTCTGTATAAACACTTACCTGTAAACCCCAATCATAATCAAAAACCTTAATTGAAATTGGTAGAAAAGGATCCTCAATGGGCACGGTAAAGCTTTCATCCCATACTGGAGTCAAATCCCTGTAAATTGTTCTTGACTTATATATTAGCCTCCCTCCAACCTTAAATTTTACATAAGGATCACTCAGCCCTAAAAATAAAGGAAATTGGAGGGTAAAATAAATTTGAGCATTTTACGCTGTTTGGACGCTTTTACGCAATCAAATAAAACAGTCGAAAACGGAATAATATTTTATATTAATTGGTCTACCACCACAATCCATCAGTATTGACTTTGATATGTCTGTTTTAATAAATCAAATTTAAAACATCGTTGTAAATGGGTTTTTAAAAGGATGATAATTAGAAAGCACTTAAATATGATTGTGGACTGTTTTAAACTTTGATTTCTTTGTTTGATACTATACAGTGTGAGTTTGTAACTTAATAGATAAATAAATTCGGTAAATCCAGTATTTTTTTTAGTATTGAAAATACTACTGGGTGCGTATATACGGGTATATTTCATGAAAAATAAACGCGACATGCGACATGTACATAAATAACACGGCGGTGAAGTCTAAACAAACATCCGAGCAGCACAGGATCGATGACATCATCTGTTGAGTATTAATATTGTTTTGTTTTGGGTTTCGGCATTTATTATTATATTTGTTGATATTAAGATAATATGGCCGGGAGAGAGAACAGTAGAAGTCTGAGAACAGTTAGTAGATAAGTTATTAATGATACTAGTTCGATGAGCAGTAATGAAACGTGTGCAACGTTAATTGCACAAGTTTCATTAACAAAGTTCATATCGAACGTGTATCATTCAAAATTTAATCTACGACAGTACAAATAGATTTTATTCGTCAAAATTTCATTGATATCAGATAACGTTTTCGTAATTTTTAAAATTTTCAGGTGTCCATATTAGTCGATATCATGGTAACCGCATTTTTGATTGTTTTAATTTCGATAAAATTGGAAAAAAATAAACAGTGAATGTCGCTGAAACAAAGCGAAATAGCGCGGCGGTCTTGGCGTATTACATAGAAAGTCGGGGGAGAATGGATATACCAATCCAAAACATTTAATAGCCGACTTAAGATTTAGACATTTCATGAACAAAGAGTACAAGGACCAGCAGGTAAATGGCTGTGTAGAGCTAAAGAAATAATTTTGTCGCTATTTTTGAAAAGGTGGTTTTGAGCTCTCTTCAATATGTACTAATATACAGATTATCCTATATTTTTTATTTTAACAAAACAGTCAAATTTACTCATTTCTAAGTATAATAATTTAATTATTATTTCAAACTAAATCGGAGCATCCATGCCGTCATAATAACGCGTGATAGCGGCTCCATTGTGTCAACACGTTACATACTCACAGATAGGAGTAATCTGTGCTGTGACATACCTAATACTACTGTATGTCGTAGGTATTTTCAATACGCCTATGATACTTGCGTAAGATGCAAGATCTGTGAATTTTTTGAATAAATGCTGGGACAAAGGTAATTTTAACTTGTGGTCTTTTTTTTTAATAATACAGCGTATTCTAAATTAAAGATATGATATTATATCCCCTCAAGAATTTAAAAAAGATGGCCGCAATCATATCACCAACTATCGACCTATCTCTACAGATTAGTAACAGTTGATTTACCAATTTCCAATTTCGTAACCAGGAGAGGAAATCAAAAAATTTTTTGTATACGTACGTAGTTTTTTACGTAGGTTCGTATTTACCAAAAAAAAAAGTACTATATCATCTCATTTAAAATTCCAAAGTTACCCCCCACCCCTCAAAATGGGGAAGGGGGGTAGACGTCAAAAATATGTTTAGATATGTCCCCCCATCTCCCATTCCCTCACTAAAATTTCAAGAAAATATTTTGAACCGTTTTCGAGATATAGCCTTGTAACACTTTAAAAAACTCACCCTGTATAATATGTAACTTCAGCAAGCTGTTTAAAACTGTTTTGCATAACTATGTTAGTTGTCATGTCTCGGGTCTGATATCTGACTGGCAGCATGGATTTCTGCGTGGTAAATCAACTGTTACTAATCTTGTATGTAGGTACTAGTCAATATATCTCTGAGAGGCTTGATAGACACAGTCAGGTGGACATTATCTAAACTGACTTTTCCAAAGCTTTCGACAAACTGGTTCACGGTATTTTGTTAGAAAAAATGTTACTTTTCGGTTTTTGGTTGCCCCTCATCCAGTTAGTAAGATCATATCTCTCCAATAGATATCAATATGTCTAGCATCGTGCCAACTTTTCACAAATCTCTGGTATCCCGCAAGGATCCGTGCTTGGGCCTGTCTTCTTTATTCTTCTTATCAACTATATTTTGCCTGGCTTGCAGACTTATTATTTGCTGTATGCTGATAATGTCAAACTTTTATTTGAAATACGTTCTATTAAGGATTGCATTAGGCTTCAAATATGTCTGCGTATGATCTATGAATGGTGTTACAGAAATAAACTTTCTCTTTATCCTCTTAAATGCTTTATCCATAAACTTTATCCCGTAATTTATAATTATAATGTTGTACTTAAAAGACCTAATATTATTAAAGATCTATGTGTTGTTTTTGATTCCAAGTTATCATTTGTAAATCATATCGAATACGTGATGGCGAAGGCATCGATAGCAATGGATTTCACAACCCGTAACTCATGGGAGTTTCGGCAAGCTTCCACGCTTTGTGTCTTATATATAGTATTCATTAAATTTAAGCTTAAATATGCCTCAATTGTGTGGAGTCCAATTTACTTGACCCATATTTTAAGTTTGGAGAGAGTGCAATGAAAATTTTTAAAGTCTGCGTCTTTCATTCTGGATGGAATGTGGACTGGCCTGGTGTTGAATATCCGCATAACGCGTTGCTTCGCAGATTTATTGTTACCGAATTAGCTTCCAGACTCTCTCGTTATTCAGTTATTTTTTGTTCAAACTGTTGCATGGTGAGATTAATTGTATTGATTTTACTATATAACGCTGAGGGTTCCCTGAGTTGTAGCTACAAGGTCCAACCTATTTTTGCTGCCAACGACACGGACAAACACCATTTTATCAAATGTTTCAGAATTACAGCCTTATTGGACATACCATTGATATACTACACAGTAATATTGCACAACTAGAAAGAATGTTTGTCTAATTTGGCTCGTCTCTATTACCTTCTTATTAGTTATTATTTATGATTAGCTATATTATTCTATTTTTACATTATGTTATAATATTTTGCTGTTATATTGAAACTATAATGTATTTTGTCTCCTCATCATTTCATTGCTTGTTGTTGGAAATTGTAAATAATTAAATAATTAATTAAATAAATAAATAAATAAATTGATATCAATATTTTTTTTAAATGGCGACCTTAGTTTTTTATTCCTTGTCAATTATAGGATATTAAACAAAAATTAATTTAATTTTACGGAAGTAGTCCATTATCTCAAAGTGGAGCTGTTGAGATATAGGGAAAAAACCCACAGTCGTCTCCACAAATATATTAAAAGTCAAATTAATGGGGTGTACATGTCATGTTTCGGTACTAGAAAGTACCATCATCAGTACCGAAACATGTACACCCCATTAATTTTACTTTTAATACAGGTTGAGCAGTAAAGTCCGCATCATATAAGTTTTTTTTTTATTAATAACTTTATTCCAAATTTGACTTTGGCATCAAGTTCTGCTTCGATCGAGATAAAAAGTAAGCAAAAAAATAGTAGTCACGTGATTAGCATAATCTGTCAAATTTTAATTTTTTTCCAAAAAAATAATTCAAAAGTGGGGTTATTTCTGAAAATGTCGAAAAAGTTTTTTTTAATGCAGTTTCTAGCCCACGTGCAAAATTTCAGCTGCATAAGATAATTTTGATTTTTTACCCATATTTTGTAAATTGCACCATTTTTGCAAAATAAGTCTCAACGCCTATATAAAACTTCTTAGTTTTGACAATGCTTTATTTCAGATACATTTTCTTTAAAGTAGCGCCATATTAAATGAGTGTTTTTCTACAAAATCATAATTGGGCTATTAAAATTAGGTCGCATGTGATGCAAAGTTTATTTGTTTTTAACCCTGTATAAGGTAACTTCATAAAATAAGTATTTTTGAAAACGTAGTTTGTGTTTGAAAGTAATACACCTTAATATTAAGACAAAACAGAACACAGTGTCATCAGTAAAGCATTTTTTAAGTGGAATAGTAGATTCTGTAACGAGGTTGGAATGAAAATTCGATCCGAGTGGAAGATTCCGAACGCGAGCGTAGCGAGCGTGAGGAACCACGAGTATCGGATTTTCATTCTAACCGAGTAGCAGACTATATTTTCTCCACGACCATTCAGTTCCATATCTGATTCATCCGATTTTTCACTCATTTTTTGACTTGCACTAAAATTTGTCTGAAAATAATTATTACAACTCGGCCATTTTTATCTGACACTGACAGTTTCGAAATTCATGGCAACCTATGTCGTTTATATCAATTACAGAATATTCATTTCTTATCTTGTTATGAAATGAAAATACACACAAAACGCATAAGAAGCAAGTGTTTCAGAATAAATATTCCAACTGAAGAGCGAGAATTTTTACATTCTATTATCAAAAATGGTTTTGGAATTATTGCATTCAGTAATGGTGGTGGAGAAAATAAATTTTAGTGATGGGTAATAAATCAAAATTATCTTATGCAGCTGAATTTTTGCATGTGGACTAGAAACTGCATTAAAAAAACTTTTTCTGATAACTTTTTTCGAAACTTTTGAATTATTTTTTGGAAAACATTAAAATTGTACAGATAATGCGAATCATATGACTACTACTTTTTTGCTTAACTTTTATCTCGATCGAAGCAGAACTCAATGCCAAAGTCAAATTTCGAATAAAGCTAATAATTAAAAAAAAATCCTATATGATGCCAACTTTACTGATCACACTGTATATTTGTGGAGACGACTGTGGGTTTTTTTTCCTATAAAAAATTAATTGTATTCGCTTTAAATAAAAAAAAAACATTCCGTAAAGAGGGTAGTATTCAGCGTTTGTTTAAATTTTTTGTGTCAATTTAAAGCAACACCTTTTTACATTTCTTGATGCTAGAAGCAACACCTTTTTACATTTCTTGATGCTAGAAGTAATAAGTAATGAGTAATGACATATTATTGTATTTAAACACTAGTACGCGACACATCTCGAACGCGGAGACTTTTATTTTACCAAAACACAAGATTTAAAATTTAAGGATGATTGGATACCGAGATAGGACAAGAACACCAAATGAAGTTATTGATTTATCCAGAGGGAAATATCCCGATCTACTCCAGTTCCCAAGGAATTGTTTAAGCAAGATTAAAAAACAGTTTCGATAAAATGGACGCATTAGAAAGACAGATAGGTAGGTATATATTCATTAACAGAGTGCGCTCAATGAAGAGGACAAATTTAATGTACTATAAGTTGTTCAAAGAATCCCTACTATCCGCACCGGGTAGCTAGCTAGGGAACACGAAATAAGCCAATCTTCAGTAGAAATTTCATCCTTATAAAATAACAATCCTCCAGGAATAGACAGCAGATGATACTGATAGGAGACTTTATTTCTGCGCGCTAACGATGGATCTACAAGAGAAAAAAATATACTTAAGCTCAGAAAACATTTATTTTTCTAATGAATCTACGATTATGTTAAATGGTAACGTAAATTGACAAAATCGTAGTTATTGATCAGATGAGAATCCACACTGGATGAGGGAATAAGGCCACACTCAACACCCAGAAAAAGAGAATGTTTGGGCAGGTATTGTTGGTGATCGAGTTATTGGACCATTTTTTTTTTGAAGAAAAACTTACTAGGGCTAGATATTTCAAATTCTTGGAAGAAGTGCTACTTTAGAGTTTGACTATTCTGTTTCCTGATCGAATTTGAATTCCCGAATAGAAACATCTGGTTTCAACAAGATGATGCCCCTCCCCATTTTGCAAGATGTGTCCGTAAATATCTAAATGCATTATTTCCAGGCAGAAGGATTGGTAGAAGGAGACCCTTTGAATAGCCTCCCAGGTCTCCAGATCTCAGCCCTTTCGACTATTTTTAATGGGGGTAATTAAAACGCAAAGTTTTTATGACGAAACCGGCAAATGTTGATGAGTTGAAAGCACGAATAAAAGAAACGAGTGTAGGTTAATTTCTTCCAACGTAATTAGAAATGTTCACAGCGAGTTTTACTTACATTTGAGATAGGTATAGCCAAATAGTGAATGGACAAGATTATGAACATATATATGAAGCAAAAAGAAAGAAGACGGATAGAAGGTTTTTCTTTAAATTTTAAATTAAAATCATTTTTGTTTCTTTAATATCATATAAATGACAAGGAACAAAAATTTGAAATTTGGTAAAGCATATTTCACGAAAAATGGATACGACTTAATGACTGCAGTAAAAGTACCTGGGGCGATCCCATTATTTATGACCGTTTGGTATAATTATTTGAAAGGACCCGATTGTTGCTTAATTTAAATTTAAATACATTTTTGTGGTAAAATTTGTTACTTTTTATTTCTTGCTGGAAGAGTTTAGTTGTATTACCGATATCATTTTACCAAACGTATAAAAAAACAGTACGTGGAAAAACATTGATGGTGCTTCTTCTAGTGTTGCAGCAAAGAAAATGCATTTATCTCTCGATGCTAGGGAAATTGTAAAAATAGTATATACTTCTTTACTCAACAGAGGACTTAATACTAGTGCTGCTGTGACTGAAACGTCTGATTTGACTAAGATACCTCTGACTACAGTGAAAAGAATCGCGTCAAATCCCATTAAATCTAGAAAGAAGCGTAAAGATGCCGGTTTCACCAAATGTTTCGACGAAAGCGACAAGGACTTGATAAGACGAAAAATCTACACCATGTACGAAGAGCTTAAAACTCATCCTTATTAAATTATATAAATTAAATATCTACATACTTATCTACAGTCCGTCCCTTTATATTTCACTTGTTTATTGCCAAGCTCTTGTCGACACAATGGGACCGACCCAGGTAGTTTTACTGCAGTCATTAAGTTGTATCAATTTTTCGTGAAACATGCTTCAACTGTGTATAATTTATTATGCTCTTAATAAATTGGTCAATAAACTAGTGTTGCCATTTAATCGCCATCGATATCGTCATATCTCCAATTTGGGACACAACGTACATACATCAATATTTTTTTTAAAAGAGAGACCATAAGTTATAATGTTAACCATTTTTTCAAAAAAACGAGTGTGCTGGATTTAATGAATTTATTCCAAGTTACAAACTCATACTGTATATTTATAATGTCTGCATCCCAATTTATAAATCTACATACCTGGAACAGGGTACATTGTGAACCAGACTTATATTTTAACCCGCTAATTCTAACATGAAAACAGTTTCACACTAGCAAAGCTGTCAATTAAATAATTACAGTCTAGTCTCCAGCGATCGAATATTCTATTAAAATTAATGCGAGACTCCTAAGCTTGTGTTTACTAAGCCTCTGTTGACTCACAAAGGATGGAAGATAATTGTTTTACTAATTTCAATTTGGTGAAAGACTGTTCACAGTTTGCCGAAATTCGAAGAAACTTAAAAAAATTTACACTAAAACATCATCTTAATTCTGAATGATTAACAATGATACCGGCAATAGAACCGCGCGAGTCACCCATCTCATCACAGCACAAGTGCGCAGGTGTACCATTCCCTTGATTGCCGTGCTGCTAGTCGTTCAGTAACAAGTAGCTCGACGAGTAGTCTGTTCGAAGAAAAACGGCGTACGCGAGTATAAACTTACTACGTAATTATGCAATAATAAAAATATAATATATCTGTGTAAACTGGCGGCGGCATTAGCCATAAAAACAAAAATAAACGGACAAAATGGGCATAATGAAGGCGTTTGAAGAGAAATCACATTTCGCCTATTAACTTATGAAAAGAGCTGAAACAGGAACCAGAAGAGACACTGTTATTTTGTCAATTTGAGCGATACGTTTCCTAATTATAGTGCGTAGGAGTGCGATAGAAAAAAAGACAATAAAAAACATCAACAAAAAAATCAGTTGTTTTTTAGGTAGGTATATTAGAGGCATCCTCGATCCTCGGTTGCCGATTAGCGATATGCTACTAGTTTTTTTTTTTTTTTTTATTTATTTTACGTCGGCCTTTTTTGCTACTAGTTTAAACCTGCAGTCTGTGGGCTACTACGTTACTGCTACCAGTACTGTAAAACACTGTCCGTCATTCAAGCTCGTTAAGCGACTCGTCGAGCAAAGTAGCCAGCAAAGCCGCAATCTGGGGGCACCTTTAGTGAGTATTTCAATACTCGAACATTTTAATTCTAATACTTGTATCACTACAATATGTTTCTTTCTCTCCAGTATGTTATTTCTCGAAGCAATGTTAATCGAATTATGGTAAAGTTATCAGAAATTATAAGAGTAAATTGTTATATTTACCAAATTGACTCTTGTTCGTTTTATTTTACTGTTTTTATTTTTTTAATTCAATTTGGCTTTTATTATCTTTTGTTGTATTACTTTTTCCACTATCCATTTCATTTTCATTCTTTTCGATGGCATCCGAGGCGATCGCATCACCCTCCTTGTTAAGGCCCTGCATCGACAAATAATGATTGGCATAAGTAATTTTAACCCTCCGTTAGTCGCGTGGTCTACAGTTGTAGACACCAATAGCAAAAGAATTTTTTTATCGGCCCGTCGCCTTCAATAGTTGTCGGTAATATTCAGAAAACCTATTTAGTACTCCAAATGCAGTGGAAGAGTAAGTTTGATTGATTTAGTGGCAACCAAATACGACTGGTCTACAATCGTATACCACGCGACTAAACGTGTTAGTTTTTTTCCTACTGCATATTCTCAAAAAAATAAGGCTGTTATACTGGTTTCGCCAATGCACCATGACAATGCCATTGATCCAGAAACTGGCGATAAAAGGAAACCCGAAATAATAACATGTTACAACAAAACTAAAATAGGCGTAGATCAAATGTGTGAAAAATACAATGTAGCCTGGAACCCGGAACACGAATCATGGCCAATGGTCATATTTTATGATTTGCTAAATATATGTGGAATTAATGCTTGCTCTGTATATAAAGCCAATCACCCCGAAAAAAACGTTGCAAGAAATTATTTCATAGAGACGTTTGCATGGGAACTAATAAAACCGCATATAGAACACAGATCAACTCTATTGTCTGTACCAAGAGAACTTAGGCGTCGACCGCAAGTTCTGCTAGGGCTTCCTGAAGTTTTACCCCCTCTACCAAATAGGGCAACAAATTACGTAGGAAGATGTTATATTTGTCCAGGAAGTAGTAACAAATCGACACGAAGATTCTGCAATAAATGTAGCAGATATTCATGTAAAGTTCACCTAAAAGATATGTGCACCGAATGTTTATCGGACTAAGAGTAATATAATATTTTCACCATATAAGTTATATATTTTTGTTTGTTTGTTGATAGGTATTATTATTATTATATTACACTTTTTATGCCTCTTGGTTCTTTATTTCTAATTAAAAAAAAACTTAGCGAAGTTTTTTTTAAAATAATGTTTAGTTTTAGTTACCATTTATGCTCGATGTTATTCAAAATGTGAAAAACATAAATACTTGTTTCATTATGCTACCACCAAAAATGTAGATACTTAATGGCACAAAATGTAATATAACTTAAAATACTGACATTAATAAACATGTATTTAAAATTCAGTATAGAGTTTATAAAAAATAATTACTACATAAGCAAAAAAAAAAATTGGTCTACAATCGTAGACCGCGCGACTAAACTCGCGAGTGAAACCAGCGCGCCTAACGTAGGGTTATTGAATATTCATTACATATTCCTATACTAGTAGGTTTACCCTATGTATAAATATCCATAGAATCTGAAAATCCATCTTCTGCAATAATATGTGGGATCAAATCACTATTCCCTATACAATTATTTTATTTCTTAGTTTCATATTATCCATTTCCGATTTCAAAAAGGGATAGTATTGCTCCATGCCAGTATTGAGGATTTCAGACAGGAAAATCTTCTATCAAAACTTTATTTGATCATATATATAATAAATTAAATTGGCAACCTTAATACGATTGATTTTGACTTTTCTCTTTCATTTCAAAATTGTATGGGATTTTTATTTAGCAGTAGTGTTACTTTATGCCATATTATTTTGTCACAGAAAATAGATATTATATTACATTTTGTAACGGAAATAAACTTGATATTGCAGCGGGGCCCATGTTTAGTAGGAACCTAACATACAGTATTACCAGTAAAGTCCGCATCATATGGGATTTTTTTTATTAATAGCTTTATTCAAAATTTGACTTTGGCATCAAGTTCTGCTTCGATCGAGATAAAAATTAAGCAAAAAAATAGTAGTCACGTGATTCGCATTATCTGTCAAATTTAAATTTTTTTCAAAAAATAATTCAATAGTGGGGTTATTTCTGAAAATATTGAAAAAAGTTATTAGAAAAAGTTTTTTTTTAATGCAGTTTCTAGCCCACATGCAAAATTTCGGCTGCATAAGATAATTTTGATTTTTTACGTATATTTTGTAAATTGCACCACTTTTGCAAAATAAGACTCAAGGCAACCTACATAAAACTTCTCAGTTTTGACAAGGCTTTATTTCAGATACATTTTCTTTAAAGTGGCGCCATATTAAATGTGTGTTTTTCTACAAAATCAAAATTGGGCTATTAAAATTTGGTCGCATGTGATGCAAAGTTTATTTGTTTTGGACCCTGTATAAAAACTGAGAAGTTTTATATAGGTTTTTTTGAGTCTTTTCATCTCGATCGAAGCAGAACTAGATGCCAAAGTCAAATTTCGAATAAAGTTATTAATAAAAAAAAATCCCATATGATGCGGACTTTACTGGTGACACTGTATTATTGACAATGTTTAAGAGTCACCATCAGTCATTTATATCGGACATTTTTTTACAGGCATTTGGGAAGCCAGTGGCAGAACTAAAAAACAAAACACAATGTCGCCAATCATTAAAAAATGTTGTTTTTGTTTTCCTCTCGATTGAAATTAAATAAGCTGTCAAAATTAGGCAAAATTGATGTATTTCGTCTTCAGTTGAAGTTATTTTAAAGTTTCGAACTTAAAATTTATACGTAATAGATTACTATTATTATCGAGACCTTGTGTTTCTATTATGGCGTAGTAATTATTATGATCATGTACTCCAATGTACGATTGGCCACACTTGCAAGGGATTTGATAGATACAATTTTTTGTGTTTTCATTACGGGGGGGTTTTACTTTTGTAAAAAAGCTTCTAAGCGTATTTCCGGATTTGAAGGCTGTTTTAATATTATAGTTTTCGGTTATCATTCTAATCTTTTCAGAAATCCCCTTACATAAGGTATTGTAAGAAATGCTTGCTCCTCTTTCGTTTCTGTATTCGTTTTTTCTTGGCGATTTTTAAGTTTTGAGATGGTATTAGTGACGAACGTTTCAGGGTAACCATTCTGTTTTAAATTTTTTTTTTATTTGAAATTTCATTAATAAGGTCTTTCGGATTGATGCAAACGTTAGATGCCCTGTTTTATGGAGTTTGAATGATTCGATCCGTGATTAAGGTATTGCCCCGTGTGAGTGGGTTTCCTGTACACCGACATTTTTTGTGTTTTTAGCACTTCTTGAATGAAACAGCTTTCATGAAATAAAATACCTATACAGTGTCACCAGTAAAGTCCGCATCATATGGGATTTTTTTTTATTAATAGCTTTATTCGAAATTTGACTTTGGCGTCAAGTTCTGCTTCGATCGAGATGAAAATTAAGCAAAAAAATAGTAGTCACGTGATTCGCATTATCTGTCAAATTTAAATTTTTTTCAAAAAATAATTCAAAAGTGGGGTTATTTCTGAAAATATCGAAAAAAGTTATTAGAAAACGTTTTTTTAAATGCAGTTTCTAGCCCACATGCAAAATTTAAGCTGGATAAGATAATTTTGATTTTTTACCTATATTTTGTAAATTGCACCACTTTTGCAAAATAAGACTCAACGCAACCTACATAGAACTTCTTAGTTTTGACAATGCTTCATTTCAGATATATTTTCTTTAAAGTAGCGCCATATTAAATGTGTGTTTTTCTACAAAATCAAAATTGGGCCATTAAAATTTGGTCGCATGTGATGCAAAGTTCATTTGTTTTTGACCCTGTATAAGGTAACTTCATAAAATTAGTATTTTTGAAAACATAGTTTGTGTCTAAAAGTAAAAAAATAAAAAATAAACTAAAGGGGTTTCAAAATAAATCGTTAAAAATAGATAAACTTTACGTTAAGTTAAACTAAAATTTATTTTCCACTTAATGAACACTTTACTGATGACACTGTGTTCTTTTTTGTCTTAATATTAAGGTGTATCACTCTCAGACACAAACTACGTTTTTAGAAATACTAATTTTATGAAGTTACCTTACAGGGTCAAAAACAAATGAACTTTGCATCACATGCGACCAAATTTTAATAGCCCAATTTTGATTTTGTAGAAAAACACACATTTAATATGGCGCTACTTTAAAGAAAATGTTTCTGAAACAAAGCCTTGTCAAAACTGAGAAGTTTTATGTAAGTTGCGTTGAGTCTTATTTTGCAAAAGTGGTGCAATTTCCAAAATATAGGTAAAAAATCAAAATTATCTTATGCAGCTATAATTTTCCATGTGGGCTAGAAACTGCATTTAAAAAAACTTTTTTTAATAACTTTTTTCGATATTTTCAGAAATAACCCCACTTTTGAATTATTTTTTGGAAAAAATTAAAATTTGACAGATAATGCGAATCACGTGACTACTATTTTTTTGCTTAATTTTCATCTCGATCGAAGCACAACTTGATGCCAAAGCCAAATTTTGAATAAAGCTTTTAATAAAAAAAAATCCCATATGATGCGGACTTTACTGGTGACACTGTATATTTAGTCAACCAATATAGATATCCCCAATATCTGGAAGCCTCTTCTTGTCCAAAACCAACAGCTCAAACTTCACACTCCAATAAGCACGTAAGCGGAGTCGTCAAGCTTCATTGCAAATGTATAGTATTTAAGACAGTAGCCTGCTTAGAATTATAATTTAGTTTACGAATGAATGAAAACAGTTAGAGATACTAACTAACCGAAACGTTGTGTTAAGTAACAAAATAAAGACAGTGGAAGTCCGACAAGGTATTTTTTTAATATTACTTCATTGTCTACCACCTTCAAATGAAACTTTGCGGACTACTTAGTCTTAATACGCTTACCATTTTTATCCATAGCAACCAGCCCGTGTCCTCTGCGCAAATATATTCGTAGTTGGAAGAACGAATGTTGGCGTAGAGCCGCCTCTCTGCGTCGGGTGATTTCATCGTTCGAGCTTAGCTGAAACAAAATAAATTACACCTATTAAAACAGTTCTCGTAACTACAAGTGACCGATATATTTTGTATTTACAAACGAAGGTATCTAAAGTCACCACAGTGGATCTTTGCCCGTGCGTCATCAATCAACGATCAGGACTCAACGTGGTTAATAACTCTGCATCCTTGTTTATTACAGTAACAAGTTTGAATAAAAGCATAAAAGAACGTCTCCAAGATTCCGCAATAATATAATGTGCTAGACAAGAATAAAACTATAAACGTCAATTAATTACTTTTTTTATTTGTTTAGTTGACAACCGTTGTATTTTAGAACGTCATTGTCAACCTTATTTTGATCTGCCAATCTAATTCGTATTTTGTAAATCTGTGTGCCTTAAAACTGTTCCTTTTTCTAAAAATAGTTCTTTTTAGAGCTAATTATACCCACCATCTGTTTTGGCGGTAAGTATTTATGGATTTTTATAATACCTAATTTATTTATTTTAAATATTCTAACCGTGAAAGTTCTTTGAAAAGTTTACGGCAGTGGCTAAATTCCCTTAAACGAAAGGATGTTAAAAATTTGACTTTTGCAATTTTAATAGTCAATAAAACACCAAACTTTTCTAGATTTTAAGCTTTAAAAATAGTATTAAATGTATTAACATTTGTTTGTCAATTTCTTTTAGATAATAGAGAATGCCGGGCAAAACTTAAAATAAATAATAATTTTTCGGGATATTATGTAGGTACGTCAAACGGTAGGCAGGCACGTCCATTTTATGAACTTAACTTAGTTTTGACTTTTTTCGTCTCGTAATTTTGATTTGATTCATACGATTTTTATGACGTAAAAGTGATGACGCACGGGAAAAGAACCACTGTGGCGACTTTACAAGGGACCGATATATTTTGTATTTACAAACGAACGTATCTATATCTACAGTGCCTATAATATTTTCTCTAAAAAATTGTCATTATTATTAAAATATCCACGTTGCAAGCATTGTTCGAAACGGGCCCCCTCCAAGCCATTCTCTCACAGGAAAAATTAAAATAAAAACCACTTTCAGTTTAAATCATACCATGTATTGATAATTATATTTTTGGTACAAAGCAATAAGTTAAAATACACCTTCTGGAAAACCAGGTCTGGGCGAAACATAAATTTTACTTTTTTAATTTATTAAAGATTTTGACGAGCAGGCGCGGTTTGTCCATAACGTCATTTGGTCAATGACCCACCTAATTAATTTATTTAATTTATTATAATTAATATTTTAATTTCAGTATATACTGTATTTTAACTTGGTGGATTTATATCAAAGAGAAGATTACATAAATGAATTGTCCACTAAGAGCGAAATAAATATGCGGGCTCGCCGGTCGTCGACTTCGCCTAATATCGGATTATTTCGAGTTCGGTCGAAGGCAATTCAATAGGCATTTATAGAAACACAGTCGAACCCAGCCCGGTAAGACAAAGATTGACGGAATGGAAACATGTGACGTCAGAGTGTGACGTCACATGCCAGACAATTGTCAATAGAACCGCCCTACGTTTACCGTCCCCATCCTTGTCGTCTATCCTTGTCTAAGGTCCTCATCATTTATGAGTTAATATAACTCCTACGTCGTTATTTGTTTGAACTGAATGTGTTTACTAAGAAACGCGACCTTTCTTTGTTCGAGCTATACTTGTCTCTCTTTATATATAGCGAAGGTAACTTGATGCAGACAGAGACAGATGTATGCTACAAATTACCTGAGCCATTAAATTATTTTTAAACGTTCAGTGTCTTTTTGGACTCAAATAATGGAATCGCCCAGCCCAACCTCGCCTTTATAAAATAAAATTATAATGGCCGACAAAGTTTATGAAAGAGTTTGTTTAACTTATTAACTTGATCTTTTCTATTAATATTGTTCATGAACACGAGCCTGTTTACATTTTATTCTGCTAAAGGTAAGTTTGCTAACTTTGATTAAGTATTTCTATGATTATACAAATCAAAACCATAACATAAACTGAATATTAACCAAAATGTGTCAACACTTGTTTGATTATTTTCTCCTAAATTTTGGTAAATCTATAAATACGCATATTTTAATTACTAAACCCTACGATACTAATTTAAATCTTGCTGATTCTTGCTTACTATGTATGTATGTTATACGATCTATTTTTTTGATCTTTTTTAAACCTTTTGTAGATTCTCTGCCTACTAAACTCAAGTGGAAATAATTTTATTTTAACCCACTCGGAAGTGTTTTTTCCATGATCTGATCATTGGTTTTTTTACATTGTGGTATTTTTGTTTTAGATCAGCTGTTCGTTATGTGAAAGAATGAATTTTGGAGACAAGATTTTGTCTTCACCTTAAGGTTAGCTATAAAAAGTTTTTACCCAGGCATTTCTGCTTTTCCAGGCTGACAATGAAAATATGTATTCTTTTTCAAAATACCTATACATTGCTTAGAAAGCTTCAAGTAGAGAATGAATAAAAAACCAGTTAACGAGGAACTCGATCAGCAGATTACGAGAAATTATAAGACATACTCAAATGGTAATTATTGTGATTTTCATTTAATATTTTAATAAAATTATGTCATGTGCATTTTTGAGTTTTATTTTTTATTTTCTTCGAGGCTAGACCAACAACAATATAGAGTATTTTATTTTAAAGTGATATTTAGTCGAAAAGGTTATTTAGAATGCTGCTATTTGATTTTTACTACATATAAAATCAACTAACGGGATTTTGAATAGTTTTTTTGGCTTAAATATTACTTTAAAATATTTCGCCAGAAAAAAATAACAAAACTATGGGCGTTTAAACGTCCTGCCTCGTGGTTCCAGCCAGACCCGATGGTGGCGCTCTTATTGACAGTTTTGACATTTCCTTAATGACATTTTTGCTTCGACCAATTAACATGCTTGTTTGACTTCTTCCTGGTGTAAGTATTCATTGGTCAAACCGCTCCGTTAATTTATTATTACTGCAAGCAAAACTTTATGAGGCACAAAGAAAAACCAATTACCACGCGGATTGTATTTGCAGCATTGTAAAGATCACCAACTTCGCAGAGAAATTCAAATAAATTCCCGAAGAACTTCACATATCTCAAGACCGCTTTAGATCATTGGGTATGCCGATGCCGAATCGCCGGTATGCCGTTAACCCTTTATGTAGTTTGTTTATGTTTGTGTTTTTGACTTGTACTTGTGACTTGTGTTAAAGAACAATTACTTCAACACTTCAAGAAATATTACAGTTTTATTATTCCTTGGCTACTATGCACTAAACTATGCACTAAACTGCATTCTGCTTGTTCTCCTACTGCCCTCAAAATTTACCACACCTGTAAAAAAAACCCCACTGGCCGCGCCTGTTGACGAGACGCCCTCTTTGTGTTTTTTCGATTTGTTTAATGAAATAAAATAGGTATCCCCAATTCTAAAGAAAATTTGTGCCTAACTACGGTGCTATTTTATTGGTAATTTTAATTTTGAGATGCTATAGATTTTCTATTTTGTTAAGATTTTGCTTTGTGAATTATGTTTTTATACTACATTTGCTAAATTTTTTACTGTGTGTTTTAGTTGTGGATGTTACATACTGTTTCTTGTGCTTATGTTGCACTGCATGTTTCAACATACAAAGGCTGGTGTATGAAGAAGGCTGCATTCCTATAGGGTGAGGATTTAACTGGAACAAATCCACTAGAAGTTTAAAAAAATATTTTAGAAAAATGGAAAAACACGTCCATTGAGATTTTGTGTAAATTACATTTTGGCATCAAAATTTTTTTAAAAGTTAACCTTATTTTATTTTTTATATAATAATACCGTGCGAGCAAAAATTATTTGCATCAAAGAGGGCCTTGCATGTTAAGACGTAATGCTTAGCCGTAAAGCTTAATACCTGGTGGGTGTCAGTAACTACCTGAATTAACAATCAATCAGTTGTTCCGTCATTTTTGACAGTCGTTACAAGTAATTTGATTCATCGCTAATTTTTGCAATTTCTTGAACAATTCACACAATGGACTTTACGTAACAGCACAAAACATTCAGAGTTGAAGCGTATTTTCAAAACGGGGTTAGAGTAAATGGTGAGTGGCAATACAATCCGGGTTTGTAAATGGACTGTTTCCACAAACATTTTTCTAACGTTGCTTTTATTGATGGGTATTTTTATCATTGCCTGAAAAGAACCATGGCTGTGTTTAGGGAAACAGGTTCTATACAACATAAAAAAGGAGCAGGAAGACCATCTGTAAAAATAGAAGAACTTGTTGCAAACGTTCGTGAAATAATGCAAAATACGCCAACAAATTGTATAAGACGCCTGTCCCAAGAAGTGGGAAGATCTTATTGAACATGCAGGACAATTCTTAAGAACCAGTTAAATTTATTTTCTTATAAAGTGCAAGTATTCCAAGAAATACAAGCCGAAGATTTTGAAAGACCCAGGAATTACTCTTAATTTTTCCAATAATTTTTGGGTAAACCAATGTTTACCCAAAATTTATTGGAAAGAAATGATTTATCAGACCTGACATTTTTTTCGGATTAAGCCTGGTTCCACCTCTCCGGTTATGTGAATTCTCAGAATACACGCATGTGGAGTAGTAAAAATCCCCATTTGCAGCCTCAAAAAATTGGTGTCTGGTTAGCTGTTTCCCGAAGAAGAATTGTTGGTCCTATTTTTTTTCCTGACACAGTTACAGTACAGGGGTATAGAGACAATATTTTGAATCGATTTGTGGAGCAATTACTTGACGACGAACTGCGTTTTGGATATTTTCAACAGGACGGTGCAACCGCCTATACAGCCGCCGAAACTATTAACTACATAAGCAATTTTTTCGATGACAGATTGATCAGTTTTCGATCAGACATTGAATTCCCACCTAGATCACCTTGTTTAACGGTTATGCATTACTTCGTTTTTCCTCATTTAAAGAACACTATTTTTAAAACACCAGTTGCAAATTTAGAACAATTACAAGAAAGGATTATGCAAGAATGTGGTAACATTTCTCCATGCTGGTCAACACTTTTGAAAATATGAAGAGACGTGTGAATTTATGTATGGAGCATGGCGGTGGCCAAATTCAGCAATTTATGTAATAATTTTTCCTCGCACGTTAAATATGCCACTGCATTGGAAACCTCGTTCGAGATAAAAATTGACTATGCTAATAAATTGACGTTCGCGGTGACAGAGGGGATAAAGTTTGAAAAATCGGACAATATACATATAAGAATAAATTAATTTATAATAAGCTTAAAGGGATAATCCCTTTATAAAGCGCAAAACTAAAATTTAATATCAATGTTCCTTATTATGATGATTCTGATAGGCAAAAGCAATTTTGTGAAATCATGATTTGCGGTAACGGATAATCACGCACGAATTGGTTTTCAGATGAAGCTACGTTTTCTTTAAATGGCCGGATTAATTGACAAAACCACACATACTGGACACAGGAAAATCCTCACTGGTATACAGAACAGAACAAACCCGAACAAACCCGAACAAACCCGAACAAACCCAATATAATGAAAAGTTAATGTCTGGGCGGGCATTGTTGAAAATAGGGTAATCGGATCCTCACTGGAGAAAGATATCTAAATTTCCTTCGAAATAATCTAGGTCCAGCTCTTGCCACTCCATTTCCAGATGATAATGATCCAGTTTTACAAAGTTTAACCTAGTGGTATTAACAGGATGGTGATCCCCCGCACATGCAATAATTCCGTGCTGGTGGATAAGTAGACGGGGGTCATTACAGTGGCCACCCAGATCGCCCGATCTTAACCCACTGGACTTTATATTGTGTGGCCAAAAAATTACTTTATACATCTAAACCCATCTCGATAGATTCGCTTTAGAGTCCATTCGACCAGTATTTTCTCCACAACTTGTACAAAGTCTACAACAAGCATTTTTAGATCGATTGATCTTCTGCAGAACAGTTGGTGAAGGACATTTTTAAGCTCTTATAAAATAGTTTCTTTTCATATTGTCAAGTTGTTGTTTCGTAAATGGTTAAAGATAGGTATAAGGCCTGATTTATGAAAAATGTGTAAAATTGATAGTACATACATAGTAGAACAAAAAATGTAAAAATATAAAATATGTTTCATTAAAAGAATTAAAGTTGATACACGTATTTATACGATCCACCCTGTATAATATGTTTTTTCTAAAAAAATAATTTAATGAGTCCAAGCGATTCTTGATCAAGTGTTCAATATAAAAGACTGATTCGTTTTTCTATCATAGTAGGTCGACACTTTATGAACTTATTACACTTTCGTTATTACAAAAGATATAAACTCTTTCATAATAATTAATATCGAAAACTTTTTATATCTTCTCGAAGCCAGTTCTCTGGACGAAAGGGACAAAACATTAAATTTAGTCCCCACGGAGTGTAGTTTAATTATAACGGACAATAGCTTGGGGCTAAGGTTTACACTGAAATAATATCATTGCTTGGCAAACCTTAAAACCTTTTATGTGGACCATGACTTGACACTTGTTTTTAGCAAAAAGAATTATAAAAACTACGTATTGGCAAAAACATGTTATTTTAAGTTTATTTAATTAATTAATTAATTTAATTTCAAGCCTGAGGTGGGAGTATTAACATCCTCACCAATCTATAACCTGTGTTTGTTTAAAGGTGGTAGACAATGAAGTTATATAAAAAAATTACCTTGTCGGACTTCCACTGTCTTTATTTTGTTATTTAACACAGCGTTACGGTCAGTTAGTATCTCTAACCGTTTTCAAGTGTAAACTAAATTATAATTCTAAGGCTATTATCTTAAATACTATACATGTGCAATGAAGCTTGTTCCTGTGTGTGTGTCCGGATTTGAAGGCTGTTTTGATGTTATATATAGTTTGGTTATCCTTCTAATATTTTCAGAAATCCCCTTGACATCCTAAGGCAGTGGTTCTCAACCTTTTTGTGGTTGCGGAACACTTTTGGTAGCAATAGGAAAATGGCGGAACACCACCTTTCAGTGGCGGCTCGTGGCGTAGAGCCACAGTGCCATGGCACTACCTGCCCTCCTGTCTAGCGCCCTGCCCTTTACAAATTACCAAAACCTATTAAAATTAATATTCTCGTTTTTAAACCAATTAGCAAAATAATTTAAAAATGGAACACAGTCGGGTGCAAATTTCCATCTAAAAGGAAGCGATTATGCGTAAAATGGTAACGTAGCTTCCGCGCCAAGCGCGACGAGGCACACGGGAGGTGACGAAACGCCATCACCTCAATAAAAAAACGTTGGAAAATGACCTTGAATGCAAGCAGGCAAAAATCTCGACGGGTAGCCAGGCTCTCTTCGTTTGACCGTTTGATGTTAGACGTTTCAAACAGCTGATGTTCGCGTCGCGTCCCGATTTGTTTTCGTTCGGCCGGCGGCTGATTTAATGTAGGGTTAACGAACTTTTTATTTTAGAAATACATAAGTAATGAATACTATTAGATTTTTAAAGGAAACTTTATGGAAAAAATACTTGGGTGTGCGGTTGTGATGAATCTAATAGACTATTTTGTTTTATGTGTGTTTTATTTGGTGGGAAGCAAACTTGGTCCCAAAAAGGTACAGATGATTTGGTCCATTTCTGGGACAAAATGAAGACACATGAAAAATCGAAGGTACATTTAAACAATATATTTAATTTCAGTATGCTTGGTAAAATTAACTTTAAAACTCAATTAAATTCTGCATATCACAATGAAATAATGAAGAAAAACGAACAAATTGATAAAACAGATACATATTAAACCAAATTATAAACTGCGTTCGGTTTTGTGGTGCATTTGAGTTGGCTTTGAGAGGTCATGACGAAAAAGAGACGTCGGAAAATAGGGGCATATTTCGTGAATTAATAAATTTCAGCTCAGAATTAGACAAAACTCTTAAAGATCATATTGAAAAATCGAAAGTATTTAAAGGAACATCAAAACCCCTACAAAATGAACTTCTGGACTGTATGTTAGATGTGTATCATGATGAAGTCATAAAAGAAATAAAGGACTCTCCGTTTATCGCTGTTATCGCAGATGAAACCACTGACATTGCTCGTGTGTTTCAACTTGTTATCGTGTTTAGGTATATTCAAGATATGATTGTAAATTCATAAATTAAATTAGGTGCCTTTTTGCTTATTTTTCCTACTTTAAAAGCAAGAACTATTAACAAAAAAGGGCGTGGCACCCAACATTTTTTTGCCTGCGGCGATAAGGGTTTACCTGGCCCTACTTCACTAAAATGGCACGAGCCGCCACTGCCACCTTTGTCAACATATTTGCAGTGAAGTAATCAGTTTATCAAATACTATCTCATACCTAATTCAGATTAGTTGATATTACTAAATTATTTCGCGGAACACCTGGAAGAGGTTTGCGGAACACCGGTAATCCGCGGAACGGCGGCGGTTGAGAACCACTATCCTAAGGTATTGTAAGGCCCTCCGCACATGAAGCAACTAAAAAGAAACGAATTAGAAACTTAAATCACCATTCAGTTACTTATTAGTCACTCGCCGTGTATTTCAATGAGCATCCGCATACAGGGCTACTAGTTGGCAACTGGTTTGCAACTCGTCAGTAATCAGTCAAGTCTCAACCCGACGTCTAGGTCGCTCGGCGATTGGTTTCTAGTTTATTCTGTAAAAAACCGCAAAACGGCAAAAATGGCAGACCAACTATTGAATTTAAGACTAGTAAAAGAAGTGGAAAAATATCTGTATCTTTATAACCACACGTTAAATGAATATTCACGGAAAGACATTACCGAAAAAGCTTGGAATGCTATTGGAAGCGAATTAAATGTTAAATTTTTGCATTATAATAATAAAGGATAATATCTTCATCACCTATCCATTTTTTAACACGATAATAAATAACAATAGTTATCATTACAATACTGAAATAATAATGTGTACACCATATAACAAAACCACCATAATCGAGAAGTGACTTGATTTTATAAACTTTCAGTAGCGTCGTGTGCGATTCATAGTTCGTAACTAGTTTATAATTTAAGTTTCTAATTAGTTAAGTTTCTTTTTAGTTGCTTCATGTGCGGAGGGCCTAAGAAATGCTTGCTCCTCTCTCGTTTCTGTATTAGTTTTTACTTCTCGATTTTTAAGTTTTGAGATGGTATTAGTTACAAAGGTTTCAGGGTAACCATTCTGTTTTAAGGTCTTCCGGATTGGTGCAAACGTGTGATGCTCTGTGAAAAAGAGTTCGAATCATGCCCTGTTTTATGGAGTTTGAATAATTCGATCCGTGATTAAGGTATTGCCCCGTGTGGGTTTTTGAACCAATTTTGAATAATTCGCGTAGATTTACTTTTTCCAAGTTTTACACAAAATTTGAATAAAGTCAATATGGACAGCATACTCTATAATATATAATAATTGATATAATAAATAACTATTAACAAATATCATAAATTATCGTATACTGAAAAACATTGTGTTAAATTTTTTTTTAACATTATGAAGTAATTGTTTTTATTCTTTTGCTATACAATTATCCCAAAATTGACAATAATTTTTTTTTGTCTTTTTCTAATACCTATGTCGAATATTACCTAAATAATGTGCAGACCATAGACATGTTATACAAGCAGACAGAATATTCAATTATTAAAATACCATTTCTTCGGGTTTGTTCGTTATTGTGTTTCCAATCATACATACTTCCAAAGTTTTAGGTAAGTTAGAAGAAGATGGCTTTAAAAAAATGACAACGCTGTTAGCTAGCCGCTATCCTTACAGTGCATTGGCATGTGGCTTTTTTAGGATCAAAAGCAATCCAAATAATTTGCAATACTTACTTAAAACACAAAATACACCACTGCATTTAAGCTCAAAAAACATAGCCTGAATAACCTCACTTACCGCGTACTAAATAGTTATATTTTAAAAAAATACTAAAAACGAATCGAAACACATCTCACCAGGACCGTACCCAAGAAGGGGATTAGAGCGTTTAACCACGTTGTGTGCACGATTCCCCACCTTCTGCGCATGATTACCCGCAACGGCGGGGAATGGTGCGCAAGAGCACTCTTGTACTTTCAGCAATATTGTACTTTAAAAACTTTATTTTTTCCAAAAAATGATTTACATGCTGAGAGTAAACTAAATAGCCCTTTCATTATTTACATTTAAATTATCTACAATGACATCAGTGCTATAACGATTTCCGCTTAAGTGCGCACAATTCCCCCACTCTCCCTAACTTATATTATATTATGCAACGAAAGCGGTATAAACTGCCTATTCTATACAACTATTTTCTTTTTAAACTCATAGATTAGTAGGTATATCATTTACAGATACCGAAATTGAATAATAAATCTCAGCAACAGAAGGGAGAGGGGCTACAAAACTTACTTAATATAGAAATTACTAAATTACCTCGTTAATAATTAAGTTATAAATTGACTAAAAGGAACAAACTTGTCATCAATACTGCTATTATATTTCTTGATTTATGTGCTTTAATGAAGATTTTTTTTTCTCCAAATATTTAGTCACCTGACATAATATATCAGCATATTGCGATTTAGCCGATAACCAAATGACATAAATCGACACAACAAATGGCTCAAGTCACGTAAGCTTATTTGAAAGTTTCTTTTTATTTTTTTTTTATTTAATAATTATGTTACTATGCTATTTATAGGAGATGTCAAGGGGATAATTACCCCCCCCCCCACGTCTGTTATGCTCACAGAACTATAAAAAAAAGTAGAACACTTAGGGCTCTTTCACACGGGCGTTTTTTAATCGATCGGCAAATTTGCCGGCAAAATTTTAACTTGGACGGCAGCCGATCGGTCATTTTGCCGTCGCCGCTCTCGTCTGAAAGCATCAATCTAATCCTATAGAATTAAAAATTTTGTCGGCAACTTCACCGATCGGCAAATTTGCCGACGAAATTTTAACTTGGACGGCAGCCGATAGGTCATTTTGCAGTCGCCGCTCTCGTCTGAAAGCATCAATCTAACCCTATAGAATTAAAATTTTTGTCGGCAAATTCACCGATCGGCAGATTTAACGATCGTTTAAAAAACGCCCGTGTGAAAGAGCACTTAGGGCCACGAATTGTACAAAGCATAATAAAGCTAAAGCTTAACAATAAGCTAAGCTTAACCGTAAGCCATGCTTAAAAGTAAAAAGTAATTGCACTGTCGTTTAAGCTTAGTTTATACGCTAAATAGCTAAATTTAAGCTATCAACTTGGACAGCTTAAAGACGAGATTTCTAACTTAAAAAAATAAATATGGAAAACGAATTTGACGCTTTCCTACAACAGATCACAGCTAAAAGAAATCCATACAATACAGGACTGGATTAAGCTTTCACGGGGCCCGGGGCTAATTTTAATTATGGGCCCCCTAACCCAAGTATGATGGAGAAAGGGATGCTAAATAGACAGCAAAACCATTCGAGCAATAAATTTTTATTACGAAAAATCACAAACACTTCTTTCTTATTTTATCTTTAATAATATCTTAAAAGTTTATTGTTTTCAAAATGCCACGTTCAATACACATTAAAGATAATGAAGCTAGAAGTTCCTCTACCATTGTGGTCCGATATTTATTTTTTATGTAGGCAAGCTTCGAAAAGGGACCGAACGTGCTTCACAATTAACGATCCGCTTTGACAAGAAAATTTTCGGGATTGTATAAACGTTTGGAAATGTAACCATTAAACTGTGATTTAATTTAAACATATAAAAATCAAATGGCGTTTTTAAACTTTCGTCGGAATTCATTAATAATTTCTGAAAAAATATTAGTTTGTCAGTAAAACTATCATCAAAATCTTCCTCATAAACATCTAGAATTTTTTTAGTAAAGATTCCATTCAAATTCCATTCTTTCTACAGTGTATCTACGTAAGTTGGCGGCATATGGAAAACTTTTTATTATTAATTTTACGAAAAAAAGTTATTCTTCATAAAAAGTTCTGAATGGTCCAAAACCTAAAATGCAACCACTAGATGTTAAATTTTTTCAGTCGTATACAAGGTTTGTCAAAAAATGTGATTTTTGCTCTAAAGTAAAGTACCTTTCTTTTTGACAATATCGAAAATTGTTATAAAGAAAAGATGTTTAGAATTAATAGTAGCTTTCAAATATTCAACATTGTTTATTTACATTAAAAAAATATTTTTTCCTACATTTAATTTAAGTTTGCACATTAATGCATAATTAATCTAGGATGCACTGGCATTTTTTAAAACTGATAATTTAGGCTAAATATCGAAAATTCGAAAAAACGTCAACAATCGTATTTCAAAAAGTGCCACGGTATAAACACTTTTTTTAGGCAGTCTAACAGTGTTTTTCATAGTTTTTAGAGATCCGTATTGTACAGTTTTATGTTTGACAGACGTATTTGTTTATGAAAAGTTAGACACCAACATTAAGTCTGGAAGAGAAAATTGAGATTGTGCTAATAGTGGGTTATAAGTATAAAACATTTCGAGAAGCAGCAGACATTTTTAATTTGCGACATCCGCAGATAAAAATATTCACAATGAAACTGTAAGAAAAATATTTAATAAATTTAAGACTTGTGAAGATGTACATAATAAATTTAGCAAAAAACGCCAAAGCATGGTAGAAAATAATAACATTGCGTTGCAAGTAATGCTCTCTGCAACTGAGCATCCTAAATATCCTTTGCGAAAAAGGGCATCTTCATTGCCAACGGATATTCGTTCAAAACAAACGTGTGGTGCGGAATGTATAAAAGAATAACTTTTTTTCGTAAAATTAATAATAAAAAAGTTTCCCATATGCTGCCAACTTACATAGA